>OY754940.1:0-1257554 GCA_963576515.1 Cryptocephalus primarius
AGCCAGCCGGAAGCAGCCGCGATGCAGAAACCATCATGCGGAAATTCCAAAGTTCACATTTTGAGGCCGAAAAATAAGAAGGTTAACCCCTTGCAATTTTCTCCAAAATAGCCAAAAAAATAGATTTCCGAAATTAGGGTGCCAATCGAAAGGGGTTGCTTCCCTGATGCCGGGAGTGAAGGAATTTCTTTCCTACGACCCTTACTTTCCGAGTTAGGGAAGGTAGAACGAAGGGGAATTTCTTTTTTGGAAAAACCGCGATATTTTGAAAACCGTTAGGCCTATCGACTTGAAATTAACGCCATAGGGCTTAGAATGTTCTAATTGACATACCCTGCGAGTTTCATGCGGAAATTCCAAAGTTCACATTTTGAGGCCGAAAAATAAGAAGGTTAACCCCTTGCGATTTTCTCCAAAATAGCCAAAAAAATAGATTTCCGAAATTAGGGTGCCAATCGAAAGGGGTTGCTTCCCTGATGCCGGTAGTGAAGGAATTTCTTTCCTACGACGTTTACTTTCCGAGTTAGGCAAGGTAGAACGGAGGGGAATTTCTTTTTTGGAAAAACCGCGATATTTCGGAAACGATTCGGGCTATCGACTTGAAATTAATGTCATAGGGCATAGAATCTCCTAACGGATCTACCCTGCGAGTCTCATGTGGAAATCCTAAGTTTCACTCTTTCTCTCTCCCTTCGTATCCTTCTCTCTTTCTTACTATCTCTACTTTTCTCGATGTTTCTATTTCTGTCATCCTCTCCCTATCTCTTTTCTCTCTATATTTTCTTGACTCTCTTTTTCTCTCTTCCTATCCCTCTTACAATCATTCTCTTCCTATCTCTCACATTCCTTGTAATTATTTTTCGCTCTTCATTTATATCTCTTTTCCTCTTCCTATATTTCTCACTTTCTATATCTCCTCTTTATTATCATTTCTCTCTCTCTCTCTCTCTCTCTTTCTTAGTTTTATCTCTATCTTATATTTCATTTTCTCTCTCTATCTTTCTCTCTCCCTTTTAACACTTCCTCTCTCACTATCTCTACCTTTCCCTTTCTTTTTCTCTCTTCATTTATATAGTTCTATCTCTATTCTACCTGTATGCTTCTTCTATTGGCTGTCAGAGAAGACCATTGGGCAGTGGCCAAGACATCCGGAATCACGGGTCCATAGAACAGCTGCATCCCATCGGAAGATCGCCGTCCATGCTTGCTTGGTATGAGGCCACCTGCGGATCCTAGAGCTTCTGTTAGATACAAGTCGGAAAGTATTGTAATCGCAACATAATAAATTATTGATACGAGGGAGGGATTCGTTCTTATGACATTTCTTTTTACGATATAAATGTGCACAGTATAGATTCTTTACCTTTTAGAACAAAAAAAAAACTCGACTGTCGATAAGAAATAAAGAGATTCCCAAAATTTCAACGTAATACAAATTGGGATCATTTTCTTCCCTAAAACTCATTTTACTTACCAAAAGCGTTACACTAGGCGAATTGTCTATCTCGTACTGTCTTCAACTATAGTCTATCCCCATGGTATCAGACTATCCTAAATATTCAGACGATTTTACATTATTCCTGGTCAGATCGAAGTCGATGTTTCGGATCTCCATAGTCGTTCGAGTGCTTCCTGCTCCCGCTGACAAACACCATCTCCATCTACCATATCTTTAGCTGCTCCATAATCAATTCCTACAATTGTACAACAAATAATTAAAACACATTACTACGATAACAATTTATGTGTGTCAAGTGAATGTAGTAATTAAACACGATCGCTTGAACCAAATCTAATCAACCAAGATTGCTTCTGGTTAAACAGTTCTGAGCGACTCGGCCCAGAATTCAGCAGGTATAATTCAACACTCGGATTTTAAGGAAACCTACTAGGGTTATTATAAACCACAAGGATTTTACATAAACTCAAGACACTGGACATACTTTCGTACATTTCATAACAATACAAGCTATAAAAATGGTGCACATAAGTACCAGAACGATTCCCAAGAAACTACACATATCTCGTAGACTGTCTACCCACGAATGAACCTAGTAGTATCTGTGGTGGCTGTCGTTAACGTTATCGTATTATTCACCGGCGATTAACAACAATTACTCACATATAAGGACGATAATAGAGTAGAACAAAACACCTACATCATTCGCAATGTGTTAAAGAGTGAGGTTATGGTGGGGTTAGCACAGAACGTTAAATAGCAAATAGAACGTTCTCGTCTCAGCCAATAACAAGTGACGACCAGAAGAACCATTAAGAGTGATCGCTCTATACTCTACTTTTATTTAATGGTAGAATTAGGTTTACTGCATCCTTAAACACGATGACGTGATTTATATGTCACGTTTAAATTTAGCGCCATCTAACCGCGAAATTCTAGATTACGTGCGCGCGACTTCGATATAGCGCCCGTAGTTGTAGCTATTGCCGTGAGGGGGCGCTAAAAAATATATTTCTAGGTGCGCCATCTATTACCATAAGCTGGAACCACCATATGTCGCTATCATACGACAGAGGGCGCTAAAAATATATTTTAAGGTGCGCCATCTATTAACATTAGCTGGAACCTCCATATGTGGCTGTCATACGACAGAGGGCGCTAAAAATTAATTTTGAAGCGCGCCATCTATCATCATTAGCTGGGAACCTCCATATGCCGCTATAATACGCCAGATTACTAACAATCACGGAGAATATGTATCTTTGTATGTAAATTCACTTTGGAGCTTCAAACCACAACTCCGGAAATCGAAATGAGTACTCGCAGATCCGGAAGCATGAAAACATATATATCAGTATATGGCACACGGAGCAAATGACGTTTCCAGTTTAGTGTCCCACGTCAGACAGGAAAAAGACAGCAGAAACGGAACAAAAGAGGAGACTCTCCGGCGCCCCCGAGCCGAGCCAGCCGGAAGCAGCCGCGATGCAGAAACCGGGTAAGCGGACACGGACCCAACGGAAAATAGCTCGGACTGAGCTTCGACTGAATTACTTTACTTTTCCCTATTCCAGAGGCGAAGCCGGCGCTCTGAAATATGTCAGTCTTGTGACGCTCACGCTGCAGAACGCCCTCCTCGGGCTCAGCATGAGGTACGCGAGGACCAGGGATGGCGACATGTTCCTCTCCTCGACCGGTAAGAGACTCTCATTTCAAACCGATTCGTATCATCCGATAGTTATCGAAAGTAGCACACGGTTAGGTATAGCTGACATAGCGACGACCTCCACATTTAAGCCATTTGCGCAATACCTACCGTTAATGCCAAAGGATTAAACCTACTTTACATTCTTAGCTTAACAATTACGTACTTTCAATAACAACATTACATACATATTTACTTAATTTCGCTTGTACCTCCACCATAACACTGTAGATGTCATTACCTTTACTTGCATCTCCTTTCAGCAGTTCTGATGACGGAATTTTTCTAGCACCTCCACCTAAGACAGGAAAAAAACAACAGAAACGGGACAAAAGAGGACACTCTCCGGCGCCCCCAAGCCGAGCCAGCCGGAAGCAGCCGCGATGCAGAAACCATCATGCGGAAATTCCAAAGTTCACATTTTGAGGCCGAAAAATAAGAAGGTTAACCCCTTGCAATTTTCTCCAAAATAGCCAAAAAAATAGATTTCCGAAATTAGGGTGCCAATCGAAAGGGGTTGCTTCCCTGATGCCGGGAGTGAAGGAATTTCTTTCCTACGACCCTTACTTTCCGAGTTAGGGAAGGTAGAACGAAGGGGAATTTCTTTTTTGGAAAAACCGCGATATTTTGAAAACCGTTAGGCCTATCGACTTGAAATTAACGCCATAGGGCTTAGAATGTTCTAATTGACATACCCTGCGAGTTTCATGCGGAAATTCCAAAGTTCACATTTTGAGGCCGAAAAATAAGAAGGTTAACCCCTTGCGATTTTCTCCAAAATAGCCAAAAAAATAGATTTCCGAAATTAGGGTGCCAATCGAAAGGGGTTGCTTCCCTGATGCCGGTAGTGAAGGAATTTCTTTCCTACGACGTTTACTTTCCGAGTTAGGCAAGGTAGAACGGAGGGGAATTTCTTTTTTGGAAAAACCCCGATATTTCGGAAACGATTCGGGCTATCGACTTGAAATTAATGTCATAGGGCATAGAATCTCCTAACAGATCTACCCTGCGAGTCTCATGTGGAAATCCTAAGTTTCACTCTTTCTCTCTCCCTTCGTATCCTTCTCTCTTTCTTACTATCTCTACTTTTCTCGATGTTTCTATTTCTGTCATCCTCTCCCTATCTCTTTTCTCTCTATATTTTCTTGACTCTCTTTTTCTCTCTTCCTATCCCTCTTACAATCATTCTCTTCCTATCTCTCACATTCCTTGTAATTATTTTTGGCTCTTCATTTATATCTCTTTTCCTCTTCCTATATTTCTCACTTTCTATATCTCCTCTTTATTATCATTTCTCTCTCTCTCTCTCTCTTTCTTAGTTTTATCTCTATCTTATATTTCATTTTCTCTCTCTATCTTTCTCTCTCCCTTTTAACACTTCCTCTCTCACTATCTCTACCTTTCCCTTTCTTTTTCTCTCTTTATTTATATAGTTCTATCTCTATTCTACCTGTATGCTTCTTCTATTGGCTGTCAGAGAAGACCATTGGGCAGTGGCCAAGAGATCCGGAATCACGGGTCCATAGAACAGCTGCATCCCATCGGAAGATCGCCGTCCATGCTTGCCTGGTATGAGGCCACCTGCGGATCCTAGAGCTTCTGTTAGATACAAGTCGGAAAGTATTGTAATCGCAACATAATAAATTATTGATACGAGGGAGGGATTCGTTCTTATGACATTTCTTTTTACGATATAAATGTGCACAGTATAGATTCTTTACCTTTTAGAACAAAAAAAAAACTCGACTGTCGATAAGAAATAAAGAGATTCCCAAAATTTCAACGTAATACAAATTGGGATCATTTTCTTCCCTAAAACTCATTTTACTTACCAAAAGCGTTACACTAGGCGAATTGTCTATCTCGTACTGTCTTCAACTATAGTCTATCCCCATGGTATCAGACTATCCTAAATATTCAGACGATTTTACATTATTCCTGGTCAGATCGAAGTCGATGTTTCGGATCTCCATAGTCGTTCGAGTGCTTCCTGCTCCCGCTGACAAACACCATCTCCATCTACCATATCTTTAGCTGCTCCATAATCAATTCCTACAATTGTACAACAAATAATTAAAACACATTACTACGATAACAATTTATGTGTGTCAAGTGAATGTAGTAATTAAACATGATCGCTTGAACCAAATCTAATCAACCAAGATTGCTTCTGGTTAAACAGTTCTGAGCGACTCGGCCCAGAATTCAGCAGGTATAATTCAACACTCGGATTTTAAGGAAACCTACTAGGGTTATTATAAACCACAAGGATTTTACATAAACTCAAGACACTGGACATACTTTCGTACATTTCATAACAATACAAGCTATAAAAATGGTGCACATAAGTACCAGAACGATTCCCAAGAAACTACACATATCTCGTAGACTGTCTACCCACGAATGAACCTAGTAGTATCTGTGGTGGCTGTCGTTAACGTTATCGTATTATTCACCGGCGATTAACAACAATTACTCACATATAAGGACGATAATAGAGTAGAACAAAACACCTACATCATTCGCAATGTGTTAAAGAGTGAGGTTATGGTGGGGTTAGCACAGAACGTTAAATAGCAAATAGAACGTTCTCGTCTCAGCCAATAACAAGTGACGACCAGAAGAACCATTAAGAGTGATCGCTCTATACTCTACTTTTATTTAATGGTAGAATTAGGTTTACTGCATCCTTAAACACGATGACGTGATTTATATGTCACGTTTAAATTTAGCGCCATCTAACCGCGAAATTCTAGATTACGTGCGCGCGACTTCGATATAGCGCCCGTAGTTGTAGCTATTGCCGTGAGGGGGCGCTAAAAAATATATTTCTAGGTGCGCCATCTATTACCATAAGCTGGAACCACCATATGTCGCTATCATACGACAGAGGGCGCTAAAAATATATTTTAAGGTGCGCCATCTATTAACATTAGCTGGAACCTCCATATGTGGCTGTCATACGACAGAGGGCGCTAAAAATTAATTTTGAAGCGCGCCATCTATCATCATTATCTGGGAACCTCCATATGCCGCTATAATACGCCAGATTACTAACAATCACGGAGAATATGTATCTTTGTATGTAAATTCACTTTGGAGCTTCAAACCACAACTCCGGAAATCGAAATGAGTACTCGCAGATCCGGAAGCATGAAAACATATATATCAGTATATGGCACACGGAGCAAATGACGTTTCCAGTTTAGTGTCCCACGTCAGACAGGAAAAAGACAGCAGAAACGGAACAAAAGAGGAGACTCTCCGGCGCCCCCGAGCCGAGCCAGCCGGAAGCAGCCGCGATGCAGAAACCGGGTAAGCGGACACGGACCCAACGGAAAATAGCTCGGACTGAGCTTCGACTGAATTACTTTACTTTTCCCTATTCCAGAGGCGAAGCCGGCGCTCTGAAATATGTCAGTCTTGTGACGCTCACGCTGCAGAACGCCCTCCTCGGGCTCAGCATGAGGTACGCGAGGACCAGGGATGGCGACATGTTCCTCTCCTCGACCGGTAAGAGACTCTCATTTCAAACCGATTCGTATCATCCGATAGTTATCGAAAGTAGCACACGGTTAGGTATAGCTGACATAGCGACGACCTCCACATTTAAGCCATTTGCGCAATACCTACCGTTAATGCCAAAGGATTAAACCTACTTTACATTCTTAGCTTAACAATTACGTACTTTCAATAACAACATTACATACATATTTACTTAATTTCGCTTGTACCTCCACCATAACACTGTAGATGTCATTACCTTTACTTGCATCTCCTTTCAGCAGTTCTGATGACGGAATTTTTCTTGCACCTCCACCTAAGACAGGAAAAAAACAACAGAAACGGGACAAAAGAGGACACTCTCCGGCGCCCCCAAGCCGAGCCAGCCGGAAGCAGCCGCGATGCAGAAACCATCATGCGGAAATTCCAAAGTTCACATTTTGAGGCCGAAAAATAAGAAGGTTAACCCCTTGCAATTTTCTCCAAAATAGCCAAAAAAATAGATTTCCGAAATTAGGGTGCCAATCGAAAGGGGTTGCTTCCCTGATGCCGGGAGTGAAGGAATTTCTTTCCTACGACCCTTACTTTCCGAGTTAGGGAAGGTAGAACGAAGGGGAATTTCTTTTTTGGAAAAACCGCGATATTTTGAAAACCGTTAGGCCTATCGACTTGAAATTAACGCCATAGGGCTTAGAATGTTCTAATTGACATACCCTGCGAGTTTCATGCGGAAATTCCAAAGTTCACATTTTGAGGCCGAAAAATAAGAAGGTTAACCCCTTGCGATTTTCTCCAAAATAGCCAAAAAAATAGATTTCCGAAATTAGGGTGCCAATCGAAAGGGGTTGCTTCCCTGATGCCGGTAGTGAAGGAATTTCTTTCCTACGACGTTTACTTTCCGAGTTAGGCAAGGTAGAACGGAGGGGAATTTCTTTTTTGGAAAAACCGCGATATTTCGGAAACGATTCGGGCTATCGACTTGAAATTAATGTCATAGGGCATAGAATCTCCTAACGGATCTACCCTGCGAGTCTCATGTGGAAATCCTAAGTTTCACTCTTTCTCTCTCCCTTCGTATCCTTCTCTCTTTCTTACTATCTCTACTTTTCTCGATGTTTCTATTTCTGTCATCCTCTCCCTATCTCTTTTCTCTCTATATTTTCTTGACTCTCTTTTTCTCTCTTCCTATCCCTCTTACAATCATTCTCTTCCTATCTCTCACATTCCTTGTAATTATTTTTCGCTCTTCATTTATATCTCTTTTCCTCTTCCTATATTTCTCACTTTCTATATCTCCTCTTTATTATCATTTCTCTCTCTCTCTCTCTCTCTCTCTCTCTCTCTTTCTTAGTTTTATCTCTATCTTATATTTCATTTTCTCTCTCTATCTTTCTCTCTCTCTCTCTAAGTAGTATTAGAAATGCTCCCTCCTTACGTAGATTCAAAAAGTTATTAAAGAAACAACTTTTTGCAACTGACCTAATGTGATCCTTTTTCAGTCGCTCACCAATGTCGCTTCTCACCTCAACTAGAAATTGCACTCTAGTAATTAATGTTGTGTCGTCGGTGCCGATATATTATATTATTTGTTAATGTTCATCTTCTAGTTTTGATTATTTTATCGATAGAGACATTTCCAGTATTGAATTGAATTGTAAGCAGTAAATGTAATGTAATAAATTTAATTATATTATTTAATAATCAATAAAAATACATTTGTAAATAGATACTGTGATAAGAAAAGTACTGACGCTTATCTGTGAGATAAAAGCATAAAGTGAATTGCTTGATATTATTTTATAATGTATCTTGTTAATACATGTATATAAAATGTATAAATTTTAATATGTATTAAATAAAAGGTTATCTATCTATCTATCTATCTTTCTCTCTCCCTTTTAACACTTCCTCTCTCACTATCTCTACCTTTCCCTTTCTTTTTCTCTCTTTATTTATATAGTTCTATCTCTATTCTACCTGTATGCTTCTTCTATTGGCTGTCAGAGAAGACCATTGGGCAGTGGCCAAGACATCCGGAATCACGGGTCCATAGAACAGCTGCATCCCATCGGAAGATCGCCGTCCATGCTTGCCTGGTATGAGGCCACCTGCGGATCCTAGAGCTTCTGTTAGATACAAGTCGGAAAGTATTGTAATCGCAACATAATAAATTATTGATACGAGGGAGGGATTCGTTCTTATGACATTTCTTTTTACGATATAAATGTGTACATTATAGATTCTTTACTTTTTAGAACAAAAAAAAAACTCGACTGTCGATAAGAAATAAAGAGATTCCCAAAATTTCAACGTAATACAAATTGGGATCATTTTCTTCCCTAAAACTCATTTTACTTACCAAAAGCGTTACACTAGGCGAATTGTCTATCTCGTACTGTCTTCAACTATAGTCTATCCCCATGGTATCAGACTATCCTAAATATTCAGACGATTTTACATTATTCCTGGTCAGATCGAAGTCGATGTTTCGGATCTCCATAGTCGTTCGAGTGCTTCCTGCTCCCGCTGACAAACACCATCTCCATCTACCATATCTTTAGCTGCTCCATAATCAATTCCTACAATTGTACAACAAATAATTAAAACACATTACTACGATAACAATTTATGTGTGTCAAGTGAATGTAGTAATTAAACACGATCGCTTGAACCAAATCTAATCAACCAAGATTGCTTCTGGTTAAACAGTTCTGAGCGACTCGGCCCAGAATTCAGCAGGTATAATTCAACACTCGGATTTTAAGGAAACCTACTAGGGTTATTATAAACCACAAGGATTTTACATAAACTCAAGACACTGGACATACTTTCGTACATTTCATAACAATACAAGCTATAAAAATGGTGCACATAAGTACCAGAACGATTCCCAAGAAACTACACATATCTCGTAGACTGTCTACCCACGAATGAACCTAGTAGTATCTGTGGTGGCTGTCGTTAACGTTATCGTATTATTCACCGGCGATTAACAACAATTACTCACATATAAGGACGATAATAGAGTAGAACAAAACACCTACATCATTCGCAATGTGTTAAAGAGTGAGGTTATGGTGGGGTTAGCACAGAACGTTAAATAGCAAATAGAACGTTCTCGTCTCAGCCAATAACAAGTGACGACCAGAAGAACCATTAAGAGTGGTCGCTCTATACTCTACTTTTATTTAATGGTAGAATTAGGTTTACTGCATCCTTAAACACGATGACGTGATTTATATGTCACGTTTAAATTTAGCGCCATCTAACCGCGAAATTCTAGATTACGTGCGCGCGACTTCGATATAGCGCCCGTAGTTGTAGCTATTGCCGTGAGGGGGCGCTAAAAAATATATTTCTAGGTACGCCATCTATTACCATAAGCTGGAACCACCATATGTCGCTATCATACGACAGAGGGCGCTAAAAATATATTTTAAGGTGCGCCATCTATTAACATCAGCTGGAACCTCCATATGTGGCTGTCATACGACAGAGGGCGCTAAAAATTAATTTTGAAGCGCGCCATCTATCATCATTAGCTGGGAACCTCCATATGCCGCTATAATACGCCAGATTACTAACAATCACGGAGAATATGTATCTTTGTATGTAAATTCACTTTGGAGCTTCAAACCACAACTCCGGAAATCGAAATGAGTACTCGCAGATCCGGAAGCATGAAAACATATATAACAGTATATGGCACACGGAGCAAATGACGTTTCCAGTTTAGTGTCCCACGTCAGACAAGAAAAAGACAGCAGGAACGGAACAAAAGAGGAGACTCTCCGGCGCCCCCGAGCCGAGCCAGCCGGAAGCAGCCGCGATGCAGAAACCGGGTAAGCGGACACGGACCCAACGGAAAATAGCTCGGACTGAGCTTCGACTGAATTACTTTACTTTTCCCTATTCCAGAGGCGAAGCCGGCGCTCTGAAATATGTCAGTCTTGTGACGCTCACGCTGCAGAACGCCCTCCTCGGGCTCAGCATGAGGTACGCGAGGACCAGGGATGGCGACATGTTCCTCTCCTCGACCGGTAAGAGACTCTCATTTCAAACCGATTCGTATCATCCGATAGTTATCGAAAGTAGCACACGGTTAGGTATAGCTGACATAGCGACGACCTCCACATTTAAGCCATTTGCGCAATACCTACCGTTAATGCCAAAGGATTAAACCTACTTTACATTCTTAGCTTAACAATTACGTACTTTCAATAACAACATTACATACATATTTACTTAATTTCGCTTGTACCTCCACCATAACACTGTAGATGTCATTACCTTTACTTGCATCTCCTTTCAGCAGTTCTGATGACGGAATTTTTCTTGCACCTCCACCTAAGACAGGAAAAAAACAACAGAAACGGGACAAAAGAGGACACTCTCCGGCGCCCCCAAGCCGAGCCAGCCGGAAGCAGCCGCGATGCAGAAACCATCATGCGGAAATTCCAAAGTTCACATTTTGAGGTCGAAAAATAAGAAGGTTAACCCCTTGCAATTTTCTCCAAAATAGCCAAAAAATAGATTTCCGAAATTAGGGTGCCAATCGAAAGGGGTTGCTTCCCTGATGCCGGGAGTGAAGGAATTTCTTTCCTACGACCCTTACTTTCCGAGTTAGGGAAGGTAGAACGAAGGGGAATTTCTTTTTTGGAAAAACCGCGATATTTTGAAAACGAAAAGATCGAAGTCGATGTTTCGGATCTCCATAGTCGTTCGAGTGCTTCCTGCTCCCGCTGACAAACACCATCTCCATCTACCATATCTTTAGCTGCTCCATAATCAATTCCTACAATTGTACAACAATTATAAATAATTAAAATAATAATACACATAATTAAAATAAATTACAATAATTTACACACATTACTACATAATTAATAATAATTAAAAATAATAATAATTATTAAATAATTAATAATATATTAAAACACATTACTACGATAACAATTTATGTGTGTCAAGTGAATGTAGTAATTAAACACGATCGCTTGAACCAAATCTAATCAACCAAGATTGCTTCTGGTTAAACAGTTCTGAGCGACTCGGCCCAGAATTCAGCAGGTATAATTCAACACTCGGATTTTAAGGAAACCTACTAGGGTTATTATAAACCACAAGGATTTTACATAAACTCAAGACACTGGACATACTTTCGTACATTTCATAACAATACAAGCTATAAAAATGGTGCACATAAGTACCAGAACGATTCCCAAGAAACTACACATATCTCGTAGACTGTCTACCCACGAATGAACCTAGTAGTATCTGTGGTGGCTGTCGTTAACGTTATCGTATTATTCACCGGCGATTAACAACAATTACTCACATATAAGGACGATAATAGAGTAGAACAAAACACCTACATCATTCGCAATGTGTTAAAGAGTGAGGTTATGGTGGGGTTAGCACAGAACGTTAAATAGCAAATAGAACGTTCTCGTCTCAGTTAATAACAAGTGACGACCAGAAGAACCATTAAGAGTGGTCGCTCTATACTCTACTTTTATTTAATGGTAGAATTAGGTTTACTGCATCCTTAAACACGATGACGTGATTTATATGTCACGTTTAAATTTAGCGCCATCTAACCGCGAAATTCTAGATTACGTGCGCGCGACTTCGATATAGCGCCCGTAGTTGTAGCTATTGCCGTGAGGGGGCGCTAAAAAATATATTTCTAGGTGCGCCATCTATTACCATAAGCTGGAACCACCATATGTCGCTATCATACGACAGAGGGCGCTAAAAATATATTTTAAGGTGCGCCATCTATTAACATTAGCTGGAACCTCCATATGTGGCTGTCATACGACAGAGGGCGCTAAAAATTAATTTTGAAGCGCGCCATCTATCATCATTAGCTGGGAACCTCCATATGCCGCTATAATACGCCAGATTACTAACAATCACGGAGAATATGTATCTTTGTATGTAAATTCACTTTGGAGCTTCAAACCACAACTCCGGAAATCGAAATGAGTACTCGCAGATCCGGAAGTATGAAAACATATATATCAGTATATGGCACACGGAGCAAATGACGTTTCCAGTTTAGTGTCCCACGTCAGACAGGAAAAAGACAGCAGAAACGGAACAAAAGAGGAGACTCTCCGGCGCCCCCGAGCCGAGCCAGCCGGAAGCAGCCGCGATGCAGAAACCGGGTAAGCGGACACGGACCCAACGGAAAATAGCTCGGACTGAGCTTCGACTGAATTACTTTACTTTTCCCTATTCCAGAGGCGAAGCCGGCGCTCTGAAATATGTCAGTCTTGTGACGCTCACGCTGCAGAACGCCCTCCTCGGGCTCAGCATGAGGTACGCGAGGACCAGGGATGGCGACATGTTCCTCTCCTCGACCGGTAAGAGACTCTCATTTCAAACCGATTCGTATCATCCGATAGTTATCGAAAGTAGCACACGGTTAGGTATAGCTGACATAGCGACGACCTCCACATTTAAGCCATTTGCGCAATACCTACCGTTAATGCCAAAGGATTAAACCTACTTTACATTCTTAGCTTAACAATTACGTACTTTCAATAACAACATTACATACATATTTACTTAATTTCGCTTGTACCTCCACCATAACACTGTAGATGTCATTACCTTTACTTGCATCTCCTTTCAGCAGTTCTGATGACGGAATTTTTCTTGCACCTCCACCTAAGACAGGAAAAAAACAACAGAAACGGGACAAAAGAGGACACTCTCCGGCGCCCCCAAGCCGAGCCAGCCGGAAGCAGCCGCGATGCAGAAACCATCATGCGGAAATTCCAAAGTTCACATTTTGAGGCCGAAAAATAAGAAGGTTAACCCCTTGCAATTTTCTCCAAAATAGCCAAAAAAATAGATTTCCGAAATTAGGGTGCCAATCGAAAGGGGTTGCTTCCCTGATGCCGGTAGTGAAGGAATTTCTTTCCTACGACGTTTACTTTCCGAGTTAGGCAAGGTACAACGGAGGGGAATTTCTTTTTTGGAAAAACCGCGATATTTCGGAAACGATTCGGGCTATCGACTTGAAATTAATGTCATAGGGCATAGAATCTCCTAACGGATCTACCCTGCGGGTCTCATGTGGAAATCCTAAGTTTCACTCTTTCTCTCTCCCTTCGTATCCTTCTCTCTTTCTTACTATCTCTACTTTTCTCGATGTTTCTATTTCTGTCATCCTCTCCCTATCTCTTTTCTCTCTATATTTTCTTGACTCTCTTTTTCTCTCTTCCTATCCCTCTTACAATCATTCTCTTCCTATCTCTCACATTCCTTGTAATTATTTTTCGCTCTTCATTTATATCTCTTTTCCTCTTCCTATATTTCTCACTTTCTATATCTCCTCTTTATTATCATTTCTCTCTCTCTCTCTCTCTCTCTCTCTTTCTTAGTTTTATCTCTATCTTATATTTCATTTTCTCTCTCTATCTTTCTCTCTCTCTCTCTCTAAGTAGTATTAGAAATGCTCCCTCCTTACGTAGATTCAAAAAGTTATTAAAGAAACAACTTTTTGCAACTGACCTAATGTGATCCTTTTTCAGTCGCTCACCAATGTCGCTTCTCACCTCAACTAGAAATTGCACTCTAGTAATTAATGTTGTGTCGTCGGTGCCGATATATTTTATTATTTGTTAATGTTCATCTTCTAGTTTTGATTATTTTATCGATAGAGACATTTCCAGTATTGAATTGAATTGTAAGCAGTAAATGTAATGTAATAAATTTAATTATATTATTTAATAATCAATAAAAATACATTTGTAAATAGATACTGTGATAAGAAAAGTACTGACGCTTATCTGTGAGATAAAAGCATAAAGTGAATTGCTTGATATTATTTTATAATGTATCTTGTTAATGCATGTATATAAAATGTATAAATTTTAATATGTATTAAATAAAAGGTTATCTATCTATCTATCTATCTTTCTCTCTCCCTTTTAACACTTCCTCTCTCACTATCTCTACCTTTCCCTTTCTTTTTCTCTCTTTATTTATATAGTTCTATCTCTATTCTACCTGTATGCTTCTTCTATTGGCTGTCAGAGAAGACCATTGGGCAGTGGCCAAGACATCCGGAATCACGGGTCCATAGAACAGCTGCATCCCATCGGAAGATCGCCGTCCATGCTTGCCTGGTATGAGGCCACCTGCGGATCCTAGAGCTTCTGTTAGATACAAGTCGGAAAGTATTGTAATCGCAACATAATAAATTATTGATACGAGGGAGGGATTCGTTCTTATGACATTTCTTTTTACGATATAAATGTGTACATTATAGATTCTTTACTTTTTAGAACAAAAAAAAAACTCGACTGTCGATAAGAAATAAAGAGATTCCCAAAATTTCAACGTAATACAAATTGGGATCATTTTCTTCCCTAAAACTCATTTTACTTACCAAAAGCGTTACACTAGGCGAATTGTCTATCTCGTACTGTCTTCAACTATAGTCTATCCCCATGGTATCAGACTATCCTAAATATTCAGACGATTTTACATTATTCCTGGTCAGATCGAAGTCGATGTTTCGGATCTCCATAGTCGTTCGAGTGCTTCCTGCTCCCGCTGACAAACACCATCTCCATCTACCATATCTTTAGCTGCTCCATAATCAATTCCTACAATTGTACAACAAATAATTAAAACACATTACTACGATAACAATTTATGTGTGTCAAGTGAATGTAGTAATTAAACACGATCGCTTGAACCAAATCTAATCAACCAAGATTGCTTCTGGTTAAACAGTTCTGAGCGACTCGGCCCAGAATTCAGCAGGTATAATTCAACACTCGGATTTTAAGGAAACCTACTAGGGTTATTATAAACCACAAGGATTTTACATAAACTCAAGACACTGGACATACTTTCGTACATTTCATAACAATACAAGCTATAAAAATGGTGCACATAAGTACCAGAACGATTCCCAAGAAACTACACATATCTCGTAGACTGTCTACCCACGAATGAACCTAGTAGTATCTGTGGTGGCTGTCGTTAACGTTATCGTATTATTCACCGGCGATTAACAACAATTACTCACATATAAGGACGATAATAGAGTAGAACAAAACACCTACATCATTCGCAATGTGTTAAAGAGTGAGGTTATGGTGGGGTTAGCACAGAACGTTAAATAGCAAATAGAACGTTCTCGTCTCAGTTAATAACAAGTGACGACCAGAAGAACCATTAAGAGTGGTCGCTCTATACTCTACTTTTATTTAATGGTAGAATTAGGTTTACTGCATCCTTAAACACGATGACGTGATTTATATGTCACGTTTAAATTTAGCGCCATCTAACCGCGAAATTCTAGATTACGTGCGCGCGACTTCGATATAGCGCCCGTAGTTGTAGCTATTGCCGTGAGGGGGCGCTAAAAAATATATTTCTAGGTGCGCCATCTATTACCATAAGCTGGAACCACCATATGTCGCTATCATACGACAGAGGGCGCTAAAAATATATTTTAAGGTGCGCCATCTATTAACATTAGCTGGAACCTCCATATGTGGCTGTCATACGACAGAGGGCGCTAAAAATTAATTTTGAAGCGCGCCATCTATCATCATTAGCTGGGAACCTCCATATGCCGCTATAATACGCCAGATTACTAACAATCACGGAGAATATGTATCTTTGTATGTAAATTCACTTTGGAGCTTCAAACCACAACTCCGGAAATCGAAATGAGTACTCGCAGATCCGGAAGTATGAAAACATATATATCAGTATATGGCACACGGAGCAAATGACGTTTCCAGTTTAGTGTCCCACGTCAGACAGGAAAAAGACAGCAGAAACGGAACAAAAGAGGAGACTCTCCGGCGCCCCCGAGCCGAGCCAGCCGCGATGCAGAAACCGGGTAAGCGGACACGGACCCAACGGAAAATAGCTCGGACTGAGCTTCGACTGAATTACTTTACTTTTCCCTATTCCAGAGGCGAAGCCGGCGCTCTGAAATATGTCAGTCTTGTGACGCTCACGCTGCAGAACGCCCTCCTCGGGCTCAGCATGAGGTACGCGAGGACCAGGGATGGCGACATGTTCCTCTCCTCGACCGGTAAGAGACTCTCATTTCAAACCGATTCGTACCATCCGATAGTTATCGAAAGTAGCACACGGTTAGGTATAGCTGACATAGCGACGACCTTCACATTTAAGCCATTTGCGCAATACCTACCGTTAATGCCAAAGGATTAAACCTACTTTACATTCTTAGCTTAACAATTACGTACTTTCAATAACAACATTACATACATATTTACTTAATTTCGCTTGTACCTCCACCATAACACTGTAGATGTCATTACCTTTACTTGCATCTCCTTTCAGCCGTTCTGATGACGGAATTTTTCTTGCACCTCCACCTAAGACAGGAAAAAGACAATAGAAACGGAATAAAAGAGGAGACTCTCCGGCGCCCCCGAGCCGAGCCAGCCGCGATGCAGAAACCGGGTAAGCGGACACGGACCCAACGGAAAATAGCTCGGACTGAGCTTCGACTGAATTACTTTACTTTTCCCTATTCCAGAGGCGAAGCCGGCGCTCTGAAATATTTCAGTCTTGTGACGCTCACGCTGCAGAACGCCCTCCTCGGGCTCAGCATGAGGTACGCGAGGACCAGGGATGGCGACATGTTCCTCTCCTCGACCGGTAAGAGACTCTCATTTCAAACCGATTCGTATCATCCGATAGTTATCGAAAGTAGCACACGGTTAGGTATAGCTGACATAGCGACGACCTTCACATTTAAGCCATTTGCGCAATACCTACCGTTAATGCCAAAGGATTAAACCTACTTTACATTCTTAGCTTAACAATTACGTACTTTCAATAACAACATTACATACATATTTACTTAATTTCGCTTGTACCTCCACCATAACACTGTAGATGTCATTACCTTTACTTGCATCTCCTTTCAGCAGTTCTGATGACGGAATTTTTCTTGCACCTCCACCTAAGACAGGAAAAAAACAACAGAAACGGGACAAAAGAGGACACTCTCCGGCGCCCCCAAGCCGAGCCAGCCGGAAGCAGCCGCGATGCAGAAACCATCATGCGGAAATTCCAAAGTTCACATTTTGAGGCCGAAAAATAAGAAGGTTAACCCCTTGCAATTTTCTCCAAAATAGCCAAAAAAATAGATTTCCGAAATTAGGGTGCCAATCGAAAGGGGTTGCTTCCCTGATGCCGGGAGTGAAGGAATTTCTTTCCTACGACCCTTACTTTCCGAGTTAGGGAAGGTAGAACGAAGGGGAATTTCTTTTTTGGAAAAACCGCGATATTTTGAAAACCGTTAGGCCTATCGACTTGAAATTAACGCCATAGGGCTTAGAATGTTCTAATTGACATACCCTGCGAGTTTCATGCGGAAATTCCAAAGTTCACATTTTGAGGCCGAAAAATAAGAAGGTTAACCCCTTGCGATTTTCTCCAAAATAGCCAAAAAAATAGATTTCCGAAATTAGGGTGCCAATCGAAAGGGGTTGCTTCCCTGATGCCGGTAGTGAAGGAATTTCTTTCCTACGACGTTTACTTTCCGAGTTAGGCAAGGTAGAACGGAGGGGAATTTCTTTTTTGGAAAAACCGCGATATTTCGGAAACGATTCGGGCTATCGACTTGAAATTAATGTCATAGGGCATAGAATCTCCTAACGGATCTACCCTGCGAGTCTCATGTGGAAATCCTAAGTTTCACTCTTTCTCTCTCCCTTCGTATCCTTCTCTCTTTCTTACTATCTCTACTTTTCTCGATGTTTCTATTTCTGTCATCCTCTCCCTATCTCTTTTCTCTCTATATTTTCTTGACTCTCTTTTTCTCTCTTCCTATCCCTCTTACAATCATTCTCTTCCTATCTCTCACATTCCTTGTAATTATTTTTCGCTCTTCATTTATATCTCTTTTCCTCTTCCTATATTTCTCACTTTCTATATCTCCTCTTTATTATCATTTCTCTCTCTCTCTCTCTCTCTCTCTCTCTTTCTTAGTTTTATCTCTATCTTATATTTCATTTTCTCTCTCTATCTTTCTCTCTCCCTTTTAACACTTCCTCTCTCACTATCTCTACCTTTCCCTTTCTTTTTCTCTCTTTATTTATATAGTTCTATCTCTATTCTACCTGTATGCTTCTTCTATTGGCTGTCAGAGAAGACCATTGGGCAGTGGCCAAGACATCCGGAATCACGGGTCCATAGAACAGCTGCATCCCATCGGAAGATCGCCGTCCATGCTTGCTTGGTATGAGGCCACCTGCGGATCCTAGAGCTTCTGTTAGATACAAGTCGGAAAGTATTGTAATCGCAACATAATAAATTATTGATACGAGGGAGGGATTCGTTCTTATGACATTTCTTTTTACGATATAAATGTGTACATTATAGATTCTTTACTTTTTAGAACAAAAAAAAAACTCGACTGTCGATAAGAAATAAAGAGATTCCCAAAATTTCAACGTAATACAAATTGGGATCATTTTCTTCCCTAAAACTCATTTTACTTACCAAAAGCGTTACACTAGGCGAATTGTCTATCTCGTACTGTCTTCAACTATAGTCTATCCCCATGGTATCAGACTATCCTAAATATTCAGACGATTTTACATTATTCCTGGTCAGATCGAAGTCGATGTTTCGGATCTCCATAGTCGTTCGAGTGCTTCCTGCTCCCGCTGACAAACACCATCTCCATCTACCATATCTTTAGCTGCTCCATAATCAATTCCTACAATTGTACAACAAATAATTAAAACACATTACTACGATAACAATTTATGTGTGTCAAGTGAATGTAGTAATTAAACACGATCGCTTGAACCAAATCTAATCAACCAAGATTGCTTCTGGTTAAACAGTTCTGAGCGACTCGGCCCAGAATTCAGCAGGTATAATTCAACACTCGGATTTTAAGGAAACCTACTAGGGTTATTATAAACCACAAGGATTTTACATAAACTCAAGACACTGGACATACTTTCGTACATTTCATAACAATACAAGCTACAAAAATGGTGCACATAAGTACCAGAACGATTCCCAAGAAACTACACATATCTCGTAGACTGTCTACCCACGAATGAACCTAGTAGTATCTGTGGTGGCTGTCGTTAACGTTATCGTATTATTCACCGGCGATTAACAACAATTACTCACATATAAGGACGATAATAGAGTAGAACAAAACACCTACATCATTCGCAATGTGTTAAAGAGTGAGGTTATGGTGGGGTTAGCACAGAACGTTAAATAGCAAATAGAACGTTCTCGTCTCAGTTAATAACAAGTGACGACCAGAAGAACCATTAAGAGTGGTCGCTCTATACTGTACTTTTATTTAATGGTAGAATTAGGTTTACTGCATCCTTAAACACGATGACGTGATTTATATGTCACGTTTAAATTTAGCGCCATCTAACCGCGAAATTCTAGATTACGTGCGCGCGACTTCGATATAGCGCCCGTAGTTGTAGCTATTGCCGTGAGGGGGCGCTAAAAATATATTTCTAGGTGCGTTATCTATTACCATAAGCTGGAACCACCATATGTCGCTATCATACGACAGAGGGCGCTAAAAATATATTTTAAGGTGCGCCATCTATTAACATTAGCTGGAACCTCCATATGTGGCTGTCATACGACAGAGGGCGCTAAAAATTGATTTTGAAGCGCGCCATCTATTATCATTAGCTGGAAACCTCCATATGCCGCTATAATACGCCAGATTACTAACAATCACGGAGAATATGTATCTTTGTATGTAAATTCACTTTGGAGCTTCAAACCACAACTCCGGAAATCGAAATGAGTACTCGCAGATCCGGAAGCATGAAAACATATATATCAGTATATGGCACACGGAGCAAATGACGTTTCCAGTTTAGTGTCCCACGTCAGACAGGAAAAAGACAGCAGAAACGGAACAAAAGAGGAGACTCTCCGGCGCCCCCGAGCCGAGCCAGCCGCGATGCAGAAACCGGGTAAGCGGACACGGACCCAACGGAAAATAGCTCGGACTGAGCTTCGACTGAATTACTTTACTTTTCCCTATTCCAGAGGCGAAGCCGGCGCTCTGAAATATGTCAGTCTTGTGACGCTCACGCTGCAGAACGCCCTCCTCGGGCTCAGCATGAGGTACGCGAGGACCAGGGATGGCGACATGTTCCTCTCCTCGACCGGTAAGAGACTCTCATTTCAAACCGATTCGTACCATCCGATAGTTATCGAAAGTAGCACACGGTTAGGTATAGCTGACATAGCGACGACCTTCACATTTAAGCCATTTGCGCAATACCTACCGTTAATGCCAAAGGATTAAACCTACTTTACATTCTTAGCTTAACAATTACGTACTTTCAATAACAACATTACATACATATTTACTTAATTTCGCTTGTACCTCCACCATAACACTGTAGATGTCATTACCTTTACTTGCATCTCCTTTCAGCCGTTCTGATGACGGAATTTTTCTTGCACCTCCACCTAAGACAGGAAAAAGACAATAGAAACGGAATAAAAGAGGAGACTCTCCGGCGCCCCCGAGCCGAGCCAGCCGCGATGCAGAAACCGGGTAAGCGGACACGGACCCAACGGAAAATAGCTCGGACTGAGCTTCGACTGAATTACTTTACTTTTCCCTATTCCAGAGGCGAAGCCGGCGCTCTGAAATATTTCAGTCTTGTGACGCTCACGCTGCAGAACGCCCTCCTCGGGCTCAGCATGAGGTACGCGAGGACCAGGGATGGCGACATGTTCCTCTCCTCGACCGGTAAGAGACTCTCATTTCAAACCGATTCGTATCATCCGATAGTTATCGAAAGTAGCACACGGTTAGGTATAGCTGACATAGCGACGACCTTCACATTTAAGCCATTTGCGCAATACCTACCGTTAATGCCAAAGGATTAAACCTACTTTACATTCTTAGCTTAACAATTACGTACTTTCAATAACAACATTACATACATATTTACTTAATTTCGCTTGTACCTCCACCATAACACTGTAGATGTCATTACCTTTACTTGCATCTCCTTTCAGCAGTTCTGATGACGGAATTTTTCTTGCACCTCCACCTAAGACAGGAAAAAAACAACAGAAACGGGACAAAAGAGGACACTCTCCGGCGCCCCCAAGCCGAGCCAGCCGGAAGCAGCCGCGATGCAGAAACCATCATGCGGAAATTCCAAAGTTCACATTTTGAGGCCGAAAAATAAGAAGGTTAACCCCTTGCAATTTTCTCCAAAATAGCCAAAAAAATAGATTTCCGAAATTAGGGTGCCAATCGAAAGGGGTTGCTTCCCTGATGCCGGGAGTGAAGGAATTTCTTTCCTACGACCCTTACTTTCCGAGTTAGGGAAGGTAGAACGAAGGGGAATTTCTTTTTTGGAAAAACCGCGATATTTTGAAAACCGTTAGGCCTATCGACTTGAAATTAACGCCATAGGGCTTAGAATGTTCTAATTGACATACCCTGCGAGTTTCATGCGGAAATTCCAAAGTTCACATTTTGAGGCCGAAAAATAAGAAGGTTAACCCCTTGCGATTTTCTCCAAAATAGCCAAAAAAATAGATTTCCGAAATTAGGGTGCCAATCGAAAGGGGTTGCTTCCCTGATGCCGGTAGTGAAGGAATTTCTTTCCTACGACGTTTACTTTCCGAGTTAGGCAAGGTAGAACGGAGGGGAATTTCTTTTTTGGAAAAACCGCGATATTTCGGAAACGATTCGGGCTATCGACTTGAAATTAATGTCATAGGGCATAGAATCTCCTAACGGATCTACCCTGCGAGTCTCATGTGGAAATCCTAAGTTTCACTCTTTCTCTCTCCCTTCGTATCCTTCTCTCTTTCTTACTATCTCTACTTTTCTCGATGTTTCTATTTCTGTCATCCTCTCCCTATCTCTTTTCTCTCTATATTTTCTTGACTCTCTTTTTCTCTCTTCCTATCCCTCTTACAATCATTCTCTTCCTATCTCTCACATTCCTTGTAATTATTTTTCGCTCTTCATTTATATCTCTTTTCCTCTTCCTATATTTCTCACTTTCTATATCTCCTCTTTATTATCATTTCTCTCTCTCTCTCTCTCTCTCTCTCTCTCTTTCTTAGTTTTATCTCTATCTTATATTTCATTTTCTCTCTCTATCTTTCTCTCTCCCTTTTAACACTTCCTCTCTCACTATCTCTACCTTTCCCTTTCTTTTTCTCTCTTTATTTATATAGTTCTATCTCTATTCTACCTGTATGCTTCTTCTATTGGCTGTCAGAGAAGACCATTGGGCAGTGGCCAAGACATCCGGAATCACGGGTCCATAGAACAGCTGCATCCCATCGGAAGATCGCCGTCCATGCTTGCTTGGTATGAGGCCACCTGCGGATCCTAGAGCTTCTGTTAGATACAAGTCGGAAAGTATTGTAATCGCAACATAATAAATTATTGATACGAGGGAGGGATTCGTTCTTATGACATTTCTTTTTACGATATAAATGTGTACATTATAGATTCTTTACTTTTTAGAACAAAAAAAAAACTCGACTGTCGATAAGAAATAAAGAGATTCCCAAAATTTCAACGTAATACAAATTGGGATCATTTTCTTCCCTAAAACTCATTTTACTTACCAAAAGCGTTACACTAGGCGAATTGTCTATCTCGTACTGTCTTCAACTATAGTCTATCCCCATGGTATCAGACTATCCTAAATATTCAGACGATTTTACATTATTCCTGGTCAGATCGAAGTCGATGTTTCGGATCTCCATAGTCGTTCGAGTGCTTCCTGCTCCCGCTGACAAACACCATCTCCATCTACCATATCTTTAGCTGCTCCATAATCAATTCCTACAATTGTACAACAAATAATTAAAACACATTACTACGATAACAATTTATGTGTGTCAAGTGAATGTAGTAATTAAACACGATCGCTTGAACCAAATCTAATCAACCAAGATTGCTTCTGGTTAAACAGTTCTGAGCGACTCGGCCCAGAATTCAGCAGGTATAATTCAACACTCGGATTTTAAGGAAACCTACTAGGGTTATTATAAACCACAAGGATTTTACATAAACTCAAGACACTGGACATACTTTCGTACATTTCATAACAATACAAGCTACAAAAATGGTGCACATAAGTACCAGAACGATTCCCAAGAAACTACACATATCTCGTAGACTGTCTACCCACGAATGAACCTAGTAGTATCTGTGGTGGCTGTCGTTAACGTTATCGTATTATTCACCGGCGATTAACAACAATTACTCACATATAAGGACGATAATAGAGTAGAACAAAACACCTACATCATTCGCAATGTGTTAAAGAGTGAGGTTATGGTGGGGTTAGCACAGAACGTTAAATAGCAAATAGAACGTTCTCGTCTCAGTTAATAACAAGTGACGACCAGAAGAACCATTAAGAGTGGTCGCTCTATACTGTACTTTTATTTAATGGTAGAATTAGGTTTACTGCATCCTTAAACACGATGACGTGATTTATATGTCACGTTTAAATTTAGCGCCATCTAACCGCGAAATTCTAGATTACGTGCGCGCGACTTCGATATAGCGCCCGTAGTTGTAGCTATTGCCGTGAGGGGGCGCTAAAAAATATATTTCTAGGTGCGCCATCTATTACCATAAGCTGGAACCACCATATGTCGCTATCATACGACAGAGGGCGCTAAAAATATATTTTAAGGTGCGCCATCTATTAACATTAGCTGGAACCTCCATATGTGGCTGTCATACGACAGAGGGCGCTAAAAATTGATTTTGAAGCGCGCCATCTATTATCATTAGCTGGAAACCTCCATATGCCGCTATAATACGCCAGATTACTAACAATCACGGAGAATATGTATCTTTGTATGTAAATTCACTTTGGAGCTTCAAACCACAACTCCGGAAATCGAAATGAGTACTCGCAGATCCGGAAGCATGAAAACATATATATCAGTATATGGCACACGGAGCAAATGACGTTTCCAGTTTAGTGTCCCACGTCAGACAGGAAAAAGACAGCAGAAACGGAACAAAAGAGGAGACTCTCCGGCGCCCCCGAGCCGAGCCAGCCGCGATGCAGAAACCGGGTAAGCGGACACGGACCCAACGGAAAATAGCTCGGACTGAGCTTCGACTGAATTACTTTACTTTTCCCTATTCCAGAGGCGAAGCCGGCGCTCTGAAATATGTCAGTCTTGTGACGCTCACGCTGCAGAACGCCCTCCTCGGGCTCAGCATGAGGTACGCGAGGACCAGGGATGGCGACATGTTCCTCTCCTCGACCGGTAAGAGACTCTCATTTCAAACCGATTCGTACCATCCGATAGTTATCGAAAGTAGCACACGGTTAGGTATAGCTGACATAGCGACGACCTTCACATTTAAGCCATTTGCGCAATACCTACCGTTAATGCCAAAGGATTAAACCTACTTTACATTCTTAGCTTAACAATTACGTACTTTCAATAACAACATTACATACATATTTACTTAATTTCGCTTGTACCTCCACCATAACACTGTAGATGTCATTACCTTTACTTGCATCTCCTTTCAGCCGTTCTGATGACGGAATTTTTCTTGCACCTCCACCTAAGACAGGAAAAAGACAATAGAAACGGAATAAAAGAGGAGACTCTCCGGCGCCCCCGAGCCGAGCCAGCCGCGATGCAGAAACCGGGTAAGCGGACACGGACCCAACGGAAAATAGCTCGGACTGAGCTTCGACTGAATTACTTTACTTTTCCCTATTCCAGAGGCGAAGCCGGCGCTCTGAAATATTTCAGTCTTGTGACGCTCACGCTGCAGAACGCCCTCCTCGGGCTCAGCATGAGGTACGCGAGGACCAGGGATGGCGACATGTTCCTCTCCTCGACCGGTAAGAGACTCTCATTTCAAACCGATTCGTATCATCCGATAGTTATCGAAAGTAGCACACGGTTAGGTATAGCTGACATAGCGACGACCTTCACATTTAAGCCATTTGCGCAATACCTACCGTTAATGCCAAAGGATTAAACCTACTTTACATTCTTAGCTTAACAATTACGTACTTTCAATAACAACATTACATACATATTTACTTAATTTCGCTTGTACCTCCACCATAACACTGTAGATGTCATTACCTTTACTTGCATCTCCTTTCAGCAGTTCTGATGACGGAATTTTTCTTGCACCTCCACCTAAGACAGGAAAAAAACAACAGAAACGGGACAAAAGAGGACACTCTCCGGCGCCCCCAAGCCGAGCCAGCCGGAAGCAGCCGCGATGCAGAAACCATCATGCGGAAATTCCAAAGTTCACATTTTGAGGCCGAAAAATAAGAAGGTTAACCCCTTGCAATTTTCTCCAAAATAGCCAAAAAAATAGATTTCCGAAATTAGGGTGCCAATCGAAAGGGGTTGCTTCCCTGATGCCGGGAGTGAAGGAATTTCTTTCCTACGACCCTTACTTTCCGAGTTAGGGAAGGTAGAACGAAGGGGAATTTCTTTTTTGGAAAAACCGCGATATTTTGAAAACCGTTAGGCCTATCGACTTGAAATTAACGCCATAGGGCTTAGAATGTTCTAATTGACATACCCTGCGAGTTTCATGCGGAAATTCCAAAGTTCACATTTTGAGGCCGAAAAATAAGAAGGTTAACCCCTTGCGATTTTCTCCAAAATAGCCAAAAAAATAGATTTCCGAAATTAGGGTGCCAATCGAAAGGGGTTGCTTCCCTGATGCCGGTAGTGAAGGAATTTCTTTCCTACGACGTTTACTTTCCGAGTTAGGCAAGGTAGAACGGAGGGGAATTTCTTTTTTGGAAAAACCGCGATATTTCGGAAACGATTCGGGCTATCGACTTGAAATTAATGTCATAGGGCATAGAATCTCCTAACGGATCTACCCTGCGAGTCTCATGTGGAAATCCTAAGTTTCACTCTTTCTCTCTCCCTTCGTATCCTTCTCTCTTTCTTACTATCTCTACTTTTCTCGATGTTTCTATTTCTGTCATCCTCTCCCTATCTCTTTTCTCTCTATATTTTCTTGACTCTCTTTTTCTCTCTTCCTATCCCTCTTACAATCATTCTCTTCCTATCTCTCACATTCCTTGTAATTATTTTTCGCTCTTCATTTATATCTCTTTTCCTCTTCCTATATTTCTCACTTTCTATATCTCCTCTTTATTATCATTTCTCTCTCTCTCTCTCTCTCTCTCTCTCTCTTTCTTAGTTTTATCTCTATCTTATATTTCATTTTCTCTCTCTATCTTTCTCTCTCCCTTTTAACACTTCCTCTCTCACTATCTCTACCTTTCCCTTTCTTTTTCTCTCTTTATTTATATAGTTCTATCTCTATTCTACCTGTATGCTTCTTCTATTGGCTGTCAGAGAAGACCATTGGGCAGTGGCCAAGACATCCGGAATCACGGGTCCATAGAACAGCTGCATCCCATCGGAAGATCGCCGTCCATGCTTGCTTGGTATGAGGCCACCTGCGGATCCTAGAGCTTCTGTTAGATACAAGTCGGAAAGTATTGTAATCGCAACATAATAAATTATTGATACGAGGGAGGGATTCGTTCTTATGACATTTCTTTTTACGATATAAATGTGTACATTATAGATTCTTTACTTTTTAGAACAAAAAAAAAACTCGACTGTCGATAAGAAATAAAGAGATTCCCAAAATTTCAACGTAATACAAATTGGGATCATTTTCTTCCCTAAAACTCATTTTACTTACCAAAAGCGTTACACTAGGCGAATTGTCTATCTCGTACTGTCTTCAACTATAGTCTATCCCCATGGTATCAGACTATCCTAAATATTCAGACGATTTTACATTATTCCTGGTCAGATCGAAGTCGATGTTTCGGATCTCCATAGTCGTTCGAGTGCTTCCTGCTCCCGCTGACAAACACCATCTCCATCTACCATATCTTTAGCTGCTCCATAATCAATTCCTACAATTGTACAACAAATAATTAAAACACATTACTACGATAACAATTTATGTGTGTCAAGTGAATGTAGTAATTAAACACGATCGCTTGAACCAAATCTAATCAACCAAGATTGCTTCTGGTTAAACAGTTCTGAGCGACTCGGCCCAGAATTCAGCAGGTATAATTCAACACTCGGATTTTAAGGAAACCTACTAGGGTTATTATAAACCACAAGGATTTTACATAAACTCAAGACACTGGACATACTTTCGTACATTTCATAACAATACAAGCTACAAAAATGGTGCACATAAGTACCAGAACGATTCCCAAGAAACTACACATATCTCGTAGACTGTCTACCCACGAATGAACCTAGTAGTATCTGTGGTGGCTGTCGTTAACGTTATCGTATTATTCACCGGCGATTAACAACAATTACTCACATATAAGGACGATAATAGAGTAGAACAAAACACCTACATCATTCGCAATGTGTTAAAGAGTGAGGTTATGGTGGGGTTAGCACAGAACGTTAAATAGCAAATAGAACGTTCTCGTCTCAGTTAATAACAAGTGACGACCAGAAGAACCATTAAGAGTGGTCGCTCTATACTGTACTTTTATTTAATGGTAGAATTAGGTTTACTGCATCCTTAAACACGATGACGTGATTTATATGTCACGTTTAAATTTAGCGCCATCTAACCGCGAAATTCTAGATTACGTGCGCGCGACTTCGATATAGCGCCCGTAGTTGTAGCTATTGCCGTGAGGGGGCGCTAAAAAATATATTTCTAGGTGCGCCATCTATTACCATAAGCTGGAACCACCATATGTCGCTATCATACGACAGAGGGCGCTAAAAATATATTTTAAGGTGCGCCATCTATTAACATTAGCTGGAACCTCCATATGTGGCTGTCATACGACAGAGGGCGCTAAAAATTGATTTTGAAGCGCGCCATCTATTATCATTAGCTGGAAACCTCCATATGCCGCTATAATACGCCAGATTACTAACAATCACGGAGAATATGTATCTTTGTATGTAAATTCACTTTGGAGCTTCAAACCACAACTCCGGAAATCGAAATGAGTACTCGCAGATCCGGAAGCATGAAAACATATATATCAGTATATGGCACACGGAGCAAATGACGTTTCCAGTTTAGTGTCCCACGTCAGACAGGAAAAAGACAGCAGAAACGGAACAAAAGAGGAGACTCTCCGGCGCCCCCGAGCCGAGCCAGCCGCGATGCAGAAACCGGGTAAGCGGACACGGACCCAACGGAAAATAGCTCGGACTGAGCTTCGACTGAATTACTTTACTTTTCCCTATTCCAGAGGCGAAGCCGGCGCTCTGAAATATTTCAGTCTTGTGACGCTCACGCTGCAGAACGCCCTCCTCGGGCTCAGCATGAGGTACGCGAGGACCAGGGATGGCGACATGTTCCTCTCCTCGACCGGTAAGAGACTCTCATTTCAAACCGATTCGTACCATCCGATAGTTATCGAAAGTAGCACACGGTTAGGTATAGCTGACATAGCGACGACCTTCACATTTAAGCCATTTGCGCAATACCTACCGTTAATGCCAAAGGATTAAACCTACTTTACATTCTTAGCTTAACAATTACGTACTTTCAATAACAACATTACATACATATTTACTTAATTTCGCTTGTACCTCCACCATAACACTGTAGATGTCATTACCTTTACTTGCATCTCCTTTCAGCCGTTCTGATGACGGAATTTTTCTTGCACCTCCACCTAAGACAGGAAAAAGACAATAGAAACGGAATAAAAGAGGAGACTCTCCGGCGCCCCCGAGCCGAGCCAGCCGCGATGCAGAAACCGGGTAAGCGGACACGGACCCAACGGAAAATAGCTCGGACTGAGCTTCGACTGAATTACTTTACTTTTCCCTATTCCAGAGGCGAAGCCGGCGCTCTGAAATATTTCAGTCTTGTGACGCTCACGCTGCAGAACGCCCTCCTCGGGCTCAGCATGAGGTACGCGAGGACCAGGGATGGCGACATGTTCCTCTCCTCGACCGGTAAGAGACTCTCATTTCAAACCGATTCGTATCATCCGATAGTTATCGAAAGTAGCACACGGTTAGGTATAGCTGACATAGCGACGACCTTCACATTTAAGCCATTTGCGCAATACCTACCGTTAATGCCAAAGGATTAAACCTACTTTACATTCTTAGCTTAACAATTACGTACTTTCAATAACAACATTACATACATATTTACTTAATTTCGCTTGTACCTCCACCATAACACTGTAGATGTCATTACCTTTACTTGCATCTCCTTTCAGCAGTTCTGATGACGGAATTTTTCTTGCACCTCCACCTAAGACAGGAAAAAAACAACAGAAACGGGACAAAAGAGGACACTCTCCGGCGCCCCCAAGCCGAGCCAGCCGGAAGCAGCCGCGATGCAGAAACCATCATGCGGAAATTCCAAAGTTCACATTTTGAGGCCGAAAAATAAGAAGGTTAACCCCTTGCAATTTTCTCCAAAATAGCCAAAAAAATAGATTTCCGAAATTAGGGTGCCAATCGAAAGGGGTTGCTTCCCTGATGCCGGGAGTGAAGGAATTTCTTTCCTACGACCCTTACTTTCCGAGTTAGGGAAGGTAGAACGAAGGGGAATTTCTTTTTTGGAAAAACCGCGATATTTTGAAAACCGTTAGGCCTATCGACTTGAAATTAACGCCATAGGGCTTAGAATGTTCTAATTGACATACCCTGCGAGTTTCATGCGGAAATTCCAAAGTTCACATTTTGAGGCCGAAAAATAAGAAGGTTAACCCCTTGCGATTTTCTCCAAAATAGCCAAAAAAATAGATTTCCGAAATTAGGGTGCCAATCGAAAGGGGTTGCTTCCCTGATGCCGGTAGTGAAGGAATTTCTTTCCTACGACGTTTACTTTCCGAGTTAGGCAAGGTAGAACGGAGGGGAATTTCTTTTTTGGAAAAACCGCGATATTTCGGAAACGATTCGGGCTATCGACTTGAAATTAATGTCATAGGGCATAGAATCTCCTAACGGATCTACCCTGCGAGTCTCATGTGGAAATCCTAAGTTTCACTCTTTCTCTCTCCCTTCGTATCCTTCTCTCTTTCTTACTATCTCTACTTTTCTCGATGTTTCTATTTCTGTCATCCTCTCCCTATCTCTTTTCTCTCTATATTTTCTTGACTCTCTTTTTCTCTCTTCCTATCCCTCTTACAATCATTCTCTTCCTATCTCTCACATTCCTTGTAATTATTTTTCGCTCTTCATTTATATCTCTTTTCCTCTTCCTATATTTCTCACTTTCTATATCTCCTCTTTATTATCATTTCTCTCTCTCTCTCTCTCTCTCTCTCTCTCTTTCTTAGTTTTATCTCTATCTTATATTTCATTTTCTCTCTCTATCTTTCTCTCTCCCTTTTAACACTTCCTCTCTCACTATCTCTACCTTTCCCTTTCTTTTTCTCTCTTTATTTATATAGTTCTATCTCTATTCTACCTGTATGCTTCTTCTATTGGCTGTCAGAGAAGACCATTGGGCAGTGGCCAAGACATCCGGAATCACGGGTCCATAGAACAGCTGCATCCCATCGGAAGATCGCCGTCCATGCTTGCTTGGTATGAGGCCACCTGCGGATCCTAGAGCTTCTGTTAGATACAAGTCGGAAAGTATTGTAATCGCAACATAATAAATTATTGATACGAGGGAGGGATTCGTTCTTATGACATTTCTTTTTACGATATAAATGTGTACATTATAGATTCTTTACTTTTTAGAACAAAAAAAAAACTCGACTGTCGATAAGAAATAAAGAGATTCCCAAAATTTCAACGTAATACAAATTGGGATCATTTTCTTCCCTAAAACTCATTTTACTTACCAAAAGCGTTACACTAGGCGAATTGTCTATCTCGTACTGTCTTCAACTATAGTCTATCCCCATGGTATCAGACTATCCTAAATATTCAGACGATTTTACATTATTCCTGGTCAGATCGAAGTCGATGTTTCGGATCTCCATAGTCGTTCGAGTGCTTCCTGCTCCCGCTGACAAACTCCATCTACCATATCATTAGCTGCTCCATAATCAATTCCTACAATTGTACAACAAATAATTAAAACACATTACTACGATAACAATTTATGTGTGTCAAGTGAATGTAGTAATTAAACACGATCGCTTGAACCAAATCTAATCAACCAAGATTGCTTCTGGTTAAACAGTTCTGAGCGACTCGGCCCAGAATTCAGCAGGTATAATTCAACACTCGGATTTTAAGGAAACCTACTAGGGTTATTATAAACCACAAGGATTTTACATAAACTCAAGACACTGGACATACTTTCGTACATTTCATAACAATACAAGCTATAAAAATGGTGCACATAAGTACCAGAACGATTCCCAAGAAACTACACATATCTCGTAGACTGTCTACCCACGAATGAACCTAGTAGTATCTGTGGTGGCTGTCGTTAACGTTATCGTATTATTCACCGGCGATTAACAACAATTACTCACATATAAGGACGATAATAGAGTAGAACAAAACACCTACATCATTCGCAATGTGTTAAAGAGTGAGGTTATGGTGGGGTTAGCACAGAACGTTAAATAGCAAATAGAACGTTCTCGTCTCAGCCAATAACAAGTGACGACCAGAAGAACCATTAAGAGTGGTCGCTCTATACTCTACTTTTATTTAATGGTAGAATTAGGTTTACTGCATCCTTAAACACGATGACGTGATGTATATGTCACGTTTAAATTTAGCGCCATCTAACCGCGAAATTCTAGATTACGTGCGCGCGACTTCGATATAGCGCCCGTAGTTGTAGCTATTGCCGTGAGGGGGCGCTAAAAAATATATTTCTAGGTGCGCCATCTATTACCATAAGCTGGAACCACCATATGTCGCTATCATACGACAGAGGGCGCTAAAAATATATTTTAAGGTGCGCCATCTATTAACATTAGCTGGAACCTCCATATGTGGCTGTCATACGACAGAGGGCGCTAAAAATTAATTTTGAAGCGCGCCATCTATCATCATTAGCTGGGAACCTCCATATGCCGCTATAATACGCCAGATTACTAACAATCACGGAGAATATGTATCTTTGTATGTAAATTCACTTTGGAGCTTCAAACCACAACTCCGGAAATCGAAATGAGTACTCGCAGATCCGGAAGCATGAAAACATATATATCAGTATATGGCACACGGAGCAAATGACGTTTCCAGTTTAGTGTCCCACGTCAGACAGGAAAAAGACAGCAGAAACGGAACAAAAGAGGAGACTCTCCGGCGCCCCCGAGCCGAGCCAGCCGGAAGCAGCCGCGATGCAGAAACCGGGTAAGCGGACACGGACCCAACGGAAAATAGCTCGGACTGAGCTTCGACTGAATTACTTTACTTTTCCCTATTCCAGAGGCGAAGCCGGCGCTCTGAAATATGTCAGTCTTGTGACGCTCACGCTGCAGAACGCCCTCCTCGGGCTCAGCATGAGGTACGCGAGGACCAGGGATGGCGACATGTTCCTCTCCTCGACCGGTAAGAGACTCTCATTTCAAACCGATTCGTATCATCCGATAGTTATCGAAAGTAGCACACGGTTAGGTATAGCTGACATAGCGACGACCTTCACATTTAAGCCATTTGCGCAATACCTACCGTTAATGCCAAAGGATTAAACCTACTTTACATTCTTAGCTTAACAATTACGTACTTTCAATAACAACATTACATACATATTTACTTAATTTCGCTTGTACCTCCACCATAACACTGTAGATGTCATTACCTTTACTTGCATCTCCTTTCAGCAGTTCTGATGACGGAATTTTTCTTGCACCTCCACCTAAGACAGGAAAAAAACAACAGAAACGGGACAAAAGAGGACACTCTCCGGCGCCCCCAAGCCGAGCCAGCCGGAAGCAGCCGCGATGCAGAAACCATCATGCGGAAATTCCAAAGTTCACATTTTGAGGCCGAAAAATAAGAAGGTTAACCCCTTGCAATTTTCTCCAAAATAGCCAAAAAAATAGATTTCCGAAATTAGGGTGCCAATCGAAAGGGGTTGCTTCCCTGATGCCGGGAGTGAAGGAATTTCTTTCCTACGACCCTTACTTTCCGAGTTAGGGAAGGTAGAACGAAGGGGAATTTCTTTTTTGGAAAAACCGCGATATTTTGAAAACCGTTAGGCCTATCGACTTGAAATTAACGCCATAGGGCTTAGAATGTTCTAATTGACATACCCTGCGAGTTTCATGCGGAAATTCCAAAGTTCACATTTTGAGGCCGAAAAATAAGAAGGTTAACCCCTTGCGATTTTCTCCAAAATAGCCAAAAAAATAGATTTCCGAAATTAGGGTGCCAATCGAAAGGGGTTGCTTCCCTGATGCCGGTAGTGAAGGAATTTCTTTCCTACGACGTTTACTTTCCGAGTTAGGCAAGGTAGAACGGAGGGGAATTTCTTTTTTGGAAAAACCGCGATATTTCGGAAACGATTCGGGCTATCGACTTGAAATTAATGTCATAGGGCATAGAATCTCCTAACGGATCTACCCTGCGAGTCTCATGTGGAAATCCTAAGTTTCACTCTTTCTCTCTCCCTTCGTATCCTTCTCTCTTTCTTACTATCTCTACTTTTCTCGATGTTTCTATTTCTGTCATCCTCTCCCTATCTCTTTTCTCTCTATATTTTCTTGACTCTCTTTTTCTCTCTTCCTATCCCTCTTACAATCATTCTCTTCCTATCTCTCACATTCCTTGTAATTATTTTTCGCTCTTCATTTATATCTCTTTTCCTCTTCCTATATTTCTCACTTTCTATATCTCCTCTTTATTATCATTTCTCTCTCTCTCTCTCTCTCTCTCTCTCTCTCTCTCTCTCTCTCTTTCTTAGTTTTATCTCTATCTTATATTTCATTTTCTCTCTCTATCTTTCTCTCTCCCTTTTAACACTTCCTCTCTCACTATCTCTACCTTTCCCTTTCTTTTTCTCTCTTTATTTATATAGTTCTATCTCTATTCTACCTGTATGCTTCTTCTATTGGCTGTCAGAGAAGACCATTGGGCAGTGGCCAAGACATCCGGAATCACGGGTCCATAGAACAGCTGCATCCCATCGGAAGATCGCCGTCCATGCTTGCTTGGTATGAGGCCACCTGCGGATCCTAGAGCTTCTGTTAGATACAAGTCGGAAAGTATTGTAATCGCAACATAATAAATTATTGATACGAGGGAGGGATTCGTTCTTATGACATTTCTTTTTACGATATAAATGTGTACATTATAGATTCTTTACTTTTTAGAACAAAAAAAAAACTCGACTGTCGATAAGAAATAAAGAGATTCCCAAAATTTCAACGTAATACAAATTGGGATCATTTTCTTCCCTAAAACTCATTTTACTTACCAAAAGCGTTACACTAGGCGAATTGTCTATCTCGTACTGTCTTCAACTATAGTCTATCCCCATGGTATCAGACTATCCTAAATATTCAGACGATTTTACATTATTCCTGGTCAGATCGAAGTCGATGTTTCGGATCTCCATAGTCGTTCGAGTGCTTCCTGCTCCCGCTGACAAACACCATCTCCATCTACCATATCTTTAGCTGCTCCATAATCAATTCCTACAATTGTACAACAAATAATTAAAACACATTACTACGATAACAATTTATGTGTGTCAAGTGAATGTAGTAATTAAACACGATCGCTTGAACCAAATCTAATCAACCAAGATTGCTTCTGGTTAAACAGTTCTGAGCGACTCGGCCCAGAATTCAGCAGGTATAATTCAACACTCGGATTTTAAGGAAACCTACTAGGGTTATTATAAACCACAAGGATTTTACATAAACTCAAGACACTGGACATACTTTCGTACATTTCATAACAATACAAGCTACAAAAATGGTGCACATAAGTACCAGAACGATTCCCAAGAAACTACACATATCTCGTAGACTGTCTACCCACGAATGAACCTAGTAGTATCTGTGGTGGCTGTCGTTAACGTTATCGTATTATTCACCGGCGATTAACAACAATTACTCACATATAAGGACGATAATAGAGTAGAACAAAACACCTACATCATTCGCAATGTGTTAAAGAGTGAGGTTATGGTGGGGTTAGCACAGAACGTTAAATAGCAAATAGAACGTTCTCGTCTCAGTTAATAACAAGTGACGACCAGAAGAACCATTAAGAGTGGTCGCTCTATACTGTACTTTTATTTAATGGTAGAATTAGGTTTACTGCATCCTTAAACACGATGACGTGATTTATATGTCACGTTTAAATTTAGCGCCATCTAACCGCGAAATTCTAGATTACGTGCGCGCGACTTCGATATAGCGCCCGTAGTTGTAGCTATTGCCGTGAGGGGGCGCTAAAAAATATATTTCTAGGTGCGCCATCTATTACCATAAGCTGGAACCACCATATGTCGCTATCATACGACAGAGGGCGCTAAAAATATATTTTAAGGTGCGCCATCTATTAACATTAGCTGGAACCTCCATATGTGGCTGTCATACGACAGAGGGCGCTAAAAATTGATTTTGAAGCGCGCCATCTATTATCATTAGCTGGAAACCTCCATATGCCGCTATAATACGCCAGATTACTAACAATCACGGAGAATATGTATCTTTGTATGTAAATTCACTTTGGAGCTTCAAACCACAACTCCGGAAATCGAAATGAGTACTCGCAGATCCGGAAGCATGAAAACATATATATCAGTATATGGCACACGGAGCAAATGACGTTTCCAGTTTAGTGTCCCACGTCAGACAGGAAAAAGACAGCAGAAACGGAACAAAAGAGGAGACTCTCCGGCGCCCCCGAGCCGAGCCAGCCGCGATGCAGAAACCGGGTAAGCGGACACGGACCCAACGGAAAATAGCTCGGACTGAGCTTCGACTGAATTACTTTACTTTTCCCTATTCCAGAGGCGAAGCCGGCGCTCTGAAATATGTCAGTCTTGTGACGCTCACGCTGCAGAACGCCCTCCTCGGGCTCAGCATGAGGTACGCGAGGACCAGGGATGGCGACATGTTCCTCTCCTCGACCGGTAAGAGACTCTCATTTCAAACCGATTCGTACCATCCGATAGTTATCGAAAGTAGCACACGGTTAGGTATAGCTGACATAGCGACGACCTTCACATTTAAGCCATTTGCGCAATACCTACCGTTAATGCCAAAGGATTAAACCTACTTTACATTCTTAGCTTAACAATTACGTACTTTCAATAACAACATTACATACATATTTACTTAATTTCGCTTGTACCTCCACCATAACACTGTAGATGTCATTACCTTTACTTGCATCTCCTTTCAGCCGTTCTGATGACGGAATTTTTCTTGCACCTCCACCTAAGACAGGAAAAAGACAATAGAAACGGAATAAAAGAGGAGACTCTCCGGCGCCCCCGAGCCGAGCCAGCCGCGATGCAGAAACCGGGTAAGCGGACACGGACCCAACGGAAAATAGCTCGGACTGAGCTTCGACTGAATTACTTTACTTTTCCCTATTCCAGAGGCGAAGCCGGCGCTCTGAAATATTTCAGTCTTGTGACGCTCACGCTGCAGAACGCCCTCCTCGGGCTCAGCATGAGGTACGCGAGGACCAGGGATGGCGACATGTTCCTCTCCTCGACCGGTAAGAGACTCTCATTTCAAACCGATTCGTATCATCCGATAGTTATCGAAAGTAGCACACGGTTAGGTATAGCTGACATAGCGACGACCTTCACATTTAAGCCATTTGCGCAATACCTACCGTTAATGCCAAAGGATTAAACCTACTTTACATTCTTAGCTTAACAATTACGTACTTTCAATAACAACATTACATACATATTTACTTAATTTCGCTTGTACCTCCACCATAACACTGTAGATGTCATTACCTTTACTTGCATCTCCTTTCAGCAGTTCTGATGACGGAATTTTTCTTGCACCTCCACCTAAGACAGGAAAAAAACAACAGAAACGGGACAAAAGAGGACACTCTCCGGCGCCCCCAAGCCGAGCCAGCCGGAAGCAGCCGCGATGCAGAAACCATCATGCGGAAATTCCAAAGTTCACATTTTGAGGCCGAAAAATAAGAAGGTTAACCCCTTGCAATTTTCTCCAAAATAGCCAAAAAAATAGATTTCCGAAATTAGGGTGCCAATCGAAAGGGGTTGCTTCCCTGATGCCGGGAGTGAAGGAATTTCTTTCCTACGACCCTTACTTTCCGAGTTAGGGAAGGTAGAACGAAGGGGAATTTCTTTTTTGGAAAAACCGCGATATTTTGAAAACCGTTAGGCCTATCGACTTGAAATTAACGCCATAGGGCTTAGAATGTTCTAATTGACATACCCTGCGAGTTTCATGCGGAAATTCCAAAGTTCACATTTTGAGGCCGAAAAATAAGAAGGTTAACCCCTTGCGATTTTCTCCAAAATAGCCAAAAAAATAGATTTCCGAAATTAGGGTGCCAATCGAAAGGGGTTGCTTCCCTGATGCCGGTAGTGAAGGAATTTCTTTCCTACGACGTTTACTTTCCGAGTTAGGCAAGGTAGAACGGAGGGGAATTTCTTTTTTGGAAAAACCGCGATATTTCGGAAACGATTCGGGCTATCGACTTGAAATTAATGTCATAGGGCATAGAATCTCCTAACGGATCTACCCTGCGAGTCTCATGTGGAAATCCTAAGTTTCACTCTTTCTCTCTCCCTTCGTATCCTTCTCTCTTTCTTACTATCTCTACTTTTCTCGATGTTTCTATTTCTGTCATCCTCTCCCTATCTCTTTTCTCTCTATATTTTCTTGACTCTCTTTTTCTCTCTTCCTATCCCTCTTACAATCATTCTCTTCCTATCTCTCACATTCCTTGTAATTATTTTTCGCTCTTCATTTATATCTCTTTTCCTCTTCCTATATTTCTCACTTTCTATATCTCCTCTTTATTATCATTTCTCTCTCTCTCTCTCTCTCTCTTTCTTAGTTTTATCTCTATCTTATATTTCATTTTCTCTCTCTATCTTTCTCTCTCCCTTTTAACACTTCCTCTCTCACTGTCTCTACCTTTCCCTTTCTTTTTCTCTCTTTATTTATATAGTTCTATCTCTATTCTACCTGTATGCTTCTTCTATTGGCTGTCAGAGAAGACCATTGGGCAGTGGCCAAGACATCCGGAATCACGGGTCCATAGAACAGCTGCATCCCATCGGAAGATCGCCGTCCATGCTTGCTTGGTATGAGGCCACCTGCGGATCCTAGAGCTTCTGTTAGATACAAGTCGGAAAGTATTGTAATCGCAACATAATAAATTATTGATACGAGGGAGGGATTCGTTCTTATGACATTTCTTTTTACGATATAAATGTGCACAGTATAGATTCTTTACCTTTTAGAACAAAAAAAAAACTCGACTGTCGATAAGAAATAAAGAGATTCCCAAAATTTCAACGTAATACAAATTGGGATCATTTTCTTCCCTAAAACTCATTTTACTTACCAAAAGCGTTACACTAGGCGAATTGTCTATCTCGTACTGTCTTCAACTATAGTCTATCCCCATGGTATCAGACTATCCTAAATATTCAGACGATTTTACATTATTCCTGGTCAGATCGAAGTCGATGTTTCGGATCTCCATAGTCGTTCGAGTGCTTCCTGCTCCCGCTGACAAACACCATCTCCATCTACCATATCTTTAGCTGCTCCATAATCAATTCCTACAATTGTACAACAAATAATTAAAACACATTACTACGATAACAATTTATGTGTGTCAAGTGAATGTAGTAATTAAACACGATCGCTTGAACCAAATCTAATCAACCAAGATTGCTTCTGGTTAAACAGTTCTGAGCGACTCGGCCCAGAATTCAGCAGGTATAATTCAACACTCGGATTTTAAGGAAACCTACTAGGGTTATTATAAACCACAAGGATTTTACATAAACTCAAGACACTGGACATACTTTCGTACATTTCATAACAATACAAGCTATAAAAATGGTGCACATAAGTACCAGAACGATTCCCAAGAAACTACACATATCTCGTAGACTGTCTACCCACGAATGAACCTAGTAGTATCTGTGGTGGCTGTCGTTAACGTTATCGTATTATTCACCGGCGATTAACAACAATTACTCACATATAAGGACGATAATAGAGTAGAACAAAACACCTACATCATTCGCAATGTGTTAAAGAGTGAGGTTATGGTGGGGTTAGCACAGAACGTTAAATAGCAAATAGAACGTTCTCGTCTCAGTTAATAACAAGTGACGACCAGAAGAACCATTAAGAGTGGTCGCTCTATACTCTACTTTTATTTAATGGTAGAATTAGGTTTACTGCATCCTTAAACACGATGACGTGATTTATATGTCACGTTTAAATTTAGCGCCATCTAACCGCGAAATTCTAGATTACGTGCGCGCGACTTCGATATAGCGCCCGTAGTTGTAGCTATTGCCGTGAGGGGGCGCTAAAAAATATATTTCTAGGTGCGCCATCTATTACCATAAGCTGGAACCACCATATGTCGCTATCATACGACAGAGGGCGCTAAAAATATATTTTAAGGTGCGCCATCTATTAACATTAGCTGGAACCTCCATATGTGGCTGTCATACGACAGAGGGCGCTAAAAATTAATTTTGAAGCGCGCCATCTATCATCATTAGCTGGGAACCTCCATATGCCGCTATAATACGCCAGATTACTAACAATCACGGAGAATATGTATCTTTGTATGTAAATTCACTTTGGAGCTTCAAACCACAACTCCGGAAATCGAAATGAGTACTCGCAGATCCGGAAGTATGAAAACATATATATCAGTATATGGCACACGGAGCAAATGACGTTTCCAGTTTAGTGTCCCACGTCAGACAGGAAAAAGACAGCAGAAACGGAACAAAAGAGGAGACTCTCCGGCGCCCCCGAGCCGAGCCAGCCGGAAGCAGCCGCGATGCAGAAACCGGGTAAGCGGACACGGACCCAACGGAAAATAGCTCGGACTGAGCTTCGACTGAATTACTTTACTTTTCCCTATTCCAGAGGCGAAGCCGGCGCTCTGAAATATGTCAGTCTTGTGACGCTCACGCTGCAGAACGCCCTCCTCGGGCTCAGCATGAGGTACGCGAGGACCAGGGATGGCGACATGTTCCTCTCCTCGACCGGTAAGAGACTCTCATTTCAAACCGATTCGTATCATCCGATAGTTATCGAAAGTAGCACACGGTTAGGTATAGCTGACATAGCGACGACCTCCACATTTAAGCCATTTGCGCAATACCTACCGTTAATGCCAAAGGATTAAACCTACTTTACATTCTTAGCTTAACAATTACGTACTTTCAATAACAACATTACATACATATTTACTTAATTTCGCTTGTACCTCCACCATAACACTGTAGATGTCATTACCTTTACTTGCATCTCCTTTCAGCAGTTCTGATGACGGAATTTTTCTTGCACCTCCACCTAAGACAGGAAAAAAACAACAGAAACGGGACAAAAGAGGACACTCTCCGGCGCCCCCAAGCCGAGCCAGCCGGAAGCAGCCGCGATGCAGAAACCATCATGCGGAAATTCCAAAGTTCACATTTTGAGGCCGAAAAATAAGAAGGTTAACCCCTTGCAATTTTCTCCAAAATAGCCAAAAAAATAGATTTCCGAAATTAGGGTGCCAATCGAAAGGGGTTGCTTCCCTGATGCCGGGAGTGAAGGAATTTCTTTCCTACGACCCTTACTTTCCGAGTTAGGGAAGGTAGAACGAAGGGGAATTTCTTTTTTGGAAAAACCGCGATATTTTGAAAACCGTTAGGCCTATCGACTTGAAATTAACGCCATAGGGCTTAGAATGTTCTAATTGACATACCCTGCGAGTTTCATGCGGAAATTCCAAAGTTCACATTTTGAGGCCGAAAAATAAGAAGGTTAACCCCTTGCGATTTTCTCCAAAATAGCCAAAAAAATAGATTTCCGAAATTAGGGTGCCAATCGAAAGGGGTTGCTTCCCTGATGCCGGTAGTGAAGGAATTTCTTTCCTACGACGTTTACTTTCCGAGTTAGGCAAGGTAGAACGGAGGGGAATTTCTTTTTTGGAAAAACCGCGATATTTCGGAAACGATTCGGGCTATCGACTTGAAATTAATGTCATAGGGCATAGAATCTCCTAACGGATCTACCCTGCGAGTCTCATGTGGAAATCCTAAGTTTCACTCTTTCTCTCTCCCTTCGTATCCTTCTCTCTTTCTTACTATCTCTACTTTTCTCGATGTTTCTATTTCTGTCATCCTCTCCCTATCTCTTTTCTCTCTATATTTTCTTGACTCTCTTTTTCTCTCTTCCTATCCCTCTTACAATCATTCTCTTCCTATCTCTCACATTCCTTGTAATTATTTTTCGCTCTTCATTTATATCTCTTTTCCTCTTCCTATATTTCTCACTTTCTATATCTCCTCTTTATTATCATTTCTCTCTCTCTCTCTCTCTCTCTCTTTCTTAGTTTTATCTCTATCTTATATTTCATTTTCTCTCTCTATCTTTCTCTCTCCCTTTTAACACTTCCTCTCTCACTATCTCTACCTTTCCCTTTCTTTTTCTCTCTTTATTTATATAGTTCTATCTCTATTCTACCTGTATGCTTCTTCTATTGGCTGTCAGAGAAGACCATTGGGCAGTGGCCAAGACATCCGGAATCACGGGTCCATAGAACAGCTGCATCCCATCGGAAGATCGCCGTCCATGCTTGCTTGGTATGAGGCCACCTGCGGATCCTAGAGCTTCTGTTAGATACAAGTCGGAAAGTATTGTAATCGCAACATAATAAATTATTGATACGAGGGAGGGATTCGTTCTTATGACATTTCTTTTTACGATATAAATGTGTACATTATAGATTCTTTACTTTTTAGAACAAAAAAAAAACTCGACTGTCGATAAGAAATAAAGAGATTCCCAAAATTTCAACGTAATACAAATTGGGATCATTTTCTTCCCTAAAACTCATTTTACTTACCAAAAGCGTTACACTAGGCGAATTGTCTATCTCGTACTGTCTTCAACTATAGTCTATCCCCATGGTATCAGACTATCCTAAATATTCAGACGATTTTACATTATTCCTGGTCAGATCGAAGTCGATGTTTCGGATCTCCATAGTCGTTCGAGTGCTTCCTGCTCCCGCTGACAAACACCATCTCCATCTACCATATCTTTAGCTGCTCCATAATCAATTCCTACAATTGTACAACAAATAATTAAAACACATTACTACGATAACAATTTATGTGTGTCAAGTGAATGTAGTAATTAAACACGATCGCTTGAACCAAATCTAATCAACCAAGATTGCTTCTGGTTAAACAGTTCTGAGCGACTCGGCCCAGAATTCAGCAGGTATAATTCAACACTCGGATTTTAAGGAAACCTACTAGGGTTATTATAAACCACAAGGATTTTACATAAACTCAAGACACTGGACATACTTTCGTACATTTCATAACAATACAAGCTACAAAAATGGTGCACATAAGTACCAGAACGATTCCCAAGAAACTACACATATCTCGTAGACTGTCTACCCACGAATGAACCTAGTAGTATCTGTGGTGGCTGTCGTTAACGTTATCGTATTATTCACCGGCGATTAACAACAATTACTCACATATAAGGACGATAATAGAGTAGAACAAAACACCTACATCATTCGCAATGTGTTAAAGAGTGAGGTTATGGTGGGGTTAGCACAGAACGTTAAATAGCAAATAGAACGTTCTCGTCTCAGCCAATAACAAGTGACGACCAGAAGAACCATTAAGAGTGATCGCTCTATACTCTACTTTTATTTAATGGTAGAATTAGGTTTACTGCATCCTTAAACACGATGACGTGATTTATATGTCACGTTTAAATTTAGCGCCATCTAACCGCGAAATTCTAGATTACGTGCGCGCGACTTCGATATAGCGCCCGTAGTTGTAGCTATTGCCGTGAGGGGGCGCTAAAAAATATATTTCTAGGTGCGCCATCTATTACCATAAGCTGGAACCACCATATGTCGCTATCATACGACAGAGGGCGCTAAAAATATATTTTAAGGTGCGCCATCTATTAACATTAGCTGGAACCTCCATATGTGGCTGTCATACGACAGAGGGCGCTAAAAATTGATTTTGAAGCGCGCCATCTATTATCATTAGCTGGAAACCTCCATATGCCGCTATAATACGCCAGATTACTAACAATCACGGAGAATATGTATCTTTGTATGTAAATTCACTTTGGAGCTTCAAACCACAACTCCGGAAATCGAAATGAGTACTCGCAGATCCGGAAGCATGAAAACATATATATCAGTATATGGCACACGGAGCAAATGACGTTTCCAGTTTAGTGTCCCACGTCAGACAGGAAAAAGACAGCAGAAACGGAACAAAAGAGGAGACTCTCCGGCGCCCCCGAGCCGAGCCAGCCGGAAGCAGCCGCGATGCAGAAACCGGGTAAGCGGACACGGACCCAACGGAAAATAGCTCGGACTGAGCTTCGACTGAATTACTTTACTTTTCCCTATTCCAGAGGCGAAGCCGGCGCTCTGAAATATGTCAGTCTTGTGACGCTCACGCTGCAGAACGCCCTCCTCGGGCTCAGCATGAGGTACGCGAGGACCAGGGATGGCGACATGTTCCTCTCCTCGACCGGTAAGAGACTCTCATTTCAAACCGATTCGTATCATCCGATAGTTATCGAAAGTAGCACACGGTTAGGTATAGCTGACATAGCGACGACCTCCACATTTAAGCCATTTGCGCAATACCTACCGTTAATGCCAAAGGATTAAACCTACTTTACATTCTTAGCTTAACAATTACGTACTTTCAATAACAACATTACATACATATTTACTTAATTTCGCTTGTACCTCCACCATAACACTGTAGATGTCATTACCTTTACTTGCATCTCCTTTCAGCAGTTCTGATGACGGAATTTTTCTAGCACCTCCACCTAAGACAGGAAAAAAACAACAGAAACGGGACAAAAGAGGACACTCTCCGGCGCCCCCAAGCCGAGCCAGCCGGAAGCAGCCGCGATGCAGAAACCATCATGCGGAAATTCCAAAGTTCACATTTTGAGGCCGAAAAATAAGAAGGTTAACCCCTTGCAATTTTCTCCAAAATAGCCAAAAAAATAGATTTCCGAAATTAGGGTGCCAATCGAAAGGGGTTGCTTCCCTGATGCCGGGAGTGAAGGAATTTCTTTCCTACGACCCTTACTTTCCGAGTTAGGGAAGGTAGAACGAAGGGGAATTTCTTTTTTGGAAAAACCGCGATATTTTGAAAACCGTTAGGCCTATCGACTTGAAATTAACGCCATAGGGCTTAGAATGTTCTAATTGACATACCCTGCGAGTTTCATGCGGAAATTCCAAAGTTCACATTTTGAGGCCGAAAAATAAGAAGGTTAACCCCTTGCGATTTTCTCCAAAATAGCCAAAAAAATAGATTTCCGAAATTAGGGTGCCAATCGAAAGGGGTTGCTTCCCTGATGCCGGTAGTGAAGGAATTTCTTTCCTACGACGTTTACTTTCCGAGTTAGGCAAGGTAGAACGGAGGGGAATTTCTTTTTTGGAAAAACCCCGATATTTCGGAAACGATTCGGGCTATCGACTTGAAATTAATGTCATAGGGCATAGAATCTCCTAACAGATCTACCCTGCGAGTCTCATGTGGAAATCCTAAGTTTCACTCTTTCTCTCTCCCTTCGTATCCTTCTCTCTTTCTTACTATCTCTACTTTTCTCGATGTTTCTATTTCTGTCATCCTCTCCCTATCTCTTTTCTCTCTATATTTTCTTGACTCTCTTTTTCTCTCTTCCTATCCCTCTTACAATCATTCTCTTCCTATCTCTCACATTCCTTGTAATTATTTTTGGCTCTTCATTTATATCTCTTTTCCTCTTCCTATATTTCTCACTTTCTATATCTCCTCTTTATTATCATTTCTCTCTCTCTCTCTCTCTTTCTTAGTTTTATCTCTATCTTATATTTCATTTTCTCTCTCTATCTTTCTCTCTCCCTTTTAACACTTCCTCTCTCACTATCTCTACCTTTCCCTTTCTTTTTCTCTCTTTATTTATATAGTTCTATCTCTATTCTACCTGTATGCTTCTTCTATTGGCTGTCAGAGAAGACCATTGGGCAGTGGCCAAGAGATCCGGAATCACGGGTCCATAGAACAGCTGCATCCCATCGGAAGATCGCCGTCCATGCTTGCCTGGTATGAGGCCACCTGCGGATCCTAGAGCTTCTGTTAGATACAAGTCGGAAAGTATTGTAATCGCAACATAATAAATTATTGATACGAGGGAGGGATTCGTTCTTATGACATTTCTTTTTACGATATAAATGTGCACAGTATAGATTCTTTACCTTTTAGAACAAAAAAAAAACTCGACTGTCGATAAGAAATAAAGAGATTCCCAAAATTTCAACGTAATACAAATTGGGATCATTTTCTTCCCTAAAACTCATTTTACTTACCAAAAGCGTTACACTAGGCGAATTGTCTATCTCGTACTGTCTTCAACTATAGTCTATCCCCATGGTATCAGACTATCCTAAATATTCAGACGATTTTACATTATTCCTGGTCAGATCGAAGTCGATGTTTCGGATCTCCATAGTCGTTCGAGTGCTTCCTGCTCCCGCTGACAAACACCATCTCCATCTACCATATCTTTAGCTGCTCCATAATCAATTCCTACAATTGTACAACAAATAATTAAAACACATTACTACGATAACAATTTATGTGTGTCAAGTGAATGTAGTAATTAAACATGATCGCTTGAACCAAATCTAATCAACCAAGATTGCTTCTGGTTAAACAGTTCTGAGCGACTCGGCCCAGAATTCAGCAGGTATAATTCAACACTCGGATTTTAAGGAAACCTACTAGGGTTATTATAAACCACAAGGATTTTACATAAACTCAAGACACTGGACATACTTTCGTACATTTCATAACAATACAAGCTATAAAAATGGTGCACATAAGTACCAGAACGATTCCCAAGAAACTACACATATCTCGTAGACTGTCTACCCACGAATGAACCTAGTAGTATCTGTGGTGGCTGTCGTTAACGTTATCGTATTATTCACCGGCGATTAACAACAATTACTCACATATAAGGACGATAATAGAGTAGAACAAAACACCTACATCATTCGCAATGTGTTAAAGAGTGAGGTTATGGTGGGGTTAGCACAGAACGTTAAATAGCAAATAGAACGTTCTCGTCTCAGCCAATAACAAGTGACGACCAGAAGAACCATTAAGAGTGATCGCTCTATACTCTACTTTTATTTAATGGTAGAATTAGGTTTACTGCATCCTTAAACACGATGACGTGATTTATATGTCACGTTTAAATTTAGCGCCATCTAACCGCGAAATTCTAGATTACGTGCGCGCGACTTCGATATAGCGCCCGTAGTTGTAGCTATTGCCGTGAGGGGGCGCTAAAAAATATATTTCTAGGTGCGCCATCTATTACCATAAGCTGGAACCACCATATGTCGCTATCATACGACAGAGGGCGCTAAAAATATATTTTAAGGTGCGCCATCTATTAACATTAGCTGGAACCTCCATATGTGGCTGTCATACGACAGAGGGCGCTAAAAATTAATTTTGAAGCGCGCCATCTATCATCATTATCTGGGAACCTCCATATGCCGCTATAATACGCCAGATTACTAACAATCACGGAGAATATGTATCTTTGTATGTAAATTCACTTTGGAGCTTCAAACCACAACTCCGGAAATCGAAATGAGTACTCGCAGATCCGGAAGCATGAAAACATATATATCAGTATATGGCACACGGAGCAAATGACGTTTCCAGTTTAGTGTCCCACGTCAGACAGGAAAAAGACAGCAGAAACGGAACAAAAGAGGAGACTCTCCGGCGCCCCCGAGCCGAGCCAGCCGGAAGCAGCCGCGATGCAGAAACCGGGTAAGCGGACACGGACCCAACGGAAAATAGCTCGGACTGAGCTTCGACTGAATTACTTTACTTTTCCCTATTCCAGAGGCGAAGCCGGCGCTCTGAAATATGTCAGTCTTGTGACGCTCACGCTGCAGAACGCCCTCCTCGGGCTCAGCATGAGGTACGCGAGGACCAGGGATGGCGACATGTTCCTCTCCTCGACCGGTAAGAGACTCTCATTTCAAACCGATTCGTATCATCCGATAGTTATCGAAAGTAGCACACGGTTAGGTATAGCTGACATAGCGACGACCTCCACATTTAAGCCATTTGCGCAATACCTACCGTTAATGCCAAAGGATTAAACCTACTTTACATTCTTAGCTTAACAATTACGTACTTTCAATAACAACATTACATACATATTTACTTAATTTCGCTTGTACCTCCACCATAACACTGTAGATGTCATTACCTTTACTTGCATCTCCTTTCAGCAGTTCTGATGACGGAATTTTTCTTGCACCTCCACCTAAGACAGGAAAAAAACAACAGAAACGGGACAAAAGAGGACACTCTCCGGCGCCCCCAAGCCGAGCCAGCCGGAAGCAGCCGCGATGCAGAAACCATCATGCGGAAATTCCAAAGTTCACATTTTGAGGCCGAAAAATAAGAAGGTTAACCCCTTGCAATTTTCTCCAAAATAGCCAAAAAAATAGATTTCCGAAATTAGGGTGCCAATCGAAAGGGGTTGCTTCCCTGATGCCGGGAGTGAAGGAATTTCTTTCCTACGACCCTTACTTTCCGAGTTAGGGAAGGTAGAACGAAGGGGAATTTCTTTTTTGGAAAAACCGCGATATTTTGAAAACCGTTAGGCCTATCGACTTGAAATTAACGCCATAGGGCTTAGAATGTTCTAATTGACATACCCTGCGAGTTTCATGCGGAAATTCCAAAGTTCACATTTTGAGGCCGAAAAATAAGAAGGTTAACCCCTTGCGATTTTCTCCAAAATAGCCAAAAAAATAGATTTCCGAAATTAGGGTGCCAATCGAAAGGGGTTGCTTCCCTGATGCCGGTAGTGAAGGAATTTCTTTCCTACGACGTTTACTTTCCGAGTTAGGCAAGGTAGAACGGAGGGGAATTTCTTTTTTGGAAAAACCGCGATATTTCGGAAACGATTCGGGCTATCGACTTGAAATTAATGTCATAGGGCATAGAATCTCCTAACGGATCTACCCTGCGAGTCTCATGTGGAAATCCTAAGTTTCACTCTTTCTCTCTCCCTTCGTATCCTTCTCTCTTTCTTACTATCTCTACTTTTCTCGATGTTTCTATTTCTGTCATCCTCTCCCTATCTCTTTTCTCTCTATATTTTCTTGACTCTCTTTTTCTCTCTTCCTATCCCTCTTACAATCATTCTCTTCCTATCTCTCACATTCCTTGTAATTATTTTTCGCTCTTCATTTATATCTCTTTTCCTCTTCCTATATTTCTCACTTTCTATATCTCCTCTTTATTATCATTTCTCTCTCTCTCTCTCTCTCTCTCTCTCTCTTTCTTAGTTTTATCTCTATCTTATATTTCATTTTCTCTCTCTATCTTTCTCTCTCTCTCTCTAAGTAGTATTAGAAATGCTCCCTCCTTACGTAGATTCAAAAAGTTATTAAAGAAACAACTTTTTGCAACTGACCTAATGTGATCCTTTTTCAGTCGCTCACCAATGTCGCTTCTCACCTCAACTAGAAATTGCACTCTAGTAATTAATGTTGTGTCGTCGGTGCCGATATATTATATTATTTGTTAATGTTCATCTTCTAGTTTTGATTATTTTATCGATAGAGACATTTCCAGTATTGAATTGAATTGTAAGCAGTAAATGTAATGTAATAAATTTAATTATATTATTTAATAATCAATAAAAATACATTTGTAAATAGATACTGTGATAAGAAAAGTACTGACGCTTATCTGTGAGATAAAAGCATAAAGTGAATTGCTTGATATTATTTTATAATGTATCTTGTTAATACATGTATATAAAATGTATAAATTTTAATATGTATTAAATAAAAGGTTATCTATCTATCTATCTATCTTTCTCTCTCCCTTTTAACACTTCCTCTCTCACTATCTCTACCTTTCCCTTTCTTTTTCTCTCTTTATTTATATAGTTCTATCTCTATTCTACCTGTATGCTTCTTCTATTGGCTGTCAGAGAAGACCATTGGGCAGTGGCCAAGACATCCGGAATCACGGGTCCATAGAACAGCTGCATCCCATCGGAAGATCGCCGTCCATGCTTGCCTGGTATGAGGCCACCTGCGGATCCTAGAGCTTCTGTTAGATACAAGTCGGAAAGTATTGTAATCGCAACATAATAAATTATTGATACGAGGGAGGGATTCGTTCTTATGACATTTCTTTTTACGATATAAATGTGTACATTATAGATTCTTTACTTTTTAGAACAAAAAAAAAACTCGACTGTCGATAAGAAATAAAGAGATTCCCAAAATTTCAACGTAATACAAATTGGGATCATTTTCTTCCCTAAAACTCATTTTACTTACCAAAAGCGTTACACTAGGCGAATTGTCTATCTCGTACTGTCTTCAACTATAGTCTATCCCCATGGTATCAGACTATCCTAAATATTCAGACGATTTTACATTATTCCTGGTCAGATCGAAGTCGATGTTTCGGATCTCCATAGTCGTTCGAGTGCTTCCTGCTCCCGCTGACAAACACCATCTCCATCTACCATATCTTTAGCTGCTCCATAATCAATTCCTACAATTGTACAACAAATAATTAAAACACATTACTACGATAACAATTTATGTGTGTCAAGTGAATGTAGTAATTAAACACGATCGCTTGAACCAAATCTAATCAACCAAGATTGCTTCTGGTTAAACAGTTCTGAGCGACTCGGCCCAGAATTCAGCAGGTATAATTCAACACTCGGATTTTAAGGAAACCTACTAGGGTTATTATAAACCACAAGGATTTTACATAAACTCAAGACACTGGACATACTTTCGTACATTTCATAACAATACAAGCTATAAAAATGGTGCACATAAGTACCAGAACGATTCCCAAGAAACTACACATATCTCGTAGACTGTCTACCCACGAATGAACCTAGTAGTATCTGTGGTGGCTGTCGTTAACGTTATCGTATTATTCACCGGCGATTAACAACAATTACTCACATATAAGGACGATAATAGAGTAGAACAAAACACCTACATCATTCGCAATGTGTTAAAGAGTGAGGTTATGGTGGGGTTAGCACAGAACGTTAAATAGCAAATAGAACGTTCTCGTCTCAGCCAATAACAAGTGACGACCAGAAGAACCATTAAGAGTGGTCGCTCTATACTCTACTTTTATTTAATGGTAGAATTAGGTTTACTGCATCCTTAAACACGATGACGTGATTTATATGTCACGTTTAAATTTAGCGCCATCTAACCGCGAAATTCTAGATTACGTGCGCGCGACTTCGATATAGCGCCCGTAGTTGTAGCTATTGCCGTGAGGGGGCGCTAAAAAATATATTTCTAGGTACGCCATCTATTACCATAAGCTGGAACCACCATATGTCGCTATCATACGACAGAGGGCGCTAAAAATATATTTTAAGGTGCGCCATCTATTAACATCAGCTGGAACCTCCATATGTGGCTGTCATACGACAGAGGGCGCTAAAAATTAATTTTGAAGCGCGCCATCTATCATCATTAGCTGGGAACCTCCATATGCCGCTATAATACGCCAGATTACTAACAATCACGGAGAATATGTATCTTTGTATGTAAATTCACTTTGGAGCTTCAAACCACAACTCCGGAAATCGAAATGAGTACTCGCAGATCCGGAAGCATGAAAACATATATAACAGTATATGGCACACGGAGCAAATGACGTTTCCAGTTTAGTGTCCCACGTCAGACAAGAAAAAGACAGCAGGAACGGAACAAAAGAGGAGACTCTCCGGCGCCCCCGAGCCGAGCCAGCCGGAAGCAGCCGCGATGCAGAAACCGGGTAAGCGGACACGGACCCAACGGAAAATAGCTCGGACTGAGCTTCGACTGAATTACTTTACTTTTCCCTATTCCAGAGGCGAAGCCGGCGCTCTGAAATATGTCAGTCTTGTGACGCTCACGCTGCAGAACGCCCTCCTCGGGCTCAGCATGAGGTACGCGAGGACCAGGGATGGCGACATGTTCCTCTCCTCGACCGGTAAGAGACTCTCATTTCAAACCGATTCGTATCATCCGATAGTTATCGAAAGTAGCACACGGTTAGGTATAGCTGACATAGCGACGACCTCCACATTTAAGCCATTTGCGCAATACCTACCGTTAATGCCAAAGGATTAAACCTACTTTACATTCTTAGCTTAACAATTACGTACTTTCAATAACAACATTACATACATATTTACTTAATTTCGCTTGTACCTCCACCATAACACTGTAGATGTCATTACCTTTACTTGCATCTCCTTTCAGCAGTTCTGATGACGGAATTTTTCTTGCACCTCCACCTAAGACAGGAAAAAAACAACAGAAACGGGACAAAAGAGGACACTCTCCGGCGCCCCCAAGCCGAGCCAGCCGGAAGCAGCCGCGATGCAGAAACCATCATGCGGAAATTCCAAAGTTCACATTTTGAGGTCGAAAAATAAGAAGGTTAACCCCTTGCAATTTTCTCCAAAATAGCCAAAAAATAGATTTCCGAAATTAGGGTGCCAATCGAAAGGGGTTGCTTCCCTGATGCCGGGAGTGAAGGAATTTCTTTCCTACGACCCTTACTTTCCGAGTTAGGGAAGGTAGAACGAAGGGGAATTTCTTTTTTGGAAAAACCGCGATATTTTGAAAACGAAAAGATCGAAGTCGATGTTTCGGATCTCCATAGTCGTTCGAGTGCTTCCTGCTCCCGCTGACAAACACCATCTCCATCTACCATATCTTTAGCTGCTCCATAATCAATTCCTACAATTGTACAACAATTATAAATAATTAAAATAATAATACACATAATTAAAATAAATTACAATAATTTACACACATTACTACATAATTAATAATAATTAAAAATAATAATAATTATTAAATAATTAATAATATATTAAAACACATTACTACGATAACAATTTATGTGTGTCAAGTGAATGTAGTAATTAAACACGATCGCTTGAACCAAATCTAATCAACCAAGATTGCTTCTGGTTAAACAGTTCTGAGCGACTCGGCCCAGAATTCAGCAGGTATAATTCAACACTCGGATTTTAAGGAAACCTACTAGGGTTATTATAAACCACAAGGATTTTACATAAACTCAAGACACTGGACATACTTTCGTACATTTCATAACAATACAAGCTATAAAAATGGTGCACATAAGTACCAGAACGATTCCCAAGAAACTACACATATCTCGTAGACTGTCTACCCACGAATGAACCTAGTAGTATCTGTGGTGGCTGTCGTTAACGTTATCGTATTATTCACCGGCGATTAACAACAATTACTCACATATAAGGACGATAATAGAGTAGAACAAAACACCTACATCATTCGCAATGTGTTAAAGAGTGAGGTTATGGTGGGGTTAGCACAGAACGTTAAATAGCAAATAGAACGTTCTCGTCTCAGTTAATAACAAGTGACGACCAGAAGAACCATTAAGAGTGGTCGCTCTATACTCTACTTTTATTTAATGGTAGAATTAGGTTTACTGCATCCTTAAACACGATGACGTGATTTATATGTCACGTTTAAATTTAGCGCCATCTAACCGCGAAATTCTAGATTACGTGCGCGCGACTTCGATATAGCGCCCGTAGTTGTAGCTATTGCCGTGAGGGGGCGCTAAAAAATATATTTCTAGGTGCGCCATCTATTACCATAAGCTGGAACCACCATATGTCGCTATCATACGACAGAGGGCGCTAAAAATATATTTTAAGGTGCGCCATCTATTAACATTAGCTGGAACCTCCATATGTGGCTGTCATACGACAGAGGGCGCTAAAAATTAATTTTGAAGCGCGCCATCTATCATCATTAGCTGGGAACCTCCATATGCCGCTATAATACGCCAGATTACTAACAATCACGGAGAATATGTATCTTTGTATGTAAATTCACTTTGGAGCTTCAAACCACAACTCCGGAAATCGAAATGAGTACTCGCAGATCCGGAAGTATGAAAACATATATATCAGTATATGGCACACGGAGCAAATGACGTTTCCAGTTTAGTGTCCCACGTCAGACAGGAAAAAGACAGCAGAAACGGAACAAAAGAGGAGACTCTCCGGCGCCCCCGAGCCGAGCCAGCCGGAAGCAGCCGCGATGCAGAAACCGGGTAAGCGGACACGGACCCAACGGAAAATAGCTCGGACTGAGCTTCGACTGAATTACTTTACTTTTCCCTATTCCAGAGGCGAAGCCGGCGCTCTGAAATATGTCAGTCTTGTGACGCTCACGCTGCAGAACGCCCTCCTCGGGCTCAGCATGAGGTACGCGAGGACCAGGGATGGCGACATGTTCCTCTCCTCGACCGGTAAGAGACTCTCATTTCAAACCGATTCGTATCATCCGATAGTTATCGAAAGTAGCACACGGTTAGGTATAGCTGACATAGCGACGACCTCCACATTTAAGCCATTTGCGCAATACCTACCGTTAATGCCAAAGGATTAAACCTACTTTACATTCTTAGCTTAACAATTACGTACTTTCAATAACAACATTACATACATATTTACTTAATTTCGCTTGTACCTCCACCATAACACTGTAGATGTCATTACCTTTACTTGCATCTCCTTTCAGCAGTTCTGATGACGGAATTTTTCTTGCACCTCCACCTAAGACAGGAAAAAAACAACAGAAACGGGACAAAAGAGGACACTCTCCGGCGCCCCCAAGCCGAGCCAGCCGGAAGCAGCCGCGATGCAGAAACCATCATGCGGAAATTCCAAAGTTCACATTTTGAGGCCGAAAAATAAGAAGGTTAACCCCTTGCAATTTTCTCCAAAATAGCCAAAAAAATAGATTTCCGAAATTAGGGTGCCAATCGAAAGGGGTTGCTTCCCTGATGCCGGGAGTGAAGGAATTTCTTTCCTACGACCCTTACTTTCCGAGTTAGGGAAGGTAGAACGAAGGGGAATTTCTTTTTTGGAAAAACCGCGATATTTTGAAAACCGTTAGGCCTATCGACTTGAAATTAACGCCATAGGGCTTAGAATGTTCTAATTGACATACCCTGCGAGTTTCATGCGGAAATTCCAAAGTTCACATTTTGAGGCCGAAAAATAAGAAGGTTAACCCCTTGCGATTTTCTCCAAAATAGCCAAAAAAATAGATTTCCGAAATTAGGGTGCCAATCGAAAGGGGTTGCTTCCCTGATGCCGGTAGTGAAGGAATTTCTTTCCTACGACGTTTACTTTCCGAGTTAGGCAAGGTAGAACGGAGGGGAATTTCTTTTTTGGAAAAACCGCGATATTTCGGAAACGATTCGGGCTATCGACTTGAAATTAATGTCATAGGGCATAGAATCTCCTAACGGATCTACCCTGCGAGTCTCATGTGGAAATCCTAAGTTTCACTCTTTCTCTCTCCCTTCGTATCCTTCTCTCTTTCTTACTATCTCTACTTTTCTCGATGTTTCTATTTCTGTCATCCTCTCCCTATCTCTTTTCTCTCTATATTTTCTTGACTCTCTTTTTCTCTCTTCCTATCCCTCTTACAATCATTCTCTTCCTATCTCTCACATTCCTTGTAATTATTTTTCGCTCTTCATTTATATCTCTTTTCCTCTTCCTATATTTCTCACTTTCTATATCTCCTCTTTATTATCATTTCTCTCTCTCTCTCTCTCTCTCTCTCTCTTTCTTAGTTTTATCTCTATCTTATATTTCATTTTCTCTCTCTATCTTTCTCTCTCCCTTTTAACACTTCCTCTCTCACTATCTCTACCTTTCCCTTTCTTTTTCTCTCTTTATTTATATAGTTCTATCTCTATTCTACCTGTATGCTTCTTCTATTGGCTGTCAGAGAAGACCATTGGGCAGTGGCCAAGACATCCGGAATCACGGGTCCATAGAACAGCTGCATCCCATCGGAAGATCGCCGTCCATGCTTGCTTGGTATGAGGCCACCTGCGGATCCTAGAGCTTCTGTTAGATACAAGTCGGAAAGTATTGTAATCGCAACATAATAAATTATTGATACGAGGGAGGGATTCGTTCTTATGACATTTCTTTTTACGATATAAATGTGCACAGTATAGATTCTTTACCTTTTAGAACAAAAAAAAAACTCGACTGTCGATAAGAAATAAAGAGATTCCCAAAATTTCAACGTAATACAAATTGGGATCATTTTCTTCCCTAAAACTCATTTTACTTACCAAAAGCGTTACACTAGGCGAATTGTCTATCTCGTACTGTCTTCAACTATAGTCTATCCCCATGGTATCAGACTATCCTAAATATTCAGACGATTTTACATTATTCCTGGTCAGATCGAAGTCGATGTTTCGGATCTCCATAGTCGTTCGAGTGCTTCCTGCTCCCGCTGACAAACACCATCTCCATCTACCATATCTTTAGCTGCTCCATAATCAATTCCTACAATTGTACAACAAATAATTAAAACACATTACTACGATAACAATTTATGTGTGTCAAGTGAATGTAGTAATTAAACACGATCGCTTGAACCAAATCTAATCAACCAAGATTGCTTCTGGTTAAACAGTTCTGAGCGACTCGGCCCAGAATTCAGCAGGTATAATTCAACACTCGGATTTTAAGGAAACCTACTAGGGTTATTATAAACCACAAGGATTTTACATAAACTCAAGACACTGGACATACTTTCGTACATTTCATAACAATACAAGCTACAAAAATGGTGCACATAAGTACCAGAACGATTCCCAAGAAACTACACATATCTCGTAGACTGTCTACCCACGAATGAACCTAGTAGTATCTGTGGTGGCTGTCGTTAACGTTATCGTATTATTCACCGGCGATTAACAACAATTACTCACATATAAGGACGATAATAGAGTAGAACAAAACACCTACATCATTCGCAATGTGTTAAAGAGTGAGGTTATGGTGGGGTTAGCACAGAACGTTAAATAGCAAATAGAACGTTCTCGTCTCAGTTAATAACAAGTGACGACCAGAAGAACCATTAAGAGTGGTCGCTCTATACTGTACTTTTATTTAATGGTAGAATTAGGTTTACTGCATCCTTAAACACGATGACGTGATTTATATGTCACGTTTAAATTTAGCGCCATCTAACCGCGAAATTCTAGATTACGTGCGCGCGACTTCGATATAGCGCCCGTAGTTGTAGCTATTGCCGTGAGGGGGCGCTAAAAAATATATTTCTAGGTGCGCCATCTATTACCATAAGCTGGAACCACCATATGTCGCTATCATACGACAGAGGGCGCTAAAAATATATTTTAAGGTGCGCCATCTATTAACATTAGCTGGAACCTCCATATGTGGCTGTCATACGACAGAGGGCGCTAAAAATTGATTTTGAAGCGCGCCATCTATTATCATTAGCTGGAAACCTCCATATGCCGCTATAATACGCCAGATTACTAACAATCACGGAGAATATGTATCTTTGTATGTAAATTCACTTTGGAGCTTCAAACCACAACTCCGGAAATCGAAATGAGTACTCGCAGATCCGGAAGCATGAAAACATATATATCAGTATATGGCACACGGAGCAAATGACGTTTCCAGTTTAGTGTCCCACGTCAGACAGGAAAAAGACAGCAGAAACGGAACAAAAGAGGAGACTCTCCGGCGCCCCCGAGCCGAGCCAGCCGCGATGCAGAAACCGGGTAAGCGGACACGGACCCAACGGAAAATAGCTCGGACTGAGCTTCGACTGAATTACTTTACTTTTCCCTATTCCAGAGGCGAAGCCGGCGCTCTGAAATATGTCAGTCTTGTGACGCTCACGCTGCAGAACGCCCTCCTCGGGCTCAGCATGAGGTACGCGAGGACCAGGGATGGCGACATGTTCCTCTCCTCGACCGGTAAGAGACTCTCATTTCAAACCGATTCGTACCATCCGATAGTTATCGAAAGTAGCACACGGTTAGGTATAGCTGACATAGCGACGACCTTCACATTTAAGCCATTTGCGCAATACCTACCGTTAATGCCAAAGGATTAAACCTACTTTACATTCTTAGCTTAACAATTACGTACTTTCAATAACAACATTACATACATATTTACTTAATTTCGCTTGTACCTCCACCATAACACTGTAGATGTCATTACCTTTACTTGCATCTCCTTTCAGCCGTTCTGATGACGGAATTTTTCTTGCACCTCCACCTAAGACAGGAAAAAGACAATAGAAACGGAATAAAAGAGGAGACTCTCCGGCGCCCCCGAGCCGAGCCAGCCGCGATGCAGAAACCGGGTAAGCGGACACGGACCCAACGGAAAATAGCTCGGACTGAGCTTCGACTGAATTACTTTACTTTTCCCTATTCCAGAGGCGAAGCCGGCGCTCTGAAATATTTCAGTCTTGTGACGCTCACGCTGCAGAACGCCCTCCTCGGGCTCAGCATGAGGTACGCGAGGACCAGGGATGGCGACATGTTCCTCTCCTCGACCGGTAAGAGACTCTCATTTCAAACCGATTCGTATCATCCGATAGTTATCGAAAGTAGCACACGGTTAGGTATAGCTGACATAGCGACGACCTTCACATTTAAGCCATTTGCGCAATACCTACCGTTAATGCCAAAGGATTAAACCTACTTTACATTCTTAGCTTAACAATTACGTACTTTCAATAACAACATTACATACATATTTACTTAATTTCGCTTGTACCTCCACCATAACACTGTAGATGTCATTACCTTTACTTGCATCTCCTTTCAGCAGTTCTGATGACGGAATTTTTCTTGCACCTCCACCTAAGACAGGAAAAAAACAACAGAAACGGGACAAAAGAGGACACTCTCCGGCGCCCCCAAGCCGAGCCAGCCGGAAGCAGCCGCGATGCAGAAACCATCATGCGGAAATTCCAAAGTTCACATTTTGAGGCCGAAAAATAAGAAGGTTAACCCCTTGCAATTTTCTCCAAAATAGCCAAAAAAATAGATTTCCGAAATTAGGGTGCCAATCGAAAGGGGTTGCTTCCCTGATGCCGGGAGTGAAGGAATTTCTTTCCTACGACCCTTACTTTCCGAGTTAGGGAAGGTAGAACGAAGGGGAATTTCTTTTTTGGAAAAACCGCGATATTTTGAAAACCGTTAGGCCTATCGACTTGAAATTAACGCCATAGGGCTTAGAATGTTCTAATTGACATACCCTGCGAGTTTCATGCGGAAATTCCAAAGTTCACATTTTGAGGCCGAAAAATAAGAAGGTTAACCCCTTGCGATTTTCTCCAAAATAGCCAAAAAAATAGATTTCCGAAATTAGGGTGCCAATCGAAAGGGGTTGCTTCCCTGATGCCGGTAGTGAAGGAATTTCTTTCCTACGACGTTTACTTTCCGAGTTAGGCAAGGTAGAACGGAGGGGAATTTCTTTTTTGGAAAAACCGCGATATTTCGGAAACGATTCGGGCTATCGACTTGAAATTAATGTCATAGGGCATAGAATCTCCTAACGGATCTACCCTGCGAGTCTCATGTGGAAATCCTAAGTTTCACTCTTTCTCTCTCCCTTCGTATCCTTCTCTCTTTCTTACTATCTCTACTTTTCTCGATGTTTCTATTTCTGTCATCCTCTCCCTATCTCTTTTCTCTCTATATTTTCTTGACTCTCTTTTTCTCTCTTCCTATCCCTCTTACAATCATTCTCTTCCTATCTCTCACATTCCTTGTAATTATTTTTCGCTCTTCATTTATATCTCTTTTCCTCTTCCTATATTTCTCACTTTCTATATCTCCTCTTTATTATCATTTCTCTCTCTCTCTCTCTCTCTCTCTCTCTTTCTTAGTTTTATCTCTATCTTATATTTCATTTTCTCTCTCTATCTTTCTCTCTCCCTTTTAACACTTCCTCTCTCACTATCTCTACCTTTCCCTTTCTTTTTCTCTCTTTATTTATATAGTTCTATCTCTATTCTACCTGTATGCTTCTTCTATTGGCTGTCAGAGAAGACCATTGGGCAGTGGCCAAGACATCCGGAATCACGGGTCCATAGAACAGCTGCATCCCATCGGAAGATCGCCGTCCATGCTTGCTTGGTATGAGGCCACCTGCGGATCCTAGAGCTTCTGTTAGATACAAGTCGGAAAGTATTGTAATCGCAACATAATAAATTATTGATACGAGGGAGGGATTCGTTCTTATGACATTTCTTTTTACGATATAAATGTGCACAGTATAGATTCTTTACCTTTTAGAACAAAAAAAAAACTCGACTGTCGATAAGAAATAAAGAGATTCCCAAAATTTCAACGTAATACAAATTGGGATCATTTTCTTCCCTAAAACTCATTTTACTTACCAAAAGCGTTACACTAGGCGAATTGTCTATCTCGTACTGTCTTCAACTATAGTCTATCCCCATGGTATCAGACTATCCTAAATATTCAGACGATTTTACATTATTCCTGGTCAGATCGAAGTCGATGTTTCGGATCTCCATAGTCGTTCGAGTGCTTCCTGCTCCCGCTGACAAACACCATCTCCATCTACCATATCTTTAGCTGCTCCATAATCAATTCCTACAATTGTACAACAAATAATTAAAACACATTACTACGATAACAATTTATGTGTGTCAAGTGAATGTAGTAATTAAACACGATCGCTTGAACCAAATCTAATCAACCAAGATTGCTTCTGGTTAAACAGTTCTGAGCGACTCGGCCCAGAATTCAGCAGGTATAATTCAACACTCGGATTTTAAGGAAACCTACTAGGGTTATTATAAACCACAAGGATTTTACATAAACTCAAGACACTGGACATACTTTCGTACATTTCATAACAATACAAGCTACAAAAATGGTGCACATAAGTACCAGAACGATTCCCAAGAAACTACACATATCTCGTAGACTGTCTACCCACGAATGAACCTAGTAGTATCTGTGGTGGCTGTCGTTAACGTTATCGTATTATTCACCGGCGATTAACAACAATTACTCACATATAAGGACGATAATAGAGTAGAACAAAACACCTACATCATTCGCAATGTGTTAAAGAGTGAGGTTATGGTGGGGTTAGCACAGAACGTTAAATAGCAAATAGAACGTTCTCGTCTCAGTTAATAACAAGTGACGACCAGAAGAACCATTAAGAGTGGTCGCTCTATACTGTACTTTTATTTAATGGTAGAATTAGGTTTACTGCATCCTTAAACACGATGACGTGATTTATATGTCACGTTTAAATTTAGCGCCATCTAACCGCGAAATTCTAGATTACGTGCGCGCGACTTCGATATAGCGCCCGTAGTTGTAGCTATTGCCGTGAGGGGGCGCTAAAAATATATTTCTAGGTGCGTTATCTATTACCATAAGCTGGAACCACCATATGTCGCTATCATACGACAGAGGGCGCTAAAAATATATTTTAAGGTGCGCCATCTATTAACATTAGCTGGAACCTCCATATGTGGCTGTCATACGACAGAGGGCGCTAAAAATTGATTTTGAAGCGCGCCATCTATTATCATTAGCTGGAAACCTCCATATGCCGCTATAATACGCCAGATTACTAACAATCACGGAGAATATGTATCTTTGTATGTAAATTCACTTTGGAGCTTCAAACCACAACTCCGGAAATCGAAATGAGTACTCGCAGATCCGGAAGCATGAAAACATATATATCAGTATATGGCACACGGAGCAAATGACGTTTCCAGTTTAGTGTCCCACGTCAGACAGGAAAAAGACAGCAGAAACGGAACAAAAGAGGAGACTCTCCGGCGCCCCCGAGCCGAGCCAGCCGCGATGCAGAAACCGGGTAAGCGGACACGGACCCAACGGAAAATAGCTCGGACTGAGCTTCGACTGAATTACTTTACTTTTCCCTATTCCAGAGGCGAAGCCGGCGCTCTGAAATATGTCAGTCTTGTGACGCTCACGCTGCAGAACGCCCTCCTCGGGCTCAGCATGAGGTACGCGAGGACCAGGGATGGCGACATGTTCCTCTCCTCGACCGGTAAGAGACTCTCATTTCAAACCGATTCGTACCATCCGATAGTTATCGAAAGTAGCACACGGTTAGGTATAGCTGACATAGCGACGACCTTCACATTTAAGCCATTTGCGCAATACCTACCGTTAATGCCAAAGGATTAAACCTACTTTACATTCTTAGCTTAACAATTACGTACTTTCAATAACAACATTACATACATATTTACTTAATTTCGCTTGTACCTCCACCATAACACTGTAGATGTCATTACCTTTACTTGCATCTCCTTTCAGCCGTTCTGATGACGGAATTTTTCTTGCACCTCCACCTAAGACAGGAAAAAGACAATAGAAACGGAATAAAAGAGGAGACTCTCCGGCGCCCCCGAGCCGAGCCAGCCGCGATGCAGAAACCGGGTAAGCGGACACGGACCCAACGGAAAATAGCTCGGACTGAGCTTCGACTGAATTACTTTACTTTTCCCTATTCCAGAGGCGAAGCCGGCGCTCTGAAATATTTCAGTCTTGTGACGCTCACGCTGCAGAACGCCCTCCTCGGGCTCAGCATGAGGTACGCGAGGACCAGGGATGGCGACATGTTCCTCTCCTCGACCGGTAAGAGACTCTCATTTCAAACCGATTCGTATCATCCGATAGTTATCGAAAGTAGCACACGGTTAGGTATAGCTGACATAGCGACGACCTTCACATTTAAGCCATTTGCGCAATACCTACCGTTAATGCCAAAGGATTAAACCTACTTTACATTCTTAGCTTAACAATTACGTACTTTCAATAACAACATTACATACATATTTACTTAATTTCGCTTGTACCTCCACCATAACACTGTAGATGTCATTACCTTTACTTGCATCTCCTTTCAGCAGTTCTGATGACGGAATTTTTCTTGCACCTCCACCTAAGACAGGAAAAAAACAACAGAAACGGGACAAAAGAGGACACTCTCCGGCGCCCCCAAGCCGAGCCAGCCGGAAGCAGCCGCGATGCAGAAACCATCATGCGGAAATTCCAAAGTTCACATTTTGAGGCCGAAAAATAAGAAGGTTAACCCCTTGCAATTTTCTCCAAAATAGCCAAAAAAATAGATTTCCGAAATTAGGGTGCCAATCGAAAGGGGTTGCTTCCCTGATGCCGGGAGTGAAGGAATTTCTTTCCTACGACCCTTACTTTCCGAGTTAGGGAAGGTAGAACGAAGGGGAATTTCTTTTTTGGAAAAACCGCGATATTTTGAAAACCGTTAGGCCTATCGACTTGAAATTAACGCCATAGGGCTTAGAATGTTCTAATTGACATACCCTGCGAGTTTCATGCGGAAATTCCAAAGTTCACATTTTGAGGCCGAAAAATAAGAAGGTTAACCCCTTGCGATTTTCTCCAAAATAGCCAAAAAAATAGATTTCCGAAATTAGGGTGCCAATCGAAAGGGGTTGCTTCCCTGATGCCGGTAGTGAAGGAATTTCTTTCCTACGACGTTTACTTTCCGAGTTAGGCAAGGTAGAACGGAGGGGAATTTCTTTTTTGGAAAAACCGCGATATTTCGGAAACGATTCGGGCTATCGACTTGAAATTAATGTCATAGGGCATAGAATCTCCTAACGGATCTACCCTGCGAGTCTCATGTGGAAATCCTAAGTTTCACTCTTTCTCTCTCCCTTCGTATCCTTCTCTCTTTCTTACTATCTCTACTTTTCTCGATGTTTCTATTTCTGTCATCCTCTCCCTATCTCTTTTCTCTCTATATTTTCTTGACTCTCTTTTTCTCTCTTCCTATCCCTCTTACAATCATTCTCTTCCTATCTCTCACATTCCTTGTAATTATTTTTCGCTCTTCATTTATATCTCTTTTCCTCTTCCTATATTTCTCACTTTCTATATCTCCTCTTTATTATCATTTCTCTCTCTCTCTCTCTCTCTCTCTCTCTTTCTTAGTTTTATCTCTATCTTATATTTCATTTTCTCTCTCTATCTTTCTCTCTCCCTTTTAACACTTCCTCTCTCACTATCTCTACCTTTCCCTTTCTTTTTCTCTCTTTATTTATATAGTTCTATCTCTATTCTACCTGTATGCTTCTTCTATTGGCTGTCAGAGAAGACCATTGGGCAGTGGCCAAGACATCCGGAATCACGGGTCCATAGAACAGCTGCATCCCATCGGAAGATCGCCGTCCATGCTTGCTTGGTATGAGGCCACCTGCGGATCCTAGAGCTTCTGTTAGATACAAGTCGGAAAGTATTGTAATCGCAACATAATAAATTATTGATACGAGGGAGGGATTCGTTCTTATGACATTTCTTTTTACGATATAAATGTGTACATTATAGATTCTTTACTTTTTAGAACAAAAAAAAAACTCGACTGTCGATAAGAAATAAAGAGATTCCCAAAATTTCAACGTAATACAAATTGGGATCATTTTCTTCCCTAAAACTCATTTTACTTACCAAAAGCGTTACACTAGGCGAATTGTCTATCTCGTACTGTCTTCAACTATAGTCTATCCCCATGGTATCAGACTATCCTAAATATTCAGACGATTTTACATTATTCCTGGTCAGATCGAAGTCGATGTTTCGGATCTCCATAGTCGTTCGAGTGCTTCCTGCTCCCGCTGACAAACACCATCTCCATCTACCATATCTTTAGCTGCTCCATAATCAATTCCTACAATTGTACAACAAATAATTAAAACACATTACTACGATAACAATTTATGTGTGTCAAGTGAATGTAGTAATTAAACACGATCGCTTGAACCAAATCTAATCAACCAAGATTGCTTCTGGTTAAACAGTTCTGAGCGACTCGGCCCAGAATTCAGCAGGTATAATTCAACACTCGGATTTTAAGGAAACCTACTAGGGTTATTATAAACCACAAGGATTTTACATAAACTCAAGACACTGGACATACTTTCGTACATTTCATAACAATACAAGCTACAAAAATGGTGCACATAAGTACCAGAACGATTCCCAAGAAACTACACATATCTCGTAGACTGTCTACCCACGAATGAACCTAGTAGTATCTGTGGTGGCTGTCGTTAACGTTATCGTATTATTCACCGGCGATTAACAACAATTACTCACATATAAGGACGATAATAGAGTAGAACAAAACACCTACATCATTCGCAATGTGTTAAAGAGTGAGGTTATGGTGGGGTTAGCACAGAACGTTAAATAGCAAATAGAACGTTCTCGTCTCAGTTAATAACAAGTGACGACCAGAAGAACCATTAAGAGTGGTCGCTCTATACTGTACTTTTATTTAATGGTAGAATTAGGTTTACTGCATCCTTAAACACGATGACGTGATTTATATGTCACGTTTAAATTTAGCGCCATCTAACCGCGAAATTCTAGATTACGTGCGCGCGACTTCGATATAGCGCCCGTAGTTGTAGCTATTGCCGTGAGGGGGCGCTAAAAAATATATTTCTAGGTGCGCCATCTATTACCATAAGCTGGAACCACCATATGTCGCTATCATACGACAGAGGGCGCTAAAAATATATTTTAAGGTGCGCCATCTATTAACATTAGCTGGAACCTCCATATGTGGCTGTCATACGACAGAGGGCGCTAAAAATTGATTTTGAAGCGCGCCATCTATTATCATTAGCTGGAAACCTCCATATGCCGCTATAATACGCCAGATTACTAACAATCACGGAGAATATGTATCTTTGTATGTAAATTCACTTTGGAGCTTCAAACCACAACTCCGGAAATCGAAATGAGTACTCGCAGATCCGGAAGCATGAAAACATATATATCAGTATATGGCACACGGAGCAAATGACGTTTCCAGTTTAGTGTCCCACGTCAGACAGGAAAAAGACAGCAGAAACGGAACAAAAGAGGAGACTCTCCGGCGCCCCCGAGCCGAGCCAGCCGCGATGCAGAAACCGGGTAAGCGGACACGGACCCAACGGAAAATAGCTCGGACTGAGCTTCGACTGAATTACTTTACTTTTCCCTATTCCAGAGGCGAAGCCGGCGCTCTGAAATATGTCAGTCTTGTGACGCTCACGCTGCAGAACGCCCTCCTCGGGCTCAGCATGAGGTACGCGAGGACCAGGGATGGCGACATGTTCCTCTCCTCGACCGGTAAGAGACTCTCATTTCAAACCGATTCGTACCATCCGATAGTTATCGAAAGTAGCACACGGTTAGGTATAGCTGACATAGCGACGACCTTCACATTTAAGCCATTTGCGCAATACCTACCGTTAATGCCAAAGGATTAAACCTACTTTACATTCTTAGCTTAACAATTACGTACTTTCAATAACAACATTACATACATATTTACTTAATTTCGCTTGTACCTCCACCATAACACTGTAGATGTCATTACCTTTACTTGCATCTCCTTTCAGCCGTTCTGATGACGGAATTTTTCTTGCACCTCCACCTAAGACAGGAAAAAGACAATAGAAACGGAATAAAAGAGGAGACTCTCCGGCGCCCCCGAGCCGAGCCAGCCGCGATGCAGAAACCGGGTAAGCGGACACGGACCCAACGGAAAATAGCTCGGACTGAGCTTCGACTGAATTACTTTACTTTTCCCTATTCCAGAGGCGAAGCCGGCGCTCTGAAATATTTCAGTCTTGTGACGCTCACGCTGCAGAACGCCCTCCTCGGGCTCAGCATGAGGTACGCGAGGACCAGGGATGGCGACATGTTCCTCTCCTCGACCGGTAAGAGACTCTCATTTCAAACCGATTCGTATCATCCGATAGTTATCGAAAGTAGCACACGGTTAGGTATAGCTGACATAGCGACGACCTTCACATTTAAGCCATTTGCGCAATACCTACCGTTAATGCCAAAGGATTAAACCTACTTTACATTCTTAGCTTAACAATTACGTACTTTCAATAACAACATTACATACATATTTACTTAATTTCGCTTGTACCTCCACCATAACACTGTAGATGTCATTACCTTTACTTGCATCTCCTTTCAGCAGTTCTGATGACGGAATTTTTCTTGCACCTCCACCTAAGACAGGAAAAAAACAACAGAAACGGGACAAAAGAGGACACTCTCCGGCGCCCCCAAGCCGAGCCAGCCGGAAGCAGCCGCGATGCAGAAACCATCATGCGGAAATTCCAAAGTTCACATTTTGAGGCCGAAAAATAAGAAGGTTAACCCCTTGCAATTTTCTCCAAAATAGCCAAAAAAATAGATTTCCGAAATTAGGGTGCCAATCGAAAGGGGTTGCTTCCCTGATGCCGGGAGTGAAGGAATTTCTTTCCTACGACCCTTACTTTCCGAGTTAGGGAAGGTAGAACGAAGGGGAATTTCTTTTTTGGAAAAACCGCGATATTTTGAAAACCGTTAGGCCTATCGACTTGAAATTAACGCCATAGGGCTTAGAATGTTCTAATTGACATACCCTGCGAGTTTCATGCGGAAATTCCAAAGTTCACATTTTGAGGCCGAAAAATAAGAAGGTTAACCCCTTGCGATTTTCTCCAAAATAGCCAAAAAAATAGATTTCCGAAATTAGGGTGCCAATCGAAAGGGGTTGCTTCCCTGATGCCGTTAGTGAAGGAATTTCTTTCCTACGACGTTTACTTTCCGAGTTAGGCAAGGTAGAACGGAGGGGAATTTCTTTTTTGGAAAAACCGCGATATTTCGGAAACGATTCGGGCTATCGACTTGAAATTAATGTCATAGGGCATAGAATCTCCTAACGGATCTACCCTGCGAGTCTCATGTGGAAATCCTAAGTTTCACTCTTTCTCTCTCCCTTCGTATCCTTCTCTCTTTCTTACTATCTCTACTTTTCTCGATGTTTCTATTTCTGTCATCCTCTCCCTATCTCTTTTCTCTCTATATTTTCTTGACTCTCTTTTTCTCTCTTCCTATCCCTCTTACAATCATTCTCTTCCTATCTCTCACATTCCTTGTAATTATTTTTCGCTCTTCATTTATATCTCTTTTCCTCTTCCTATATTTCTCACTTTCTATATCTCCTCTTTATTATCATTTCTCTCTCTCTCTCTCTCTCTCTCTCTCTTTCTTAGTTTTATCTCTATCTTATATTTCATTTTCTCTCTCTATCTTTCTCTCTCCCTTTTAACACTTCCTCTCTCACTATCTCTACCTTTCCCTTTCTTTTTCTCTCTTTATTTATATAGTTCTATCTCTATTCTACCTGTATGCTTCTTCTATTGGCTGTCAGAGAAGACCATTGGGCAGTGGCCAAGACATCCGGAATCACGGGTCCATAGAACAGCTGCATCCCATCGGAAGATCGCCGTCCATGCTTGCTTGGTATGAGGCCACCTGCGGATCCTAGAGCTTCTGTTAGATACAAGTCGGAAAGTATTGTAATCGCAACATAATAAATTATTGATACGAGGGAGGGATTCGTTCTTATGACATTTCTTTTTACGATATAAATGTGTACATTATAGATTCTTTACTTTTTAGAACAAAAAAAAAACTCGACTGTCGATAAGAAATAAAGAGATTCCCAAAATTTCAACGTAATACAAATTGGGATCATTTTCTTCCCTAAAACTCATTTTACTTACCAAAAGCGTTACACTAGGCGAATTGTCTATCTCGTACTGTCTTCAACTATAGTCTATCCCCATGGTATCAGACTATCCTAAATATTCAGACGATTTTACATTATTCCTGGTCAGATCGAAGTCGATGTTTCGGATCTCCATAGTCGTTCGAGTGCTTCCTGCTCCCGCTGACAAACTCCATCTACCATATCTTTAGCTGCTCCATAATCAATTCCTACAATTGTACAACAAATAATTAAAACACATTACTACGATAACAATTTATGTGTGTCAAGTGAATGTAGTAATTAAACACGATCGCTTGAACCAAATCTAATCAACCAAGATTGCTTCTGGTTAAACAGTTCTGAGCGACTCGGCCCAGAATTCAGCAGGTATAATTCAACACTCGGATTTTAAGGAAACCTACTAGGGTTATTATAAACCACAAGGATTTTACATAAACTCAAGACACTGGACATACTTTCGTACATTTCATAACAATACAAGCTATAAAAATGGTGCACATAAGTACCAGAACGATTCCCAAGAAACTACACATATCTCGTAGACTGTCTACCCACGAATGAACCTAGTAGTATCTGTGGTGGCTGTCGTTAACGTTATCGTATTATTCACCGGCGATTAACAACAATTACTCACATATAAGGACGATAATAGAGTAGAACAAAACACCTACATCATTCGCAATGTGTTAAAGAGTGAGGTTATGGTGGGGTTAGCACAGAACGTTAAATAGCAAATAGAACGTTCTCGTCTCAGCCAATAACAAGTGACGACCAGAAGAACCATTAAGAGTGGTCGCTCTATACTCTACTTTTATTTAATGGTAGAATTAGGTTTACTGCATCCTTAAACACGATGACGTGATGTATATGTCACGTTTAAATTTAGCGCCATCTAACCGCGAAATTCTAGATTACGTGCGCGCGACTTCGATATAGCGCCCGTAGTTGTAGCTATTGCCGTGAGGGGGCGCTAAAAAATATATTTCTAGGTGCGCCATCTATTACCATAAGCTGGAACCACCATATGTCGCTATCATACGACAGAGGGCGCTAAAAATATATTTTAAGGTGCGCCATCTATTAACATTAGCTGGAACCTCCATATGTGGCTGTCATACGACAGAGGGCGCTAAAAATTAATTTTGAAGCGCGCCATCTATCATCATTAGCTGGGAACCTCCATATGCCGCTATAATACGCCAGATTACTAACAATCACGGAGAATATGTATCTTTGTATGTAAATTCACTTTGGAGCTTCAAACCACAACTCCGGAAATCGAAATGAGTACTCGCAGATCCGGAAGCATGAAAACATATATATCAGTATATGGCACACGGAGCAAATGACGTTTCCAGTTTAGTGTCCCACGTCAGACAGGAAAAAGACAGCAGAAACGGAACAAAAGAGGAGACTCTCCGGCGCCCCCGAGCCGAGCCAGCCGGAAGCAGCCGCGATGCAGAAACCGGGTAAGCGGACACGGACCCAACGGAAAATAGCTCGGACTGAGCTTCGACTGAATTACTTTACTTTTCCCTATTCCAGAGGCGAAGCCGGCGCTCTGAAATATGTCAGTCTTGTGACGCTCACGCTGCAGAACGCCCTCCTCGGGCTCAGCATGAGGTACGCGAGGACCAGGGATGGCGACATGTTCCTCTCCTCGACCGGTAAGAGACTCTCATTTCAAACCGATTCGTATCATCCGATAGTTATCGAAAGTAGCACACGGTTAGGTATAGCTGACATAGCGACGACCTTCACATTTAAGCCATTTGCGCAATACCTACCGTTAATGCCAAAGGATTAAACCTACTTTACATTCTTAGCTTAACAATTACGTACTTTCAATAACAACATTACATACATATTTACTTAATTTCGCTTGTACCTCCACCATAACACTGTAGATGTCATTACCTTTACTTGCATCTCCTTTCAGCAGTTCTGATGACGGAATTTTTCTTGCACCTCCACCTAAGACAGGAAAAAAACAACAGAAACGGGACAAAAGAGGACACTCTCCGGCGCCCCCAAGCCGAGCCAGCCGGAAGCAGCCGCGATGCAGAAACCATCATGCGGAAATTCCAAAGTTCACATTTTGAGGCCGAAAAATAAGAAGGTTAACCCCTTGCAATTTTCTCCAAAATAGCCAAAAAAATAGATTTCCGAAATTAGGGTGCCAATCGAAAGGGGTTGCTTCCCTGATGCCGGGAGTGAAGGAATTTCTTTCCTACGACCCTTACTTTCCGAGTTAGGGAAGGTAGAACGAAGGGGAATTTCTTTTTTGGAAAAACCGCGATATTTTGAAAACCGTTAGGCCTATCGACTTGAAATTAACGCCATAGGGCTTAGAATGTTCTAATTGACATACCCTGCGAGTTTCATGCGGAAATTCCAAAGTTCACATTTTGAGGCCGAAAAATAAGAAGGTTAACCCCTTGCGATTTTCTCCAAAATAGCCAAAAAAATAGATTTCCGAAATTAGGGTGCCAATCGAAAGGGGTTGCTTCCCTGATGCCGGTAGTGAAGGAATTTCTTTCCTACGACGTTTACTTTCCGAGTTAGGCAAGGTAGAACGGAGGGGAATTTCTTTTTTGGAAAAACCGCGATATTTCGGAAACGATTCGGGCTATCGACTTGAAATTAATGTCATAGGGCATAGAATCTCCTAACGGATCTACCCTGCGAGTCTCATGTGGAAATCCTAAGTTTCACTCTTTCTCTCTCCCTTCGTATCCTTCTCTCTTTCTTACTATCTCTACTTTTCTCGATGTTTCTATTTCTGTCATCCTCTCCCTATCTCTTTTCTCTCTATATTTTCTTGACTCTCTTTTTCTCTCTTCCTATCCCTCTTACAATCATTCTCTTCCTATCTCTCACATTCCTTGTAATTATTTTTCGCTCTTCATTTATATCTCTTTTCCTCTTCCTATATTTCTCACTTTCTATATCTCCTCTTTATTATCATTTCTCTCTCTCTCTCTCTCTCTCTCTCTCTCTCTCTCTCTTTCTTAGTTTTATCTCTATCTTATATTTCATTTTCTCTCTCTATCTTTCTCTCTCCCTTTTAACACTTCCTCTCTCACTATCTCTACCTTTCCCTTTCTTTTTCTCTCTTTATTTATATAGTTCTATCTCTATTCTACCTGTATGCTTCTTCTATTGGCTGTCAGAGAAGACCATTGGGCAGTGGCCAAGACATCCGGAATCACGGGTCCATAGAACAGCTGCATCCCATCGGAAGATCGCCGTCCATGCTTGCTTGGTATGAGGCCACCTGCGGATCCTAGAGCTTCTGTTAGATACAAGTCGGAAAGTATTGTAATCGCAACATAATAAATTATTGATACGAGGGAGGGATTCGTTCTTATGACATTTCTTTTTACGATATAAATGTGTACATTATAGATTCTTTACTTTTTAGAACAAAAAAAAAACTCGACTGTCGATAAGAAATAAAGAGATTCCCAAAATTTCAACGTAATACAAATTGGGATCATTTTCTTCCCTAAAACTCATTTTACTTACCAAAAGCGTTACACTAGGCGAATTGTCTATCTCGTACTGTCTTCAACTATAGTCTATCCCCATGGTATCAGACTATCCTAAATATTCAGACGATTTTACATTATTCCTGGTCAGATCGAAGTCGATGTTTCGGATCTCCATAGTCGTTCGAGTGCTTCCTGCTCCCGCTGACAAACACCATCTCCATCTACCATATCTTTAGCTGCTCCATAATCAATTCCTACAATTGTACAACAAATAATTAAAACACATTACTACGATAACAATTTATGTGTGTCAAGTGAATGTAGTAATTAAACACGATCGCTTGAACCAAATCTAATCAACCAAGATTGCTTCTGGTTAAACAGTTCTGAGCGACTCGGCCCAGAATTCAGCAGGTATAATTCAACACTCGGATTTTAAGGAAACCTACTAGGGTTATTATAAACCACAAGGATTTTACATAAACTCAAGACACTGGACATACTTTCGTACATTTCATAACAATACAAGCTACAAAAATGGTGCACATAAGTACCAGAACGATTCCCAAGAAACTACACATATCTCGTAGACTGTCTACCCACGAATGAACCTAGTAGTATCTGTGGTGGCTGTCGTTAACGTTATCGTATTATTCACCGGCGATTAACAACAATTACTCACATATAAGGACGATAATAGAGTAGAACAAAACACCTACATCATTCGCAATGTGTTAAAGAGTGAGGTTATGGTGGGGTTAGCACAGAACGTTAAATAGCAAATAGAACGTTCTCGTCTCAGTTAATAACAAGTGACGACCAGAAGAACCATTAAGAGTGGTCGCTCTATACTGTACTTTTATTTAATGGTAGAATTAGGTTTACTGCATCCTTAAACACGATGACGTGATTTATATGTCACGTTTAAATTTAGCGCCATCTAACCGCGAAATTCTAGATTACGTGCGCGCGACTTCGATATAGCGCCCGTAGTTGTAGCTATTGCCGTGAGGGGGCGCTAAAAAATATATTTCTAGGTGCGCCATCTATTACCATAAGCTGGAACCACCATATGTCGCTATCATACGACAGAGGGCGCTAAAAATATATTTTAAGGTGCGCCATCTATTAACATTAGCTGGAACCTCCATATGTGGCTGTCATACGACAGAGGGCGCTAAAAATTGATTTTGAAGCGCGCCATCTATTATCATTAGCTGGAAACCTCCATATGCCGCTATAATACGCCAGATTACTAACAATCACGGAGAATATGTATCTTTGTATGTAAATTCACTTTGGAGCTTCAAACCACAACTCCGGAAATCGAAATGAGTACTCGCAGATCCGGAAGCATGAAAACATATATATCAGTATATGGCACACGGAGCAAATGACGTTTCCAGTTTAGTGTCCCACGTCAGACAGGAAAAAGACAGCAGAAACGGAACAAAAGAGGAGACTCTCCGGCGCCCCCGAGCCGAGCCAGCCGCGATGCAGAAACCGGGTAAGCGGACACGGACCCAACGGAAAATAGCTCGGACTGAGCTTCGACTGAATTACTTTACTTTTCCCTATTCCAGAGGCGAAGCCGGCGCTCTGAAATATGTCAGTCTTGTGACGCTCACGCTGCAGAACGCCCTCCTCGGGCTCAGCATGAGGTACGCGAGGACCAGGGATGGCGACATGTTCCTCTCCTCGACCGGTAAGAGACTCTCATTTCAAACCGATTCGTACCATCCGATAGTTATCGAAAGTAGCACACGGTTAGGTATAGCTGACATAGCGACGACCTTCACATTTAAGCCATTTGCGCAATACCTACCGTTAATGCCAAAGGATTAAACCTACTTTACATTCTTAGCTTAACAATTACGTACTTTCAATAACAACATTACATACATATTTACTTAATTTCGCTTGTACCTCCACCATAACACTGTAGATGTCATTACCTTTACTTGCATCTCCTTTCAGCCGTTCTGATGACGGAATTTTTCTTGCACCTCCACCTAAGACAGGAAAAAGACAATAGAAACGGAATAAAAGAGGAGACTCTCCGGCGCCCCCGAGCCGAGCCAGCCGCGATGCAGAAACCGGGTAAGCGGACACGGACCCAACGGAAAATAGCTCGGACTGAGCTTCGACTGAATTACTTTACTTTTCCCTATTCCAGAGGCGAAGCCGGCGCTCTGAAATATTTCAGTCTTGTGACGCTCACGCTGCAGAACGCCCTCCTCGGGCTCAGCATGAGGTACGCGAGGACCAGGGATGGCGACATGTTCCTCTCCTCGACCGGTAAGAGACTCTCATTTCAAACCGATTCGTATCATCCGATAGTTATCGAAAGTAGCACACGGTTAGGTATAGCTGACATAGCGACGACCTTCACATTTAAGCCATTTGCGCAATACCTACCGTTAATGCCAAAGGATTAAACCTACTTTACATTCTTAGCTTAACAATTACGTACTTTCAATAACAACATTACATACATATTTACTTAATTTCGCTTGTACCTCCACCATAACACTGTAGATGTCATTACCTTTACTTGCATCTCCTTTCAGCAGTTCTGATGACGGAATTTTTCTTGCACCTCCACCTAAGACAGGAAAAAAACAACAGAAACGGGACAAAAGAGGACACTCTCCGGCGCCCCCAAGCCGAGCCAGCCGGAAGCAGCCGCGATGCAGAAACCATCATGCGGAAATTCCAAAGTTCACATTTTGAGGCCGAAAAATAAGAAGGTTAACCCCTTGCAATTTTCTCCAAAATAGCCAAAAAAATAGATTTCCGAAATTAGGGTGCCAATCGAAAGGGGTTGCTTCCCTGATGCCGGGAGTGAAGGAATTTCTTTCCTACGACCCTTACTTTCCGAGTTAGGGAAGGTAGAACGAAGGGGAATTTCTTTTTTGGAAAAACCGCGATATTTTGAAAACCGTTAGGCCTATCGACTTGAAATTAACGCCATAGGGCTTAGAATGTTCTAATTGACATACCCTGCGAGTTTCATGCGGAAATTCCAAAGTTCACATTTTGAGGCCGAAAAATAAGAAGGTTAACCCCTTGCGATTTTCTCCAAAATAGCCAAAAAAATAGATTTCCGAAATTAGGGTGCCAATCGAAAGGGGTTGCTTCCCTGATGCCGGTAGTGAAGGAATTTCTTTCCTACGACGTTTACTTTCCGAGTTAGGCAAGGTAGAACGGAGGGGAATTTCTTTTTTGGAAAAACCGCGATATTTCGGAAACGATTCGGGCTATCGACTTGAAATTAATGTCATAGGGCATAGAATCTCCTAACGGATCTACCCTGCGAGTCTCATGTGGAAATCCTAAGTTTCACTCTTTCTCTCTCCCTTCGTATCCTTCTCTCTTTCTTACTATCTCTACTTTTCTCGATGTTTCTATTTCTGTCATCCTCTCCCTATCTCTTTTCTCTCTATATTTTCTTGACTCTCTTTTTCTCTCTTCCTATCCCTCTTACAATCATTCTCTTCCTATCTCTCACATTCCTTGTAATTATTTTTCGCTCTTCATTTATATCTCTTTTCCTCTTCCTATATTTCTCACTTTCTATATCTCCTCTTTATTATCATTTCTCTCTCTCTCTCTCTCTCTCTCTCTCTTTCTTAGTTTTATCTCTATCTTATATTTCATTTTCTCTCTCTATCTTTCTCTCTCCCTTTTAACACTTCCTCTCTCACTATCTCTACCTTTCCCTTTCTTTTTCTCTCTTTATTTATATAGTTCTATCTCTATTCTACCTGTATGCTTCTTCTATTGGCTGTCAGAGAAGACCATTGGGCAGTGGCCAAGACATCCGGAATCACGGGTCCATAGAACAGCTGCATCCCATCGGAAGATCGCCGTCCATGCTTGCTTGGTATGAGGCCACCTGCGGATCCTAGAGCTTCTGTTAGATACAAGTCGGAAAGTATTGTAATCGCAACATAATAAATTATTGATACGAGGGAGGGATTCGTTCTTATGACATTTCTTTTTACGATATAAATGTGTACATTATAGATTCTTTACTTTTTAGAACAAAAAAAAAACTCGACTGTCGATAAGAAATAAAGAGATTCCCAAAATTTCAACGTAATACAAATTGGGATCATTTTCTTCCCTAAAACTCATTTTACTTACCAAAAGCGTTACACTAGGCGAATTGTCTATCTCGTACTGTCTTCAACTATAGTCTATCCCCATGGTATCAGACTATCCTAAATATTCAGACGATTTTACATTATTCCTGGTCAGATCGAAGTCGATGTTTCGGATCTCCATAGTCGTTCGAGTGCTTCCTGCTCCCGCTGACAAACACCATCTCCATCTACCATATCTTTAGCTGCTCCATAATCAATTCCTACAATTGTACAACAAATAATTAAAACACATTACTACGATAACAATTTATGTGTGTCAAGTGAATGTAGTAATTAAACACGATCGCTTGAACCAAATCTAATCAACCAAGATTGCTTCTGGTTAAACAGTTCTGAGCGACTCGGCCCAGAATTCAGCAGGTATAATTCAACACTCGGATTTTAAGGAAACCTACTAGGGTTATTATAAACCACAAGGATTTTACATAAACTCAAGACACTGGACATACTTTCGTACATTTCATAACAATACAAGCTACAAAAATGGTGCACATAAGTACCAGAACGATTCCCAAGAAACTACACATATCTCGTAGACTGTCTACCCACGAATGAACCTAGTAGTATCTGTGGTGGCTGTCGTTAACGTTATCGTATTATTCACCGGCGATTAACAACAATTACTCACATATAAGGACGATAATAGAGTAGAACAAAACACCTACATCATTCGCAATGTGTTAAAGAGTGAGGTTATGGTGGGGTTAGCACAGAACGTTAAATAGCAAATAGAACGTTCTCGTCTCAGTTAATAACAAGTGACGACCAGAAGAACCATTAAGAGTGGTCGCTCTATACTGTACTTTTATTTAATGGTAGAATTAGGTTTACTGCATCCTTAAACACGATGACGTGATTTATATGTCACGTTTAAATTTAGCGCCATCTAACCGCGAAATTCTAGATTACGTGCGCGCGACTTCGATATAGCGCCCGTAGTTGTAGCTATTGCCGTGAGGGGGCGCTAAAAATATATTTCTAGGTGCGCCATCTATTACCATAAGCTGGAACCACCATATGTCGCTATCATACGACAGAGGGCGCTAAAAATATATTTTAAGGTGCGCCATCTATTAACATTAGCTGGAACCTCCATATGTGGCTGTCATACGACAGAGGGCGCTAAAAATTGATTTTGAAGCGCGCCATCTATTATCATTAGCTGGAAACCTCCATATGCCGCTATAATACGCCAGATTACTAACAATCACGGAGAATATGTATCTTTGTATGTAAATTCACTTTGGAGCTTCAAACCACAACTCCGGAAATCGAAATGAGTACTCGCAGATCCGGAAGCATGAAAACATATATATCAGTATATGGCACACGGAGCAAATGACGTTTCCAGTTTAGTGTCCCACGTCAGACAGGAAAAAGACAGCAGAAACGGAACAAAAGAGGAGACTCTCCGGCGCCCCCGAGCCGAGCCAGCCGCGATGCAGAAACCGGGTAAGCGGACACGGACCCAACGGAAAATAGCTCGGACTGAGCTTCGACTGAATTACTTTACTTTTCCCTATTCCAGAGGCGAAGCCGGCGCTCTGAAATATTTCAGTCTTGTGACGCTCACGCTGCAGAACGCCCTCCTCGGGCTCAGCATGAGGTACGCGAGGACCAGGGATGGCGACATGTTCCTCTCCTCGACCGGTAAGAGACTCTCATTTCAAACCGATTCGTACCATCCGATAGTTATCGAAAGTAGCACACGGTTAGGTATAGCTGACATAGCGACGACCTTCACATTTAAGCCATTTGCGCAATACCTACCGTTAATGCCAAAGCATTAAACCTACTTTACATTCTTAGCTTAACAATTACGTACTTTCAATAACAACATTACATACATATTTACTTAATTTCGCTTGTACCTCCACCATAACACTGTAGATGTCATTACCTTTACTTGCATCTCCTTTCAGCCGTTCTGATGACGGAATTTTTCTTGCACCTCCACCTAAGACAGGAAAAAGACAATAGAAACGGAATAAAAGAGGAGACTCTCCGGCGCCCCCGAGCCGAGCCAGCCGCGATGCAGAAACCGGGTAAGCGGACACGGACCCAACGGAAAATAGCTCGGACTGAGCTTCGACTGAATTACTTTACTTTTCCCTATTCCAGAGGCGAAGCCGGCGCTCTGAAATATGTCAGTCTTGTGACGCTCACGCTGCAGAACGCCCTCCTCGGGCTCAGCATGAGGTACGCGAGGACCAGGGATGGCGACATGTTCCTCTCCTCGACCGGTAAGAGACTCTCATTTCAAACCGATTCGTATCATCCGATAGTTATCGAAAGTAGCACACGGTTAGGTATAGCTGACATAGCGACGACCTCCACATTTAAGCCATTTGCGCAATACCTACCGTTAATGCCAAAGGATTAAACCTACTTTACATTCTTAGCTTAACAATTACGTACTTTCAATAACAACATTACATACATATTTACTTAATTTCGCTTGTACCTCCACCATAACACTGTAGATGTCATTACCTTTACTTGCATCTCCTTTCAGCAGTTCTGATGACGGAATTTTTCTTGCACCTCCACCTAAGACAGGAAAAAAACAACAGAAACGGGACAAAAGAGGACACTCTCCGGCGCCCCCAAGCCGAGCCAGCCGGAAGCAGCCGCGATGCAGAAACCATCATGCGGAAATTCCAAAGTTCACATTTTGAGGCCGAAAAATAAGAAGGTTAACCCCTTGCAATTTTCTCCAAAATAGCCAAAAAAATAGATTTCCGAAATTAGGGTGCCAATCGAAAGGGGTTGCTTCCCTGATGCCGGGAGTGAAGGAATTTCTTTCCTACGACCCTTACTTTCCGAGTTAGGGAAGGTAGAACGAAGGGGAATTTCTTTTTTGGAAAAACCGCGATATTTTGAAAACCGTTAGGCCTATCGACTTGAAATTAACGCCATAGGGCTTAGAATGTTCTAATTGACATACCCTGCGAGTTTCATGCGGAAATTCCAAAGTTCACATTTTGAGGCCGAAAAATAAGAAGGTTAACCCCTTGCGATTTTCTCCAAAATAGCCAAAAAAATAGATTTCCGAAATTAGGGTGCCAATCGAAAGGGGTTGCTTCCCTGATGCCGGTAGTGAAGGAATTTCTTTCCTACGACGTTTACTTTCCGAGTTAGGCAAGGTAGAACGGAGGGGAATTTCTTTTTTGGAAAAACCGCGATATTTCGGAAACGATTCGGGCTATCGACTTGAAATTAATGTCATAGGGCATAGAATCTCCTAACGGATCTACCCTGCGAGTCTCATGTGGAAATCCTAAGTTTCACTCTTTCTCTCTCCCTTCGTATCCTTCTCTCTTTCTTACTATCTCTACTTTTCTCGATGTTTCTATTTCTGTCATCCTCTCCCTATCTCTTTTCTCTCTATATTTTCTTGACTCTCTTTTTCTCTCTTCCTATCCCTCTTACAATCATTCTCTTCCTATCTCTCACATTCCTTGTAATTATTTTTCGCTCTTCATTTATATCTCTTTTCCTCTTCCTATATTTCTCACTTTCTATATCTCCTCTTTATTATCATTTCTCTCTCTCTCTCTCTCTCTCTCTTTCTTAGTTTTATCTCTATCTTATATTTCATTTTCTCTCTCTATCTTTCTCTCTCCCTTTTAACACTTCCTCTCTCACTATCTCTACCTTTCCCTTTCTTTTTCTCTCTTTATTTATATAGTTCTATCTCTATTCTACCTGTATGCTTCTTCTATTGGCTGTCAGAGAAGACCATTGGGCAGTGGCCAAGACATCCGGAATCACGGGTCCATAGAACAGCTGCATCCCATCGGAAGATCGCCGTCCATGCTTGCTTGGTATGAGGCCACCTGCGGATCCTAGAGCTTCTGTTAGATACAAGTCGGAAAGTATTGTAATCGCAACATAATAAATTATTGATACGAGGGAGGGATTCGTTCTTATGACATTTCTTTTTACGATATAAATGTGCACAGTATAGATTCTTTACCTTTTAGAACAAAAAAAAAACTCGACTGTCGATAAGAAATAAAGAGATTCCCAAAATTTCAACGTAATACAAATTGGGATCATTTTCTTCCCTAAAACTCATTTTACTTACCAAAAGCGTTACACTAGGCGAATTGTCTATCTCGTACTGTCTTCAACTATAGTCTATCCCCATGGTATCAGACTATCCTAAATATTCAGACGATTTTACATTATTCCTGGTCAGATCGAAGTCGATGTTTCGGATCTCCATAGTCGTTCGAGTGCTTCCTGCTCCCGCTGACAAACACCATCTCCATCTACCATATCTTTAGCTGCTCCATAATCAATTCCTACAATTGTACAACAAATAATTAAAACACATTACTACGATAACAATTTATGTGTGTCAAGTGAATGTAGTAATTAAACACGATCGCTTGAACCAAATCTAATCAACCAAGATTGCTTCTGGTTAAACAGTTCTGAGCGACTCGGCCCAGAATTCAGCAGGTATAATTCAACACTCGGATTTTAAGGAAACCTACTAGGGTTATTATAAACCACAAGGATTTTACATAAACTCAAGACACTGGACATACTTTCGTACATTTCATAACAATACAAGCTATAAAAATGGTGCACATAAGTACCAGAACGATTCCCAAGAAACTACACATATCTCGTAGACTGTCTACCCACGAATGAACCTAGTAGTATCTGTGGTGGCTGTCGTTAACGTTATCGTATTATTCACCGGCGATTAACAACAATTACTCACATATAAGGACGATAATAGAGTAGAACAAAACACCTACATCATTCGCAATGTGTTAAAGAGTGAGGTTATGGTGGGGTTAGCACAGAACGTTAAATAGCAAATAGAACGTTCTCGTCTCAGCCAATAACAAGTGACGACCAGAAGAACCATTAAGAGTGGTCGCTCTATACTCTACTTTTATTTAATGGTAGAATTAGGTTTACTGCATCCTTAAACACGATGACGTGATGTATATGTCACGTTTAAATTTAGCGCCATCTAACCGCGAAATTCTAGATTACGTGCGCGCGACTTCGATATAGCGCCCGTAGTTGTAGCTATTGCCGTGAGGGGGCGCTAAAAAATATATTTCTAGGTGCGCCATCTATTACCATAAGCTGGAACCACCATATGTCGCTATCATACGACAGAGGGCGCTAAAAATATATTTTAAGGTGCGCCATCTATTAACATTAGCTGGAACCTCCATATGTGGCTGTCATACGACAGAGGGCGCTAAAAATTAATTTTGAAGCGCGCCATCTATCATCATTAGCTGGGAACCTCCATATGCCGCTATAATACGCCAGATTACTAACAATCACGGAGAATATGTATCTTTGTATGTAAATTCACTTTGGAGCTTCAAACCACAACTCCGGAAATCGAAATGAGTACTCGCAGATCCGGAAGCATGAAAACATATATATCAGTATATGGCACACGGAGCAAATGACGTTTCCAGTTTAGTGTCCCACGTCAGACAGGAAAAAGACAGCAGAAACGGAACAAAAGAGGAGACTCTCCGGCGCCCCCGAGCCGAGCCAGCCGGAAGCAGCCGCGATGCAGAAACCGGGTAAGCGGACACGGACCCAACGGAAAATAGCTCGGACTGAGCTTCGACTGAATTACTTTACTTTTCCCTATTCCAGAGGCGAAGCCGGCGCTCTGAAATATGTCAGTCTTGTGACGCTCACGCTGCAGAACGCCCTCCTCGGGCTCAGCATGAGGTACGCGAGGACCAGGGATGGCGACATGTTCCTCTCCTCGACCGGTAAGAGACTCTCATTTCAAACCGATTCGTACCATCCGATAGTTATCGAAAGTAGCACACGGTTAGGTATAGCTGACATAGCGACGACCTTCACATTTAAGCCATTTGCGCAATACCTACCGTTAATGCCAAAGGATTAAACCTACTTTACATTCTTAGCTTAACAATTACGTACTTTCAATAACAACATTACATACATATTTACTTAATTTCGCTTGTACCTCCACCATAACACTGTAGATGTCATTACCTTTACTTGCATCTCCTTTCAGCCGTTCTGATGACGGAATTTTTCTTGCACCTCCACCTAAGACAGGAAAAAGACAACAGAAACGGGACAAAAGAGGACACTCTCCGGCGCCCCCAAGCCGAGCCAGCCGGAAGCAGCCGCGATGCAGAAACCATCATGCGGAAATTCCAAAGTTCACATTTTGAGGCCGAAAAATAAGAAGGTTAACCCCTTGCAATTTTCTCCAAAATAGCCAAAAAAATAGATTTCCGAAATTAGGGTGCCAATCGAAAGGGGTTGCTTCCCTGATGCCGGGAGTGAAGGAATTTCTTTCCTACGACCCTTACTTTCCGAGTTAGGGAAGGTAGAACGAAGGGGAATTTCTTTTTTGGAAAAACCGCGATATTTTGAAAACCGTTAGGCCTATCGACTTGAAATTAACGCCATAGGGCTTAGAATGTTCTAATTGACATACCCTGCGAGTTTCATGCGGAAATTCCAAAGTTCACATTTTGAGGCCGAAAAATAAGAAGGTTAACCCCTTGCGATTTTCTCCAAAATAGCCAAAAAAATAGATTTCCGAAATTAGGGTGCCAATCGAAAGGGGTTGCTTCCCTGATGCCGGTAGTGAAGGAATTTCTTTCCTACGACGTTTACTTTCCGAGTTAGGCAAGGTAGAACGGAGGGGAATTTCTTTTTTGGAAAAACCGCGATATTTCGGAAACGATTCGGGCTATCGACTTGAAATTAATGTCATAGGGCATAGAATCTCCTAACGGATCTACCCTGCGAGTCTCATGTGGAAATCCTAAGTTTCACTCTTTCTCTCTCCCTTCGTATCCTTCTCTCTTTCTTACTATCTCTACTTTTCTCGATGTTTCTATTTCTGTCATCCTCTCCCTATCTCTTTTCTCTCTATATTTTCTTGACTCTCTTTTTCTCTCTTCCTATCCCTCTTACAATCATTCTCTTCCTATCTCTCACATTCCTTGTAATTATTTTTCGCTCTTCATTTATATCTCTTTTCCTCTTCCTATATTTCTCACTTTCTATATCTCCTCTTTATTATCATTTCTCTCTCTCTCTCTCTCTCTCTCTCTCTCTCTTTCTTAGTTTTATCTCTATCTTATATTTCATTTTCTCTCTCTATCTTTCTCTCTCCCTTTTAACACTTCCTCTCTCACTATCTCTACCTTTCCCTTTCTTTTTCTCTCTTTATTTATATAGTTCTATCTCTATTCTACCTGTATGCTTCTTCTATTGGCTGTCAGAGAAGACCATTGGGCAGTGGCCAAGACATCCGGAATCACGGGTCCATAGAACAGCTGCATCCCATCGGAAGATCGCCGTCCATGCTTGCCTGGTATGAGGCCACCTGCGGATCCTAGAGCTTCTGTTAGATACAAGTCGGAAAGTATTGTAATCGCAACATAATAAATTATTGATACGAGGGAGGGATTCGTTCTTATGACATTTCTTTTTACGATATAAATGTGCACAGTATAGATTCTTTACCTTTTAGAACAAAAAAAAAACTCGACTGTCGATAAGAAATAAAGAGATTCCCAAAATTTCAACGTAATACAAATTGGGATCATTTTCTTCCCTAAAACTCATTTTACTTACCAAAAGCGTTACACTAGGCGAATTGTCTATCTCGTACTGTCTTCAACTATAGTCTATCCCCATGGTATCAGACTATCCTAAATATTCAGACGATTTTACATTATTCCTGGTCAGATCGAAGTCGATGTTTCGGATCTCCATAGTCGTTCGAGTGCTTCCTGCTCCCGCTGACAAACACCATCTCCATCTACCATATCTTTAGCTGCTCCATAATCAATTCCTACAATTGTACAACAAATAATTAAAACACATTACTACGATAACAATTTATGTGTGTCAAGTGAATGTAGTAATTAAACACGATCGCTTGAACCAAATCTAATCAACCAAGATTGCTTCTGGTTAAACAGTTCTGAGCGACTCGGCCCAGAATTCAGCAGGTATAATTCAACACTCGGATTTTAAGGAAACCTACTAGGGTTATTATAAACCACAAGGATTTTACATAAACTCAAGACACTGGACATACTTTCGTACATTTCATAACAATACAAGCTACAAAAATGGTGCACATAAGTACCAGAACGATTCCCAAGAAACTACACATATCTCGTAGACTGTCTACCCACGAATGAACCTAGTAGTATCTGTGGTGGCTGTCGTTAACGTTATCGTATTATTCACCGGCGATTAACAACAATTACTCACATATAAGGACGATAATAGAGTAGAACAAAACACCTACATCATTCGCAATGTGTTAAAGAGTGAGGTTATGGTGGGGTTAGCACAGAACGTTAAATAGCAAATAGAACGTTCTCGTCTCAGTTAATAACAAGTGACGACCAGAAGAACCATTAAGAGTGGTCGCTCTATACTGTACTTTTATTTAATGGTAGAATTAGGTTTACTGCATCCTTAAACACGATGACGTGATTTATATGTCACGTTTAAATTTAGCGCCATCTAACCGCGAAATTCTAGATTACGTGCGCGCGACTTCGATATAGCGCCCGTAGTTGTAGCTATTGCCGTGAGGGGGCGCTAAAAAATATATTTCTAGGTGCGCCATCTATTACCATAAGCTGGAACCACCATATGTCGCTATCATACGACAGAGGGCGCTAAAAATATATTTTAAGGTGCGCCATCTATTAACATTAGCTGGAACCTCCATATGTGGCTGTCATACGACAGAGGGCGCTAAAAATTGATTTTGAAGCGCGCCATCTATTATCATTAGCTGGAAACCTCCATATGCCGCTATAATACGCCAGATTACTAACAATCACGGAGAATATGTATCTTTGTATGTAAATTCACTTTGGAGCTTCAAACCACAACTCCGGAAATCGAAATGAGTACTCGCAGATCCGGAAGCATGAAAACATATATATCAGTATATGGCACACGGAGCAAATGACGTTTCCAGTTTAGTGTCCCACGTCAGACAGGAAAAAGACAGCAGAAACGGAACAAAAGAGGAGACTCTCCGGCGCCCCCGAGCCGAGCCAGCCGCGATGCAGAAACCGGGTAAGCGGACACGGACCCAACGGAAAATAGCTCGGACTGAGCTTCGACTGAATTACTTTACTTTTCCCTATTCCAGAGGCGAAGCCGGCGCTCTGAAATATTTCAGTCTTGTGACGCTCACGCTGCAGAACGCCCTCCTCGGGCTCAGCATGAGGTACGCGAGGACCAGGGATGGCGACATGTTCCTCTCCTCGACCGGTAAGAGACTCTCATTTCAAACCGATTCGTACCATCCGATAGTTATCGAAAGTAGCACACGGTTAGGTATAGCTGACATAGCGACGACCTTCACATTTAAGCCATTTGCGCAATACCTACCGTTAATGCCAAAGGATTAAACCTACTTTACATTCTTAGCTTAACAATTACGTACTTTCAATAACAACATTACATACATATTTACTTAATTTCGCTTGTACCTCCACCATAACACTGTAGATGTCATTACCTTTACTTGCATCTCCTTTCAGCCGTTCTGATGACGGAATTTTTCTTGCACCTCCACCTAAGACAGGAAAAAGACAATAGAAACGGAATAAAAGAGGAGACTCTCCGGCGCCCCCGAGCCGAGCCAGCCGCGATGCAGAAACCGGGTAAGCGGACACGGACCCAACGGAAAATAGCTCGGACTGAGCTTCGACTGAATTACTTTACTTTTCCCTATTCCAGAGGCGAAGCCGGCGCTCTGAAATATTTCAGTCTTGTGACGCTCACGCTGCAGAACGCCCTCCTCGGGCTCAGCATGAGGTACGCGAGGACCAGGGATGGCGACATGTTCCTCTCCTCGACCGGTAAGACACTCTCATTTCAAACCGATTCGTATCATCCGATAGTTATCGAAAGTAGCACACGGTTAGGTATAGCTGACATAGCGACGACCTTCACATTTAAGCCATTTTCGCAATACCTACCGTTAATGCCAAAGGATTAAACCTACTTTACATTCTTAGCTTAACAATTACGTACTTTCAATAACAACATTACATACATATTTACTTAATTTCGCTTGTACCTCCACCATAACACTGTAGATGTCATTACCTTTACTTGCATCTCCTTTCAGCAGTTCTGATGACGGAATTTTTCTTGCACCTCCACCTAAGACAGGAAAAAAACAACAGAAACGGGACAAAAGAGGACACTCTCCGGCGCCCCCAAGCCGAGCCAGCCGGAAGCAGCCGCGATGCAGAAACCATCATGCGGAAATTCCAAAGTTCACATTTTGAGGCCGAAAAATAAGAAGGTTAACCCCTTGCAATTTTCTCCAAAATAGCCAAAAAAATAGATTTCCGAAATTAGGGTGCCAATCGAAAGGGGTTGCTTCCCTGATGCCGGGAGTGAAGGAATTTCTTTCCTACGACCCTTACTTTCCGAGTTAGGGAAGGTAGAACGAAGGGGAATTTCTTTTTTGGAAAAACCGCGATATTTTGAAAACCGTTAGGCCTATCGACTTGAAATTAACGCCATAGGGCTTAGAATGTTCTAATTGACATACCCTGCGAGTTTCATGCGGAAATTCCAAAGTTCACATTTTGAGGCCGAAAAATAAGAAGGTTAACCCCTTGCGATTTTCTCCAAAATAGCCAAAAAAATAGATTTCCGAAATTAGGGTGCCAATCGAAAGGGGTTGCTTCCCTGATGCCGGTAGTGAAGGAATTTCTTTCCTACGACGTTTACTTTCCGAGTTAGGCAAGGTAGAACGGAGGGGAATTTCTTTTTTGGAAAAACCGCGATATTTCGGAAACGATTCGGGCTATCGACTTGAAATTAATGTCATAGGGCATAGAATCTCCTAACGGATCTACCCTGCGAGTCTCATGTGGAAATCCTAAGTTTCACTCTTTCTCTCTCCCTTCGTATCCTTCTCTCTTTCTTACTATCTCTACTTTTCTCGATGTTTCTATTTCTGTCATCCTCTCCCTATCTCTTTTCTCTCTATATTTTCTTGACTCTCTTTTTCTCTCTTCCTATCCCTCTTACAATCATTCTCTTCCTATCTCTCACATTCCTTGTAATTATTTTTCGCTCTTCATTTATATCTCTTTTCCTCTTCCTATATTTCTCACTTTCTATATCTCCTCTTTATTATCATTTCTCTCTCTCTCTCTCTCTCTCTCTTTCTTAGTTTTATCTCTATCTTATATTTCATTTTCTCTCTCTATCTTTCTCTCTCCCTTTTAACACTTCCTCTCTCACTATCTCTACCTTTCCCTTTCTTTTTCTCTCTTTATTTATATAGTTCTATCTCTATTCTACCTGTATGCTTCTTCTATTGGCTGTCAGAGAAGACCATTGGGCAGTGGCCAAGACATCCGGAATCACGGGTCCATAGAACAGCTGCATCCCATCGGAAGATCGCCGTCCATGCTTGCTTGGTATGAGGCCACCTGCGGATCCTAGAGCTTCTGTTAGATACAAGTCGGAAAGTATTGTAATCGCAACATAATAAATTATTGATACGAGGGAGGGATTCGTTCTTATGACATTTCTTTTTACGATATAAATGTGCACAGTATAGATTCTTTACCTTTTAGAACAAAAAAAAAACTCGACTGTCGATAAGAAATAAAGAGATTCCCAAAATTTCAACGTAATACAAATTGGGATCATTTTCTTCCCTAAAACTCATTTTACTTACCAAAAGCGTTACACTAGGCGAATTGTCTATCTCGTACTGTCTTCAACTATAGTCTATCCCCATGGTATCAGACTATCCTAAATATTCAGACGATTTTACATTATTCCTGGTCAGATCGAAGTCGATGTTTCGGATCTCCATAGTCGTTCGAGTGCTTCCTGCTCCCGCTGACAAACTCCATCTACCATATCTTTAGCTGCTCCATAATCAATTCCTACAATTGTACAACAAATAATTAAAACACATTACTACGATAACAATTTATGTGTGTCAAGTGAATGTAGTAATTAAACACGATCGCTTGAACCAAATCTAATCAACCAAGATTGCTTCTGGTTAAACAGTTCTGAGCGACTCGGCCCAGAATTCAGCAGGTATAATTCAACACTCGGATTTTAAGGAAACCTACTAGGGTTATTATAAACCACAAGGATTTTACATAAACTCAAGACACTGGACATACTTTCGTACATTTCATAACAATACAAGCTACAAAAATGGTGCACATAAGTACCAGAACGATTCCCAAGAAACTACACATATCTCGTAGACTGTCTACCCACGAATGAACCTAGTAGTATCTGTGGTGGCTGTCGTTAACGTTATCGTATTATTCACCGGCGATTAACAACAATTACTCACATATAAGGACGATAATAGAGTAGAACAAAACACCTACATCATTCGCAATGTGTTAAAGAGTGAGGTTATGGTGGGGTTAGCACAGAACGTTAAATAGCAAATAGAACGTTCTCGTCTCAGCCAATAACAAGTGACGACCAGAAGAACCATTAAGAGTGGTCGCTCTATACTGTACTTTTATTTAATGGTAGAATTAGGTTTACTGCATCCTTAAACACGATGACGTGATTTATATGTCACGTTTAAATTTAGCGCCATCTAACCGCGAAATTCTAGATTACGTGCGCGCGACTTCGATATAGCGCCCGTAGTTGTAGCTATTGCCGTGAGGGGGCGCTAAAAAATATATTTCTAGGTGCGCCATCTATTACCATAAGCTGGAACCACCATATGTCGCTATCATACGACAGAGGGCGCTAAAAATATATTTTAAGGTGCGCCATCTATTAACATTAGCTGGAACCTCCATATGTGGCTGTCATACGACAGAGGGCGCTAAAAATTAATTTTGAAGCGCGCCATCTATCATCATTATCTGGGAACCTCCATATGCCGCTATAATACGCCAGATTACTAACAATCACGGAGAATATGTATCTTTGTATGTAAATTCACTTTGGAGCTTCAAACCACAACTCCGGAAATCGAAATGAGTACTCGCAGATCCGGAAGCATGAAAACATATATATCAGTATATGGCACACGGAGCAAATGACGTTTCCAGTTTAGTGTCCCACGTCAGACAGGAAAAAGACAGCAGAAACGGAACAAAAGAGGAGACTCTCCGGCGCCCCCGAGCCGAGCCAGCCGGAAGCAGCCGCGATGCAGAAACCGGGTAAGCGGACACGGACCCAACGGAAAATAGCTCGGACTGAGCTTCGACTGAATTACTTTACTTTTCCCTATTCCAGAGGCGAAGCCGGCGCTCTGAAATATGTCAGTCTTGTGACGCTCACGCTGCAGAACGCCCTCCTCGGGCTCAGCATGAGGTACGCGAGGACCAGGGATGGCGACATGTTCCTCTCCTCGACCGGTAAGAGACTCTCATTTCAAACCGATTCGTATCATCCGATAGTTATCGAAAGTAGCACACGGTTAGGTATAGCTGACATAGCGACGACCTCCACATTTAAGCCATTTGCGCAATACCTACCGTTAATGCCAAAGGATTAAACCTACTTTACATTCTTAGCTTAACAATTACGTACTTTCAATAACAACATTACATACATATTTACTTAATTTCGCTTGTACCTCCACCATAACACTGTAGATGTCATTACCTTTACTTGCATCTCCTTTCAGCAGTTCTGATGACGGAATTTTTCTTGCACCTCCACCTAAGACAGGAAAAAAACAACAGAAACGGGACAAAAGAGGACACTCTCCGGCGCCCCCAAGCCGAGCCAGCCGGAAGCAGCCGCGATGCAGAAACCATCATGCGGAAATTCCAAAGTTCACATTTTGAGGCCGAAAAATAAGAAGGTTAACCCCTTGCAATTTTCTCCAAAATAGCCAAAAAAATAGATTTCCGAAATTAGGGTGCCAATCGAAAGGGGTTGCTTCCCTGATGCCGGGAGTGAAGGAATTTCTTTCCTACGACCCTTACTTTCCGAGTTAGGGGAGGTAGAACGAAGGGGAATTTCTTTTTTGGAAAAACCGCGATATTTTGAAAACCGTTAGGCCTATCGACTTGAAATTAACGCCATAGGGCTTAGAATGTTCTAATTGACATACCCTGCGAGTTTCATGCGGAAATTCCAAAGTTCACATTTTGAGGCCGAAAAATAAGAAGGTTAACCCCTTGCGATTTTCTCCAAAATAGCCAAAAAAATAGATTTCCGAAATTAGGGTGCCAATCGAAAGGGGTTGCTTCCCTGATGCCGGTAGTGAAGGAATTTCTTTCCTACGACGTTTACTTTCCGAGTTAGGCAAGGTAGAACGGAGGGGAATTTCTTTTTTGGAAAAACCGCGATATTTCGGAAACGATTCGGGCTATCGACTTGAAATTAATGTCATAGGGCATAGAATCTCCTAACGGATCTACCCTGCGAGTCTCATGTGGAAATCCTAAGTTTCACTCTTTCTCTCTCCCTTCGTATCCTTCTCTCTTTCTTACTATCTCTACTTTTCTCGATGTTTCTATTTCTGTCATCCTCTCCCTATCTCTTTTCTCTCTATATTTTCTTGACTCTCTTTTTCTCTCTTCCTATCCCTCTTACAATCATTCTCTTCCTATCTCTCACATTCCTTGTAATTATTTTTCGCTCTTCATTTATATCTCTTTTCCTCTTCCTATATTTCTCACTTTCTATATCTCCTCTTTATTATCATTTCTCTCTCTCTCTCTCTCTTTCTTAGTTTTATCTCTATCTTATATTTCATTTTCTCTCTCTATCTTTCTCTCTCCCTTTTAACACTTCCTCTCTCACTATCTCTACCTTTCCCTTTCTTTTTCTCTCTTTATTTATATAGTTCTATCTCTATTCTACCTGTATGCTTCTTCTATTGGCTGTCAGAGAAGACCATTGGGCAGTGGCCAAGACATCCGGAATCACGGGTCCATAGAACAGCTGCATCCCATCGGAAGATCGCCGTCCATGCTTGCTTGGTATGAGGCCACCTGCGGATCCTAGAGCTTCTGTTAGATACAAGTCGGAAAGTATTGTAATCGCAACATAATAAATTATTGATACGAGGGAGGGATTCGTTCTTATGACATTTCTTTTTACGATATAAATGTGTACATTATAGATTCTTTACTTTTTAGAACAAAAAAAAAACTCGACTGTCGATAAGAAATAAAGAGATTCCCAAAATTTCAACGTAATACAAATTGGGATCATTTTCTTCCCTAAAACTCATTTTACTTACCAAAAGCGTTACACTAGGCGAATTGTCTATCTCGTACTGTCTTCAACTATAGTCTATCCCCATGGTATCAGACTATCCTAAATATTCAGACGATTTTACATTATTCCTGGTCAGATCGAAGTCGATGTTTCGGATCTCCATAGTCGTTCGAGTGCTTCCTGCTCCCGCTGACAAACACCATCTCCATCTACCATATCTTTAGCTGCTCCATAATCAATTCCTACAATTGTACAACAAATAATTAAAACACATTACTACGATAACAATTTATGTGTGTCAAGTGAATGTAGTAATTAAACACGATCGCTTGAACCAAATCTAATCAACCAAGATTGCTTCTGGTTAAACAGTTCTGAGCGACTCGGCCCAGAATTCAGCAGGTATAATTCAACACTCGGATTTTAAGGAAACCTACTAGGGTTATTATAAACCACAAGGATTTTACATAAACTCAAGACACTGGACATACTTTCGTACATTTCATAACAATACAAGCTACAAAAATGGTGCACATAAGTACCAGAACGATTCCCAAGAAACTACACATATCTCGTAGACTGTCTACCCACGAATGAACCTAGTAGTATCTGTGGTGGCTGTCGTTAACGTTATCGTATTATTCACCGGCGATTAACAACAATTACTCACATATAAGGACGATAATAGAGTAGAACAAAACACCTACATCATTCGCAATGTGTTAAAGAGTGAGGTTATGGTGGGGTTAGCACAGAACGTTAAATAGCAAATAGAACGTTCTCGTCTCAGTTAATAACAAGTGACGACCAGAAGAACCATTAAGAGTGGTCGCTCTATACTGTACTTTTATTTAATGGTAGAATTAGGTTTACTGCATCCTTAAACACGATGACGTGATTTATATGTCACGTTTAAATTTAGCGCCATCTAACCGCGAAATTCTAGATTACGTGCGCGCGACTTCGATATAGCGCCCGTAGTTGTAGCTATTGCCGTGAGGGGGCGCTAAAAAATATATTTCTAGGTGCGCCATCTATTACCATAAGCTGGAACCACCATATGTCGCTATCATACGACAGAGGGCGCTAAAAATATATTTTAAGGTGCGCCATCTATTAACATTAGCTGGAACCTCCATATGTGGCTGTCATACGACAGAGGGCGCTAAAAATTGATTTTGAAGCGCGCCATCTATTATCATTAGCTGGAAACCTCCATATGCCGCTATAATACGCCAGATTACTAACAATCACGGAGAATATGTATCTTTGTATGTAAATTCACTTTGGAGCTTCAAACCACAACTCCGGAAATCGAAATGAGTACTCGCAGATCCGGAAGCATGAAAACATATATATCAGTATATGGCACACGGAGCAAATGACGTTTCCAGTTTAGTGTCCCACGTCAGACAGGAAAAAGACAGCAGAAACGGAACAAAAGAGGAGACTCTCCGGCGCCCCCGAGCCGAGCCAGCCGCGATGCAGAAACCGGGTAAGCGGACACGGACCCAACGGAAAATAGCTCGGACTGAGCTTCGACTGAATTACTTTACTTTTCCCTATTCCAGAGGCGAAGCCGGCGCTCTGAAATATTTCAGTCTTGTGACGCTCACGCTGCAGAACGCCCTCCTCGGGCTCAGCATGAGGTACGCGAGGACCAGGGATGGCGACATGTTCCTCTCCTCGACCGGTAAGAGACTCTCATTTCAAACCGATTCGTACCATCCGATAGTTATCGAAAGTAGCACACGGTTAGGTATAGCTGACATAGCGACGACCTTCACATTTAAGCCATTTGCGCAATACCTACCGTTAATGCCAAAGGATTAAACCTACTTTACATTCTTAGCTTAACAATTACGTACTTTCAATAACAACATTACATACATATTTACTTAATTTCGCTTGTACCTCCACCATAACACTGTAGATGTCATTACCTTTACTTGCATCTCCTTTCAGCCGTTCTGATGACGGAATTTTTCTTGCACCTCCACCTAAGACAGGAAAAAGACAATAGAAACGGAATAAAAGAGGAGACTCTCCGGCGCCCCCGAGCCGAGCCAGCCGCGATGCAGAAACCGGGTAAGCGGACACGGACCCAACGGAAAATAGCTCGGACTGAGCTTCGACTGAATTACTTTACTTTTCCCTATTCCAGAGGCGAAGCCGGCGCTCTGAAATATTTCAGTCTTGTGACGCTCACGCTGCAGAACGCCCTCCTCGGGCTCAGCATGAGGTACGCGAGGACCAGGGATGGCGACATGTTCCTCTCCTCGACCGGTAAGAGACTCTCATTTCAAACCGATTCGTATCATCCGATAGTTATCGAAAGTAGCACACGGTTAGGTATAGCTGACATAGCGACGACCTTCACATTTAAGCCATTTGCGCAATACCTACCGTTAATGCCAAAGGATTAAACCTACTTTACATTCTTAGCTTAACAATTACGTACTTTCAATAACAACATTACATACATATTTACTTAATTTCGCTTGTACCTCCACCATAACACTGTAGATGTCATTACCTTTACTTGCATCTCCTTTCAGCAGTTCTGATGACGGAATTTTTCTTGCACCTCCACCTAAGACAGGAAAAAAACAACAGAAACGGGACAAAAGAGGACACTCTCCGGCGCCCCCAAGCCGAGCCAGCCGGAAGCAGCCGCGATGCAGAAACCATCATGCGGAAATTCCAAAGTTCACATTTTGAGGCCGAAAAATAAGAAGGTTAACCCCTTGCAATTTTCTCCAAAATAGCCAAAAAAATAGATTTCCGAAATTAGGGTGCCAATCGAAAGGGGTTGCTTCCCTGATGCCGGGAGTGAAGGAATTTCTTTCCTACGACCCTTACTTTCCGAGTTAGGGAAGGTAGAACGAAGGGGAATTTCTTTTTTGGAAAAACCGCGATATTTTGAAAACCGTTAGGCCTATCGACTTGAAATTAACGCCATAGGGCTTAGAATGTTCTAATTGACATACCCTGCGAGTTTCATGCGGAAATTCCAAAGTTCACATTTTGAGGCCGAAAAATAAGAAGGTTAACCCCTTGCGATTTTCTCCAAAATAGCCAAAAAAATAGATTTCCGAAATTAGGGTGCCAATCGAAAGGGGTTGCTTCCCTGATGCCGGTAGTGAAGGAATTTCTTTCCTACGACGTTTACTTTCCGAGTTAGGCAAGGTAGAACGGAGGGGAATTTCTTTTTTGGAAAAACCGCGATATTTCGGAAACGATTCGGGCTATCGACTTGAAATTAATGTCATAGGGCATAGAATCTCCTAACGGATCTACCCTGCGAGTCTCATGTGGAAATCCTAAGTTTCACTCTTTCTCTCTCCCTTCGTATCCTTCTCTCTTTCTTACTATCTCTACTTTTCTCGATGTTTCTATTTCTGTCATCCTCTCCCTATCTCTTTTCTCTCTATATTTTCTTGACTCTCTTTTTCTCTCTTCCTATCCCTCTTACAATCATTCTCTTCCTATCTCTCACATTCCTTGTAATTATTTTTCGCTCTTCATTTATATCTCTTTTCCTCTTCCTATATTTCTCACTTTCTATATCTCCTCTTTATTATCATTTCTCTCTCTCTCTCTCTCTCTCTTTCTTAGTTTTATCTCTATCTTATATTTCATTTTCTCTCTCTATCTTTCTCTCTCCCTTTTAACACTTCCTCTCTCACTATCTCTACCTTTCCCTTTCTTTTTCTCTCTTCATTTATATAGTTCTATCTCTATTCTACCTGTATGCTTCTTCTATTGGCTGTCAGAGAAGACCATTGGGCAGTGGCCAAGACATCCGGAATCACGGGTCCATAGAACAGCTGCATCCCATCGGAAGATCGCCGTCCATGCTTGCTTGGTATGAGGCCACCTGCGGATCCTAGAGCTTCTGTTAGATACAAGTCGGAAAGTATTGTAATCGCAACATAATAAATTATTGATACGAGGGAGGGATTCGTTCTTATGACATTTCTTTTTACGATATAAATGTGTACATTATAGATTCTTTACTTTTTAGAACAAAAAAAAAACTCGACTGTCGATAAGAAATAAAGAGATTCCCAAAATTTCAACGTAATACAAATTGGGATCATTTTCTTCCCTAAAACTCATTTTACTTACCAAAAGCGTTACACTAGGCGAATTGTCTATCTCGTACTGTCTTCAACTATAGTCTATCCCCATGGTATCAGACTATCCTAAATATTCAGACGATTTTACATTATTCCTGGTCAGATCGAAGTCGATGTTTCGGATCTCCATAGTCGTTCGAGTGCTTCCTGCTCCCGCTGACAAACACCATCTCCATCTACCATATCTTTAGCTGCTCCATAATCAATTCCTACAATTGTACAACAAATAATTAAAACACATTACTACGATAACAATTTATGTGTGTCAAGTGAATGTAGTAATTAAACACGATCGCTTGAACCAAATCTAATCAACCAAGATTGCTTCTGGTTAAACAGTTCTGAGCGACTCGGCCCAGAATTCAGCAGGTATAATTCAACACTCGGATTTTAAGGAAACCTACTAGGGTTATTATAAACCACAAGGATTTTACATAAACTCAAGACACTGGACATACTTTCGTACATTTCATAACAATACAAGCTACAAAAATGGTGCACATAAGTACCAGAACGATTCCCAAGAAACTACACATATCTCGTAGACTGTCTACCCACGAATGAACCTAGTAGTATCTGTGGTGGCTGTCGTTAACGTTATCGTATTATTCACCGGCGATTAACAACAATTACTCACATATAAGGACGATAATAGAGTAGAACAAAACACCTACATCATTCGCAATGTGTTAAAGAGTGAGGTTATGGTGGGGTTAGCACAGAACGTTAAATAGCAAATAGAACGTTCTCGTCTCAGTTAATAACAAGTGACGACCAGAAGAACCATTAAGAGTGGTCGCTCTATACTGTACTTTTATTTAATGGTAGAATTAGGTTTACTGCATCCTTAAACACGATGACGTGATTTATATGTCACGTTTAAATTTAGCGCCATCTAACCGCGAAATTCTAGATTACGTGCGCGCGACTTCGATATAGCGCCCGTAGTTGTAGCTATTGCCGTGAGGGGGCGCTAAAAATATATTTCTAGGTGCGCCATCTATTACCATAAGCTGGAACCACCATATGTCGCTATCATACGACAGAGGGCGCTAAAAATATATTTTAAGGTGCGCCATCTATTAACATTAGCTGGAACCTCCATATGTGGCTGTCATACGACAGAGGGCGCTAAAAATTGATTTTGAAGCGCGCCATCTATTATCATTAGCTGGAAACCTCCATATGCCGCTATAATACGCCAGATTACTAACAATCACGGAGAATATGTATCTTTGTATGTAAATTCACTTTGGAGCTTCAAACCACAACTCCGGAAATCGAAATGAGTACTCGCAGATCCGGAAGCATGAAAACATATATATCAGTATATGGCACACGGAGCAAATGACGTTTCCAGTTTAGTGTCCCACGTCAGACAGGAAAAAGACAGCAGAAACGGAACAAAAGAGGAGACTCTCCGGCGCCCCCGAGCCGAGCCAGCCGCGATGCAGAAACCGGGTAAGCGGACACGGACCCAACGGAAAATAGCTCGGACTGAGCTTCGACTGAATTACTTTACTTTTCCCTATTCCAGAGGCGAAGCCGGCGCTCTGAAATATTTCAGTCTTGTGACGCTCACGCTGCAGAACGCCCTCCTCGGGCTCAGCATGAGGTACGCGAGGACCAGGGATGGCGACATGTTCCTCTCCTCGACCGGTAAGAGACTCTCATTTCAAACCGATTCGTACCATCCGATAGTTATCGAAAGTAGCACACGGTTAGGTATAGCTGACATAGCGACGACCTTCACATTTAAGCCATTTGCGCAATACCTACCGTTAATGCCAAAGCATTAAACCTACTTTACATTCTTAGCTTAACAATTACGTACTTTCAATAACAACATTACATACATATTTACTTAATTTCGCTTGTACCTCCACCATAACACTGTAGATGTCATTACCTTTACTTGCATCTCCTTTCAGCCGTTCTGATGACGGAATTTTTCTTGCACCTCCACCTAAGACAGGAAAAAGACAATAGAAACGGAATAAAAGAGGAGACTCTCCGGCGCCCCCGAGCCGAGCCAGCCGCGATGCAGAAACCGGGTAAGCGGACACGGACCCAACGGAAAATAGCTCGGACTGAGCTTCGACTGAATTACTTTACTTTTCCCTATTCCAGAGGCGAAGCCGGCGCTCTGAAATATGTCAGTCTTGTGACGCTCACGCTGCAGAACGCCCTCCTCGGGCTCAGCATGAGGTACGCGAGGACCAGGGATGGCGACATGTTCCTCTCCTCGACCGGTAAGAGACTCTCATTTCAAACCGATTCGTATCATCCGATAGTTATCGAAAGTAGCACACGGTTAGGTATAGCTGACATAGCGACGACCTCCACATTTAAGCCATTTGCGCAATACCTACCGTTAATGCCAAAGGATTAAACCTACTTTACATTCTTAGCTTAACAATTACGTACTTTCAATAACAACATTACATACATATTTACTTAATTTCGCTTGTACCTCCACCATAACACTGTAGATGTCATTACCTTTACTTGCATCTCCTTTCAGCAGTTCTGATGACGGAATTTTTCTTGCACCTCCACCTAAGACAGGAAAAAAACAACAGAAACGGGACAAAAGAGGACACTCTCCGGCGCCCCCAAGCCGAGCCAGCCGGAAGCAGCCGCGATGCAGAAACCATCATGCGGAAATTCCAAAGTTCACATTTTGAGGCCGAAAAATAAGAAGGTTAACCCCTTGCAATTTTCTCCAAAATAGCCAAAAAAATAGATTTCCGAAATTAGGGTGCCAATCGAAAGGGGTTGCTTCCCTGATGCCGGGAGTGAAGGAATTTCTTTCCTACGACCCTTACTTTCCGAGTTAGGGAAGGTAGAACGAAGGGGAATTTCTTTTTTGGAAAAACCGCGATATTTTGAAAACCGTTAGGCCTATCGACTTGAAATTAACGCCATAGGGCTTAGAATGTTCTAATTGACATACCCTGCGAGTTTCATGCGGAAATTCCAAAGTTCACATTTTGAGGCCGAAAAATAAGAAGGTTAACCCCTTGCGATTTTCTCCAAAATAGCCAAAAAAATAGATTTCCGAAATTAGGGTGCCAATCGAAAGGGGTTGCTTCCCTGATGCCGGTAGTGAAGGAATTTCTTTCCTACGACGTTTACTTTCCGAGTTAGGCAAGGTAGAACGGAGGGGAATTTCTTTTTTGGAAAAACCGCGATATTTCGGAAACGATTCGGGCTATCGACTTGAAATTAATGTCATAGGGCATAGAATCTCCTAACGGATCTACCCTGCGAGTCTCATGTGGAAATCCTAAGTTTCACTCTTTCTCTCTCCCTTCGTATCCTTCTCTCTTTCTTACTATCTCTACTTTTCTCGATGTTTCTATTTCTGTCATCCTCTCCCTATCTCTTTTCTCTCTATATTTTCTTGACTCTCTTTTTCTCTCTTCCTATCCCTCTTACAATCATTCTCTTCCTATCTCTCACATTCCTTGTAATTATTTTTCGCTCTTCATTTATATCTCTTTTCCTCTTCCTATATTTCTCACTTTCTATATCTCCTCTTTATTATCATTTCTCTCTCTCTCTCTCTCTCTCTCTTTCTTAGTTTTATCTCTATCTTATATTTCATTTTCTCTCTCTATCTTTCTCTCTCCCTTTTAACACTTCCTCTCTCACTATCTCTACCTTTCCCTTTCTTTTTCTCTCTTTATTTATATAGTTCTATCTCTATTCTACCTGTATGCTTCTTCTATTGGCTGTCAGAGAAGACCATTGGGCAGTGGCCAAGACATCCGGAATCACGGGTCCATAGAACAGCTGCATCCCATCGGAAGATCGCCGTCCATGCTTGCTTGGTATGAGGCCACCTGCGGATCCTAGAGCTTCTGTTAGATACAAGTCGGAAAGTATTGTAATCGCAACATAATAAATTATTGATACGAGGGAGGGATTCGTTCTTATGACATTTCTTTTTACGATATAAATGTGCACAGTATAGATTCTTTACCTTTTAGAACAAAAAAAAAACTCGACTGTCGATAAGAAATAAAGAGATTCCCAAAATTTCAACGTAATACAAATTGGGATCATTTTCTTCCCTAAAACTCATTTTACTTACCAAAAGCGTTACACTAGGCGAATTGTCTATCTCGTACTGTCTTCAACTATAGTCTATCCCCATGGTATCAGACTATCCTAAATATTCAGACGATTTTACATTATTCCTGGTCAGATCGAAGTCGATGTTTCGGATCTCCATAGTCGTTCGAGTGCTTCCTGCTCCCGCTGACAAACACCATCTCCATCTACCATATCTTTAGCTGCTCCATAATCAATTCCTACAATTGTACAACAAATAATTAAAACACATTACTACGATAACAATTTATGTGTGTCAAGTGAATGTAGTAATTAAACACGATCGCTTGAACCAAATCTAATCAACCAAGATTGCTTCTGGTTAAACAGTTCTGAGCGACTCGGCCCAGAATTCAGCAGGTATAATTCAACACTCGGATTTTAAGGAAACCTACTAGGGTTATTATAAACCACAAGGATTTTACATAAACTCAAGACACTGGACATACTTTCGTACATTTCATAACAATACAAGCTACAAAAATGGTGCACATAAGTACCAGAACGATTCCCAAGAAACTACACATATCTCGTAGACTGTCTACCCACGAATGAACCTAGTAGTATCTGTGGTGGCTGTCGTTAACGTTATCGTATTATTCACCGGCGATTAACAACAATTACTCACATATAAGGACGATAATAGAGTAGAACAAAACACCTACATCATTCGCAATGTGTTAAAGAGTGAGGTTATGGTGGGGTTAGCACAGAACGTTAAATAGCAAATAGAACGTTCTCGTCTCAGTTAATAACAAGTGACGACCAGAAGAACCATTAAGAGTGGTCGCTCTATACTGTACTTTTATTTAATGGTAGAATTAGGTTTACTGCATCCTTAAACACGATGACGTGATTTATATGTCACGTTTAAATTTAGCGCCATCTAACCGCGAAATTCTAGATTACGTGCGCGCGACTTCGATATAGCGCCCGTAGTTGTAGCTATTGCCGTGAGGGGGCGCTAAAAATATATTTCTAGGTGCGCCATCTATTACCATAAGCTGGAACCACCATATGTCGCTATCATACGACAGAGGGCGCTAAAAATATATTTTAAGGTGCGCCATCTATTAACATTAGCTGGAACCTCCATATGTGGCTGTCATACGACAGAGGGCGCTAAAAATTGATTTTGAAGCGCGCCATCTATTATCATTAGCTGGAAACCTCCATATGCCGCTATAATACGCCAGATTACTAACAATCACGGAGAATATGTATCTTTGTATGTAAATTCACTTTGGAGCTTCAAACCACAACTCCGGAAATCGAAATGAGTACTCGCAGATCCGGAAGCATGAAAACATATATATCAGTATATGGCACACGGAGCAAATGACGTTTCCAGTTTAGTGTCCCACGTCAGACAGGAAAAAGACAGCAGAAACGGAACAAAAGAGGAGACTCTCCGGCGCCCCCGAGCCGAGCCAGCCGCGATGCAGAAACCGGGTAAGCGGACACGGACCCAACGGAAAATAGCTCGGACTGAGCTTCGACTGAATTACTTTACTTTTCCCTATTCCAGAGGCGAAGCCGGCGCTCTGAAATATTTCAGTCTTGTGACGCTCACGCTGCAGAACGCCCTCCTCGGGCTCAGCATGAGGTACGCGAGGACCAGGGATGGCGACATGTTCCTCTCCTCGACCGGTAAGAGACTCTCATTTCAAACCGATTCGTACCATCCGATAGTTATCGAAAGTAGCACACGGTTAGGTATAGCTGACATAGCGACGACCTTCACATTTAAGCCATTTGCGCAATACCTACCGTTAATGCCAAAGCATTAAACCTACTTTACATTCTTAGCTTAACAATTACGTACTTTCAATAACAACATTACATACATATTTACTTAATTTCGCTTGTACCTCCACCATAACACTGTAGATGTCATTACCTTTACTTGCATCTCCTTTCAGCCGTTCTGATGACGGAATTTTTCTTGCACCTCCACCTAAGACAGGAAAAAGACAATAGAAACGGAATAAAAGAGGAGACTCTCCGGCGCCCCCGAGCCGAGCCAGCCGCGATGCAGAAACCGGGTAAGCGGACACGGACCCAACGGAAAATAGCTCGGACTGAGCTTCGACTGAATTACTTTACTTTTCCCTATTCCAGAGGCGAAGCCGGCGCTCTGAAATATGTCAGTCTTGTGACGCTCACGCTGCAGAACGCCCTCCTCGGGCTCAGCATGAGGTACGCGAGGACCAGGGATGGCGACATGTTCCTCTCCTCGACCGGTAAGAGACTCTCATTTCAAACCGATTCGTATCATCCGATAGTTATCGAAAGTAGCACACGGTTAGGTATAGCTGACATAGCGACGACCTCCACATTTAAGCCATTTGCGCAATACCTACCGTTAATGCCAAAGGATTAAACCTACTTTACATTCTTAGCTTAACAATTACGTACTTTCAATAACAACATTACATACATATTTACTTAATTTCGCTTGTACCTCCACCATAACACTGTAGATGTCATTACCTTTACTTGCATCTCCTTTCAGCAGTTCTGATGACGGAATTTTTCTTGCACCTCCACCTAAGACAGGAAAAAAACAACAGAAACGGGACAAAAGAGGACACTCTCCGGCGCCCCCAAGCCGAGCCAGCCGGAAGCAGCCGCGATGCAGAAACCATCATGCGGAAATTCCAAAGTTCACATTTTGAGGCCGAAAAATAAGAAGGTTAACCCCTTGCAATTTTCTCCAAAATAGCCAAAAAAATAGATTTCCGAAATTAGGGTGCCAATCGAAAGGGGTTGCTTCCCTGATGCCGGGAGTGAAGGAATTTCTTTCCTACGACCCTTACTTTCCGAGTTAGGGAAGGTAGAACGAAGGGGAATTTCTTTTTTGGAAAAACCGCGATATTTTGAAAACCGTTAGGCCTATCGACTTGAAATTAACGCCATAGGGCTTAGAATGTTCTAATTGACATACCCTGCGAGTTTCATGCGGAAATTCCAAAGTTCACATTTTGAGGCCGAAAAATAAGAAGGTTAACCCCTTGCGATTTTCTCCAAAATAGCCAAAAAAATAGATTTCCGAAATTAGGGTGCCAATCGAAAGGGGTTGCTTCCCTGATGCCGGTAGTGAAGGAATTTCTTTCCTACGACGTTTACTTTCCGAGTTAGGCAAGGTAGAACGGAGGGGAATTTCTTTTTTGGAAAAACCGCGATATTTCGGAAACGATTCGGGCTATCGACTTGAAATTAATGTCATAGGGCATAGAATCTCCTAACGGATCTACCCTGCGAGTCTCATGTGGAAATCCTAAGTTTCACTCTTTCTCTCTCCCTTCGTATCCTTCTCTCTTTCTTACTATCTCTACTTTTCTCGATGTTTCTATTTCTGTCATCCTCTCCCTATCTCTTTTCTCTCTATATTTTCTTGACTCTCTTTTTCTCTCTTCCTATCCCTCTTACAATCATTCTCTTCCTATCTCTCACATTCCTTGTAATTATTTTTCGCTCTTCATTTATATCTCTTTTCCTCTTCCTATATTTCTCACTTTCTATATCTCCTCTTTATTATCATTTCTCTCTCTCTCTCTCTCTCTCTCTTTCTTAGTTTTATCTCTATCTTATATTTCATTTTCTCTCTCTATCTTTCTCTCTCCCTTTTAACACTTCCTCTCTCACTATCTCTACCTTTCCCTTTCTTTTTCTCTCTTTATTTATATAGTTCTATCTCTATTCTACCTGTATGCTTCTTCTATTGGCTGTCAGAGAAGACCATTGGGCAGTGGCCAAGACATCCGGAATCACGGGTCCATAGAACAGCTGCATCCCATCGGAAGATCGCCGTCCATGCTTGCTTGGTATGAGGCCACCTGCGGATCCTAGAGCTTCTGTTAGATACAAGTCGGAAAGTATTGTAATCGCAACATAATAAATTATTGATACGAGGGAGGGATTCGTTCTTATGACATTTCTTTTTACGATATAAATGTGCACAGTATAGATTCTTTACCTTTTAGAACAAAAAAAAAACTCGACTGTCGATAAGAAATAAAGAGATTCCCAAAATTTCAACGTAATACAAATTGGGATCATTTTCTTCCCTAAAACTCATTTTACTTACCAAAAGCGTTACACTAGGCGAATTGTCTATCTCGTACTGTCTTCAACTATAGTCTATCCCCATGGTATCAGACTATCCTAAATATTCAGACGATTTTACATTATTCCTGGTCAGATCGAAGTCGATGTTTCGGATCTCCATAGTCGTTCGAGTGCTTCCTGCTCCCGCTGACAAACACCATCTCCATCTACCATATCTTTAGCTGCTCCATAATCAATTCCTACAATTGTACAACAAATAATTAAAACACATTACTACGATAACAATTTATGTGTGTCAAGTGAATGTAGTAATTAAACACGATCGCTTGAACCAAATCTAATCAACCAAGATTGCTTCTGGTTAAACAGTTCTGAGCGACTCGGCCCAGAATTCAGCAGGTATAATTCAACACTCGGATTTTAAGGAAACCTACTAGGGTTATTATAAACCACAAGGATTTTACATAAACTCAAGACACTGGACATACTTTCGTACATTTCATAACAATACAAGCTATAAAAATGGTGCACATAAGTACCAGAACGATTCCCAAGAAACTACACATATCTCGTAGACTGTCTACCCACGAATGAACCTAGTAGTATCTGTGGTGGCTGTCGTTAACGTTATCGTATTATTCACCGGCGATTAACAACAATTACTCACATATAAGGACGATAATAGAGTAGAACAAAACACCTACATCATTCGCAATGTGTTAAAGAGTGAGGTTATGGTGGGGTTAGCACAGAACGTTAAATAGCAAATAGAACGTTCTCGTCTCAGCCAATAACAAGTGACGACCAGAAGAACCATTAAGAGTGATCGCTCTATACTCTACTTTTATTTAATGGTAGAATTAGGTTTACTGCATCCTTAAACACGATGACGTGATTTATATGTCACGTTTAAATTTAGCGCCATCTAACCGCGAAATTCTAGATTACGTGCGCGCGACTTCGATATAGCGCCCGTAGTTGTAGCTATTGCCGTGAGGGGGCGCTAAAAAATATATTTCTAGGTGCGCCATCTATTACCATAAGCTGGAACCACCATATGTCGCTATCATACGACAGAGGGCGCTAAAAATATATTTTAAGGTGCGCCATCTATTAACATTAGCTGGAACCTCCATATGTGGCTGTCATACGACAGAGGGCGCTAAAAATTAATTTTGAAGCGCGCCATCTATCATCATTATCTGGGAACCTCCATATGCCGCTATAATACGCCAGATTACTAACAATCACGGAGAATATGTATCTTTGTATGTAAATTCACTTTGGAGCTTCAAACCACAACTCCGGAAATCGAAATGAGTACTCGCAGATCCGGAAGCATGAAAACATATATATCAGTATATGGCACACGGAGCAAATGACGTTTCCAGTTTAGTGTCCCACGTCAGACAGGAAAAAGACAGCAGAAACGGAACAAAAGAGGAGACTCTCCGGCGCCCCCGAGCCGAGCCAGCCGGAAGCAGCCGCGATGCAGAAACCGGGTAAGCGGACACGGACCCAACGGAAAATAGCTCGGACTGAGCTTCGACTGAATTACTTTACTTTTCCCTATTCCAGAGGCGAAGCCGGCGCTCTGAAATATGTCAGTCTTGTGACGCTCACGCTGCAGAACGCCCTCCTCGGGCTCAGCATGAGGTACGCGAGGACCAGGGATGGCGACATGTTCCTCTCCTCGACCGGTAAGAGACTCTCATTTCAAACCGATTCGTATCATCCGATAGTTATCGAAAGTAGCACACGGTTAGGTATAGCTGACATAGCGACGACCTCCACATTTAAGCCATTTGCGCAATACCTACCGTTAATGCCAAAGGATTAAACCTACTTTACATTCTTAGCTTAACAATTACGTACTTTCAATAACAACATTACATACATATTTACTTAATTTCGCTTGTACCTCCACCATAACACTGTAGATGTCATTACCTTTACTTGCATCTCCTTTCAGCAGTTCTGATGACGGAATTTTTCTTGCACCTCCACCTAAGACAGGAAAAAAACAACAGAAACGGGACAAAAGAGGACACTCTCCGGCGCCCCCAAGCCGAGCCAGCCGGAAGCAGCCGCGATGCAGAAACCATCATGCGGAAATTCCAAAGTTCACATTTTGAGGCCGAAAAATAAGAAGGTTAACCCCTTGCAATTTTCTCCAAAATAGCCAAAAAAATAGATTTCCGAAATTAGGGTGCCAATCGAAAGGGGTTGCTTCCCTGATGCCGGGAGTGAAGGAATTTCTTTCCTACGACCCTTACTTTCCGAGTTAGGGAAGGTAGAACGAAGGGGAATTTCTTTTTTGGAAAAACCGCGATATTTTGAAAACCGTTAGGCCTATCGACTTGAAATTAACGCCATAGGGCTTAGAATGTTCTAATTGACATACCCTGCGAGTTTCATGCGGAAATTCCAAAGTTCACATTTTGAGGCCGAAAAATAAGAAGGTTAACCCCTTGCGATTTTCTCCAAAATAGCCAAAAAAATAGATTTCCGAAATTAGGGTGCCAATCGAAAGGGGTTGCTTCCCTGATGCCGGTAGTGAAGGAATTTCTTTCCTACGACGTTTACTTTCCGAGTTAGGCAAGGTAGAACGGAGGGGAATTTCTTTTTTGGAAAAACCGCGATATTTCGGAAACGATTCGGGCTATCGACTTGAAATTAATGTCATAGGGCATAGAATCTCCTAACGGATCTACCCTGCGAGTCTCATGTGGAAATCCTAAGTTTCACTCTTTCTCTCTCCCTTCGTATCCTTCTCTCTTTCTTACTATCTCTACTTTTCTCGATGTTTCTATTTCTGTCATCCTCTCCCTATCTCTTTTCTCTCTATATTTTCTTGACTCTCTTTTTCTCTCTTCCTATCCCTCTTACAATCATTCTCTTCCTATCTCTCACATTCCTTGTAATTATTTTTCGCTCTTCATTTATATCTCTTTTCCTCTTCCTATATTTCTCACTTTCTATATCTCCTCTTTATTATCATTTCTCTCTCTCTCTCTCTCTTTCTTAGTTTTATCTCTATCTTATATTTCATTTTCTCTCTCTATCTTTCTCTCTCCCTTTTAACACTTCCTCTCTCACTATCTCTACCTTTCCCTTTCTTTTTCTCTCTTTATTTATATAGTTCTATCTCTATTCTACCTGTATGCTTCTTCTATTGGCTGTCAGAGAAGACCATTGGGCAGTGGCCAAGACATCCGGAATCACGGGTCCATAGAACAGCTGCATCCCATCGGAAGATCGCCGTCCATGCTTGCTTGGTATGAGGCCACCTGCGGATCCTAGAGCTTCTGTTAGATACAAGTCGGAAAGTATTGTAATCGCAACATAATAAATTATTGATACGAGGGAGGGATTCGTTCTTATGACATTTCTTTTTACGATATAAATGTGTACATTATAGATTCTTTACTTTTTAGAACAAAAAAAAAACTCGACTGTCGATAAGAAATAAAGAGATTCCCAAAATTTCAACGTAATACAAATTGGGATCATTTTCTTCCCTAAAACTCATTTTACTTACCAAAAGCGTTACACTAGGCGAATTGTCTATCTCGTACTGTCTTCAACTATAGTCTATCCCCATGGTATCAGACTATCCTAAATATTCAGACGATTTTACATTATTCCTGGTCAGATCGAAGTCGATGTTTCGGATCTCCATAGTCGTTCGAGTGCTTCCTGCTCCCGCTGACAAACACCATCTCCATCTACCATATCTTTAGCTGCTCCATAATCAATTCCTACAATTGTACAACAAATAATTAAAACACATTACTACGATAACAATTTATGTGTGTCAAGTGAATGTAGTAATTAAACACGATCGCTTGAACCAAATCTAATCAACCAAGATTGCTTCTGGTTAAACAGTTCTGAGCGACTCGGCCCAGAATTCAGCAGGTATAATTCAACACTCGGATTTTAAGGAAACCTACTAGGGTTATTATAAACCACAAGGATTTTACATAAACTCAAGACACTGGACATACTTTCGTACATTTCATAACAATACAAGCTACAAAAATGGTGCACATAAGTACCAGAACGATTCCCAAGAAACTACACATATCTCGTAGACTGTCTACCCACGAATGAACCTAGTAGTATCTGTGGTGGCTGTCGTTAACGTTATCGTATTATTCACCGGCGATTAACAACAATTACTCACATATAAGGACGATAATAGAGTAGAACAAAACACCTACATCATTCGCAATGTGTTAAAGAGTGAGGTTATGGTGGGGTTAGCACAGAACGTTAAATAGCAAATAGAACGTTCTCGTCTCAGTTAATAACAAGTGACGACCAGAAGAACCATTAAGAGTGGTCGCTCTATACTGTACTTTTATTTAATGGTAGAATTAGGTTTACTGCATCCTTAAACACGATGACGTGATCTTTTCTCAGCTTATTAGTAGCTGAGAACAGTTCTATTTCTCAGCTTAATTACTGAACGGTGCACTTATAACGTAGCTAATCACAAATAGTACCATTAAAAACACAAGTCACAGATAGTTCTTATACTATTATCTCTAAATTTAAATCCAGAAGACATTGGAAAATCTTACAAGTACCCTTGCGACATCTTCCAACACCTTTGACTTAGGAAAACCTAAAAGGCTTTACGACAGATAAGACGTATGTCGACTTAATCCAAATCGAACGTTTTTGTTACAAGTTTAGCTTCAAAAAAGTACATGAAAGTCTAAAAGTATCCGAAGGAGACTGCTTGAAATTCTATACCTGAAAGCCGACACAACACCTGTCGTTTTTATTATAAATTTAGTTCTAAAGCTCCTAGAAATCTAAAAACCTTTCCCGGCAACTTTTCCAAATTCTAGAATCTAAAGCAACATGTCTACTAATCTACTGCTTACAATCTACATATCTCCTGGAAACATATCAAGTTTTCAATAATTCTTGATCAACAAATTATTAAATATGAGGAAATCAAGCATGTAGTTCAAGCTTGATACAAATATTAGCCCTTAAAATAGTTATTTCTCTTAATTTCCTCATTATACCTTTAAATTATTAAACTATTTGGTAAAGTGGTAAATACATAATTACAATTTAGCAACCTTTTCAAGATTTACAGCATTCAGCATCATCATCGTTTCATCGTCCTTATTTCGTCCATTGTTTAGTGGGCCACAGTAGCCTTTTCGGATTCTTAGATGGCAACTGACTGGATTTCTACGTGATGGGAAGTTCCACCTTCTTTTCTACTTTGTTGCAGCTTCTTCGTCATAAAAGAGTTGTCATGCGTCTTGAAACGTTTTATCATTCCATTAGTTTTGAGCACTCTGAAAATAATAAATTATCTCTATGCTAAAAGAACTATGTAACGACAACATATTGAATCTGATTGATTCTGCTTCATTTTATCTAAAACTCTATGATTATATAATGAAAAAGTTAGGTCAGGTAACAAATGTAGTTGGTAAATTTACCACTAATGTAAACTATGATGAAAATTTATTAACACATCCACCAAACAAACCGCTTTCTTTTCAAAAATTAGGCATTTTCCTCGCCAGAAATTATTTACAATGAAATCCTATTACGATGTTTCATAAATATCTCAAAAAAATAAAGTAGTGTTGTGTCTCCTACAATATCGATTTCTTTCTTAAAACACTTACATTGTTCACCGAAGAGAAGAACCACAAGTAAAAGTACAGGAACGTATTGAATCTGCATAATCAATCGATGGTCTTTGACCCCTCGACGATCCAGTGATCAGACATACAATATCCGGGAAAGTACTGAGAGTCATTTCCAAAATCTGGATCTCCTTTGCCACTCCATTTGTTTCGGGTCGTCCTCTTAGCCGATATTACATCAATTTCCAAATCTTCTGGTGGCTCTGTAAACAATTTGTACACTTAAAAAAAAAAACAAATAATTAAAAATTACGCTTTTACATTAACAAACTTGTAACTGGGTACAGTGTAAAATAAGGATCGAAGATAATTCACGAAATTGTAAAACTCTCTTAAGGAAACTATTTGAGATTCTAAACCTCAAAGTCCTCATAAAACTTGTTCTTGATACAAATTTAGCCCTAACGAAAACCCTGGAAGTCTTCTTTATACAACTTTTCCAAATTTTAGAATCTAAAGCAACTCCAAGGGTTGTATCGAAACTTAAAAGATTCTCACTTCATTCAAACATACGTTACAGGTATGTTATACATGGAACAAAATTCCAGATCATCTTCACATAAATACATCAAGTGTACTTTTTGCACTTACATAAAACGTAGTACATTTATGTAATTAAATGGAATAACTATTCGGCAGGATATGTACTAAAGTACTGCCACACAAATTTCTGTTCTAACATAATAATAATTTTTACAGGTGATGTGTCAGAAACAAAGTTTGACGTGTTATTATTGTTTCCCCTTCTGTGTTTCAACTCGATTTCCTTTGAGAAAAAATATGTTCAAAATATAAAAATAAACCAATGGAAGTATGGAACCGAAGCCTTCCTAACATTTGGTCGATCACGGTCACGTCAAGCGAAACCATGGAGGAAACAAAATTACTTCAGTCGCTGATCATCTGAACTTTAAACTTATTAACCGCAGTTGAAATTTCTTCGACGAATAAATGATTTCATTAATAACTCGCCGTACCCTTTCGAATTCCCGCATCTCCGTGGCAACTGAGGCTTCTTCCGTGTAGTCCCAGGAGCGATTACACATCTGCACTTCATATACGTGTGTTCTACACAGGACTTTTGTTTCAGGTCGCAAATGGAGCCAGCTCTGCTAAAAATGAAAGAAGTAAGTATCTAATTTAAAAATTGTCAAATTAAGGTTTGATGGAAATTTTAAAAATGCTACATACATTACGAATAGCTTGTGTCGGCCGGTCCATAACATGGACCCCGTGAATCGAACGTAACCTTAATAGATAGATAAATACAGTAGCATGCACCTAAATAAAGAACAAGGTAGTTATATCCATACCTGAAAAATGCAACCTGGAAAGAAACAACCTCCGAGGCTGCCGTTCTCTCCCTCACAGACCGACTTAAACGCTCACTCCGCATTGTATACATCATGTAACTGCCTGCATCATCCTATACCCTTTTTCCCAGCATATCTCATCATCACATCAGCAATTAAATAAATAGTCACCCGCGATATAACTTTAGATCGCAATTTATTGTTAATACGCCCAAATAATAACTTAGGTTATGATCGATTCGCCCCCGACCATAGTTTCAAATCCAGACGGGACGTCCGTAACCTTCTCCGAAATTTGTTGTGCGAGAGAAATGGAACGCGATTCTATTTCGCATGGGCGGGGCTTAGCGGCCACGTTTATTCTCCCCACGAATTACCAAACAGAGAAAAGCTAAGCCCCGCCTATTAAAAAGAAGCCACACTTTCCGTCTCTGTCTCGCACCGAAGAGACCGTGGACGAGTAGTCTACCTTTTAGTAAGTCTATGCATTTTACCGTTCCATGACTTTATTGACAGTTCTACTCAATATGCAACACAACATGCAGGACTAGAGCGTCTCCCCCCTCACCCTCCTTCCCTCCTCGTCCTGGTCCTCCACCTTCACCACCTCCCCCACCTCTTCGTCGTCGTCGTCCTCTTACTAGTCGTCCTCCTAGTGCTCCTCCTAGTCGTCCTCGTCCTCCTAGTGCTTCCTCCTAGTCGTCCTCGTCCTCCTGCTAGTCGTCCTCCTAATGCTTCCTCCTCCTAGTCGTAGTCATAGTCGTCGTCCACCTCATCCTCTCGACCCCGTCCTCCTCCTTCACCTCTTCCTCTGAAAAGGAATAAAATCTGATTTAAGATACGGTAATAAAATACAAAATAGATAATGCGCGCGCTCGCGTTTTTGGAATTCTACAATATTTTCAAATCCGTAAAAAATACTAGCGAATTTAGAGATCGATAGATTTCTGGAGAATTAGAAAAGTAAAATGCGGTCGATAAAAACTTGCATCTCTCATGTAACAAACGACAAATAGGACACGAGTCTAAACAACAAATATAATTAAATTATTAATTATCCAGACAATTAAAGAATGAAAATCCAAAGGAATGGCGTTTGGAAATATGATTTGCAATTGAACTCGTTTTCCGCACCACATAAATAGTTTTTACCTAACTCTCGTCCCTAACGAGAGGGAAGTTTACATTTTTCGAATTATCGAACGACGCTGTAAAAGTAATTCGACAGAACACTTACCACGTTAATTAATTGCCGAGTGAGCCTGGGTTCGTGGTCCAAAACGTTCCGTAGAGAAGAGAGAAGAGAAGAGAAGAAAAAAGAAGAGAAGAAGATAGAGAATAGATACCGTAATTGACGTGAATCGTTAAAAATTAGCAAAGTTTCCGAACCACCCAGGAGGTATTTGCTACGGCTCGTTACCTCTTTTTTATAGTGGTTGGATCGCTCTCGGGTAAGAATTCAAATAGAAAGACTACACATACAGATCAATCGACAAATGAACCAACGACCGGTATATTTTAATACTATTACTAGAACCGGCTGTGACGAGAAGGTGTGAAGCACAGGTTTATGGAATCGAAGAGTTCCTAATCAAACTTTAACTATGGATTCATAAAATTGACAATGAAGAGAAGGAAACGACGAAGCTTAAAAGCTTCGAGCCTCGTTTGTTAATCGTGTTAAAAACGGACTGTGAAACCGTCTTAATTGAAATGAAAATTTGTAATTAAATGGCTTTTTTTTGGATCTGCGTTTAGAATGAGGAGGTTATCAGAGTCCTCTTACGAATAATAACAAAATGAAACGAAGGAATAGTGAAAGAACAAGAGGAAGTACGATTTAAGAAAGCCACACAAGGACGAGCCCTATTAATCCACTTTTTCTTACTCCATTCACTTTCTTCATTTTTTTTTCTCTTCTCTTCATCTCCTCCGAAGCTGCCGGGTCGTCCATCCACACGCTGGCTGACTGGCTGGTTCCCGGTTGGCTACACTGGTCGCATCTTCTAAAAGAGAAATAAACCAATATTCCGTTTACGTTCGTTAATGTTTTATAGGGAAAATGTGAACAGTTTCAATTTTCATAATGCTTCTCTTTCCAACGGTTTCCTACTACGGTTAATCTCTGGAAATTACGACTATTACAAAATGAAATGTCTTATTCATTTCGATGGCGTTCAATCGACCATTGCACGTCCTACAATAATACGAAAAGGTACTCACGGGGTCGAGTAGATCGGCATCATCGCCAATACGGTCGGAGCCGAAGGGTGATGAGCGGTGGTAGTCCGTCGACAGTAGTCCACCGGAGGTGTAGTCGGCTGGTTAGTGGCTGCGATCCTCGGGCTGGCTGCGATGTTTCCGAACCACCTAATGACACACAAACAAATACAACAGATTAGTAATAGTGTAACACAGGTCATGCACAAGGTCTACGGGAGACGAGAGCCGCTGCGCGCGCGCGCGCGCGTCCGAGTTATCGTCGATCGAGTCTGGTAAGGTGGTTCGCGGCGTCGCGATGCCTCCATGCTCTAGAAAAGGCCTACACTACCTACACTTAAGACAAAATCACACACACTCTCTCCCACATATACTCAAAAGGCAAGAGCCCGACGACCAAAAGCTCATTTAATATTACGAAGGGCAAAAAAGTCTCATCAGCGGTACAGAGGGAACACGCGTGGGATGCTAAGGATTTATCCGATCCGAACAAGGTAGTTGGACCCCGGGTCATTCCAAGTACCTTGATCAGAAGAGAGTTCCCGCCCCACAAACGCCTTCCAAAGGTGAACCACTATGTGATTAACCTCCTAAAGGCAACAGTGAGTCCCGCGGTAAACACTGCGACCGATACACTGCCCGCTGAGAGACAATTACCCTAATAAAAAGTGCTATGGAAATTTCGTCGTCGTCGATAATTTGCGAGATACGAACGAACGGATCTCGAATGGGGATCCGTTCGATCGATTCAAATTCAAAACCTCGGTTTTCGACAGGCGTCTATTACTACTACTTTACTAATAAATTTTGCGCAGTGACCGCGTTAAATTGACTTGGTATAATACACACATACATACAGATGAGATGAGCGGGGTCATAAATGGGGCAAAAGACCCAAGCAAACTTAAAACCGAGGCGTCCTCAGGAAGCCTTTCTTGAGCATGGAGGGGTTGGTGGAGGCCTCCTTAAAATCGTCGTCGTCGTCGTTTCGTCGGTAACCGGCACCTTATATTTTAATCACGAGACGTAACACAACGAACCGCACGTTATATCGACGCCATACTACTGCAACGGTCCGTGTAATTTGGCGCGTAAAATGTACGAGAGAGGCGCGCGTCGAAAACCGTTATGAAGTCGTTCGATGCGCGCGAGAGAAAGTTCCAGAAAGATCCGTCGGCCATCGATTTGGACGGGACCGGACTTGGCCCGTGATGCCCCTCACCAGAACGTCGGGGAATCTCGTAGTTTCACGTTCCCACGTATATAAGACACTTTTACGAATCGTTTAACGTAGTAGTTTAAACGATTTTAGTTACACTTCGATGCAGTTTTGATGAAAAAATTATAAATAAAAATATTACGAGAAATAACACGAGCCAAACATTAGCGATAGGTTAAATTCTTCTTCTTCTTCTTCTTGTCGTTGCGGTCCTGACACCAGCGTCCCAAATCGATCCGCCGCCGGTTTTTCGTCGACCGACCGGTAAATTTAAATAGTAAAATTACTATTTAAAGGGATATAACCTCTGGGTGATAGGCAACCCAGATTACACAGTATTCACTATTCAGGTATAGAAAATCAAAATACAAATTTGAACACATTTATCAATCGAGAATATACAAAAAAAAAAACACAAAGTTTACAATTGTATAGCTTCAAATAAGAATCCTTTATACATGATTAACTAAACTTCGAAGTTACTCGAGATAATACCTTATTGCAACGATACGTTTAAAAATTTCATATAAAAATCTTTTAAACAATAATAACTAGAAGAATAACTAAACTAAGAAATGTTTACCAATGACAATAAGCGAGAGCTTTCAATACTACGAATTATAAGGCACAACAGATTCTACAAGGAGGGTGGGTAGTGCTACCTCGATGGCCTGACGATATTAAACAGAGATTGGAAGGCGAAACCGAGAGACAATCATCAAAAAGTCATTCGAGATAATAGTCTAGTCCCTATTACAGTAATACATTTAAAATTTCAAATATATATAAAAATGTTTTACACAATAATAACTACAAGAATATCTAAACTAAGAAGTTTTTACCAATAACGCAATAAGTGAGAGCTCTCAATGCCAAAAGTTACAAGGCACCTTTTGTATTACAATTCCATCTTTTCTCAGCTTATTAGTAGCTGAGAACAGTTCTATTTCTCAGCTTAATTACTGAACGGTGCACTTATAACGTAGCTAATCACAAATAGTACCATTAAAAACACAAGTCACAGATAGTTCTTATACTATTATCTCTAAATTTAAATCCAGAAGACATTGGAAAATCTTACAAGTACCCTTGCGACATCTTCCAACACCTTTGACTTAGGAAAACCTAAAAGGCTTTACGACAGATAAGACGTATGTCGACTTAATCCAAATCGAACGTTTTTGTTACAAGTTTAGCTTCAAAAAAGTACATGAAAGTCTAAAAGTATCCGAAGGAGACTGCTTGAAATTCTATACCTGAAAGCCGACACAACACCTGTCGTTTTTATTATAAATTTAGTTCTAAAGCTCCTAGAAATCTAAAAACCTTTCCCGGCAACTTTTCCAAATTCTAGAATCTAAAGCAACATGTCTACTAATCTACTGCTTACAATCTACATATCTCCTGGAAACATATCAAGTTTTCAGTAATTCTTGATCAACAAATTATTAAATATGAGGAAATCAAGCATGTAGTTCAAGCTTGATACAAATATTAGCCCTTAAAATAGTTATTTCTCTTAATTTCCTCATTATACCTTTAAATTATTAAACTATTTGGTAAAGTGGTAAATACATAATTACAATTTAGCAACCTTTTCAAGATTTACAGCATTCAGCATCATCATCGTTTCATCGTCCTTATTTCGTCCATTGTTTAGTGGGCCACAGTAGCCTTTTCGGATTCTTAGATGGCAACTGACTGGATTTCTACGTGATGGGAAGTTCCACCTTCTTTTCTACTTTGTTGCAGCTTCTTCGTCATAAAAGAGTTGTCATGCGTCTTGAAACGTTTTATCATTCCATTAGTTTTGAGCACTCTGAAAATAATAAATTATCTCTATGCTAAAAGAACTATGTAACGACAACATATTGAATCTGATTGATTCTGCTTCATTTTATCTAAAACTCTATGATTATATAATGAAAAAGTTAGGTCAGGTAACAAATGTAGTTGGTAAATTTACCACTAATGTAAACTATGATGAAAATTTATTAACACATCCACCAAACAAACCGCTTTCTTTTCAAAAATTAGGCATTTTCCTCGCCAGAAATTATTTACAATGAAATCCTATTACGATGTTTCATAAATATCTCAAAAAAATAAAGTAGTGTTGTGTCTCCTACAATATCAATTTCTTTCTTAAAACACTTACATTGTTCACCGAAGAGAAGAACCACAAGTAAAAGTACAGGAACGTATTGAATCTGCATAATCAATCGATGGTCTTTGACCCCTCGACGATCCAGTGATCAGACATACAATATCCGGGAAAGTACTGAGAGTCATTTCCAAAATCTGGATCTCCTTTGCCACTCCATTTGTTTCGGGTCGTCCTCTTAGCCGATATTACATCAATTTCCAAATCTTCTGGTGGCTCTGTAAACAATTTGTACACTTAAAAAAAAAAACAAATAATTAAAAATTACGCTTTTACATTAACAAACTTGTAACTGGGTACAGTGTAAAATAAGGATCGAAGATAATTCACGAAATTGTAAAACTCTCTTAAGGAAACTATTTGAGATTCTAAACCTCAAAGTCCTCATAAAACTTGTTCTTGATACAAATTTAGCCCTAACGAAAACCCTGGAAGTCTTCTTTATACAACTTTTCCAAATTTTAGAATCTAAAGCAACTCCAAGTGTTGTATCGAAACTTAAAAGATTCTCACTTCATTCAAACATACGTTACAGGTATGTTATACATGGAACAAAATTCCAGATCATCTTCACATAAATACATCAAGTGTACTTTTTGCACTTACATAAAACGTAGTACATTTATGTAATTAAATGGAATAACTATTCGGCAGGATATGTACTAAAGTACTGCCACACAAATTTCTGTTCTAACATAATAATAATTTTTACAGGTGATGTGTCAGAAACAAAGTTTGACGTGTTATTATTGTTTCCCCTTCTGTGTTTCAACTCGATTTCCTTTGAGAAAAAATATGTTCAAAATATAAAAATAAACCAATGGAAGTATGGAACCGAACGAAGCCTTCCTAACATTTGGTCGATCACGGTCACGTCAAGCGAAACCATGGAGGAAACAAAAGTACTTCAGTCGCTGATCATCTGAACTTTAAACTTATTAACCGCAGTTGAAATTTCTTCGACGAATAAATGATTTCATTAATAACTCGCCGTACCCTTTCGAATTCCCGCATCTCCGTGGCAACTGAGGCTTCTTCCGTGTAGTCCCAGGAGCGATTACACATCTGCACTTCATATACGTGTGTTCTACACAGGACTTTTGTTTCAGGTCGCAAATGGAGCTCTGCTAAAAATGAAAGAAGTAAGTATCTAATTTAAAAATTGTCAAATTAAGGTTTGATGGAAATCTTAAAAATGCTACATACATTACGAATAGCTTGTGTCGGCCGGTCCATAACATGGACCCCGTGAATCGAACGTAACCTTAATAGATAGATAAATACAGTAGCATGCACCTAAATAAAGAACAAGGTAGTTATATCCATACCTGAAAAATGCAACGTGGAAAGAAACAACCTCCGAGGCTGCCGTTCTCTCCCTCACGGACCGACTTAAACACGCTCACTCCGCATTGTATACATCATGTAACTGCCTGCATCATCCTATACCCTTTTTCCCAGCATATCTCATCATCACATCAGCAATTAAATAAATAGTCACCCGCGATATAACTTTAGATCGCAATTTATTGTTAATACGCCCAAATAATGACTTAGGTTATGATCGATTCGCCCCAGACCATAGTTTCAAATCCAGACGGGACGTCCGTAACCTTCTCCGAAATTTGTTGTGCGAGAGAAATGGAACGCGATTCTATTTCGCATGGGCGGGGCTTAGCGGCCACGTTTATTCTCCCCACGAATTACCAAACAGAGAAAAGCTAAGCCCCGCCTATTAAAAAGAAGCCACACTTTCCGTCTCTGTCTCGCACCGAAGAGACCGTGGACGAGTAGTCTACCTTTTAGTAAGTCTATGCATTTTACCGTTCCATGACTTTATTGACAGTTCTACTCAATATGCAACACAACATGCAGGACTAGAGCGTCTCCCCCCTCACCCTCCTTCCCTCCTCGTCCTGGTCCTCCACCTTCACCACCTCCCCCTCCTCTTCGTCGTCGTCGTCGTCGTCGTCCTCTTACTAGTCGTCCTCCTAGTGCTCCTCCTAGTCGTCCTCGTCCTCCTAGTGCTTCCTCCTAGTCGTCCTCGTCCTCCTGCTAGTCGTCCTCCTAATGCTTCCTCCTCCTAGTCGTAGTCATAGTCGTCGTCCACCTCATCCTCTCGACCCCGTCCTCCTCCTTCACCTCTTCCTCTGAAAAGGAATAAAATCTGATTTAAGATACGGTAATAAAATACAAAATAGATAATGCGCGCGCTCGCGTTTTTGGAATTCTACAATATTTTCAAATCCGTAAAAAATACTAGCGAATTTAGAGATCGATAGATTTCTGGAGAATTAGAAAAGTAAAATGCGGTCGATAAAAACTTGCATCTCTCATGTAACAAACGACAAATAGGACACGAGTCTAAACAACAAATATAATTAAATTATTAATTATCCAGACAATTAAAGAATGAAAATCCAAAGGAATGGCGTTTGGAAATATGATTTGCAATTGAACTCGTTTTCCGCACCACATAAATAGTTTTTACCTAACTCTCGTCCCTAACGAGAGGGAAGTTTACATTTTTCGAATTATCGAACGACGCTGTAAAAGTAATTCGACAGAACACTTACCACGTTAATTAATTGCCGAGTGAGCCTGGGTTCGTGGTCCAAAACGTTCCGTAGAGAAGAGAGAAGAGAAGAGAAGAAAAAAGAAGAGAAGAAGATAGAGAATAGATACCGTAATTGACGTGAATCGTTAAAAATTAGCAAAGTTTCCGAACCACCCAGGAGGTATTTGCTACGGCTCGTTACCTCTTTTTTATAGTGGTTGGATCGCTCTCGGGTAAGAATTCAAATAGAAAGACTACACATACAGATCAATCGACAAATGAACCAACGACCGGTATATTTTAATACTATTACTAGAACCGGCTGTGACGAGAAGGTGTGAAGCACAGGTTTATGGAATCGAAGAGTTCCTAATCAAACTTTAACTATGGATTCATAAAATTGACAATGAAGAGAAGGAAACGACGAAGCTTAAAAGCTTCGAGCCTCGTTTGTTAATCGTGTTAAAAACGGACTGTGAAACCGTCTTAATTGAAATGAAAATTTGTAATTAAATGGCTTTTTTTTGGATCTGCGTTTAGAATGAGGAGGTTATCAGAGTCCTCTTACGAATAATAACAAAATGAAACGAAGGAATAGTGAAAGAACAAGAGGAAGTACGATTTAAGAAAGCCACACAAGGACGAGCCCTATTAATCCACTTTTTCTTACTCCATTCACTTTCTTCATTTTTTTTTCTCTTCTCTTCATCTCCTCCGAAGCTGCCGGGTCGTCCATCCACACGCTGGCTGACTGGCTGGTTCCCGGTTGGCTACACCGGTCGCATCTTCTAAAAGAGAAATAAACCAATATTCCGTTTACGTTCGTTAATGTTTTATAGGGAAAATGTGAACAGTTTCAATTTTCATAATGCTTCTCTTTCCAACGGTTTCCTACTACGGTTAATCTCTGGAAATTACGACTATTACAAAATGAAATGTCTTATTCATTTCGATGGCGTTCAATCGACCATTGCACGTCCTACAATAATACGAAAAGGTACTCACGGGGTCGAGTAGATCGGCATCATCGCCAATACGGTCGGAGCCGAAGGGTGATGAGCGGTGGTAGTCCGTCGACAGTAGTCCACCGGAGGTGTAGTCGGCTGGTTAGTGGCTGCGATCCTCGGGCTGGCTGCGATGTTTCCGAACCACCTAATGACACACAAACAAATACAACAGATTAGTAATAGTGTAACACAGGTCATGCACAAGGTCTACGGGAGACGAGAGCCGCTGCGCGCGCGCGCGCGCGTCCGAGTTATCGTCGATCGAGTCTGGTAAGGTGGTTCGCGGCGTCGCGATGCCTCCATGCTCTAGAAAAGGCCTACACTACCTACACTTAAGACAAAATCACACACACTCTCTCCCACATATACTCAAAAGGCAAGAGCCCGACGACCAAAAGCTCATTTAATATTACGAAGGGCAAAAGTCTCATCAGCGGTACAGAGGAAAAGCGCTTGGGATGCTAAGGATTTATCCGATCCGAACAAGGTAGTTGGACCCCGGGTCATTCCAAGTACCCTGATCAGAAGAGAGTTCCCGCTACACAAACGCCTTCCAAAGGTGAACCACTATGTGATTAACCTCCTAAAGGCAACAGTGAGTCCCGCGGTAAACACTGCGACCGATACACTGCCCGCTGAGAGACAATTACCCTAATAAAAAGTGCTATGGAAATTTCGTCGTCGTCGATAATTTGCGAGATACGAACGAACGGATCTCGAATGGGGATCCGTTCGATCGATTCAAATTCAAAACCTCGGTTTTCGACAGGCGTCTATTACTACTACTTTACTAATAAATTTTGCGCAGTGACCGCGTTAAATTGACTTGGTATAATACACACATACATACAGATGAGATGAGCGGGGTCATAAATGGGGCAAAAGACCCAAGCAAACTTAAAACCGAGGCGTCCTCAGGAAGCCTTTCTTGAGCATGGAGGGGTTGGTGGAGGCCTCCTTAAAATCGTCGTCGTCGTCGTTTCGTCGGTAACCGGCACCTTATATTTTAATCACGAGACGTAACACAACGAACCGCACGTTATATCGACGCCATACTACTGCAACGGTCCGTGTAATTTGGCGCGTAAAATGTACGAGAGAGGCGCGCGTCGAAAACCGTTATGAAGTCGTTCGATGCGCGCGAGAGAAAGTTCCAGAAAGATCCGTCGGCCATCGATTTGGACGGGACCGGACTTGGCCCGTGATGCCCCTCACCAGAACGTCGGGGAATCTCGTAGTTTCACGTTCCCACGTATATAAGACACTTTTACGAATCGTTTAACGTAGTAGTTTAAACGATTTTAGTTACACTTCGATGCAGTTTTGATGAAAAAATTATAAATAAAAATATTACGAGAAATAACACGAGCCAAACATTAGCGATAGGTTAAATTCTTCTTCTTCTTCTTCTTGTCGTTGCGGTCCTGACACCAGCGTCCCAAATCGATCCGCCGCCGGTTTTTCGTCGACCGACCGGTAAATTTAAATAGTAAAATTACTATTTAAAGGGATATAACCTCTGGGTGATAGGCAACCCAGATTACACAGTATTCACTATTCAGGTATAGAAAATCAAAATACAAATTTGAACACATTTATCAATCGAGAATATACAAAAAAAAACACAAAGTTTACAATTGTATAGCTTCAAATAAGAATCCTTTATACATGATTAACTAAACTTCGAAGTTACTCGAGATAATACCTTATTGCAACGATACGTTTAAAAATTTCATATAAAAATCTTTTAAACAATAATAACTAGAAGAATAACTAAACTAAGAAATGTTTACCAATGACAATAAGCGAGAGCTTTCAATACTACGAATTATAAGGCACAACAGATTCTACAAGGAGGGTGGGTAGTGCTACCTCGATGGCCTGACGATATTAAACAGAGATTGGAAGGCGAAACCGAGAGACAATCATCAAAAAGTCATTCGAGATAATAGTCTAGTCCCTATTACAGTAATACATTTAAAATTTCAAATATATATAAAAATGTTTTACACAATAATAACTACAAGAATATCTAAACTAAGAAGTTTTTACCAATAACGCAATAAGTGAGAGCTCTCAATGCCAAAAGTTACAAGGCACCTTTTGTATTACAATTCCATCTTTTCTCAGCTTATTAGTAGCTGAGAACAGTTCTATTTCTCAGCTTAATTACTGAACGGTGCACTTATAACGTAGCTAATCACAAATAGTACCATTAAAAACACAAGTCACAGATAGTTCTTATACTATTATCTCTAAATTTAAATCCAGAAGACATTGGAAAATCTTACAAGTACCCTTGCGACATCTTCCAACACCTTTGACTTAGGAAAACCTAAAAGGCTTTACGACAGATAAGACGTATGTCGACTTAATCCAAATCGAACGTTTTTGTTACAAGTTTAGCTTCAAAAAAGTACATGAAAGTCTAAAAGTATCCGAAGGAGACTGCTTGAAATTCTATACCTGAAAGCCGACACAACACCTGTCGTTTTTATTATAAATTTAGTTCTAAAGCTCCTAGAAATCTAAAAACCTTTCCCGGCAACTTTTCCAAATTCTAGAATCTAAAGCAACATGTCTACTAATCTACTGCTTACAATCTACATATCTCCTGGAAACATATCAAGTTTTCAGTAATTCTTGATCAACAAATTATTAAATATGAGGAAATCAAGCATGTAGTTCAAGCTTGATACAAATATTAGCCCTTAAAATAGTTATTTCTCTTAATTTCCTCATTATACCTTTAAATTATTAAACTATTTGGTAAAGTGGTAAATACATAATTACAATTTAGCAACCTTTTCAAGATTTACAGCATTCAGCATCATCATCGTTTCATCGTCCTTATTTCGTCCATTGTTTAGTGGGCCACAGTAGCCTTTTCGGATTCTTAGATGGCAACTGACTGGATTTCTACGTGATGGGAAGTTCCACCTTCTTTTCTACTTTGTTGCAGCTTCTTCGTCATAAAAGAGTTGTCATGCGTCTTGAAACGTTTTATCATTCCATTAGTTTTGAGCACTCTGAAAATAATAAATTATCTCTATGCTAAAAGAACTATGTAACGACAACATATTGAATCTGATTGATTCTGCTTCATTTTATCTAAAACTCTATGATTATATAATGAAAAAGTTAGGTCAGGTAACAAATGTAGTTGGTAAATTTACCACTAATGTAAACTATGATGAAAATTTATTAACACATCCACCAAACAAACCGCTTTCTTTTCAAAAATTAGGCATTTTCCTCGCCAGAAATTATTTACAATGAAATCCTATTACGATGTTTCATAAATATCTCAAAAAAATAAAGTAGTGTTGTGTCTCCTACAATATCAATTTCTTTCTTAAAACACTTACATTGTTCACCGAAGAGAAGAACCACAAGTAAAAGTACAGGAACGTATTGAATCTGCATAATCAATCGATGGTCTTTGACCCCTCGACGATCCAGTGATCAGACATACAATATCCGGGAAAGTACTGAGAGTCATTTCCAAAATCTGGATCTCCTTTGCCACTCCATTTGTTTCGGGTCGTCCTCTTAGCCGATATTACATCAATTTCCAAATCTTCTGGTGGCTCTGTAAACAATTTGTACACTTAAAAAAAAAACAAATAATTAAAAATTACGCTTTTACATTAACAAACTTGTAACTGGGTACAGTGTAAAATAAGGATCGAAGATAATTCACGAAATTGTAAAACTCTCTTAAGGAAACTATTTGAGATTCTAAACCTCAAAGTCCTCATAAAACTTGTTCTTGATACAAATTTAGCCCTAACGAAAACCCTGGAAGTCTTCTTTATACAACTTTTCCAAATTTTAGAATCTAAAGCAACTCCAAGGGTTGTATCGAAACTTAAAAGATTCTCACTTCATTCAAACATACGTTACAGGTATGTTATACATGGAACAAAATTCCAGATCATCTTCACATAAATACATCAAGTGTACTTTTTGCACTTACATAAAACGTAGTACATTTATGTAATTAAATGGAATAACTATTCGGCAGGATATGTACTAAAGTACTGCCACACAAATTTCTGTTCTAACATAATAATAATTTTTACAGGTGATGTGTCAGAAACAAAGTTTGACGTGTTATTATTGTTTCCCCTTCTGTGTTTCAACTCGATTTCCTTTGAGAAAAAATATGTTCAAAATATAAAAATAAACCAATGGAAGTATGGAACCGAAGCCTTCCTAACATTTGGTCGATCACGGTCACGTCAAGCGAAACCATGGAGGAAACAAAAGTACTTCAGTCGCTGATCATCTGAACTTTAAACTTATTAACCGCAGTTGAAATTTCTTCGACGAATAAATGATTTCATTAATAACTCGCCGTACCCTTTCGAATTCCCGCATCTCCGTGGCAACTGAGGCTTCTTCCGTGTAGTCCCAGGAGCGATTACACATCTGCACTTCATATACGTGTGTTCTACACAGGACTTTTGTTTCAGGTCGCAAATGGAGCCAGCTCTGCTAAAAATGAAAGAAGTAAGTATCTAATTTAAAAATTGTCAAATTAAGGTTTGATGGAAATCTTAAAAATGCTACATACATTACGAATAGCTTGTGTCGGCCGGTCCATAACATGGACCCCGTGAATCGAACGTAACCTTAATAGATAGATAAATACAGTAGCATGCACCTAAATAAAGAACAAGGTAGTTATATCCATACCTGAAAAATGCAACGTGGAAAGAAACAACCTCCGAGGCTGCCGTTCTCTCCCTCACAGACCGACTTAAACACGCTCACTCCGCATTGTATACATCATGTAACTGCATCATCCTATACCCTTTTTCCCAGCATATCTCATCATCACATCAGCAATTAAATAAATAGTCACCCGCGATATAACTTTAGATCGCAATTTATTGTTAATACGCCCAAATAATAACTTAGGTTATGATCGATTCGCCCCAGACCATAGTTTCAAATCCAGACGGGACGTCCGTAACCTTCTCCGAAATTTGTTGTGCGAGAGAAATGGAACGCGATTCTATTTCGCATGGGCGGGGCTTAGCGGCCACGTTTATTCTCCCCACGAATTACCAAACAGAGAAAAGCTAAGCCCCGCCTATTAAAAAGAAGCCACACTTTCCGTCTCTGTCTCGCACCGAAGAGACCGTGGACGAGTAGTCTACCTTTTAGTAAGTCTATGCATTTTACCGTTCCATGACTTTATTGACAGTTCTACTCAATATGCAACACAACATGCAGGACTAGAGCGTCTCCCCCCTCACCCTCCTTCCCTCCTCGTCCTGGTCCTCCACCTTCACCACCTCCCCCTCCTCTTCGTCGTCGTCGTCGTCGTCGTCCTCTTACTAGTCGTCCTCCTAGTCGTCCTCGTCCTCCTAGTGCTTCCTCCTAGTCGTCCTCGTCCTCCTGCTAGTCGTCCTCCTAATGCTTCCTCCTCCTAGTCGTAGTCATAGTCGTCGTCCACCTCATCCTCTCGACCCCGTCCTCCTCCTTCACCTCTTCCTCTGAAAAGGAATAAAATCTGATTTAAGATACGGTAATAAAATACAAAATAGATAATGCGCGCGCTCGCGTTTTTGGAATTCTACAATATTTTCAAATCCGTAAAAAATACTAGCGAATTTAGAGATCGATAGATTTCTGGAGAATTAGAAAAGTAAAATGCGGTCGATAAAAACTTGCATCTCTCATGTAACAAACGACAAATAGGACACGAGTCTAAACAACAAATATAATTAAATTATTAATTATCCAGACAATTAAAGAATGAAAATCCAAAGGAATGGCGTTTGGAAATATGATTTGCAATTGAACTCGTTTTCCGCACCACATAAATAGTTTTTACCTAACTCTCGTCCCTAACGAGAGGGAAGTTTACATTTTTCGAATTATCGAACGACGCTGTAAAAGTAATTCGACAGAACACTTACCACGTTAATTAATTGCCGAGTGAGCCTGGGTTCGTGGTCCAAAACGTTCCGTAGAGAAGAGAGAAGAGAAGAGAAGAAAAAAGAAGAGAAGAAGATAGAGAATAGATACCGTAATTGACGTGAATCGTTAAAAATTAGCAAAGTTTCCGAACCACCCAGGAGGTATTTGCTACGGCTCGTTACCTCTTTTTTATAGTGGTTGGATCGCTCTCGGGTAAGAATTCAAATAGAAAGACTACACATACAGATCAATCGACAAATGAACCAACGACCGGTATATTTTAATACTATTACTAGAACCGGCTGTGACGAGAAGGTGTGAAGCACAGGTTTATGGAATCGAAGAGTTCCTAATCAAACTTTAACTATGGATTCATAAAATTGACAATGAAGAGAAGGAAACGACGAAGCTTAAAAGCTTCGAGCCTCGTTTGTTAATCGTGTTAAAAACGGACTGTGAAACCGTCTTAATTGAAATGAAAATTTGTAATTAAATGGCTTTTTTTTGGATCTGCGTTTAGAATGAGGAGGTTATCAGAGTCCTCTTACGAATAATAACAAAATGAAACGAAGGAATAGTGAAAGAACAAGAGGAAGTACGATTTAAGAAAGCCACACAAGGACGAGCCCTATTAATCCACTTTTTCTTACTCCATTCACTTTCTTCATTTTTTTTTCTCTTCTCTTCATCTCCTCCGAAGCTGCCGGGTCGTCCATCCACACGCTGGCTGACTGGCTGGTTCCCGGTTGGCTACACCGGTCGCATCTTCTAAAAGAGAAATAAACCAATATTCCGTTTACGTTCGTTAATGTTTTATAGGGAAAATGTGAACAGTTTCAATTTTCATAATGCTTCTCTTTCCAACGGTTTCCTACTACGGTTAATCTCTGGAAATTACGACTATTACAAAATGAAATGTCTTATTCATTTCGATGGCGTTCAATCGACCATTGCACGTCCTACAATAATACGAAAAGGTACTCACGGGGTCGAGTAGATCGGCATCATCGCCAATACGGTCGGAGCCGAAGGGTGATGAGCGGTGGTAGTCCGTCGACAGTAGTCCACCGGAGGTGTAGTCGGCTGGTTAGTGGCTGCGATCCTCGGGCTGGCTGCGATGTTTCCGAACCACCTAATGACACACAAACAAATACAACAGATTAGTAATAGTGTAACACAGGTCATGCACAAGGTCTACGGGAGACGAGAGCCGCTGCGCGCGCGCGCGCGCGTCCGAGTTATCGTCGATCGAGTCTGGTAAGGTGGTTCGCGGCGTCGCGATGCCTCCATGCTCTAGAAAAGGCCTACACTACCTACACTTAAGACAAAATCACACACACTCTCTCCCACATATACTCAAAAGGCAAGAGCCCGACGACCAAAAGCTCATTTAATATTACGAAGGGCAAAAGTCTCATCAGCGGTACAGAGGAAAAGCGCTTGGGATGCTAAGGATTTATCCGATCCGAACAAGGTAGTTGGACCCCGGGTCATTCCAAGTACCCTGATCAGAAGAGAGTTCCCGCTACACAAACGCCTTCCAAAGGTGAACCACTATGTGATTAACCTCCTAAAGGCAACAGTGAGTCCCGCGGTAAACACTGCGACCGATACACTGCCCGCTGAGAGACAATTACCCTAATAAAAAGTGCTATGGAAATTTCGTCGTCGTCGATAATTTGCGAGATACGAACGAACGGATCTCGAATGGGGATCCGTTCGATCGATTCAAATTCAAAACCTCGGTTTTCGACAGGCGTCTATTACTACTACTTTACTAATAAATTTTGCGCAGTGACCGCGTTAAATTGACTTGGTATAATACACACATACATACAGATGAGATGAGCGGGGTCATAAATGGGGCAAAAGACCCAAGCAAACTTAAAACCGAGGCGTCCTCAGGAAGCCTTTCTTGAGCATGGAGGGGTTGGTGGAGGCCTCCTTAAAATCGTCGTCGTCGTCGTCGTTTCGTCGGTAACCGGCACCTTATATTTTAATCACGAGACGTAACACAACGAACCGCACGTTATATCGACGCCATACTACTGCAACGGTCCGTGTAATTTGGCGCGTAAAATGTACGAGAGAGGCGCGCGTCGAAAACCGTTATGAAGTCGTTCGATGCGCGCGAGAGAAAGTTCCAGAAAGATCCGTCGGCCATCGATTTGGACGGGACCGGACTTGGCCCGTGATGCCCCTCACCAGAACGTCGGGGAATCTCGTAGTTTCACGTTCCCACGTATATAAGACACTTTTACGAATCGTTTAACGTAGTTTAAACGATTTTAGTTACACTTCGATGCAGTTTTGATGAAAAAATTATAAATAAAAATATTACGAGAAATAAAACGAGCCAAACATTAGCGATAGGTTAAATTCTTCTTCTTCTTCTTGTCGTTGCGGTCCTGACACCAGCGTCCCAAATCGATCCGCCGCCGGTTTTTCGTCGACCGACCGGTAAATTTAAATAGTAAAATTACTATTTAAAGGGATATAACCTCTGGGTGATAGGCAACCCAGATTACACAGTATTCACTATTCAGGTATAGAAAATCAAAATACAAATTTGAACACATTTATCAATCGAGAATATACAAAAAAAAAACACAAAGTTTACAATTGTATAGCTTCAAATAAGAATCCTTTATACATGATTAACTAAACTTCGAAGTTACTCGAGATAATACCTTATTACAACGATACGTTTAAAAATTTCATATAAAAATCTTTTAAACAATAATAACTAGAAGAATAACTAAACTAAGAAATGTTTACCAATGACAATAAGCGAGAGCTTTCAATACTACGAATTATAAGGCACAACAGATTCTACAAGGAGGGTGGGTAGTGCTACCTCGATGGCCTGACGATATTAAACAGAGATTGGAAGGCGAAACCGAGAGACAATCATCAAAAAGTCATTCGAGATAATAGTCTAGTCCCTATTACAGTAATACATTTAAAATTTCAAATATATATAAAAATGTTTTACACAATAATAACTACAAGAATATCTAAACTAAGAAGTTTTTACCAATAACGCAATAAGTGAGAGCTCTCAATGCCAAAAGTTACAAGGCACCTTTTGTATTACAATTCCATCTTTTCTCAGCTTATTAGTAGCTGAGAACAGTTCTATTTCTCAGCTTAATTACTGAACGGTGCACTTATAACGTAGCTAATCACAAATAGTACCATTAAAAACACAAGTCACAGATAGTTCTTATACTATTATCTCTAAATTTAAATCCAGAAGACATTGGAAAATCTTACAAGTACCCTTGCGACATCTTCCAACACCTTTGACTTAGGAAAACCTAAAAGGCTTTACGACAGATAAGACGTATGTCGACTTAATCCAAATCGAACGTTTTTGTTACAAGTTTAGCTTCAAAAAAGTACATGAAAGTCTAAAAGTATCCGAAGGAGACTGCTTGAAATTCTATACCTGAAAGCCGACACAACACCTGTCGTTTTTATTATAAATTTAGTTCTAAAGCTCCTAGAAATCTAAAAACCTTTCCCGGCAACTTTTCCAAATTCTAGAATCTAAAGCAACATGTCTACTAATCTACTGCTTACAATCTACATATCTCCTGGAAACATATCAAGTTTTCAGTAATTCTTGATCAACAAATTATTAAATATGAGGAAATCAAGCATGTAGTTCAAGCTTGATACAAATATTAGCCCTTAAAATAGTTATTTCTCTTAATTTCCTCATTATACCTTTAAATTATTAAACTATTTGGTAAAGTGGTAAATACATAATTACAATTTAGCAACCTTTTCAAGATTTACAGCATTCAGCATCATCATCGTTTCATCGTCCTTATTTCGTCCATTGTTTAGTGGGCCACAGTAGCCTTTTCGGATTCTTAGATGGCAACTGACTGGATTTCTACGTGATGGGAAGTTCCACCTTCTTTTCTACTTTGTTGCAGCTTCTTCGTCATAAAAGAGTTGTCATGCGTCTTGAAACGTTTTATCATTCCATTAGTTTTGAGCACTCTGAAAATAATAAATTATCTCTATGCTAAAAGAACTATGTAACGACAACATATTGAATCTGATTGATTCTGCTTCATTTTATCTAAAACTCTATGATTATATAATGAAAAAGTTAGGTCAGGTAACAAATGTAGTTGGTAAATTTACCACTAATGTAAACTATGATGAAAATTTATTAACACATCCACCAAACAAACCGCTTTCTTTTCAAAAATTAGGCATTTTCCTCGCCAGAAATTATTTACAATGAAATCCTATTACGATGTTTCATAAATATCTCAAAAAAATAAAGTAGTGTTGTGTCTCCTACAATATCAATTTCTTTCTTAAAACACTTACATTGTTCACCGAAGAGAAGAACCACAAGTAAAAGTACAGGAACGTATTGAATCTGCATAATCAATCGATGGTCTTTGACCCCTCGACGATCCAGTGATCAGACATACAATATCCGGGAAAGTACTGAGAGTCATTTCCAAAATCTGGATCTCCTTTGCCACTCCATTTGTTTCGGGTCGTCCTCTTAGCCGATATTACATCAATTTCCAAATCTTCTGGTGGCTCTGTAAACAATTTGTACACTTAAAAAAAAAACAAATAATTAAAAATTACGCTTTTACATTAACAAACTTGTAACTGGGTACAGTGTAAAATAAGGATCGAAGATAATTCACGAAATTGTAAAACTCTCTTAAGGAAACTATTTGAGATTCTAAACCTCAAAGTCCTCATAAAACTTGTTCTTGATACAAATTTAGCCCTAACGAAAACCCTGGAAGTCTTCTTTATACAACTTTTCCAAATTTTAGAATCTAAAGCAACTCCAAGGGTTGTATCGAAACTTAAAAGATTCTCACTTCATTCAAACATACGTTACAGGTATGTTATACATGGAACAAAATTCCAGATCATCTTCACATAAATACATCAAGTGTACTTTTTGCACTTACATAAAACGTAGTACATTTATGTAATTAAATGGAATAACTATTCGGCAGGATATGTACTAAAGTACTGCCACACAAATTTCTGTTCTAACATAATAATAATTTTTACAGGTGATGTGTCAGAAACAAAGTTTGACGTGTTATTATTGTTTCCCCTTCTGTGTTTCAACTCGATTTCCTTTGAGAAAAAATATGTTCAAAATATAAAAATAAACCAATGGAAGTATGGAACCGAAGCCTTCCTAACATTTGGTCGATCACGGTCACGTCAAGCGAAACCATGGAGGAAACAAAAGTACTTCAGTCGCTGATCATCTGAACTTTAAACTTATTAACCGCAGTTGAAATTTCTTCGACGAATAAATGATTTCATTAATAACTCGCCGTACCCTTTCGAATTCCCGCATCTCCGTGGCAACTGAGGCTTCTTCCGTGTAGTCCCAGGAGCGATTACACATCTGCACTTCATATACGTGTGTTCTACACAGGACTTTTGTTTCAGGTCGCAAATGGAGCCAGCTCTGCTAAAAATGAAAGAAGTAAGTATCTAATTTAAAAATTGTCAAATTAAGGTTTGATGGAAATCTTAAAAATGCTACATACATTACGAATAGCTTGTGTCGGCCGGTCCATAACATGGACCCCGTGAATCGAACGTAACCTTAATAGATAGATAAATACAGTAGCATGCACCTAAATAAAGAACAAGGTAGTTATATCCATACCTGAAAAATGCAACGTGGAAAGAAACAACCTCCGAGGCTGCCGTTCTCTCCCTCACAGACCGACTTAAACACGCTCACTCCGCATTGTATACATCATGTAACTGCATCATCCTATACCCTTTTTCCCAGCATATCTCATCATCACATCAGCAATTAAATAAATAGTCACCCGCGATATAACTTTAGATCGCAATTTATTGTTAATACGCCCAAATAATAACTTAGGTTATGATCGATTCGCCCCAGACCATAGTTTCAAATCCAGACGGGACGTCCGTAACCTTCTCCGAAATTTGTTGTGCGAGAGAAATGGAACGCGATTCTATTTCGCATGGGCGGGGCTTAGCGGCCACGTTTATTCTCCCCACGAATTACCAAACAGAGAAAAGCTAAGCCCCGCCTATTAAAAAGAAGCCACACTTTCCGTCTCTGTCTCGCACCGAAGAGACCGTGGACGAGTAGTCTACCTTTTAGTAAGTCTATGCATTTTACCGTTCCATGACTTTATTGACAGTTCCACTCAATATGCAACACAACATGCAGGACTAGAGCGTCTCCCCCCTCACCCTCCTTCCCTCCTCGTCCTGGTCCTCCACCTTCACCACCTCCCCCTCCTCTTCGTCGTCGTCGTCCTCTTACTAGTCGTCCTCCTAGTGCTCCTCCTAGTCGTCCTCGTCCTCCTAGTGCTTCCTCCTAGTCGTCCTCGTCCTCCTGCTAGTCGTCCTCCTAATGCTTCCTCCTCCTAGTCGTAGTCATAGTCGTCGTCCACCTCATCCTCTCGACCCCGTCCTCCTCCTTCACCTCTTCCTCTGAAAAGGAATAAAATCTGATTTAAGATACGGTAATAAAATACAAAATAGATAATGCGCGCGCTCGCGTTTTTGGAATTCTACAATATTTTCAAATCCGTAAAAAATACTAGCGAATTTAGAGATCGATAGATTTCTGGAGAATTAGAAAAGTAAAATGCGGTCGATAAAAACTTGCATCTCTCATGTAACAAACGACAAATAGGACACGAGTCTAAACAACAAATATAATTAAATTATTAATTATCCAGACAATTAAAGAATGAAAATCCAAAGGAATGGCGTTTGGAAATATGATTTGCAATTGAACTCGTTTTCCGCACCACATAAATAGTTTTTACCTAGCTCTCGTCCCTAACGAGAGGGAAGTTTACATTTTTCGAATTATCGAACGACGCTGTAAAAGTAATTCGACAGAACACTTACCACGTTAATTAATTGCCGAGTGAGCCTGGGTTCGTGGTCCAAAACGTTCCGTAGAGAAGAGAGAAGAGAAGAGAAGAAAAAAGAAGAGAAGAAGATAGAGAATAGATACCGTAATTGACGTGAATCGTTAAAAATTAGCAAAGTTTCCGAACCACCCAGGAGGTATTTGCTACGGCTCGTTACCTCTTTTTTATAGTGGTTGGATCGCTCTCGGGTAAGAATTCAAATAGAAAGACTACACATACAGATCAATCGACAAATGAACCAACGACCGGTATATTTTAATACTATTACTAGAACCGGCTGTGACGAGAAGGTGTGAAGCACAGGTTTATGGAATCGAAGAGTTCCTAATCAAACTTTAACTATGGATTCATAAAATTGACAATGAAGAGAAGGAAACGACGAAGCTTAAAAGCTTCGAGCCTCGTTTGTTAATCGTGTTAAAAACGGACTGTGAAACCGTCTTAATTGAAATGAAAATTTGTAATTAAATGGCTTTTTTTTGGATCTGCGTTTAGAATGAGGAGGTTATCAGAGTCCTCTTACGAATAATAACAAAATGAAACGAAGGAATAGTGAAAGAACAAGAGGAAGTACGATTTAAGAAAGCCACACAAGGACGAGCCCTATTAATCCACTTTTTCTTACTCCATTCACTTTCTTCATTTTTTTTTCTCTTCTCTTCATCTCCTCCGAAGCTGCCGGGTCGTCCATCCACACGCTGGCTGACTGGCTGGTTCCCGGTTGGCTACACTGGTCGCATCTTCTAAAAGAGAAATAAACCAATATTCCGTTTACGTTCGTTAATGTTTTATAGGGAAAATGTGAACAGTTTCAATTTTCATAATGCTTCTCTTTCCAACGGTTTCCTACTACGGTTAATCTCTGGAAATTACGACTATTACAAAATGAAATGTCTTATTCATTTCGATGGCGTTCAATCGACCATTGCACGTCCTACAATAATACGAAAAGGTACTCACGGGGTCGAGTAGATCGGCATCATCGCCAATACGGTCGGAGCCGAAGGGTGATGAGCGGTGGTAGTCCGTCGACAGTAGTCCACCGGAGGTGTAGTCGGCTGGTTAGTGGCTGCGATCCTCGGGCTGGCTGCGATGTTTCCGAACCACCTAATGACACACAAACAAATACAACAGATTAGTAATAGTGTAACACAGGTCATGCACAAGGTCTACGGGAGACGAGAGCCGCTGCGCGCGCGCGTCCAAGTTATCGTCGATCGAGTCTGGTAAGGTGGTTCGCGGCGTCGCGATGCCTCCATGCTCTAGAAAAGGCCTACACTACCTACACTTAAGACAAAATCACACACACTCTCTCCCACATATACTCAAAAGGCAAGAGCCCGACGACCAAAAGCTCATTTAATATTACGAAGGGCAAAAGTCTCATCAGCGGTACAGAGGAAAAGCGCTTGGGATGCTAAGGATTTATCCGATCCGAACAAGGTAGTTGGACCCCGGGTCATTCCAAGTACCCTGATCAGAAGAGAGTTCCCGCTACACAAACGCCTTCCAAAGGTGAACCACTATGTGATTAACCTCCTAAAGGCAACAGTGAGTCCCGCGGTAAACACTGCGACCGATACACTGCCCGCTGAGAGACAATTACCCTAATAAAAAGTGCTATGGAAATTTCGTCGTCGTCGATAATTTGCGAGATACGAACGAACGGATCTCGAATGGGGATCCGTTCGATCGATTCAAATTCAAAACCTCGGTTTTCGACAGGCGTCTATTACTACTACTTTACTAATAAATTTTGCGCAGTGACCGCGTTAAATTGACTTGGTATAATACACACATACATACAGATGAGATGAGCGGGGTCATAAATGGGGCAAAAGACCCAAGCAAACTTAAAACCGAGGCGTCCTCAGGAAGCCTTTCTTGAGCATGGAGGGGTTGGTGGAGGCCTCCTTAAAATCGTCGTCGTCGTCGTCGTTTCGTCGGTAACCGGCACCTTATATTTTAATCACGAGACGTAACACAACGAACCGCACGTTATATCGACGCCATACTACTGCAACGGTCCGTGTAATTTGGCGCGTAAAATGTACGAGAGAGGCGCGCGTCGAAAACCGTTATGAAGTCGTTCGATGCGCGCGAGAGAAAGTTCCAGAAAGATCCGTCGGCCATCGATTTGGACGGGACCGGACTTGGCCCGTGATGCCCCTCACCAGAACGTCGGGGAATCTCGTAGTTTCACGTTCCCACGTATATAAGACACTTTTACGAATCGTTTAACGTAGTTTAAACGATTTTAGTTACACTTCGATGCAGTTTTGATGAAAAAATTATAAATAAAAATATTACGAGAAATAAAACGAGCCAAACATTAGCGATAGGTTAAATTCTTCTTCTTCTTCTTGTCGTTGCGGTCCTGACACCAGCGTCCCAAATCGATCCGCCGCCGGTTTTTCGTCGACCGACCGGTAAATTTAAATAGTAAAATTACTATTTAAAGGGATATAACCTCTGGGTGATAGGCAACCCAGATTACACAGTATTCACTATTCAGGTATAGAAAATCAAAATACAAATTTGAACACACTTATCAATCGAGAATATACAAAAAAAAAAACACAAAGTTTACAATTGTATAGCTTCAAATAAGAATCCTTTATACATGATTAACTAAACTTCGAAGTTACTCGAGATAATACCTTATTACAACGATACGTTTAAAAATTTCATATAAAAATCTTTTAAACAATAATAACTAGAAGAATAACTAAACTAAGAAATGTTTACCAATGACAATAAGCGAGAGCTTTCAATACTACGAATTATAAGGCACAACAGATTCTACAAGGAGGGTGGGTAGTGCTACCTCGATGGCCTGACGATATTAAACAGAGATTGGAAGGCGAAACCGAGAGACAATCATCAAAAAGTCATTCGAGATAATAGTCTAGTCCCTATTACAGTAATACATTTAAAATTTCAAATATATATAAAAATGTTTTACACAATAATAACTACAAGAATATCTAAACTAAGAAGTTTTTACCAATAACGCAATAAGTGAGAGCTCTCAATGCCAAAAGTTACAAGGCACCTTTTGTATTACAATTCCATCTTTTCTCAGCTTATTAGTAGCTGAGAACAGTTCTATTTCTCAGCTTAATTACTGAACGGTGCACTTATAACGTAGCTAATCACAAATAGTACCATTAAAAACACAAGTCACAGATAGTTCTTATACTATTATCTCTAAATTTAAATCCAGAAGACATTGGAAAATCTTACAAGTACCCTTGCGACATCTTCCAACACCTTTGACTTAGGAAAACCTAAAAGGCTTTACGACAGATAAGACGTATGTCGACTTAATCCAAATCGAACGTTTTTGTTACAAGTTTAGCTTCAAAAAAGTACATGAAAGTCTAAAAGTATCCGAAGGAGACTGCTTGAAATTCTATACCTGAAAGCCGACACAACACCTGTCGTTTTTATTATAAATTTAGTTCTAAAGCTCCTAGAAATCTAAAAACCTTTCCCGGCAACTTTTCCAAATTCTAGAATCTAAAGCAACATGTCTACTAATCTACTGCTTACAATCTACATATCTCCTGGAAACATATCAAGTTTTCAGTAATTCTTGATCAACAAATTATTAAATATGAGGAAATCAAGCATGTAGTTCAAGCTTGATACAAATATTAGCCCTTAAAATAGTTATTTCTCTTAATTTCCTCATTATACCTTTAAATTATTAAACTATTTGGTAAAGTGGTAAATACATAATTACAATTTAGCAACCTTTTCAAGATTTACAGCATTCAGCATCATCATCGTTTCATCGTCCTTATTTCGTCCATTGTTTAGTGGGCCACAGTAGCCTTTTCGGATTCTTAGATGGCAACTGACTGGATTTCTACGTGATGGGAAGTTCCACCTTCTTTTCTACTTTGTTGCAGCTTCTTCGTCATAAAAGAGTTGTCATGCGTCTTGAAACGTTTTATCATTCCATTAGTTTTGAGCACTCTGAAAATAATAAATTATCTCTATGCTAAAAGAACTATGTAACGACAACATATTGAATCTGATTGATTCTGCTTCATTTTATCTAAAACTCTATGATTATATAATGAAAAAGTTAGGTCAGGTAACAAATGTAGTTGGTAAATTTACCACTAATGTAAACTATGATGAAAATTTATTAACACATCCACCAAACAAACCGCTTTCTTTTCAAAAATTAGGCATTTTCCTCGCCAGAAATTATTTACAATGAAATCCTATTACGATGTTTCATAAATATCTCAAAAAAATAAAGTAGTGTTGTGTCTCCTACAATATCAATTTCTTTCTTAAAACACTTACATTGTTCACCGAAGAGAAGAACCACAAGTAAAAGTACAGGAACGTATTGAATCTGCATAATCAATCGATGGTCTTTGACCCCTCGACGATCCAGTGATCAGACATACAATATCCGGGAAAGTACTGAGAGTCATTTCCAAAATCTGGATCTCCTTTGCCACTCCATTTGTTTCGGGTCGTCCTCTTAGCCGATATTACATCAATTTCCAAATCTTCTGGTGGCTCTGTAAACAATTTGTACACTTAAAAAAAAAACAAATAATTAAAAATTACGCTTTTACATTAACAAACTTGTAACTGGGTACAGTGTAAAATAAGGATCGAAGATAATTCACGAAATTGTAAAACTCTCTTAAGGAAACTATTTGAGATTCTAAACCTCAAAGTCCTCATAAAACTTGTTCTTGATACAAATTTAGCCCTAACGAAAACCCTGGAAGTCTTCTTTATACAACTTTTCCAAATTTTAGAATCTAAAGCAACTCCAAGGGTTGTATCGAAACTTAAAAGATTCTCACTTCATTCAAACATACGTTACAGGTATGTTATACATGGAACAAAATTCCAGATCATCTTCACATAAATACATCAAGTGTACTTTTTGCACTTACATAAAACGTAGTACATTTATGTAATTAAATGGAATAACTATTCGGCAGGATATGTACTAAAGTACTGCCACACAAATTTCTGTTCTAACATAATAATAATTTTTACAGGTGATGTGTCAGAAACAAAGTTTGACGTGTTATTATTGTTTCCCCTTCTGTGTTTCAACTCGATTTCCTTTGAGAAAAAATATGTTCAAAATATAAAAATAAACCAATGGAAGTATGGAACCGAAGCCTTCCTAACATTTGGTCGATCACGGTCACGTCAAGCGAAACCATGGAGGAAACAAAAGTACTTCAGTCGCTGATCATCTGAACTTTAAACTTATTAACCGCAGTTGAAATTTCTTCGACGAATAAATGATTTCATTAATAACTCGCCGTACCCTTTCGAATTCCCGCATCTCCGTGGCAACTGAGGCTTCTTCCGTGTAGTCCCAGGAGCGATTACACATCTGCACTTCATATACGTGTGTTCTACACAGGACTTTTGTTTCAGGTCGCAAATGGAGCCAGCTCTGCTAAAAATGAAAGAAGTAAGTATCTAATTTAAAAATTGTCAAATTAAGGTTTGATGGAAATCTTAAAAATGCTACATACATTACGAATAGCTTGTGTCGGCCGGTCCATAACATGGACCCCGTGAATCGAACGTAACCTTAATAGATAGATAAATACAGTAGCATGCACCTAAATAAAGAACAAGGTAGTTATATCCATACCTGAAAAATGCAACGTGGAAAGAAACAACCTCCGAGGCTGCCGTTCTCTCCCTCACAGACCGACTTAAACACGCTCACTCCGCATTGTATACATCATGTAACTGCATCATCCTATACCCTTTTTCCCAGCATATCTCATCATCACATCAGCAATTAAATAAATAGTCACCCGCGATATAACTTTAGATCGCAATTTATTGTTAATACGCCCAAATAATAACTTAGGTTATGATCGATTCGCCCCAGACCATAGTTTCAAATCCAGACGGGACGTCCGTAACCTTCTCCGAAATTTGTTGTGCGAGAGAAATGGAACGCGATTCTATTTCGCATGGGCGGGGCTTAGCGGCCACGTTTATTCTCCCCACGAATTACCAAACAGAGAAAAGCTAAGCCCCGCCTATTAAAAAGAAGCCACACTTTCCGTCTCTGTCTCGCACCGAAGAGACCGTGGACGAGTAGTCTACCTTTTAGTAAGTCTATGCATTTTACCGTTCCATGACTTTATTGACAGTTCCACTCAATATGCAACACAACATGCAGGACTAGAGCGTCTCCCCCCTCACCCTCCTTCCCTCCTCGTCCTGGTCCTCCACCTTCACCACCTCCCCCTCCTCTTCGTCGTCGTCGTCCTCTTACTAGTCGTCCTCCTAGTGCTCCTCCTAGTCGTCCTCGTCCTCCTAGTGCTTCCTCCTAGTCGTCCTCGTCCTCCTGCTAGTCGTCCTCCTAATGCTTCCTCCTCCTAGTCGTAGTCATAGTCGTCGTCCACCTCATCCTCTCGACCCCGTCCTCCTCCTTCACCTCTTCCTCTGAAAAGGAATAAAATCTGATTTAAGATACGGTAATAAAATACAAAATAGATAATGCGCGCGCTCGCGTTTTTGGAATTCTACAATATTTTCAAATCCGTAAAAAATACTAGCGAATTTAGAGATCGATAGATTTCTGGAGAATTAGAAAAGTAAAATGCGGTCGATAAAAACTTGCATCTCTCATGTAACAAACGACAAATAGGACACGAGTCTAAACAACAAATATAATTAAATTATTAATTATCCAGACAATTAAAGAATGAAAATCCAAAGGAATGGCGTTTGGAAATATGATTTGCAATTGAACTCGTTTTCCGCACCACATAAATAGTTTTTACCTAGCTCTCGTCCCTAACGAGAGGGAAGTTTACATTTTTCGAATTATCGAACGACGCTGTAAAAGTAATTCGACAGAACACTTACCACGTTAATTAATTGCCGAGTGAGCCTGGGTTCGTGCTCCAAAACGTTCCGTAGAGAAGAGAGAAGAGAAGAGAAGAAAAAAGAAGAGAAGAAGATAGAGAATAGATACCGTAATTGACGTGAATCGTTAAAAATTAGCAAAGTTTCCGAACCACCCAGGAGGTATTTGCTACGGCTCGTTACCTCTTTTTTATAGTGGTTGGATCGCTCTCGGGTAAGAATTCAAATAGAAAGACTACACATACAGATCAATCGACAAATGAACCAACGACCGGTATATTTTAATACTATTACTAGAACCGGCTGTGACGAGAAGGTGTGAAGCACAGGTTTATGGAATCGAAGAGTTCCTAATCAAACTTTAACTATGGATTCATAAAATTGACAATGAAGAGAAGGAAACGACGAAGCTTAAAAGCTTCGAGCCTCGTTTGTTAATCGTGTTAAAAACGGACTGTGAAACCGTCTTAATTGAAATGAAAATTTGTAATTAAATGGCTTTTTTTTGGATCTGCGTTTAGAATGAGGAGGTTATCAGAGTCCTCTTACGAATAATAACAAAATGAAACGAAGGAATAGTGAAAGAACAAGAGGAAGTACGATTTAAGAAAGCCACACAAGGACGAGCCCTATTAATCCACTTTTTCTTACTCCATTCACTTTCTTCATTTTTTTTTCTCTTCTCTTCATCTCCTCCGAAGCTGCCGGGTCGTCCATCCACACGCTGGCTGACTGGCTGGTTCCCGGTTGGCTACACTGGTCGCATCTTCTAAAAGAGAAATAAACCAATATTCCGTTTACGTTCGTTAATGTTTTATAGGGAAAATGTGAACAGTTTCAATTTTCATAATGCTTCTCTTTCCAACGGTTTCCTACTACGGTTAATCTCTGGAAATTACGACTATTACAAAATGAAATGTCTTATTCATTTCGATGGCGTTCAATCGACCATTGCACGTCCTACAATAATACGAAAAGGTACTCACGGGGTCGAGTAGATCGGCATCATCGCCAATACGGTCGGAGCCGAAGGGTGATGAGCGGTGGTAGTCCGTCGACAGTAGTCCACCGGAGGTGTAGTCGGCTGGTTAGTGGCTGCGATCCTCGGGCTGGCTGCGATGTTTCCGAACCACCTAATGACACACAAACAAATACAACAGATTAGTAATAGTGTAACACAGGTCATGCACAAGGTCTACGGGAGACGAGAGCCGCTGCGCGCGCGCGTCCAAGTTATCGTCGATCGAGTCTGGTAAGGTGGTTCGCGGCGTCGCGATGCCTCCATGCTCTAGAAAAGGCCTACACTACCTACACTTAAGACAAAATCACACACACTCTCTCCCACATATACTCAAAAGGCAAGAGCCCGACGACCAAAAGCTCATTTAATATTACGAAGGGCAAAAGTCTCATCAGCGGTACAGAGGAAAAGCGCTTGGGATGCTAAGGATTTATCCGATCCGAACAAGGTAGTTGGACCCCGGGTCATTCCAAGTACCCTGATCAGAAGAGAGTTCCCGCTACACAAACGCCTTCCAAAGGTGAACCACTATGTGATTAACCTCCTAAAGGCAACAGTGAGTCCCGCGGTAAACACTGCGACCGATACACTGCCCGCTGAGAGACAATTACCCTAATAAAAAGTGCTATGGAAATTTCGTCGTCGTCGATAATTTGCGAGATACGAACGAACGGATCTCGAATGGGGATCCGTTCGATCGATTCAAATTCAAAACCTCGGTTTTCGACAGGCGTCTATTACTACTACTTTACTAATAAATTTTGCGCAGTGACCGCGTTAAATTGACTTGGTATAATACACACATACATACAGATGAGATGAGCGGGGTCATAAATGGGGCAAAAGACCCAAGCAAACTTAAAACCGAGGCGTCCTCAGGAAGCCTTTCTTGAGCATGGAGGGGTTGGTGGAGGCCTCCTTAAAATCGTCGTCGTCGTCGTCGTTTCGTCGGTAACCGGCACCTTATATTTTAATCACGAGACGTAACACAACGAACCGCACGTTATATCGACGCCATACTACTGCAACGGTCCGTGTAATTTGGCGCGTAAAATGTACGAGAGAGGCGCGCGTCGAAAACCGTTATGAAGTCGTTCGATGCGCGCGAGAGAAAGTTCCAGAAAGATCCGTCGGCCATCGATTTGGACGGGACCGGACTTGGCCCGTGATGCCCCTCACCAGAACGTCGGGGAATCTCGTAGTTTCACGTTCCCACGTATATAAGACACTTTTACGAATCGTTTAACGTAGTTTAAACGATTTTAGTTACACTTCGATGCAGTTTTGATGAAAAAATTATAAATAAAAATATTACGAGAAATAAAACGAGCCAAACATTAGCGATAGGTTAAATTCTTCTTCTTCTTCTTGTCGTTGCGGTCCTGACACCAGCGTCCCAAATCGATCCGCCGCCGGTTTTTCGTCGACCGACCGGTAAATTTAAATAGTAAAATTACTATTTAAAGGGATATAACCTCTGGGTGATAGGCAACCCAGATTACACAGTATTCACTATTCAGGTATAGAAAATCAAAATACAAATTTGAACACACTTATCAATCGAGAATATACAAAAAAAAAAACACAAAGTTTACAATTGTATAGCTTCAAATAAGAATCCTTTATACATGATTAACTAAACTTCGAAGTTACTCGAGATAATACCTTATTACAACGATACGTTTAAAAATTTCATATAAAAATCTTTTAAACAATAATAACTAGAAGAATAACTAAACTAAGAAATGTTTACCAATGACAATAAGCGAGAGCTTTCAATACTACGAATTATAAGGCACAACAGATTCTACAAGGAGGGTGGGTAGTGCTACCTCGATGGCCTGACGATATTAAACAGAGATTGGAAGGCGAAACCGAGAGACAATCATCAAAAAGTCATTCGAGATAATAGTCTAGTCCCTATTACAGTAATACATTTAAAATTTCAAATATATATAAAAATGTTTTACACAATAATAACTACAAGAATATCTAAACTAAGAAGTTTTTACCAATAACGCAATAAGTGAGAGCTCTCAATGCCAAAAGTTACAAGGCACCTTTTGTATTACAATTCCATCTTTTCTCAGCTTATTAGTAGCTGAGAACAGTTCTATTTCTCAGCTTAATTACTGAACGGTGCACTTATAACGTAGCTAATCACAAATAGTACCATTAAAAACACAAGTCACAGATAGTTCTTATACTATTATCTCTAAATTTAAATCCAGAAGACATTGGAAAATCTTACAAGTACCCTTGCGACATCTTCCAACACCTTTGACTTAGGAAAACCTAAAAGGCTTTACGACAGATAAGACGTATGTCGACTTAATCCAAATCGAACGTTTTTGTTACAAGTTTAGCTTCAAAAAAGTACATGAAAGTCTAAAAGTATCCGAAGGAGACTGCTTGAAATTCTATACCTGAAAGCCGACACAACACCTGTCGTTTTTATTATAAATTTAGTTCTAAAGCTCCTAGAAATCTAAAAACCTTTCCCGGCAACTTTTCCAAATTCTAGAATCTAAAGCAACATGTCTACTAATCTACTGCTTACAATCTACATATCTCCTGGAAACATATCAAGTTTTCAGTAATTCTTGATCAACAAATTATTAAATATGAGGAAATCAAGCATGTAGTTCAAGCTTGATACAAATATTAGCCCTTAAAATAGTTATTTCTCTTAATTTCCTCATTATACCTTTAAATTATTAAACTATTTGGTAAAGTGGTAAATACATAATTACAATTTAGCAACCTTTTCAAGATTTACAGCATTCAGCATCATCATCGTTTCATCGTCCTTATTTCGTCCATTGTTTAGTGGGCCACAGTAGCCTTTTCGGATTCTTAGATGGCAACTGACTGGATTTCTACGTGATGGGAAGTTCCACCTTCTTTTCTACTTTGTTGCAGCTTCTTCGTCATAAAAGAGTTGTCATGCGTCTTGAAACGTTTTATCATTCCATTAGTTTTGAGCACTCTGAAAATAATAAATTATCTCTATGCTAAAAGAACTATGTAACGACAACATATTGAATCTGATTGATTCTGCTTCATTTTATCTAAAACTCTATGATTATATAATGAAAAAGTTAGGTCAGGTAACAAATGTAGTTGGTAAATTTACCACTAATGTAAACTATGATGAAAATTTATTAACACATCCACCAAACAAACCGCTTTCTTTTCAAAAATTAGGCATTTTCCTCGCCAGAAATTATTTACAATGAAATCCTATTACGATGTTTCATAAATATCTCAAAAAAATAAAGTAGTGTTGTGTCTCCTACAATATCAATTTCTTTCTTAAAACACTTACATTGTTCACCGAAGAGAAGAACCACAAGTAAAAGTACAGGAACGTATTGAATCTGCATAATCAATCGATGGTCTTTGACCCCTCGACGATCCAGTGATCAGACATACAATATCCGGGAAAGTACTGAGAGTCATTTCCAAAATCTGGATCTCCTTTGCCACTCCATTTGTTTCGGGTCGTCCTCTTAGCCGATATTACATCAATTTCCAAATCTTCTGGTGGCTCTGTAAACAATTTGTACACTTAAAAAAAAAACAAATAATTAAAAATTACGCTTTTACATTAACAAACTTGTAACTGGGTACAGTGTAAAATAAGGATCGAAGATAATTCACGAAATTGTAAAACTCTCTTAAGGAAACTATTTGAGATTCTAAACCTCAAAGTCCTCATAAAACTTGTTCTTGATACAAATTTAGCCCTAACGAAAACCCTGGAAGTCTTCTTTATACAACTTTTCCAAATTTTAGAATCTAAAGCAACTCCAAGGGTTGTATCGAAACTTAAAAGATTCTCACTTCATTCAAACATACGTTACAGGTATGTTGTACATGGAACAAAATTCCAGATCATCTTCGCTTCGCCACTCCCTTCATTTCTGCTTTCACTAGCCGATATCCATTTTCCATTTTCAAATTATGTGAGTTTCTTGCAATTGTAACCAATAATTACAAAATACAAATAATCAAAAGTTATGTTGTAACATTAACTATTTTAATGATACACAAATACAATTGTACTTTTTGCACTTACAGTTAGATAAAACCTATTACATAGTACATATATGGAATAACTATTCGGCAGGATATGTACTAAAGTTCTGCCACACAAATTTCTGTTCTAACATAATTCTTACAGGAGATGTGTATGTTATGTGTGAGTTATTATTATTTCCTACTACTACTATTACTATTTCCACTAGTTCCCATTCCATTTCATAAAAGAACAAATGTCTTACCTTATGCATCCTAAATTACTTGCTGGAAGCGAAAGGGTTCTCTTTAGGTTGCACAACTGCTCTCTTTAAATAATTAGTCGTGCCTCTCACTTCTGGACCTTCTTCGATCTAATTTGCCTGTCGTGAGTTGTGAGCGTGTCCCGTGTTTGGTCACTATTTACTTTTTGTCTTCACTCGGCATAACCGTTGTCGAGCATCTCTCTCTAGCGGTAAGTAACTGGTCGTTTATGTATTTCAGCCACATCGTTAATACAATAGAACGTGTAGAGTAATAAAGTCTAGAAAAATTGAATGCATTACAATGCAATACATATAACAGTAACTTCACAACACAATATAATACGATACCTTCTTTCTTCGAATACTGAATCCTGGAGCGGAACATCACATTCTCATTCTGGGTGATGGTGTGCCGCACAAAGAAGTTCAAGTTTCCTTATTCCACTATTAACCTTTTTTCAAGTTATAACAATAATCGTCCATATAATCCATTTAAAATCATATCACAGGACATAACCTAAAAATCCCTAAGTGTTAGGGAGACAATGCCATCTCTCAACTAGTTGAGGAAAAGACTCGCACCGACACTTGTAACAATTTGAAGTGTACTAATTGTGATTTGATCTCTGTGCACAGATCGACAACTACGAAAACACAACTCGTGAAACTTGGATTGCCACCAGGTTAGCAGAAGTATCGAGGAGGTATGGAAAATCCGTCGCGACTCCTGATACACGTTGACAATTGCCAGCTCGTTGCTCGCCGCGGGTATAATGGCCACGCCCACTCCAACCAGTGTACGTTTTGTTGTTGTTTACGTTCGATTAAATATGAGAGAAGACACGTAATATTCAAATGGTGAGTTAATTTGAACCCTTTAAAAGGCTGGTGTGCTTCTACCCCCACCGAATTGTCTTGTAGTACCCTAGGAAATAAGTTATATCACCTCGAACGAAGTATGTACTGTCATAACCTCACTTTTACTGTAACTCTGTTAAAACGGTTATAATTTTGTTTTCCTTCATTGATAGTATATGTGTAATTACCTTTACTAGCCAGTACATAGTTCACCATCGCAGTGATTGCATCTAGTGGCATGCATGGAGAAATTTGAGTGTGCGATATATGTGTAGCTCATCGGGCGAGGACCGACCCATCATCGTCCCATTTACGTAAGTACTTATCTTTGCAGCTTTATAGTATCAATAAGTGAAGAGAAAAGGGTGTTTCAGATGTCCCCCATTAGTTCCTACTGATCTTTGTTGGTTTGGTTTCACCGATTTTTTTTTAAGTTTGTAGGGTTATTTTTTTGAACCATCTTTATAGGAACCAACTTCAAAGCAATTTTTACATGTTGTACATATCGATGTTAGTTAACTCTATCACATCTACAAACAAGAAATTGCATTTGAGCTGTACATTGTGTTTTGTACACAAAGTTTTTCATGTAACGACATCAGTTTTGATTATTTGTTTTGTAATTGCAGGAATGAGACAAAGCAGTCATAGAATTTGAGAATGGGAGCAGGAATGAATGGAGTGGCAAAGAAGACCTGGAATTTCAACACAGATTTGGTGTGGAATGTCATAGAGAACCTTTTGGATAATCTGCTCAAGATCGCTGGAACATCATAGACAGAACGATTGGTGGGTTATACTTATTGGTGGGTATATATTACTTTGAGTATTGGTATACTCTTGAGAAATATATTAGAATTCTATCGTCATCCTCATAAACATCAGAAAAGGTAATATCTTTCTCGGAGAAAGGTTTAATGCAGATTATTGAAATATGTGAGGGTTTTCAATTTTCACTACAGATTACTTGTCGAAAGCATAATTACTAGTACAACTTAACGCTGAACACTTGGCAAACATCTATCGAGAATAATGGTTATAACAGTTGTATGCAAATTTTATTGTATTTAAATGCTGTTTATAAGTTTTATTAAATCTCAAATTATTTATTATTCAGTTAATTTGTACTACCCTGTTTATATATCTGTGAAAAGTTGTACTATGATTATCGTATTACTTTTGACTCCTACAAGAGAAATAATGTATTCTGAATTTATTTCTTCATTGCAGATATCGGCTATGTGAATTAGATAGGGAGAAACGGGCATCAGATGAGATTGCAGATGGAGAACTGCAATGCAGGGACTTGTTCTATAAATTAGTCGATGCAGCACTGTCCAATTCCACGGAGAGATTCACTCAGGGGCCCAGGCGAGATGGCGGAGGGAACCAATTGTTGCCAGTCGTCATGATCAGCATGGACCATAGGTAAAGAGACTGTATTTGATTTAAAATACTATTGTTCAACTATGTTTACTGCCGAGGGTTAATTTTTTGATAAGGATTTTGTGATGTTGCAATAGTATCCTGTGTCCATAGGCAGTGTTCTATTCTACATGTCCAAGTGAATTATCGACATGCAAGTAGAACGATATCCTAACATAGTTAAAACTAAATACTTTCCATGTGTTTTCCGTTTCCCAATTTTATGTTCAATGTTTATGTATAAGATATGCAAGTTACAGTAAGTCCGGTACAAGTTGCATTTAAACGTGCTAATTTAAAGATAATCTCCAAATGTATCAAACAAGGACGACTTTCAGCTCCAGTATTGTATTACTTGCCCCATCATTGGCGATTGCTAATAATAAGTTTATGGCAAATCATAAGTACACAAAACCATCAATCCATTTTACTTAGGAAAACAATACATGTCCTGTTTCAAAGGATAAGAACCGAGGTAATTTAATATGGTATTTGAAAGTTAATATTTATTACAGCTAATGAATGCAAGAAACGTTTGAAATTCAAAACATATTTCATGCGTGAACGTGAACTATGATCGCTTCCAAGGTACTGGAAGGCTTGCTGGTCATCTAACATATTCCATATTGCCACATATTCATCACACTTCATTGGAGAAGACTCCAAGTCCTTTTTTGATGATTTGGATGATCATGAAACACATTTGGAGCCCTCTGAAAGCATATTAAATAATGAAAAAAGTTTCACAACTATATTCCTTCCTCAATCTCGACTAATACACACACACACACACACAGTGTTTTATGTACTGTTTTAATTGAACACATAGTCTTCCTGAAGCCAGGAGTGAAGGAATTTCTTTCCTACGACCCTTACTTTCCGAGTTAGGGAAGGTAGAACGGAGGGGAATTTCTTTTTTGGAAAAACCGTGATATTTTGAAAACCGTTAGGCCTATCGACTTGAAATTAACGCCATAGGGCTTAGAATGTTCTAATTGACATACCCTGCGAGTTTCATGCGGAAATTCCAAAGTTCACATTTTGAGGCCGAAAAATAAGGTTAACAACCCCTTGCGATTTTCTCCAAAATAGCCAAAAAAATAGATTTCCGAAATTAGGGTGCCAATCGAAAGGGGTTGCTTCCCTGATGCCGGTAGTGAAGGAATTTCTTTCCTACGACGTTTACTTTCCGAGTTAGGCAAGGTAGAACGGAGGGGAATATCTTTTTTGGAAAAACCGCGATATTTCGGAAACGATTCTGGCTATCGACTTGAAATTAATGTCATACGGCATAGAATCTCCTAACGGATCTACCCTGCGAGTCTCATGCGGAAATCCTAAGTTTCACGCTTTCTCTCTCCCTTCGTATCCTTCTCTCTTTCTTACTATCTCTACTTTTCTCGATATTTCTATTTCTGTCATCCTCTCCCTATCTCTTTTCTCTCTATATTTTCTTGACTCTCTTTTTCTCTCTTCCTATCCCTCTTACAATCATTCTCTTCCTATCTCTCACATTCTTTGTAATTATCTTTCGCTCTTCATTTATATCTCTTTCCCTCTTCCTATATTTCTCACATTCTATATCTCCTCTTTATTATCATTTCTCTCTCTCTTTCTTAGTTATATCTCTATCTTATATTTCATTTTCTCTCTCTACCTTTCTCTCTCCCTTTTAACACTTCCTCTCTCACTATCTCTACCTTTCCCTTTCTTTCCCTTTCTTTTCTCTCTTTATTTATATAGTTCTATCTCTATTCTACCTGTATGCTTCTTCTATTGGCTGTCAGAGAAGACCATCGGGCAGTGGCCAAGAGATCCGGAATCACAGGTCCATAGAACAGCTGCATCCCATCGGAAGATCGCCGTCCACGCTTGCCTGGTATGAGGCCACCTGCGGATCCTAGAGCTTCTGTTAGATATAAGTCGGAAAGTATTGTAATCGCAACATAATAAATTATTGATACGAGGGAGGGATTTGTTCTTATGACATTTCTTTTTACGATATAAATGTGTACAGTATAGATTCCTTACTTTTTAGAACAAAAAAAAAACTCGACTGTCGATAAGAAATAAAGAGATTCCCAAAATTTCAACGTAATACAAATTGGGATCATTTTCTTCCCTAAAACTCATTTTACTTACCAAAAGCGTTACACTAGGCGAATTGTCTATCTCGTACTGTCTTAAACTATAGTCTATCCCCATGGTATCAGACTATCCTAAATATTCAGACGATTTTACATTATTCCTGGTCAGATCGAAGTCGATGTTTCGGATCTCCATAGTCGTTCGAGTGCTTCCTGCTCCCGCTGACAAACACCATCTCCATCTACCATATCTTTAGCTGCTCCATAATCAATTCCTACAATTGTACAACAAATAATTACACAAGACGCACGTCAAAGTGTATTTTGTTTCATCGTAATAGTCTATCTCGTAATAGGTTCGTGTTTTATGTACGAGATAATGTCATAACCTCATTTTTTATTAGTATTTTAGTACTTAGTATTTTACTAAATTTGCCTTAACTTTGTTTTATTATAAGCGTATGAGTAATTATCGTGGCTAATCGGTGAATAATCCATGATTGCTATAATCCACCCTATGATTGAATTTGTGAAGAAACTTTGGACTGCGGGATGTGTGGTATTTAAGTCGCATTCTCTTTATATCCACATTTTTCGTGGATGTCGTGGTGTCGAAGAAACCTAAATTTCTCTCTTTTGAGCTTAATTGGTACCCGTCAATTCCTAATGACCTGTGTTAGGGGCTTTAACCATGGGGACCCTTTTCGACAGGTATTTATTTTGCGATCTCTTTGTAGCTTGAAAATGCCTCAAGTAGCTCTGCGAGTAGTGACGTTCTCTTCTCAACATTAAATGTGCAACATGTGTGTGGCTCATTGTCGACCCTTTAAGGTACTTACTTACATTGCCCTTTCTTTACGAGTGGTATCGAAAATGGAATTGAATTTATTAGTAAGGTAGTAGTAATAGACCCCTGTCGAAAACCGAGGTTTTGAATTTCAATCGATGGAACGGATACAATGTGGAGCTTTCCAGACGATGTGGAGTGAGCATTTAAGTCGGTCTGTGAGGGAAAGAACGGCAGCCTCGGAGGTTATTTCTTTCTACGTTGCATTTTCTAGGTATGGGTATAAAACTACCTTGTTTTTTATTTAGGTGCATGGTACTGTATTTATCTATCTATTAAGGTTACGTTCGATGTACGGGGTCCATGTTATGGACCGGCCGACACAAGCTATTCGTAATGTTTGTTGTAGTATATAGCATTTTTAAAATTTCCATCAAACCTTAATTTGACAATTTTTAAATTAGATACTTACTTCTTTCATTTTTAGCAGAGCTGGCTCCATTTGCGACCTGAAACAAAAGTCATGTGTAGAACACACGTATATGAAGTGCAGATGTGTAATCGCTCCTGGGACTACACGGAAGAAGCCTCAGTTGCCACGGAGATGCAGAAATTCGAAAGGGTACGGCGAGTTATTAATGAAATCATCTATTCGTCGAAGAAATTTCAACTGCGGTTAATAAGTTTAAAGTTCAGATGATCAGCGACTGAAGTACTTTTGTTTCCTCCATGGTTTCGCTTGACGTGACCGTGATCGACCAAATGTTAGGAAGGCTTGGGTTCCATACTTCCATTGGTTTATTTTTATATTTTGAACATTTTTTCTCAAAGGAAATTGAGTTGAAACACAGAAGGGGAAACAATAATAACACGTTAAACTTTGTTTCTGACACATCACCTGTAAAAATTATTATTATGTTAGAACAGAAATTTGTGTGGCAGTACTTTAGTACATATCCTGCCGAATAGTTATTCCATTTAATTACATAAATGTACTACGTTTTATGTAAGTGCAAAAAGTACACTTGATGTATTTATGTGCATCATTAAAATAGTTAATGTTACGACATAAGTTGTGATATTTGTTTTTTGTAATTGCAGGAAATTGGTTACAAATTGCAAGAAACCCATAGAATTTGAGAATGGAAAATGGATATCGGCTAGTGAAAGTATAAATGAATGGAGCGGCGAAGCGAAGGTGCTCTGAAATTTCGACATAGATTTGACCTGGAGTGACCTGGAGTAAAGAATTTTTTACTAATTTTATACAGAGGACCCTATTTTGTAGGTATGGATGAAATAAGAATCTTTAAGGATTTTGTGTAACTCTCGGAATTGCTTTAGGTTCTAGGATTTGAATAAGTTGCCTAATAAGATTTTTGTACATCCAGGGTGTTCATTAGAGATAATTTTAATATTCAGAACATAAAGTTTGAATTTCATGAGATTCTATTCAGGTTTTGTCCAGCTTTTCAAATTTCTTTAGATTCTGGTATTTGGATATGCTATTTAGAATAATTTTTATACTTTACAGAAACTTTATTAGCGCCATTTTTATATGAAGGAAATATGGTTTGGATATCATAAGATTTCATAACGTTTTATAAGGTGTTTCAGGCTGCATTAGATCGTAGTGTTATTGGTAAAAATTTCTTAGTTTAGATATTCTTGTAGTTATTATTGTGTAAAACATTTTTATACATTTGAAGTTTTAAATGTTTTACTGAAATAGGGACTAGACTATTATCTCAAATGATTTTTTGATGATTGTCTTGCGATTTCGCCTTCCTGTCTCATTTGTTTACTATTGTCAGGCCATCGAGGTAGCACTACCATCCTTGTAGAGTATGTTGTGCCTTGTAATTTGTAGTATTGAGAGCTCTCGCTTATCGAGTCATTGGTAAACATTTCTTAGTTTAGTTATTCTAGTTGTTATTGTGTGAAACATTTTTATATGGAATTTTAAATGTATCGTTGTAATAAGGTATTATCTCGAGTAACTTCGAAGTTTAGTTAACCATGTATAAAGGATTCTTATTTGAAGCTATACAATTGTAAACTTTGTGTTTTTTTTTTTGTATATTCTCGATTAATAAATGTGTTCAAATTTGTATTGTGATTTTCTATACCTATTCACTGTGTAATCTGGGTTGCCTATCACCCAGAGGTTATATCCATTTAAATAGTAATTTTATTGGCAGTTAAAAAAGGCGGGAAAAGCTTTCTCCACCTCCACCTATTATCTGATACCTCCTCGCACTCATGTTATCCTGGTACCAAATGTCGACTTTCAGACGCGATTTTGGCAGATTTAAAATGCGAAAATTCACTTTAGGGACCAAAATTTGATACCAGGATCACACGAGAGCGAGGAGGTAAGGAGGTGTAGTAATTATTTGGCGCCATTAATTTAGGTTTTTAGGGTTTTAGGTAAGTAAGTAAGTAAGTAAGTACTTACATACTTGTACATACTTGCAAACTTGCATACCTACATACTTGCATACTTGCATCTAGCATATTCTAGACCTAGATCTAGCACATTCCAGAATTCTAGATCTAGCACATTCTAGAATTCTAGATCTAGCACATTCTAGATCTAGAATTCTAAATCTAGCACATTCTAGATCTAGTAAGTAAGTACTTACATACTTGTACATACTTGCATACTTGCATCTAGCACATTCTAGACCTAGATCTAGCACATTCCAGAATTCAAGATCTAGCACATTCTAGAATTCTAGATCTAGCACATTCCAGACCTAGATCTAGCACATTCTAGATCTAGAATTCTAAATCTAGCACATTCTAGATCTAGTAAGTAAGTAAGTAAGTACTTACATACTTGTACATACTTGCATACTTGCATACTTGCATCTAGCACATTCTAGACCTAGATCTAGCACATTCCAGAATTCTAGATCTAGCACATTCTAGAATTCTAGATCTAGCACATTCCAGACCTAGATCTAGCACATTCCAGAATTCTAGATCTAGCACATTCTAGAATTCTAGATCTAGCACATTCTAGATCTAGAATTCTAGACCTAGCACATTCTAGATCTAGTAAGTAAGTAAGTACTTACATACTTGTACATGCTTGCATGCTTGCATACTTGCATACTTGCACAGTTGCATACTTGCATACTTGCATACTTGCACAGTTGCATACTTGCATACTTGCATACTTGAATACTTGCATACTTGTATACTTGCATACTTGCATACTTGCATACTTGCATACTTGCATACTTGCATACTTGCGTACTTGCATACTTGCATACTTGCATACTTGCATACTTGCATACTTGCATACTTGCATACTTGCATACTTGCATACTTGCATACTTGCATACTTACTAGATCTAGAATGTGCTAGATCTAGATCTAGAATGATCTAGAATTCTAGATCTAGAATTCTAGATCTATAATGTGCTAGATCTAGAATTCTAGAATGTGCTAAACATAGATCTAGAATGTGCTCGATCTATCACATTCTAGAATGTGCTAGAGCTAGCACATTCTAGATCTAGATCTAGCACATTCTAGATCTAGATCTAGCACATTCTAGATCTAGATCTAGCACATTCTAGATCTAGATCTAGCACATTCTAGATCTAGATCTAGCACATTCTAGATCTAGATCTAGCACATTCTAGATCTAGATCTAGCACATTCTAGATCTAGATCTAGCGCATTCTAGAATTCCAGATCTAACACATTCTAGATCTAGTAAGTAAGTAAGTACTTACATACTTGTACATACTTGCATACTTACATACTTGTACATACTTGCATCTAGCACATTCCAGAATTCTAGATCTAGCACATTCTAGAATTCTAGACCTAGCACATTCTAGATCTAGTAAGTAAGTAAGTACTTACATACTTGTACATACTTGCATACTTGCGTACTTGCGTACTTGCGTACTTGCGTACTTGCGTACTTGCGTACTTGCGTACTTGCGTACTTGCGTACTTGCGTACTTGCGTACTTGCGTACTTGCGTACTTGCTTACTTGCATACTTGCATACTTGCATACTTGCATACTTGCATACTTGCATACTTGCATACTTGCATACTTGCATACTTGCATACTTGCATACTTGCATACTTGCATACTTGCATACTTGCATACTTGCATACTTGCATACTTGCATACTTGCATACTTGCATGCTTGCATGCTTGCATACTTGCATGCTTGCATACTTGCATACTTGCATACTTGCATACTTGCATACTTGCATACTTGCATACTTGCATACTTGCATACTTACTAGATCTAGAATGTGCTAGATCTAGAATTCTAGAATGTGCTAAACCTAGATCTAGAATGTGCTAGATCTATCACATTCTAGAATGTGCTAGATCTATCACATTCTAGAATTCTAGATCTAGCACATTCTAGATCTAGCACATTCTAGATCTAGATCTAGCACATTCTAGATCTAGATCTAGCACATTCTAGATCTAGATCTAGCACATTCTAGATCTAGATCTAGCACATTCTAGATCTAGATCTAGCACATTCTAGATCTAGATCTAGCACATTCTAGATCTAGATCTAGCACATTCTAGATCTAGATCTAGCACATTCTAGATCTAGATCTAGCACATTCTAGATCTAGATCTAGCACATTCTAGATCTAGATCTAGCACATTCTAGATCTAGATCTAGCACATTCTAGATCTAGATCTAGCGCATTCTAGAATTCCAGATCTAACACATTCTAGATCTAGTAAGTAAGTAAGTAAGTACTTACATACTTGTACATACTTGCATACTTACATACTTGTACATACTTGCATCTAGCACATTCCAGAATTCTAGATCTAGCACATTCTAGAATTCTAGACCTAGCACATTCTAGATCTAGTAAGTAAGTAAGTACTTACATACTTGTACATACTTGCATACTTGCGTACTTGCGTACTTGCGTACTTGCGTACTTGCGTACTTGCGTACTTGCGTACTTGCGTACTTGCGTACTTGCGTACTTGCGTACTTGCTTACTTGCATACTTGCATACTTGCATACTTGCATACTTGCATACTTGCATACTTGCATACTTGCATGCTTGCATACTTGCATACTTGCATACTTACTAGATCTAGAATGTGCTAGATCTAGAATTCTAGAATGTGCTAAACCTAGATCTAGAATGTGCTAGATCTATCACATTCTAGAATGTGCTAGATCTATCACATTCTAGAATTCTAGATCTAGCACATTCTAGATCTAGCACATTCTAGATCTAGTTCTAGCACATTCTAGATCTAGATCTAGCACATTCTAGATCTAGATCTAGCACATTCTAGATCTAGATCTAGCACATTCTAGATCTAGATCTAGCACATTCTAGATCTAGATCTAGCACATTCTAGATCTAGATCTAGCACATTCTAGATCTAGATCTAGCACATTCTAGATCTAGATCTAGCACATTCTAGATCTAGATCTAGCACATTCTAGATCTAGATCTAGCACATTCTAGATCTAGATCTAGCACATTCTAGATCTAGATCTAGCACATTCTAGATCTAGATCTAGCACATTCTAGATCTAGATCTAGCACATTCTAGATCTAGATCTAGCGCATTCTAGAATTCCAGATCTAACACATTCTAGATCTAGTAAGTAAGTAAGTAAGTACTTACATACTTGTACATACTTGCATACTTACATACTTGTACATACTTGCATCTAGCACATTCCAGAATTCTAGATCTAGCACATTCTAGAATTCTAGACCTAGCACATTCTAGATCTAGTAAGTAAGTACTTACATACTTGTACATACTTGCATACTTGCGTACTTGCGTACTTGCGTACTTGCGTACTTGCGTACTTGCGTACTTGCGTACTTGCGTACTTGCGTACTTGCGTACTTGCGTACTTGCTTACTTGCATACTTGCATACTTGCATACTTGCATACTTGCATACTTGCATACTTGCATGCTTGCATGCTTGCATACTTGCATACTTGCATACTTGCATACTTGCATACTTGCATACTTGCATACTTGCATACTTGCATACTTACTAGATCTAGAATGTGCCAGATCTAGGTCTAGAATGTGCTAGATCTAGGTCTAGAATGTGCTAGATCTAGATCTAGAATGATCTAGAATTCTAGATCTAGAATTCTAGATCTAGAATGTGCTAGATCTAGAAAGTGCTAGATCTAGAATTCTAGAATGTGCTAAACCTAGGTCTAGAATGTGCTAGATCTAGATCTAGAATGTACTAGATCTATCACATTCTAGAATTCTAGATCTAGCGCATTCTAGATCTAGATCTAGCACATTCTATATCTAGATCTAGCACATTCTAGATCTAGATCTAGCGCATTCTAGATCCAGATCTAGCACATTCTAGATCTAGATCTAGCACATTCTAGATCTAGATCTAGCACATTCTAGATCTAGATCTGGCACATTCTAGAATTCTAGATCTAGCACATTCTAGAATTCTAGATCTAGCACATTCTAGATCTAGAATTCTAGATCTAGCACATTCTCGATCTAGTTCTAGCACATTCTAGATCTAGCACATTCTCGATCTAGATCTTGCACATTCTAGATCTAGTAAGTATGCAAGTATGCAAGTATGCAAGTATGCAAGTACTTACTTACTTACTTACTTACTTACTTACTTACTTACTTACTTACTTACTTACTTACTTACTTACTTACTTACTTACTTACTTACTTACTTACTTACTTACTTACTTACTTACTTACTTACTTACTTACTTACTTACTTACTTACTTACTTACTTACTTACTTACTTACTTACTTACTTACTTACTTACTTACTTACTTACTTACTTACTTACTTACTTACTTACTTACTTACTTACTTACTTACTTACTTACTTACTTACTTACTTACTTACTTACTTACTTACTTACTTACTTACTTACTTACTTACTTACTTACTTACTTACTTACTTACTTACTTACTTACTTACTTACTTACTTACTTACTTACTTACTTACTTACTTACTTACTTACTTACTTACTTACTTACTTACTTACTTACTTACTTACTTACTTACTTACTTACTTACTTACTTACTTACTTACTTACTTACTTACTTACTTACTTACTTACTTACTTACTTACTTACTTACTTACTTACTTACTTACTTACTTACTTACTTACTTACTTACTTACTTACTTACTTACTTACTTACTTACTTACTTACTTACTTACTTACTTACTTACTTACTTACTTACTTACTTACTTACTTACTTACTTACTTACTTACTTACTTACTTACTTACTTACTTACTTACTTACTTACTTACTTACTTACTTACTTACTTACTTACTTACTTACTTACTTACTTACTTACTTACTTACTTACTTACTTACTTACTTACTTACTTACTTACTTACTTACTTACTTACTTACTTACTTACTTACTTACTTACTTACTTACTTACTTACTTACTTACTTACTTACTTACTTACTTACTTACTTACTTACTTACTTACTTACTTACTTACTTACTTACTTACTTACTTACTTACTTACTTACTTACTTACTTACTTACTTACTTACTTACTTACTTACTTACTTACTTACTTACTTACTTACTTACTTACTTACTTACTTACTTACTTACTTACTTACTTACTTACTTACTTACTTACTTACTTACTTACTTACTTACTTACTTACTTACTTACTTACTTACTTACTTACTTACTTACTTACTTACTTACTTACTTACTTACTTACTTACTTACTTACTTACTTACTTACTTACTTACTTACTTACTTACTTACTTACTTACTTACTTACTTACTTACTTACTTACTTACTTACTTACTTACTTACTTACTTACTTACTTACTTACTTACTTACTTACTTACTTACTTACTTACTTACTTACTTACTTACTTACTTACTTACTTACTTACTTACTTACTTACTTACTTACTTACTTACTTACTTACTTACTTAGTAATCGGGATCGCTCTCGGGTAAGAATTCAAATAGAAAGACTACACATACAGATTAATCGACAAATGAACCAACGACCGGTATATTTTAATACTATTACTAGAACCGGCTGTGACGAGAAGGTGTGAAGCACAGGTTTATGGAATCGAAGAGCTCCTAATCAAACTTTAACTATGGATTCATAAAATTGACAATGAAGAGAAGGAAACAACGAAGCTTAAAAGCTTCGAGCCTCGTTTGTTAATCGTGTTAAAAACGGACTGTGAAACCGTCTTAATTGAAATGAAAATTTGTAATTAAATGGCTGTTTTTTGGATCTGCGTTTAGAATGAGGAGGTTATCAGAGTCCTCTTACGAATAATAACAAAATGAAACGAAGGAATAGTGAAAGAACAAGAGGAAGTACGATTTAAGAAAGGCACACAAGGGCGAGCCCTATTAATCCACTTTTTCTTACTCCATCCACTTTCTTCATTTTTTTCGGTCGCGTTGCTATAGCCAACAACACTCGGATTTCTACAAAATTTACACAAAATACTGTATACTGCTCATAGATAACGTTTTTGAGGTGGAATTGGAAAATAGAAATATTTAAACATTTCCAATTTTTGGCGAATGCGCACACTCAAAGTGCAAATATTCCAATTTATGGTGAATTCGCCGCTTAATTGTCACATCTGAAACGAATATAAATAGACATACCAACATTAATTATGCAATAAATATTGAAATACTATGGTGTCGGATATTTTCTTTTGGCTACTTAAATACCATACACAGAGCCCTCGCTAACTTGAACGCCATACTCTGTAATACCTGCTGTTTCAATGGTATTCATTCTTCAAATGTTTTTATATAATACAAACAAACCCCATCAATCTAACCTTAACTCTGTACATTCAAACCAATTCAAATGTATTTATCGAAATATGTGTTAATTTTGTATCTTGTATCTTATATCTGTATCTTGAAGCGCAATAAGGGTGCAAGGCCTTCTGCACTGACGTTTCGTACACGTCTTCGCCACGGGCAATAATCCTCGCCTCTGGAATGGAAAGAGCGGGGGGAATGCCGCGTTCGCCATTTTGCAAGAAAGTGATGAGAATTTTGACATCTCACATGAAGTATTCCAATGGAACAGAAAAAGTAGTGCGAAAGACACAGTTCCGTGGTCGTAATTGTCGTATTCCGTGCGTTCCGTCCCTCTATGACGTGAACAATGGCTGATTTGTAAACATTCGGAAGGCAGAAATTCAAACTGTGATTAAAACAAAAGTACTGATTTTCCGCACCTGGGTTAACCACAAATGATATGAAGACCACATATATAGTGTTTCCTGGCAATTTTGTGTAAATCCGAGTGTTGTTGGCTATAACAACGTGGCCTTTTTTTCTCTTCTCTTCATCTCCTCCGAAGCTGCTGGGTCGTCCATCCACACGCTGGCTGACTGGCTGGTTCCCGGTTGGCTACACTGGTCGCATCTTCTAAAAGAAAAATAAACCAATATTCCGTTTACGTTCGTTAATGTTTTATACTTTTTTTGCTCAAAATCGTTAGAGCCTCACAAAGTTGCCAATTCGCGCAATCGAACAGTTAGCAAATGGGATCGAAGCTATTCCTAACTTTCCAATTTTTTTTCTCGTATTCACCTTTCCCACCGATCTTCTGCTGAATTAATTTAGCCACAAGTCTTTCGGTCTCGATAATATGTTGAGAGGTGTGTACCAATTCTTATTTTAATAATAATAAAAAAGAGAAGCGAAAGCGCATAAATGAATACAAAACGCGTCGATACATCTCTGGAGCTCGTCCAAATGAAAGTTATCTAGCCTTTTGCTCGACAAACACTTGTGCACACATACACAGTCGGTCGGTCGGTCTGCCTGTCCGATTAACAGAGGGAGAGAGAGAGAGCACGTTCGCGTTCTTTACTCGGGATTTCCTCGGGCGACCGTTAACGAGAGGCGCCCCATGAGTACGGGTCGCTACCAACTTTTCTCGGTTTCCGTCGAATAGGCGAGGGTGTCCGTTAGGCATAGGCGGCGATCATGCGTTTTATTAGAGTTACCGCGATATTGGCGATCGCTCTGATCTCGACGAGGTGCGTCATGACGGTGACAGAGTGTAAGTGTAACGACATCGCAGGAGGGGATGTTGCCGAAGGAACGCTTAGGAGGAGCGCACGGGAAGCCGCCGGTAGGAGTTTCAATTTCATTTTAGAATTATTCTAACAAAGGAAAATATCCAGAAATTCTTCCATATTCTATATCTACATCTACATCGAGATGTTATAAGAGTTCTCGACGAGTTTCCAAATTTTTAGCGTCCATCGTCCATCGACGATTGGAAAATTTTCCGAATTTGGTCTGAAAGACAAATTTTGCCGCCGTTGGCTTGCGTCTGATCAACGGGTGTTTCACAGGATATTTGTCGTTAACTATATTTTCATTTTGCGGTTTTGAGAATTTCCCTTATTAAAACTTGTTTTAGTACACAGGTAAAAAAATTTACGCTATTTACCGTTTCCTTAATATTTTGAAACCGTTTCTGCTAACACATTTGACTTTTCAATTTACTTATTTAATAATTACCAATGATTGGCAATTACGTGCAATTAAGAAATATCTAATTTGAAGAAACTTATTTTCTCTTAATTAAACTCTTTTTGATAGCTCAAATTTTCTCAAGACTATTAATAGATGTCTATTGAGTTTTTTAAATATTTACCGATTTAATCCACCTTTTTTTAGGCTTCCAAGGTTACAATTACATAAACATCCTTCTACTTGTAATTTATTATTCCTCCTAAAAATTGACCTTTTAATAATGGAATAATGGAATATTTTAATTTCCGCTTAACAACAGATCTGGCGTACAATAAAATATTATCGATATTTTCACAAATTTAACAGAAACCTAAATATATCAATCTAGGAAACTGAATATAATTACCAAATCTTTTAGCTACTTGTGTTAGTTACTTAGTAATGTTGCGCCTTCGCATTATGCACGCGTTCAGCTATACTTGTATTATCTATTCGTACGAAGCTAATAGACGGATATGATATGTTCTCGTTGCCGCGAGACATCATTCTGCCTATGTTCTTTGTTACAATATCATCTGTCGCCCCAAACATTAATTAGTATATAACAATTCTATATGGATTAAGTTCGCACTTGCGAAACATTCCACTAGTTATCGATGATTATTAATTTTTCCCACGCGATAAAACGCCAATCATATACCTAGATGTACGTTGTCGATTTAAGTATATTTTCGATAAACTCTTTTTATTTTCTTGTAATCGCCAAGCCGTTCCAGACCAGATATCCTTCAGTCTTCTGAGTGCTACGAACTTTATTGACTTGAAATTAATTAAATTTTTTAAACGAAACCTGTCGCATACAAAGAGACACGCTACATTAATGCGGAAAAAAAATTAAATTTACACCTAAATGACTCGAGCTTTTCCTCGAATGCTATGAAATGGCTCTACTCTACTTATCGACGTTACCGATGTTTGAATTTATTTATTGTATATCGATGAATCGATGAATGGCAGGTTTAATCGCAGAAAAGGCAAATGTAAATTAGCCGGACGCAATAAACATTCAAAAAGATGGCACTTCTCTTTCACTTTAACGATCCAATTTGTACTGTTATGTCACTTGTAAGAAAATGTGATTTCGATACTGTCTACGAATTAGGGATTCTTGAAACTTTCTGTTTTGCAGATAAAACTGAATTGATCAATAAGCCAGACGCTTTAAAGTTTGCTTTAAAAAAGTGCAATACGGCACATGATATTTCAAAAGTTTGTCGATAGTATTATATAACGTTCTATGATTTCTCCCATTTTAATAGCAATCGATTGAAATTTTTATTTCTGCGATTAACATTTCATTGAAAGAAAAGTATGTTAATTGCTTTAAACACTAAACGCTTATCGATACTATAAGTGTGTTATGTGACAATATGCAATTTACAATCAAAAATTTAAATTTAAAATCTCTTTAACCTTTCCTACCGCTGAAAATACAATAGTAATTAAAATTCCATTTGCTACATTGTTATAATAATGTCGACTCGAACGATACCCTATCCAGTTATTACTACGTCCTCCTCTTACCGGCTTTAATCATCGATCATAATCACCTGTCCGTTAACCTGGATTCGTGGCTGGTATATGTTATGTCGAAACTGACCTCTTCTATGATTGTTACTGTTTCTTGTTATTGTTTCTTAGCGTCTTCTAACGTTTAATAAAATTTCCCATATTTAGTAGGAATCGAGCGAGAGACGTGGAGATATCTATTTTGTCCTGAAACCTGATTAGATAGTAGTTAAACCAGAAACCGGTGACAGTATAACGAAAACTTTCGCTCTTTGCAAATATATACTATATTCGTTTCTCTCACGTAGGGGATAGTATATATTATCGAGAGATCAATTGAATGGGAATCAATTGAACTAGGAATAAAACGACACTGTTGCGAGAACTCGAGGTATTGCCGTGTCGTGTCCGATCAGCAGGAACTGATGATCGTAATGTGATCTACTCTCGGCTCTGATCACCTTAGCGAACCTCTACGACATACTATATGTACATTCTGTAGATGTTGCTAAAGAAGCAACACGGCCACTTAAAGAATGGCTAACACTGGAACGTGGTTTACACTCCCACGCTCTCTACGTTCGTACGATCTAAGAGTTTTAAGGAGTCCAAAGACCCACCGATCCCGACGAATTGTCAATTCGTCAAAATCTCAAGACTCGATACAGTCTTGAGACTTAAAACCACAAACCCTAAACATCTAGGCTTCGAGATCCTTTAAATCCTCTGGATTGATAAACTCCAGTCGCCATTCCGTATTCATCTGTTAATTTTCAAGTTGGTCAATTTGTCAGATGACTTTAAGGCGCTACGCATCCAACTAACAATTAATACCCGATTACGTAACGGTGCGCACGAGACAACTTCGAATCGCAGACTACGTTGTTATTATTATGACACCCTTGCATAGCTTTCTATTTTAAACCTTCAGGTGCATTAGGTATATAAAATTATTACACGTTTCTACTTACTTATCATTTTTATTATAGTTTATTTGGAGAGATCGTTTTCGTTACTTACCAAATCGAAATGAGATGAAAATCCCGTCCACCTTGTTTCAACTGATTTATTAATGACACATACGCAAACGTACGTTTGTTGAGATTTCTCAACCTAACCTAGAAATAATTAGCGATCCATTCCACATCCATAGTGAATTAAGAAAACGATTGAAATTCGTAGTAGGTACTTTAAAACGTCGAGAATCGAGGTTTCTTCTTTGAGATTTTCACCGAGATTTATGAAATCACTTCATTCGGTTTTTTCGAATATGACATGTTTAAAAAAATTTAAATATTGTTTAAAAAAATTCGGCAATACGGCAATTCCATTCCCATTACGATGTACTTTACATTAAACTTGATATCGCGACCTCCTCCGTTGCCGATTCGTCATCGATCATAAGCGGGTTTCATTTACAATAGGATTTCATATAGTATGCGTTCGAGATTTAAGCGGAGTAAATGGAATTTAAGATCAATGGCAACCAGGTAATAAGCATAATGTACTTAACGCTACTATTATTTTGAGGCGCACTTACGTAAGAACTTAGGTAGGTGCGTTTGTAATTCTATCGCAAGGTTGTGGGCAGATGCTTTTCCTTATTAAAGTAGATGGCATATTTTTTTATCTTAAGTGTTACGTCTAATGTATCCTTCTGACTTTCTATTCATATCCGTCGGAGTAATAATTTGGATTGTTCGTATTCTCTTGGGTATATTTCAGCATCATGAGCAAGCATTTTTGGAATATTGTAGTAAATGAAATACCGGATTAATTGAATAGATATCGAGTAATTGAAATGTGATTAAAAAATGACCCATCGCGATTTTTGTCAAAAAAGGGGTCGATTTTGGATTTTCAAAATTCCGGTGCTACGTGAAAGTGGTTTCTCTGTTAGCAAAATCGAAACGTTTTCCTTCATAAGATGGTCACTTTTCAATATATGGACGTGGGAATAATAAGCATTTTCTTTTTTGCAAAATGTCCATTTCTCGAAAACCCTTGGGCACTAAAATTCCCGCCAATTGAAGCCCTTTCCCGACCTATTCTGGAAGTTCGATCATATGAAATTAGCCGATTAGTACTTGACCACAAGATCGAGGGGAAAGTAATCCCCTGGACCTACTCTGCGAAGTTGATCTCATAATTTAAAATGTCAAAAGTTTATCTCTTTTTCCCGTTGCAAACTGTTCCTCTCGACTTGCTAACTGTGCTATCGTTATTAAAAAATATCACAAAACATTTACTCTTATGTATGTATCTACATATTTACGTTACGTAACCAGACCTTGCTGGAATTGTTAGAATTCCGTTTCTGTTAACTGTTCTTTTGTTTTTGTTTTGCTTCACGTTTTACATAACATCCGAGCCAGATTCGGTTGGAAAAATTGCCACAATTACAATTATTAATCGACCGACCGACAGGTGATGGTATAAATGTTATTTTTAACGCAACTAAAATTTAAATACGTACATTTCATTTTGCCGGAGAAAGAAAGTACGACCATTTTTACTTTCACCGGTGGTGGTGTAATTTTTCTCCGTCTCGATAATTAATGCATATCGTACAAATTGAAGTAGGCTCGTCGACGATACATACCTTTTTTAGTATCGACCGTAAACTTCCCGAACTTTACTTGTGTTTTTTGAAAAAGCACTCTCCTACTGCCGTTTAAAGCCGTTGCTATGAACACTTATTAGAAGAGTACCAGAAAGCGACCAAGAGAAACCAACATCAATGCCTTTCAATATGGTTAATTATTTTTTATAGGGGACATTATTGCTAGTCGATTTGGCGGTCGAATGGTTCAATATCAATTGCAGACTTTCGTGTACAAAGCCGGAACTATGTAACGTTTGTCACTGTTTATGTCGAATACTTTTGGTGTAATAATTAAATAGGAACATCTATCTCATTAAAGCAACCTTGGCATTTTAATATTTTTTTGGCTGGTGAGCAATCAGTGCCTTCTTTTTGGCTGTTGTCTCCTCGTTCTGCTTCCTACGAACAAACTAGGTTTAATTCAATTTTTTTACGTTACATAACTGTATTGAATATTTTGAGAAATATTTGTTAGTGCAATCTTTTCGACGTTCGTTCAAGAAAGTGTCTATCCAAAAATTTTAATCAAAGCATCGTTCAAAACGCAGTCTTGACGAACTTTTCCAAAAAAAAAAAAAATACCAAAAAATTTCAAAATTGGTGATATTTTCGAAAGTATTGAAGTTGGCAAATTGATAATTATCCATATTACTAAAGAGTATCCTTTAATAGATCTACTCTGCGAATTTCATATCTAATTATTAAATTCATTGTTGACCAGAATGAAAAGGGAGTTTAAACTGACTTGATTATTTTTCAAAATTTACCTAGCAAACGTAAGAAGAATAACTCCCTAAGCTAGTGGTAAAAGAATTTCTTAAAATGATGAATGCTTTCTATGATACGATCTACTGAAATGAACGTTTCAATTTGTTTCCCAAAAAAATCTTCACCGCGCATTTTTTTTTTTTTTTTCGTTCGAAATTCTGATCTGAACTGTTTCGATCCCCTCCTGTGCGGGCGCCCTGTTTAGGCGAGCGCCTCGACCTGCGCGAGATCCAGCGCCAGAACCAGATCACGACGCAGATCCTGCAGAACTACCTCGAAAAGCGCCTCTTCGGCCGAAACCGCTCCTCGAGGCCGCCGAGCCTGTGGGAGATCCTGCCTCGGTCGAGGAGGAGGCAGGCGAACAATATACAGGAGGCGATCGGCGCCACGAGGGACAACGAGGCCCTCGAGGAGAACGAGTCCGAGAGGATCAACTCCTACGAGGGATACCAAAAGGGGGAGGAGGAAGAGGGTGGGGAGTTCGACGGAGGAGGAGAAGGTAAGAGAAGGTTTTTGTGCGGTTGAATTTTCAAAAGTTGCTTTGGTTTGAATTCCGATTTGGTCGTTGGGCTGTTCCAGTCCGACTTTTTGAAATATCTTGTTTTTTTCGTTAGTAAGAAGATCATGGGGTTCATCTGATTAGTTATGTTTGTCCCCTTCTTAGTGACGAAGTAGAAGGTTAGAGCTTTGACTTCCAGGTCCGTAGACTCAATTCATGAAAGAGATCATTGATTCTGCTGAAAAAATCAGATGATCTCGATCTCAATTTTTGGAATGTTCCGTTTGGTACGATATGTTATTACATATCTCAGGATCATATATATTATGTTCCTGAGGGACGATAGTTATTACATTTGACGTTCTTAAAAAGTTGCAAACTGCTCACTGAAGCTTCAAAAGTAATTAAAATGTATTGCAAGCGTAGCGTTTCGACATCGTTTCTAAACGTTAAATTAAATTTTTAACCAAGGCAATTATCTCCATTGGGTAATTTAGACGTTAGGGAAAATTAACGATTTCGTTTATATTAGAAGGAAATTGGGAACAGGCCCGCGCGCGTCGCTTATGGATATTTACAATCTTTTCGAATTATCAATTTAGATTTTTGAAATAAAAACTTTGAATTATTCAATTTTGAAAAACGTTAGATTTACTGAAATCGAAATGCAATTAAATTTCGACGCAACTTTCCGATGTAAATCCGTAATAAAGTTAGATTAATGAGGCGATTAAGTGCTCTTTAATCTTTCGAAATTGTGTTTACGTTTTGACGAAACATGAGATAATCACTTTTGTCTGAAATTAATCCGAAAATTCCTTCAATTTTTCGAACCGTAATAACATACTATTATGTTTAGAAATCGTTTCGGTCATTAATTACCGTCGATGCTCATCTCCTATAAAAAATATGTCGGTCTAAATGTTAAGGTCATTACCATATACAAAGTATATACAATGCCAGCCGTGGTGTAATTTACAAAAAAAAAATGCAATTTTCGTCGGCTTTAATTGGCCATACGTCGTACAAGTGTTACGTAACAAAAATATTTGATATTTACAGCGTTACCGGGCATCAAATTTGATGCCGTTTAAACTTTTACGAAAACGGTAATTATCCTTATTAGCCGTCACTGACCGAGGCGACTCGATATCGATGCGTCCTTTTTCGGGAAAGGTAATTACCATTAGACCATGAGGATCGATGGATGCGCCTTTTACTTGCCGCATGCAAACAAAAGACATTATATTGATGGGTGTTTCAGTTAATTTCATGCAAATTTTTGCATTCAAACTTTAACAATTTCAGAACATACTTCGGTCAGTCGCTGTGCGGAATAATAATGGTAGTTTCAGTTCGTTTCCTGTAAGTTTTTGGAAATGGGCAGTTAAAAATTCCCTCTATTCTAAAGTAAAAATTTCGAACTTAAAAAATGTGTAAGTTAGGATATTCAAACTAATATTTCACAAAATAAACCCTAACGGCTTGTCAAGCGTTTAACAGAAATGAAGCGAAGATCGATCCTCGGGAGGAAAAGTCTCGCAGACTCGAGTGACGAAAATTCCAGAATCTACTGTTAAAAATTCAGCGATCCAAAAATGTCTTTGGCAAGTTGAGTGCAGCATAAGTATTTTTGAAAGTTAATTCAACAATGGAGGGAATTGTAACATTTGTTTTCACGTCTACCTGAAGGGTTTCGCCGTCGAACCTTTCGCGAATTAACATTATCGGCATGCATTTATCTCTTCGTACGTCCTAAATGAGGTGCGTGACGGAACTCGACGACTTCCGGTTATACATCTGCCGAAGAAAAATTTCCAAAATGTTTCGACATTATCTCGCAGATCCACGAGCGACCTGTGGCGCAAAACCGAAATCTCAAAGAGAAGATAGATAATGTGTTTGTACGCATATATAATTACGTCCGTCCAGTTTCTTCATCGGCGGATTTCCCTCTCGTCCGTCTAAAAATATCCGCTTCTCTTCGTCGTCTTCGATCGATGTCCGTCCTCCTCTCCTAGACCGAGAAACGACTTTCTCTGGCCGTACGAGACAAGGTCGTACCGCGCGCGCGGCACGTCCAGTAAGTAGTAAACGGCGAAGGCCCGCGTCGAGCAAAAGGAGTGCCGAAGAGACACGCTCCGACTGGGCGGCGGAAAAGTGCCCGAAGTTTCTTCCCTTTTTCCCTCTCGCGGTGCCGATATAGATGGGATGGTACGAGGAGATGTCGTCGTCGGTGTTCCTCTTCTGCCTCTTCCTGGGGGCGCTGTCGGCGGCGGGGCCCTCGATCCGGACGGGGTCCGCGGCCTCTGCGCACCTCACAGGTTTGCTGCGCCTAAATTTCATCAGAAACTTGGAATGATTCAGGCAACGAATGACGCACGCTCGGGAATGTGGAAGTTTTGGAATTTTTCTTTTCTAAAAAAAGTGTTATTTGTTGCCTGAATTCGTGTCGCTTGCTTCAGAGAATATGGTTCACATTTTTGGTGGTGTTCAAAATTAAATCTTGTATTAAAATCTTCACCGCCGTTGCCGTTATAGTCTCATTTCACACGTTATTCGCGTGCCGAACGTCTTCGTATTTGAAAAACTATTTTTTCACTAGTTTCTCGTTTCAGATAGCGTTTCACTTATTTATTTCCAATGACCTTTCCAGTGATGAGCTCATCAACTTCTTCAAGTAAGTTACGAAAATTCTTCTTAGTTACGAATTATTCCAAGTGTTATTCCACCGTAGAGGAGGTATCGAAAGATGATTATTTCGAAATTATCATCGCTATGTCATTAACCTAAATATGAGGAGCATTTCTGAACACGTTAAAGATCCCTAGGAATCTCAGACCAGCTTTGAGATTTCTTCTTCCCAAAATGGAGGTTGCGTCGAAAGTGATATTAAGGCATTTTTTTAAAAAAATTTCCAAAAATTTTTTAGTTTCGGTAAAAATTTGCCTAAAAATTTTTATGGGAACAGTCAGTTCGAAAAATTACTTAATGAGTAATTATATAGACCTTAATACTGAACGACTTGAAATTTTCTGCCTTTCAGCAATGCTGCAGTTAATTATTACACATGGTTTCTACTTCCTCAATTAACCACTTTTATTTCTCTAATAATGATCAACGTTTTAATGCCGATCTCATCTTGAAACATGAATGCTTCAATCTTTGCGGGACAATTTAACTTATTGTATTACTAATAAAAGTCAAACATCAATTACATTCCGTTAGATCGTTTTAACGTCAAATTAATCGAAACGCATTGTTATATTCAAGTAATAATGACTTAATAAGAGTAACTTGGCAGCTTAATTAGGAATGAGGGTTACATGGAAGTAATCACTTTAATTATTGCAAGTATTTTAAATTACCTGCTTCATTACTTAATGGCATAATGTAATAACCGTAAGAAGAATCATGGTACTTGTATAATGTACAGCGTGTCTCACGAACGTTTACTGAAAGCCAGTCAAATTATATTAAAAATCCAAAAATGCTGTCATTTGATGTCACACTTATTGAAATCTTTTATATCTCTCCTCATATTCGGTGTAATGTGACTTCGCCCGTTTATAGAACATGGCAAACTTCCTTGCGGCAAACTGAAATATTATAATGGTACGTGTGCGAAAGTAAACGTATGAATATGTTTTTCTTTATCGACTATATAATTCCGGATGCATTTTCCTTGGCATAACTTCAACGCAAAACTACATATTACACATATGTGAAAGATGTTTCGATTTTTTCAATTTCAATTTTTTCAAGTCGGCACGACGAAATAGAAATATTCGTCAGTATTCGATTTCTAAAAATTCCTTCGAAAACAAGTTACCGGTTCTTATATAAATCATTCGAATTTCTAATCTCGACAAAATTTATTCTGAAACGTTCGCTCGCCTGCATTCAGAAAATATCCTTTGACAAATCCATTCTTTTTCTGAAAATGAGCTAAATAAATTATTCGTCGATACGTTTCGACCTCAAAAGGGGTTATTTACACAATCGAATGCGTTTGAATGTTTATACGGCACTTCGAGCTTATTTCTGTAAAATTTTAAGGCAAAAAAATATAGTAATAGATTTATTTATGTTTGGATGGCAAATAAATTCTTATTTTAAAAATTTCCACCTCGCATCGCTTGAAATTTGGATAACTTCAATTAACGCTTCGAACCTGACGTTCACTGCGGAACCTAATTAATCCAAAGAATTCCACCGTTAATAATAATTGAAATCGACACAATTACGCATTACTACAATTCCACTCGGCGACTGATTAAGTAATAATATGCAAAATAATAATTAGGTAGTGAATACGCGACATGTCGATGGATACGGGGCTCTAGTTTTTAGAATGGCAGGAAATGCAATAAGAGTGAATGCAACGACGGACGTCGTTACACTTTCATTCCGCCCGTAAAATTATATTCACGTCGTCCGATTAAAGGTGATCCGTGAATACAATGCTGCGAGCGACGACAACTGCAGTAAATCATTAGGGTAATTAAAGCGGAGGTGCAGTTTACGTTAACGTCGAGAGCACTTTCGGTTCCTCTATGTTTATGTTCGAGGTTCGTAATGTACGAACTGACAAATTAGAAGAGAAATTTTAAAATACCTTCTTAGCTCTTATCGTAATTACGGCGGTAACTTTAATCAAACATGTGGTGAATGCGCGAGCGCTTGCTTGTCCATCGCTACTTCGCAGTTTTTTAAAAATTGCCCCACAAAAAAGTTAGTCGGTCCATACATAATTGAAATACCCCTGGGCAGAATTTGAACCTACAACCTCTGGCTTTCACGCCTGTACTCTATCGCTTGAGACATTTGAGCTGACCACAGGCTCGAGTGTGAGTTCTCTCCTGAAATAACTTAAAACAGTTTGAGGTTATGGAACGATTGAATATTTATAATGAGATACGATCTCACCTCATGTAGGCTGTTGTCCTCGGATTTAAAAAAAAAATCCAATTAATCGTTACACAGAAAAAATGTATACCCAAACTATTCGGTGTAGTTGTTTTTTTTTTTTTTGTTATTTATTCAGTGGAAACTTTGAACTTAATACATTCAACTCGTGTGAGCTTCAAGGCCTTAAACGCCATCTGTAGATATTTAATGATACATGATACCAATTATTACGATTAATAAGGCACCAAGGTACAAATCGACTTTTCTTTTGTAAACCTTAATTATAGACAAAGTTAATGCAATTAAAACAATCTTGCAGAGATATTTTAAATTGCGGCCACTTAAATTGTCGTTTTCATCGTTGTCAAATTCACAAATTCATTTTCGAGAGGCACCGCCTTCAAAATACCAGACAAGTCTTTGTTATAATTTACAAGCAATAAATTGAATAAACATTTAGAAAACGAAGAGGCGAAGGTTATGACGATTATTTACTATAACTCTGCAATTATTTCAAAGTGCTGAAAGGGGAAAACATCCTTTTATTTAAAATCCGAAAGGACAAATTACAAGATGGTGTAGCGGTTGTAACGCAGCAATGACCATAGAAGATATGGAAGAGTTATATGCCGTTGCTAATAATTAGAATAAATGAAAATAGAAGTGTAAATGAAGTTACAGACAATTTTTATTCAAAAAAATATTTCGCTTGCAACGACTACGTGTGTTAGTACATTAAAATGGTGAAACAGAGTGAAATACGAATAGAAAATAACATGGTTCAGTGGAACGGAATAGAGTAGAGTGGACTAGAATCCAATGGAAAGAAATAAAATATGGGTAAATCAATAACTAACATTGTAGCGGAGAGTAATGGTACCCAGTGAAATGGAATATATAGTAGAATGGAGTAGATTGCGATGCAAATAAGAGCGAAGAGTGAGGCTTAATGGAATGAATTAGAGTGTGAAGTATTGTAGATTATTTGAATTATACTTCCAGGCCACTTTTTACCAAAACTGCCACAGACACCTACAACACCCCGACAACTTTTCTCTTCGTGCCAGTTAATGTTATTACAAAACTCTGTTGCGTTCGTCCAGTGCTATCAGTATAGGACTTTCACTTTTTTTAAACCTATCACTGACCAGATTTGTCTCATGGCATTTTTTTACCTGCAATTAAAGTAACATCACTCTGACCGGAACAGCATGGGGCGTGTCCTCTCTTAATCTAACCCGGCGATTCTTTGCTTAAAACAGATTTCACTCGACGTTTGTGAAATATAATGTGGATATACGCATAATCCGACTGAATACCGTGGACCGATAATCATTCAATTATCGCGTTAAATTTAAATTTTGAGAACAGGTAGCCGTTGCTCCAGTTTCCACTTGAGATATTGAAATGTGCAACCCAGATCGAGATTATAAGTTGTAGATGTATTCGTCTTTAATCATACTGTCTGCTTCTGTTACATTAGCACCATTAACGCTTCAATTCGATTGTAATGAGACGATTTTGACTTGAAGTTAACATTTGTGTTAGACGGTGATCAGTTTTTGTCCACATACCGCGGGCATTGCTTAATATGGAAAACGAGTGAAAGTATGTAGAGGTAGTTAAAGAGGTAGAGTCGAATAACGTACCAATTTTTTAATAAAGCAAATTTCGATTATTGACGAACACACTTTTCTTGTATGTAACAGGCGATATATTTTTTACGATTTATACACAAAGACACCTTGCACGCAATACGCTCGAAATGTCCGACTTTCTATCCGGCTTTGACGCATGTATTTTTACTTCACAGACCCATGTCCCAATTGTATAGACGATTCGATCCCTGCGCCCAACAGATGGACCATGCCGCTCCTCAAGTCCGGCGACAAGAGGTACTACCTAGGGATATTCTTTAAGGTAAGTACCGAAATGTAATCACATCGACGTTGCTAACGTATACATTCCCAGGCGAATTACTTCCGTGCCACCCAATACTGCAGATTCCACGGTATGCACTTGGCTAGCATTACGTCCCAAGAGGAGAACGATAAGCTCGAAAAGTACATTAAAGATTACGGTGAGTGACGATTCGAAGCAAGATTTTGTCGCATTTCGTCAAGTACTAAAGTATTAATTAGTGCATGTATATATGTGTTCGATTAAATCCATTCCAGGATTCGGCAACGAGCACTTCTGGACGTCCGGCACGGACCTCGCCGAGGAGGGAAACTTCTTCTGGATGTCGACCGGCAGGCCGATCACGTTCACGAACTGGAACGCCGGCGAGCCGAACAACTTCGAGTACGAGAACGGCGAGCAGGAGAACTGCCTCGAGCTGTGGAACAGGGACGGGAAGGGCCTCAAGTGGAACGACTCGCCGTGCTCGTTCGAGACCTACTTCGTGTGCGAGGTGCAGCAGGCGTGAGCGAAGCTCGACTCGTACCCGGACTCGGACTCGAACCGTGCTCGTTCATGAGGCGAAGTACATAGTGTATGTATGTGCACCGATGTGTCTTCGTCTAATTCCATACCAAATCAAATATGAACGTTTCTTCCGATCGTACGGTATAGTTATCGCAAGGGACGAACTTTTAATTAAACCTCGTGTAAAGAAAAATTCGATTACAAAGTACTCGTATTCTTAAGTAAAAAGTATTCGTATTCTTAGCCACAAGATACTCTTGTATGAAGGAGCGCCGACAAATGATAAACATTTTAAGGTTACGTCAACGTAGGCTCAATCGAGGGTCTAATATAATCATTCGAAATATTAATACGTTGACATCGAAGAAAGCATATACATTCCTGATAAAGAGGAAGCAGGTCACGCCAATCTCTTTGCAGCATTTCAAATTCATAACCCGCCACTGCGTTTGAATAAATTACTTTCTTAGTTACAAGCGGCAGGTTGGAAAACTGGCGAACCGTTAATTTTCGAGTCAACGAGATATAATGTAATGCTGATTTCAGGTGTTCCATTGCGCTCATTTATCTTTTCCACGAACATAACAGTCAAACTATAATTGAAATACATACCTACCTATTGTTGTAAAATCATTTATTATTCAATGAATCACTGACGTATTAAAAAAAAAAAATAGTCCAGTGATATGTGCACGTTTACGTTGGCGCATATGGAAGGAAACGGCAATTCCTGATCATCTCCTGTAACAAAGTTAGCGTGCGCATTTTACCCTCCACTTTCTTCAATATCTGACTAACCGGGAAAACGAGTTATTTTCATTTCAAAAGAATGGAGGATCTCGTTGATGCCCATTAAAAGTTGGGCGAGATGTACAAATTGCCCTTGTCGTCTCTACACTTATGTAAACATTCTGGGTATGTACCTTATCGAAACATCTGATAGTATTATTCATTCAGTCTCACACCCCTAAATCTTTACCTAGTCTCTATGTTAAGAAACTGTCTGACAATAGTAGATGAGATATCATATAGTGTAGAGAATATATTTAATTAGTGCAAAATGACATCTTATGTAAGTTAATTATTAGAATTAAACGTCATGGAGAGATACTGGTTCACATTTTTCACTCGAACCACTGCGATCCAATTTTTTTAGCAAATTGCTACAGTACAATTGCATATGTTTTTGTTATGTAATGTAATCGTTATTAAGTAAATTGTTACTTATTTGAGTTGAGGAGCGTGTGCGTGTGTGTGTATATATTTATAGCAAATATTTGTACATAATTTTGAATAAAGTTTCTCTGTTAAAATCATATAGTTTGTGATTTCAAATAGAAATTCTGGTTTTTCGAAAACTATCGCTTGTAATTTCCTTTTCTTAAGCCCAAACTCGATGGGCAGCTTCAGGAGAATGTACGAGTATAGCGCCCGACGGTTTTAGCGAAGTTATGATTTTTCCAAAATGGGAATTCGCCAATTTTCTTCGGGAATATTGGAAAAAGAGCACAGTAGTATACGTAGAGAGAGGGAGAGAGAGAGAGAGAGACAAAGAGAGAGAGAGAGAGAGAGAGAGAGAGAGAGAGAGTAGTTAATTGTTCAAAGAGAGTAAATCCCATGAAAAGACGCAAACAATTTCGATCCCATCTGACGTACCAAACAAGCTCTCGTTTTTTTATCGCTCGCCCTGTACCCGGGCGTCGCGACGTCGAGCGGCGCGCGACTCTCGTCCGGGGGAGCAGACGAGAGCGCGCACCTTTCGGCCGGCCGTCGCGACGCCCCCAGCGTGTGTACGTTGCGTGCGGGACGGACGTGTCGGTTGTCGCTCTGTGCGTGCGGGCGTGCATGTGCTGCCCCGGGAGACGGAGGCGGCGACGGCGACGGCGACGGCGACGACGACGGCGCTCCTCCACCATCCTCGACGGCTGATTCACCGGGACATGGCGAAGCCCCGGCCTACGCTAGATTTGTGGTGAGAGAGAAAAACAGACTTAGACAGAGATAGGGTTGGTGGGGGGGAGATGCAGTGAAGTTATTTTTGTCTAGGGGACTTTGCTCGTTTGTAGTTTTCTAGCAAGTGTTGGACTTGTGATGGGGGGGCGGGGGCTTTTCGTATTTGCTACATTATTGCTAGAAATTGGCTGTTTAGTTGGAAATAGAAAATGGAAAATTTACTGTGAATATATCGATGAAGCACACATGCCTATAATTATATTCAGGTAACGTTGCTCGTTAAGATTTCTCTGGCATGAATAACATTTTTGGGAAACTCGTGGGTAATCACTTGTACAGTTTCCGTAAAGAGGAAATCCAGAATGTAGGTCATCTGTACCTGGTGTATTCATCACACGAGAACGCCCCTATGTAACCTGCAATTGAAATCTTCCTAGGGGGCGAGCAGGCAACCCCTAACTCATCTCCGTGAACTAATTGATAAAAAATTTGCCATGTGATTGTCCCCTTCACTCCGAGGGACAAAAGCCATGTTGCAATACAACTTTATGTTTTCTAATACCGTAGTTATCACCTCATATTAATTTTTCACCGCAAGTATTTAGTATTGTATTCTTTCCTGCAAATTGAAACGAAACGTTTTTAATTCCAGTTTACCGTACGCTGCATGTTCATATTCATACCCACAACATAAAAATTAACCCAGTCGTGACGTCTGTTGCCACTAACGCCATCTTTTGATCTGAATCTACGACCTTTCGAGTCAAATGGTTAAAATCCAAAAGTGATTTTTGCATGAAATTCATAACTTCACCAACCTTTAATCTATACTACACTGTGAATCTTAATTACGAACTTTATAAATGTCTTAAATTATATTAAAAAAAATTTAAATTCAACCATTTGAATCTATGAATCTTATTCTTAACAAATATCCGATAGCAAGTTAATTAATCCATAATTTTGGTACTTAATGAACGCATGTAGCTTATTTAAATGTACGATCTTTGAATTTCGAAACTGAAAATTCCCAAAATTTTTCTGAACTTTGAACAAATTAAGGTGATTCCTAGTTCAAGTCCGGAGTCGTTGTACTTAAGTCTTAGTTCTTAAAATTCAGAAGTCATCGACACAATGTGAATCGTAAATAAGACTTTTTTGAACCTATAACTCTAAATATAAGTGCTTTGAAACGATGCTCTTCAGATTTATGAAAACTCTTTCTTTCAAGTGGGAAGAGATTATGTTTTCGTAAATGATGAATTCTTAAGAGACTACCCCATGAATCGTGCGCCTTAAGCTTGGTTATTAAAACCCAGAAGTGGTTTATCGGGCTCGAAAGACAAGACATTGAAATCATGAACTTTGAATCTCAAGTAGAAATGAATTTCTTGCACATCAGGAAGGTGTTCGGTAGAAAAGACAATCTGTTGATGCTATTTATACTCTATCATCGATATTTTACAAGTGTCATTAATATTATCGATCGATCTAACCGTATCGACGATATATCGAAGTGATCGTTCCTCGTAAATTAAAACATCTTGGGAGGACGACCCCGAAAGCGCCCCTAGAATTTAATATCCCACTTATTTGCGTGTAGGCGTATACCTACATATACGTAAACTACTCCGTCTCCAATATACACGTCGACTCCCCGCGACCCCAGGGGAAGATTAAATATTCCGAAATCCCACATAATCCCCGCGTATCGTATGTCTGAATACGTCTAATCCCGATGAGGCGAAAGGTATGGGTTGTCGATGAAGGTGCGAAATTCCTCCACCTGAGATCGAATCCATATATTGTATAATATGGTGGAGGAAACGACGAAGCGCCTTCGCCTGAAAGTCGTACGGTCAGTCGAGATCGACACCGGCGCTGGAAATTAAAATCTTTCATTTTAAAACCCCATCGGCGTTGACATTAGTACCGCAGTACCTCCGTCAGATTTCCATTCGAATACCGTAACGGTTACTCATCGGAGGTCAACACCGTAACTCACAACTTTACGTTACACTCTCGGTGTAACGTTCGGATTAAAGTTGTCCGGTTGTTCGTTCGGCCGAGACTTCCGCGTTTTCAGGTCGGCCGTCGTCTGATCGATAGGAGATCAGGGATCTCTCGGGTAACGCGAGCCGATCCGATTAAATTTCATTTACCGGAACGGACGGAGGGAAAGCAGGAATCAGGTACCGCGTTACTCGATAAGGAGGTACCGAAGGTGCCGCGAACCGTGTTTTTCGCCCCAAAGATACAGAAAATTTCCCTTCTTGTTTGAAACTGTTGTAATTGTCGTTAAAACAATGTGAGCACTCCTCCCCGCCGTATTTCGCAAATTACCTAAACTCTGTCTCGGGTCCTATTTCGAAACACCCTGTATATCCGCGGGATACCGGTTAGGGTTTGCCCGCCCACCCCTTCGAACTCCTCGACATTTCGACTGTGGAAAGGTCACGGGAATTGATGGGTACACAAATTCAAGTCTCGGCGGTGTTAAGGGGGAAAATCGTGAATTTTAAGGGACGAACATTCCCTATAAACTGTGGTTAACGAATGCCTTGATGAATTGTGATATGAACATTTCCGAGGCGAGCTCGAATTGACGGTAAACGACGAATCGTCCCTCGCTCGGTCTCGGTGTGTCTTAAAGTCGAGCTATTACAACTAATGAAAAACGTTACGATCTACTTTTAGTGTTACGTGCAAACAAAGTCGTGTTTACCGATTCGCGCCTCTCGCCCTCATTAGCTGATTAATCCCCGTAACGGACGTTTATGTTGCAGGAATGTAGCAGCGTGAAAAGAGCATTTTTTTCAATATTATGAGCGAGTTGCAGTCGACCATAGAGTTCTCCGTGGAATTATTCAAGTTTTACAATGTTGACTTATTTCAAAGGGGGTGAGTACGATGGTAAAATTTTCGTTTTAAGTATTCAAATGTGTCCGTTCAAAATTGAGATCCCATTGTGATAGGAACAAGTAAACCCTTGTTTTTCAAATTTTCAGAATGTATCAAGTTCGCTCATCACTACGTGCCTCATCGAAACTAAGTGTAGAAATAGAAGTAACGACTCCAGAGGTGACAACAGGGTTAGGTAGCGCAATCGTCTTAGGGAATTATGGAGCTTGTAGGCCGTTTCAGATACTTTATAGGAACGAAGAAGTTAATCTTAAGGACGTCGTCTTATTTAGGTAATTAACCCCATCTCTTCTTTTTATCAAAAAATAACGTCAATTTTTCACCAGGTGCCACATGTTAGTCGATGGCAACAATCTCAGAGAATCGTTAGAGCGTGCCGAATTTTCATTGATATTAGAACTATGGTTCAGTGATACGTCTCCGGCCTCTATGGTGATGGTATCTTCCAGGGTCTTACAATTGAACATGTCGCCTATAGAGGGTCTACACTATCACTTGCCCGTACTCTTCGACTACTTCCACTTATCCGCCATTTCTCTGACTGTACACGCCGCACTGACTGCCTTACATCAACCATCATTAAAGTTAGTAAAACGTACAATAATTCGATAATTTACTTATGTAATATGATATTTGGTACAGGAAAGGGCTGCTGCGCTACATGCAAAGCTGGTAAGTCCTACTTCATCAACTTAAATCGTATCAATGTTCAAAAATTCATAATTTCATTAATACGACTTTAATTTTGACGAAACTCGCTAAGAAAGTTTGTGGGAGTTTTTTAAGGAACTGCGAGGAGTTTCAACCCTTTTTACCGAGAACTATTTCAAAGCGATAACCTCGTTTCGCTTCGATTCACTTCGCTCTTCTACCAACTCTTACACGAGCTTTGGTATTTGTCGAAGAATCCGTGTGATTAAAGACAAATTTTATTCTTATGCACGTGCACGCGATCAGTATGCAACGTACATACATTTTTCGTTTCTAAACAGCGCCCCGAAGGGTTCAAAATCTTGGAGTAAAATCCGTTCGGCGCACTGTACTTCTTTAACGGATCCCGTCCTTCCAGTGAGTAGTAATAAGGTATATAGCAGAATCAACGAGACTCCGCAGGTACACTTAGAGGCGTACAACGTCCTACTGGATTCGAGCAATAACCTACGTTCGGCCATCAGGGAGTACAAGCACCTGCTGCGCCAGAGGGAGGAGATCGTCCCCGAGAACTACGACACGCTCGTGGTCAAGCACAACGAATACGACAGCACCAAGGTGAGTACCAGTCAGAGTCGAAAGCGTAGTATCAAATTTATCCGTAGTATCCAAATTGATGTACGTACCGTGAACCGCTCTCCTCTTAGTTACTGAAGAAACGGCCTCACGCTCCGACCTCGGGCCTGGCTGAGCTCTGCGCAGACAACATAAAGCTCTGGAACTACTTCCTGTTGACCTTCAGCTGTAAGCTTGCCATACAGCAGCACCTGAGCAAGAAGCATCACCATCTGAGGGTGAAGAGGTTCGCTGAACTGTTCTTCCTCGTGTACAACCCCAGGAAGTCGGCCTTCGGTTGCCACGAGTCCAACTATCAGAACTACCTAGTCATCGCCGAGGTGGCCAGGAGGTAAGACCCAACGCGTAACCTAACCCATTAGGGTCAGTGGTAAGAGGGCATTTATTAATGCAAGTGATACAGCTCTCATACCTATACAACTATCTCCTGCTTCCAGATCCAAATACATGCAAATGCTACCGCCGCTCCCCATACACTGTATCGCTTTGGACGGTGAAAGCGCTACGATGCCGGTCATATTTGAGGACAGGTACCAAGACCCCTTCGACCACAAAAGAAAGACCTTTAAGGACGTCGCCGAATGCGGTAAAAACTGTACCGGTTCCTCTCTTAACCGTTGCGATTATCGATTTTTTGCTCCGTAGATCCCAGCCCGTGGCGACCGAAAATCGAGAAGATCGAAGTCGATTCGACCAACTGCTCCTGCGGCATCGGTAAACTGTGGGAGACCCGCAAGCAGTTAGGGAAGACCCTCGTCAATATAGATCTCTACGCTCTGGAGGACCAGTTGGCTTTCGCCATACCGACGAGGCACAGCAAATCGTTGGACCAGCTGCAGGTACGTGGCATTTCGAAACCATGTTTGGTCCAATGTCGATGGTAATCCTTTTTCGGAGACATCGCTTAGGGGAAGGGCAAGTAGGTGTTTGGAGTGCTGGTATCCATCTGGTCCAAGCAATTGCGCTGGATCCATAATGACAACTCTTTTTTTTTTTCATTATTATGTTGCGTTTCATTTTTGACATCTCTTGCCGACACGTTTCTATTCCAGGTCTGCTCCCTGGACACATTTCGGCACAGTCTATGTAACATCAGGCGCCCCAAGGGCGAGAACGGCCCCTCCGGCCCGGCCGAGGTCGCGCTCCGCAGGAGGCAGTCCACCCTGGTGAACGTCGCCAGCGAGCACGACATGAGGGCGCACTTCCAGGGCGCGGGAAAGGCCGTTTACGAGTCGTGCGGTTGCACTAAGAACGTCCAGAGATTCGAGAACGCCGCCTCGGACCAGAGCAACGGCTTCTACGGCGGGAGGTTTGACCTGGCGGAGCTGGCGCTGCCCGCGTCCTCGAAGCTGGTGAAGTCTGCGAGCCAGACTCAACCCGAGGGCAACGCGAGCATCTTCAGGTCGAACTCCATGCGGTCCTTCTCCCCCGAGAGGGTCGTGACGGGCGTCCAGAAGTTCAACACGTTATTGACCAAGAAGGGTTTCACGGAGAGGGCGCGTGGAGGTGAGCACGTCACAAATGAAACATGAATACTGTATAAGGGATTATCAACTTCTCAGTATACACTTCTCAAACGATTCTTCAAAGTTCTTGTTCCCTAGTTGCCAATCGTAGGCATTACATAAGTACCCAAAACTTTCCGGTTCAGAGTTACCAATGAACACTTCATCTCATAGAGAAAATCTCGAATTTTCAGTCCAATCCGCCAGACCGGCGCACCACAAGAAACCACAGTCGAAGCGACGCCTCATGAACGGCAAGCGCTTCGATATCGGCCCGGGCGGCTCTAGCTCCAACAGCAGCAGCAGCAGCAGCAGCTCCAGTCTCGAGGGGAGCCCGACGACGAGGCGGAAACGGACCGGACCGAGGAGAAGCGCTCCCGGCGCCAATCCAGGCGTCAGGAGGGCGCGCAGCGCCCCGTTTCTGGCCGAGGAGGCGACGCAGCCCGCGCTATCCGGCACCGAGTCGCTGCCGAACATCATCTCGAAGCTGGAGGAAAGGCTGTACCCGGAGATGAGGTACTACACGTCTACGTCGTCCGCTACGAGCGAGCAGAGCGGCTGGATCAGCTCGAGGAGCAGCTCCATAGGTAAAAGTAGAGCTGTAGTTATAGTTGGCTAAAGTTGCCAAATCTATAAGAAAAGTGCACTGTACAAAACTGGGCACCCAATGATTAGGTTATATGTTAGGGTCCTTGGTTTCAGCTTCTAGTACGGACGCGACCAATCCTGCGACTACCGTCGTCCCGATACGAGAGAAAAATCAAAAGAAGAACGCTTGCAATGCCGACGACAAGCCTATCAAAGACAGAAGAGAAGTGAGCCAATCAAAACCTAAACTGAGCCTATTCCGCGCGGACAGCGACAGTTCGAACAACGGGTTCCCAAGGCGCCAGGTGGATTTTCATTCATTGAAAGGTACGACTCGCAGGTTTCACGGTTCTGATCGAGTCATTCGACCTTTGACTTGCAGGCTGTGAGGCGAATCAAAGTAATATTTCCGAGGTCTTCGCCCTGCCGCCGCCGAAACAATTCAGGGACCTGGAGTCCCCGTCCACTTCGATTACGAACGGTACGAACGAGGAAGAGATCAACGCCGTGGACAATCTCCTGTACCACGTCGTCGATACCACGACGACTCTCGAGAAGAGGCCGAGCCAGTTCAATCTGAGACCATACAACGAAACAGAAGGTCTGCAGTTTTATTACGAATTAAGCTTAGTCTATACTATCGACCGATTTTTCCTTCTCAGACCTCCACTTCGCCAAGGACAACAGCGAGTCGATCAAGACGTTCCTCAAGGCGAAGAAGGAGTTCAAGTCGCAGCTGAACTTCCCCGGCCTGCTCTACTCCGACCTGGACGACTTCGCCTCGACGACCCCCTACTTCCACATCAGCGACGAGTTCCGGATATTTTCCCCAGAGGGTCTGCACCTCGTAGTGTGCGTACACGGCCTCGACGGCAACTCGGCAGATCTCAGGTTGGTCAAGACCTATCTTGAACTGGGTCTGCCTGGGGCATATCTGGACTTCCTCATGTCTGAGCGGAACCAGGGGGATACTTTCAGCGACTTCGACACCATGACCGATCGGTAAGCAGAGAAGAACCTGATAGAAAAGGTTGCATTAGAGTCGAGTGTCCCTTTCCAGGTTGATTAGCGAGATCCTGCACTACCTGGACACGAGCAGCATCAGACCGACCAGGATAAGTTTCGTGGGGCACTCCCTGGGGAACATCATAATAAGGTCGGCGTTGACGAGGCCGCAGATGAAATTCCTGCTACCGAGACTGCATACGTTTTTATCATTATCTGGACCACACTTAGGAACTTTGTATAACAGTAGCGGATTAGTCAATATGGGTATGTGAGGTAGTATAGTAAAGGGAAGCCTGTACACACCTTCGGTTCCAGGGATGTGGTTCATGCAGAAATGGAAAAAGTCCGGTTCTCTCCTCCAGTTGTGCTTGAAAGACTCCACGGATCCCCGCCAGTCGTTCTTGTATCGTTTGAGCCAACGCAGCACCTTGCATCACTTCAGGAACATACTCCTCTGCGGGTCTGGCCAGGACAGGTGAGCGCCCATCACCAGGAGCAATTGAATATCTCTTGACCTCGATGATTCAGGCTGTAAAATCGTACTTCAGTATTGTAATACATGAGAGAAAGCGTTTCCAATCTGTCGGTTTCTACTCCAGGTACGTCCCGTTACATTCCGCGAGGATCGAGCTGTGCAAGGAGTCCCTCAAGGACAACACCTACCAGGGCAAGGTGTACCGCGAGATGGTCCACAACATCCTGTCGCCGATAATAGCGGAGAAGAAGCTGAAGCTGCTCCGTTACGACATCCACCACGCCCTGCCGAACACGGCGAACGCGCTGATCGGCAGGGCGGCGCACATCGCTGTCCTGGACTCCGAGCTCTTCATCGAGAAGTTCATGGTGATCGTCGGAATCAAGTATTTCCGTTGAGGTGTTTTTTTGTTTGAATAGAGTTTTTTAAACTTTCGCCTGTGGATTATTGTAAACGGTTCGGAAAATGGTGATGGGTGTACTTCTGTTGGACCAAACGAAATGTTTCCGATATAAGTTTAATTTTGTTTACTGGTGAGGCAGAATTTAACAGAAATGAGGCACAAATACCTTGCCGATTACGTAGATACTTTAAACTTTGCACGTTATGAGCTTCGGATCTACTTTTTTTTTTAAACAATTAATAAGGTTTAGACACTACTCCAGGGAAGGCGTTGAACATTTTGATTCGATTAACTACAATACGCCGTTCTTATAAACAAAAGTTAAAGGAAGAGCTTTTACTTTACATTACAGCCTAACTAATCTTAAGAAAATTATCGTAATTTCATACTCACCCCGTATGATGCCACACCTCAAGTTTGGATATCAAAGTATTACGGAAATATTCGAATAAAGTTAAGCAATAAATGAAGTACCCAATGCTACTTTTCACGTTTTCTTATCACCAACATGGCACCGACGTTACAACGACATCGACTAGTAAAGACACAGGTTGTATTTCTCTTCCGTCTTGAGGAAGTGGCCCTGTCTCATTTCCTTATTTCTTAACTGTTGCTCCGTGTCTTTCTTCAGGGGCTCCTTCGACTCGCTGAGCACTTCCTCTCCGTTGAAGTACACGACGAACACTTCATTGGTAAACACGACGGACTTGCTGTTTTTAGGGACGTACTTGTACCTGTCATCAAAGAGAAAACTCAAAGGAATACTACAGAATTAACAGAAATTTTAGACGGTGGATGTCAAGCTGACGATAGCTGATAACTGACTTGTACCTGGAGACGTCCTCGGCTTCCAGCGCGGATATCCCGTCGTCGAGCTCCTTGGTGGCGGTCCGCCTCGCCAAGCAGGACTTTCCCTCGGACGGCGTCGAGCAGGCCGTCTCGTTTTGCACCTGCTCGACGTTCTTGTTCTTCTTCTTGTTCCTCTTGAACTCCTTCTTGGTCTTCCTGCCCTTCTTGTCGAAGGGGTCCCAAAAGAGGCTCTTCGAGGAGGTCCTGGACGACGTCGGCGTGCTTATGATCGGCGAGGACTTGGGCGAGTCGGACGAGCGCCTCATCGACGCGGAGCACGACGGTGCCTCGGAGTCCTCGTGGCCGATTCTCAGGTTCTCGAGGCTGCCGCGCGCCCTCGTCAGGTTCGAGTCGAACGGCTCGTCGGTCTCGGGCGGGTCGACGTTTCCGCCCGCCGCGGAGCACTTGTCCCTGTTACCCCACGATTTCACCCTGTTCACGATCTTCTGCTTGATGCCCTTCGACTTGATCGCGTCCTCGGAGGCGACGCTCTTGAATTTCCCGCGCGCCTCGGTCGAGGGCCTCGCCGGCGTCGGTTCTACGTTATCGGATTTGTTGGGCATTTTAGAAATTTTGAAATTGTCACGAGAGTTTGACGTCAAACGATGGGCTTGGGACAGGATTGATAGATTGACGGGGCTTTGAAAGCTACGACTTCCGCAGATCGGTGAATGGACTCGGGCGCACTTGTTTCAACGTGGATATAAGAGAGGAGACCGATGTTCTTTTATAGAATGATTCAGTCTCAAAAAGTTCCTTCGGGAGAACCTGTTCGTTTTCAGACTTGAACGACTGGGGACTCTTCTGTCAGAGTTTCTATGTCTTAGCTGAATTGTTCCAGTTTTAAGGCGCCGGAAACTCGCCTTTCACCCTCGTCCGTCTGCCACGCAACGTACACTCACTGTACGCTACGCATTGCCCAGTGGTCACGACGTGGACGTGGAAGTAGGATTTGTCGGTAGAGCTGATCATCAGTGAACATTTCACTAGAGTTTTGTTGCCACATGGCCTTCAGTTGCCCACATGACCTCTAGGACTCATTACCAACCTTAGACCACCACAGGTTTGTTATTTCTATTCATAGCCCGAAACAAATGGCTCCTTACACATATCTGTGATCTAAGTGTTGAATATGCAATAAGGACAGGGATCTATTTGCCACCAAGTGACGTCATGCACAGATACGAGTTCGCTGTAATTGTAGAATTCTGGTAGATACATTCATTATAGGATATTGGTAAAACAGAAACCTTAAATACATACAGATTTGGAACCATGGTGGTTTTTTTAATTCTCCTTAGACACAATATAACCAAATATAAACGCGACCGACACAACGGAGATTATTGTACCCTTTTTGAAAGTTTTTGAAAGTAAAAGAAAAGAGAAACTAGTGAAAGGTGGCTGTTCTTTGAAGCAACTGATGAAATATACACAAATATATCAGTAACATTTTCAATTAAGTATTATTAAATTTTTGTTTCGGACACTGAATTAAACTCAATTACACAGACTCCACCTTCACCAATAGTTCAACTATCCACTTCAAGATTTGAGCAATCATCTACTTAATATCTCTTTCGTCAGCAACATTCAACAGAGAACACCGTCTATTTATGTAATAACCTATTCAAACAGTCCCTTCAGATAGATTTCTCATCACCTATATTAAATAAATAACAAAATACATCAAATACGCATTAAACAGTCTGAAAAATAAATAAACAAAATAATATATCAAATGAGTATTAACCTCAGAGCATGAACATTCATCACGACACTTATCTCTATGGGAATTGTATGCTTTACGGAATGCCTTGGTCATCTAGTGCCAGAGTTTAACCTAAAATATCTTTGGCCACGATTCAACAGACCCTGCTCGACGACACTCTCGTCCATACTGGGCCCTGGATCCTAAAACAAGTCTCGTTTAAGGAAACTATCGGTTCAAATCGAAACGCAATCCACAGAGGACTCGCATATTCTTTCACAGAGAACAACTATACGGAAAGTAAATCACACACCTCCATATTATCATTTGGTGGCGTCTCATCATTCGTCTCGGTGATCAACAACAATTTATTTTCTTCCGCCTCGATATCAATGATGCCTCCGCGGCTCTTCTGATAGCAAAACAGACGCTTCATCTTCTCCTGCAGTTTTTTCAGGTCGCTTGTGACTTCAAAGTTTTGAGCACTTTCCAGATCTTTGGGCGGAAGCGCCAGCTTGAGCTCTTCAGCATCACAGGTTATCGGTTCTCGGCACACCGGACAGAGCGCCTGAAAAACAAATAATTATGTCTCCAATTTTCAACATGAAAGTACAGACCAATAAGTATTAGAAACAAACTATGGATTAGTATAAGAAAATACACACCAAGAAAGGACCAAATGGTCCAACTACACTTTTTTCAAATTGTAAAAAAAATTCCTCTTGTTCACCTTACCTGGAATTCTTTGGTCGATTTTTGCCAAGTGGGTAACTTATCCTGCTCCTCCTGGTACAGTCTCTTCGTCGTTATAAGATGATTTGACAAGCAGTATGAGTGAAAGTAATGAAAACATTGCGTCTTCGTGAAGCAGTCGCCCTCAGAGAAGCCGTATAAGCAGACAGCACACTGACAAGTCGGCAGGTTACTTTGAGTCAAATTCTCCCTGATCAACTGAAACACGTCCGATCACTTAATGACTACCGACTTGTTTCTTTTTATTTACCTCGATCAGCTCGTAGATGACGGGTTGGCCGAGGAACTCGACACATTTCTCTCTAATCGACTTATAGAGGTGATCGATGGTGGAATCGTCCAGGCCCCGAGGGCTGCGCAACTGCACCATCGGCTCCTCGTCCGGATACCTTTCAGGAAGCCTGACCTCCAAGGTGACGCATACATACTGCTTGTCCACCTCATTGGCAGTCGATGGGAATATTGTAGTCTTGACTAGATCTGCACAACCACTAAATACAATAAAGAGTAATAAGTTTTAAATTGAAAGAAAATCAGAGCTTAAAACGTGAGATCGCACCTTAACTACCAATTCGTGGGTTCTTGGGGTAAGTCACAGATGATATTTAAGGTTTTGAACTCACTTGTCTTTGTAGGAGATCGAAATGTCGTCCAGCAGGATCGCCTCGAGGGCCTCCAGCTCTTCTTGCACCCTGGAAATATGGAAGCTTTCCGAATCTACGTTTGAAAGTTCGTAAGTTACATTTACCTCTCATTCATTGACATCTTAGATGAACCGCAATCGAAAGGTGGCCAATCAATAAGAACGGAAAGGTAAAGTACAAATCACAAAACTTCCAAATTCAACAAAACTCACACCACTACAGAACACAAAACATCACGGAACGTGCAGGCCTGCCACTGTCCAAATGGGAATGGCATGCAACTACATGGAGGTCGGATTAAAAGATTGTCCTCCCTCTAAGTGCATACATACATTCATATTTTACAAAACTCGTCATATGCCGATAGTGAAGTTCTTAGGAACGCTGAGGTACTTTGTTTATCTAGAGATTGTAGTAGTCCAGCTCATACGTTTTGTTTCTCCAAAAATTTAAGTGAAAAACTACGATGTTTCAATAAATGTTTGCAAATTCCTGGGATTTACCCGAAACGTGACGTGGAGACGTACCAAACACGTACTCTCTTGAATTTTATTAATTAACTAATACCCTACGGTACTAATCCGATTACAAATATAAATATAGTTATGTAATATCTCTTGCAGGTACTCTCCAGACGTGTAACTCGTTCACTTTTCATTTCCGTCAGCAATTCAAATGTCGAACCGGGTTCGATGATGCGTCACCTGTCGGACGAATGAAAGTTGAACGATGTAACGTCGATCTATCCCATGAAGACGAGGGGATAGGGACCGACGGTGGCGTCTGCGTCGTGACTGATCGGCGCGTGCCGCGGCGTCGGCGGCAGCGGCGTCGACTCGGCGCTGCGCAGAAGCCAGTACGTCGTCACGAAACCTTTGCCCTTCAGCTCGACCTCGCCACGCAGCTCGAGCTCGAACGTGCCGAACTTGTCGAGCGTCTGCTTTGTGGTCTCGCTCACGTGAATCTTCAGAGCTGAAATCGAACAAGTAAGAGTGTACGCAGCAAATTTCAGGTTACCACAACCCCGACTCATCGACTGCCATCTATTAATGTAAAGCGGCAGCTGAGTAAACACGGTGTCCCAAAAACCCCAAAATGGCGGACGTTGCGTTACTATTACTAGGTCTTCTAGGTTGTTTACCTTGTCCGGTGCTCTCCATCCTGCTGGCCGTATTAACGGTATCGCCGAACAGGCAGTAGTGGGGCATCCTTTGGCCGACTATTCCTGCGCAGACGGGTCCCGAGTGGATCCCGATCCGGAGTTTCAGCTGGTACTCCGGGTTGTGCTGCATGGTGAAGGACCTCACGGCGTCCAGTACCGCGAGGGACAGCAGCGCTATCTCTTTGGCGTGGTTGTCTCCGTTTCTTTCCGGGAGGCCAGAGACGACCATGTAAGCATCGCCTATGGTCTCCACCTGGGGGCATGATCATGACGGCACCGCATTAATACCAAGTTGGTTCGTACGCGTACAGGGGAACTCAAAATATGGAACTGTCACAAATGGTAGGCATACCAAGAAAGGTTTCAGAATGAGATGTTTAAATTTTGTGGAAAAAGAATTGTAACTGCCACGTTTCGAATTATTAATTTTAGGGTAACTGTATAGTTTATCGACGGTTCATTATAATTCGCTATTTTCTCGTAAGTTATCGTTTTAATACGTTATTTAATATCCTTGTAATTCGGATAGTTCGCTGCAACATTCCAAGTACTAATTTCCCATATTTTGGTTTTCTCTGAACGTACACCCACAACCTGTACCTTGTACACATCGTAGAACCCAATTATTCTGTCGAAGGTGCTGTACAGGTCATTAAGGAAATCGACGACCTGAAAAATTTTGACTTATTCGAAGAACAGATTTTTTTAAATCAAAGGCAATTCGGGAACAGAAAGAGTCTCAGCTTCGAGGCATTCTGACCTATGCCTAGATTCTAAGCTGTTCCCTATCAACGTTATATAATTGCCTGCATGGGCGTGCTCTTGGCGCACAACGCTGTAAATCCGACGATGTCGCTGAAGTAGATGGTGACGCACTCGAATTGTTCCGGCTGGACGAGCTCGCCGAGCATGAGCTGCTGCGCGACGGGCCGCGGTAGCACCTGGTACAGCAGCTCCTCCGACCGCCTCTTCTCCTGGCTCAGCTCGGCCGTTTTCTCGCTGACGAGCACCTCCAGGTTGTTCGCGTACTGCTCCATACGGCGGAGAAGGTCGTCGATCAGATTTTCGCAGTAACCCCTGCGAGAGAAGAGGTTAGGATCTCGAAAATTTAAATGAAAACGAACGCAATATACGAGAGCTTCGTTTATGAATGTTTGTACACAAATTTGGAAAAAGAAGATTATTGTTTTTCACGATGGTTCTCAGAGAATTTTGGTGCAGACATTCAAAAAGCTTAGACGATCATACTTCATAATGTTCCTCAGATTGGATCTGATCGCCTCGAACGGAGGCCTGTCCTCCGGGTTATCATTCCAGCATTTCTCCATGAGCTCCATCAGTTCCTCAGGGCAGTCCCTTAGGGTGACCGCAGGACGAAAAGGGGGAGTCTCCCTTGTTGCCACCCGAGCAATGATCTCTGCAAATATAGAGAAACTATCATAAAATCAATATGAACATACGAACGTATCATTACTCGAGTACAAGGAGTATGTCTAGGATGTTATTTATAAGTCGTATCACCTGGTGGGTTAATTACATTTCCATGATGCTACACCGGGCCTGTCTAGGCTACATATGTAGTTTAAGCAGGTTCAAACCTACTTAACTAAAATGACCAAAAAACGAGTGATTGTTAGACTATTCAAGGATTAGACACTACGAGATTACCTTAGATCATAGCACAATCTTACCCTGCGGTTCTAGAAATTGACTGGCAGCCTCGTACGGTCCACCCCTAACTATGATCTCCTCGAGAATAATGCCGAAGCTGTAGACGTCCCCCTTTTGAGTAGCTGGGGTACCTGGTATGACCGTCAGCGGTAGGAGTTCAGGTGCTACCCAAAACATCTCTAAAAATGTAAAAAAAACAAGTTTCGTTTAAAAAAATACAAACTGACTATTCGATACTTCTCACTTTTATAGTATTGGGCGTCCTTGACGACCTCTATCGGAGTGGTAAGGGAACTAAGTCCGAAGTCTGAGATCTTCAGCACGAATCTGCCGTCGATTAGACAATTGCAGGATCTTAACTTGCCGTGGACCGAAAGTTCAGAGTTGTGCAAGTAAGACATTCCCTGAAACGTTTAATACCGTGTTTAAATAAGCGCTGGAGCGTAGGGATCATAGGATTTCTTCCTGGGCTAAACGTGAACTTCAACGTCCCCTTACTTTGACTATGTCGTAGATCAATGACATTCTGAAGTTCCAGTCTAGTTGTATGGCGTCGTTCTCCAGGACGTCCTTCAGGCTTCCCTTGGGGCAATACTCTGTCAGTATTAAGATGGTGGACGCTTCGATGCAAGCGCCTATGAAACGTATGGTGTTCTCGTGTGTAACGTCTCTAACCTAAAAAGGAGGTTACATCAGCAAACGTACTAAATAATCACCTCCTCGCGCATTTACTTGTTTAATCTCCCATAACAACTTCTTGTTGATGTCGACCTTCTTCCTGATGATCTTCTTGATAGCGACACGACTCCCCCTGTATATCCCGACGGTGGTGAAGACTTTGGAAGTCTGCAGGGAGGTCCTGGAGGTGATAGACGTCCTGCAGCTCGTCAGACCGTAAGTCTAGAAGAAAAGGCGATGTAGATTCGCTTTGCTTTTCGGACTATCCGATCGGGTACTACTTCAGATAGCTTCTGTAGGGCCAGTTTCGATCCGAACGTCCTCCCGGACTCCAGGTGCACCTCCTCCGGGCGGATCCTCCAGGACATGTTGTTCAAGTCCGCAGTGGCCTTCATGTGTCTGGAGATAGAAATTGATGAATTCAGAAGACGTAAATGTTATAAAAATTTTGATGCGCTCAAAATGGAGTCGACATTTTACAGGAATGGAATTTTTGTTCTGCGCATTACGTCACTTTCTGCTATGTTAAATCGCTGATAGATCTAAAATGACAACGAATAGCAACTGCACGTGCGAAGCACATACACTTGACGCTCTCCTTGACAACTGCTGCTTCATTATTTCAGTTTCACACTTTCTTGAGATGATTCGGCTGGGGTTTTGAACCAACAAGAGTTGTCACTTAATCTAAGGAAATATTCTAAGGGATTAGACTTACTTGTACGTATGAATGCATATCAAGCTAAGGGCGACTACGAAGACCGTTCCAAAGGCAAATGATCCATACAGTACTATCATATATTCTATATTAGAGCCGCATGTAAATGGAAGTAAAGGTTACTTCGTCAGGCTATGACGTTCCAACAGGTTTTGAAACATAAAAAAGAATGACAAAAAGACAAGTCACGTAGAATTTAAAGAACAGAGTGTGTGCTTTAGCCCGTTCAATGTTACTCAAAAATATATACTATGTTTTATATCTTCTGGCTTGGCTACCGGCTGCAGATTGTATTAAAACTTTGTGGTACCGATCCACCTGACCTTTATTCTGGCAGTCGGGGCTGTTGTCCATGAACCCGCACCGCGGTACGTCCGGCGGGGGGCTCTCCCTCCCTCCCGGCCAATGGATTCTCTTCCCCGACACCGGGGAGTAGTCCTTATCGACCCCGTTGTAATGGCCGACCACCTCGAACTTGCCGGTGATCGGGTCCAGGTCCAAGATCGAGTAGTCCGCGTCCCTGTCGCCGTTGTCGTCGATCCTGACGTGACCCGTCACGCCTGAGGAGAACGAGACCCCGATTCAACGCAAGCCCAAAGAGGGTGCAGCCAATGGCACAAGAAGCTCGGTGACCTCCTGAGGGATCTAATCTAATCTAAATCTAATTAAGTCTAAAAATATTAACGTACAATTTCGTACGAAGTCAATGTCAATACGTCAATCGATACGGACAGTTTGTTGGTATATGAAAATCCGCTTTTGGTGGGTGTTTTCAATGGTTTTAAAGTGGTCGAGTAGAGCTAGCTAATACCTGTAGTTGAGTTACTTGGTGAAGACCAATCGCGAATGAGACGTAAGGTGAAGGGTTTGCTACATCTGAGTAAAGTTGAGGGTTTGAATAAACAGTCCTAATCGGTTCAAGGGTCGACGTCTTAAAAATTTCCGAATTCGTTCCGAAAAATTATTAAAAAATCCGTTTTAACTCCTCACCCAGAAAGTTCCTATCCCACATCCTGGCCGTGATCCCCCGGCCGTCTCTGAGGTCCCCTCCCTCCCACAGGGTCTCATTCAAAGCCATCCCGAGCAAATAGACGCCGTCGTAGAACGCTCCAGTCACGAAATTTATCTAAAAAAGGCAACTGTGATTATCGCACTTTACAAACTGTATCAAACTGTTACTTCCTCGTCTTCGTTGATGGTGTAGTTGTAGTCCTCCAGCGACCTCTGCTTGACTTTGTCTGAGAAATCCTGGAACTGGTCGCTCGTCGGCTGGAGGAGCGACACCCTCAGGAGGGACTCGTAGGCCTTCCTGGCTGAAGAGTCCTCCGGATCTCCGGCCTTCCAGTCGGGCTCCCCCGAGTAGGGACCCTAGAAGAAACACAACTCTTCCAGTCGACTTCGCACTAATCCAATGGAAGGGATGAGGAGAGACTGTTAATAGTGAGAAGCTGAAACTTTGTATTTGGGCTTGGATGCTCGAAAACTAGAATCTATGCGATTTTAATTAAGATCGGTTACGGAGTAAAGGGTACTTTCTAAAGGGTACTAACTAGTCTAACGTTTGGATTCTTTGTCCCTGCGTACTTTCAGTTTCCCTCAATTTTCTCCAAAACCGCTGTACACATTCGTACTGGAATATGTACTTTATGAACGCGTCTTATAAAGGGCGCTTTACTCTTGAGAATATTAATTTTCTCATCATGCTGTACGAAGATATGTTAGGCAGTGGAAAAACGAAGAAAAGAAGCCGTAGGGATACTTTTATGATCACCTGGAATATCTCGACGTCCAGGAACGTCCAGTCTCCTCTAGTCATGTCCAGGCTGTGGGCGACTAACATGAACTTCCTTACCAGGGACGGACGGACGCTTAATATGACGACTAGAAACGAAATTAATTAAGTAATTAGGATGATCGGTCAATTATGAAATTGTCGTACCTCTAGCGTACATACTTGCGTCCCTGAGGTAATTATTAATGGACTCGTTCTCGTTCCCGTCCAATTCCCTCACGAAAGCCAGCATTCCCTCCTTTTTCAGGCCTTGCTCTAGGATTTTTCCTGGCATAAAAAGGGCAGCGTAATTAAAACGTCTTTTACACATCCACGAAGGTAGGGTAGCAAATCATAGAGAAAAGTCACAAAGTAGGGATTAAAAATTCGGATTATTAATAATTTCAAAAATCATTCGAGTTTTATCCCTGTAAAATAGGGCTACGAGCAACGCCTCGGTAGCGCAGTAGGCAGCGCGTAAGTCTCATAATCTTAAGGTCGTGAGTTCGATCCTCACCCGGGGCAAAACACATTTTTGATCAGTATTTTAACGGTCTATTCATTATGGGAATTGAAGCAACCTATGAATTTAATATTTTTGTTTTTGAAAATTAGTAAAAGTAATGATTCTGATGAGATCATAAAAAGCTCGCGACGAGGATGGGATTCGAACCCACGCGGGCAGAGCCCATTGGATTAGCAGTCCAACGCCTTAACCACTCGGCCACCTCGTCATATCTAAAAACGTTTTATAAGGTATGATTTAAATGTACGTCCGCAATGACGCCCTTCAAAATTTTATCAGCGTTGATTTCACAAAAGATACCACAATCAAAAATGTACGAATCTAATTCTAAAATTTTTGTTTACTTTAAGCATACCAAAAATCCAAAAAATGAAACCTTCCGAGTGATTTGTGGTAATGATTTTTCTTTGCAATAACTTTTTTATTCTTTAACCGATTTTAATTTATCGACTCTCATTTGTTGGATGATTTTATTGCGCCTATATCATGTCGACGACATTTTTCCATGCAAAAAAATTACTGTTCCGGATATCTTCCATAAAAAAATGACATATTCACTGACCTCTACTCTTTTATCGAAAAATTGACCTTTAAATTTCATATACATTAATTAATAAAGTTCAGTCTTACAACTCACCGACAGTTAGTGAGAACAGGTCGGACCTGTCCAAAATCAAGGCGATGTGCCTCCATTCGAACTGCCTGAAGGTACTGGCGAAGACCTGCGTCAGTCTGCACTGGCAGTACGACATCCTGGTCAGCGTAGGGTACTTGCTTTTGTCCTTCAAGATCCCCTGGAAAATAAAATGAAAAATCCGGACAATACCAGTGCGAGCTTTCCCTATATCAACTTTTTACAGATATTCATTTCTCGTGTTCCTCCCCCTCCGAGCCATTAAATTGATTACACAGATACCCGTTTTATTACCGCCACTGAAAAATAATAATAACAACAACAACAAGAGAACGGAAAAAAGTAGGGAAAACTCCTCCGGGCGGCCGTTACCTACCGATTTCCCGGCTCCGGTTGATTCCCCTCATCCACGTGAAACGTCGATTAAACCATCTCCAATTCCACCTGTCCCTCTTTGATCCGGGGGGGGGGGGGCCGTCCCGGTTAAATTGAACTTGACATTAGGACGGTCGGGACGAAGTAATTCGGTGATTAATTTAAGTGATCGCCGGCAATTAGTCAAAGCGACCGCCGTGTCGCTGCTTGATTAGAAATTAGAACGTTAAATCGGCGATACGGTAATCTGAAGTTTGTTTGATGTAAATACGAATAAAGGAAAGTTATGGACGAAATATAACTATTTCCAACGCTTCTCTCAGCAACATAAGAGATAGCATTCATTTCGTTTCTCGTTTATACAGTAACGTGTATTTTGATTATTGATCATTTTACGTCTCCAATTAACAATAACTCAAATATGACGTCTGTCTCAGCAGCCAGGAGTATTTTTACAATGAAAGCCAAGACAAACCTCCCCGAATTTTTTTTGAACACACATTATATTCCTCGATTTATCGTAAACAATTTGTATACCTCGTATTCAAAAAGTCAAAACGCGTTAATCACGAATCAATCTACGACAAACTCCGCCGAAACGTTAATCTTCCGCACGAGGTCGATTCCGGTGGGAGAAGAGATTTTCGTATAATTAGGAGGCGAAATTAGACGCCGTTGTTTACTTTAGCACGTGTTTTGTGCGCAGAAAGGATTTAATTGATTACAGGTCACATGTGGATCGGCGAATTAATCAGAAGTTTCCTGAATTTTGATGAGCCTCGGCCCGTCGTTGGCGATTTAGCAGATTACGTCCTAATGGGAAAATCGGCGGAAACGAAACTTTGTCGTTAAACGATGAATGGATGATTTAATTATAAACGATGCTTACCGCCGTGTCGGTCTTGTTTTTGGTGTTGTACCGCCTTAAGATCCGTGAGGTGACCGCTATTTCTCCCTCGGACGGCGGCTGGAAGAGAGTTCGACGTCATACTATAACACTCGTGGTGTGTTAACGAATTCTTTTTCAACAAGAAGAATGATCAAACCAGTTTGGACAATTATCCACTACTCTAGAACTCGTGTGTACACACTGTAAGGGTAAGGGATGTGCAAATAAAATCATTTGATTTATTCCTGTCACCTGATCGCCCATCCCGGTTATGATCGGGGTGTTCCAGTAGGCTGCGAGCCTAGCGACAGGTTCCAGGGCGAAGAGGCACGCCGGACCGATGAAGGCTATGACGTCGGATATGAAGTGCATGTCAGCAGCCAATCCCGGGGCCAAGGATCCGCTGCAAGAGGGATAACTGGAAGAGAAAGTTAAACAGTTGATTGTTAAACAATTAGATTGGTACGGTGGAACTGCGTACCGCAACCATTGCAGTCGGAACTAATTTAAAGACCCAATATTATATTTATCGAGGTTGTGGGGATAACATACCACCCACCAGATGGCGTTCTTTTTACGTGTGCGTTTACATTATGATCAGTCCACTGACCATTTTCGAAAAACACGACCGGTTTTTGCCGTCCCACTGCGATTTTTTAAGTCCCGAATAACGCTATGTGATCTCGTCCATGCCCTTCCAGAACATCATTATACATGCGTGTGTAAGGGCAAATATGTATATTTTCAGATGTGGGGGAAATCCCGACCGAACTGTATGAATAGGCGAATTACCGAGGTGTAATTACATTTTGCGTTCGGGGATATGTGCCTATAATCCACGGCCAATTAGTGGGCGAGTTTATTTAGATACCATTCAGTGGAACGTTACATATTCTGATCATATCATCGTGCGAAGATTTGTTATCGCAGATGGAGATTCAAATTTAGTCATTAAAGAGACAAGTGCACTAATTTCCTGGCAAGTTAACTGCATTGCACTTCCAAAATTTGACCACGTTGAATTCATAGAGATTATGACTCTCATTATAACTAATAATACTAATACTTGTTTTGTCTGGAATCTGGTATGGAAAATTATCTCTTTTATTTAATGAAATTGAGCCTTAAAGGAAAGCTTAAGAATCTTCATTTTTTCAGACGCTGTTGGACCGTTCATTTTTGCTCAATTACAATTTCAATATTTTGCACTTCTGTACCGAACTTCAGCCTTCATCTTCGAAAATGGCGAAGTTACGAATAAACGCCAAATTTTCCGAGTTTTCCCCGGTTCTCATCAACCGATCGGATCGCTCGACCTCCCGTTTTCATCGTCATTTAATTTTCTACAAATTTTCTATTAATCAAATCGAAATTGCTACAGTATTTTTTGTTTTACGACCAAAGGATTTTTAAAAAATGAGTTATTTTACACTAGAATGTTTGTAATAAATCAATGAATGAGTTTGCGAATCGAAACCACATCAGAATATAGCAAAAAAAAATCCAACAGAACCAATCTGTCGAAGAATGAAATCAATAGAGTCTAAAAGGAGGAATACTACTCTACGGAACATTTTAGAAGATTGTTGAAATCAGTAGATGTACGTTGAATGTTTCTACAAATATTGTGGAAATGAATAGAATTCAGTGGAACTTTTCATTAGTCGGTGAAGTAAGCTCGAAAAACACTGCAGTATTTCATCGGGACATTTTCTTAAAACGGTTTTGATTAAGTCCTCTCTACTATTTAATTACAACAATCAGACACCCAGTAGTGAAGGGGATATAGCTCAGTGGTAGAGCATTCGACTGCAGATCGAGAGGTCCCCGGTTCAAACCCGGGTGTCCCCTAGATTCGTTTTTTAAACTTTTGCAAGAACACTTTCCAACTACAATAATTGTTAACTTATTAACCATATGTTAAAAATATCATATAATAACTTATACTAATATGTAACGACTTCCCATTTCCCTACGGCACTGTGCCTCATTGTTCGTATGCAGACGACGTTTCGTCTTGTATGTGCCCTCCTCCTCCTCTTCCACCACCGCCACCATTCCCTAAATCCTTCATATCTCTACTCCGACATTCGCCTACTTAAGTATTTTACGTCCTTGTAATATAATATAATACAACTCGAGAACGACATTATCAAAGCGAAAGGGAGACATAAAAATGTATTCGAAATAGAAAGGAGGCGAAGATGATATACCGACGTTTTACGAGGGGCTAATTGTACAGGAATTTTAGCTACCCGTTCGTTATTAGAGTAAGTTTTATGAGATCTCAGGGTATATATAAAAATTCACCGGTTTGATTAAATGTGATTTTCAGGAAAAGTAGTGACTAAAGGTGAAACACTTACGTCCCACGCTACCGTTCAATCACTAATTGACGATACTATAACAAATTTCAGTTTCTGGCCCTATTAATAAAAAAAAATAGTAACACTTTTATCCCTAGTGTAAATAGAAAAGAAAACACACAGACACACAAATCATTGAAAGCCTGGTTCGATTCCTTGCATTCACTACTCTCACCCTTCCTACCTCTTCTGGACCTTGAGCAGCCTGATCCGGTGATGCGCCAGGAACTTGTCGTTGATCTCCTGCAGGGCCATGTCGACGGCGGGCCCGCACCTTTCCAGATCGAAGGGGTAGTTCGAATGGGACGCCATCAGCACTCCCACGTTGTAATAGCGGAGGTGATCGTTCTGGACGGTCGGATTTATGGTCAGGAAGGCGAGGAGCAATCGGGCCATCATCTCCGGCTGAGAAATTAAGAGAAAGGGGAGTACTGTCTTATTGTCACGCCTATCAACATTATCGATAAGAGTTCGTTTCACTAGACGCCGCAATCAACTTTCATCATTTCAACATAGCGTAAGCCTATTTATACAGTTTCTACAAAATCAATTCTTAAATATTGAATTAAACGCTTTAATTAATCTGAAACTACCCGATTTGTCGAGATGGAGTTGTAAATTCGACAATAAAGTCTTGAATTTCGACATCATCCTCGACAAGATTATCGTCATGGCGCACGCGTGATTCTCATCGCCATCTGTCGGCCCTTGCCATTATCCCCGCTGTAGATTTGAAATTACCCTCACGACACCAATAAAAATCTGTTTGTAAGTACCGAATTACAAGAGTTTAATTATTTTGAAACTGCCTCCGTTTTCAAGTTGTAAACTCTATAATAAACTCGCGATCGGCGATTAAAAAGCGTCGTTCAGGGAGCCGGAATAAAATAATAAGACGATAACTCATCTGCCGAGGGTTAATTGGAAGTTGATCCTCGCCGGGAATGGAATCATTATCCGAGAAAATAATAAATGTTAAATTGTGTACTTGCTGTGATATGACGACGCCTTCTTTCTCTCTCGCTCTCTGTAGGTTTTCCCAGTGAGGAGCGTTCATAAAATTTTGATTTCACCGACGAAGTCACCGTTTCGGAAATTTTGTAGCATATCTCACACGTTCGTTAGAAGGTATCAGGTTGCAATTTCACGCCAGATTTAATCTGTAACTTTTCTCTCCTCGTCTCCTTTCTTTTTCGCCGTTTTCATAAATATTTCTCGAGTAAAATCTCACCTGTTGTACCGGAAAAAATTCGCGACGGTCGTTTTCATAATTTTATCGCTTCTCGAGGAAAACAAGTCAGAGGAAATGGAGATTCTGGAATTTCACATTTTGTAGCGTACAGATTTTTCTCCAATAAAACTATCACTGGATTTTGTAGTGTCCGTTAGTATCAAAAAGGAATTCAATTTATTTATTGTTAAAATGCTTCCCGTATATCCTATATGCGTCCTCGTATATTTCCCACGGGAAATTCTAAGGTTGAAAAGGACGTCCCTCTCTCTCTCTCTCGTATAAATATATATATGATAATAATGGAAGAATGTAGTTCTCTGCGATCAAACTTGTTACATGTCTATTTTTGGAAAGCGTTAAAAGGGGACTACAGAAAGCCGTGGAAGTTCGTCTTTCATGAAAAAAGCGTGAACAGTCGACGAAGAAAAAAACGAGGAGGAAAACAACACTTTATTTTTCTTTTAAGACTTGGAAACTTTCATTAGATCGATAGATCGACAAATGGCATACAGACCAACGCATCACCATTAATCTAAAATGTTCGTGAAAGGTACCAAGTAACTATTTAACTAGCTAGTGTTAGTGTCGACGCGTTTGTTCCTCTAGTATCACCTAACAATAACGAACTGAATTTAGTCATGTTTTTTCAACCTTATAATTCAAAATTTACACTTACCCAGCTCTGGTTTCACGAGAAGAGTCAGAAATGACAATTTCAGTTATAACTGCCGCTATAAACCGTCCCGAGCAAGAGCTAGGGCGATACTAGAGCTAAGGGAATATAATATCAACCACTCGCCAGATGGGCTCAACAGGTGGATCGCCTGCAAGCAGGCGCGCAGCAGATTTTCTTCTCGAAAAATAGGATATTTGATGAAAATTTTATTAATACTGGTATGTGAAAGATCAAGAAAATTTTTATAACGACGCATGATAATAAAATAAGGGGTTATGTGGTTACTAAATAATCGCGCTAGAAATTCACCCATGGATGGGAACGCCAGTCATCATTGGGAATTAGTTAATCGGCGTTATTACAAACTCGATTCACGATCAGTAAGTGAGTTTAAAAAAACGTAAGAACACATTTTTCAAAAAGTTATACCATATATATATATATATATATATATCAATTTATGCAATTTTGGCTTGAGGGAAATTTCAAATCTCCTTTCTTTTTAGGTAGAAATATTCGAAATTTGGAACAAGTAATTACATTACACTTACAATTAAATGGTCACGTTTTAGTCTTTGTCAACATTCCTTATTGCTCTCCTTTCCGGGTCTATTCTCCAAGTGACTGCTCTTCTACCATTAACGAGTGGTTCGATCGGTTGATCACCAATCGTGGGTTTCTCATATCCGGTGGGCTTTTTGCGTTTGGTTTTAGTTTTTCTAGCTTCTAGCTAACCAGCTTATTAGCACCCAAGTAAGCTCTGGTAAGTTTTCATGGATCGAGGGTCTATGAAGCTAGAAATCAATCGATGCTTTTTAAACAGACATTATACATAAATGCACTTGATTTTCAACCAATTATGGAATTTATAACAGAATTAATGAGAAGTAATTCGATAAAATTCATAAAAATAATGAATAAACACGTAATCGAGATTTTAAGTAAGATAGAAACAGGCCCAAGTTACACACCTGCTGTGTATATTCGCACTGATTGAACCAAGCGACGCCGTCACATACTCTGCACGTTCGCTACTACGATATCTGATACATTTTCGTTTTAATTTGATCATAGTTTAACAAAATATATTTGCCGAGCGCAAACGACCGCGAAAAATAAAAATAAAATTTTATTATTAACGGTATAACATTAATAAAACGTGTACAGAGGCGTGCGACCGCTGTCCGCTGCGGCACATGTGGAGATTCTGGAGGCGGCGGTCATCGCCGGGGGAGGGGGTCCTTCGCCGTCCACGACGCGGCCTCCTCGGGGGGCTCCTCCCCCGACTGGTACGGATTACTGAGGGGCTGAGTCGTCCCGGAAGACGGGTGGCGCTCTATTCGATACGCTCTCTTCCCCGGTCTAGACTGCCGGCATCCTAAAACAGAACCTGCGTCAGTGAGGCAAGGGGTGGTTCCCGATGCTCCCGAGGACGATCGAAATGTAATAAACCGGCATTTTAAGAGGTTGGCTTAGAGGTAAGTCAGTACTAAACATTCCCCTGGAACATTACAGTTGTTATGAGTTCTTAAATAGAACATCATTGTTGCAACCTATTATATCTAAAACATCATATAAATCTACTTATTTGGTTAGTATCATCATATCTTGTATAGAAACATCAGAGAAAATATATTTTACAAATCCAAAACTTCCTCATTTCGATCTCGACACCCCCGGGAGCCCCCGACCCTCTACCCGTTCCCCTACACACCACGGTCCTCCCTTACGTTTAGGTCGCTGAAGCTCGCCAGCTTGACGGAGCCCACGACGAGGGGAGGCGCAGTTGTCGCCGTCGCCCTCGGCAGGTTCGTCGTGCTGCCGCCAAATGGCGACATCATCGATGAGACTGCCCTTTTGAGCTTCGATGGTGTCTTGTTGAAGCTGAACGCGCGACCTACGCGCGTCGTTGCGAACCGGAACGCCTTCGACAGGGTGCCATTGCCGCTGCTCAGGTCGGAGGTGTTGATGTCGAGCGTCTCCGGCTCGACGTAGGCGAGGAACTTCTCCTGGAAACGGATTAAAGGTGTTTCGGTGATATGATATGTGGTGTTTGTATTAGAGTAAAATCCAAATAGGATTAGTGCTGTCAAATATTTTTCTATACTAAATCGCCATTTTGTTTAATGTTTCTTCATTTTTATAGAAAAAGGTAATTGTAAACTTAAACAGCGACATAGAAACAAAATACTTAGTCAAGGATTTCCAGAGAGTACATCGATAACGAAAAAGGTATGACAAGTACTTTAATTAGTAAGACAGGTTAGTCCGAAACATATCCACTAGTTATTAAACAAAAGACCATTAGGAGAGATTTCAGTTGTGTAGTGTAGTGACTATGAGTACTCTTCTAGACGACTAAAGCTATATTGGGCCTCTCAATGGCAACAATTTCATTCATAAATTGCAAAATGTTTTGTGTTGCCAAACACAATATTGTAATAACTCTACACTGAAATTCCACAAACCTTTCAACACTTTTCTCACCAATTTCATAGTTTAATATAAACAACAATAATTACAACGACACCGTTACACGCTAGAGGGCACAGCTCTTCTTTGAAATTTGGAAACGTTTCAAAATTTATTTAGTCCTTACTGCGTCCGCCGTGCAGGAATTGTTCGCCATCGTCCTGGTCAGCACCCTCAGGAAGCTGGTCTTGTCGGTCTCGTCTGCTATCGAGAAAGAATGTAACCGGTCCTTGACGTCTTGGTTATCGCGACAGATAACGCTGAAAACCTGAAAAAGAAAGGATGTATTCACAAGTACAATGGGAAAATTCATCAGGAAAATCTCTATTCATAAAACCAAACCATTTATCTCTTGATGAACAAATACAGGCAAACACTCAAGACACTCCGAAAAAGCTTGTCCTAGCTAAGAGGCCAAAAAACAAAAAAGTTACATCCGATCCTGTCCTATACTCATCAACTCCTCAATCGATAACGATATATTTTCAAAGCTTCCACTCACCTTCTGACACTCCTCCGTCTCCTTGATGTCGATCACCCTCATGATCGTGTTCAGCGGTATCAGCTTGACGTGCTTGTACGGCTTCATAGACTGCCTGTTTTGTAGGCTGCCCGCCGTTGTCGACGGGCTCTTTAACGTATTGAACGCTTTCGACTTTTTCTTGCACACCTCTAGTTGATCGGAGAAGAGGTACAGTACGAGGTTGCTGCCTTTGCTCGCTAGCCCTTCCGATGACGAGACCTGTACCACCTCGGACCTCGTTATGAAGCTTCGGTGCGAGGAGACGATATCCGGCTAATGAATGATAATGGAAGTTATTGAGGATGGGTTTGATTTTACTGAAGTGTAATGAAGAACGCTTGTACTTACTGGACAGTTGTCGATCTCGTTGAAGATATTAAAAAGCGTCACTTGTCCCTCAGTCTTCTTTTTATCCTCGTTTATGTGCGTCATGACTTCTCTGAGGGCGGCGAGGGCCTGCGCGAGGGCCGCGTGGTCCGGGTTACTCTTCTGGGTATGTTTTAGGATGTCTTTTGAGAAGAGAAACGCAATCAGTAGTATGAATGAAACAAAAGCTAATGGTCTGAGCTAACCCAGGTGTGTCCCACATTGATAATGGGAAGTACGAACTAATTTACTACAGTAATATTTTCCCCATTAACCCCCAAGTTCTTATCAGGGTTGACCACCCATAACCCTATTACACAATTTTCCACATAAACTCCTCTCTATCAGCTGAATATAACCAATTTACCATTCAACAGTAAACTGATGCTGCCGAGCCTCTGCACTGGCCTGATCATTAGCTCCTGCAGACTCTGCCTGCCGCACTCAGGTTTGGTCTGGCAAGCCTTCAGGAAAGCGTGGAAACGAGGCTTGTTCTGGTCACACTGAGTCAGCATCTCCTTCATCTCCTCGAAGTAATTGATAAATGGAGGGTACGCCTTCAGCAGCTCTGTCGAGTACTTAACGATGATGTTGCCTATGCTCTTGTCCTCGGTCCAATTGGCTGAGGTCCAATGGAATTCGTCGAGCATCTTCACGTGGGTCTCGTAGATTGGTGGTAGCTTGCCGAAGATCAGGTTCAGTTCGGTGTTGTTGAGAAGCGCCTCCTCCTCGGGCATCTCTTCCAGGTGCTTCTTGAACATCTGGAAGCGATAGTGATAGTTACGGCGATTACTGGGGTTGGGGAAATATTAGCGCTGTAACTAACTGTTTTTAAACAGTAACAGTTGCTCCTAGAAGACCCAAAAATAACTCCCAATATAGGTTACCCCATATTAGTGCCAATACACTATGAATACTAGAGTTCTTGATCCCTCCTCATGATTGATTGCAGTCTTCGTTCACTTAAAACTACCCATATGGTTTACGGTTGTTTAAACATATTGCACATCCATCTACAGGAACTGTAATTTCTCCGGGAGCTTTTTACAGTATGACACCATCAATATACTCACTGTCATGATCGTGTGTAAGATATCGACGTAGTTCGACTCGGTCTGCAAAAGCTCCAGGAAGACCTGGTGCCTCGGTGTTAGCGCCTTTCGCGGCGTGTCTATGATCGGCTCGGCCCTGTCGAGCTCCTTTGCTAAGGGGCTCGTCGTCGGCGAGTCCAAGAAGGACCCGGAGACGGACAGCACCCCTGCATCGCTCACTGACGACCTTCTCTTGTGCAAGGCGGGCGACTGCGTCTGGACCAGCGAGGAGATCGTCTCATGGAAACGTTTACGTTTCCTTCTACTGGCGCTGCTCGGAGTGACAGTGTGAGAGTCGCGGCGGGTTGTGGGCGACAAGACTTGTTCGACGTACTGCGAATAGGAACAGATGTATTGATGTGGAGATTAGTTTTAATAAAAGTAAAACTTTGAGGTGACCTTTATCGAAACCATTTACTGTAATATTCCATAAATTTCGACTGAAGTAATTATGAACCCTTACATCATCAAAGAGGTACTCCTTCTCGACGAGGCTCACTTCCTTCTGTACAGACGTCCAGAACCACTCCGCCTTGACGACATAGGCCTTCTGGGCCACATCAGGCTTTTCTCCAACCTTCGCCTCGTCCACGACCTAAAGACGGAAAGAGAATTTAGTGAGATTTACTTAAGAACGATCCGACTAAGAGTTTAACCTTGCATTTACCTATCGAGCGCCTATCGAACATGAGAGGACTAAACTAGCATACAGGTATCAAAGACAGTCGGTAACGGTGGAGACGAATGATTAATTTTGAAGATGATTGAACTTATCAATAAAAATAAAATTGAGGTTGCTGGTGAAGTGCTTACCTCTGCCGTTACCGAAGAGGTGGAAAGTATAGTTAGAAACTAGGTGTACGAAGATATAACTAGCTAGACAGAGGGCAGGGTTTTAGGTTGAAATAGGTACAATACCATTGACCAGATTTTGAAGGGACTAATAGAAACAACAACTCCAGGGTCTAGTGGGATTTTGTTGACTCCAGTTTTTTTTGCTGGGTAGAAATTGAGATGCAGTTCAACAAGCTTTATCAAAAACTGAATGAACTCTACTACCTGATAGATGATGACACTCATAAAAAAGACGCTCTACTTATATAATTAGTAGCAGTGATGCATGCTCTGCTTATTGAACATTGATTTGATCAATAAAATATACATATTAAGAATCCTGATAATATAATAAACTTTATGGATTGGCCACAGAATGCCGCATACGCTCACAATACACATGAGTAAACCATGTCAATATGAAATCAACTTCTTTGATAACACTGTGTTGACTGACTGCAAGTTTCAACTGAGTCGAACCTATTCCAACCTTCGAGACCCTACAAAGCCAAAACTGTTCCGTATGAACAACGACAAGTCATTGGGGGAACTATTTTGGCGACCCTGAACTAATATACATGTGAACAAAAAGAGACAGAAGAATAGGAAGAGTGAAATGAAGTTAGTACCGCAGCAACAGCAGTCGCAGCAGGAGTTGTCCCATTGGTCGTTCTCCCAGTGTTAGTGATGATCGTGGTGATGGTGTTGATGGTGGTGGTGGTAGTGATGGGATTAAGGGAGATGTCTGGGAAGCAACTCGCGTTCATCTTCTCTCCGGGGTTCGTGTCGTGTGGCTCGCAAAGCGACGTCTTCAGGCACTTCTTGCTCCTACGGAAGGTGCGCGAGAACAAGCTCTTCCTTATTTTCCCGACGTCTGCCGAGGCGTCCTCATAGTAGCTCAGGTCGCGCATCGTCTCGACCGAGAACAGGCCCGACGTCGAGGCGACGCTCTCGTCGAGGTTCCCATCGAGGTACGACGGGCGCCCCTGGATCGTCCTCCGCCTGTTCGAGAGGTATTTGATCGGCGTCTTAAAGAAGTTCGAGACCTTCCGTTTCTTCTCGCTGTAACTCCTGTCTCGCCTCCGCCCTTCCGGCGAGACAAATTTACGTTTCCTACACGAGGACTGACTGAGGTTCAAGTCCTCGTGTACTGTCTCTAGGTCGATGAAGCTCTGTTGGAAGGAGCTTAACGCTTTGTTGCAAGGGGTACGGGGCGCGTCCAAGTGGGAGTTCTGGACGGGGGTGCGGGGTAGCTGTTTGATGGGAGTCTGGGATACTTCCAATGCCTTGACGGGGGTGCGAGGTAGGTCGGAGGTTTTGCCGGGGTGGTAGGAGAGGATCGGGGGTGACGTTACAGGTGCATTAGCAGCCTCTAGTGTGTAGACTTCTGCATGTTCCATTACCTAGAACCCAGGAGCGTTTTGGTGGTTTAAAGGAGCTCAGGCATGCAGGACGTGGTTCGGTTCCGGGTTGGAAACGGAAACGGGTATAACAGTACTGGCAAAGAATGGTTTTACTATGGCTAAGATAAAATTTGACTGTGACCCCTATTAAGAATCATGTTTACGTGATGATACACACTGAAATGGTTCAAACCACTTTTCAAAATATCACAGCGACAGTTACATTATAACCGGTATTGATTTATTTATCACAAATTAACATATGGTTTATATTATTTAATTAGTAGATTATTATTATTATTTTTTTTTAAGGAAGGAATATTGGCGTTTTGATTAATTATGCGGCATTCTGACGTCTCTCTTCATTATTCAAATAACAGCACTATATGAAATTGTTACAAATAAGAGTTACAGTCAAGCTTTATGAAGCTCATCACATCCATCCGTTGATGGCTCCACTATAACTGTAACCAACTAGGAAGACGAACCTGTCCATACTACATATAAGAAAAATGGAAAAGAACAAACCATTACTTACCTGCACGCATACAAGCAAAAGCGTCAAACAACGTAACTGTGACATACTAAACAGAGGTATGGCTAAGAATAAATTTGAATTGCATATAAAATTTATTCACAAAAATATTAAATTCATAATAATAACAATAACCGAATGGAGGAATTGCGAAATACCTCTAGGACACAATCCATCCTCAATATCTCAGAGCAGCCATTTTCTAAATTTTGAACTACATCCCTTTCAATAAGTCGATCTAAAACGTAAATTTAGAAACTATCATAGATCGAAAACGTCCAAATGGTGATTTTACAACGGATTACAATTATATTCAAATAGTATGTCACAACACAACAGACACACGCTGATATCTTTAAACTCGACTTACCACGTGAGTACAGTTCGGGTCGTCTAACGTAGTGACGGAACCTCCATTCGACACTAGCACCTCCGTCATGTGCTTCTCCTCCTCCTCGGGGAAACCCACGAAGCAAACCTTCGCGCCATGGAACGGTTTCAACTTATACTGAGCCTGAAAAGAGATAAAAAAATATGACAATAGAATCACATTAATTTTTAAGTCATAATGGATGCTCACCAAGAATGTGTCTTGAGTAGCAGAGAAATCCAGCTCATCTTTATGTTTCCAACTGGCGTGCACCCATTCGTAATTCATCACAGGCAATTTGAAGGTGGCGGCATACTGGTACTTGTCGCCTCCGCATGTGTTCGCTATGAGGTGCGTCACCCTCGAAGACATCTCTTTCCTTATCGAGCCACCCATGTGGTGGATTAAAGGTACCAGTTTCGACTGCAACCAATAAAATGGGAATTTAAAACCAAATACATTCTTGTTAGGTGATATTGGAGAAACAAAACGCCTTTGACAAAGGGTGGAAAAAACTCATGGAACCAGTGATTCATGGAAAAATGCGGTATATCAGCAACTTTTGCATCACTTGATTCACTAGTTGGTTTGGCTGTAATCTTGCAGTCACCTATATCACCAATACCACCTCTGAGAAAGGAATATAAACACCATTTACCATCTGAATATGAGACAGATTAGATCAACTAATCAGCCCATAGCCACTCACCAACTCCTCCTTATCCCTGAATCCGGTAAAGGCGACGACTACGCCAGCCATCGCAAGGTTGTACAGCGGTCTCGTGTTGTCTGGCAGCTCATCCCCCTTGACGGCGAGTTGCCGGAGCGCGGGCGGGCCGAGTAGCGACTGTCTCGATTTGAAGTACAGTCTGTTGTAAGCCTCGCTCTCGAAACTCTCCAATACGAACACAGTCCTGCTGCCCGGCTCGTTTTGGACATACTCGTGGCCATCCTTCGAACACATGACCGGCACGTTGAACGACTCGGCGATCGCCTTCAGCTCGAGGTCGTAAGCCAACGGGCCCACCAGGCAGAGCCTGCGATCTGAGGAATGAGATACGTCAGTATGTTTACATTGTGTATGAAAATTACTTTACTTTGCGTTTTTTGTTTGTAAACATGTATTTAATAAAAGACCAATAAACAAAGTAAATTTTCTGAATGGTACATGTAAGTTAAAATCATGTTCCTCCTTTGATTATTTATTGAATATATGATACCGTATGGTATCAATAGCAGGTCTACTGGTTTCGGTAGCTCCTCTAACTTTATTCAAGGGTAAAACTTTAAATTAGTAATATGAAATAAGTGAAAAATGTGTGCATATAAAAAGAAGATTCAATGCAACTTGTGGGCATAAAATGCTCAAGTAACTCAAGTATAATAAATCCTATGTTAATACTAAACCTCCCATGACTAGTTAGTTAAGGTCGATTTTGAAACTATAAGTAATTACAAATACCAAACTGAAACCTTTGAGATCATGTTAAAATATGATGAAGTACATAAAGGCCTCAAACTTTGAGATATCTTTAAGGGCAGGGAACTGGCGAGATACATCAGCAAGTTAGTGCTGTAACGTCAAATGAATCGCCTAGCACACAGTGCCTTCGGTTCGTTCGACTGTCACTTAGTATAAACCTAAAATGAGCCAGTTCGATTGGTATTTTAACGAAGTCATTAAATTAATTGCGGCGTAAACGTTAAACCGCCTCATCCGTTAAACTTCAACCTCTCCCTCATAACCTTGAGGAGTCGACATAACCTCAAAATCTACCACTAACGAACTTTCAGTGGGCCCCCGTCCCGTAAAGGCGGCGGCCGCCTCTCGTTTACCGTCGGGCCTGTGGTTCTCTTCCCCGTTCGAGTCGCTGCATATCGACTGCTGAGGCTGGACGCTCGTTCGGACCTCCTCCATTTTGGCGGAGCTGCTCCGGCGGGGTCGGTTACAGCATCGGTCGCGGGGAAGGGGCGTCGGCGGCGGAGGGCTCTCGGGGTTTGCTATCGTGCCGCTGCTAGGGGACGCATCACCTTCGGGGCCGATTGTTTCACTTTGTCTGGGGGCGCGCAAGACACGGGAATTAAAAGTGCGACACAACACATACACACACGCACGACACACACGCACGGGGTAACTTTGAAGTCAAATTTGGCGTTCTCATTGGTCGCGACGCGGACAGATCCGCCTGGTTGCCGGCACCGCGAGTAAATCCGGTGAGTTTAGTAGAGTGTCGACCGTTAACATAACCTCACTTTCATAAACATTTTGGAAACTTAAGTTTAAGGATTAAGACATCGATACAGAATGTAAGGTACGACAAGCAGTCGCCATTTGGAGGCGGAGTTCAGTGGGGTTATGATATTCACTTAATAATTTATATTTCGCTCTACTAAAAACCGTCCCCAAATGGAAGAATTTTAAATCATATATACATATCATATAATATTGTGGTTGATAAAATTGTTGGTAAAAGCAATTCTACCGGCAGCGGCAATTCTGCCCATCGTCTTTTACGGTGACAGAAAATGCGAAGATTTTTTTTCGCATGAGAACAAAGTAGATAATGCCTAATTTCACCATCAGTTGGAAAATGACAATAAAAATGTGGAGACTGCTGATTTAAATTTTTCTCAGATATTTGAAGATAAACATGCATAAGTTCGTTTTTTAAAAAGACAATTTCGAGTTCCCGAAAATAATTCGTAAAGATGAGCACACATCCACAAAAGAGAATATATAAAATTAATTCAATTTGTCCAATTAAACGACTATTCCACAATCCTACAATATCACAATAGAATTAATAGTTTTTGAAAAGATTCCCATAACCTGTTGGATTTGCTTGCACGACCTGACAACGTTACCTGTTAGTAAACTTTACAGTCAAACAAGGCGTTTCATTGGCCGGAATTGAACTCAGAATAAATCAAATTTTACGTTATTATAAGATTGGAATTACAATATAAATAATAAATACGTTGGTTAACCGAAAAATGCTTCATAAAATTGTGAAAAAACAAATCTTTTTAATTATTAAATATTCACAATCTACTACATACCATATAGGCAACCAAGAATACAGACGAATCGCATGGTAACCGTTATTTAAATTTTGTGGTAGAAATTCAAAGGTTGTTTGGGTATCTAGACGGGAATTTATTCCAGTACCACATAACAATAAATTAAATATCGATAAAAACGGTGGTTGTATCGTTGGGTAGTTTAAACTTGCGAGAATTCCATTGGAGAAAGCAAATATAATTAAAGTAGTTGGCATAAACAGGCACCCAAAAAAGCATTACATATACCTAAAAAGCGGATTTAATGAGAAATTGTATTGTGTTGTAAAAACTTGTATCGCCTTTTATTACATACATAAAATGAAGAAATAACTGACGTTACCGTCAACTAGGCAAATAACTCCTTAATGTGTTTCTATGAATCTTAATGCGTCGGTATATTTGCATCTATTAGTATAGAGACGGTATACAGGTAGTTCAATAAATAAAATACATTTAGTTTTAGGTCAGCTTCATCAGTCACAACGAAACTCCAAAAATTTCCTATTCTAACGAAGTTCTAGAAACACTTTACAAACGACCAGTCCCCATTTATGAGTAACCATGCCCGGTTGAAACGAAACTTGAACTTAAAATTTTGTTGAGTGAATTAAGTGATCACCAGATTTTCAATTCGCTATGGATGAGAGAAAAATGCCAGCGTCCTCGTCTGGGCGATTAATCCAATTTTAATCGTCGATAAAATCGGAATAATAGAAAACGTCGAAACGTCTGGAATTCCGCCAGAATCTGGCGTCGCGACGCGCACGTCTTCGTGTATTTTTAAATGACAACATTACCACTCATAAAAGAGAAGGTGACATAATTAGGGAACGGTCCCCGGGCGGCATGCAGAGGGTGCTGAGTTTCCACGTGAGCAGGAGCAGGATCCAGGAGGAGGGCCAGGAGTACGTGACGAAACGACTCTGTCTTAGCGTCGCGTTGACCGTGACACTTTTCGCTCTCGTCGCAGGTGAATAATAATGATAATAATGATATTTTGAGAATTTTTTTTTCGAGTCTACGTTTTTCTAAATTATGGCGTCGTCACGATAGCGTCATTGAATTCGTATTATGTATTTATGTTACTTACGTACATCTTATTGTTGCAAGAGCGTTTACGAGAAAAAGGAGCGTTAATTGATTAATTGTTTGGCCATAGTCCAGAACATAATTAGGACGCATCACAAACAATGCCGCATATTTAAACGACTAATGTACTGTTTCAATAAATCAAAACTAGTTCATTTGCTTTGCTAAAATTAACACTAATTATGAATCTAACACATAACCATTGTTCTTTTAATAGCATCAGCGGTTAAGGGGAGGAAATGCAGGACAAATTCGCCACGAGATGTTTCCCTTGAATTACTAACTGCGTCACTTTGATGTTCCACCAAGTTTTGAATTTTTTGACGGAAAATTTTACCATTTTAAAGGGAGATTTAGAATATTCCACGTGAAATTAATACTGCACCAAAATTTGAGCCATTACTTTGTATCAATTAGCTACGAATTTGAATCATAAAAGATATTGCACGTGTTTTCAAAAATGAAATGACGGTTCAGGTTAAAAATACTTAATTACCATTCCCACCGTAGGGTGGTAGTAAAAGACATTACAAATCCCCATACTACATGCGACTGTCGTAGTGTTTCGAAGCTGGAAAATTCTTTTATGGTACTTACTTACCATAACAACTTTAGTATTTTAGTAGAGTATTTTTGGGGATGTTGGATGGTTGAATAAATTCCTACAATTTTTCTTTTGGAGTAAGATGATTGTACACGTTCATACAAGAATTGGGAGTGTAATTGTAATTGTTGTTAATTCTTTGGATTTTCCGATGTCATACATCCTTATTTTGCGATTGTAATCTCCAGGTTTCTTCTTCGGCCGCTTCGTGTCCGAAACGAAGATGGTACCGCTCCAGGGGAGATTCTGGAGCCTCTCGGAGGAGGCGAGGACCCTGAACGCTAACCTCCGGGAGGTTTTCCGGGAGGAGGAAGAGAACTCCGGGCGCGGCACCTGCGAGGCGGCGTTCCAGAGGTGTAACGTGTCCGCGTTGGGCAGGAACGATACCGGGCAGCTGTTGGCGGTGGAGTACTTGCGCTTGTTGAACGGTTGTTTAGGGAACGGGTGACGCGAATTCTTGTACGTAATGTGTTTATTATATTGTTCTTGTATGGAAATGGTTCATGTATTTTCCGCCTCTGCACCACTTCTTTGGACTGCGTTATACTTATAGTTGTGGCTAAGGTTAAAGAGGGGGTGAAAGTAAGTGGAGGTAGGCGTATAGGATTTACAGGACGGACTTTAGTTATCCTTGCTGTTCCTTGGGTAAAATAATTTATGTGGTCTTACACGCCTCGACCCCCTGTAAAGTTGATTTAAAATTTTAACAAAAATATATTACAATTATTGGTAAAATTTTGATCCTCCTTGGGAACTGGTAATATCATTCGTGTCTCTAAATTGTTAATTGTAACCTCCCTCCAAGCATTACTTATTTATTTATTCACTTGCACACATATTCACTAGTATCCGTTACCGTACAAAGTTAAATTCATTTTCGGATAATGGACCATAGTAGAAAAAGAGATAATATAAACACCACGGAAGACAAACCGGTCGTATAGGCAGGCAATTCACAATACATTTCGTTTTAATTAGGCAAGAGATTATAAAAATTACACCCATGTTTTCCCTCGGAGATTTTCGTGAGAAAGATATGTATTTATAGTTGCCCACGTAGTATTTATCTTACAGCTGGATCTACTGCAGTTCATTATAGTAATCTGGAATGCTAGAAACACTTTCAAATTGAATATAGAAGGTTTACAGCGGCTCCAAACGGCTTAAATTTAATTTAAACGTTAGGAGGAATATGAAATAAAGATTCCAGAGATTTTCTAGAATTTTAAATTACCGAAAGGGCCTTGAAATAGAATCTAGATGGTTTATGTAAGTTTCCAATTGTTTCACTTACCCTCTAGATTTTCCTAAAGCTTGTGAATCACCATAAAGAAAATCTCTAAAAGATTTTTTGGAATGGCAAAACGTCATAATGCCTTGAAAGCCAGAATTGTTAATTTCGAACATTAAAACGCTACAAAAATCTAAAGAAAGGCTTCAGAGATGACCAGGATTTTCAAAATCCAAAACTGTAACACGTTACTTAAAAATTCATAACAATGAGGCTTTAGCCATTGGAACAAGGTCATACGTAAAATTTTCAAACTTTAAAATTATAAATACATTTTTTATTCTTTAAAAATAGTACAAATTGCAAGTAATTGCACTTCCGTTATCACATAATTATCCTATAACATTGAGCAATTTCATTTCAGAATAGATTCGATAATGAAATATATACGATAATGATAATTTTAAAAAAAATCGAATTTTGTTACAACAATCAATAGATTACCGAAAAGGTACAGAACGCACATTAAATTTAAAATTTAATTGACGGTAACGCTAAGTAACAAATATTAACGTTCGTAAGGCACAAATCGGCGCTTTTCAAAGTTTCCCGCTATTCGTCGATTCAAAATTCATACTCTTCGAGAACGTATCACAAATGTAATAAAGACAAACAGTAACATTTTTAAGGTTACCAGAAAAATTGATATGATATTTCTCCTCTTTGGACTAGGTAAGATTATAAACGGTGGCCGGAGGGTTACTTTGGGGCTTTACTCGGATTTTGAGTAATTTTGGCACTGGCAAGAATTTTAAGAAACTGTTAGGAGTTTGTATAGGAATTCTAGTAGAGCGTTTAAAGAGTCCATTGTCTGTTCCCGAGCAAACGCCTGAAGGCCCCGACCGCCTCTTCGTCTTTCGTGTCTTGAGTATATTTTCTCCCGGACTCCGGCTGCGAAATAAATAGAGAAAGTGGACCGACTGCCAAAATGGACAGATTTGAAAAATTTCGAGTTTAAAAAGAAAAACAACAACAAAGTTCTGGCAGCGAGTCCACTACTGACCAGAGATTACAAAAAAAAAAAACAAAGAAACAAACAATACCTTAATCTATCTACTCGGAGGGGGGCAAGTCCGGACTAGCATTAAAAGCTATTTACAGGAAAGTAAAAAAGGGGATGTAAATGTGTAAAAAATCCCGGAGGGGGATTTGCGGTGGGGGAAACGGTGGGAAGTAGTGTCATACGTCCATTTCCGTGCCGTCCTCGTTCAGGTCGAGTAAGGTGTAGGTGTCCCTCCTTTTTATGAACCTGTTCGAACCGTAGATGTAGGCACTGCTGCGCCTCCTTAGGCTCTTCATACCTGAAAATAAGTTAAACAAGGAAACAAAGGTTAAGCGATTGAACAAATGCAACAAAGAATCCTTTATTGGGAAAAGAAAAACTTGAAAAAAGGAGATGGAGGAGAGAGAGAGAGAGAAGAGCTCCTCCTCCGTTTTTCAGCCGAAATTTTCTCTCAATCTTCTGAAGATGACGATTTTCCCATTCAGTTTTCTTTCTGTGAACCTTACCTATTTCGATGGTCTCCTTGGTAAAGACCAGCGATTTGTACGCGTTGACGAAGGCTCCTATGATGATGCAAGAGCCAAGGAAAATGGAACCGTAAGTCACTAGGGGACAGGCGACGTCCGCTACGGTCGTCGCTAAGTAGATCCACCTCCTGATCGGGGGAGACAGGTCGTCGATTCCCTGTAAATGAGTTTCAAACGAAAATTTGAATAGATGATCCAAAAGATCTTCTAAGAATTGTCCACGGTAGTTTTCCTCACCTCCTCCAGCCACATGATGGGGAATATTATATCGGGGAACTTCTGGACGCTGCTGATGTAGGGCGCCTTGTTCACCCTCAGGTTCAGTTGGGCGCGGATCTTCACCTCAACCGGAACTCCCAGTTTCTACAAGAAAAAACATAACGAATAGAGTGAATCCAACGGTAGACGGTTTAAAGAAGAATTTTTACCGGTTGGATTTTGAGGTACGACTGATGAGTTTCCCTATTGGCTTTCAGCCCATCGAAGGGCTCGAGGAGCATCGGGTCCGCGTCCAGGAAGTGGGGGAATGACAGATACACGGGGGCGTCTAACGATAACAAGAAATCGAAATGGGTATCAAAATTAATTTGGAGGCATTCTGGTGGTAAAGTTAAAGTAATTTCTTTTGTTTTATGCTTACTTAGGCAGATATGCTGTTTTTGAAATTTTAAAATTTAAGTATTTTTTTTTTATTAAATTAATCGTTCCGAATTAATCGGCATTACCAACGGAGTTATAACGGTAATTTCACACAAATGCACATAATATGCACACATACGGGGTGATCAGAAATTTAAGAACCCTCGTATTGCACAGACTCGTACTGTATTTGAGTAACTCGTTTGTCGTTTGGGACCATAAAACTTCTGACTTACCATATTGACAGGGACTAATGTTCTGGAGGCCTTTCGGTGGACAAAATTCGTTCCCAGGGCAATAGCATTTATTGTCGGGATCCTTCTCCACCGGATCGAAAATGTTATCAGATGGAGTGTAAAGATCGGCCGCTATACCTATAGAGATGAAAATTAAATCCTTATCCGAATAATCGAAGATTAGATCTAAAGTATCTAAATATGATAGTGTCGCGTAACAGCCGAAGGAGAAGAAGCCTCGTAACACGCTCCGTGGAATCACTCACGTGGCAAAAAGCAATCGACGACCGATCAAAAGCGTTTCGATCCCTATCTCACCGTGCTTAGGAGCAGGTCCCCTGTACTGCATGGGCATTATCCTGCAGAGGTCCTTGTCGTAGATGTGCACGATGTCGACGTTGGTGAAGTACCTCGGAGGGAAGAAGGAGCCCTCGCTCGCCCTGAGGGCGTTGCACGGCGCGTCCTTCCAGAAGGGCAACGTCTCCTTGCCGTTCAGTTTGGACAAGAGGCCGAACTCGTGCATGCCAGTCGAGCCGGTGTAGATGTTGTGCACCTCTGGCAGAGTGCCGTTACGCTGGGAAGAAACGGACGCACCTTAAGCAATCTCTTGGGCAAAGGTAGGTTTAACCGCCAATTTAGTTTAGGCGCGCATCCACCATACCGGCGATTCTATTATTCGCCATTTATTCGATGGAAAGTGCGCAAGTTTTGTTTTACTTCGTACTAAAATTAAGGTGTGTACCAAGAAAAAAAAGTACCGAATCGTAATTGGTTCACTGTGACAAATCTGAGTGGTGTGCATATTTTTTCCCTATTTCTTCTGGAATCGTTTTACCGTTTAAAACTCAAATCAAAAATTTAGGACAAACCAGATACCTTCTAGGTTCCATTCTAAAGCCATTCTGGTCTCCCAACATTTTGAAGAAACCATTGGAGTATCAAGCGGTTTGTCAGCTCCAGGAACATGAGCAAATTGAGAGTGTGTCCTATAGAACCGGATACCCTTTTTTTATAGTACAACTTACGGTACCATGGATCGCCTCCTCTCACCTGAATGAAAAGCCCCATCTTCTCGGCGGGCCTCTTCCTCTTAGGGTAGAACTGGTGTGCCAGTGCGACCAACTTATCGTCGTAACCGAAGACCAACTCGTCTGCGGTTACGGATACGAAGGGCTGAAAGGTCCCCATGCTCAATAAGAGGGAGATCGTCTTCTGGACGAAGTAACCCATGTTATTGGAGAGCGAGGATAACGTCTGGAAACAAAAATAATCACGAAGTAAATTCTCGCATTCGAACATTTCGGAAACGGGCAGGTCACACTCGGGTCCCACTCCTTACCAATAGAGGAATATTGGGCACGACGATCTTCTGTTCCTTATTGACCGACAATTCCGGCACGAAATGTAATATTTTCTTGTGTTGGTAGGAGACGGTGCCGTTATCGTGGAATTTCACGTTTACTTTCTCCATGTCTTCCCTGCAACAAAAGCGTTAAGGTGAGTAGGTGGCCACCGGGCCTCTAGTTAAACACTAATAAATATTAAAAAATTCGTATGCTGACTTCCCATGGATTCGAACTAGCCAAGATCGCTTTCACGTTGCATCTCCGATGTGAAACGTGTCCCGTTTCGAGGAGAAAGAATCGTATGACACGGTAACATCCATTCGTGGTGATCGTACGTAATTAATTCGTGAAACTTTTTAACAATACGGTTTCAATATCGAATAGAAGTTACCATAATAACTTTGAATTTGAAAGCACTCAAAGGCCGCTCGGGAGAACGTCAAATTTCGTTTTCGTCCTTTTTTGGGATCCCTTCTTTCCGTTCGACCGGCATCGTCAAAATCAGACGAACAAATCGCTTATAAGCAGCATCCTATTAACCTTAATCTATCATTTCTTATAGATTTGAATTTCTCTAAACCTTGACCTGTGCGAGTATACATTTTGAACGTGTAGCAGGTCCCGTTGCAAATGAGACCGAACTACTTTTTACCGGAGGCACGAAAAGAAAGGAAAGTTCCGTTGTTGATAATAATCACAATTTTGATGCGTATGTTGACCATTTAGTGTGCCAAATAAGTTTTGGGCGGTAGAGAAGGAGAGAGGCATGATTTCTAAAAGGCTTGTCTAAACACGATTCGTGAAAAAATGTCACGAACGACGCTTACATGCAATTATTTCGATCAAATCCAACTGAAAACAAGCATTCGCATTAGATTAATAATAATGGAAACAGAGAGAGAGAGAGAGAGAGGAAAGGTTAACGAACGTTCTTACGAGGTATTCGATATGTTTCCAATCTCGTTCTCTCTTACAAACCTACTCAAGGTAAGGCACCTGCTACACCGTACGTAACGAGTCAAGGTAAGAGTAATGGAATTATTATTCAATCGAACGGAGATGTAATTGCATTTAATGGTAAATGGCGCCTGATGCATTTGTAGTTCATTGACGCATTATTGGGTTTCAGACCAAAATTGAACACCTTTTGGTACGAATAGACAGTTTTATCATTTTTTTACTTGTAGTAATACTCGTACCATACCTAGTTCTTTTTTTTTAAAAAAATATTTCCACTTCAGATAATTCTTAACATTTGCAAGTAACAAGCTTGTAATATAATTTTCAATAACGTACCGAGCCAATGTTTCCAGCTCCTTTTACACAACTAAAAGATTTTTTTAGCAAATTTGATCACTACACGACTTTGGGAAATTTTGTCGTTCGTGAAATATTCCACGGGACTGGTTATATTCGGAATCTGCCGCCTAATATCTTTTGACTAACTATTCGACGTGGAGGAATCAGAAAAAACTGATTAAGGCAGCTGTCTACTTACATAAGTAACAGCCGAGAATTAACGATATGGTTTCGTATTTAAATCAGGTTGGGCCGTGGCTAATGGGCGCGTAAATCAAATTGTTTTACGTCAACGGTACACGAAAAAAAATTTGGGAAAAATACATACAAAAAACTGGGCGTTAGCATATCACATAGGAATCGGAAACAACGCTTCAGCTATAAACTTAGCTGCGCAGTTATATGCAGTTTTCGCTCATCTACGACGCATGGTAATGATTACTAACTTTAAAAAAAATTGGTCTGCAAAGAAGCATGCGGATTAAGTATCGATCAAAACAATTCTTTAATAAAAAGAAACTGGAAAATTACCACTGCACGCTATTTTACTGTGACGTCATAAGTTAGGAAACCTATCAAACTGTTTTGAACAAACTGAATATAGCGCCCAATCCACCCATACAAGTTAAATTTTAGGAAATAGTTCTTATTGTACCTTGAGAAAGAATCCTGACAATCCTTTTCCTCGGGCTGTCTTCAATATTTTAAAATTTTCCTTTCAGAAGATTTTGTCTTAAGTTTGGAAAACGGATTCTGTAATAGAATCTATAGATTGCCTCTAAGGAAACCATATAAGTCCTGTAAAGTATTCCTAACGTTGATTTCTAAAAGGTTGTCAAGGTTTTGAAGTTATAGTATCGCCTAGAAGAAACATAAAAGGTTTAGAAGTCAAGTTCTTATCAGAATGGTTTATTCTTAAAATTTTCAAGAATTGTTGTAAAAATTTTTGTCAGATTCTAGAGACAGAAGAAGTTCGTGACTTTGATTGTTATATATGAGTTTCTAAATTATCTGTCATTTTCGCAATCTCAGGTTGTCTTGACTGTTTTGAAAGATTGAAAAGTTTTCCTCCGTCGGTCCTCCTTAGGTTTTCCAGATTCGAGAAACCGCTGAAAATCGTGTAGGTTTACAAGGAATCGAAGAACTCTAAACTTCATTCATCGAAGAAAAGAAAGCAGTAGTAGTTTTAAAGTTTACTAACTCGTGACGTCACTAACGTCCCTATTACCTTCCAGCTAATAATTTATTCTTCCCTCACCTGTACACGAACGGTCCGATCTCCTGCAGCTTCGGCTTCTCCCCCTGGTTGAGGAAATTGTCCGGATTGGTGACATTGAATATGTAAACCTTGGTCAACCTGATCACGCCAGGCTTCTGCCAATAGTGGAAGCTCAACGAGCCGTCCCTCAGTTTCAAATTCTGTCGACGAGAAAGAAAATTAGGAAAAGCGCGGAAAAGCAGAAAAAGGAAAGACCTCACCTTTAAAATTATGTAATCTAACCACGGGATCGACGATAAAATTATACCTATGGCTAATGTGAAGACTCCTATCAAGATGACGGCCAGTCGACCTGAAAGGAAAAATTTAGAGAGCTGGGAAATTGTTTAAATGGCTGTGAAGGTTCTGTTGTTAAATGGCGCGTCGATTGATGGGAAAGTGTAATGAGATACGATGTGCCGATAAGTCCATTCAATAAATTTTCGTAACAAATGTCAGTAGGTGTAGAAAATCGATTCGAAGATCCATCGATTTCACTTAAAACATTATATATTTTAAGTGAATTGTATTGTTTATCAAATTTTTAAAATTTCCTATCATATCAGATTTACTCGACTTAAATATTCACAAACAAATATGAAAACGTCAATTCGAAATTTCATCGGATGACAACAAAAATTAGTACTATTAGTGTAGTAAGTTAATTACGTCTCATTAAGTAAATAAGTTTTGGTAACGATACGTCATTAATAGATATATTGAAAAATAATGAGTTTGACGAGATCTCCAAAAATATTTTCCATCTTAAATGCGCCGTTTAAAAGGATAGTTTGAAATTTAGAATTTCCACTTGGAAGAATATGTAAAAATAAAATTTGATAAATTTTTCGTTTGTAAAAGCTTCCCTGTGGTGTCGTCAACCACCAATCACCAACCACCCTCAAAAAGGGTGGAAACGTTTGCATTCTGTCAAAATTGCAATTTAGACTAAATCCAACGGAACAAACGTCGTTATAAAGTGCAATTCAATTTTATCATTAATTATTATAATTGAATCACATTCATGGTACGTTTAAAAAGGTGTTTTCACATTAATAATTAAATTAATAGGAAACTTGCAACTTGCAATAAATTCTCGACGACACAATCCTCTGCTATAATATATATATATATATATATATATATATATATGTAAATTTAAGTTAATAATGAAAGTAAACAAAGGCGACATACATATTTAATTTAAATAATTCTCGAATTAAAAAGAAGATCTCCTTATATTATCGGAACGGGTGACGAAAAAACTTCTCTCGTAATACAAGCATAATTACGAAACCATTCTTGCAATTAAAAAATTGTTAATATTACCCGTAAATCCACGGCCATAATTCCAATAAACATCCACCACATCGACCATAACGTATAACTTTTCCTTGAGATTTTCCCAGACCTTAAATTCGATTAGATGAAGGCGCACAACACTATTTAAATGATGATGACCCATTTTTCTTAAACATTAATGATTTCCACTAATTTTAAATGAATTTCTGATGGTAGCGAATGAAATCTCACGGTAGACTGAAACGGAACGTCCGAGTTGTGTTTATTTTTCGTAAAATTTTTTACTCGACCAGTGGATGTAGTCAGGTGGAAGGTTTCAATGGGAAAAAATTTTAGTTTTATACTTTCGATTTCAATGTATTTTAAAAATTCTTTATTTAAATTTAAACCTTGCCCACAACAACAAAACTACTAATATTAAGTTATTCATAGATTTCGTCAAATATTAGTTGATAATTAGCCAGTCTGTTCTGGTGAAGACATTTCTCAAGGATACATCTGATTTCGCACACAGACTTTGAATTTCAGATTTTCATTTCTATTTATCCATTTAGTTTTCCTTCCCTCTACTCTTTCAACGTTCGTTCCTTCCATTAACGCCACAAGTACCAACAAGTAGTAATCTCGTGGTTTCGTTCAGGACCATTCGGGCAGAAATAAAATCATAAACTATCATTCGATTCTCGTTAAAGAAGCATCCTTGACATTTATTGAATGTTTTCATATTACGTTTATTTTAGGAAATATCTGTGTCGTGTCAGAAAGTGTCGACATTGATGTCGAAAGATGGTCAAATCGGAAACCTTTAAATTTAAGAAGCATCATTCAATTGAATCTCAATGACTTTGACACTATTAGAAAGCAACTTGAATTTCCCTTAAAAATTTTTGAATAATACTGGAAACATTCAAGAATATTTGAAGATACCAAGCTCGAAGCTAAAAGGCGGCAAAGGAATTTTCGAATTCCTAAGATAAGTCAAAAGGACGAATTTCGATTCGCTAACTCTAAAGTTTTTTAATATTTTTTACCCCCCAAATTAGAAAACCTTCCGAAAAACGCGCTTTGACTTTTGGTATCAGGGAATTATTTGAGCAATTTGGATAACATTCAGGAATATGTAAAAATGTTAACGTGTGAAACGTACATAATTCGGGAAAACGCCACTTTCTTTTATTTCCTTCTTTATCGAAAAACATCAAATGCTCCAAGAGTGTCGTAACCATCAGCAAGCATATCGCTGGCAGCACTACTTGATGCCTTAATTAACCATTCAATTAGCTTCGTCTTTGAAATTGCTCACGACTTCTACGAGCCGCACTCATCTATACTTTCATCACTTACATTTTCCATTTAATAAACACTAAGAGAATAACGTTATTCATGCACAGGTTTGACCGGATTACGTGCCCCTCTTTCTCTTCAAAAAACGTTTCAATTTGAGTAATAACGACGAATACACCTGAGGGAAAGAGACTTTATTACGAAATTGTCTTTCTCACTCGTTTTAAGTGAGTGTATGTATGTGAGTATATATGTGCTTAAGTCAAGTGGAAAGAATGTCGAAGCGAAGGACGTCCGGGCCTCAGATCTGCAGTAATTTAGTGAAAGTCTACGTACTTTTCGAGTACCTATCGAATATTAACGGCTTCCTGATAAGTACCTATTACCGATGATCGGTAATATGAGATAGTAATTATAATCTATCGATACTCACCGTTTAGTGGAATCTTAATTAGGAATTTTTTTTATTTCGTTCAAATTTGGTCACTACAAGCACTTTAAGATTTCTTAGCAATCTTGTTATCTACTCCCCTTTCTAGCTGAAAGGCTGGCTTGAAAACAACGCAAACCTACGCTCTGAGACTCGGTCTGAAATTGATGCGTTATGTAATGCTTTTACTATATGAGTCTTTTTATGGCTCATTACCGACGCGCAATTTTTTAATTCATTTCGAAATAGGTATTTTTCGCAGACGCAATGTTTCCTACGATTCACAAGTATTCAGGTTGGCGTGTAAGTTTCTTTTCATTACGATTACGACATCGCTTCTGGGATATACAATATTTTGTAAAATTTTAATTTGTTTTTAGTTCGATTCCTTGGAAACCTTCTAAGTTTATTCATCTAGTAACAAATTATATGTAATAATGGCAATGAAGATCCCTCAGTCGAACTCTGACATTCGAAAATTGGTTCAATAAGTGTAGAAAATTTCTGACTCATGGACAGTAACAGTTGCATACATTTTCTATTGTTATAACCCACTTTTCGCCATTTCTGCTCCTTTGTCGATCCATCGTCAGTATTTGTTCTATCGGTCAAGTGTGTCGAATAAACGACTATGCGACTACTTTCCGAAACTCCTTTTTTAATGGTGTTTGTTTATTAATTTCGAACAAATCGATCTGCAGCCAGTAAATCGATTTCCTGATGTGCTACATTTGAAAATATTTAAGTATTATATAAAATGTGTATTAGGTCACCGTTATGCGTTGTGTTATATAAAATTACACATGTTGTCGTTATACATTAAAGCGCGATAATTACCATCCAATTAGGGATATCAGTTTAGGAAAGATTTAAGAGTTTCGCATTTATATAATGATTTTGTTCATTAATATAGAGTATTTTTGAACTTTTTTTTTAAATTTTTCGATTCGACGAGAATTTCCCAATTCCGGCTGAATAATAAATCGTTAATATGTTTTTCTCGCCTATTAGTTTCGATAGCCATCAGGCTAAATTTAAGCTCGCACGTGCCATATGCGACATACGAGATTCGCGAAAGGATTGTGTATCTTAAGTGATTTTCGCAATCATGTAAACCGTCGACTTTCCAATTGTAATGCAATGCATTCCAGCATCGCACGCAGGGTAACGGTCGAGTCGGTGTAATCACTATAATAACGTATGGGGTTCGCTTGGTGTATGTTTCAAGAGAGGATTAATGTACTTATTAAAACTGTTAGTTGGAAACAAAACGTCTCAATAATGTTTAAGACATTAAAATAATATATATCTACTCAAATACTCTGACTCGAGAGAACGAACGCGCAGGAGCGAGAAAATCTATTAACCATATAACTAACACAATTAGTAATTTAAAGATGACAGAAATTTTTAGCAGATAACAACGTTCACCGTTTCACGTCTTAATACTTTTAAAATCAGGTTGGAAATTTCTGGGGATTCTGAGGAGATTTCAGGGATTCCCTAAAAGCACCCAATCTTTTCAGTAGAGAGCTGAAATGCCTTTAGAGGGTTAAAAAACCTGAAAGCTTTCAGGATTCTGCGGTGTTGCATTTGATGTTTATAAAATTTCTTCAAGGGCTTTCAGGGAAGGTTTCAGGGAATGTAGCTCAGGAATGTTTCAGGGGTTTAAGGGACCCTTGAAATTTTGAAAATTATGTTTCAGTACCAGGTGAAAAATCTCGAGAACACTCGAGAATAATCATTCCATGTCTAAATATTTTCATAATTACTTTTAAGTTTCTGAGAATTTTTGGCAACTTTCAGGTACTATTTTAAAACACAGAAGTAAACAACAATTTTTGTGTGTATTTTTATAGGAATCATTATAGGAATTTTCAGTTTCATCGATAGGAAAAGTGGAAATGTCATCTCTATCGTGTCGAGGAGGAGATTATCGCAGATTTACCGATGATTCGAAAGTGAAAGAATCGACGATTCGCCTGATCCTGAGAGTACCCCCTCGGGCTTACCGTGACCTAGACCGTATGACGTATAAATGCCCGCGCGAAATACCTCAGAATTATTACCGTCAGATTAGGTAAAAATATAATACCGCGATCTTTTTTTCCGTTCTCTCTCTCTCTCTCTCTCTCTCTCTCTCTCTCTCTCTCTCTCTCTCTCTCTCTCTCTCTCTCTCTCTCTCTCTCTCTCTCTCTCTCACTCTCTCTCTCTCTCTCTCTCTCTCTCTCTCTATCTCTTGACCTTAACCGATTTAGGTAGGATTTTTCGGGCACGACATCCTCGGGATAAGTACAAATATACAGGGGCCGGTCGAAGGTTAAACGCGGTTCTGGCGGTTACGAAATTCGCGGTGTTAATGACTTTTGAAAGAAACTGCGAGAAGATCGCAAAGTAGTCGACGCCTGAAACTGCGATTCGGACGGTTTTCTTTCGAAATTTTTCAAAAAATTCGCGTGACTCAGTCGATTCGAGCGAGAAGACCGCCCAAAAATGAAAAAAAAATTAGTGACAAAAGGTTCTTCTTTGTATGACTGGTTGTCAACGAATCATGAAAATCCACTAAACTCATTACAGAAATTATATAATTAACACCTCATCGACATGAAATGAAATATATATCACAATTTTTAGCTTAAGACAAACCCCCAAAAATTAATTAACAAAAATAGGGGCGCGTCTATGTGATTCAAAAAATTCAAATTTCGCTCCCACTCAAATTTCAAAATCTGATCACACTTACTGTTGCTAAATTGTTGCGACACGAGCAACTGCAGCGGCACCCCGTTCGAGTCCTGCTTCCTCGGGTACCCCAGTACTTGATTCTTTGCATACTGCGTCAACTTAAAGTACTGTTTATAAAGTCCCATCGTATTCTACCTGCAACAAAGAAAACAGCCTTCATTAGATTCGTGAATTCAGTCTTATCCATGATTCACGGAAGAAACCTTAAATTTAATTTGTTAGGTTATGTTTTGCGCGTGGATAAAATCAGCCTGCGCGCATGGCTGAAATGGTCGCGCGCGCGTTCCTTCCATTTACTCTCTGATATAAAATTTTAATGAGAAAAAATATAAGAATCGACGAGATCTGAAGGTGATACGCGTACCAGACTGGCAGGTCGTTAGTGTAAGGACGATAAATTAATAGCAAAACAAAGGGGAAGGTTAAACGAATCAGTTAGAAATATTTCGGTGTATATAAATGCGATCTTAAAATATTCTATTAGCTTGGCAATGATAAGTTCGACACGTGCTATATTAAAGTGTGACTCAAAAATCTTTTCATCGAAATGTCCAATGAAAGATGCGTTCAGTTACATCTGTCAGTTATGACATATTTAATTTTCAGTTCCGTTATATTCAGACGAACGCCACGCTTCGATGACAGGCCATTAAAATTACGCGTTCCATATCCACATTTCGTCCAATTGGCCGGCGTAATTTCGTCACGTGACCTCCTACGATTAAATCTCGTACGAGTACCTAATTACGGTTAAATTAGTTTTTACGACAAGTCAAACGAAATAAACGGCTAATTTTGTATTCTCCAGGTTTAATTAATTTTTCCAACGTACGAGACAGAGAGCGTACACGTCGGACGTAAAAAATTAACAAAACCCGACTTGTAGCATAAGTAACAACAATTGGGAGCGCACCGAGAGACAGTTGGTAACCTTGGAGGGCTCGTCCCCTAAGAAAAGCTTTTGTAATGGTAATATAAGCGATCGAGAAGAAGTGGACGGGAATATCTCAAGTATTTTTACTGTCGGCATCGTTTTCAGTCTTCCAACAATCATTCAGTCTTATAATTTCGATCCTAAGTAGCTATCGATATTTTGAACCCTCGTATTATCGATCGTGTAAAGATATTGACATTACAAATTTTTCTACCAACTTTTGACATCGACATAGACATATTAAACTATCGAAAAACGTCTAATATCGACTGTGTAGAACCAACAAAGTTGTAAACACTTGTATCGACTTGTAGTATCGATTTTCTGGAACCTGTTTATTCACCTGATAGAGACTCGTGTCGATTTTTGATTTCGAACCTATTTAATTTTATCACCCGTATCGAGTTCTAATATCGATTTTGTAGAACTATCGATTTCTTACATCAACTCTCGACGTATGTACTTGTAATATCGATTTCATATGTGAACTAGTGATCAAAGTAGTGAATCCTTGTAGTGATGTCGATGTTATTAAAGAAACAGCTACGCCCACGTTACGTTGTCCAATGTCGATGTTTGCGTATAATCTCAGGCGCGGAAGTTAGGCGAAAAGTTTCCTGGTTGGTCACATAAGATAGTACAATAAAACGAATTTTATGCAAAACGCGACCCTGGCCGGGACCGTTTCTCTTATTTGCCGATTTAAATGTATTTTTGCCGTAATCATAGAAATGGATGGCTATTTCGAAGATGCAAGTGGCATTTTCTGCGAGTGTGCGCATTCCCATTTTCCGCCATGTTGGACACGCGTCAAACGATAAAAAGGAATCATCGCGATAACAATAAGCTATTATAAATCTACTCCGGCACGAGCGAACGTTTTAATTATTACGACGCAGCGAGTGTCATTTTCCGAAGTTCTGCGCATATGACATGCGTGACATGTCTGCTCGTATCCGTAGATTTATTCCTCGGAGATCCAACATGGTCGGTCGAAAGAGGGACTTTCTGTTTCGTTGATCCGTTAATGTTTATTTCAAAGCGTACACTTCTCGGTTTCGTTACGCAACCAGCCAAATATTCATTTGAGTTACAAAAGTGGAACCGAGACCAGACAAGAGAAAAAATTTGGATTATGTTTTAGCCGTACATGGACATGGCGAAATTAGTCTTGCAATAATTTTAATTGCGGTATTAATGAAGCAATTTATGTTGGGATTTTTACTGGGTAAACGTACATAGGGTATGAAATAATGACAACAACGCGAGTATCGTAGTTTTGAATTGCTAATTGCTACTTATTTTGAGGCGACGAAATTTCTATTATTTTTGTTTACTTAAAAATATTACCATTCTTAAAAAAAATAATTCCAACCTTTTGTTATTATAATAATTATGGTATTTTATTATTTTTTTAAACGGAAATTATAATTAAGACATAATTATAAACGCATATCCGTTAATTTCATTGAAATCAATTTTTTTTCTGTTCGAATGTAAATATCTTTAAAAATATATCACAATTGGAAATTTTATTTGTGCGTTATAATTAAAGACACGGCTGTATCGATTTGTATGGATCAGGAAGTCGCATAGTAAATTTTTAAATGCGTATTTTAATATCGAATAGTTTTCGCGTGATATTTTTAGAATAAGATTATCCAATGTTTGCGTTATCTGTCAATGAAAATAACAAGTATTACATTACCATATACGTTACGTAAACGGCATTAACAAAGGAATTAGCGAGTTCTCAGCATTTTTCTTTTGTCACTTTCACTTTACAAAACAAAATTAGTAGTCCTTATAAGAGCTTTGATCGAAAGCTGTCAAAATTGAAAAGAAATCAAAATTAGTCACGGCTGAAGTAAACAAATGATTATTCCTTGGAATCGGAATGTCGGAATGGACTTGGTAGAAATAAAAATGGATCAAGATTGAAACTGTGTTCGTATAACTATATAACGTAAGAACAGAAAATATACACGAACTTTTAAAGTGTAAATCAAAATTTGTAAGTATAAATCAACTTTCCTCGAATTCCAAGTTTGTTGTTGATTCACAAAAAATAATTAGGCTTTCGTGTGTGCACTAGCGATCATAAACAAATGGAGCGTGTTTATTACTACGTTTGCGATTCTCTCTTCCACCGACAATTTTTCGACGCGATAATCTGTTTAGAGGCGCACTTTCTACTCTTTCAATTGCGATATTCGAAGAAGAATCGAAAAATTTGAACCATATATCGTCTCAAAAGTAATCGAAAAGTTGGAGAACTGACACTTTCAATTTGTTATTAACAAATAAAGAATGTTTTTCTATTGTTCGCTTATATCTCGGTTAATTTTAGTCTTAGCTAATTTTTTTGCTCAGAGGAGACCGTAACCTTTCGCCATATTTTTGTTGAACGATTTTTATAAATTTTTCTGCGACCTGTCGAGCTTATTTTCTCCACTTCTTGTAACTTGGCGAAAATAAATGTTACAACCTACTACAGGCATATTCGTTGGTCGTAATGGACTGGTCATCTTTAATATTTGAAATTCGACCTTAGATTCGTGATCAGCATCCTTGAAAGGCCTCGCATCCAAGATCCGGCATAAAAATTTAAAAAACATTGATCTCGAGAATTCCCGTATACCTAATTTAGCGTAAATCCGATGATTTTCGAAAAGATCGTCCGCCATATTGGACCCGTCATCTTGAATTTTTGAGATCCGATACCAGATTCGTAATCAACCACATCGAAAATCCATGTATACCAAATTGGGCGCGGATCGGTTGATTTTCGAAAGTTTCCCACTACAAATCAAATATATTTAAAATGACCATAACTTTTGAAAGAACCATTACAGAGCACTGTTCGAGAGCTCATTTTGAAGGAGAAGAGTGGTACTAAATGGTAGAGTAGGTAGTAAAAATTACAAAAATTGTGTAACCAGTACTTAAGTCAAAACTTGAACGAAATTAGAATTTTTTTTTATTTGTTAATAAAAAATTGTTTGCTAAACATTAGCGCTATGCACTTCCAGTGACTTATTTTGCATCCACTTGGGAACAATTATTACTAAATTTTGTTCACCCCACCCCCCGATTTAATCAATTTTCAAATCGTGTTATGACTGGGTTAATCTGGCAATGTTGTAATGAAAGTGTAAGTATTGAAACCGCCGATTAATATGATAGTTGCGGTTATTGAAATGAATGGAATTTAATTACACTCACTCTATGTTTTAAGATGGTATCTATTAATAATTATCTGTAATTTACACTACTGAATATTACTAATTAATTATTTCTCCAAGCAATTCAATAATGATTTGAATCGACGAAGTAACTTACAAAGAAATTTTACGACTAAACGTTAATTTGCCGGTTATATATTGCAAATGACGCACCCGAATAAATAACTATACGTCGTATTAGATTTTAATGTGGCTAGTACGTCTAAAAACCCCATTCGAGGTTAAACGAGCGCGGGGAATACCCGAGCTTTCAAAGCTTTTTAACCCTATCATTAACTAGTCGACATAATAACAAAAGACGTAGGTTAAGTGTTAATAATAAATAAATGAAATAATTTAGTTTTTTTTATGCCTTAACAGATGAGATATATTATGGCAAACGACGCACTTTAGTTAACAATTAGGTACGTCACATCCGACTTGAGTGAAGTTACTTAAGTCGTACTTTGGCGAATTCCCGGCCATCATCACCATTAACTATCCCATTAAATATTGAATTAATCAACGTGCCAAGTAGAAAATGCAGAAATTATATATAAAACAATTTCCTAGTGAAAGGTGAGCTTGGAAAGTAACGCGTGCAAAGCAAAGAGAGCAAAATATGTGCTAATTATGCTTCGATATGAATGGAAATCGGGTCGCTGATGATTTGCGACGATTGGCTCGATTTTACGATTCGTTCGACAAAAGAAGTAACAAAAGAAGTAGGAATTCGAGTCTGTCGTCGTTTCTGCGTTAAGTAGAATGGAAACCCGATGGAGCGTTCAATCGAGGGAAAAATAATATGCAAGGGAGAGGTGAAGGTAAAAGCTGAAACTGATGGGAAGGGAATTATGTGTAATTTGAGATATTTAATACCAAATAAATTTCGACATTTTCGTGTCTCTTCATCGTGACTTAATTCGATTTATACTTTTACAGGCGACTTAAATTAAAGCGAATTAAACCCACCTACGATTGCTAAGATTTGGGGTTACGTTAAAAAAATTCCTCTTTGAAGTTCGATCCTCTCATTGCTTTCGTATTAAATTGAGACTATTTCGATCGAAACTTGTGAAGAGAAACTTTTAAAACTGTTTTTTGTTTTGCATCGAAGTTTCCGCTGGTAATTGCCCCGATCGGCGAAAAGTAGGTGAAATAAAAGATGCACTCGCGGTGAACTTTCTTCAACCTAAATCTTTATTATCCGCGACCTTTTCCGTGCGAAAGGATGAAAATTGAAAAAATTCGCTAATGGGCGCCTTTCTTTGCTCGTCCTCTTCTCCGATTGGGTGAAAGCTCGTCGAGAAGAGATGAGAAAAAATTTTGATTTCTAGCACTTAAAGCATAAATACACTTCACTATTACGGTGCATCCTGTGCGCTAAATTCGATTGTAGATAATTTGAGGTCAATGCATTTCACTTCTACAATGTTTCTACAGAGTCATGAGACCTAATGGTCTTTTTAAATGGAATAAACAGACGTGTGAAGAGCTGCAAAATGTACAGTTGCTGAAAACATGTTTCTGTGCTTCGAGGAAAATTTGGAGTTGAAAATTTGATTCAAAAGCACCAAAGAAACTTCCAAATTCAGGAATTTTCAATCAAATTTTCATTTAATTCAACGAGTTTAAACCCCTAAATATAGAGATGTAAACAGTAAATTTGTCGAGTAAAGTGCAGACACTCCATATGGTTAAAAACAGTTCCTTACAATCAGGTAAGTTTCAAAACAACCAATGGGATTTGAAACAATTTTAGAAGAAACTCCAAAAGCGTATGAAATTCCAATTTTAGGAAAACCTCAAAAACACCCCAAAACTTAAAGAATCTAATGTTCTATTATTCATAATTTATTAACACAATCGATTTCAGCTTGGAATTTTTAAAATATCTTTAATTGCACAATTTACATATAATTACATACAATTACTAATTTTTTTCCTTAACCCGGCCGTCTCGCAGACGGATAATGTAATTTTAAAAGCTTACGATGCTTTGTGTTAATGATATATGGCAAAACAAAAAAACCATGGTTTTTTTGAGCTATAAATATCGAAGAAATTGTAAGTTAGGATATTTTATTCGAAACCCGATGTAGGTAATTTATGGCGGGCATGTGAAATATGCATAAAGTTGCGATATTTCATGTTTACGCAAAATTGCTTAACAACTAAATACCATTATAGGAATTTTACCCGACAAGCAGAAAAGTTAGTTCTCGCCACGTCTCGTGCATTTCGAATCAAATCGTAAAATGATTATAATCACAGACTTCTACTAAATTCGTTAAAAAAACCCGTCATCGCAATAATAACAATAATAGAAAGTGTAATTACGGAACGTAAAGACAGGCAAGTATACGTGCATGATATGTCGTTTATCTAGATTGTACCTTTGACCTTATTTTCCTCAAAATTGCTCGTAAAGAGAGAAAGTTCGAGCTGCTTTTCGGACGTTTCGTTGCATTTCGAATTCGCACGATTAAAGAAAATAGAAAAAGAAATGATTTCGCAGCAGATTTGTGACCGTTGAACTTCGAAATGTGAATAAATTACCACAACACGCGGTTGCAATTTTTAATTCGTTTTGTTTATTTATTTTTTTGTTGTAATGCGCAGTTAAAGTATTATTTCATGTGTACTGGGATTAAATTATTTCAAACACCACAATAATCAGTTACAACATTTTTAGTTAGTTAGTTAGTTAGTTAGTTAGTGTGAAGTTTACTAAAAGTATGTGCACAATTTGATAAACGAAAAGTTTCTGACAAATTTTTGAGTTATTTAGGGGTCAAGTTCGTGGAGAAGTTTTCGAAATCACGTAACTGTTCCTCCTCCGACCTGAAATTATTTTTGAGGCATGCAGTAAAGTACTCCTTTACACTGTTTCATTTCAAACGGTTAGTTACGAAGTTCCAATGAAAAAATAAATTAAATTGAATCAATTTTGACATATCCAGCACCAGAACAGAAACGAGCAAAAGTAACCGAGTTTCACAACTTTAAAAAAAGTCCTAAAAACTTTCCATAGCCCCTAATTGAAACCAATTCAATACACGTTATTAAACGTAAAACGAATTTCATTTATCACCCGATTCCTTCTTAGTAAGCAAGCATATTCCGAATATATTTTCCATTGATCGAAGAAAGTCGAACACGCTTGTTACGTTACGTAACTCTTAATACCAACTAAAGCTTTTATCTCGTTAACCTAGAATATCGGGTTTGTTCTTCCATCTGCTCGAACGTTGCGAGCAGTAATACGCGCGGGTTTGTAAAATTATGCTCCGTTACGTAACCGTTATTGTTGAGGAAAAGATTCGACTTTCATCGAGGTAGCGAGAGATGATCAAGTGTCAAAAAGATGAGAGGAGGAACATGGAGGTTCGGATTAACGAGGCTCGTTGAACGTTGTCATATTTCGATGCTCAAATCAAAGGAACATCATATTTTAACTCACTAATGTCCTCAGGTGTAAAATCGGCACGTTCAGGTCCATTTCTTTTACCTAATTTGTTCGGATTGAAGAAAATTTAGTAATAAGTCAGCTTCTTAGCATATGTTTTTTCGGATTAAAGAGGTTCTGTAGTCCAACACTAAATTTACTAGTTTCAGAAATATTCAAAAAAAGTTTACTAAGGGGGTTCGGATTAGAGAAGTAGAGAAGTAGAGAAGAGGTCCTCATGTCTAAACTTGATACGTTCCAATTCTATTTGCTGAATTTGAATTGTTCGGATTAAAGGAAGTTTAGTTTCAGCAGTTTACTAAGATCATCGCTTTTTACAATGGTTTTTCTAATTTGTCTAAGAAATGGACTTTCAGAAACATTGAAAAATCATGTCCGAATTGAATGATCTTTTAAAGGGCGTTCGGATTAACCAAGTTCACTACTTTAGAGTTTTAATTATCCTGTCGCATTTTAATCCGTTATTACTCATTTTACAAAAATACTTGTGCATTAATGAACTTGCATGGATGCACGAAATAATTATTTAAAACATAGATTACTACTTAAGTAAACGCTACAGTTATAATAAGTGTAATTATACAAGTAATTGCGATCTGTATCTTTCAATCTAGTTTCACGGAACGCTTTCAGGTAATAAAGTACTTGCATTGGACATTAATTTTAAGAAATGTGTGCCTAATTTTTATAAAAGTGATAATAACTGAAAGTTCCCGCCTCGACCTCTCGTTGAAATCTCTAATCGAGTTAATTTATCTGAAAACCGACTAAGATTTCATGTTTGCCTACGCGTAACGAAAGGGAAAATTTAATAAGTAGTAATAATTGTTTGTTATTCGGACGAGACTTCGCCAAGGATAAGGAGCGCATTTCGCATTGAAACAAACCGAAGAAGAGAAACAGTAAACAAAAGCACACGTAAACGAGAAATCTGTCAGATCCCCTGCTCCTCACCTCTCTTTATTTTTGTACAAATCATAGTAATATATTTTTGTATATTTTTATTTCGGACAGTGAGAGAGAAAGAGATAGAGATCGGTAAGGTGCGAAGGTTGTTACACACAAGATGTGTTTCCGTACGAATCCGTAAAGCATCAAGGGTAACACGTTTTCGTTTTTCTCTCGGGTCCCCTCTTCGGGTTACTTATTAATTCGATTCATTAGAATAATTTTAAATTTGAGCCAAATTCCGATTACCCAAGACGTCGTTTAAATATAAAAATACTAGAATATACGTCGTTTATGCATCGGAATCTCTCTAATCCGAACGGGTTAGCTGGCTCAACAAGTGCAGTCTAACGAACATTTTAACGTTTGTCCGAGCTAAGTAGAAATAGAATAAAATTGTTTTTAATTGTAACGAATAACTTAAAACCTTTATAACTTTCTTTGGTAAATTCTTAACTATCATAAAGTTCGACAAAAAATTATTTCAGGCGTCACATTGTTCAATTTTGCACGCGAGAACTTCTTTAATCCGAATCTCTGCAATAAAAAAGCTGGATCCAACATAATTTTCTTCAGTTCAAAGCTCTCAGAAAACACGTTTTGTATAAACTGAGGCTCGTTAATCCGAACCTACATAATAAAGAGATATTTCACGACTTCTTTAATTCGGAATGGCTATAAGAATTTACAGTTATGCAGGAAACTTCTTTAATCCGAACCGTCAAAATCAAAAAGAAAAAAACAACATTCGAACGTGATTTTAGTTAAATGGCGCGGTTAGGGTTACAGTACAAAAATTAGACATATGATTATGTCCTTAGTGAGTTTAGTTTCGTATTCTTGAAACCTTCCATACTTACTAAGAGCTAAATGTTTTTTAAATGCCTCCTTGGCCCTGAGGTACCAAAACGACAAAATTATTATTCTAGAAGAAATACGTTTGAATGTTCTCCTTCCACCTGAAATGATTTCATTCTAGGCGCGCCAGACGTTTACGAAATTCCGCCATCATAACAGAAACACGCTTACCGTCAAATTAAAAAATCAACAAAAGTGAACGGAGACAAGCAATCTTGAAAATATTATTTCTCTCTATCCCTCTCTGTCTCACTCTATGGATCATATACCTACATCGAAAACGAAAGCGTTGCTTAGTCTAATTTATCAACCAGGAAGCCGACCATAACCTAGATCGATTTTGAGGTTATGTATGAACAAATTCTGTTCCTGTATCAAGGATTTCATGAAATCGCCTAAATCGAAAACCCATCCTAATCTCCAATGTGTTACAGTCAAGTGAAACCGATAGGAGTACAAAAGTAAGGCGCCTGTCATTGGCTGGAACGAGTGCGGAGAGCTCAACTTGCGATAGTTTTTAACGAAGAAAATTTTCATACTTAAAAGTGTTCAAATGTTTTTTAAAAAAACGTGACGTGTGAAATGTCAAAATTTTAAAGTAAACAACGCTACGTCCTTTTCAAGGATTTTTTATTTAGCAGTTGCAACCCTAACGATCCTACGATTTTTTAAAGAGTTCTTGTATTCTTTAACGTGAAATGAGAGTACAGAAATTTTTGATCACGCGGTATATCTCCTGTAAACAACGACGAAGTGCCGTCACCAAACACTTGTTTAAACAGCGAAATTTCTTTTCCATACATTTCACAAGATAAGTCACCTTCATAAATATTGCTCACTCAATTTCGGTATTAAACTCTGTTTGTGAGTCCCAAGTGAAGTTTTAAACGATCCCTTGTTTATTTCACCTACTGCACATCTTTCATTAGGGTTGGGTACCTGCGGTTCGGAAATCCCGGCCTACGTCAGTACACTCACGAGTTTTTTTCCTTTACTTCTTCTTCTGGAAATTAAGTCCATTAGGTTCACGAGAGAACCGCATTAATGTCGTTTCTTTTTATTCCGATTCGGACAGGCGGATCACCTCTGGAGGTTATGGGCGTCGTTCCATTCACCTTCTCCGATAAGGGTGATCGATAATTTGGCTAAAACATAGAAGAGGACAAAGGATGTTACGGTTACGAGCTGATTCCAATGAACTGGTCATTGCTCCAGCTTTTTTAACCCTCCCCTGTTCTGCCTTGAGATTTTTTGCAACTAACTGCGCTTGGTGTGAAATCTAAATTACATCCACAAACATTTTTGCGTAAATAATCCGGTCTTGGAGCATTTGAAAACAAACAACTTTGTCAGATTAGTCAGAGAATCCGAGAATTTCTCCTGTAACGACCTTAGAAGGTGACCCAACAGAATCCGAAAAGAAATTAGATAATTTTATTGATATTATCGTCGTTAGCAGTTAAGTAACAGCTTATGACTAATACTTTCGATTACATATAATCACATAGAGTGAGGAACTTACACAATAGGTGTGGATTTTAAAACGGTATCAAGGAACTTTAATCTAGGAGATAACGTTACCTATAATCCCATGCGCCAAATTGTTGCGCGTGACTTTCCAACGAAATTAATGAGTTGTTACTTACGAATTTGGTCTTTTCGGACACTTACGGAAAATCTGAAAATCAAACAGCGTTATTAACGTGGTTAAAAATCAATAGAAAAATTATAGCTATATCGGCTCGATGATGGTATCGCCGGATATAAATTTGTCAATGGCGGATTTCGGCGGTTGCGTTAAAAATAAGCACACGGGTATTTCCTGAGGGGATTTCCCTACGTATACTACTTAATTACTATTCAGAGTATCTATTTATAACACCATGAATGGCAATATTATCACTAGAAAGGTCTGCAAATAATAACTAGTATTAAATTTAGGCAGTCTTTGATCCTTATGAATATTTAAGTAGATGAAAGAGTTATTTTGTTATTGGCATTTAGAAAAAAGAGGGAAATATCGTTTTAACAAGATCCTCTGGAATTTATTCCATTAGCACGTTTTATGTAAACACATTATCGCAGAATTTTAATCATCTGACTAAAAAACTTGAAATTCTGAAATAATCAATAATTTTTAATAATCCGCCTTTGTCGCAACTCTTTCCTGAAACTCGGTTGCAACGTCGCATGCAGTGGAGGTTGATGAAAAGGCGCTATTAACGGACCGGCTCGTTTTAAATGTGAAAAGCCGTGAAATTATATAATACAAGTCCGCAATAAATATTGACTATATAACACATCTCGTGAAAGTGTTACGCAATCCCATCGGAGACCTACTTTGGAAAAAGTAAATATCTTATTTCTGCGACGGATTATTATTAAGTATAATGCAAACGGAGGGTACGTTCCCGGCGCGGCGCCGTTGCGAAATTATAAGAAAAGAAGCACGTGTACGTGTATATAAAATTATTTTGCCACTCTGTGGCTATTATTGTGCAAAACGCTTTCTTATCAAGAACACCGGGTTTCACAACCTCTCGGATCCATCCGTCCCACTTTTAACAGAGAAGAGCGGCGAGTCGAAAGAGGTGTTTGCTTAGTAAATTATAATTATCGAACGGACACTGCGTTCACTTGTCTTGGAATCTTCTAGACAAACAATCTGACACCTGGATTTCACTAAATCCGGCTCTGTTGGATCCAAATTTGACCATCTGAATCTGTTTAATTCAAGTATGACTCAAAATCTTGCTCAATGATTCAGTTTCTCGTCCAACAATCCAATGTAAATTTGACTAACTCGACGATTGACCGAATTTAATTACCACCGATCAAATCTATCCCTATCTGACTTTTTCAATTTCTTGAATTTCTCTCGTTTCGATCGAAACATTTTTGACCCAAATTTGGAGTTTTAATGCCACGTAATATAACATAGCTGCATTAATATTAGATTCTGTGGCTCAATTTGAATATGACTTCTACTCGGTATGAGTCAACGTCGATCACTTATATTTTCGACCAGTTTTCTCGGTTTTTGAGCCCGCCTCAACTCCGGTCATTTTTATTTTTTCGTGGTTAGTTTTGTAGAGTTTTGAAGGAAAAATTTCGAAACTTCGCGTGTGTTTTCCCTGCACTTTCGATTTCTTCACTTAACAGAGCAAGAAGAGGTTTGCATTTCGCGTTAATTAACAGCTGAAGTGCACTGGATAGCGCAACGCGCGTTTTTCTTTTTTAATTAAAGTCGAGGGAGAAATTGATGGTAATCGAACTTGGCTGGATCTTTTGAAATTGAAATTCGGTCGTCTTTGAGTGCAATTAGGTAACACGTCGCCGCCATCGACGGTACCGCGAATTTGATTCTTTCGTACGCAACCGGATAGGTAAAATTCTATCGTCAGCTTTTATTGCCTTTATGCAATATTGTAAATATTTACAAATCCGCGAATTTACTCATGTGCGACAAAAAGGAATTACCTTTGTAGTTAATAACGCGTACTTTACGACATTCGCGATGTACGCGTGACTCGACGTTGCCAAGGAATATTTCTAGACGGTTTTTGTATGAAACTGTATCGATGGCACTTTTCTGTTTATCGTAGGTACTTATGTAACCTGACAACGTTACATATTCTTGTTTAAAATTCTACTTCAAAATTCATTTCCTTACATATATAAAGTCAAAATTACATAACCCCTCTTACGATGGAAATACCGAAAAAAGACTATTGAACTACTTAATGTAGCTACGTATGGTTGAAAACAATCGAAATTTTTCAAATAAAATCCATAAGGCTCGGCTTCCATATGCTCGATCGATTACATCGAAACATAACTTTTTGAAAACGTCGCAATTTCCTAGAATATAACAATATACAGGGTGGATACCGAAAGGCATAACTCTCAAAACAAGATCGTATCGAAAAAAGCCTGAAACAACTCAAGTTTGTTTGTGAAGAGGACCACTTTTGACGCAAAACTTACTCCCCAAAACCTACCCCTCTGAACGGGGGGCGGCTTCCCCCAAAATCTTTCGAATGGGAACGCGGGTCAAGTGATACCCCATCAAAAAGGGATTTTAATGCTCTATACGCTGCTGATTTGTTTTTCAGATTCGTAGAAATTCTAAAGCTATTTTAGGAATAATTTGTATTATAAATTGTAATTTTCAAATTTTAATTCATTTACATTTTCTAAAAAAATTCCAAGTTTGTATTCAAGTTTGGTTTTCCGGGTAATTTGTTTTTGCATTTTGTTGAAACAAATTTTTAAAATCCATAAGATTTTCATGAACATCTTATGAGACCACGTTCGTGGCTCAAATAAACCCTAAATTACGATGTCCTCTTTTATATTCTCCAAAAATTCCCTAAATATCCATTAGAACGCAATTTTAAATCCAAATATTTGCACTGCATACGAAAAATATTTTTGCTGATTAAAAATCCAAAAAAACCCATAAAGCTTACATTTTTGGTTCGCTCGGCGACTTCCCTATTCGAACGACGTCCGCGTAATAACCCGAAAAACAAGCAAACCGATTACGTGCGCTTGTATACACACTTTCCACGACGGCTATTGGTAATAATGGATCGAAAAGTGTTACGCAATTAGCGTATTTATTTTTTATTTTTGGGTAACCCGCGCCATATCACAGATGTTGGTCAAGTAGTACGCGCAGGAAGTGATCTTGTAACAGTTTTTTCGGCGGTCTAAAGGCGCGCGTTACCCAACAAGAGGAAGATATTATCCAAAAGTAATAATAATCACGACGTTATCGCCATGTTAATTAATTGTTACGGGTTAATTAGAGGAAAAGCCGAAAGATCTTCTCGGTTGAAACGTCGGGTTGCATAATACGTTTCGGTCGTTATGCCATCTACATTACCGTACGGTAACTACACTTACGTTAAAGACGTTTTACGCTATTATTTATAAAATTTCATTTCTGCTCACAAGGTAAATGTGAATTTCGGATATGAAATGTATAGTTTGTTTAAAAACTGACTGGTCAATTCGTAGCCAGACGTTAAGATTTCGTACCAAGGATAAACGATAATAACAACTAGCTTCGAACCATAAATAAGTGTGTGTTTGAATACATTTGAATGTTGTTGCAAAATTTAGTTTTTTTTTAAATTAAACAACTCAATTATAATTACACACGCGGTGTTATTGTCATTATCCATCAATTAATCCTTGAATTTATTCGATTTTGATTTGAAATATTTTTGCGTTGTATTTACATTATTGAACAGAATTTTCCGAATGAAACTATAGTTACGTTACTATAAAAATATATTAATCCTGCAATTTCTGAAATTTCTTACCAATGAAATCTCCCATTTTATAATGTAGAATCATCGAGTGATTAAATAAGTGCGCTGAAATACACAAAAATTCAAATTTATAATAAAACATGTCTGTGTGTTATTAATGTTACGTGTGGCGTGTTGCATAAAATAATTAACGTCTCCGCGACACTTTAGAATCGCTTTTTAGCACTTACGAGATTACACAAAATGTTAAAAGTATAGCGTCGTGTTTATGAAATATTTTTTTTTTTTTTGGAAATTCCCGACGGACCAGTAGATTGCGACAATTTGCCGCGGAAGCGAACGAAAATTTCAAAAATTTGAAAAGTGTCAAAGTGAAAAATGTTTGGTTACATTTCGAACGTAAATTAAACTATAATTCGTCCATGCTTTACGTACAGCAATGAAGCATGGAATATTACAAATTTAGAGATTATGTTGCTTTATGGTGCAAAATATCAGAATAAGTTCACATAACTACATCGACACTGTTGGAAGTTACTCTAATTTCAAAGTTAAATTTTGATGTTCTAATTTTGAGGTTATGTTCTCATTGCAATGGAACTATCGGGATAAGCTCGAAAGACAAATGACGTTTGGTAATCAAATTTGAGGGTTATGTCATTAATATGACGGAACAGCAAAATGATTCACCTTCACATGGGAAAAGTTCAGACAGAAAAAACCGTTTAGGGAAAAATAAAATTTCAAATTAAAAATCTGGAAGCGTCTTAGTTCGAAACAAATTCAAGCAGCATTCGTCATTAACATTTCGAATCTAACAGATTTCCTAAAACTTGACGTCAACAAAATCGCGTCCTTTCACTTAATAAACGAGTGCTTGATTTAGATAAGACACGAACAAGATTCGATATTATATTTTGTATTTTCAGAGAAGTTTGTTGACGTGCCGCAGTCGTTATTATCCAATAATCACCGGGGAATAACTAAAGCTTTTCTATCGTTTAAAATACATTATCACCGATCATCAGACACTTTTTCCTATTAACGGCCTCGACTAATTCCTCAACTATTTATAATAACAGGATTTTCAGGTAATATTAACAATCAATTTAGGGTATTGATTGATTCGTAACAACTAAGATTCTACGGGTTTTCGAAATCGTAGTTGAATCGAAGGAAGGACGAGCGTAAAATTTCCTCGAGATGCAATTTGCTTATAATGGTAGAATTATAGGGTAATTTCGTGATTAGCGGTGATGTTACTATATTACATATTAGAGTTTCCGAAAGACCAACGCATATTACATTATCATAAGGTACGACGTAGGTACTTGGATGTAAATAGTAATTAGTTAGGCAAAGTACAGTGCTGAAAATAATAAAATCCAATTACTTATAACAAGAAAATTCAAACGTATTGTTTAATATGACATTTTAAATGAAATCTTTACCAAATAATAAATTCTTTGGAAATTTCCAACAGTGAGCGGTGAGTTAATGAGACCTAAGAATTTTAAATTGATAGTACTTAAGTGGCTTTAAAAATTCTTAATTTTCGAATTTCAAAGAAGGTAAAGAGGGCAGTAAATGCAAACTGTCCTTTTATTTGACGTCGTAAATGTCGTTATTTGACAATAGTATAAAATTTTTAGGGAACAAAATAAACAGAGAAAGAAGAAGAATCGCAATGTTTTTCCGAAAAATTCAAAGATGATACTAAATAGCAAAGAAAGCCGAAAAAAGTCGATTTTAGAGTTAACAGCAAGCAATAAAACAAAATTGTAGTCAAATTCCTTACATTTCTAACTTAAATTGACGTATTCAATTTTCAAAATTTCCTCATCTTATGATTTTAAAAAATTGCTAAAAATCGCTCGACTTTAGAAAATTTAAACGGCAACGTAGAAATTATTTTTAAGTTTCGAAACGTGACTTGTTTATATCACGTTTTTAACTTCTTTCTTGCCGTGGCATATACAACGCGTTCAAAATATCATTTACATGATTTTAAAAATGGGAAGCCAAAATTGGCGAAAACTAGTTGGCAGTTTTAGATTAAGTATTTTCGGGTTATGAGTTTGCCATTATTTTGGTCTTTTGTTCCGAAGAAATCAACACCTCTTTTCATTTAAATCTTCAAAATTCTGCGGTCTTGCGATTCAAAGTTTTTTTCAAAATTCCTCCGATTCACCGTACAAAATCCAAATAAAATTTCTCCTACATACACCGGTCGTCCAAAAATCCCCCAAGTTACCTAATCTCGATTACGGCCGCTAGAAATCCTTAAAAAACCAAACCGATCAGGCTGCGCTTCCTGCTCACAGTTGCATAACAATTATTCTGGTAACGAGCACACTCGCAGGATTTTACATCACCGAGAATTACATAAACGTACCGGAGGGGTCGTATCGACGATCACCTGGCGTCCGTCATCGTCACTAACCCAATCACCATCGGATCACCACAAGTCACCGTTTCACTGCCGTTACTCCTTCACTGGGTGGCGCACACGTGCACTTGTTCGAGTTTATACGTGTTATGTGCGATTTTGGCGTGGAAAGCTTCACCGGCGACGATCGGGAGCCGATTGGCGACCGCGGAGTATCACTTTGGTGATAAAAGTTGCAGGTGGGGACGGTTTTCGGCGACGTACCGTAAAGGTGGTAATGTAGGTAATGTGGGACGCATTGAGATATCTCTTCGGAGTAAGCGACGTCGCTCGGAGGCGGCGGAATGGGAGAACGGCTCGAAAGTGGAGGAAAATACGTATTTTTTTCACTGCTTCACCTGACCCTGAGTCTAGGACCGAACGAGCCGTCAAATGTCGTGCTTCGCACGCCGTAACACCGGGATCTAACTGCTCAACCACACTTTATTAAAATCAGACGTTTTAACCAATACCGCAGCTAAAAATGCGGTGCATACCACATACGGGTTTTCCTCGAGGCTCTTAAAGAATCTAATAATAAATTATGAATAAAAGAAATTTAACACAAAGAAACAACTAACGATCCCGCATATTATGCTCTGGTGATACCAAAAAAGTATTAGTAAGGTAAAGTACTAAATAACACATTCACTTATGTGAGGCTTACTCAGTTTTTCAGTAAAATTATTGCTGATCCACGAAAAAGACCGTAATTGGCAAGACCGTGCGATTTTTTCGGATATCCTTCGTTTTTTCTTTTCTCCGCGACCTTATTTCCTAAATCAAATATTTTTATTAGATTCCTTGCAGTCTTTTACATCGAAATCCATTGAAAAGGCAATGGGACTGCTAAGGAATCTCTGCACCCAGGAGCTTTTCTTCGCGCACCGGGTAATACCCATCGGTCGCAATTTTTTTCAAAATTTTTATCTCCTCGGGGAATGTATGTTTTTTAATTGAAACCAATTTTATGTAGATTACTGCAGAAATCACTCATTGAATCTGATTAAAAACAAGTTTTAGGTCGTCTTCAATAAATGGCGAATGCGAGATGCGTGTTGACATGAAATCCCATATTTTATCGAAAATAACTGATTTATTGGAATGAAATAGAGCAATTTTTTTGAGAACATACCAGCAATATTTCGCTCCCTTTACGTCGCTTAGAGAGCCAAAATTCTACCGCCTCAAAAATTTTGAGGCAATTTCGACAAAACCTTAGGAGAGTTTTACGCCAAACATTCAACGAGGCTGGTATTAATGAGGTTACGTCCAAATTTCAGCCCGAAATGCTTACACCATTCAATTTAAATCTAATTTCCCGTTTTCCCTTTCAACCTTTACCGCCTCGCGAAAATTATTCATGATTTCAACCTCCGACATATGATATTACAATAATTACAAAAGCGATACCTGTTGTTTCATTAACCTTTTTAAAGGCGCACGACAAAAATAACCGTGTGATTTTAGTTTCTAAGTAACCAGTTATTGTTGTCAACTTTCGTTTGATATCATTGCACATTATGGTCGTTCTATTTTTTTTATTCGCCGTAGCATTTTTCTTAACAATTATTAACACACTAACCTACAAAGAGTATCGAATTACGATTCACCTTGTTGCTAATAAATTATATGTTATTTTGTTAATGTCACGAAATTACCAGTTGAATTACTATTAACCGGTAACTCGACGATTCCCTTAAAATATTTTACTTGTACTTGTTTATTAAATTAATTTCCGCCCATAATTACGTGTTAAGTGCAAATAATCTAATTTTCTGGCGAATTCTCCATTACTGTCATAGTAGAAGCAATTATGTATGAAAAATGATTTAACGTGAGACGTGTCAATAATTATCTCGTTCACATTAATTGCGATGTAATTATCTCGTAATACATGATTGACTTTTATTTCCATGAAACTCGTGTAATTGATTTTACGTTTTTACGTATTGACAATGTATTTAGAGTAAAGTGGCGATTGCGTCAATTCACTTCCTGGGTTAAATATAAATGGTAAACAAATCGATTGAAACTTATGGTAAACAGACCAAGTTATTAATTGAACTAATGTAAAACTCTAGAAAATATTTGCTGAAACTTGAGTTTCTTCTTAATTTAAAACAAGCAGGAAATTTTTTTGACTAAAATCTAGGCCTGTCTGATCCAGCATATGATTTAATCAGCCTGAAATACAATGATTCTTTTATAATTCTATATACCAGATTTCAGGAAATTATACCAATCTCCGAGTTCAAAAAATTATAGACCAAAAAGTGGAAAAAATAGCAGTCAAATTTTCCTCGTATTTTTCTGTTTCTGTCCAAACAAATTTAATGCCTTTGAGGCGTGAAAAGGTACATTCTAGAATCTCCCGAGGTGCTATTACATATCTACGTAAGTAGGCCCCAAAGTATGTAACCTTTGTTTAAAACATTTGGAAACTTTAACAATTCCGCTTGAACTTTACCTCTTAAGTACTACATCAGCAAATGGTTTCTTAAACTTTTCCGATTGACGCAAATGATATTTTCCCTACGTCGCCCGAGAGGAGCAAAATAAAGATAATTAATTTCCGCGGTAATGGATCGACAAGAAAGTTCCATCGCGTAATTTTTCCCGTGTCCGGACCATTAACGTGCGAATAACGCACTATATATATATATATATATATATATATATATATATATATATATATATATATATAAATTATACGATAATTACTTCATTACAGATATCTCGGTCGTTACATTTAACGACGACTTCACAAGTGTCATCGTCGATTAAAAACTTCAACAAACAGCAATAAATACACCAAAAGGCATTCCCTGAAGATTGGAATTATATAGAAATGCGTCAAAAACGATGTAAATACGTTGTAAAAATTTAATTACATGAAACATCTAATATGTTTTATTTATTGACTTCTTTGTATTGACGTCTATTCCACTTTTTTGCGGAATATCGAAATTATATATAATTTGGATATGTTGTGTATTTTAACCCGTCAAACGTATCGACAGCGGGATGAAACAATAAGAATTATTCAAAGGTGATTGCATTCCTTCAAGTGGTTTCCCATTTTAAATTTTGTTATTAATGATTATTATTGTTAAATTTTTAACATTTCCATAAACGAACGAACATCTACTCAATTGCATAAATAATTACACGATTATTATCACATAAAAATTCTTTGATGATTCTGCCTTTACTACTTATTAATTTTACGCATTTCCTTGTTAATTTATATGTAAATGAGTTTTTAATTAGATGCAAACAATATTCGTAAATTGTTTACGAATACATCAATTGTGATGAGGCAAAAGTTGTCACATTTTCAAAAGTAATAATGAGCAAGTTTAGTAATAATAGTTATCACTGTCAAATTCTAGAAAACGAATATCAATCATCCTTAAAAGTCCGGCATCGAACACGGAAAATTTTGAAACTTTTTCACAAACGCATTATCATCAAATATGATGGGGCTAATATTGTTCTTAGCGATCTTGGTTATAATTTATTTAAAATTATAATGTTATTGAAATCATAGTCTCCATTTTACCATGACGAAGCCAATTAACAGAAACATGTGTCGGTGATTAGCATTTCTTGCAGTTCGGACGGCTATTACATGTTTTTTTCGTAAGAATTAAACCATCGTTACTTTTCTTAAATGTTATATGTATTCCGAAACTTTCGGTTTCGAATCCATAAGCACCGTTTTCCTTATGAATTTCCTTGTGTTATTTTAATTGTGATTTGTTTAAAAGTATTTACTGTTTAAATAAATATCAACTTTTAATACGAAGGTATAGACCTAAATAAATAACGAATGGACCCACTAGAATTACTGCAAACCTCTCTACTTTAATATAATTACAATGGTACACTTATTGTATAGAATTAGTGGTCATCTGACATTAGGTAATAATAAAAAAAAGAAATTTGGTAAGTAATTTGGTACCATTAAAAGTTTTCTTTGTAATAATTTGTGAATTTTTTAGCACAATTGTCGTGAAGTATTGAAGATTCGATAAATGGTTTGTTTAATATTGGATTATTGAAACAATATAGTATTACCACTGATTAAAGCCCAGATGTTCGGGTAGTAAAAAAAATTTTAAAAATAAGCAAGCATTTAGGCAACTAAAAGTTATAAAATAGGCAATTATTAAAAAAAGTATACATAAAAAATAAAAAGTTGTGCTAAATAAATAAACAATCCAAATGTGAAAAAATTAGAAAAAAAAACACTGTCCTTCTTTTACCCATAACATAATTTTTAAATATTCTTTTTAGGGAAATCGTGTGTAGAAGTGGAAATACACTATCTAAAAGATGGCGTACTTTACTAGTTTTAAAATGCAACAGTTTCGTTTGCAAAATAACAAAAACTAACAAAAAAAATAGTGAAAAATGGATCAGAATAATGTTTTTTTTTTAATTACTTAGGATCATAGAGAAAAATTATAAAAACTGAAAATTCATAAGTAGATTGAATATACAGAGTATAAAAAGGATGGGTAGTTTTTGAGGTAGCACAAAAATGGAATGGGTAAAATGCTCTTTGTCCTTAACAGATTTTCACAAAAAGCCCACGCATTCGAGTTTTCAGAGAAGGATATTTTAGGCTCAATGCAAAGCTTGACACACACACACACACAAGCATTTTTGAAAACGTGTCTTCCAAATGTCCAGAAATTCCCAAAATCGACTCTGAAACAATACTTTCTCAACCTGAGCACTCCAAATAAGAAACCAAAAAAAAAACGACGTAACACTGGCATCCAAAAATAAAACATTTTTCAAAAACTCCCAGTAAAAATTAAACTATCGACTCACCCAATCGATGTTTCCAAAATTTCCTCTATTCAACTTTTCCCGGACTCACTCGATCTACCAATCTCAACACGTTCCTCCCGACTATCGAAACTTGCACTATCGATTCGATAATTGCACTATCGATAAGAGCGTGTCCGGTCTGCTCGGCTCGCTACCACGTTTTGAGCAGACAGATCCTAATTTCGTCGAGTTGTCATAACAAAAAAAAAAAGTTGTTTAAGGTACAAGGACGGCCAAAGATGAATAACATATCGTACCTGTACTTTTTTCGCCTATACACTCGGTCACTCCATTTTCCTCTCTCATTGCGCTATCGACGAAAGCGTAATTTGTCACGACAGAAGAACGAAATGGAATTGCCAGTAATTATGGTCAATGTAACAGATAATGTTTAAAGTAAATAGTAATGTAGTTAAAAATTAATGGTAGGGTTTGTACGTTCGGTGGCTTAAGTACTAGTTAAATTAAGTGGGCTTCTACGATGTCAATAGCCAGAAAACATTTTGAAAAACTGTTTGTTACTTGTTTAACTGCGAATGAACATATTGTAAATATAAAGACGAGCGTGTTAAGATAGGCCGCTTTGGGCTTTGCTGATAAGCTATAAAAGTCGGTTTATCGATCAGGGCCACACAATAATTGTTTTACACGTGAGAGCCATTATTTACAATTTCATGGCTTTTGAAGTGAGGCTCGCGTTTCTTATGGAAAATGCGCGTTAGAAAATTACTTACTAAAGTTTACTAAAGTAAACGAGCATCGTTATTTAGCAGTTATTTCAAAAAAATTTCCACATCATTTCGCAGTACTTTTCCTAAATATAAATAAATTTCTGTTTATCTACCTAGACAAAACCTTTCTCACCGATCAAACGTGTAATTGTACATTTTTATATGATTTCCTTCACAACTACGCAAATAACCATATAATGGTTTGTGTTGTTTCCATAAAACACCGCCTTTATTAATTAACCGCGCTCGTTAAATATTGTCCCCAGATAACGAAATCGACCATTGGGGAAATTTTCTGATTAATTTCCCGATTCAATAGAAAATCACCGACCGCCTATTAGAAGGTAACGTAAAATTATTCTACGTCGCAATTAAAGAGCAATTAGTCGACGTGGAAAGTATTCCTACATCCTGCCGACACCATGTTTGTAAAGATGTGTGGCCATAAATGTTATTGTCAACAATGGAATAAATTACAGGTTTTAATTGGTGGTATTTTCGCCGTATGACATGCTAAAAAGTTGAGGTGTTTCTAGATAAACCACAAAATTAAATTAAACTGGAAACGTTTCCTGTTTCAATTAAATCAAATGGATATTAGGACGAAGTTACTCGTGAAATCCGATTTAATTGGAAACAAAAACAAATTAAATGATTTAATAGGAACTGTAAATATCCCCGAACTGGGGCATAAAAATTCCTTCTTCTACAATAAAACCAATGCCGGAGGATCTAACAAACTCATGAATTGATACATTTTTCGGATTTGATATGAAGGTAGTTTTGTGGTTTAAGTCCCTTGATGAAGTTCTATAATGTCAACTTCTAGAAAATTAAACTCTAATGTTTAAAACAAACCTTCTAAGTTCAATTTTGAAGCCAATCCGGTTCTTAAAAGATTCCATAAAGGTACATTTCGAACAGAGGCCCGTTCTGCGTTGTTTTGTCCCCAATAGAAATGCAACAAAAGGTAAGTAAAAATAATAGAGAAATACACAACTCAATAGTAAGAAACATTAGTAACACAACAAGCTGGCAACTAAAAGGATATAAAATATCTGAAAAGCTGGATAGAGGGAATAGGTAACAAACTCAAACCAAAAATAGTCTAAGCAAAAATTTAAAAAAAAACCTATTCAATGCCTCAACTGAATTTAATATACACAATTTTTAAAGCTTTCTGGATATCCCTCATAAACCTGTGTTTTCCTTGATGTAACTCCTAAGATTGACTACGTTGGTGTATACCCCGGGGAACTTGGGATCGGCGCAATTTATCCCCCAGGAGACCAACCCGTAGAGTACGCCCCTGATGACGAAGGGACCCCCGGAGTCCCCCTGGAATAAATATCATGGTATAATTATCGCTAAACGAATCCGAAAACGACATAATTTAATTATGTCGAAATATACAAAAAAGGCTACATTACGGATGGATTGTGAATTGTATTGGCAAATATGTGTATAGGTGATATAATTTTGGAGTAAACGAAAGTTCATTCATGGCTATGCTTACAAGGCTAATACCACAGTAACGAATTTAGAATTTTAAAGCAATTCAATGTGGGTACCTATATTAGTAGTCGATTAAAAACTCGAAGAATGGCGCACAAGCATCTAGCGGTGCGTTCGCCATTATATAATACTAGGCGTCTCTCTTATGCGCGCCTTCGCCATTAAATGTAAATAATTGGCGGGGATGGAGAACGTTTGATTTTGGGATGATTTTGGCTCCAAATGAGCCCTTCTCTTATAAAGTCAGTCTTAATAAATGGCAAAGACGTCTACTATTGCGACTTCTATCGAATCTACACAAGAATATCTACGCAGTAAATTTTTTAGGCGAATAATAATAAAATAGAGTTTAAAATTTGCCTTTAGAAGTGCTTTAAAATTCCTTAGGACTTTAGAAAGTTCTGTACTATCGTAATATCTTACTTGACAGGCATCCCTCCCGCCGTCCCGGTACCCGGCGCAGAACATCCTGGGGGTTATATCGGCGAATTCGCTGTAGGCGATGCGACAGGTGCTGTATGCGATCAGAGGGACCTCCACAGCCCTTAGCTGTTTCTGGACGAAAGAGTCCTCGTAGAATAAAGTCCCCCAGCCGGAGACGATCCCCTTCGTCCCGGTCCCGGGCAGGCCCTGTAACGTCGGCAGGGCGACCGGGCGGATTTTACCAGAAAACCTGACAACGAGACCAAATTTTGTTGGGGGTGAGCATAAATTTTAATTCACTAACCTTAAGCTCGTGTGGAACTGTAGGATCCCAATGTCGTAATCGTAACTCTCCGACTGGTAGGAGGGATGCGCTAGGGCCCTTTTGATGAAGACAACCACCCCTCCGTAGAAAACGTATGAACTACCAGCCCTTACCGAATAACTACCTTTTTTTTGAACGCAATGGGCCGCTGTCAAAGCGTACTTCCGATTTAAAATTGTCGCACCGCAAATATGATACGTATTATACCTAAAATGAAACAATTAGATAAACAATTTGGTAAACTGTAATATTTGGTACCTTAGGCTGAGTTGATAAGGGAATTCTTCTACGGTGACCTTCGTTCCTCCGACGATTCGTTCGAGGGTATGAGTGGGTTTTACGAAAAAACCTAAAAACGATTGAACTCGTATTACAATTGCACACAGAAGGAACGTGGAAATTTCATTTTCAATCGACGATACTTACTGGTACAGATCACTGCTAACGACCAACATTTCACTACTAACATTTCCCCCGGTGTTATCCCAACAATTTGATGTATTTTTCAAATTATAGTGGCACATTATCTACGCTACTTCTCTTCTGCGCAAGCAATAACTGATAACGCTTAGAAATTGTTTCAGGCCAATGTCAGGCGAATTATATGGGTTGATAAAGGCAAAAAAACGTAACGTTTCGCTAACGATCCGAGAGAATGTCACGTCTATTAGCAAATAGTTTCAAGTAACAAAATTAATACGAAATATTAAGGAAATTTTAGCAAAATAATTTTTAAGTTCGAAAGATTCGATCAATTTCATTTCGTAGGCGAAATTATTTTGTGCTGATCGTCTTAATGAAGACGGGGGTAATGTTGCCAGAATGTACTTCAGATATAACAATCACAATTTTCGGGAATGATTCGTTAAAAAGGTATGGCATTGAGCAGAAAATTCCCGCAGAACTGATACATTTTTTTCGGTAAAAAACATATTATTTTTAATAAGTTTTAAATATGAAAAGAGTTTAGATATGACCTGCCAAAGTTTATGAAAACCAAAGCACATTATTTCATTCAGAGACATTTACGGGGAATTGTTGGTTGCGGTATGTGAAACTCCGATCTAATCATGCGAACGACCTGCTTTAGATAGCGTTAATTGGAAATTAGGCAAGAAATTGAATTAAAAATTTTAGACATATGTAACATTTTAGACATAATGTAAAATCACAAACCTTGAGAAATGACTGCGCCTGCCAAGATGTCCGCCAATGTGACTGTGATAGCTGGAAAAAAGCAATAGTAACAGTATTAGTAACATTGAATCACATTATGGAAGGTAAATAATCATTGGTCTCATTGGAAATAGTTCAAAAATACTAACCAGGATAGCTGATTTTGCTCCACTTGACTTTATTGCTGCTGCCATGGCTTAGTTACTCGAAAAGGTATAAATGAATGTTAACGCAATTCAAACGCGCTAATCAGTAGGACGTCCGACGAATATGTCGCCACTGCTGCTGAAAATCTTACCTGAAAAATTAAGAATGATGGTATTAATTACAACAGATCACAGTAATATGCAAAAGATCTAACTCACCTTACAATCAACTAATATTCTCTTATATATCTGCCCTTGTCTGAAGTTCTACGCCACTGCCGTCGATAATACTCACCTGTAAAGATAATAATAGGCCGTAAAGGACTGCAGTAAGGTTGGAAAAAGTTTGCTTTAAAAGTAATTCGAAAAGTTACGAACCTTTTGGCAATGGCATTTAGGCATGATGGCAACTGCTTACACCCTTGCCCCGCAACTCCGCCACTGTCACTACACTACGCGCATTGCACCTGAAAAACAGTAACGAAAACGATTCAAACATAATTTGAAAATAAATCGTCTTACCCGAGTCACTTGTAACCGTCACCAGCACCATCGCCGAGAAAAAAAAGGAAATTAACGAGGAAATTCGCGAAACAGTTACGAACGCGGAAAATTTATCGAAAACTACGATCGAAACCCTTCTACGAACTTCAAACGTGGCGAAAAGTCACTTCATCGACGCGAAAATTCGGAAAATTTTCAAGAAACCGCTAATGAATCGCCCGGCGTGATTAAAGCCGACCAGTTCCCGAAGGTACCCGCCGTACTAAAGAAAATTATAACGACGAATATTCGGACGTGCGAGCGTTTGTTTTTGTCCAAATAGCGACAAAAAATCGGACAAAAAATAAGTACAGCGCAGCGCATAACAGGCGAAAAAGAAAAACTCAACGTTGCCGTCCCGTCCGCCAAAGTTAATTAAAATAAAACGTAATTACGGATGAGGAAATTATTAACACTAGAAGAAAGCGTGGATTAAAGTCAACGTAAGTAAAGGAAATGAAACGGTTTCGAAAAGAGTCATTAGTTAAAACAATAAAGTTTGAAAATTTCCCAAAATAATAGTAAATAGTACAGTAATTTGTGCAGGTTATTGATATATTTCCATGTTTAAATTATTTAAAAGTTGTTTCCTGTCATATACAGAGGGTATTTTTAAAATTTTTCTTATTGCTTGTATTTAGAGTTTCCAACCAGTTGGCAACGTACTAAGGTATTTATATATTCATTGTTCGGGATAGTTTTTTCACTATGTCTTAACGTAGAGAAAAACTTTTACTCTTTATTTACTCTTACAGGAAATACAATTTTATCCGCAAGTTTTTGTCCAACGTGAACGAAAAAAAAAAATTTAAAAGAAACATTGATTTGAGTCTTACTCATATTTTTTTGATCTTTTCTGTAATGAAATTAAAACTTCACTTCAAAAAGATATGGAAATTACCTTAGATTTCTGGAGCAAATTGAAAAGATGTAGGACAGGCTTAGCTTTCTAGAAAAGGAAAGGCGGTGCAGAACAAGCTTTGAGTTTCCTAAAAGAGTTATACCATTAATCTTTGAAAAAAATTGAAATTACCGTTAAAAATGGGCATGAATTTAATATTTAAAAACTACAGTTTTTGAAACAGTTGGATAGTTCGAAGTAAAACTCGCAATACCCCCTCCATACTTTAATGTTTAATATTCCAACGAAAAATCCCCCATGACCGTCACTTCGACTTCTTCTCCTGCTTGAAGTCCTCGCATTTGTCCAGCTCCGTCAGGTCGGTGCACTCGGTGAACTTCGGCAAAGTCTTCAGGCAATCGACGTCGACCTCGTCGTCGACGTTCTCCACGAACCTGTCGACGTTCAACGTCCCTTCCTCGTCGATTATCCCCCCGGTGGTCAACACGCAAAACATGTAACAGAAGTACTCCTCGGTCGGTTCCTTGTCCTCCTTCTCCTCGATCTCCTTCACCAGGTCCTCGGCGATGCCGACCTGTTCGACGCAGAACTCCCTGAGGGTCATGTTGGCGGAGTCGGGCTCGGCGCTCCGCTTCTGGACGGACTTCGTTATCTGGAATAGGGAGGAGAGATTGGGATCATTCTGAAAATAATTTTCTATTTTATTTTTCGCTGCACTTAATATTGGGGGAGCGTGTGCCTTTCCGAATACGGTTATAGCTTAGGCCCTTGAGTGTCCTGGAAAAATTTAGAACCCCGAACATTCCTTACGAAAGGGTGGAAAAGGGGATGAAATTTATCCAACTGTTCCAGAGTAATAATTTAAATTTCACACGCTTACACTTTAGGCTCCAAGATTGTCCGGATGACTTTTTCTTTGGAATTTCCTCGTAGGGGATGAAATATAAGGGTAAAATTCATTTTGTCAACTTTATCCTAAGGGCGGTTTTATCCTCACTTTGATACCGATCGTTGGGTAAAATTTTGTCGTTTTATTCGAATGAAAACTCAACAATGGAACCGTTACACTTCAAACAAGCCACGTTTCAATGTTAAATTTAATTAACGAGCAACGGAAGTTAATTGCTGTCCATCGCTATAATTATATTTTAAGCAACATTTGGTACCTCAACAAAACATGGACCCAACTACGGGACATTAGAGGTGTCGAAAATCTCCCTTAAAGCCATTCTTCGTGAGAAAATTAAGCGGGATCGACCCTCAACAAACTCACCCCTAAATCTACAAAGGAAGCCATCGCAAGTGCGCCAAGGAACACCGAAACCAAACCGAACATCGCCGCTTCTCGTTTGTATGAGCATGTGGTAAAACAAATCCCTGCCGTAGATTTTATTAGGCTGCGGAATTACCAGAACAGTGGAGTACCTGCCCAAACGAAAACGGGATATTTTTCTTGCGGAAATCCCTTAGGTCCAACGCAAAATTTAAACACCAGAAATAATCCCATCCGAATATAAAATTTCACCGGTCCAGGATTCAACACTGGAACAGGCCTAATGCACCACTCGTTTTGTTGTAGTTTCCACGCCACTGACTTACATGATTTCACGGTGGGTAAAGAAAAATAGTTGTTAGGTACTTTCCGTACGGCGAATAATGTATTAATTACATTAGCGAATTTTTCATAGGTGGTTACGTAAAGTAATAAGGAAGGACGAATTTAGCATAAATGACTGGAAACGGAAATTTCGTGAAAAAGTATTATTTCCGTTCGACGAGTGGAGCGATGCCTATTGTTCGATTCTAACTAGAGTGGGAAATTTATCGCGATCACGTACGGGGAAAAATCACATCAAAACAGAGGAAATAATGCAGAAAATGCAACTACCTCGACACTACATTAACTAATGTTTAAGCCAAGACAAAGAACAGATCTAACAATTAAATCTACTCACCATAATCGATGCGACCGAAGTCAGTCCATCAGAACATTGTTTTCTACCATTAGGCACGAAAAACTTCGGTTTTGTACCTCAGAACTCAATTTTGAGTACGCGGATTACCCCAAAAGTGGTAGAAACTTTATGTAGTCTTCTGCATTGCACATCGCTCAATTCTAGTATGTAGACTCTTTATTGGTTAAACAAATAAGAAGTGGGAACACTTAATAACTATGTTCTGCCATTAAGCACCTTCGACTTGCCCTCTGTTGCTTCGATTCTGGGTTCTGAGCTGACAATTCATACATTATCTAAATTTAAATCATAGCCCGAAACTCGGGGAATACTCAGGAAACATAGCCTAATTGTTTTTTATTTTCCCTCATCGTTTTCAACCATCAAGCACAAGGTACTATGGTTCTGTAGCTCAGGGTACCAAGCTCCAAAATCCGTTCCAGCTCCAAATGCTTTAAACCATTATCGAAGCAATAGAGCCTTTGCACACGGTTCAATTTTAGTGTCTACTTTTACCTCGCCTCCAGACTAGGGAAACTTACTTTTCTTTGCTTCAATTTTAAGTTTGATCTTCAAAAATTTACCTAAAGCCTCTACACAGCCCCGTTATGTTTTCCAGTTTCGTTCCTGATTTGAAGGAAGATCAGATCAAAAGATCAGGAAAATCAGAAGATTGTCTTCTCGTTTAGAATTCATTTCTGAGCTCCAAAAACATTTTACGAGCTCCAAATGCTTCAACTAATTTAGAAACTGATGGAAACTTTTCTTATGAGTTAAACTAAGTACCTACTTGACATAATTCATTCTGATAATCCCCGAATGCGTCACGCATGTAAACTTTTGTAATTTCGCGATATGTTCGTTGATAGTCAGCTGGAAAGCGCACCGTTTATTAATAAATTAATCGTACAATTTCACAAAAAAGAATTATAACAATATGAACCCGGCGGATTAAGGTACATTTAATGATGCATACGTACTAATTGAATCATCGAATTACCGTCAATTGCAGGAAATTATAAAAAAAAAAGTGTAAATGAAATTAGCCGCGGGGTATAAAATGCGCGTGAAAATTAGCTGAGGTTAAGTCAAATCTGAAAATGGCTGCTAAATATTTTGTCATTTGTTTGTTGTTAACTTTGACGCTTCAGGTAAGTACCACTTACATTTTTGAAAATACGAAAATTAACAGGATTATTCTTCAGCAAACAAAAATGGTAGCTCTTACTAACATTTTATACAGAGGGCGATCTTATCAGAGCGCCCTCTATGATGGGCAAATTAATAATTGCAACAGAATTAAAAAGTATCGTTTTTGTATTGTGTTCAGAATTGTTCCCTCGTAGCAACGAGATTACTCCGTAATTGGGAAAATTTTCAAGTGTCGATTCAATGACAACAACTAGACTAAGTAATAAAGATAGGTCCTATAAATGTCGATGTGACATATAAAAATTACTCAAATTTATAAACAACTCCCAATCACTTCATCCCTTTTACTTTCCAGTCCGTCCTGTCGGAGCACCCAGGCGGTCCGAGGCCCTTCTTAAAAGCGCTCCTGGAAAGCCCTGGGAAGGACAAGTGCCTGAAAGAAGCCGGCCTGGACTCCCTGGACGACTTTATGTCCGAGAGGTTGTCACCGAAGGCGAGCTGCTTCACGTTTTGCCTCTCTAAGGATAATGGTTACATCGACGATGATGGAAAATTTGTAACCGAAAAGTTTGACACCGACGAATTGGCCTCGCACTTCCCTCAGGAGGCCCGCGACACCATCGTGAGCTGCCTAAAGAACATCGACTCGTTGAAGGAGTGCTCCGACATGACAAAGATACGGAATTGCTTTAAATCGCCTAAAATGTAGATCTGAATAGAATAGAATTACAGGAAGTTTCAATGTGTATTTCTTCTTTGTGGTGGGATTGTGGGGGAAAAGGGGATGCTTTCTGATGCCTTCTGCATTCGGCCAAATTCGGCCAAAAATGCCCACCGAGGCGATTAAGGGCAACTTCCCTTTCGCCCGTGGATGCCAAAACACCACCCCCCATGTATATCCATTCTAGCGGATCAAGTGATCGCACTCTGGTGAAGCGAGATAACGATAGACAGTACACGCAATTTTAAAATATACCACTATCACATTTATTATTACTTCAGCTCAATAACTTCTATGCATTCTTTCCATACCTTCCGTTGAAATCGTTCATTTCTTCTGATACCCCATGTAGAACTCTTCCAGACAATCCTTGGCCAGGATCAGATCCCGGCACTCCACCACTCTCACCTCTTCTCTTATTTCATCCAGGCACCCTTCCAGGCTTTGGGACAAATCCTGCGGGACCGATGGTAAGATGGAGGAACCTTCGAACTTCCCTGGGACGATCTTCCCGTTTTCCAATACCTCGTAACCCTCCAGGACGCATTTAAGGAAACACAACATATTGTCGGAGATGTTTCCACCTGGGGCGTACCTAAGGAAAAAGTTAATTTTGGAGTGTGTGTTACGATTAGTAACAAATATTGTTACCTGGTCAAGTCCGATAATGTGGTATCTGAAGATAAGAGGCATCTCATTAGGGTCGTGGCTTTCCAGACGCCGCCGATGAAGGGCTGAAAGTTATAAGAGAGTTTAAAATAGATTTTAAGTTAATCAAAAGGCAATATGCAGATGATTTAGTAGAAATGGACTTACTTTTCCTTCGTGAATTAAGGCAAGGACGACCAAGACTGAACGAGAGAAGTGAGATATCATTTTTCTTTTCGAACGTCCCTCTGTTTTATTAAATGATTTAAAAGTTAAAATCCGAGCCAATTTATCAGCTTTTATCTACACGAAAACATGTCGATTATCGCGTAACGCCAACTTTTTGTCGGTATTTTTTTGTACGTGATTGAAATGTTTCTAAGCGTACAAGCGACACGAAGAGGGGAAATTACATTTTCCGGAATTTATATAATTTACACAACTTTCATGAGCTAATTATACGCTAATTGCAGTTTATATAGTAATATTGCAATAATTACTAGCCCTTCTTACGAAACCATTTACAATGTTACCATATTTGAGGTATGTTTAATGTCTTGTGCTTAGAACTTTGCAACTTTGAGAATACCTACTTCTACACGATCATTTGTATTGTTAATTAAAAAATCAAGAACAATTTAATCTACATTTTCACCTGCCAGAACACCTACTTTTATCATTTCTACCGCACACCGTTTGAAATTTAAATCTGGCGCTCTTATTCCTAGGGACACGAAAACGTAAGTTAATTATAATTCTGTGTCCCGTAGGAATGCGCATGCATTGTCGCGACTCCCCTCCACTACAACATAAAATAAATGTTTGTTGTGTTATTGATTGGAATTCCGGAATAATAAAGTTTAAAAAAATAGACCGTCCCTCGACAAAAATTATAAATAACGTTTCGCCGTTACTGGACTGTGATAGTCGGTAGGTTAGAGTTTTAGGAACGATTTTAACAGAGGGGTTGGTGTTGGGGCTTTCGGAATTTCTCTCCGGTTTTCCCCGTAACGACAAAAATTAATTCATTTGGCAATTACAGGGGATCGTCAATTATCATACCGTTCATCGCTTACTCCCATAAAACTTCCAGAGAGTCACACAACTTACATTTAAGTCTGAGATGACCCTCCCCCTTTTTAAGGGTGGGATGGTCACATTCAAATTTCAGACCCTTATGTCGATACGTTTCAGGGTGGTTAAGCATGTCGAAGAAGTACATCGCCGAGCAGGAGAAGAAAATCAAGGACTCGCTATTCGATTTCGTGAAGACTCACATCCCGGATGCGGACCTGAGCCTGATCGACGAAATCGTCCTCTCTTACGTGATCGCCGTGCTGGAGGACGTCGGGACCGAGCCGGTCTTCGATGTTGAAGGTACCGCAACACCTCTTGGATTATCGTACCGCCACCACTCCAGTAATCCATACCCTTCCATCCCACTTATTAACCCACAGTCAGCTATAGGGTAAAAGCAATTTTCTTCGGAGCAGGTGTATGTACTGACTTATTGTTTATTTTCTTTCCGAGGTTTCTGTGAGATGATGGCAGCTTACTTCCCGGAATTCGAGTCGATCAACCACGCGACCGTGTGCCAGTGGATGTTCGAGCTGGAGGCGAAACTACAGGAGGTAGAGCAGCCCGAGGACAAGAGCATCACGCTCAACATCTCATTGCCGGAGATCGTACCAAAAATCAAACCGAGGTAACTGGAAAATGATAGTCTCGAAAGATTGTAATAGTGGAAGTAATTGCCAGTAATTTCATGTGAAGCCTGTCTTTCGTTGGCATGTCAGATAAAATTTTTGGGGAAATAATAATAATAATACAGGAGATATAAACATATCACATTTTTACTTCAAGTTCTAATGTGTGGAAAATGTCCTAGTGAAAGCATTTTATGGAATAAAAATAGATTCAATAATTAATATTTCTACAATTTTACACACGGTATAAGTGGGTCTATATTACAAGTTGTATTGTAAAATATATAAATTTGAATCTCAGATGTATGTTGTTTGTTTGTATGTTTCAGATCTCATAATAATTCCGAATGTGATTTCCCTAAGAGGGTCCATAAGTTGTCAGAGATGAGCGACGGTGGTTCCACAGATAGCTCTTGCTGTGACTTCTCGGACGAAATGGACATTTTACAGGAGATGTTTCCTACTGTCTGCAGTATTGAGGTGAGAAGGAGAAATGTTATTTTAAAATAATTTCAGGTGACCAACTCTTTACCTCAGGGACGACAGGTCAAAAAAAAACTGTTCTACTTGGCATTTCCTCTAATTTGCAGCAATTGCTTTGAGCAGAAACATTCTTAAATTAATGATTAATGTTAACATGAAAAAACTATCAGCAAAATTTAAGAACAATTGTAAATTGTTCTTAACGCCTTCAAAGCGATACAATTGGTGTGCCGTCAGAGGTCAGTAAAACACTAATGATAAATTTATAACTCAAGAATACGTACAGCTGACCACAATTGAAAAGTATTTCGACTGTGACCAGGACTTGAACCAGAATCTCTTGATATCGCGTCGAGGATTTTACCAATTAAATTTATATTTGTATTTTCAGTGTAAAGTTACATTTAAATTGAAAAGTTTGCTTCGTTCAAAAGCTACACAGGTCCAAAGTTCTAGCACTAATTGATATTACAGGTAGAATCATTTCGGGATGCCGTGACCACTTTTTCAACTGCAATAAGCGCGCATGAGCGGAAAATTGATAAAATACCTCAAAAAAGCATGGGCATTTAGAAGGTCTGATACAGTGGCATAACTACCGTGTTTCCCGGGAAATCGTATCTGTTTTGCGCAACGCAAATTATTATTACAAGGGGAAAGGGTTCCCGGGGCTATAACATCTCATGATTAACTATGAGTATATACTCGTACTTTTAATTGCCTCGTCATTGAACGTTGATAATTTCGAAGAAAAAAAAACAAAAAAATTTCTGTTTGTTTGTGATTCAATTGATAATTGTAACACCTACTATTGACGTCTCGATTTTCCCCCGCAGGTGAAGCACTGCCTGACGATAGCCGCGGGCGACGTGGAGCGCGCGACACAGATCCTGATCGACCGCCAGGAGAGCGGGCAGTGCCTGAGCCCGAACACCTCGCTGACGATCCAGGTGTCGAAGAAGACGATCGACGACTCGGAGCTGAAGAGCCGCATCATCGAGCGGTACTCGTACATCGACAAGGATGCGTTCACGAAGGAGCACCGGCCGGTCGCGCCCAAGGTCGAGCCGAAGAAGCTCGTCCGCTACAGGGACAACAAGATCGTCAGCCTCAAGGGCGAGCGGTTCACGGAGGTGAAGAAGGGCGAGGACGTCGACGACGTCTCCTTAAAGAAGAACAAGAAGGGTGGCAGTCCGTAACCCGGACGACTGAAGGCGGCCCTCCTCTTAATAACCTCTCGCGTCGTTAGTCCGGTTCCTCTCTTCCTCCTCGTTCTGCTCCTCCTCCTCGTTATGCGCCTCCGCCACCCGTCGAGGGATCACGTTCTTAAGTTCGAGATATTCCTCTCGCTGGCCAGACGCGAACTATTAACCATTAGTAGCGTTTCAATGTTACAACCTAGAATCTTATTAGCCCTATTTAGAATCTTCACCAGTTTTAACTAGCTATAAGGAGCAAGTGTTAAGTTAGATCGCCGACTCGGGACAAACAAAAAAAATATGATGAAGTGATACCCGTATACTTTGAGTTTACTTTTTAACAAGCGGAGGCGGTTCATCCACTTTGATTGCTCTCATATCCCCTGAAAGTGTGATCTTCCCTTACAAAAAAAAAATGTGATAAAAGGTCGCGGTTGGTAAATCTTTGCTTAACAACTTGCTCCATCTTGATGTACACCTATGTTAGTATTACTATGTTAAGTATTTAAGCTAGTCAGTGGTTAAGATATTGAAGAGGAGGTAACACATTCTTTACCTCGATGTTTCAATGGATTGTTTTGAAACACACAGACATATACACTCACTTTGTTTCTCTAAGTATTCACCCTTTCGAACAATCCTACCTTTTACTTTAAGGATACCTCTGTGATTTTCCTCGAAATAATTTGTGTGTTCAAGACCACTTTATGTGCCAGAATATTGCGTGCAGCTATCTTTAAAAATATACAGGGCGCTATTGAGTTGGTACAAAAAATCCGAGGAGCGGGTGGCCTCTTCCTATTCACAAATAGGAAAAAAGCCTTTAAAAGGGCAAAGATACAATATGATTTTATTTTAATAGTAAGTTGTCACATGCTCTGATATTACAGTACATTATAAACTGCACTAGAAAACTTACGTAATCGTACTAACAATTAACGGTCCACTTAATATAGTTACTTTCTCCAGAAATAATATGCATATCTGTTACGATTCACTCTTCGTGACACCAATAGAATGTGTGAGAGAATGTGCAAGTGACGCACGACACCACATTTTCCATTAGTATCATCCCAAGTGGTTCATCGGTAGAAACTTGAATACATGAGATGGATGGAAGTTTCCATTTTCTTTTTTAAAATTTACCACTGTCTCTTTGATATGGTAAGTCAGTATCTGGACTACCCGAGAGTTTTTAAATCCTCCAGGGGTGCCGTTAAAACAAACGTTTACAATTTCCCTTTTAACCTTTTCTTCTGTTTCTGTACTATCACCACCTCTTCTCGAATTTTTTACACCACTCCAATCACACCCTGTATAAATAACTGAACGTCTATTCGTTCAAAGATCTGACGTTCATTTTACTTTTTTATTCGGTATGACTATTACAAAAGATGGCTTTATTTTTTGTTTGATGTCATGTTTTACATGTTAAGTTTAAAGAAACCGAGTTTAAATTATTATTTATTGTAACTTTTTTTATTTTAATAAAATCGTCTGGAGTTGTTTTATAAACTGATTTCTACTGTTTCGCAAAATTAACCCTATGAGTACTCTCACCCCTCGTCGGCAAATGCGCCAAATACCGATTCTATAGTGAAAATCGAATGGACGTTTCGTCAAAACCGAGCAGTATATCCACCTAACTTAAATTCATATGTCCACCTGATAACACGTCCTATACTCAGCGTTCCCTTTGCTCCCTTGACATTTTTATCTCGTATTCTAACCATCATTTGTACGAACATCTCGGTAACTTAAAATGGCGTGTGCCTCGCTTTCCAAATTTAAACGCAACCTCTCAGGATCAGTACGTGCGAACATTTTATTTTATAAACTGTTTTCCCAGCTCGGCCACCGCCTAAAAATTCGAATTTACAAAAACATTCGAAATGTACAATATGCCCATCTTGTTTAGAAGACTCGACAGAAGAAACGAAATATAATTTCATTTTATTTACACAAAATTGTACTTAAGATTGTTTGTTATGTCCCTTTTCTTACTCTAGCTACACAAGTGTAAGTGTCGAGAGGAACCACACGGGGGGAAACACGGTTTTGATTTTCGGAGAGGATACTAATCTGAGAGCTCCTCCTCGCAAAGGAAATAAATTACTTTCCCGTCCAGTGTAACTCCCGCACTAGACCAGTCAAATCAGTATTAAACATAAAACCTAGAATGCTAAAAGTTGACTGGACTACACCTCGATATAAAAAAGTCCAATGTAATTTGTACAAAGCACGTAATATTATACACTTTCCTATACATACGCTGGATTGAAATGCATCTGAAAACTCACCTCAAACATACAGATTTAGCTTGACGCTCGAATGTCCAACAAGAACAGGATTATCAACGATTATCAGAATCCGCCACCCCTAAAATTACCTCTGAAGTTCCCCCTGGACCAATTACCCCTGCCCCTCGGTTGGAAACTGCCACGTGATTGGAACCCCCTATTGCCTCTGATGTTGATACCCCGACTTCGGCTCTTTTGCCAGAAGTTGTTCCTGTTGCCGACCCTGCCCCGGAAGCCGAACGTCTTATTGTTCACGTTCCCGTGACTGTTCATCCAGTTACTATCCTGCTGATAGTAACCGTCCTCTTCGCCTTAACAAAAATGAGTTAAAATTGAGATAACTGTACGGGTTATTAAAATGATTTTTAGTTTTTAATGTTGCTCAGATACTTTGGAATATTTTGATGTGTTTGGTGATGAATCGTTTGTACAAAAAATGTTTGATGCAAAATTATTTCTGTGATTTTAATTTGAAAACTGAGCTCTTTTCTTTGCAGCATACAACTATATCTATACATGACACTGCACAGCGCTACCACGCGGTTAGTAAGCGCAATTGAACCGTTTCAAACAATTTCATAAGCCATGACCTTCTATCTAGGTCTACATTTGTTCATTTTGTTTTCCCAGTTTTTGTTCAATCGTCGGAAAATGATTAAAGGGCGACAGATATAACAAATGTATACCATTACATCTTAAGAATTCAACACAGACTCACCTAGCTGGTCGTCCGCACTCCAGTTCTCCCCATCATTGCTCCACTGCTGCTGCTGCTGTTCCTGCTCCTCCTCGTTGCCGAGCCAGCCACCCGGCTGCGGGGGCGGCATGAGCGTCAGCATGGAAGTAGCTATCACATTGGCGTTCTGGTGGCCGTCGCGGCGGAGCGGTGGCGGCGGAGGCGGCTGCGACTCGATCAGCGGCGGCGGGTTCATCAGGTTCTCGAAGCTGCCGAGCATTGGTGGAGGGCGCGGCAGCAGCGGCTTCTTTTGTTGCTGCTGCGGTTGAGCACCCCACGAGTTTGACTCGTTACTCCGTGACTCGTTCAACTCCTCGGTGAGGCTGCTGAACTCGTTCAGGTCGTTGCTGAGATCGTCGAGGAAGTTATTCGCGTCGATGTCGTCCGGCAGGTCGGGCAGCGGCGGCGGCGGCTGGAGCGAGCTGTCGACGATCACCTGTAACGGTTTGATTAATTCATCTGATATGAATCTATGCAACACATCTTCATTCAATTATAATGATACACATATTATTGTAATGGTGTCGACACTTTATATCTACATTACATAAGGGACCTATTAGTATTATCATTTTAATCAGTCCTTCAATTAGAGAATATTTATCAGTTAACGTAATTCGTAAATTCTTTATAATTATTTCGGTTTATCATAATCGATGATTTATGACTCAGATTTACATAATAATTATTAAAGTATTCTGCCAACGGTAAATGAAGTTTTTTAATAACAGACATTAATATTTTTCATTAGTTAATTCAATGGTAACATAAGTAACAACAGCAACACCAATACAACCTCAACTTCTCATTACTTATTTCAAAAACGTCGAGTTCAGCATATTCTTTCAGCAATCTTACACACCTTGAGGTTCTCATGCTTCGTCTGCAGCCTGCTCTCAATGTCCTCATCGCTCAGGTCCATGTCGATGCTCTCCACATTGTCGAGCTTTCGCGGACTCTTCAAGAAGTGCGGTGACGGCGGCGGCGGGAGGGCGGAACCGCCCTGTGTGACGCGAGGCGGCGGAGGAGGTGGCGGAGGCAGCTTCAGCTGGTCGAGGTCGAAATTGAGCCTGTAGTCGCGATCGCCCAATGGCCTCTTCAGACGACTAGGCGATCGGTAATCCTATGAGTGAATCAAATGAGAGCCGAGAAGCAGTACAGTTATTAGGAATTAGACTGAAATTTAAGTACTAGCGAGTTTACCTGGTCACTTCTGGCCCAAGAATTCGATGAGTTCATGTCCGGAGTGGTATTCCCCGGCGATCCCGTCAAGCTGATGAGATTTCGGTGGTCGATATCTTTTCCGCCAAGGCTACTCAGTGAATCGTCTATGAAAAAACATTGTATAGGTTTAAGTTGTGTTAAGGAGATCTGCTTGATGATAATGAATTTGTTTTATTAATTTTCCTGTTGTGGAAAATTTTATGTTACAACTAGTCTTTCCGAAATAAGCTGTAAAAGTAATAAATCCTATAAAGGAAAATTATTATTTTTAAAACTTGCTTCAAAGATCTAGATGCTTTAGTTTATCAATAAACAGCCAAACTTAACGACATTTAAGCAACAAGCACCCACTTCACTTCGAATATTACTTATGCGTGTTGTCATAAGGTACATGTGGATGGTGAAGAAGCCAATTTTCTCACCTGGCACCTGACAAGTGCAACCAATTACATTTCACTTGGTCCTTATACTTCTCTACATACTTCACAATTATAAATTTCGCGATATTCCACAATCGCCCATCATTTCTTCATACATAAACGCACCTAGCTCACCTATATCCCCAACGGGTGGCAGCACCCTCTGATCGATATCCTGCGCGCCGCTTCCGACGACATTGTCGTGGTACTCCACGGGGTCCGTGTAGCCCTCCCGCTCGAACGAGGGCGGGCTCTCGGGCGTGTCGAGTTGCGACGGCGGCTCTATGTTCGCCCACGTCGGGTCTGACTGCCACAGCTCGCTTGTCTCCTCCGGATTGTATTCGTCTGGGTTGTACGCGTCCGGGTTGTATTCGTCCTTCTGGCAGAACGCGTCCGGGGCCGGGTCGTACGTCTCCTCCTGAAAGCCGGCCACGTTCTCCGACGTCGTCGAGCTGTAGCTCGGGGTCGGCGCGCCCGTGAACAAGGAACCCGCGTAGGAGGAGTCTGAAAATAAAAATAGGGACTTTATGATATAGAGAGTAAAATACATTGTCACCAACAAGTAAGCAGAAACACAGCGCGAGTCGTAAATGTTATGCAATACACAATACCCTAAATCATGCTTTACAATTCGTAATCGTTTAACTCTCACCTAATATTTTTGCCGAATCAAATACCGGATGGCTCCCTTCGGGGCTAGTGTAATCGTCAGACTTAAAAGGCGGCATCGGGGGCGGTAACAACGGTCCGGTAGTATACGGGTATGCATTTGTATTCGCTATAGCCGTGATCGGGGGAGCTTCCACTGGCATCGGGACCCCACCTTGTGTAAACTGAAAGAAATAACAAAACCACCAATATCATATCACCTAAAACAATCAAAGACATGCACAAGGTGTTTCATTAACATCACGATCACTTTTAAATTTCATCTGCTTACTGATTTCACACTGAACTGCATGTTGGAACCCATAAAGCTAGTAAACCCATTCGCAGTGAACGAGCTATCTTTTACCGTAGAGGCTGGTAAGGCTGCCGGAGGCGCCAACGGATTGTAGAATTGTTGGAGCTCTGCCTTCGGATTGTAAGAGTTAATCTCTACTAGAAAACAATCAAGGGTTATCAAAAACGAAGTAATGAGCGCAACCCAAGTAACCTTTTTTCGCCGTGATGGTCTCCATGACGTTTATATCATCGGGTAGATCCAGGTCAGAGTTCGAACTGGGAGACGGTGCGTTTATATCCGGCGAAGGTACAGGACTGTTCAGAGTTTCCTTGTGCTCTTCCAGCTTCTTCTGGAAAGTCTTCACTCTCGTTCCAAACATCCGATAGGCCTACACGAAGAATTAAAGTAATTACAATCAAATAAGGAAATAAAGCTAAAAAATTATTCTGAATATATTAAATTGATAAAATATGTTCGTACATGAAATTGGAAATATATAAGTAATCAATGGACACAAAAATTAAGAACAAATATGTTCTTAATCAAATCTTAGCTACTTAAACTTCATTCTTTCAACAAACTACAGTAAAAACATACTCCTAACTTCAATATAATACTTTTAAGCAATAATTGATTACTCACGTTTGCAACTAATTTCACATCCTTCCTATCAGCCTCCAACTGCGTCTCTGCCTGCTTCAACACGCTGATCAGGTTTATCCTATTTTTTATTTCCAGCTTCAAAGCGTTAATATAACCCTCCATGTGTTTGACGTACATCTCCACTTCTTGTTCGACGTCATCGATATGCGCTCGATCTAAGGAACATAATAACTATAGCCCAACGCCTCAGAGATATCCTTACAATTTACCTTTCAAGGAACTTAATAAATTCTCATCTAGTTGGATCTTCGGGTTGTGGTCTTTCAGTAGTTTTAGTTTCGTATCTGTGTCGGTCTCCAGTTTTGAACAGGTCTTTATCTTGTTGATCACATAGGCGGACTGAAAAAATTTAATCATTAAAATAGAGCAAATATAAATGTTTTCAAATAGAATAAAGAGTCAGCACAAACACCAGACAAGCATTTTGAAAAACATTTAGGTTTTTGACCATCTTCTTCCCCCTGTAACTGCACTATTATGAAAGACTATGATAGCTTTTCTCTATCTTGTTATAAATGGCTATAAGCTATGAAGCAAAAGGTCCTCACCTGAAACTCATGGGGTTCGTCCCCCTTCGAGCTGCTAGGTACAACGTTCAAGAGACCACAAAGATCTGTTATGAATTCTTCATTATAGACATTCCTCTGTTCCCATATTTTGAATATCCGGAGTACCTTATGTTTAACCTTCTCGTCCCTTAAAAATAAACGTGAATCCAAAAGTTTATAAGCATAATAACTACTGTATATAACACTTTCGAGATACTATGACCTCTTCATACCTGACCATGGTAGTTGCCTTTTGGAGGGCCGTACCCCAACTCTCGACATACTCATAGTTCTTCCTCTTGGAGTACTGAACCACATCATTGGCGAGATAAAAAAGTGTGAGTCTCTGCTCCACCTTGACCCTCTTGAGGACGTTCAACCACGCATTGACTATCTTCTTGTGGTGCGTCCTGTTTTCGAGGCACCACTTGCAGCACGAGTTGATCGCATCCTGCGAGTCCTTCAAGCTGAGGAGGGTCTTTTCAAAGTGCAAAGCGTTGAATTCACCCTTGCCCGCAGACTGAGTCCCCATGTTTGGTCACTTCGACACTGGCACCACTGTTACATCGTCGAGCGCCCGTCGTTGGTCACGTCTCGAAATTTGGGGCTGCGAAGAGAGGCGGGACCCCATGGGGGATATTCCGGGACGCTGCGTGCACAAACGGATGGACGCCGAGAAGATTTGGGGCTTACGCTGAGTGAACGGGTTACTCCGAAGCGGCGACACACATCGCACTCTATCGGGGCTTCCTGTGGGAACGGCGGCGTTTCTCTGAAGTCGCTGTACTCGTTATTTATTTCTGTTAAATTATTAAGAAAATTTTCGCTGTCAAACTTTCGACCATTTTAAGCACGGAACGTCAGCACAAAACACAACATTAGTAGCAACGTCAGATCACGTCCATCATTACAGAACGACAAATTTGATTGAAATTGACATTGACAAGTTAACTAATGGCGTCTTCTATCTTGATAAAAATTGGAACGCTTTCTTCTTGTCGCAAATAAGTCTGAATTAAGATAACTTCTTTCTCCCTTGCCCCAACTGATCTTCCCGGCTTGGAGTAGTAAGTTACCAGGAAGACAAATCATGAAATATCAAAATTTTAGATATTCTGCGTAGTTGGCTGCACTGTTTTCTGTGTTAGAGGTTAGAGTCTATAGCGCACGTGTGTGTATACAGATGCTCGTCGTAAAACTAGTTCACCCAATTACATAAACTATGGTAAGTACGCTCGTAACCCCTTTACAGACCCCACCGTCACTGATTAAACTCGAGCCTCACCCCTAGCTAACCCTGAATATCTCTTCCAGTCGAAGTTGTTCGTGCTATTCGAGCACGCGGCAGGCTATGGCGTCTTCAAAGTGCAGGAGTTCGAGGAGATCGGAACGCAGTTGCCGCAGGTCGAGGCCGCGGTCAGAGACCTGGCGAGGTTCAACAGCGTCGTGAAACTAGTCGGATTCTCGCCGTTCAAATCTGCTATCGTCGCTCTAGAGAATTGCAATGCTATATCCGAAGGAATCCTGCCAGAGGAGCTGCAGCAGTTCCTCGACGTGACGATCCCGAAAGCGGGGAAGAAGAAGAAAGTGGTGCTGGGCGTTAGTGACTCGAAACTGGCGGCGGCCATCACAGAGGCGCTCGGGATCACATGCAATCATACTGGAGTCGTACCGGAGATCATCAGAGGTGAGTGAGAAACAGCTGAGTGATTTGATGTCCAGAAAAATTTGAGGTTTCCATTTGAATTTATTGTATTTGCTTCATAACATTCATGGCTCCTTCATATATGCTTTTTAATTTTTCGGTAATGTCCACATCCCATAGATGTAATCATTTAGTTGTGTTCATTAGGGATCCGTCATCACTTCCACCATCTCGTCAAGGGTTTCACCAAGAAGAGCTCAGCTGTGGCCCAGCTCGGCCTCGGTCATTCCTATTCGCGTGCAAAGATCAAGTTCAATGTTAACAGAGTTGACAACATGATCATCCAGTCCATTGCGCTGCTTGACCAGCTGGATAAGGACATCAATACCTTTTCCATGAGGATACGGTAAAAAATGGTTACCTAAACAAAACCTAAGTTCTATCACATTTCATATATTTTCAGTGAATGGTACTCTTACCACTTTCCCGAGCTTGTGCAAATCGTGCCAGAGAACTACATGTTTGCCAAGCTCGCGAGGCTAATAGGCAACCGCAAGACATTAACGGAAGAGTCCCTCGGCCCGATCGAGGAAGTGACAATGGATTCTGCCAAGGCGAAGGCCATACTTGACGCATCGAGGTCTAGTATGGGCATGGAGATCAGCGAGATCGATCTGATCAACATTAGGACGTTCGCGACAAGGGTGGTCGCGCTCGCCGACTACAGGAAGAAGCTGTCTGGATACTTAAGGACTAAAATGGGAGACGTCGCTCCAAACCTAGCCGCTCTCATCGGCGACCAGGTCGGTGCTAGGCTCATAGCACATGCCGGCTCGCTGACGAACCTCGCGAAGTGCCCCGCCTCGACAGTTCAGATCCTGGGGGCTGAGAAGGCGCTCTTCAGGGCCATTAAGACAAAGGGTGAGTTGGATGAATTTAAGTGTAAGGTTTGACAGAATCCTCTCTCAAATCCCGTTTAATGCAGAGTGCTCAAAACACACTTGCTGAAATTCAGCATTTCAAAGGAAAGCAATTTGAAAGTAAAGTATTTTGCTAGGATATCCAAAATAGTCAGGACTATTCGTCAACTCTGCTGAGACAAAAACTAAATACCTAAACTGACATATCCTATTTATGCCGATTGCAGGGAACACTCCGAAGTACGGCCTAATCTTCCACTCGACGTTCATCGGCAGGGCGGGTGCGAAGAACAAGGGTCGCATCTCCCGTTACCTTGCAAACAAGTGCTCGATAGCGTCGCGCATCGACTGCTTCACAGACGCGCCGACGCAGATATTCGGCGACAAGCTACGGCAACAGGTCGAGGACAGGCTCAAGTTCTTCGAGACCGGTGATGTGCCCAAGAAGAACATCGAAATCATGAAGGAGGCGCTCGAGGAGTACGAGCAACAGAAGGTAGCGCAGGAGAAAAAGAAGAAAAAGAAAAAGCGGAAGTTGACCGAGATGGGTGACGACGAGTTGCCACCGAAGAAGAAGAAAAAGGAAGAGGAGGCAAACGGGGACGTGGAGCTCAATGGGTCAGTCGGCGAGCCGATAAAGAAGAAAAAGAAGAAGGGTGCTCAAGAGGGGTAAAGGAGGATGAGATAGTTCGTCGACAGGTAATGTGTGAATGTTAAACCAATAGTTATTTTGGTTCTATTAAACAACCAGTCTGGTTGATCCTTCAAATATAAGTATGTTTTAGTCATGTGACTTTGTTTTAATCGTTATGAGACAATAAATCAGGTATTTTTTACACTTTCAATCCCATTGTAGTTAATATTAATGGAATAAAACCTTTTACAGGATCTTATATTTATGTACAAGAAGCAAATACACACTATATACAAAAAGTTTTGTTACAATTAAAAAAAAAACAATTTACACCTATATCGATAGGTAATATCACAAAAAGAATTGCATTTGACAATACAAAGGCAAAATTGGCAGTCAGTTTCAAAGTGAAATCAGTCAAGTGCTATGAAAACATGACTACATACCTAGTTTTTGGTGCTATAATAAAAAATAAAAACGTACATATTTACATAACATATCTATATCACAAAATGTTATTTCCTGTAGGTTCCGTCTTATAACAATTGTGAAAACGGGTAGAATTCCTTTGTCATTACATTAAACCAAAAAAACTGACTAGAAGCAAAACTCAAATTATTCAAATGGTCCTTAAGCCTAACATTAAAGTGAATAATAATCTGCCAAGTCTGCCTTGTACAGTGAATCCGCCTTATAACAAGAAGCTGCTTTAATGTCTGCATATATGCATTATTAACGCTGGAATGAAACATTTTAAAACCATTACCTTAACTCCACGTCACATCGTAGCCTTTCCAGTTCACATTTGGCGCAAGGTGCACCGTATGCTCTTTGTAAAAGAACGTCACGATACCCTTGTAGGCAGTTCTAGGGACGCCACTCTGAAAAATGTCAATGATCTAATAGCATTTCACAAATACCCATGACGTTGCTACCTTGAAATCGTCCATGAGTCCCAATTTCTTTGAAATAAGCTTAAACTCCTCCCTGGTTCTGTATAAAATCCTAACGGTATTCGTGGTGACCTTCCCATCCTTCAACTCCATGTAACCCACCAGGGGGCACTGATAGACTTGCTTGACGAACTCTTTATCGTAATTCTCCTGAAATCAAAATGAAAGTAATTCGTGTGACAAAGTTAAAAACGATGGCTCTTACCTTCAGCAAATAAGTGAGGTTTAACTTTGTAAAAGGCACAAACTCATCGTTTAGCTTGATGTACTTCAGATGTTTCTCGTAGAACATGCCACTAGAGGGATGTAAAGTGTATCAGTCAATACTTTATATTAGAAATTATTCAAAAAAACAAGTGGGATTTGAAAAAATAGATGATGGTCTTACTTCGAAACCCCGATTTTGCCAAAAGTTCTTGTCCTGGAGATCTCAGGACGAATGCATGATCTCCCTTTCCTTTGTAAAGGGTCTCGTATCCAGTCGTCCCAATAACTAAAAAGGTACACTTTGAAGTATGGATTTCACCACCGGTCACACGATGTATTTATTTAAATTTTGTTTTTTGGACTTACGCTCTTGGCCATTTTGTGTAAAGCTCCAACCAAAGAGCCTTGGTGAGCATCCAACCGAGCCCAGGGAAGAAATCAGTCCGGTACAATAGATCTGGCCTGTTCATATTTACCAGGCCCTCCTTGCCATTATCATTCCAAGCAGAGACACACCATAATGTCGGATCTCTTAACAGGATCATATAAGTACCGAGGAAGTATTCGTAAAAATCTGGAGCTATCTCCAAATCGTCTGAAAATTGAAGATCGATGATAAAATATAACTGTCAATGGTGATAATATACCTTCTACAATAATAGCATTGCTGAAGTTAAAATTGAAGAACATCTGGTTCAATGCCCAGCCATAATGTCGAGCGATCTTAAAGTAGCCCTTGAACTTCTTTTCCTTCGGTGGCACCTGAATGTCCGATTGATCCGGCTGCTGAATGAGTGAAACTTGAGAGCCGTACTTGAGAATCGCCTCCCTGGTTTCGTCATGGTTACAGTCCTAAATAAAATACCAGAAACAGTAAATAATAGCAATTGAGACAACCTAAGTATAGCTTTGTTAACTGTAGCTTATTTGAACTTCACCAATACCTGACTAACGATGATGGGAAACTGATCAGGATCCGGCCTATACTCTATAAGCTTATCCAGACACCTTGTGACAGTGATCCTGTTGCAGGCGAACACCAGCACGGGAATTTTCGTCTCTTGCAGCTCCCTCTGTAACTTGCCAAGTGGAGTGTCCATACCCTTCTTCTTGATCTCCAGCACTTTCTGCGCGTTATTTATGAGGTCGTTGTTCTTCTGGAACTGATCTGATATGCCCTGTTCCAGTACAAAGATCTGTCGGTCGAGCGAGGCGTTGGGCATTTCGTTTGTGCTCAACTGACGAAAGGAGACTGTGACATACAACACAGACACCCATAATATGAGTATTAAACCGACGATCACATTTGTGCGTTTTATACGCATGTTAAAATTGTGACCAGGTCCTGGGGAATTCCTTAAAGAGAAGGAGACACCAAATGATTAAAGGATGCAGGTGCGGAGGTTAGGAAATACTCACTTTGGATTCCATTTCAGGCAAGCACAAACAAGGGGAAAATCAGGTATTCACCAATGGTGAACACGTCGACGAGTTCCAACGTATGTTTTCATTTTTTCAGGTGGCTCAGGATGGTCATTGATAATGTAAAGACGTCAAGATCCAGGGCCAACGTCATCTTCCCACACGCTGTTAACTGTAACCTAAAAAGTGAAAAGATTTACGTGTTTCGTGCTGTAAAGACCATAGCATAAACAGGTAAACTTGGTAGAGACGAACAATACCCTATGGTTGAGACTTTTATTGGTATTCTATGGAAATGAGAGGGGTTGTGAATAGTGGGTGTTTTTGAAAAACGATGTTTTTTTTACACGAGTTAATCAACTTATTTTGTTGCTTTCAGTTTTATTATCAGCTCAGTACAGCACACATTATAGCGAATTTTCTATATTGTTCAAAACATTAACCACCTTATCTCTTGCGCTCGAATAGGTTGTTTCTTGTTTTACATTTGTTGTTACTATGGATGGACAAAAAGATTGTTTATCATGTAAAATTGTTTCAATTTGTTGCTTCACCGGAATAGGAGCTTACTTATTTCATGTGGGAAAAACTTACAATAAAAACCCCAGAATTTTCATTAATTTATTAGGAGCAAGTGAGTAATTTACATGTTTAATCTATGAAAGCACTGTCATTCTTAATAACGATTGTTGTAGGTAGCGTCGCGTTGGCAATCACCCAAGGATTTAAACAATAACAGCACTACACAACACACAGTATGACAATATCATTCATCAATACAAACCTAACCTATAAAATGTAAACAATACCTCTTAGTTGTTTGTTTTCTCTTCGTCATTATCGTCCGACCTTTCCTAGCTTGGTGTCCGTCTTCGGATTGCCGGTAATGGCTTGCACGGCGACAATTAACTCATTTGCTCTGGTCTGTAGATCTCTCATATCCTGGATGTACAACAGTCTTAATATCTTTGCGGCTTGATTCAGAACGGGGTCCTTCAGGTCAAAACCCAAATCACTCTCCTGTATCGGAAACGGTTTGCCCTAAAACAACAAAGGCCGTAACAACTGTCAGTGATGATACCATTGATAATTACCGTCACGACGTAATTCTCAGGATGTTCGACACGATCGGGGGTCATTCGTTTTGTCACTACCTTCCTCACGGCCCGTAGGGTCACCAGCGGGTCCGGGTGGGGGATGATGTGTAGCACTTTTGCCAACCGGTCTATGCCCTCGGTGAATTCTTTACTGCGAACTGATAATCGATTTGTAATGTGAATAAGCAGGTTCATATAAAGGTACTTACAGTCGAGTCTGTCGAGGGGATTCTCCGTTATTACGCTGGGCTCGTTGCTGATTTTGATGTTCTCGACGGCGTGCTTGAGATAAATGTTTTCTGGAGAACAATTTTAATTAGTTTGAAAGCTAACACCATGAAGTGTAGCAGCTTGGGGGTTTTTGTTTTTTTTTTCGTTAGTGCCACTATTATTAGTTCTACATATTTCTCCTTATCCCATTTTTTTTTTAAACAATGAATAACTGAATACTGCTTACTGTTTAGCTTAGTCTCCATATGGGCTGCATGACCTAGAAGCCAGTGCAACTCCTCCTGCCTCGACCCAAGCACTGGACAACCCAAGTCATCTTTGTACTTGTCAAAAGCGTTGTCCCAGTTACTCGAATTAATGTTTAGCTCGTTTAATATGTTTGGAGGCGCTTTCCGAATCTTGTTGGTCTCTAGCCATACTACGATCTTCCTAACATTGGTTTCAACTGAAAAATAAGTTATCTCATATCGATCATGTACCATGTACAAACTGTCGTTAATAGTAAATTGTCGGTCAAACTAAATACCTTCCAAGTCCACGGAATCTGCCTCAGGATACTCCAAAGCCTTCAGTAGCCTTCGGGACATTTTTCACGTCAGTAGGAAGCCCCGCTATTCTTGCTTTTTGAACCTAACCTAACTTTTCTGTCAAAACGACAACCATTTGACAACTCCCAAATGTCGGAATGGAAATTTGTTTACGTTGCAGCTTATTAGTATGGCAAAGTAACACTCGATGAAATCGTCTGAAAATGACTTTCCAGCAGGCCTACTCCGGGGACATCCTGCACCTGAACGTGGGAGGCAAAAGGTAAGTCAAACTCATAAACCTCCATTCAAATTTCGTTCGTCCAATGCCTCTCTGATGTGGATAAATGTGTGTAAATATAACATCATAACAAGAATTTCACTAGCTAATTTCTCATCTCTCTACACCCCTTCAGATTCTCGACATCAAGACAGACCCTGACCGTGATACCTGATACATTCTTCACTGCCCTGCTGAGCGGCAGGATATCGAGTCTGCGGGATGAGAAGGGTGCGATATTCATAGACAGGGACCCGAAAATATTCTCCATCATACTCAACTACTTGCGGACGAGGGAGATCGAACTGAACGGCGTCGACATCAGGACGCTGCGGCATGAGGCGGAGTACTACAACATTGCGCCACTAGTAAAGAGGCTCACGCTCTGCGAGGAGTTGACACAGTCTACATGTGGCGACGTCCTGTTCTATGGGTCTCTGCCGCCACCATGTAAAATAGTTATTAGTAGTGCCTAAAGGGTCACCTTGTTTCGAATGCAATTTTTTTAGATATTCCTCTTCAAGATCCATCCCAGGTTTCTGCTGTGGCGGTCGAGGCCACTGGTGTGCACCAGATGAAGCCGGGGCAAGGCGTCAGACTCCCAGAGGGGCAACAAGGGGGCAGTGGCGACAATGCCAGGCCTTCAACGAGTCAACTGGGGGATAATGGCGAGGCCAGCGGTGGTCACCTGGGGAATGGTACTAACCAGCCCTGTGTGGGAATAATGCCTGGTCGGACGCAAGGTACCTTTTACCTTATTCTTAAAGGAAAACCCAAATAGATTATTTTTGACGTATAATGGTCAGGGCGATAACAGTGAACTTTTTATTTCTTCCTACTAAGAGAAGTGTGACTGAAACAGTGTAGGCATAGCTAATATAAACAGCTGAGCATCAGCAGGGCAATTACCGTGGGGTTATCCCAAAACCGTTTTTGAGCTGTTTTCCTTTTTATTTGGCTTTTCCTGTGGCACCGATCTAGTACCTATCACCAGGTCAGAGGTTAATGTAGTAAAAACTACCCTGTTTAATTTTTAGGGCATTCGAGGAATTCCTCTCTAGAGCTGCGGCTCGGAATGTCGACGAGCTACAGCAGGAGCTCACAAGATCTGAGGGGGCTGACCAGTAGGGGTCATTCGAGGGCCGCCTCTTTAGATCTCAGACATGCCCGGAACTCATCGGCCGACCTGAATAAGTTGGTCAGGAATGATGTAGGACTGGTCTTCGGTATGACTGGTAAGGAAATCTAACTTAGACATGGAATGTCTTTCAACATGGAACACCTTTCAACCAAAATACTTTATTATATGTTTAGTTATATTGTATAACAGCAATAGATAGCATTAGATATATTTAAATTGAGTTTATGTTTCAGGTTCAGGTTGGGCGGATCCGCTGCGGGTACAGATCATCAAGGCGCACCATAATTGGATTGTCGTGGCTTATGCTCACTTCGTTGTATGTTACAGGTATGAATTTCAATTCGAAAGTAGTTCAGGTTTGAGAAAGGGAAACACAGTTAAGCCTGTATATTCAATTTTATCTATTCTTACGCGTTTCTCGCTCCACTGGCCTTAATTTTTAGGTTAAAAGACTCGAGTGGTTGGCAGCAAGTCTTCACGAGCCCCTACATAGAATCCTGCATCGAGCGCATAGCAATTAACGCGAAGATGGGCTCCTCGGAGACATCCAAGATGGTCGCGATATCGTACAGCAGTCAGGTGCGACTCTGGGGCATATCGGATTCCGGGAACCGTACGAACATCGGTACATCGAACGCGCCGAATACGGATCAGACGTAACATTGTATCGTGTTTCAGGGACTTTCAACCTGCACGTCAGGGTGGAGTACCTGTTCTTCATCGGCAGCCAGCTGGTGGCGTTGTCGCCCTCCGGGAAGTTGGGCGTGTGGCACGCTATGACTCAGCATTGGCAGACACAGGATGTAATGCCGATAGCGTCGTTCGATACTGCTGGTTCTATATTGCTTCTCGGGTGTAACAACGGGTGCATTTATTACATAGGTAATAATCATGAGGAATGGTGTTCCTTTCGTTTGGTAATACAGGATTATTTTCTAGATATGCAGAAGTTTCCATTACGTATGAAGGATAACGATCTGTTGGTGACGGAGCTCTATAGGGACCCGAATCACGATGCCGTTACAGCCATCTCTGTCTACTTAACGCCGAAAACAAGTGAGTAATTGGAGTAACAGAACAGAACGAGCTTTCATTGTACATTTCGACCTAAAACTTTCAAAATCAATCCATTCAAATTAATTTCTAGGCATCCGGCGTCGAGTTATAAGTGTTGGGATTACTTTTTTAAGTTTTGGGTACCACGTAACCTTTGTAATTTCTAAGTAACTTATGCCTTGTGTTTCATGCCAGCGTCTGAGAGGGGTCGCGAAGGTATGACACAACATGAGGCTTTTACACATCTTTGAAAAACTATTGAAACAGTTTACATTACAGTTTTTGTTTGAAACAATGTTGAAGTTGTATGGAGAACTATTATGTAAACTAATACAGGGTATACCGATGTCACAATTCAATTTGTAGCTGAAAGCTATGTATATTACACTCGTGTTTGGTTAATGTCACATGTAACACTTCTTAAATTTATTATGAGGTCAGTTATTGAGAAGTCACGGTACACTTTTGAAAGTTACGTTACATCGTTTCAGTTTGGAATCGGGAGATATGGAAACATCACCGAGCCTGTAACTATGATAAAGTTACAAGTCTTACTATGTAAGCGCATGCTTCTATGGCTTCCGATTCCAGGCAATTTTTGATTCCTATGCACTTTTGTTAAAATTGGTTTGCTGGTATGCCACACAAGGACACCAAGCTACCAGGAAAAAATTTTTTCGCTTAGCTGACATGTCGCAGGTACAGATTCGACGATTCTGCGACATGTCACGTCTTTACCGCTTTGCTTACGCCGTCAGAACCGGAATATGCATGAGGGGAACCGATCTCGCTGGTATTTTGCAGATCTGTGTGGCAACTGGATCGAGATAGCCTATGGTACGACCTCCGGAGCGGTACGGGTGATTGTGCAGCATCCGGAGACGGTCGGCCACGGTCCTCAGCTCTTCCAGACCTTTACCGTGCACCAGAGCAAAGTCACAAAGGTAAAGAAGTTGAAAGTGGTGTGTTCTTCATTCAAACTTGATTTAAGCAGTCGTAAGAATGCTTTCTAAAAGCATTTTACGTACTAAAATGGAATATTCATTCCAGTAATAAATAAACTATTACAACATATGGGGCAATTTTTAGGTGACCCTCTCTGAGAAGTACCTGGTGTCAGTCTGCTCCGAATACAACCACGTCCGTAGCTGGCGGGTGACGAGGTTTCGCGGCATGCTGTCGACGCAGCCCGGATCGACCCCGGAGGCGTCATTCAAGATAGTCGCGCTGGAGGCGATCGACGGGGGCTACGGCGGCATGGTCGGCGATTGCGGCCCATTCGGCGAGCAGGACGATGAGCAAGTCTTTGTGCAGAAAGTCGTCCCAGACGCCGACAGAGTATTCGTCAGGCTGGCCAGCAACGGCAAGAGGTAATCATATTAATATTAAGTTGACTAAATATAATTAAAAATTGTCTTAGTAATGGGTTTAAACCGTTCAACTTCCTTTCACAGGGTGTGTGTGATAAAAGCGGTCGATGGCAGCACCGTGAGCGCCTTCTGCGTCCATGAGTGCGAGGGCTCCAGCAGGATGGGCTCGAGGCCGAGGCGGTTCATCTTCACGGGTCATTCGAACGGTTCCATTCAGATGTGGGACCTGACGACCGCCCTCGATCTCTCCTACAAGACTGACTTAGGTAAGGTCGCATTTTCCTTTCCCAGGGGCGATATGTCCTCATTGTGTTCCAATTCAGATAAGACAAACGGGGGCCCCTCGGCGGAGGAGCTGCTTCGCATGCTCGACCAGTGCGACATAAGCAACAGCCTCACGTCGACGCCTTGCATGTCGCCGTCGCCGCTCCTCGCCGCCGCAGCGAGACTCAAGTCTAGCAACGTCGCTTTCTTGAATCAGCTGCACCACGACGGCGACCGAACTTCGAATTCTAACTGATTATGATATTGTTTTAGATTAGGAATTGTTGAATTTGTGATTGAAAGTACAGTCAGGTCTATAATGACGTTCGGTAAAGTCCCTCACAGCATTTTTATCTCCAGTATTACATAGGTTCCTTTTTATCATAATTATAACTGCTTGAGCATTTTTGGGAATCACACTTGCATTGTAATGTTACTGCATCTATTTAAATCTTATTACGAAAGTCCTTATAGGTAGGTTCGACTGTATCTCCTAAAACGCAATGTTCTAATTAGCAAATAAATAAATCAATATGTTTTCTCTAAACGTATATTATTCATCAGTCTTGGAAAACAATTAAATCACATCGTTAATTTTTTTAGTTAACCTAGTAGTAGAAACTTGAAGAAATCCCGTAATACTAACAATACTTCAGGAAAATTTGATTGTCTACACATGGACTCATTTATTTATAACATTAAAACTACAAACTTTTAATTTAAAACAAAGTTCATCCTTTACATCCTGAAACTCTATGACACCCCATCTCCCACCTACACCAACTGTTGTAACTTCATAGGTAATGGTGCGAAAATGGACCCTACCTAACCTGTAACACTGTGTGGTCATTTCTATACCAGCCGGGCTCGGTGAGTGGCTGCAAGAGGAAACACCACGTCACGAATCCGACAAGGTACAACGTGACTGTCACGATCTTCTTGTTGCGGCTGTATGTTGTCACCTCATACAGCTCCGGGAATCCCATGTGGTTGCAGTAAGCATGCACTATAAAGATGGCGATGAAATGGTTCGTCCTGTAGAAGATGTAAGCGGAGTACACGCCGAATATTGTCGTGAAAGCGAACTGGAAACCTGAAATGGAGTCGTAAGACATAATTAGGTCAGGTAAAGAGCCACTTAATCAACTTGAAAGTACCTAAACAAGTTATTTAAGTGATTCAAGTCAATTCAGTGCATTTTCTCTGAATGGTATGGTTTTCGAACACCTACATGATATCTTGAGCGCTAATTTGAAGTTCATCCCCAGGTGGTGGATCCTCTCCCACATGTGATGAAAGTGAGCTGAAAAAAAAACAACAGAATCAGTCGCATTAAAGTTTGTTTGATTGGATTAGGGCGTACCGACTCCGAAAAATAACGGATTAATAAGTATCACAGTCATAGCAGAGAAGCACTGCATCAGTAACGGCATCATACAACTGCGATATGTAAACTCTTCCGACAGTGGAGCAACCACATGGTTCCTCAACCATATCAGGTTTGTCAAGTTTGAGTACCAGCTCCCTTTACCTGATGGGAAACGAAGTCAAATTAAATCGTCACTTTGGTGATCCAGTCTACCTTTGTTGTATTTAATCCCACTTGTGACCTCCATCGATAGAGGCCCTATGAATAACACCATCGTTAGTAGTAAGGGTAAAAAGATCGCAGCCCATATTCCCTCGGTCCTCAAGCCCAGCAGCTCCCATAGGGAAACCTGAAAAAGTATATTCATAACTTTTTGGAGATATGGAAAACTAGACGCACCTCCTGTAGAACTTCTTTAGGCAATCCGATGTAGAGGAAACATGGCGACACGAACAGCATAAGAAACGCGCTGATGAATCTCTTCTTTATCGTCGAAGGGTGGTCCCTGAGGAAAGCAACAGACGTTAGGGAGCCCAATCTATATTTGTTTATAAACAGAAGGTAACATGTCAACATAACATAACCTCAAACTATGTACCCATAAAAGGAGGCGTTATTGTGGTATACGTACTTTACAGCGTTTACATAACATATAGTAGTGCTTCAAATCCGAAGAAAAAACCTTCAGTGTTGAACAACACTGGTACTAATCCTGGGACCTAACCTAACCTGTACAATTCCCTCCAACCACCACTTTCCTAAGCCGGGAATTGTGCCCATGACTTGAAGCACCCGGTAACAGTCACAGTTGTCGTAAAACACCTATAGTGCTCGCATCCAAGGATACAGCCCATTTTCCACTGGAAAATTTAAAATAACACTTCGCCCTCGCCGTCTGACGGTGGTGCCATCTCGAGCTGTCCCAGGGGTGGGTTCGCCCCGTCTCACCTGCTGTAAGGACTGTTCCACACGTGGAGACTGCCGATGTAGGCGACCGATAGGGAGAAGCACAGCAGGACCGAGCCGACGCAGCGGAAACCGTGGAAATCCTCCACCATCTCGTCATCTCAGGCTCTCATCTGCTCTCATCGGCGATACGATAGGGGGCGCCACGTTATCGAATTGAGAGCGGTCTCCGATTGGTGGACACGCGGCGAGTGCGCGACCGACGACCGTATGTATATAGGGCGTTCTAATAAAATCTGTTAATGTACAAGGTGTTTAAAAATAAATAGAAGAGATCCTATCCGTTGATGCACATGGAGATTGATGGACATTATTAATTAATGTGCGTGTCTCATATCGTATGATTACTTGTAAATGTAATGTACTTCAGTAAATATATTGAACAACAAACGCACTTGTGATAAATCACTTATCATCAAGACCGTTTATCTTGTTTACCAGTTTTGATTTAAGCAGTGTCCAGTTCGCTATGCGCTCTCGTCTAATAATGACTGATCATGTAATAAAGACAATTACCGTAATTATACTTTTACTCGGCCATTTCGGGGAGAGCACCGTTATTACTGACCTAAACGGCGAATGGTCGCTAAAGGATACAACGGGAAGTAAGAAACGATCACTAATTGAGAGGCTCAAGTTATAATCTTAAATATTACAATTTTTACAGAATATGTCGACCTCAGGGCAGAGGTACCGGGAGGAATCTACACGGACCTAATGCAGAACAACATCATAGGCGACGTCTTCTACGGCTTCAACGACACAGCCACAAAATGGGTGCCCAGGACGAACTGGACTTACTACAGGAATTTCACAGGTACACCTTATTACGCTTTGGATAAGAAGGTACCATAAATGAATTTACCTGCTTTGAAAGGCCACAGGTAATGTGGGCATTGGCCGATCTCTAATCATTTTTGCCTTAAAGTCTTAATCACACCACTAACCCACTTAATTTCAAGTCGGCGAAGGAAGTTTAAACCACTCGAACGTAAACCTGGTGTTCGAAGGGCTGGACACCTACTCCGAAATACTCCTGAATGATAACCGAATCGGGGCGAGCAACAACATGTTCGTCAGGTACATCCTCGACGTTAGGGAACATGTGAAAGTAAGTTAAAACAATTTTAAAAGAAAACGAAACGAAGCCACACCTCCAATTTCAGTCAGGTTTGAATAAGCTGGAGGTACGTTTCTCATCGCCGGTGTACCTATCGGCCTTCTTCGCGGCGAGGCAGTCCGAGTCCTATCCGATCCCGCAGGAATGTCCTCCGAGCATCTATAACGGGGAGTGTCACGTGAACATGTTAAGGAAGATGCAAGCATCCTTCGCCTGGGATTGGGGGCCTTCTTTTCCCTCCGTTGGGATATGGTAAGTGAAGAAATAATTTTTATATGAGATGAATACCATTTGATTGCATGTACCTTGACAAGCAATCTTCTGATTTGTAGGAAAGACGTGTACGTGGAATCCTACAACGAATCGCTGATCCGTTACGTGACGGTCAATACTGAAGAGGACCAAAATGACGCGACTTGGACTTTAAACGTCACCACTTACTTGGCCAATAATCGTCGTAACATCACCAAAGGCCAACTAGTCATAGAGGTGTTCCTGGTCTTCGCTAACATCACCGAAATCATCCCAGTCAACATCTCGTCCAACACTTACGGTGAAATAATCCTTAACAAGACCCTAACGATCCCAAAGGTGATCACAACCCAATCCAGTCCCAATCTAGATTACTTTTCGTTTATTCCAGGGCTACGTTAACACCTGGTGGCCCAACGGGTATGGCGCTCACGACCTCTACACCCTGACGGTCACTTTCACGGACGAAGCCCGAACGGAGATCAGTTCGACGAGCCTTAGGATCGGCTTCAGAACAATTGAACTTGTTCAAGATAAGTTAGGCGAGTACTTCTTTGGGGTCTGCTAGACCAAATGACCCTCACTCGTTCTTCCAGATAGCGGTTTGACTTTCTACTTCAAGATAAACCGTGTCCCGATTTTCATGAAGGGCTCCAACACCATACCGGTCGATATTCTGCCCGAGAAGGGACAGGACAAAGGTGCGGTCGCGAGACTTCTCACCGCCGTCCGCGACTCGCACATGAACATGTTGAGAGTATGGGGCGGGGGAGTGTACGAATCTGACTACTTCTACGAGCTAGCAAATGAGCTTGGGATACTGGTGTGGCAGGACTTCATGTTCGCATGTTCGATGTATCCGGCAAATGACGCTTTCCTGAGGTGAGGATTAGAAATTGTAGGATGTAGAAGAGGTTTAGACAATTTGGAAACGTCTGAAAACTCTTCTAGAGCTTTCAGACCTACAAAATGTTGAGCTGTTGAATGACATGAACCATGATCAGGAATTTTATCTGGGACCCGTGGACCCATATTAAAATGATTTGGTTCCTAAACAAAGGTAGCAGATGCCACCGCGATTCTTTTGAACTTTGCAGCACCGTTCGGGAAGAAGTAAGGCACCAGGTGAAGCGGCTGGGACGTTACACGAACATTGCCCTATTTTCCGGGAACAACGAGAACGAGGGATTCCTAGCAGGAAACGTGTAAGTAGAAGAATTATTTCCCTTCTACCAGAACCGAACGAAGTTTCCAACTGACCAGATTCAACACCAACGGCAACTACACCCTCTACAAGAACGATTACGTTAAACTGTACGTTAGTACCATCAAGGCTGAGTTCGACCGTTTGACCGGAGGCGGAAAGATCTTCGTCACCTCGAGCCCAACCAACGGGCTAGAGTCGGACTCCGAAGGGTACGTCGCCAAGGAACCCGGCAGCCAATTCTATGGAGACGGTAAGACGATACGACCCGAACCTTTAGAACATTAAACCAAAGTACTTTTCTCCAGTACACTACTACAACTATCTCTTGAACCCGTTCGATTCGAACATATACCCGGTGCCGAGGTTCGCCTCCGAGTACGGCTACCAGTCCCTACCGAGCAAGGAGACGGTACTCACGGCGACCGCGGAGGAAAGCGACCTGTACCTGGACAGCGAGTTCATGGTCCACAGGCAGCACCATCCGATTGGGAACGCTGAGATGTTGCTGCTGGTCGCGTATCAGTTCGATCTACTTAATGCCACCGATGAGGGTTACCCGGAAAGCGTTATATTCTATTCGCAGGTAAGGAGTGGTTAAGTATTTCTGGAATATTAGACAGACATCATAGGAGCTTACAATGGATGATGGTGTATAACCACTGAATTTGTCATCTCTCATGGTTCATTCTGGTCATATTTTGGATCTAAATTGGACGTAATAGATGTATCATGAAGCTACAGGAACTTCTCCAAAGTCCAAACAGCACGAGCAACTCTGCTCGCTCTTATTTAAGAGCATTTTATTTAAAGACACATCGCTCTTATTTAAACTTGCAAAGAAGAAAACCTTCCTAAAACAAAAACAACTCCAGCAACTTTAATCCCTAGCCCAAAACAGTTGCAGTGGAAGGTATCTGCTACCATTAAGTAGATTTTTAGACTTTTCCTAAGCCTTGACACATATAGGAACTCTCCAATACCCAAAACAGCTTCAAGGGCTTTTATTTAGTGGCCCATAGATACTTATGCTGTCCACACGTAAGTGAAAGTCCAAAATATATCCAGAGCCTTCTACTTGCTAACCCAAAATTGTGTCAACTATTCTTCTAAGTAAAGGTACGCTCAAGGAGCTTTTTTGTTGATGTATCTGATGCTGGAAGGTCTCATGTGGTGTTTCCCAGGCACTTTATTGGTCAAACTAGGAGTTAGAAACTTTCGGTATTTGTGGTGATGAGAAAATGAAATTAGATGGTTTCCAACTTTTGGTAACTTTGGTACGTTCTCGTAGATGATGCTGAGCTGATTTACAGATGGGGTACTTCTTGGTGTGTTTTCCTTACAGATTATCCACGCCATGTCCACGAAGATCCAGACTGAGCATTACAGACGGTACAGGAGCAGTTTGGATGATAGGGGGAGGGGATTTACTATGGGTGCCTTGTACTGGCAGCTGAATGACGTCTGGGTTGCACCGACGTGGGCTGGAATTGGTGAAAATGAAAAAACGTTCGTAATATGTTGATTGGATTATTTGGAAATTTTCCTTTTAGATTTTGTCGGAAGATGGAAAATGCTGCAGTATTTCGCCCAAGACTTTTTCTTCCCGATCATCGTAACGGGGCACATGGACGTTAAGAGAAACTTAAATGTATACGTCGTATCGGATTTGGTCTCTCCATTGGAAAACGTGAGCGTTAACATACAAGTTTTCCGTTGGGTTTCCTTCCGAGCAATATCCAGCGAAAACATTACGTTAAACCTGGTAAGCACGGAAGACAGTCACCCCTCCTTTCATTTTCTCCTTGAGGACGTTTCTTTCCAGGATCCGGGAACGTCTCACCTAGTCACATCTTTCAACGTCGATGATCACCTAGCGAACTCATCCTGTGGTTCGTTATCTGAAGCGAGGAACAATTGTTTCCTCTACTTTTCCCTCGGGAAAGGCGACGTGAGGATCGCTCCGGATAATTTCCTCCTGCCCGCTCAAATCAGGAAATCGAAATTGTCGAAGGCGAACGTTAGGGTAAGAAATTGTGGTTTGGTGATTTTTGGAAACCACAAAACTTTCTCGATATTTTTACTTTTTCAGATAGTTTCTGTGACGAAAATTAGCGACGAGGACGTTTACAGGATAGATTTATCTTCTGATTTTATAGCTCTTTTCGTTTGGTTGGAAACGGAAGGCTTGCACGGAAAGTTTTCGGAAAACGGTTTTCTGATGATCAGAGAGACCAGGGAAGTTTATTTCTACGCAGAATCGGCGATTAATAGTGATGAGTTTAAAGGGAAGTTGAGGTTGAAATATGTAATTCCTAAATAAAGCTGGTTATCCCACTTTCGAAGCATTTCCAATTTGAATGCTTCTCTTGCTACTGTTGCTTTAAGCTGGAAACAATAAAAATTTTGGTGCTGCAGTTGACGTTTGGAGAACCATTAATTTCGCTTCACTAAGTAACTGAATAACTTGTACCAATCAATCTGTGGTCCATAAAGAATTTACCTTCCTTCGAAATAAAGGTTTTACCAACCAGAAGATAATTATTGACTAACTTGTGTCACAATAACTTATGGATTGAGCTGCTCATTCTTAATGAAGTAGGAGACCTCAGTGACTAGCCAACTAAGGTAGAGATCAGTAAATTCAGCTTCGATTATTAATTGACTAACTTTTACATACCAGTTAATTGTTGAGTAATTGATGTTCATGTTAAATTTGAACTGACTGACTAATTTATTGCTCATTGTAGTAACTAACGGATCAAGTAGCGAACTAATTTGGTTCTAACGTTTCATATTTCGTTCGCGGTCGGGCGGTCATCATGATACGTGGGTCGGGACCGTTGGAGCTAAAAAATGCACCGACCGAAAAAAATTCGAGTGGGAGCGGAAAAAATTCACGTACGTCGCTAGAAAAAGAGAAAAACCTTAAACGATGTCAATGATGTTTGTGTGTACATACAAACCCACGTGGTTTACGCACCACGAGGTTTTCCGGCACGCAGCTTTCGATTCACAGTCCTCAACAGTCAGTCGATTGCCCAATGCGAGCCGGCGAAGGTCTGGCATAGTGCGGATGTGTGATTAGTGGGATCGATCAGTGGAACGGTCGGATCGATCGACATCGAAAATTTTTGCGATAGGTCTACCTATTTCCCTTCAAAAAAATTTATTACAGTAATCAATCAATCAGTCGGTCAGGTAAGGTGCTAGATAGGTAAACGGTTTAGAAACGGTCGCTTACTTATGATGTAAATTACACGTTATCGCCGAAACTTTTGCCCGCCTGGTACGTATCCTTGGTTTGATTAAATTTTTGCGCCTCTTTCTGGGTTAACGTGGTGATAATTCGAATTTCGAAATGTCACTTCTTCCTATCGACGATGCACACTTTTTGACCTTTCCGAAATATCATATCGCATATATACTCATGCTTGCGTAGTGTCGTGACCTTCGTTTCGGCAAATACGTCTAATGAATCATGTACACGGTTAGTTAGCCTTTGGGTTCGTCTTTCTATTTTTTCATTGCGAGTAATTCACGCAAACGCGCGCCCACGGTGGGTGTTTAACGTTCAAATTTTAAAAATTTTTGGCGCTTCGCTTAAAAATATGTGTTCTCAAATTTTTTTCCACCGCCACTGAGGGTTAGTATGTTTACTATTTTGCGCGTCTTTTCAATAAAACGGAATGGGGATATCTTTGGAATTTTTAAATTTAAAATTTCCCCTCCTCACCAACGATGTCGCAATTTTAGTTGTGCTGTAGCAAAACTAAGTTGTTGTAATCAGCGACATCTAATCAATTAAAATGGCAGATAAGATGTTAAGGGTTTATATTTTATGTGCGTTCGCCATTTCCTAGTGCAGAAAATGTTCTCAAACTTTCGTAGCTTTCTCGCCATCGAATTGACTTGAGGGAGTTTCCACCATTTAATTATGAACACTATCTTAAATCCGTTTCAAATTTAGTGTTTCTATTGGACTGAATTGCCTGCGTAATATGTCCGTCATTTTGAATTTCGTTAATTTCTGATCAATTGTCGAAATATGAATTCCACCCGCTTTAAAATATCCCCCGTAACTCCCGATGCGTAATTATGGCGAATGTGCGGCCAAAGTATTTTTAATTTTCTCTTAAATTGCACAATACATATTTTTAAATTACCATGAACGCGTCAAGGCGCATTAGTTTTTCAAAAAACATTCCGACTATTCCTCTGTTTATATGTATGTTGGTTTATTTTGAAACAATGCGTTCAAGCAATCGAGGAAACTAATTTGTATTCATTAGGCGACACGTGTTGAGTTCACGTCGTGTGACAGGTGACGAGGCAGAGATGAAACTTTTAATTACGCTTCCATGGGAAAAAATAAACACCAAGGAATTCGATTCAAAACAATAACGAGAGAACTTTTCGAAAACTCATTATCTTTGAACGTTTTACTTATTAAAATCTTCATTACACGTTTCCTTCTTCCTGGCTCGTTAATTCTAAATTTAATTTTATGGATGCTCGTCCGGATTTCTGGAAGATATAAAACTTATTTCGAGATTATAAACATTCCGACTAACGAAATTTCGTAATTGAATATTGACTGTTCGTTGATTGAAGAAGATTGTTTTTTCGGTATTTTTAGAGTTGAAAATGTTTTTGAAACCCCGTCAGTGTAGATTAACTCGTGAAACTAAATTTTTAATTCAAGGGACTGGACTGAAAATTAATTTTTGATGATCTTCTGACACGCATTTCGTTGAAAGGACAAGCAAAGACGCGCCCATCTCCTTCGGTGTTTATTTAACTAATGCATTCTTTTTTTAGTCCGCCCCGCGTTCCCTTTACATATTCTGTTTGCTGAAAATATTTGAAGTGCGAGACGACGACGACGACACCTCAAATAACGTCGACACCTCAAATAACGTCTTATTTGATCTGGTTAAGGTAAACGAGAGAAAAAAAGGGATAGACAGAGAGTGAAAAGAATGTAAATATGTAATTTGGACACAAGCATCTGCCCAAAGAGACAAATAATTCATGAGTGTTGTGTATTTCGATAGAAATGTGTAAAAGGTAACCAGGCAGAAACATTAATTTTCTAAAAAAAAAAAAAACCAATTTACCAGCAAAACTGTCAACTTAGTCCAGATTTCATTTTATATAAGAATCGAAACAAAACCAAAATCCATAGCCTTGACATAATTTCATCGAAATCCCAATTAAAATTCGCATTAATTACCCTCATTCATGTGGCACATCTACTTTGTGTATTTGATTTACACTACGCTGCTCGTTCTTGTGGCACATGTGACCCACTTTTAAGTCTCTCTATTTGCCTCTTTATTTACCTCAATCACGACGTCTAAGGAAGAAAAAACATGAACGCTTCCTTTACTTATTAATTGCGATCGGAACGAAAAAGGAGAAGCGAGAAGTACTTACATATGTCGACGTGACTCGAATTGATTACGTTTCGGAAATGTGCGCGCTTTCATGAATACTGAGGGTAATTAGACGAATAATCAAAAGGGAAGCCCCTTTTATTGATGAATCCCGACGATTTTGCCATTTCTATTTTTCTCTAAAATGGAAGATGTGAAACGTTCATGGTTATTATTTTTGTCCTCTGCTTGCTTGCTAACAATTTATGATAACATTTTGAATTAATATTAGATTAATACTAATAGAATAATTATAATATTATTATAAGAAATTAAATTTTTTTTCAACATGACGGTTACGAGGCGACCTGTTGTCTAGTATCGCATGGGGGCAACCTGCTCGCCCCTCCGCTTTCGCGTTCCGTGCTTTGACGTTCAAGACGTCAATATTTTCTCGTTCGGAGGCGTCCTTTGACGTCTAACGTGTTTTTTTCGTCGAATTTGATTTTTTAGGATCATAAAGGACAACGTGAGATGATTCATTCGTGAAATAGAAGAGGCGCAGTTAGAACGCGAAAGTGATAGTGCCAGTGGCCCCCCCCCGTCTCCTGCCCCGACGATCTTTACACACGCCCACGAAGAGCTTTGCCCCCGCGCCTTAGATGAAGATGTCGACGTTCAAGGTGCGCGTCCTGTATGACTTCCAGGGCGAGCCGGGCACGGCCGAGATGACGATCGTCGCCGGGGAGACGCTGACCGTCTCGCGGACGGACGTCGGCGAGGGCTGGTGGGAGGGCGTCAACCAGAACGGCCAGTCGGGCCTCTTCCCCGAGGCGTACGTCGAGAAGATCTCCTCGGGGGCCACGTCGCGACCCCCTTCCCTCCCGGCACCGGCGCCGCCGATGCCCGCGCAGAAGGATTGGAGCGAACCGCAGCAGCAGCAGCACGATGACGATTGGGACGATGACTGGGACGACGAAACATATTCGGAGATCGGCAACAATCACACAGCAACGGCACCACAGAGCATTTACAGCAATGAGCAGAACCAGAACCAGACTGATCTTAGGCTGTCATTCAGCAACCAGTCAGTACAGAATGATAACATATCGTTCGCTGGGAGCAACCTCGGGATCGATAACAAGGGCACAGTGTCCAAGAAAAGCTTGAACATCTTCTCGTCTTATGTTAAATCTGGCCTCGAAGGGTACATTTTAGGTGAGTGTCATCAGTTACATCATTACAGTACATGTTTCAGTAGTTTTTCCCAATCATTTCTTAGTAAACATGTAATTCATTCTCATGCTCTATATTTCTATAAACTTCTGTCTGTGTTCTTCTAGGTACAAGCAACACCTTCCCTAATGTTAATAAAAAGTTCCACATATACAGAGACAGCGACGACTCGCTAGGCAGGTGGGAGGTGATCCAGCACCCATACACAGTGCAAATAAACTCCCCGAAGAAAGCTTCAAAGATGGGCGGCCTTAAATCGTTCATAGCTTACCAGCTGACGCCGTCGTTCTCTAATGTTGAAGTGTCAAGGAGGTACAAGCACTTTGACTGGTTGCATGACAGGCTCACTGAGAAGTTTAACGTCATAGCGATACCTCCGCTGCCTGACAAGCAGGTTTCAGGCAGGTATGAGGAGCAGTTCATCGAGCACCGTCGCATCCAGCTGCAAGAGTTCATAAATTATATGTGCCGGCACCCGGTGCTGTCTACCTGTGAAGTCTGGATGCACTTCCTGACATGCACAGATGAAAAACAATGGAAGGCTGGCAAGCGGAATGCGGAACGGGATCATCTCATCGGCGCCAACTTCTGCCTGTCGATAGAGGCGCCCGACAAGGAGATACTGTCGTCACTAGCTGAGCCGAAGATCGACGAAAGCATCACATACCTCAATAAGATGGATCAATGCATTAAGAACCTGATGCAGACCGCCATGGATCAGCACAAGAAGTGCGTCAATATGTACAAAAGGGAGTTCATGAAGATCGGGGAGTGTTTCTTTGCACTCGGGTCGGCCTTCGAGCAGAACCAGCAGGGGATGTACTCCAAGGCGTCCTTAGGTAAGGTTATGACAATAGGTTATGCTATGACCATGGACTACTGTGTGTATGGATGGTTGACTAGGGTTTATGGAAATTTGAACTGTTATAAATCTTTGAAATCTTCAATGTCCAAAGAAAATCGAGATGGTATACTAAGGTCTCAATTTTATTTAATTTTTAATTTTTGGTGAACTTATAGATCGCTGAATTATACAAATTTGGCATTTGTCAGAATGTTACACCTTAAGTATGGAGTTAAACATGTTCCTAGGTTTTTATAGATCACCTATTTCCAGAACATGTTTGAATCCTGTAATGCACTTCCACATAACCTCTCTTCCACTCTTTTTGCAGATGTGAAGAACATCGGTTCGACGTACATGATGATCGGAAAGTTATACGAGGAGCAGGCGAAGTCTGACTGGCAGCCACTGTATGACAAACTGTACATCTATAAGGGCATCACGAGCTACCTGCCTGACGTACTCAACCTCCAAAAGCTCTCAGAGCAGAAGAAGAAGGAGTGCGAGAAGAACTCGCAGATGCAGCAGATAGCATTGACAGACGTTAGGAGACGCGCCGACGTCCTTACCTACACTGTCTTTGCCGAGCTGAATCACTTCCAGAACGAGAGAGACGGCGACCTGAGGCTTGCGATGAAGAGTTTCCTGCAGGAGCAGGTTTGTTTCTACAAGAGTATTGTGGGGAAGCTCGAGGAGACACTCCAGCAGTTCGGATGACGTGCGCAATCGGACAGGAGGAGACAATAGTGTTGAGTTGATGTGGAAATCACTGTGAAAGGGCTGGTCAGTCTTTCCAAATCTTACACCTATTTAAATAGTATTTTGAAAGATTTAAATAAACATTGCAATGAGATAGTTTCTCTCTGCTCATGATAACTTGCCCCTTTGGTATGTTCAGATGCCACTTGACAAGTTTACTTTCGACTAATTTACCTAATCTAGCTGTATAATTTCTGTGGTAGAACCATAAAGACTGTCCAACAGTTTTTATTTCGAGTGAATAGATAAAATATTCGAAGTCCTCGAAGGGCGTTTGGGGATCTATTGATGGCTAAAAGTTGCCGGTCTGAATAAGCAAAACGTGCGGATTCATGGTGACAGTTGGAAACTTCCCGGACGCCCTGTACTCATTCCAAAGTAAATATGAGTACTAAGTTTGTTGCTGGTTTCCACATAGTCGGCTTGGTCAGAATTTTGTATGGATTCCTATATTGAATATATGGATGGACTTTACTATTATTTTTTCCTATTATGAAATCGAACTGAATAAAATACAATCTGTACACCTAGAAAATATTTAATGAAAGTATTTATCCGTTTGAATTTATAATCGACTAAATTAATGTGATCTTTATACCAATTATTATTTTAAACTCTTTGTATTTAGTTGTAAGTTTATCTACTACTGGATAAGTGCTAATTGAATTAATTGCTGCATATCCCCAGGGTGTTTTGCACATAATAGAAAATTAATGATGATAGTTAAGTTTAAACATCGCATAGTTTCGGTTGCATAAAATAGTTTGTTGATTACGGTAATATGATTTGATTTTTTTGTAACAGCACTGTGTGCGGATCACCGTTTTACTTTTTATTGTGATTATCATTTTATTATTTTTGGCATATACATTACTAGTAAGGTTTGTTGAATTTGTTCTAAAACTTGCGGTAAAGCTTTAAATTTGCATGAGCCTACCAATATTTTATTTAAGTGAGATTGATTTTAATTGGTCCTGCAGCTCACATATCTTACTGTACATATTTATTCAGTTCCAGTTATTATACAAATATAGTTGTAAATTTTTGTTATGAATAAAAACGTGTAATATATTTTATTATCTTTTAAAATAAATATTCATTAATTTTTATCTCGGTTATTAGTTACTGTCTAGGGACCATTATTTTGTATGTTGTGATAACAAGGGTACGTACCAGGCGCCACTTGGCAAAGTTAATAAATATTTTAAGGTCGGCATTAGGTAAAGTAATTCGACTAGAAGTAATGAGATGCCTACATATTTATCTATATTTAACTTGTTACTCATGAAGAATAAATTTTAAACCAATGCAAATGACACACCCACACCTTTTTAACGCAACTAAACTCTCCAAATCATTCGTTTTAAAATATTTTCCAGCCATGAATGGGTAGAAAGTCCTGAGGATGGGATCAGGGAAATGTGGCGGGTTAAGATGCACAAAGACGCTCCTGCACGTTTTCCAGTTTGTCTTCCTCGTAAGTAAAAAATTTAATCTCCCATTTAAAAACACCTGAATCTTAATGGTTCACTCCTGTTTCCGTAGGTGACAGGATTGGCGATCTGCATCATCGGCGCTTGGAGCTTCGTAAAGACTAGACACTTCGTGAACATCTTAGACAGCTCGACTTACTCCACCACCGTTTACCTGTTTCTCTCGACAGGTTGTCTAGTCATATTCGTGTTCATAATCGGATGTCTCGCTATACCGAAGCATAGGACTAAGCTGTTGTTTTGTGTGAGTTGATGTTAAGTTATGGTTCTATTTAAGCTTGACAATGAATTTATATGCAGTAAAAATAGACTCGGTCCAAGTACAACTCCCTGAGGAACATCAATAATCATTGCTTTTTCGACATCACTGTATTGTCATAACGTTTGAGGGTGTTGTATTATCACCGATTAGTGTATATTATTATCAACTCTCATTTTGTTTGAAGCTAATTATGGAAAATAAAAATACTTCTGTTCCAGTACATTTTACTGCTGGTCTTGATATTCCTGCTGGAGGGCCTTTCTGGCATCCTTTCCTATGTATATCGGGAGAATATAGAGGAGGAGATGAGTCTAAATTTCAACAGCACAATCCTGACCACTTATCAGTGGGACCGATCGAAGACAGAGTCCATAGACTACATACAGCAGAAGGTATGTTAATAAAGTTTATTCAGTGGACTTGTTTGTATCATCTATGTTCTGATCTGAAGGAAAAACATCAGTAACATTTTGTTTTCTTGTCAGTTAAAATGCTGCGGTTCGACTGATTTCCTCGACTGGAGGTACAGCGATTGGATCAGGAATGAGACCGTATCAAACAAGGTTCCCGATTCTTGTTGCAAGTCGCTTACAGAGAAGTGCGGTGTAAGAGATCATCCCTCAAACATATATCACCAGGTAATCCTGTTTCAGCTTAATTTGAAGGAAAATATTTCATTGCTGATTCATATGTAACCGTCTTCTCAAATATCTGTATTCTTTGTTTTAGGGCTGCGCGAATAAGATGACGCACGAGATCAAGCTCAGCCTCTGGTTGATATGCGCCGCCGCCCTGGGGCTCAGCATAGTTCAGGTCTTAGGGGTTGTCTTCGCTATCGTGCTCTTCCTGCAACTCGAGTCCGGTAGCTACGAATCGGACTACAGCCCGAACAATGGCAACGAGATCCTCCTTACGAAAGACGACTCCGCTTACCAATAGCTACATTTAATGAATAATTTATTTTCATCGTTAGTTAAGATATTAATAAAACCAACCGGTTTATATAATTTAATGGGATCATTTGAAGCAATCTTATTGTACTGAGTAACGAGAAGATGGCACCGTGGAGAGTTACATTTGTAACCAGCTCTGCATGCAATCGCTGGCATGACTAGAGAACTGTATATGTATCGCCATCTGTTCCACAGCACAACCGAGTCTTTTCGGTCTTCGACCGAAAATCTGTATTAATTGTGAATCATGCTTTAAGAAGAAGCCCGTTAAGAATGAAACGACGCGTAGGAAACCTGTTTATTCGTCGACAGTCTTTTTACCAAGATCGAATCTAGAACGTTATCACATCTCGAACAAGAACAATGTACAAAAAAATAGTTTGACTATACGCCATCATTTACTCGGCAGATACACTTCCATGTTCTTCAGGTGGGAGTAGAGGATGTCGTCAGGCGGCCCGAGGCCGATGAAGATCCATGCCGAGAACGCCAGGATCGACCTCCACAACGAAAGGTGGTTCCAGGTGGTCAACTCGCTCAGCGTCATCTGCAACAAACATTCTTTGGATAAAAAAGACCTATAATGAAGATCAAATAAAAATGTCATTAGACTCTTTAATAGTGAGGAAAGTCACTAGTCGAGGCCTTGGTTGGTGATACTGTAACTTCAGTCTTCATAAATTGAGCCATTATAATTTATTCTTACAAGGTTCATAAAGGCACCAGTTACCCCAACAACATCACCAAATTAAATTCAGCGTTACGACTAAGACGAAGCCATAGTTGGTAGATATTTTTACTTACGTTTGCTAGGAAGGTATTATTCCTGTACGACATCAATGATAACTTGTCATCATAGTTAGCGGTCGAAAGATGTATCACCAAACATGCTACATACATGAGCGCTATGAACGAGCCCATCTTTTTCTTCCACATCTCGTTCAGGAAACCTTTGTCGAAGTGAGCGACGTCCAACCTAGAACGGCGGGAATTACAGTTCAGTTAGCTAAAGCAGCATCATATCGTCATACCTATCGAATATGGAGACTATGCACAGAACGCATAGGGCGAAAAAGAGCCCGACGTATATATCACTATAATAAGCGTAATGGACGAGGAACGCGCTGTCCTGCTGATAATAGTTGCTGATTATGTACAGGGAATGCCCCAACGCTAGGCCGCCGAGGAGACCATGGCACAGCGTCGACAGGCGCATCCAGCACCTCTGGAAGACGAATGCCACTTCTAATGGATATGTTGAATAACTGCAAAAGGTATACCTAAGCCTTAGTATTTATATATTTCCATCCAAAGTAAGTTTGTTAATGTAATGGTCCAGGAGAACTTTTTTGGATCACCCAAGATGCGCACTGTACTGGACTTGAAAATGTAAACTCGAGAAACTTACCTACTTGGACGTATTCGTTAAATATCACTCCTTCGAATTCATTACAAAAATTCCCTTACTTTTTGCCGAACTTGGCTTCCTCCACATCCTGCGCCCCCTGGCGGCTCAGATGGGATGATACCGACTTGGGCATCGCCTCGAACTTGTTCTTCTTCTGCACATACAGCTTGTCGGACTTCCTGGGGCTCTTCCTCGCCCTGTCGGCCTTTGCGTGCTCGTCGACGTTGTTCTCGAAGACATCGTCCTGCAGCTCCTCCAGGGCTGCGGTCACGTCGTTCCTTAGCTCGTACTCGTCGTCGCCGCGCTTTTTGTGTTTACCTAAAAAATCGGAATAGTCAAATCTGACTTGACAGGGAAAGCACCTGGTACGGTGTCTTCCAGGGGTTACTTAATTTTTTTTGCTGGTGTCAATGTGACACTTTAGGAAAATTCGTGAGTTTCCAGCGATTTAAACTGCAAAAATTGGCTCATTAAGGAGTCTTAAAGCTTTTCCACTTTCAGACTCCGAGTACCACGCGTTCCCTTACGTTTATTCCCATTGTTGTTAACCGGCGACGTCTCCCTCTTTTTCTTCTTGCTCTTCTTCTTCTCCTTGGGGATCATCATCTCCCTGCTGTCGCCGATGCCGATCTCCGATTCGGCGTGCCTCTTCTTCCTCGACTTGGAGGACTTCTTCAGCGAGCTGGAGAGGATCTCCTCCGCCTCCATCGTGCCGTACGAGTCCTGGATCGCGTTGTACGCGTTCATCTCTTCGGTGTCGATTTGCGGGTACTCCTTCCGTTTCTTGTAGTGCTTGCGCTCCTCTGGGCTGAGCAACTCCAGGTTACCTGGAATCGGGATATATTTAAATCTGCACCTCCTTGACCTTCTCCAAAATTCTAAGGCATGATTCCTGTGTGAGACGTTTACCTTCCTCCCCATGACCTTTGACCCCTTCACCTTTCTCAAAAATTTAATCAATATATCCTCTCTACAATCTGGAGGGATTGTAGAATACTGACGTCAGCGACTGAAATTCAGTCAGTTCTCCAGATCACCTCTAAAAGCTTACCTGAGAGCTCTTCCGGTATCTTTTCGTCCTCGTAGAAGCTGAGGCTCTGAGGCCTGGAGTCTGTGAAGTGCGAGTGCTTGTTGATATCCCTCTTCATCTCGGTCTCGATCAAAGAGAGTATCTTGGAGTTGATCTGGCTCTCGCCGTCTATGGAGATGTCCCTGCTGGGGGTGTGGACGTTCACGTTGTCATTCTTGTCCTCCTGGTACCTGCAATAATACTGGAATCAGAAGTGAAACAAAAAAGAATGGTACCAAGTCGCAAAACCATATCAGTTGCTACGAATTGGTCAACGTTTGGTCTTCCGATCTGAGCAGTAGACGTTTCCTTTCGTATTAGTTCCAATCAATCGGTCGCTTCGATTTCATCCCTTCCGCTAAACTTATCAAGTGTTATTGGAACAGGTCCACCGAGTTTGCTCCAAGACTGGTTCCGAGCAAAGAAACGTTTCGTTACAAATTTCATGAGCCAGTCACTAGATTGCAGAGTGTTTTCAACCAGTCAGACGTTTCGTTTTTAACTTGGTATTGAAAGTAGACAACCTTGATTGGGGTGTGCTATGGGAACTACCTCTTCTATTTATCCTACCTGGTGTATGTCCTGTTGGACTCGAGGTTGTCATCGTAGTCGTTCTCGCTGCTGGTGGCGGACACGACGGGTTTGTGTACCTGCGCGACTATCTGCTCCTTCATCTCCTCCTGCTTGCCTCGCGTCCTCGGCACCTTCCTCGTACTGGCGCTGCTCATCCTGGGGGGACCCTCTGCTCTTCCACCTGGCACGCACACACACACGCACTTATCGATTTCAGCCCGCGCACTTTTGTTTGTATTTCAAAACACACCAGCCGCTATATCATCAACATTGTCTTGTTCATCAGAGCGGATCGGATTTTGCCAATCTGACGGAAGGGTGGAAAGGGTTTATTTTTGGGAGGTTCCCTACTTTTTTTATGTTAAAGTCGACGGAAGAATGGGCAGCAACTGGTGCTGCTTATGTGGGGAATGTGGGGCAACGCGCATGGTCGTTGGGGAGATCTGGAAATGTCAAGTGTCAGGGAGGCGGGAGTTTTCCCCCTTACAGCTATTGATCTGTGGACGTCTGGAGAAATTTGATCTTTTGGTTTGTTTTGGAGCGATTTAAGGTCCTTCCTATGAGATAATTTTACAAAATGTGCATTAACATAAATCTTCTATTGTTTTTTAATTATTTTTAATACCACAGCAAATAAAATAGTTATTTATGGTTACTTCGTTCAGTGTAATCAATTACTTTTTATCTAAATCCGCTCACATGGATTTACACTCCTTATTTTTTTTTTTTAATAATCAAAAACTCATGCTGATTACACATGTTCTGTTATAACAACTCATCAATATTATTAGTTTGATTGTCGTTGTCACTGAGGAGGAACTGCACTTCATACTGCTTTATAAACAAGATTAGTTTCAGTCGATTTAAAACAGATTAGCGAAATACCCCTTAATTCCACAATTCCATCATAGCGGATTTATAACGAAAAAAATTCTACGAGATGAAATATGACAGTTTCATGAGAAAATAAAATTCTGTTAAAACTTAATTACCAAGTCTTGATTAAAACGGCGTTGCGTAAACAGTTAATTGTATTCAGATCTGCATAATTGATTATTACGAGGCATCTGACGCATGCTGTTGAACTGTTCTCCAACAATAATGGTAAATTATACAATGAACTGATTTGTTTTTATCCGGATTGGCGATGAGTCATGGAGTGATTCATCTCCCACGTTCTGCTGGTGGAAAATTCAAAAATATAAACGTGATTTTTGGTAGAAATTTTTTTGGTATTTTACGTTGACCCATCCAAAGGTTGCAAGTGGTTTGAACATTGATATGGATCAAGGAATGTTTCTTCGGGGAATGGATCTGTAAGAATGGAAATTTCGGGGCACTTTCGACCATTTTTGGTTCAAGAAGAACCCCTGAAATTTCTATTATAGACGTTTTGTAACTTTAAAACAAAATTTTCTGGATCTTTCTTTTAGCAATCATTTTCAGCAGGTGCTCTCTTGTCTGTCGTGTCGGGGAAAACGGCCGATCGAAAGTCGGCAAAAGTGAATCGATCTCATTGACGATGCGTCTATCGACTCAGATCCATTCGATTATCTTCCTTTCTATGGTTCTCGTCCCTCTCGAGGGACACCGAAACGTTCCTTTCCCGTCCGGATCAATCATTACTATCATTAACGTTATTACATACTTATTTTCTCTCCACTTTATGTACTCATTTACCCACTGACACGGTTATTACCGCTTACCCACCGTGTGTATGTGTGTGTGTGTGTGTGTGCCTTACTCGCACGCACAAATATATTCCATAGACTGGAATAGTACGATAGAATGAGTGTATGTAGATCGATGGGTGTTTAATTATACAACAGGAGTGGGTTATGATTAAATTTCACTTGATTACGAAACTTCATTGTTAAAAAATCATGCGTTGCTTTGTATAATCACATAAATCGTACGGTTTCGCCGTTGTTACGTAGTAAGTTCGTTTGAATTCCATCATCAGCGCCCTCTGGCTGTCGTTTTAACGAACCAACAGGTTTATGCGGTATGACATGTGACAACTGTCAAACACATTTGTATTATAATCGATGTACTCACATTTGGAGTTTGTTTAACTGCCAAATCAACATAATTTTGATTCATATACGTGACTGGACAGTTAAAATGGTTTGACCGCCATCCCGTTTAAGTTAAAAAAAGTTTTGACAAAAACCTTAGAGGAGCTCCCCTCCAAAAATAGTGTGAATAAACTTCATAATAACATCAACATAATTTAATAACTAATGAGATCTTCTGGGAACGTCCATTTTGACTAATCGTCACGACGACGTGACCGCCCAACAAAACAACTTTTAGCGCATTCCATTGTTAATTATAAAAAATATTGTTATTATGAGCCGAAAAATTTCCAACCGCAACACAAAACAACGATTTCGAATGTTTTAATCGCAAATATCTTTGAACAAGTTTTATCAGCGAAACCCAAAAAAATTTGGAACGCGCACTGACCGTCGACCGGTTTGGATGACGTTTCGAAACTTACGCCAAATTATTCATTAATTAAATTGTCTACAAAAATTGTTTTAACTGTCGACTATTTTACCGTCGGTCAATTTGGGTGATTGAATTAATCGAATGTTGATGTTTGTCATTGTGCCCTGCCAATAATTCAATTAGGGCTCAAAATGGCAAATTGTTAATTAGTGAAATCGGTGCCGTCAGATGTTTGCGCGAGTAATTAGAAGATCGTCGATAAATTTTTCCGTAAAAACGGGGTTATTAGCATTATTTTCTTTTTCGATTGTGGGTTTATCCTAAAAATGTCGAGAATGTGCGGTATTTAAACGATCACCCTGTTTACAAAAAGTTTCGACGTTGATAAGTTGCAAGCACCACGTAAGCCTACCATGGTGGAATAATTAAAATGAATTTTCATAATAAAATTTTAATCGGTTTTGTAAACAATTACCCAATGCGCAATTTGCATTTAGAAATATGCATAGATTTTCGGAAAAGTTGGAAACACGTGGATCTGTAATGGGAAATGTGACGAAGTTTTCCGTTCTCCCGAGGGCAATCGTTTAATATTTATCGGTCGAAAGTACATAATTTTCCACTGAATTCAAGACGGAAATTTACAATCAAGTATTGAAAGTATAGGCGAAATTACAAAATTGTTAATTAATACGTTTTCAAAATGGCCCCAAGAATTAGGCCATATCGTACGATTCTCGTAAAAGTAATATCGATAGTAGCAAATCAATAGCTACTAAATTTATTCAAGAATTGTGTATACTGGGTGTCTAAAAATTATAATGTCAACATGTCAAATAGTTCAAGAATTGTTTGTGGCCTGATCGCCGGTCAGGAAGTACAGGTATGTTTTGTTTTCAAGAATTGTTTATACCGTGTGATCTAAAAAATGATTCCAGTATCGGCATCAAAGTGTATTTAAGCATGTATATACCATGCGATCATAGAAAGGATGGTAATTTTGCTAATTAAAACTTCAGTTACGTATTATATCCAAAGATTTCTAATACAGTATGATCTAAAAAATAATTCATCCATTACCAATCAATTGATTCTGGGTATATGTACGAATTGTTTATACCGTGTGAGCTGAAAACCATAGTACTATTATGGACAATCAAGAATTTTTATAGAGTATATTCAAGAATTATTTGTCTGTTTGTAAAATGGTTTAAATTATGGACACATTGTTGTATAGTGAGGAAATTAACCTGAGGAGATGAAATAGGGAAAAGAGTAAAGGAGAAGGACGAGGAAATGGAGACCAACCTCTACACCACCGGTAGATATTGTCATTATTCTCTTTACAGACTCATTTTAAGAAGCCTTAAAAGATTCGTAACAGAGGTACCAGTGGACCAAGCGATCTCGCTCTCGTGTTGCGGCATGTAAACTCTTATGGAGCCAACATTGCGTATGAAGCCAACACAAATTATACTCAAAAATAATTTATACTCGTCAATCAAAAAGGTTCCACATTATATACCAGTTGTACCATGTGATCCAAAAAAAAGTAATAGTTATAGATTCTAAATTGTACTTGCGATGTAACTGATGGTAATAACTTGTAAGGAATTAATTTGATAATTCTAACACTAGTTTATACCGTGTGATCCTGAAAATTTCGTAAATGCATCAGCAAAATAAATGAAAGCCTTAAGTATTTCGAAAAGTAAACGCGTAAACGATCGGATCCCTCTACGTGTGGACGATCTGCGTTGACGTCTCGTCCACCTTGTCAAGATACTTAGTAAGGTACCTGTCGGCTATGCACTAGGTGTGCGTATATATATATCACAGGTACCATTAGTTAATTTAGTTTGATTGCGGCTCGCAAATCTACCGGGTGTGCGCGCGTGTCGGTCTCGGCGCGAATCAAACACACATTTTTCGTTGCCCTCGTGCATGGCGCACGCGTGCTCGAAGGAGGAAAAAAGGAAAAAAGAAAACACTTCGACGTCCGAAAAAGGTAAGAGAGAAAAAGTCGAGGGAAAAAAGTACGTTGGGCTCGGTTCTGCTGTGTTGAAAAAGGTTCGATGGAAAAATTGTAAAGTGAATGTTGTCAGTTGGTATTTAAGAGTGTACTATTTTGAAACGTGGGGTGAAATGGGCAACGAAATATTTCTATTTTAGGTGGACAATGTGTCACCTTGAGGATGAGCGAAAATTGGGTACATAATAATTTTGGTATTGCAATTTTCACTCAAATTTAGTATGAGAGATCCGGTTGAATGAATTTCTTAAATAATTTGTGTGTAACGGTTTGTTTTGACCTGTTTCGATCTATACTAGCCAAAAAATTCAAAACTAAACTCCATCAATTTCCGTAACGTTTTAACTTTGCCCGTTACAAAATACCTGCAATATTTTTTTTATTTTATTTTTTTTTTTAATTAAACTATGTCGTATCGGGTTAATCAACTCGTTTGATTATTGTTGTTCTTCACTTTATCGCGGCATAATTATTTTTTCTCGATGATAGTCATCATCCTAAAACTTTCATCATACTAATAAAAAATGTATTGATAAATCGATAAAGCAAGATGACACCCAATTAAGAATATTTTAGCATACATTTATTATTTGTGTCAGTATTTAAATGATTTATTTTATACAATTAATTACTAATCATAGTAAAGAGAACAATTAGAAGGATGTTACTTTTATTCTATTTGTTTTATGAATTTAATCTAAATTTAATTTGCCAATCTTTTTATTAACTAATTAATTATCTGTAGACATATTTACATGTTTTTTTTTAAAATCCTTTATGGCAATATGAGAAATCCAGTGCAATAAACGTGAATTATAACGACTAAAATTGTAATAAATGTAACAAACAATAAGTTTTGTAATAGTTTGTAAATTTTTTATCAACAAATTGTTTTATTGCTCCATTCAACATTAACGCGTCATGTAAATTTTATTATTATTCCCTCGAACTCTAAGGAATAAATTCCTTTGGAATACAATTTGTTACCATCATATTAATAATTAGCAATAAAAAAATTGGGTATATTCTTACTTTTTCAATTCGTTTGAGTGGGTTATTTCCAATTAGTTTAAGTACGGGATGTGCGTTTAAATTGAGCGCAATTGGCGCTGGGGGGACGGGTTTCAATCAGAATCGGCACCAAATATGGGCGGGTGAAAGCGTAAAAGTTCTATTTCAAAAGCCATATAGCGGAATTAAGTCTATTTTGGGGCAAATTTTACGCAACTTGCTTAGAGAAAATTCAAGAATCTATGTTCAGTTCCATCATAAGCTCAGATTTGATGCTGACGTCTTTAAACCTTAAAGCAAAATGACTTAAATTGCAAAAGAGACTTATTGGACTTGTCGTTAAATGTCTGGCAATCGAGTGTTCCTGCTTGATTTTGAAATTAACCACAAGAGTGACTCAAGCCTGCCACGGAAATTCTTCGTCTTAAGTCTTGTTTTTTTTTTTCGAGTTAAGTGAGGTACGCTCGTTGACATTAGAAAAGAATGTTACTTGGATATTTTCCTTTTTCTCCAACTCCCCTTGAAATTCCGAAGAGGCGCATGAATCACCTCAAGTCCTCAAGGCTTGAGCGGCAATTTTTTCGACGGTCTTCCGAACAAAGACCATCAAGGATCGCGCGAATGACGTGCGTGTATTCTGGTTAAAATTGTTTTTCGCTACACACCGGCGAAGGTGTTCTGGGAACACCAAAAAGGTGTCTTGGTTGAGGCGTACCTGAACCTGGTGTTCCTGCTAAAAAATGCGCAGATACATACTACTTACTTACTTTCGTATTGTTGAAGTAAGTACGATACGAATTATCTTCAAATAAGTCCAATTAGAGTTACTTTGGAAAAATCCGAGGACGAATTTAATTGAAATCCTCAAATCAAACGGTTCCAGCAGATAAGATACGTTTAATCTCAAGATTGACAACTTCGATCCCCAATTACCCACAACATGGAAATAATCTCCATGCTCCTTTATTAAATTATTAATAATTAAGCCCAGTTGATTGCGTAACGAACAAAACACACGCGCAAGACTTATTAGTTGTAATGTATACGATACGTACGTACAGGCGAGAAAAAAATCATACAGGATGCTATTTCAATCTATAAAGAAGCGAAAAAGGTGACGTAATTGCAATTACCCATCGAACTCCAGAGGAAGCGATTATATTCCATTTCTCGTCGGATTGAAATAATTTTGACAATCACAATTTTTTAATTTCGGTATGAGATGAAATTGCAATTGAAATTTAATTACGAATTTAATGAAGCCTTTCTGTTCCAGGCTCACATCCGAGATGGTGAAGAAAAAAGACGACTACCCCTCGACTTTCACCCTGGACAACTTCAGTTCGACGTAAGTCTTAGAGCCCTGCGTGGCGTAAACACCCAATTATGTAAATATAAACAAACTTATTCTTTCAGGAAATTAACGTAGTCCAAATAGCAAGGTCAGGCGCATTACTTTAACAATAATACGTGCTTTCACTGTTATTTACAAAACACCGAGAAACGTTCACTTTTGCGGTGAGCACCAGGATTATTTATATTCGTGCCGACGATTAACGGGAGTGACGGAAATTTAGAAGTTTTTTCCTTGAAATACCCGGGAAATTACAATTTACACTGCACTGTACTTTTCAATTACTCATGCGCCACCAAATCCTAAACGGCCCCAGAAGAAATTTATCCGCAACCGCCATTCGGGTCAAAATTTAAACCATAATGTATCTGACTTTACTCAAGATCCGTTACTCGACGATCACACTGTTACGGTTTAAAATTTAAGTTCCAAAAAGTATTGTGAGTTGACCCTAAACTATCTTAGCCTCAGCTTCATTTAGATATCAAACTAAAAATAAAGCTGTACCCAAAAGTGAGGATTAAATTGTATTTAAGTACTGTGGAAATTTAAAATTTAGGTCTAAAAATTTGGGAGTAGACCCTAAACTATGTTAGGGTCGCAATCGTTCCTTAACTTTTAAGATTCTAACCTAAAGTGTATATCTTGGGAAATTGGATAGTAACTGACCCGTAAGTAGCTTACAGTGTGGACCCCTAAAATATTCAAAACCTTATGAAAAATGTTGATTCAGAGTTTTCCAAAGTACTTGTAATATTTGAGGGCGTAAAATGTTTACAGGGGACTGTAAGGAGTTTATTCTAACCCGTTTTAGGACTGATATTGGGTTTAAACCTTGCTCAAAAATCATAAATCAATTATTTCCAAATGATCAAGAATCTTTAGGACCTCAAGGAGCCCACCTCGAAGCAAGCCCAAAAATCATTTAATTTTTCGATCCATCTGGAATCTGGGATCCATTAAGACCCCAAGGGATCAAAAATGGATTCCGTAAACCACGTCCATAATCTTAAGTGTGATTCCCGTTTATTTCCAGAGCCACTTTGGCCAACAATGACCAGATCAAAATCCCGATCAGCAAGAGCATCGAGACGTTACCGGAGAAACAGTACGACCCCTACGAGCACAGGACCGTCGAGCACCCGAACACGTAAGTCTGCGGCGGATTTCCCATTTTGAACACACGTTAGTACATTTTAACCGATCGTAAGAAACGACGAAAACCATTTTCTCAATGATAAAGCATTTTCTCAATGATACACACGTGCGCATTCGTTTGTGCGCAGCGGTTGATTCCAGCGGACCGAGTGATCCAATTCTGGTGTTGTTTCGATTGGACGATAATGGAGTAGTTGGGCAATTATGTCTTACATTTGTTGCGCGATCGACTGTGGGAAGTCGTAATTTATTTGAACGCACGTTAGATGAGCGCTTTTTCGTCAGGTCAATCACAGCAGAACGTCGCCGAACCGGTCGAGCCTACTTTAATGATTTATCATGTGTTGAAATAAAATTATGTGTGATTCCTTTCAAATTTAAAATTGTGAATTGCGCAGCTGAAGTGTGATTGATCAACAGTTTATGGGACTTTAATGGCCGGTCGCTTAGAAATGACAAGAAAGAGAACGTACACATACATACACACCTATCGGGTGTGCGACATGGTATCTTGTCGATGCAAATCATTAACAACGAATTAACATAACATCACGAACAGCTCATACGAGATAGGTAATAATGTGTAATTATGAGAGAGGATGACGTAAGACTTGGATAAGCTGCTGGTATTTTTTAATAACTTACATTAATTGAAATTGCTACAATTTCATATTCGTTATTCTTAATTGTAAAACAAATCTGTTTGTCAACATAATAAAACATGCCAAAAACAAAAATAACTCGCTATATTAAAATGTAATATATACCTAGCACTCTTGTTTGTGTTGCGTCTCTCTCATTGATTCATGATCCTCCCTGACCGGTCTTCCAAATGAAATATGCTGGTATACTTATCTAAACAATATTTGGTTTTTACGATAGACGGGGCAGTTTTCTTCAGACAACACCAGTTTTGGTAGTAATGGCTTAAGGATTAAAAATGCCGATGGATGTACTTGGAAAGTAGAATATTCGGTTATTCCCCGGATGTTTCGATTTCTAACTTCAAAATTTTTTCACGAAACCTGCAACATTTTAAGTGGTTCAAACAGAGGTTAGGAAAACCGTCCCAGCGGTAGAACGAAGAGGAGAATGTGGACAGATGACAGATGATTCTTCTACTTATTGGCAGGCCTATAGCTTGCCACCTCTATCTACATATTTCCTCCATGGTTCAAACTCTCCTTCTTCTCTCACTAGATTCACCGGCGCTCTCATCCACCTGCTGAAGAGCTCCCTCGGCACCGGCATCCTGGCTATACCGAGGGCGTTCAAAACCGCCGGATTGGTCGTCGGCGCCTTCGGTACCGTCTGCATAGGCTTCCTGTGCACGTACTCGATCCACATCTTGGTGAGCAATGCGCTGCGCGCTTGCGTCTCTGCGCTTCATATCCTAACCTCGAATTCGTTCGTTTCAGGTTACTGCGTCGCAGGAGATCTGCGTGAGGACGAAGACTCCGAGCCTCGGGTTCGCCGAGACGGCCGAGGAGATCTTCAGGAACGGACCGAAGGGGGCTCGGAGGTGGGCGAGGACTGTCAAGTGAGTACGATAAGTTGTTGAGACAGGGTGCCTTCTGCAGGCTTCTATGCGTTACTATCACCACATTCAAGCGAGTTTAGTAATAATCAATTGTATACCTTTTGTCGTTAATATTCGAAGAGCGTGGCAGTAATATTATTTAAATGGGTGAAGGTGAACCGCCAGGTACTGTCAATGCCGCAATGTTTTAACCTTTTCGCCATGAATGCGTTACGTGTTTGAATAAAAAAGAGATCGTATCGCAATTAAATTACATGTCGTCGAATGAATAATTAGAATTTAATTCAAATTACGTTTTTAACATATTAGTATTAAATGTCTCGAAATTAAACGAAATTCACGTAATTTTATTTCATTCATCGTTTATCCTCCGAAAGGCAATTTTCCATCATTAACCTGCTGTTAAAAGTAATGACAAAACCTAAAAAACACAGTCATTAACAGAAATTGCCTAAATTTAATAGCGCCCGAGATGAATTAGCCGCAATTTCCCTTAATTGCAACACTTAAAAGAAACCACATGCGTAGAAAGTTATTTCTTTCCCATTTAAACGGTAAAAGTAACACAGAAAAAACCTTTAATCACCTATAGTTCGTTCAGCAGTGATGTTCATGCGCCATGAACATTTCAACAGTTCTCTGACATCGTAGTTCGTTCAAAAGTTGCGCGTAAATGGTCATAACTCTAAAATTTCTTTAAGAAAAGAGTTGAAACTTACAGGAGCTTCAAGACTTTAGTAAGCATATCTGTCCAGTTTGGAATTTATATGATTAGTGACGCGTTACTAGGAAAATGCCCATAATTCCGAAACCTCTTCGTAATACAGGTTGAAACTTATTAAACTCCTTAAGAAAACTTCAGTAAACTGTACTGTAAAGTTTCAATTACATCAGGACTCCGGAATTACTTTAAAATATTTGATTTGAAACTTGTATTCAGAGAAATCTACTCGGATACTGACAGGTTATCACTTAAATCGTTCATAACTCCGAAACTCTTTTGCGAGACGAGTTGAGACTCTTACCTTTCCAAACATACTTTAATATACAATGCAATATGGTTTCAACGGTTTACACAAGCTTATTTAGATAGTGACAAGGGTTTCAAAGTTAAGTTGTCTCCAAAGTATCCAAGTGAAAATTATGCCTTAATTCTTATCCCAAGCGCAGTATACAATGGAAAAAACCTCTCGCCATTATGATACTTAAAAGCTGAGCCGTTACAGTTGATCGCGTATAATCGTTACGTATTAGTTTAATTAAACAATCTTTTTGAGTGACTCGTTTTGTGGGGCACTTTCACTGCGGCCGAGAATGAGAAAAAGAGACACGGAGAGATTGCATTGTGTCTTCGGTTTTTTCCTCTCGAGCTCCTCGGGAGAAAAATAGTCGAATAAAAGCGTTATACAACAGCGCATTACGAGAGCGTCCGAAAAAGATCAAACTGGTACTGTGTCGCCATCTAGCGCAGCGCGCAAGGAAGTAATAAAATGTCAGATTTTTATAAAGTACGTATGATTCTGTTTTAGTTAATTATTTTTAAACTTTACTTTCAGGACCTTCATCGAGATAGCCCTCCTACTGACCTATTCGCTAGGATGCGCCGTGTACATCGTCTACATATCTGAGTCAGTGATAAAAGTAAGCAACACCCACTGGTGCACCGTTTATTGTACTGACCTTCCTCTCCTGTCTTCTCTTCTAGTTGCTGTCGTACTACTACCCGGAGGCCGAATCGTGGTCGCAGTGGTTCAAGCTGATGATCCTCCTGCCGCTGATCCTCTGCTGCCAGGTGCGCGACCTGAAGCACCTCGTCCCCTTCTCGTTCATAGCGAACCTGACAATGTTCCTCGCCCTCGGCATAACGCTCTACTACGTTTTCTCGAACATCGGCAAGGTGGACGTGTCGGAGAGGAAGACCGCGACCGACCTGAAGAGCCTGCCGTCGTTCTTCAGCACAGTCGTCTTCGCCATGGAGGGCATCGGCACGGTGATGCCGGTCGAGAACTCGATGACGAAGCCGCAGTTCATCGGTTGCCCGGGGGTGCTCAACACGGCGATGACGATCGTCGTCGCCATGTACACCGCGATGGGGTTCTTCGGCTATCTCGTTTTCGGGGAGGGCACCGAGGCGGTCATCACGCAGAACCTGCCATCGGACGAGATGTAAGTTATCACCAATGTGTGTTTGGCAATCTAGATTAACTTGAGAATCTACTGACCTTCCAGCCCGGCGCAGATCGTCCAGGCGTCGATCTCGACGGCCGTCTTCTTCACGTTTATGCTCCAATTCTACGTGCCGATGGACCTCGTCTGGAGGAAACTGCGCGACCGCGTCCCCGAGCGCCGGCACTGCGTCACGCAGGTCTCCATGCGGACGCTGTCCGTCGTGTTCGTCGTCGCGATCGCGGCCGCCGCCGGCCACCACCTAGACTCGATGATCGACCTCGTCGGCGCGCTCTTCCTCGGCTCGCTCGGCCTGGCCGTGCCGCCCTTCCTCGACATCGTCCTCAGGTGGGGCGACTTTGGCCGTTGGAACTGGATGCTCTACAGGGACGCATTCCTGCTCATATTCGGCACCTTCGGGACCGTCTCGGGGACCTACCAGGCCATAAGGAGCTTCTTCAAGTGAACGGGAGTTTCTATTGAGTCACTGTGTTACGTAGGAGAAGTGCGCACTTTCAAAGCGGACCGTGGGGATTAACGTTGTGACACAGTTTTACTTAAAGCCCTGCTTTACTGCTTCTGTCCTATAAGGGTAGCCTTGTGGCGGGTCGTTTATAAGCAAGAATTCAACAAAATGCTATTTGAACTCCCCATTGTTCACTTTGGGAGTACTTTTGTCAAACATGTTCGTAACACCTACTGAAACAGATGTGTTGGGCTACAATGTCTATACATACCATACATTTCTAAAACATTCCGGTATTGGTCCAGACTATTCGTAACATAACTAAAGTACATTATAACCAAATGATTTGCCTTATTGTAATCTAGGCTTGTTCAAGTAGAGTGACGTGTAGCAACTTTCTCACTTATCACATATAACAATTAGGTTCCTAAAGGTGCTTACATATCCTATTGAAGCCTCATGGCTTTTTTTGAACTATTTATACTAGCTTCATCATGCCACACGTCCGTTTCCCTCTACCGAAACATCACATATTGGTTTGGACTACTTGTAACACAGCTAAAGTACTCCTGCGATTCGACCTATTGTCGACTGTTTAGCTGTCTCAGGCAATCACCAGTTTCTCCTGTCGTATCGCAGGGTAATTTGAACTATTCGTAACGTAACTAACCTAACTGTATTTCTACGATTTGTAATACTTTTTAGCTCGCTCTAAGTCTTTCTGGATGTTTCTTGTTCAAAAGAGACGTGTGCAATTATATTTGTAAAGGTCTTTGTCTTTTAGACATCAGATTTAGATATATTTTTTAACTTTAGGACTACTCAACCTTCGATCATATTCAGCACGTGTTCAGATAACGGTCTCGGAAAGTAACTGCATTTGTAGCGACATCACAATTTTTGAACACATGCCCTTGTAATTAATCTATCAGCATTCTTTGTTAACTCGTGAAGTATTAAAATCTGTGATATGTAAAATGTATGTTGTTCGAATTAAGGAAGATGGTCGACATTATTTTAAACAAAGGAACGTGTTAACAATTTTTTAAAGTATCTTTTTAAGCTTAATAAAAATCTATTCGAGTGGAAAAAACGAGGCGTTTTTATTTACATTTAATCATAACGAAGGCACTAAAAACATTGTAACAAATAAGAACCGATCCTCGCTCATACAAATATATTTATTCAATTAGCGTTAAAAGAACAACATTCATTAAAAATTTCCTACGTTCATCACGCAAAATTAACATCATCCGTACAAAAACTTAACATAATTCTCAATTTCGCTAAGTGTCCATATTTAAATCCTACTTTATAAATAAGATAAAAAATATATATAATACAATTCTCGTAAGAAGAAAAGTCAGTCAGTCAGTCGGAAAATCTCGCCAAGAACACAAAAACACGACGGACAAACGAAAACTGGCGCTCCAAGGCGGATCCCCAGTCTCACTTTTTTTCTCGTTACACAAAAACAAAACAAGACAATTCCTAAACAGGTGAAACGATTACATACTAGCAGACAAGTTTAAATTAAGGGTACGATTAATTAAAAATAGAAAAAAAAGGGGTTAATCGAAGCGGTCGCGAGTGTGACAGATTAACTGGTCCAGTCGATAGAGGGCGTTATGGCTTTGAGGAATGGTGGTCCGCTGACCGGCGAATCGGGGTATCTCTGCATGTAACGCTCCAGGCGTAGGTACTTCACCGTCACCAGGTGCCCCGCATACCTGGAATCGAAAAACCAAAGAGGTTGTCACAAGAACTAGGGAATTTTATTTTGCTTGTTGCATCATCTCTTCGTATTCATTAACAGGCAAAAAATATTATAGAGTATCTGATGGAATATCACTATCAATTCTACTCCCCAGACTATATACAGGAACATCTTCGTATGCCTTTTCATATCCCCATCTAATATTCAAAGCAGAACATTACCACCACCCGTGTAGGTTCCTGTAGGCGACGGCGGCGTCGTTCTGATCGGCGCACTTGAGGTACACGCAGTTGTTGCTGTCGACGGCGCAGTGCAGGATCCTGCACTGGTGGGCGCATTTGCTCAGTATCGCCTCGCGTATGATGTGCGTGTTCCTGTCGCCGTCCTCGACCATGCCCCTGATCTTCAAGCAGGGCGTCGGCGAGCACGGAAGGCTGTTCACTGATCCGACCTGCGTCTCGAACGCCTGGCCCTGCCAGCTCTTGTTCCTTGGGGGTCTGAAAACAACGAACCGTTAGTACAGGAGGAGTACGAGGTGGATGTGGGTCGAAGGGTGTGTCGTCTGGAAACTCTGATTGAAATAGATTTAGAACGTTAGGATTTTTGTTTATTAGACACTTTATATTGTAGAATAACACTTAGATTACATCACTGTTAACGAGTATATAAATAGTTTTAACGTTAGTAACACGTGCAAATATCAAAGCCACAACATATATATATCGAATGTACTGTAAAGCTTCTCGTTAACGGTCGCCTTAGTAGGAAGGAAAAAAACATCAGTTATTGCCCAGCCCCTTATGCGCCAAAAATAATTGACAGTTCATTTTCTATTTGGCTTTTCTTCTACTATTTTACAACAGTTGCTACAACAAGTCGGTACTACAATTTCAACGCACCCCAGTAATATAAAAAAAATATGACTCCATACTATAATAAAATCACTTTCCTTCGGAGTCACCGTTTACAGAAGCTTTACCGGACAAACACTTTTCTTAAGTCTAGATAACATAGTGGAATAAAGTCGATAAAAATAAATAAATTTTCCTTTCACTTGCGTCATCAAGCTTTGTCAGTCTTTGTAAGTATTCAAAATATATTGAAAAGTGCAAAATTCTGTACCAGTTACTTTATTACACTACTTAATTACCAATACTAAATATATAGTACAATTAATGCATTAATCATATGTGTAAACACGTACCAAAAATATATAAAAGTATGGATACAAATTTAGAAAATAACCCACGTGAAATGTTATAACATCGAATTTACTGAAATGACCATTATGTTTACTGAGATGTTCACGAATAGAAAAGACCAGAGGCACTCTAGATAACATTACTACCATCCTGCATCAGCTGCATGAAATGCTCACAGTTAGAAAAGATCACAAACATAATCTAAAACTCATTCGTCCCATAAATTTCTATCCCTGATACTCCCTCAGTAATAATGGGAGAAAGTGCTTGAAGTAAAACTCCTCCAGCTTCGGGAACATTTTTCCCCAACACTCCTCGTCCTTGGTGATCTTCTCATAGACGACCCCATACCGACTCCAGACGACGAAGTAACAAACATCCCTCCCGGTGATGAACAGCTGCCCTTGCACTTGTAGGTAATACGGGTGGGACCTTTTCAAAGCGAACGCACCGTTTTCCAATGTGGCGAATTTTATCAAATTTTCCCTAACGGCTTTTTCTGGAGACTTCTCCCGCGCCTTGTATGGACATTTCACTTCGACTATCGCGTTCAGACCGACCAACCCATCGGGCGAGGCGGCCAAAAAGGGATACTCGGGATGCACGAACAACCCGCAGTTAGTAACCTTGAGCCCGGTGAGCTCCTCGAATGCTTGTATCGCGTTCTTCTCGTTATCCGTACCGTACTGAGTGTAAACGTTCCCGGCGAAAGCCGAGTGGATCAGATCGTATGCGACCTTCCTGCGGTTAGTAGTGTCTAACAGCTTGAAAATTTTGCCAAAGTTTGAAGCCGTCAAGCGTTTCTTTCTCTCTTCGAACCACAACGGGCTTTCCCGTTGACCTACTGTTAGTTCAGACAGGGCCTGTATTTCCTGAGGCGACTTTTCCAACTCTTTTAAAAACTTGAATTTCTTGGATTCTAACCCATCGTCACTTTCATGGAATGACGAGACGGTTTCCGTCACTTCTTTAGGAGTAGAGGAATGCAATACTCTACCCTCCAACGACGGAGTCGATGATTGCGATTTCGACGTATCACCCCCCTTCTCATCGTAAACATCATACAACTTATCCAGGTAATCCTCATAATCAGCCCTGGTCAATCCGGGCATCTGCATGTAACCACACAGTTCGTTCAAGTGGTACAGGTTCAACTGTAGGCTGACGATGCCGGCGACAAAGGCGAGATTAACGTCCATGAGATCTTTGTTGGGGTCCTCGCTGCACACGGCGCGTTCCCTCCGGCAACTCCTACAGGACAGGAGGAAGACCGAGAGGAACCCGTCCCTGACTTCGTTCTTGATCTCCAGATCGGAGTTGCGACAGAAGCGGAGGGGTTTGTGCTCGAAACCCAACGCTTCGGTCAGCAAGTACTGTACGTCGACGATCCTCCGACCCTGACGGTAGATATAGTCGGAAAGGTTCCTGGAAAGATGGATAACTTCAAAAACCACCGCGGGTCGATGAGAGGGATCGTTTCTTACGTCGATCGATCGTTACTCGACGGTCGGGTTGTTAATTTTTGAGGTTATCTATTCTTCCGGAACGTTTCGATCTCAGGTACTCACCCGCTGGTGCTGAGGTTGGCGCTGCCGATCCACCTCCACACCTCGAACGGCTCCCCCTGAACGACCTGCACCTCCGTCCTCACCCTCGACTCATTCTCGTTGATGAAGCGCATGGCCTTGGCCCAGCTCTTTTCCTTCTCTGAAAGAAACAGATGAGGATATTTATTAATACAATTAGGAACCGTAGCGTAAATTTATGAACGATAACTAGAGGGCAGCACACTTGCATATAGCATGTCAGGATTGATATTGACTGGCTCATACTTTACTCAAGTGTGTGTATGATTGCAACAGTTGGGAACGTTGCTTTGACAATAACACTTCATTTGGTGTTTCTAGACCTTTGAGTTCCCAACTCTTTTTGCGAAGGAGTTTCGGATTTATTATCACTTTTCTAACAACCTTATATTGTAACCACAGTTAGTAGGCTTGACTCTAGCAGAAACTAGTAACATTCTTGGTGGTATTCTGCTAGGAATATTACTGGATGTCAATGTCATGTTACATGACATTAGAATTCTCGTCCATTACATCTTGCAAACGACTAAGCATGAATATTTGTTCATATTTGACTCACTTTTCCTATCGGCGACGGGTAAGATCATGTCTCGTACGTGATTGATGACGACAAACTTGTCTTCATTCTCCTCGCCGACGCTCGATTGCAGTATATCGATGATCTTCTCTACCATGAAACCGATCTCGTCCTTTTGCTTCTGTACGTGGTGCTTATAATGTTTGAATCCGACGTTTAAAGCATATAGCCCTCCGATCACCAATGCCAAAACCAGAAAACCGTTGAAAGCCATGGCGAAGGTTTTGTAGAAGGTGCATCTCCATGGCAGTTCCGGATTGAAGATCACCAGGCTCGTCACCTTTTGTGCGTGATTAAAAATAACTTTTTCCTGAAAATCAAAAGGAAATTCTAAAGTGTATTATGGATGAAGTGCGTGACTTGAGGGATTATCTTCGAAAATCTCGTTTGGCCCATGCATTTCAGACTTGATCAAAGGCTAATTCTATCTCCACTTTGCAATGCTGTACCATTATTTGTATTTGCACTTACTGATAATATTAATTTAGTCCAAACAACTATTCTATCCCTAACCCTTCTATCACAAATTATTACACTGCTGCTTTGGGTTCTAGCCCATAGAAATAGGTAAAAATAAATAACAATTACAACTCGAAAATAGCCCGAAACAATCACACTTACCATAGTTTCAACGATATCTTCTTCACTAATTGGTCCATTGTTGTTTTCGGTCTGTACGACCTTTATGCCCCACTCGGGGTTATTGAAGCTTAAAATCTGCAGGTTGAGGAGGTCCATTCTGATCTTGTTCTCATCCTGAAAATGATCAAACTATTTAAATTACTGAAGTAAAAAGATTTAATTAAAGAAAGAAACTAACAGAATATTGCTGTAAATGCTGTAACTGTACAAATGTATTGAAAAAAGCACAAGAGAGGTGTGGCTGAAACAGTCTGTAGGCATAGCTCTAAGCATCAGCCCTATCCACAAAGCAATCTCAAAAGCATTCCTGCGTCATTTCCCTTTTCTAGTAGCCATTACTTCTGTCGAGTTCTCTAAATGGTTCAAAATTGTTACCTTCATGGCGAAGTTCGTTTTGACGAAATTCACGATCTCGGACTCGGTCATGTGCGCCTTGAGGCTAACATCGAAGCACTTATTGGCAACAGACCTTTTTAACAGCTCTGGCTTAAGTACGTTCAGCAGATGGATCGCAGTCGTCACCTCCTCCTCTTCGATGCAGTTCACGCCCCGTTTCTTGGTCATGTCGTGCAACGAGCAATGCGGGATCACCGTCCCTGGAAATTAGAAGTGTCATGAGCAATCTATCTGAATATGGCATAGACTAATTTTTAAATACTGAGTTGGCCGCCGTACATGTGCTTCCCTTATGGTAAGTTAATACATTATTTTCTTTTATTGCTAATTGGTCCTGCTTTATCACCCATACGATATGTATCATCATGGGTATTGTTTTAGTTTTGTTAGGTACTGTTAATAGACCAACCGTTAGAGAATTCTCAAACATCGACCCAACTGTCCACTTAGCATCACTTTAATAATCAATAAATATTTTGGCTGAGGGAAGGGGGGGTGGAGGTCCGGTAAAAATAAAAAGGCAAAAATCTGAAATAATAGCAAAATATTTATTGTTTATTAAAGAAAAAACTTGCATACAGACAATCCAATAAGTAAAAACCAACCTTTCCAAAGTATTAGTCAAAATAGAAAATGAGATAAAATTCTGCCCGGTTTTCAATCAAAGAGAAAGAGAGAGAGAGAGAAAACAGGACACTCGGGAATGTTAGGCCTTCCCGTAAGGGTTAAATGGTATCTTAGTGTTACCTGCTGGTGCAATCGATGTGTCGGACTTTATGCCGAGGTACATGATCGCCAGGAAGATGAAGAAGAGGGCGGCACCGGCCAGCACGGCGAACGATACAAAGTTGTTCTTCAAGATGTTGCTCTGGTTCAGTTTGTACGAATAAGTGTTTTCCCTTCCTCTCATGGACCTCACGCTGAGAAAACAAAATTGAAAAATTGCTCACTACATCCCATTATTACACCACAGTTTTATATAAGGTGAAATAAAAGTAATATAACAAATTTTGTTATGAATTTACAATATGTCATTGGTCAGTTTCAAATGTAACATAAACCGTATTTTCCATAAATCGGATCAGTATAAGAATTTTATGCTAATTTGATTTGATTTTTTCCCTTTCCTATTTTGTCTCTTGTTTTTAGTAATCGGTAATCTGAAAACGCGTTTAAAAAACTATATAACAGTTAGACAGGTTTGCTCAAAATTTTGTGCGTTGAAATCGAAAACTCATTTAAAAACACTTATGCCAATTTAATTAAATGGATTTAAGCAGTTCTGCCAAAAATTGAAGATAAATAATCTAATGTACAATATACATCAATAGCATGGCGTGTTTAATTCTCATGTTAACATTTCGCTTTTCAATTACAGATGTACTTACTTAGTCAAATGGCTCCTCGGGTAAGCCGAAGCCCCATTAGTATCGTGTTCTTTAATAACGTCATTTTTATAGTCCAGATCTACTTTCGGATTAGAAGACAGAGCCGACAGTCTCCTAGTGAAGTTGCTCAAGAACGGAGTCTCTTCCTTTTCAAGCAGTGGAGAGGAGGTGTATGGCTTATCGTATTCTGAAAATTAGTAAATTTTTAAACTCCAAACAATTATAGTTTTAGATAATGTCAATGATCACAGTAGGAAACCACGTATCAAATATCATGGTATACTGTTCAAACTTAAAGTATGTTAACCTGTCCTGAAAATACACTGAAAATTTTTGTAAATATATCACAAAATACTCTACGTGGCAATACCAACCAGAAGTGTTCAGGCTCAGCCTGGACCTGATCTGATTCAGCCTGTCGGTGGCGTACTCCGAAGCGAGGGATGGCGAATGGTAGCTGAGATTCCTGCTGCTCACGTACGAGGAGTCGGCGCTCTTCGGTGAAGAGTACTTGTCGTTGTTCAAAGTGTATGAGCTCGACAGCGTCGTCTTGACGGGAGAGTACCTGCTGTAGGAGGACGACGAGATGCTCCTGCTGGCCACCGGCGCGCTGTAGCTGTTCGCGACGATGTCAGACTCGGAGTCGGAACCCGTGTCGAACTCGTCCTGGGCTTTCTTCAGCAACTTTTGACTGCGGCTCGTCGTTGTAGTCGTCGAGACCGTGGATTGGTACTCCGTCCTCCTAGGACTTGGCACCTAAAAGATGAAATGATTTGTACCTATTGGGTTTTTATTGCCAAGATGTAGATTGTCAAGTATGCAGATGGTGATTATGACATAACCTTCTTTTTTACGTTTATTTTGCGTAGACTTTAACAGGTCCTTTACTATAATGCTTATTTGAAACCTTTATCCACCCATATATTGGAAAGAAAAAGAGAAAATCAAAATATTTCCTGAAATAACCTTGCTTATCTCAGAGTCAAGATCGGTGTCATTCAACCTCGTGCTCTTCCTGAGCTTGATGTTACTTGTTGGGGGCTGCATGATAGGAGTAGCCATCGTCGCCCTTCTGTTTTCCTTCTTCTTAGTCGTCTTCAAATCAGTGTCACTCTCTTCCTCGCTGGAGTACCTTCCTAGTGATCTGAAGAGGCACAAAGTTAAAGGTTAGAAAGAGGTTCACCTCTATTAATGAAATTAAATTCTAATATAGCTTATATGGTTAAAATGGTGTAGCTTAATCTGCCCAAAACACAGGCAGATAACTGCAGCTAAAACTAGGTTGTAAAAACCAATTTTCACTATCGATTTATGAGGATCAGGATAATATGCTTTGGCTCATACCTTCTCCCGCTCTCCGAGTTGATCTTATTTTTGTTCTCGAGCAGCATCTTCAGCTTCTTCTTCATCACACTCCTCGTCGTCCCCGTTACCGGCATCACAGGGAAGCCAAACTCTAGGAGCTTCGTGCGGAGCTCCGCATCGCTCATCTTGTCCACGTCAACCATCTAGAAGACATTATTGCTTAGTTATTATATTATGTTGTGGTATGGAAAGATGCGGTATACTTTTTCCAGAGTGAAAATGAAATGGTTTCTCGGATTGAAAAGAATTAGTGTCACCCTAGGAGGTGATCGTAAAGCATATGAGCAAGTCTTCACGCTACCAAGCACTGATCCAAGCAGGTAAATTCTCTTATGGTGCTTACTTGCCCAAACATCCTATGAATATTTGCATAAGTAATTTTGTAAAGATATGTTTTGGACTTATCTGAAAGTGAGAGCATGATGTAGAGAAATTTCAAATGCAACTTTCAAAGCAATCACAAAGAACCAAAATGAAAGCAAGTGGAAGTATTAATTACACATCAGGCTTTAATGCTCCATTATTTCTTAGTGAGCGGCAAAAATGTCGTCCCGCTTTAATTGAACCCAAAACACCTGCAATGAGACCAAGCACTCATCTCCCATCCAAAATACATGCATTTTTGTGGGAGGGGGCGTCTCGAACCGCGTGTCTCGCACGAGGGGGAAATCGCCCCAAATTCCGCGTAAGACACACCGAACCTCTTTCCAGAGTTTCAACTTGGGCACGTGTTCTCGGATACGGTCCGCATTTCGACTTAAAATGGACCTCCCTGGAAGGCGGCAAAAGCGGCGACCTTCGGACTTGAAACGAGGGAAAGCGGGGCCGCCGCGGGCCAAGGGGGCACCTGACTTACCTTTCGGAAGGGTGCGGTCGCAAGGGAACGGTTTCTATCGGCGATTAATCTGGTATTTTAAGGCACACACACACACACACACACACACACAAGCCCAGTAGCTAACAAACATCAACACATTGACATACCATAAATAGAGATGACGAAATGGTGCGTGCGTCTCGATCACGGAACGGTAAAACGACTCAGGGGTTTACTTCGTTTCGTGTTTTTCACAGTGAAATTCGTACCGTTTTCTTCCTTAACTTCGTTCATTGTGCAACTAATCAAATGATTTCTACTTTTGCTATTCGAAACGTTGATTAGTGGGAAAGAAATCAGAGTTACGAATTTAACGATAAAGTCGATGACAGCACCGCCAACCGGAACATCAAGAACTAACGTAACTGACGTTTCATCGCGGTCAATTTGAAAACGTAGCATCTCTACAAAATGACAAATTTGTTTCTTGAAGGTACAACAATTGGTTCATGAGATAATGTACGAAAAAGTTGAATTACCGGCTACAGACTTCGGTTAGAGGAATCACTTACTTAATGATAGCAATGCTTTTATCTAGTCTGAAAGTTTTTCAACTCGACATCGCCAACGGGTTAATTCAAATAATAATAAACTGAATATCATTTAACTGTTAAGATGAAATATTAGTAATAGTATTATAAGGAGAAAACAACTACACTGTTTCTTGTATAGCTCTAATTACTGTTTGTTTCCTTACTTTCCCATATCGTTTCGCTTATTGGCGACGTATTAGTGTAATGACATATCATTTTTATTGCATTGAAAACAACCCATTATCTACATAATGATAACAGTGGAAGCTTTGTGTGTATATTTATTTTAAAATTTTCAACCTTGGATCCTTTAAGCCTCATGTGTAACAATACTTTTTTCTCGTCGCGATAACGCTGTTTGACAACGCTACTATAATAAATTAATACAAATAATCAGGCTAGGCGCACATCGTCGTGTAATCGTTCGGTTTCCACAATTATCCTTAAAATTGCAATGTAAAATACACCGTCGGTTGTTTGTTGCTTTTTTTTACTCGCGTATCCCCTCATTCAAAGGCAAGGTCGAAATCCGAGCGACAATATCGTTACAATTAGTTCTAGACGGGATTTTGGCGGATATCGGTCGCGTTTGAAGTGATTTAGAGGAAAAAATGTGTGATAAATGTGATTCATTCTAAAGTGGATTTGTGATAAGTTGACGTGACCGTTTTATTTCTAAACAGTGACGGAAATTTTAAAATTTTCTCTCGTAGTGATTTTTGATGACGTCAAAATAGCAATTGGTAGTGATAAAAGTGTGAAATGTTGTATTTAATACGAAATACGTAAGTGCTCACATTATTTTGAAAAGGTAAGATTTGTACGTGCGCATTCGCCATACTCTCGAATCGAAATACATAGATTTACACATTGAAATTGATCCGACTTAGACTCGTTCCCTTAAACCAAATTTCGTCTGTTCATTCAGCACAGCAAACTGAATAGTTTAACCTACTTTTAGCTATATACGTTGTTCTTTGAATTTTTTACGAATTTATATTCAAAATCGCTACCCCATTAGTTCGAATAGTACCGGATAGAGTCGTAACCCAGACAGCTAGTCAGTTTAAATTTTATTTACTGATTCAGCACACCTAACTGAACAGCTAAACTGATTTTTAGCGCGAGTCGACAGTTTTTAACGTTTTTATGAATGTTTATTCAAAATAGAGATGGTGTAGTTCAAAAGGTACGAGCTAAATTCATAACGATGGCAGGCAGTTAGCTGAACCTTCACTTAACTGAACATGACTTTACTTTTAACTGAATTAACTGACTACTAACCCGTTTGAATGTGTTTCGAACATAGTTGCAACATGTATTAAGAATATTGATAAGGAATTAGGAGCGGGGTTTTGGTACTAGGGGATTACTAGTAGTCTCAACTGCTTGTACGATAAGAAAATCAACACGCGATGTAAATTAGCGCCCATTGCCAAATAAATTAGTACTTAATACTATGATATGAATAGGTATAAACCTAACCTAACCGTGAACTATTTTCCCCTCTTCTCGTAGATCGATTGAAGCGCTTCGAATCCCACAAAGAGGGAAACCTGCCCCTCTTCCACGGGATAACGATCGTCCCGTTTTCGCGACATTCCGCGAAAATCCCTACACGCATGTCGCCCCCGTAGCCGGCCGGAGGGACGTCTGGCACATTCTAACCCTCGCTGGCGCCGCGAAGGACATGAGGCGGACACACTGAAGGTGATAATCGATCGATCGGAACCATGTCGGCGTCGAGCACTCCGAGGTAAGAAATTTTCTAAGATATTATTGCATTTATGTAATGTCCGGTCTAATCCCGCGAGTATTCCTCGAAAGGGGTAGGTGGAGTTTCATTCGAACGCCCTGTATATCAACCCTTCAGTCATACGCGGGTAATGGTGTATCATCGCTATTTGTTGTGATATGCCTTTCGTAAACAACGACTCACCTAGAAATTATACGCCGTTGATTTGAAAAAAAAATGTAATTACTGTAATTCGTTGTTGTTTGCTTGTTTGTTGTGTACCTTACTTACCTAAATTACTATGGTGTTTGCGTACTAACAGTGACAACAATAACAAGGGTGAAAATACTTATTAATTGGGTGAATTTGAGTGAATTGAAGTTGTAATGCCCTACGATGTACAGTCGATAAATGAACTTTAACCTTATCGTTAATGTTGCCCTTGGAAGGTTTCAGCCCGCGAAAGGGTTACGCTATATTTTATTCATGGAATTTAATTCGTGACGTCAATTAAAAATTTATCTTTTGCTTAGGTTCCGGCGAAAACATTTTCAAGGTTTTTTAGAGTTTTGTTTTTATTTACATTTGTTTGAATTTTTTGAATTTTGGCGAACAAATTTTGCCCTTTTAAGCGATTAATTTTCAATTCTGGAGGCTTTTAGCCATGCCTGAAACTATAAACAAGCGAATTTTCGAGTTTTTAAACTTGCACAAATGACATTGGTAATTTTGCAACTTTTGCTCCCGTTTAGAGCAACCAACGTAAAAGTACACCACGTTTTTTGTTTTAAAACTTATTTTGTAAAATTTTGACAACTAGGTATGGTATTAGTATGTGAAGCTGTTTAATTTGATACAAGTTTCGTTAAATTTTGACAGGAATTTCGCCAGCTATTTATTTTGAAATTTTGGCGAAGGTGCCAAAATCTCCGACGGCTGTTCAAAGTAACAGAAATTTACTGAACGTAGCGTTTTGAAAATTTTAAGCAAAATTTAACATTTTAATATACTGTGTGAATTTACCTCTAATTTAAAGCAAATTTCGTTGAATTTAGAGCAGGATAGAATTAGACATAATTTTTGAGGTTTTGGTGAATGCACCATTCACCAAGATCATTCGCAGTACTAAAGTTAGTTGTTTTTTGGAAAATTTGTTTTTAAAAACTTCAGCACAGTTTAACACTTTATTGAATAGGCTTAATTTGATAAAAAATTCTACAAGTACTAATGAAAAATATGAATTTTTGAATCCATTCAACTTTTGTGGTTTAAATTTTTAGAAGGACTCCTGGAATCAATTTAGACGTCCCATAAACATTTTAGATTCAATATTAAACCCATTCTGGTTTCCACCTTTCATGGTTATGAAATTGCATTTGATTGCACTTCACAGTCTTGACGTTACGCAATGAGATGAGCTGGCCAGTGGCGGAGCGTGAATCCTTAAAGCTTTCGGATTAGATTGGATCTGAACCTTTCTCGTTTATTGTGGAACACCCAGTTTCGATTTTTCCGGGCGTCGCGTGAAAATCCGTTGAAGAATCCCGCCGGAAATGAAACAAAATCGTCGGTAACCTTGACGGGGGCGCGCATCTATCGCGCATTGCGGTAATTAACGGACTAATTACAGAAACGGACTCGAACTGATCGAATGCGGAAGTGGAATGATCGAAGTCGATCATTTTTACGGATCTACGTTTATTATTGTTCGTTGTGATGCTTTGTTATTCGAGAAAGTCCGCTTTTTCGTTCCGCTCGGGACGGTCGATCGAACGCCAAAAGAAGGATTCGATCACGGAATTGCATCGATGCACGATGCGATCACGAAAAATGATTTATTTTTAACGGTGGAAAATTTACACTATTCTAAATACATTTGTCAGATTTAAGAACCTTTTTCTAAGTAAAAAAATTCTGAAAAATGTGAGGACAATAGTTTTTGAGATTTCAATAACTCTTTCGTTGATTATCAATTTGAAATATTTAAAATAACGCTCAAAAGTTACAGCTAATTACTTGAAAGTATATTATTTTCAATTGTATTAGTTTCGCTTAATACCATCAAAAAATTGTAGAGTTAAAAAAACTTTTTCAGTCTGATGTACTTGTCGTGCTTGGATTGTATCTAAATTCGATGAATTACCCCAAGGAATTTTGGAGCAGCGCAATTTTTTCTAGTTTGATGTGTGTACTTGTCAAACTTCAAATAAACATAACAAGATTATTATCGAACTTCCTCTAAATGCTTGTTGAAGTATTAGTAACAACGTTGAAACTTTGAGCACTTGTAATCCTAATAGACAAGTCAAGATTACGTTACACATAAATTTCGAAAATTCCTGAAAATATCTGACGTGTAGGAAATTTATTTAATATCTACTAATATGTATTAAAATTGTATTAAAATCTTTTGAATAGTTTGAATTTCTAAATGATACGAACTAATTTCGTTCACGTACGGTTCTTTTGCACGTTTTCCCTCATTAATTACATATTCGAGGGACGTGGTCATGCGCGCCGTTTCGATAGCCTTCTAAGTACACATTTTTTTTAATATTCACGCTGAACAATTTTTTAGGTCAACTAGTCGAAACGCACTTTGTGACTGTAATTAATTGGTTAATTAAAAAGTAATAGTAACAAGGGGGCAGTCGATGAGACGATTTGCTGTGTAATTGGTTTTTTATTGATTGTATTTTTGCAATTGAAAGTGATATCATTTTCATCTGAATGACTGATGACTTGTTGCAGATATTAATCACTAACGCTTCGTATTTGTGCTATTACTAATTTCTTTGTGTCATTAACGAACGGAGTAATAAGAAGTAATGAGCTCAATTAGTCATAATAATAATTTACAGTCGAGATAAAAGGCAATAAAAATGAAAACGTCCTTATAAATACCTCTCATCTCTCCCGAAACCTCCACAAACCATCTCTGACCAAACGGTAAGTACTGCATCGTTACTCTCCTTCTCCTCCTCCTCCTCCTCTTCCTCCTTCCAACGTACACTATGGCCCACCGCGTCCTGTCACACTTGGTCGCCATAATGGAACCAAACAGTTCTCTGGTTTGAAAGGTGCACCTCGCATGACGGTAGGCGAGCACACGCTTCGATAACTCACCGAACTGCTTCAAATCTTCCTCCTTTTCGAAATGTGCCGCGTCCCTGACATGTCTCTGTGTAGCAGGAGGAGGCCGACCTTCCCGGGTTCCCTGACCGACCTGCACAGGTTCAGGAAGACCGCGCACGGCCACGACGGTTCCAGCAGGATCGTGATGGTCAGGAAGACCGACCAGAGGACCTTCGCTTCCATACAGAACGGTCAGGTGAGTGAGGGAAAGGGGAAGTGGGAAAGGTCGTTCCAGGATTAGTCCAAGGTTCCCTGGTTAAGAGTTCAAGGGTTCTCCAATTGGAGAACCATCTGAGGACTACGTGGTGGTCACTTTTTCCATTTGTACCATTGTCATTTTCTTAAGGCGAAGGTGCCATTAAATACCCCGCCTTTAGATCTGCCCCTCTGTTTAAGCAGCTTGTCAAAATAGATGGGGTAGAGAGAAGTAGTAAGAAATAGTGAGCCGTATACACAAGAGAAACAACTAATCTAGAATCATGGAATCTCCCGCACCCACACTTTCTGAAACCATACCTTCCATGCATTCCATTTAATAACATTAAAAGTAGAAAGTATCTATTTTCATAGCAATTACTACTACACTCGAAACTAATCGAAATTGATTTCCTAACGCTCTCTCTCTCTCTCTCTGTACCTATCTATCGAATAAAAATTAATCTCGGTAATGAAATATAATCGCTATCGCATTATCTACCTTGTTTTGTACTTACGGTCATGAAAGTCGGAACTAGGAGTAATTTCTATTTTTCCTACGAATATCTTATCTATGTGACGGATTTATTAGTTATAACTCGAAAAATAATTACTTCGAAATTAGCTATTTTCGGAACTGACACGCTATACATTACGAAACTCCAATAGATAGCCATTTAAATTCGTCGATGGTACGAGTACTATATAAAAAAAAAACAATAATAAGCGAGCCTATCTATAAGTGTTAGGTAATGTAGATCGATGAGACTCGAAAGAATTTCGCTACCGTTGACAAGTGTTTTAAGTACAATTGGAGCAAATTATTTTTGGATTTGTTTCTTGAAGCAAACTTTTGGAATGGTGCTAACTTTCCCTCGAATTATTTAAGGAGCCGAAATTGGAGACAATCACCAGGGAGACTATCGAGACCTTCAGGGGCGAGAGGACCGAATGTAAAGTCACCACGGAGAAGAAGGACAGAGAGGAGACCTGCCCTCCGGACATAGTCGAGGCCTTAACCGATAGAGCTTGTAAGAGTACAAAGAAACCCGCTGCGAAAGTAAGTATGTAGCGATGATTTATGGTACAAATTTAGCACAGGCCACAGAACTCAATGGGTGATGGTGTTGATGGTAGACCCAAGGTATAGAACCTCAAGGTTATACTTGAAGACCCTTGTTATCATTACTTGCACCATCTGAGTCCCAAGATTCTATATCAAGACCCTTGTGAAGCATCATCTCAATAGGTTGAATCAAGGGTATCTCAAGGTTTTACTTCAAGACCCTTGTTAATTTTATTTGCAACCAAATTCTCATCCACACGTTGACTCTATAATGGATCAGGAGTATCTCAAGTACTCCTCAAGGTTCTACAGTTACTAAATCGAACCAAATCAACACAAGATCTCCAAGGCAAGAACCTCCCCAGTTCACTTGTCTCCATTCATCCCTGTCTCTATCCAAATTTGACCGTTTCGTTCTCGGTTTGTCGCAGAGGAGCGTGACCATGGACTTCCAACAAGAGTGCCTTCATGCCCACAACGAGTACAGGAGGAGGCACGGCGTGCCCCCCCTGAGGCTCAACAGGGAGATGTGTAAAGTGAGCCAGAGCTGGGCGAACAACCTGATCAAGAGGAGCGTGCTCCAGCACAGCAACAACAGGGACTACGGCGAGAACCTGTTCTGCGTACAATCGACGAATCCCAATTTTTCGATAAGCGGCAAGGAGACCGTCGACAACTGGTACGATGAGATCAAGTGCCACAAGTTCGGCGAGGAGCCGAGCAGCCTCTCCTCCGGACACTTCACGCAGGTGAGGTGCTTGAAGGCTTGTGTCCAACGAGGTATTGAACGATTACCCTCTCGAAGCTTCATTTTTCATGTTTTTGGGATACTGGAAGAAAGCTACATCCACGTGCGTTACTTAAAGTTTTTTGAGTGACCATTCTTTCATACTAATTTAAGTTCAAAAACGTGGACTAGCATCCTACTGAAAACTACGAACTTGTCAACTTGTCAATGTGACGAAGTGTCTGTCATAGCAGCAGTTGTGGTCCAAAATTGACTATTATTGAACTGGAAATTGTCCAGTTCTCTTTGGGTTGGCAATATTTCCTTACTTGAATAATTTCCTGCTGATTTTACGAATTAAGCTGCTGAAATTCCAACCTCCCCAAGAGTCCAGCACATCAGATGCTACAGTGCGGTTTCCAGTGCTGAGCAGCTGTAAGTTTGCTGTATGTGAGATGAAAGGGATATCTAATTCAGAGGTACAAGGTTCCAGCTTATAGTTCCGTTAGAAAACCTGGAGTGATTTGAGGTGTTCGTCCTCCAGGTGGTGTTGAAGCACAATCAATTTGAAGCTTGAAGTTAATTTAGTGCTTTTATCCCTTAGGTTCCTAAAGTTCATCATATTTGTTCTCAAGGCGGGATATTCCAAGGTGGGGTCCTCCAGGTGTCTTTGACCAGTTTCTGAGGAGTCGCTAATCCCGTGCGTTCTTCCCCCAGGTGGTGTGGAGGGAATCCCGCGAGCTGGGCGTCGCGTTCGCCAAGTCGGGCGGTAAGGTGGTCGTCGTAGCAAACTACTTCCCGGCCGGCAACGTGATCGGCCACTTCGCCGACAACGTCCCGGCCCCCGTCGCCCTCAACAACAACCACATCGAGCCGCCGAGCCTCTCGGGACTCTCCCTCGGGCCGAGGCACGCGGCCGTCGAGGGCGACTTCGAGGCGGACTTCCTCGAGGCGCACAACGCCTACAGGCGCAGGCACGGCGTCGGCCCGCTTCGGCTCGACAGGAAGCTCTGCAGGTACAGCGAGGAGTGGGCGAGGCACCTCGCCCAGCGGAACATACTCGAGCACCGGCCCGGGAGCAACTACGGCGAGAACATCTACTGCGTGTACTCGTCGGACCCGGGGTTCGCGGTAAGCGGCCACACCCCCGTCGACACGTGGTACGAGGAGGTCGTCCACCATCCGTTCGGCAGGGAGCCGAGCAGTCTCAAGTCCGGGCACTTCACGCAGGTGAAATATATTGAAGTTAATCTTGAGTCACTCCCCATAGCGCATCCTCAAGCACCCTTCATACTCCATGGCGTAATAATACCCACACTAGATCGACCGTCCACAAACTATCAATTTCTCTGCTTCCTTCAGGTCATCTGGAAGTCGAGCGAGTTCCTCGGCGTCGGCGTTTCGAAGAACACCCAGGGCAGCATCTACGTCGTGGCGAACTACTCGCCGGCGGGGAACTTCGTCGGGCACTACGTCGAGAACTGCCCGCCGGTGAAGCCGGCCTACTACGAGGACATGGCGAGGAGGAAGCAGGAGGTCGTCGCCAGCGGATCGCGGCTCTCTGCCGCGGCTTCGAAAGAGAAGAAGGGCGAGTTCTCGCAGTTCGTCCTAGACTCTCTCAAAGTCCACAACGAGTACAGGAAGAAGCACGGCGTGCCCGAACTCAAGCTCACTAAAGAGGTAAGAGGGGGGAGTTACAGCAGCGATGACGATGTCCCCCAGGTACTCCGCTCCCATGTTTACAAAAAATTATTAAGTGCAGTGAATTGTGCCTTAAACTAAAGGGTGTTACATTCACTCCGGACCTGTGGAAGATGGTGGAGCCCTCGAGGAAGACGAGTCTGAATATCCTTCCCGGGAAACTTTTGGAGTCACAAATTTGTAAGTTGCGTAACTAAAAAAGTCCCCAGGAAATCAATTCTGGCCAATCAAGAGTCGGCTGCCCTCTCGCCTACCTCGTGACCTAAATCGATTAAACTGATTAGTTTGGCGCGATGCAGTATTGCAAGTATACCAGTTTTCTATTTTCAGCTTTGCAAGTACGCCCAAGAGTGGGCGGACACGTGCGCAAAGACGTCGAGTCTGCAGCACAGGGCGAACAACCCTTATGGCGAGAACATCTTCAGCGTGTACTCCTCGGACTTCAGCCATACGCCGAGCGCAAGGGACGCGGTCAAGGAATGGTAATCCTCTTGAGATTATGAAAATCGTTTAGTTTCTCGATAGACGCAGTACCTCCTTAGGTTCTACTCCCCCTTATTCCAGGTACGACGAGATCAAGCAGTACACGTTCGGCGTCGAGAAGGTGAACCAAAACACGCTCCACTTCACGCAGATCGTGTGGAAGGCGACGCGCGAGCTCGGCGTCGGCATCGCGAAGAACAAGAAGGGCCAGACGTACGTCGTAGCGAACTACAACCCGAGGGGCAACTGCATCGGGCAGTTCGTAGAGAACGTGCCGAGGGCGAAGCCCTGACCGTTCGTCAAGCACGTGCACTTCACCCTCTAGGATCGGAGCCGGTTCGGGTTGCGCTCGAGGACGTAGCTCGTAGCTCGAGATTTTCACTGAATCGGTGTATGCGCAGCACCAGACAAAGCAAACAGTTACTCCGTTGTTACTGCGCATGAAGCGTTCCAGTGGAAATCTCGAATCTCTGACGCAGGGAGCGGAGCTGTTTACACGCTCACAGGGTATATAGAAGACGGTTTACATTTCATGGCGACCAAAGCTTGTCTTGTGCCCGTAACTCACGACAATCGTTGCAGAGAGGTCATTTGACCAATCAGTCAAGTGGAATAATTATGTAGTTGTATCTATAAAGTCGTTAATGGTGTAAATTACCGCAGTAGATTGCCACTTTGGGGTGAAATATAAATTGCAAAGTATTTATAGATACGTAATTCTCTTAGTACAAACCGTCCCAAAGTGGGGACTAAGTGCGGTGTTTTATACAGTGTGTGGGAAAATCTATCATACATAGTGATAGAGTGCGAGAACGTAAGATATGAAACTTACGTTGTCGTAAGTACTTACGTACTTTTTGCTGTTTCACAGGTTACGGTCGTCGATCAGAGAGAGTCCATATTTTGTCATCCGATAACCGTAGTATGTAAAATAGCGAAAAATAACGTAGTGGGGCAGGATCTCAACTTTTCGTCTATTTTTAAAGGAATTTTACATGTTATAGCCGCATGTTTTCTCTCACAGCCACAAATTCAAACACGTGATCGTATGTACTCATGTTTTCGGGTTACAAACGACTTTAAACGCCCCCGAACAGACCTCGACAGGTCTATCATAGCACCAGAACTATCTTAAGCTGTTCTGGGAGTTTCTGGGGTACTTGGCCGATATTCTGGTACACGTTTGAGGTTACGTTCAAACGAGCGAGTACCCGCTTTGTATATCTACTCCCGTTCGAACCGGCTCCGGCTCCGTTGCTTTCTGCATTTGCACGTTACATTCCATTTCATGCCAAAGATTTTACTAGAACGGTGCTGACTCATCCCATCCTTAGGATAATTCTTAGCTGGACGTCCGAGTTGTTTAACTCTTTCAGGATTACGGTAATTGCAGTATTATTACTAGGTACGACATATTATATATTTTTACTCGACGAATTGTTGACGCTCGTTCTTGTTCAAATAAATGAAATTTTTACACTTTTATTTCTTTATTCTTGTCTGTCTCTCGCCCTAATCGAACGATCTACGTTCAGTAAACAACAATTTTACTTTCGGAATTAAGCGTTAATGGGTAAAGAGCATATTAAAGTCATATACGTGCAAATGGGGGGCGTAAAGAGTCATTTCTTCAGGTAAAATGAAATTCAGACGACTAAAGCGGCTTAGAAAAGTTATTGCAAAGCTTTTGATCGTCATCTTCAATGCTTATATCGTCTAAAATGTTTCCTTTTTATTTTTCATTCTTCCACGAGGCAGTCTAAATCAACATAATTTATTTATAAAATCGGCATGATTTTTGCTAATAACCACGACACTTATCTGTATGCTCGTATAAGGAATGTGTTTTAATTTGTCTCTCTGGTCGAGCCCAGTAGACTCAGTTTTCTCACTGGGAAAATCTACATCCACACACCTCTGCTGTGTAGAACAATACAACCTGCTACAAGTACCTTAATCGTCGGATGGGGCTACAACAGTAGGAACACTTTTCATCAGTCATCTTTTCCATTTCCCTAATTGAACGAGCGCATTAGTAAACAAGCCCCTCCATTGTTCCGATTACCCATCAATATGATCGACAAAGTTCACGGACTTTACGTTACGTGTCCGTACCTACCGCTCAGTCCGCGTCATGAACTCCATCAAGGCCCAACGTCCCCCGCGGAGGCGCCTCGCCGTCCTCGAGGGCGTCCGCGCCGTCGGCGCCGCGCTCGGCCTCTTCTCCTGCGAGTCGCGCCGGTGCCGGCTGTACACCTGGGGCCTGCTGCCGACGTTCGCGTACGCCCACGCCGTCTTCTACGTCGAGTCGATGAGCACCTGGAACGAGAAGCCCTTCACCGAGAAGATACTCGAGAACTTCGAGTTCCTCTCGCTCGCCGCGTTCAACTTCTCGTGCGTCCTCGGGGCGATCAAGAACCGTGGGCGGCAGCTCGAGTTCTTCGCCGGCTTCGGGAAGATCGACGGGATACTGAAGGGCCGCGAGGAGCAGAACGACGTCAGGAGGTTCCTGGCGAAGGTTGCCGCCTTCCACCTGCTGCTGCTCGTCATGTACTACTTCATGGTGTGGTTCAAGCCGGTGTCGCCGATCACCGTGCTCTACCTCGCGATGACGTACCCCAGGTATACCCCAGATGTATTGTAAATTTATTGACCTTTTAGCAAATAGTAGACATCGTTCACATGTGAAAGAACCATCTGCGGCTTGAACTAGTTTACACTTTCCAGTAGGTTCGAGGTTAGAAATTTATACATTTAGGTGCGTCATTATATATGTCATGGGTGCGTATTTATTTTCTTTTCATTGTTTTTCTGTGTGTACCTATAAATCTCTTTCGAGGTGCCCGAGGGATCGCTCGGGGTACACTATGAGGTAAGACTCGGAGGTGAGGCAGGAAGTGAAAACAAGCTAAACAATCCAAACAGATTAACTAAGTGTTGACTTTCCCCAGGTATTTCTTCGCGACCTCCGTCTCGTACCTGGACGGCCTGATCGAGAAGCGGTACGAGCTGCTCGAGAAGAGGGTCTCGACGACGTTCGCCTCCTCGAGGATCACCATCATCGGGGCCAAGTTCGAGGACAAGGTCCTCGAGGCGACGAGGCTCTCGTACCTCCTGCACGAGTGCACCAGGCGGGCGAACGACATCTTCGGCGTGTCGGTGCTCGCATTCGTCGTCAACACTTTCGGAACCACGTTGTGCATCTTCAACTACGGCCTGTTGCTTTGGGACGATAGCAGCGCCTACGTGGACGCCATGCCGTACCTCTTCAACTGCCTCTCGTTGTTTGTGAGTACGATTTCTCTTAGCATTTGATCCAAACAGAAAACTTAGTGAAGTTAAGATTAGCTTCCAATTCCTGGTGCGTTACCTTCTTGACGCTATTGTCATCGCTTTAGATGTTTGCAGTGCCGATGGTGAGGGGGTGTGACAAGATCGAGAAACGTTTCGCCAAGATGCTCGTCTCCCTCAACATCCTTCAGTCGAAGATCGAAGATACCGTTCTGAGAGAGGAGCTGATAGTGCTGATCAATTACGTGAAGGATCTGAGACCGAGGTTCACCGCTGCGGGACTCTTCGACATCAATCAGAACCTCTATTCGTCGTTCTTCTCCTCTCTGGTGTCTTATCTGATCATAATCGTGCAGTTCAAGACTTCCGACATCGGTTAAGACGGGAATCATGCGGGTTTCGGTTGGGCACTTGTTTAGGCAATTCAAATTTGTGGTTTTATCTTGCACAGGTCTTTTAGGAATAGAGTGTGCTTGTTAATTTTCCATATAAGATACAGTTGGAATACACAAGTGGTGCACCGATTGAACGTAGAAGTTTTAACCACTTGTAATATTTTCACTTCTCGAGGGAATGAGAAAAAATGTTCTGTAAAATAGTTCTTCCTATATTCAACTACAACTTCGGTTGTTGGGCTCTGTTTTTGAGCCTGCAAATCTCCTCCGAGATGATGAGTGGGAAACGTTTTGCTTTTATGAACAAAATGAGTTACATTCAGCAGCTCTTAGATTCAGAAGTCCAGTATATAGCTGGTTAACTTAGTTTTAAAATCTCAACCAAATCAAAGCGTTTAGTTTGTATAGATGTCGTCGTTTATGATGAAATAAAAGTATATGGGGAACAAAAAGGTGTTTTGATATATTAAACCTCAGAAATGCTTTATCTCTAAAAATAAGGTCCATGTTACACGATCTATGATTGTGGAGTGTTCGTGATTTTCATGTCCCATACCACTCGAACCTGTCCGTCGTATGTCACTTATCTATTATCGTCGTTTAACGTTCCATGATAGTTGTGACGACGTTTCTGGAAATCTTGGCTTTTCTCATTCGTTTATTGTTACAACCCCTAACAACAGATCTAAAACCTGCCGCAGATGTTAGCGTCGGCGAACGGCAGCATGATGGAAACGAGCAACTTCTCCTCGATGAAATCAGCGGTAAGATAGATAAGGATCACACTATGTCCACACTTCTACGTCGCCCTCGCCGCGTTTTCAGGTTTCTTTCATCGACACCCTCGACCAGTACCCAAATGACGAGGACGTAACCTGCAGGTTCCGGTTTAACTCGTACACGCCCCAAGAGGGCGACCGGATCGCCATTTTCAAGTTCGGCTGGTTGTATGTCAAGGACTACCTAGTCTTCGAATGGGCGCCGCTGGAGAGCTCCGAGGCGGTCCACACTGTCGTTTTCAACAGTAAGCACACCCCTACAACCCTTCGAGAAACCGAAATTCTACGCTCTACTTAATAAAATTTAGTACAGTAAGTTCACTTTTCCAGAGCACACTCTGCCGAAGAACAGCAACGAGCTCTATCAATTCTGTTACGTGAGCGGTGAGAACGAGCTGCAGGGCGCGAGCCAGATGTTCTCGTTCGTTTGCCGTCGCCCGGCACCGAGGCAGCCACAGGACGAGCTCTCGCGCGTCAAGGAGGAGAACGCCGTGCTGCGGAAGGCGTTCAAGTGCCTGACGTTCCAGGGCGAGAACTCGTCAAAGGAGATCGCCGAGCTAAAGGAGTGCTTCGAGGAGCTGAACAGGAAGTTCAGGGAGCAGCAGGAGGAGATGAAGGCGCTGAAACAGAGGTTCTCGGCGCTCGAGAGGACCGTGCAGCGGGGCGAGAGGGCCGGCAGTCAGCCGGCGAGGAGGCTGCCGATCGGCGAGGTCGAGTTCGATATAATGGGTCTGCAGAACCTGCCGCCATTCCCCTTCCCCAAGTGATTGCTGTGATATGATCTCGAGTAAGACGTGTGAATGCTTTAGAAAACGTTTCATCAAAGTTGTATTGCTTCGGATGGAAGCAGAGCTGACAGGAGCATTCATTTGCCCTTCGCTTTGATGAAAAGTTTTTTTAATCACAGGATGTATAATTATTTACAACGTAGGTTTAATATGAGATGGAAATTCCATGTATTCAAATGGAAGGCTTCCATGTAAGCAGTAGAACTCGGTTGTACCGATACTGGTTCATTATTCTTTCATCTGCATCATATAAAATGTTTTACAATACAGTTCAAGTGCACAAGCTCACACTTGATGCATTTTATTTAGTCCATGGGATTTCACTCTTAACACTGATTATCTTTGGCTTCAACAGGAATTCCAGTAGGATGTTCCAAAACATTTTTCTTTATACTAATGAAATGATTTTTTAGGAACATGTCAAAAAATTCCATAATAGGTTTATGAAAATATTTAAAGTTCAAACTTATACAATGCTGAATTGGAGTGTGCCACGCAAGCAAACGGTAACACAGTGCCAAACGCAGGTTAAATTGAACATACTCATAGTTAAATGATAAAAATTGTCTGGACTCTATTTCGCCCTTTATTTAGATTTTATTACTTGTATTGCAAATGGTACTCGATCTGCAAACACACTGTGATGATTCCAGCTCCTTATAACCAAGTTTTACTCTATCTAGCTATAATTATTTAATGATATTGGTGTAGCAGATAACCACACGTTAATTGTAATTATGTATATATAAGACTAATCTCATTGATATGTAGTTGTTAACATCAAATACCAAAATTAGAATGTGGCGATAAGTTTGTTCTAACAGAAATTCAACCAATCAAGTACTAAATAATACAGTACGCTAGTAAATGTAAGGGTGACGATAGGTTTGTTCGAAATTCCAGATTTAGTTCAGCCAGTAGGACACCCCCTTATGTTTTTTGAACTGATCTAGCGACTAAGTTGACTCAGGACTGCCATTGCAACAAACCTGAAACTGAATGTGTATGTAATAGTAGTGATAGTTGTTTTTCGTTTTGTAATAAAGTAGCTAAATTAAATTAGACCAAAAGGTACAATTCACTTTTTCTTTATAAGTATTCATTTAGTCTAGTAGGTTTTCTTGGAATCTCAGGTTGTCTTGAAAGTTCCATAGTTTCGTATTGTACCTTCCTTAGGTTTCTAAGTGTTTCTGAAAGTTAATTTCGAACGATTAATTAACGAATACAATGAGAGCTTTCAGAAGCTTCGCACTCCGCAACCAACATTGCAGACAAATGGCTTTAAGGATTGCAAAAATCCTGTTCATTTAAGTTTCACGGATTCTGGAAATGCTGAAACCTTATTGGTTTATTAATAATTGCAAAAGGGCTGAAACCTCGTAAGATTTTTAATAATTAGGTTGGGTCGCATTAAATGCTTTAAAATTTCAGTTGTTTCAAAGGTCAAATTTTCTAAGGTATGAGATAACTTTTTCCTTTTTGCGATTAGTTCGAGTTAAGCAACAATAAAGGGCGACGCTTATCTCTTCTACCCTGTTGCTCCCACCGTCGTATAATTACACACATAACTCAACTCTTGACTAAACAATATTGTTTATTTTAGATTGCCAAGTAGGTGGTATTAGTGGTGCGATGTGGCCTCTCTTTCAGTTTTACTAGCACCGTACCCCGTAATCTAAATGTCCGTTTGAAGCATAAACATTACGTGACGAGCTTATCACGCAGAAATATGCGAAGAGCCGTCGTGATAAGTAAAGAGGAACATCAATTAATAAATCGCTCGACGCGCACTTTTCCAACTCCTCTTCAAAAATAGTTCTTGTGGATAAAAGCCGTCGAATTAGTAAGAAGCGAGCGTTAATTTTTAATCGAGTAATCTTTCACGTCTATTTACTTACCATTTGGACTAAGTATAAACACAATTCCAATCCAATTAACCCTTAAGGAGACGTGGATTTTTTCCATTCACCGGCTACGCGGAATCGAACAATACAATTCCCTTTTTAATGTTTGATCGGCCCCGCTCCGATGCTCGCCGTCGTATTAATAAACAATAAAAGTGTAACTGAAAAAAAATTACTTACACATTTTAATCACTCGCCGAGGGAAAATCGATAGGGGTCGTTTCTCTGACGTGGTGTTCGGGACGTAGGGGCTGGAGTGCCATGGGCGACGGGAACGACGCCGGGCGTCCCGACGCCCCAGGAGGAGGCGACGACGGTGAGTTGAGGGAAAAGCGCGGCGAAACCCCGCGAGAAAAAATTCACGAGTGCTTTTGACTGTGATTTTATTAAGAAGTTAAGATGAGGGAAGAGAAGGAAGTAAGGTTTTTAGTGTTTTCCGTTGAAAAAAGTGATGAAAGGAGCGTTTTCCCTAGAAAAATAAAGGTTGAGTTGTGGAAGAAGTAGAGGAAAGTAGGTAAAGTTGGAAAAGAGGTGAAGTTAAACGGAAGTACTTCCCCAGGGAAAAAATGTTAGGATGAAAACTCCCTTAGGGAAATAAGAAGAGTTTCCCTTGAAAAATTTCCCCCTAGGAAAAAATTAAAAGTATTTCTCTTCACGCAATTGAAGCTGATACATCATAAGTGTTTTAAAAGTTTTGATTGATGATTCGAAATGATTGCTTGAAATAGCTCCTTTTAGGAAAAATAATAATTGAAACAACTGAGGTCACAATTATCGCAACAAAAAAAATATCTCCTTTTCCATTATGAGCCACGTACATCGTACAGCCAAATTTACTAATTGAATTATTCGGAGTGTTGAATCATTAATGTTAAGCGATAAGAATAATTCCAATACTTTCCTGAAATAATACGCCACATTACTAAGTTGAAATGTCTTTTCCAAATAGTAATCGTTAAATAAAAAAGTACTTACAACGTTAGATAACGAATCGATAAGCATTTCCGATTTAATTAACGAGGTTTATAAATGTACACGTAAATTATAGCATTAATAAATGAAAACTTGGGCGTAACTTGAAAATTGTGCTTAAAGATTGTGAAATTTTTTTGAATACAATAGTAACTGCAAGTGAGTTGTCCCCCGAGGATGACCTTTGACGATGGTAATTAGATTATATTAAATTTTTCCATAAGGAAATTTAGAAAAACCTTCATAAATAAATAATAATTATTTTCCAAACTATATGCACCGGCAATTGTTATGACAAAAAAAATTGCGTTAGATTCATTGTCATTAAACTTGCCAAAAGCATTTCTGGTAACCATATTTATTTCATTTAAATGATTGGCACAACTCACATGCTGATTTAAGGTTTGCCCTTTGCCTCTGCCTTTTATATATAATATAGTCTAAAGATTTGAGCACTTGTCAATTGACCGTTAACAATTGTTATAAGTTTCATCAACTGTGTGTTGTTTTAAATGATTGTATTCATGTGCTTATGTCCTAATGTGTTCTCGTATTTTATACCTTATTGAATCTTGCATTACCGTGGTCTGGATTTAATTAACGAGAAATTATAATCAGACAATTAAGAAATTAAATTTTCTGGAAAGCAATGTTTAATTTCCAATTCGAATCGAACACCACAACGGCTTTAAAATTGAATCCAGGAGGTTTTTGGAACGTCCAAACTTTTACATTTTAATTTAAACCTCGGAAATGCCTATAATATACAAAATATAAACTATACAGGTTCTTCTGGTATCTTGAGCCATCAAAAAGTGCTTACAACGAATCTAAAATACAAATTAACGATTTTTCGAAAAATTTTGAACTCCAAAATGCCTTAATATTGGAGATTTAAAGCAATTTTAATTTTTTTATTGCCAGGAGGACCACAGAAAACATCTGAAATAGAATCAGAAAGCGGTTTTGTGTTGGTTTCAAATACTAAAAAACCTGAAAGACACTGGAGTTTTGGAATATCTTTAAAACTGCCTCTAGAAGGTTTATAGAAGATCCAAACAATTTCATTTTTATTTTAAATGTTAGAAAAAGTAACTTTCAACGCATAAGCTAGAAAATGGTGGACCGAAGCTGAAAATTTTTCGGAGCCTTGTTTATCGCCACTAGCGGCGCTTATGCATGTTTATCGTGAAATCTTTGATAGTTTTAATTGGAAAAAAATCACCAAAATTTATCTACCTTCCTTTACATGTGTGCAAAATAATTAAAACCCTTTGGACACTTGCTACCATTATGCTAAAAGGGCTTAGAACTATCGTAGAACTACGAGTGAGTAGCTGTAGAAAAGAAAACTCTCCCTCCACGGGAGTGGCATTAGAAAACCCCACCAATTTTTTAACATTTTAACGGTACTTTCGTAGCCATAAGGGAGAAAATCATGGTTGAATTTGTACGAATATCTCCTGGCCTAAAAGTGTAGCAAACGACTTAATACAATGGATTTTGTTTGGCTGGCGGGACTTAACGTACGATTTTGCATATTTAACAAGATTCTAAAATTTAATATTTCCGTTCCCAGTCCCGAAAACAGCCGAAGTCCCGATCGCCAACCGCAAAACCTTGGGCGGTCTTTTTTGCGCAACGTACGCGCGCTTACCCGCGCAAAAAAAATCTAACAGTAAATCAAAGGAAACCGAAGGAAAAAAAAAGACAAAACACGGCCATAAATAACCCGCCCGGAGCCGATAAGGCACGTTCGATCCATCTCACGCGTCCGGGTCCGCGATTCAAAGCGTAGCCTCGTAAAATTTTATGTCTGGATGTCGCCGCTCGCCGTGGAAAAGGACTGGAGACGACATTACACACGATCAATTCCATGTGGATGTAGAAATGCGTGCGAGGAGGGCGCGCAGGTCGGCCTCATTCGCTTCAGGTGTGCGTCGGAGTGAGAACGTGATTTGTGGTTCGCACATACCACTCCTACTCTATCTGCACTTAGGTATGGATGATCTTCAAGCTTTTGAGTAAGGGTTTTGCTTGTTTGCTCGTGATTGACTTTTTCTCCGTGTTTTCGTGAAAGTTACGAACCGACTCCGGCTGCTTCGAGGATTCAAACGATGGATCGCGAGGAGATGATTTCCATGGCTGGACCAAACGGTATGAATTCATAACATCTGTAGAAACCTACCCTATTTACATCGGATCTGTAGTGCGCAATTACCCGATGCTTATTGAAATAGACATATTTTTCCTTTAAATTCGCCTGATGGATATTTTTAATTTTGGAAGCTCAGCAATTTGCCCACATAACTAACTGCACGGTTGCCCGGAAATGCTTTTAAACGTTATGGTTTCCTCTTAAAAGTTTTCCTTTGTTTGGATTCTGTGCCCGAATTAGATTACGCTCGTGCCATTTTCCATTTTAATTCTATCGAAAATTTATTGCATAAGTATTTTAGTGCAATCCTTTGTCTAAATTTGTATCTTTTCGGTTAACTTCTAGAAGCCCAGAACGGTCGCCAGATTACGCTGAAACTTGAACTATATTGGACCTGTATTGCGTCATAATTCAAATGTTACTTAAAATATTGTGCTTTTGGTGACATGCATCTGTTGCTTACTGACTTTCGATGCTATGACTTTTGACCAGATTGTGCCGATTCTTCTACTTTAACTCGGGAAAGTTTGCATACAAAATCATTATAAGTGAACTTGGATTGATTTCTGCTTATGTGGCTGTAAGTGCAGAAAATTCTTTTCTATTACTATGTGTTCCATTTCAGCAAAAAGCTTCCGAAATAGAAGGATCGTTTGTTTCACCAGCAAGTGATCATGCGCTAAAACATATTTCCAGAGACATCCTCACCTAAACCGTGACCCTAAAATGGTTCCATATATTCCCCATTATTTGATTTATTCCACTACCCCATTAGTTCCCCAAATTAAATTCGCAAAAAGTCTCCACCAAAAAAGTATCAAAAAGAACTCAAACTATCCTAACTTTCTCATTACTATTTGAATACCAAAAAAATTTTTACAAAACGCTAAAATCGCGAATACAAGCAAAATTACCTTTAAAATGGCGACGTGCAAAGACTATGTATTAAATATTCTTGATATCTTGATAATCAGTGTTTGTTTTTTTCTAAATTTGTCGATAGAACCATAACGAAAAAGTTTTCGAGTCGCTTTAATTATAGCTGACCCGATTTTAATGAATCTAACGCCATTTTGAAACTTATAATGCATAGAATTATTTGTACTCACTTCTCAAAAAAAGAAAACTGTACATAACAGGCTGGAAAACGATCAAAATGGCGTCGGCGAAAAACGGCACATATTTGAAAAATATTTTTAATTTTTGCCGACTTTAACCGAATCGTCTTCCCTTTGTTCGAATTGCACTCCGCCATTTTGAAACCTACTGTTGCTTTTAGTAATTCATGATAGCAATGACTTTCTTTGCCATTTTGAAAGATGCACCTTATAAAGAAAAAAACGAGGAAAGCAAGCAAACTATTAAAATGGCGGCGTCTAAAAACAAAATGTGTTAAAAATTCTTAATCATTTGGAATTTTCAACCTATTTTAGCAGAACTGTCTTCATTTTGTTCGTATTTCACACTGCCACCCTGATAGGTACTGTTTTATTTTTTCTAAAAATTTTCATTGTAGAACCATAGTGGATTTTACGAAAAATGTTTCAAGCTCCTATAACTTTCTGATCGCTGATCCGATTTGAATGAATGTAATGCTATTTTGAAGCTTACATCGCGTATACATATTCGTACTTTTCAAAAAAAAAAAACTGCACGAGAAGGACACAAAAAAGTTCGAAATGGCGGCGTCGAAAAGCTATATGTATTCAAAATTCATAACATTTTTAATTTTCAACCGATTTTGACCGAATTGTCTTCATTTTGCTTGTAATTTACCCCTGCCATATTAAATGTTATCAATACAACCAAAACCTACGCGTAGGTAGCATGAAACCAAGTTAATTTTTCCCAAAAGAACTACGAAGAAATGGCGAAAACGCAATGCGGGGCGCCGAAAGATAATTCACATTTTTAAATTCCAACCAATTTGAACCGAGTAGTCGCCATTTCGTCCGTAGTTAACCCCCTTAAATTCAACGATTGCGACCATAAACTATCTCAGAAGGGAGCGAAACTAATTTAATATCATTTTAACGTCTTTATCGCTCAATGCAGTTTCGAAGGTTACACTTTGCATAATTACTCCTGTCGGCGGACCCTGAAATCGAATCTTTATGGGGAATTTTATGATCGGCAAGATCTAACTACATAAATTTACTCTAGATGATTACTACAATAATACCTGCTGACGGTTATTTTGCCCGGAAAAGATTATGACCAGTCTCATTGATAAAATTCGCCGTTGCAGCAGTTTTCGTTGAACAACTCGCCGAAAATGTTTCACGTACAGATTTGCCCGTAATAAAAATAGCTACAGAATGGCGTCATGCCGATTACGAAATTTACAACAATAAAGCCGTAACAAATGGAAAAAAAATCATAAAATACGTATTTTCATACTTAAATTTGCTGTGAAAGTGTCAGTTAAAAACAAGAGTTGTTAAAAGCTTGGAAGAGTATAGTGAAATATACGTACAATATTCACCTCAAAGATCAAAAGCAAAATACAAAACTTTTTGTTCTATCAGGTTATAAGTTTTACAAAAGTGGCGACTTTTACTCGTTTACAGAACTCGTGGATGTTACTGGAAGTCCAGAACGTGCCGAGGCTTCCACTTTAACTATTAAAACTAACTTAAAATTCATAACGTATTTAATTTCCAGCCGATTTTCAACGGCTTGTCGACTATTTTCCCTAATTAACCCGGTCATCTTAAATGCTATCAACAATTGTTCACAAAATTGCTTTTACGTACAATCATCGTGGAAGATTCTATTCCAGTGAACCGACCGCCATTTTGGAAACTCCGAAAGCAACACATCGTATTGCAATCGCTGAATTAAAATAATCCATTTAAATTTCCCAACTCGACTTCGGCCATGACGTCATTCCGTCGACCGGTTTGTTTTCACCAATTTCCATCCCGATGTTGCACAGGGCTTCACGCCCGTCATCTCTTTTCTCATATCCATCTCGTCTCGTCGGACGAGGTGAAGATTGGATAAAAGAAAAGAAAAAAGCAAAGCCTAGAGTGCACGATTGCGAACGGGATTCCTATTTATAAACAATGGGGTTCACCTCGATCGCCTTCGACGTACCTTGGATGCTTCTTCCCATTGTACGCGAAAATAACAATACAAAAACAAAGGAAGAAAGGAAACGGAGAAACAAAGAGCGAGAGCGAACGCGAGAGCCGTTTTGATTCACTTGTACGCTTCGGGTAATAAAACTTCGGTCGTAAAATCGTACCTTTTTTATTCTGTTAAAAGCGTGGAGATACGTTTACATGTAAACCCGTACCACCTGAACCTTCCGGGAATAGAACATGACCAACGTACGACAGCCGTCGACTCTTCGAATAAAGTATGCCGTCGACCGTCGTTAATTATTTACCTACGCGTTTTGGTTGTTTCACAGATGAGATGGAACACTATAAGAAGAGACTGATCCATCATCACCAGGTGGATCAGGGACAGCAAACGATCCTGAGGGAATCGCAGTCGAGCGTTCCGCAGCAGCCGCCTCGTATGGACAAGAAACCGAAGGGGCAGAGGGGGAGAAAGAGGAAGGTGGTCCAAATGCCGCTGCTTAAATTAGGTACAGGTAAGTAATAATTTGGAAATGTTTCGAAAGATTTTCTAAAGAGTTTTACGATCATTCCCCTCGGCGATGGTTCCAAGTGGTTTAGAAAATCTTCTGAAAACGATGTACACGTTTTCAGGGGATTTACAGTTTTGAAAACCCTGAGAGAGAGAGAGAGAGAAATTTCTCTTTTGTTTTGATTTTCGTTTAGACAGCTCGAAAATTAGTCGTTTCAACTAGTCAAAAGTTGAAAAGAAATAGTTCCGTAATTTAATTTCACACTTGATACCGGTGTTTGTTGTCAAAAAAAATCCTTTTTGTTATTAAAAAATAGCAAAAATAATGGAAAAAGAGAGAATAATATTTTTTTTTCAAGAGTCTTTTGATTTTCACAATTAAACGTTATATTATGATGATTCACCATGAAACACTTCAGCAAAATCGGTTGCTGCAAAAACGAATTGCACTACCTCGCTAAAACCTCGTTTTTCTTATCATAAAAAGGGCTATCTTTTAGAATGTTTGAAATAAAGGGAAATCTCTTTTTACAATAATTGTTGCTACAAAAACAAAAGTGGTTTTTTGAGTTTTTTTGTAATAACTAATTCACGGATTTACTTACTAGAAAATCTCATTATATACATTTTTCTGAGACCTTCAAATCACTCATTCAACTTTTTTCGGGCATCGAAAAACGTAGAGGATCTTAGAATTTTTTATTTGATACAAAAAACTGCCCTACCTTCTAAGATTTTCCCGGACTTTCATCATTATGAAAATTCCCAATTTCCCGGTCCATAGCAGGATGGGATTGGGAAATCCCCACACTTGATATATCCTGTTCGAAGCAGAAAATTTCTTTTACGGTACTTACTTCCCCATAACACCCTTAACGTCCTAGATGAGATATGACTTGTCTTCCTCCCGCAGGCGACCCAACCGCCCTGTGCAAGTCGAGGGACACTTACTCCTCCTCGGCAGAGAACGTCCACCGCCAATACGAGAACGTCACCATCACCGGCAACGCCAAGAAGCACAGGATCTCCGAGGCGGCCAAGGAGCCCCAGCCTTCGGCCGGCAGGCACGTCCTCCCCGCGATCGTGCCCGGCATGCCCGAGATCTTCGGCACAGGGAGCAACAGGGGTAGGAGGCCGAACCAGCGGTACCAGCGCAGACATTCGATGTACACGTCGCGTAGTAGGAACCTCGAGCTGCCCGCGGTCCCCGAGGGTCCTACCAGGGAACAGGAGGGCGGGCACCTACGCTACGCAGACCTCGAACGGGACATCACCAGGATGCAGAACCCGATGTATCCGACGGACGCCGACATGATCAGCGCGATCCAGTTGCTGATCAACTCGATCGTCCAGCGGGGTGAGATGTCTGTGGACAACCTCATGGTGCTCAACAAGTTCTACTGCGACCTAAGGCGGTACCAAAGCTCAGAGAAGTTTGCGGACAGCGATCAGAAGAACAAGTTGAGCGTGCAGATGGCCGAAGTGGTCGACTTCGTCGCCTCGCACCTCATCGGGTACCTCGACAGGTACAGCGTGAGGTACGTGAAGGAAATGCTGTCGCAGAACCTGCAGCCGCACGAGAACTTCTTCAGGGAGCACGCGGCGGACATCAAGCAGCGCGCCAAGAGCCACGTCTGGCTGAGGACGTTGATGCAGAAGCTGTCCAGACCGGAGCCATTCGAGATACCCGACGACCCCGTTCGATTGGTCGACCTGAAGAAGCTTCAATCGAACACAAATGAAGCACCCCGAGCCGACAATTCCATCCCCGAGACTCGGCACGATTTCATCGGTGTTGGCACCCAAGAGGACCCGACGCAGCTCCCCGATTACTCGATGTGGCAGAACGCGAATCTCCCGATGACGTACCTCAATTCCAGCGTCACCATTACCCCTGTCGCTGCACAATCTAAAAAGGAGCCTGTCGCATCTAGCTTGTCCGCTAAAGACGCTCCAAGTACCACAGTCACCGCTGTGGAACCAACGGAAGAACCCGCCGATTTGACGGTAAAAGGTACGGAAGACACGCCAGTTAAAGAAGAGCAAGGCGAGGAAAAGAATATCGTGCAGTACTACGCCCAGGAGCTCAGGAAGTTCAAAAAGCTCGTGAAGGATACCAACGCGAAGGTGTACAAAGAGGTCCTCAAGCAGTACCAGGACGACGACGTGTACGTGGTGGAGGATGATAATGAAAGTGAAAGTCGTGAAGGTACGATCTTAACTTTTTAACTCATTAACGTTTAATTGATAATTTGGAAAATCTAAACTTCTTTTTGAAAAAAACTCCGCTCACCTTCCGTGAGCAAAAAATCTGTCTAATGAAAGAAACCAAGGATATTTTAATTTAGCTTTGGTGGTACAGCTTCTTTTCCTCCGCAGAAGAACCTGAACAGAACCGCACTGCAGACCCTCCGCAGCCTCCGACCCTACCGACTTGCGCCGGAACCTCCCACGCCCAACCGCCGAATCCCTTCAACGTCTTCATTCCTCCCGTCGCTCCTCCCATTGAGGCCCCAACCTTCCCTCTAATCTTCCCCCCATTCCCGAACTGCACCCAGGTCACCAACGTGAACCCGAGGATGCCGAGCGGCGCCCCGAGGGCCCCGAACCCCCCTCGCCGCCGCCAACGCTACATCCAACCTCGCCTCCCTGCGCCGTCTTATCCGAACGTGCGCCCCCCCGTCACGGAGCCGCTCCTCGAGCTCCAACGTCTCAACGGCGGCCTCGGGGGGGCCGCTCCGCCGCCCAACGTCGCCAACCCCGAGTTGCCTCCTCGACTGCAGTTCACCGACTTCACCGTGCCACCGGTAGTGCAGACCCTGAGGGAGTCCGACCACTTCCAAAGTTTCTACCAGCTTCTGCGTAACAACTGTGCCGCCTCCATGCAGTACATGAATGCAAACGGTGCCCCACAAGAGACCAGGAACCATCCAAACGTGCAGCAAATAGGAGGAGCTGTGCCCCCCTACGTCTTGCCAAGTAAGTCAAAAATTGACGATATTGGGGGATTGGTTTGGTTACAGTGGTAAAGGGAAACGTTTGCAAGGCTGTCTTCTGTGAAAGAACCTTTTGGAATGGCTCCGTTAAAATAAACATTATTTTTTTAACAAGGAGGTCTATTAATGTCTTTATTTTAGTTTTTTACTGTTGCGAATTTGTTCTTCTCAGTCGTTTCTTCATAGTGACTCGTTCAGTTGATGGATGAGATTCTTTCTTACTAGTCATTTCTGTTTTCTGTTTTATGGGTGGTTTGGTGTAAAGTCATCCACACAGCACGAAAGATTTTTGAAACCTTTTAAAAAAATTTCAATTAATACGTCATAGACGGAATGATCCCCAATATTTTCTTGTTTAATCACTTTGCGAAGTGCATGTCGCGGTTATTTTATCCATTCACACATTTGATTTACGATGGCGCTGTCAACATTTAAAAATTTTCGTTTTAAACAACAAATCAATGAACTCCTCATGTTATCGCTCCTATCAGCAATCTCATCTTTTAGTTTACGTCGTGTTCCAGGCGGTGCAGAACCCGTCAACAGACAGGCACCCAAATTGCTCGAGATGCGCCTCGACGAGAGCGCGATGCTCCACATGCACCCGAAGCTGAGCGGCATGATCCCGAGGGGACAGCTCTACTACGAAGCCAAGACCAACTCGCTGGTCCTCATCGTTGACGAGCGCAGGACCGTCTGCAAGCTCCCTAGGGGCGTCTCCTTCGTCGAGTTCGACCTGTACGGCGACGTCGAAGTCTACGTCAAGGAGTACCACGACGTGTTCAGGTTCGCGCCCCGCAACTTCGCCGAATATTTCAGGTTCGTCACCTGGTACCAGATCTACAGGAGGAACAACCCCATCACATTCAAGATGTTCATGTTGCTGCACAACGGGAAGTACCTCCAGTACTATTACAACTTGTACCTCAAAAAGATGTACGAGTGCCTCATGAACGGCTGCCACGGTCCGGTCCCGGTGCCGCAAGGAGTAGTGTGAGATTTCGGATTATGAACTGAGGATCCAGATTAACGGGTCTGGATATCGAGCCGACTTTTCCTGAGTCTTCACTCGAACAGAAACGATCACTATCTTCAGAATTTAAAAACTTTATTTCCTTGTGCGATTGCATCCAAGCAACCTTCTAATGCCAATGTGTTTAGTGCGAATGCTTCTTCGTAGAGGTTGTCGGTTCGAAACTGTGCTAGGTTCCGACTTAGGCTAAGCTCAATTGGTCTTTCAAAATTTCGTTTTGATCTTAGTTCACATCTACTGATGAAATTACTTGTATATTTTGTAGGTATGAACATTTTATTTCTTAACCGATCATAGGGTACACGCGGTAGGTACTTATTTTCTTTAACTGTGTTTACGTATCGATTTTAGCCATGAAGTGAGGCTGTTACTAACTATGTGAGTTAATAGGTCTGATACTTTTTGATATGTTATTTAGAGGTTTAACTAGTAATAGGGTGGTCATATAAATAAGCATCGTCCAATTGAGGGAACTTTATGCGTGAGGAGTTCAAAATTATGTTTTCCATCGAAGAGATGTACTTCGTAGTCTGCTGTTGCTATGCGTGCTGTACTTATACGACCTGGTACTTGGATTGATGTTTATGTTACTGTTTATTAAGAAGTTTAACATTAATTACTCGGAGGATTTATTTTTCCTACACGTTTCAAAGTGATGAGATTTATTTTTCAGTTGGTTAGACACGTAAGGTATATCCAGTAGTATTATAGAACAGTATTGGCGTTTTATTTTTGTACTTTCATTAATAAAAATCTGTGAAACTTTCCGAGGGTGTGATTGTTGTTAATTAATTCACGTCGTCAAATTTTAACCGTTAGGTAAATTAAACCGTTCAAAAAATAAATGAGGGTTTATTAAATTTTCAAACTTGCTCACGTGATTCCACTTGTCGTCTTATTGGCAGGGAATAAGGTTGGCACAACCTGACGCCCTCGCCGCTCATTGGTCGACGGCGGTCTGAATATCGCGTTGCCATCCCTGCTTTTCAACCGCCAAAGACGCTGCGATTAGCGCGAAATTAACTTTCTACCTGCTAATCGTCTATTAGGGGGTAAGTCCAAATAAACTACTAATAAAAGTCGTCGGGGGATGACTCGATGGGTGGAGCGGTGTAGTTGAGAATGGTATACGTCGAGGGGGAGTTTCACCTGCCGCCATATTATTTTTATCGAAGTCTTATAATCGAAATACTTTCCTACAGCAAATCATGGCTCTCCAGTTGTTCGGGGGTTTCAATTCGAAGCAGAAGAGGATCTTCGAGATGGCCTGGGTTGCTGGAACGAGAGGGACCAGATCGCTAAGCGGCAGGAAACTATCAGACTTCGACATCTCCAAAATTTGGTAAGACACCATGTGTTAACTCGAGTGTAACAGCTACAATTTTTACCCCAGTTACTTTGTATATTCGTAATATAAGCTGATTCGGGTTCCCATTCAGAACACGTGAATTAAACCTCTAATGGAGACTATTTTCATCAATGACATGCTTTCAGCAAAGAAATAATGAAGCTCATGAAATACGGGTTGTCCGATCTGACCAACCGTTTCTCGTTGAGGCTCTGCGTTATCCTTACAAATGGGGTGGCTAGGATCCATCTGAAGCGGGTCATCCATTTACAAAGTAAAGTTAACTAAGCTAAAATAAATCGACACATTCACCATTGTGACTTGTTTTTCAGGCGATCTTTATGATTTATTGACTACGAGGTAAGTTGGCATGGTACGACACTTCTCGATAGGTACTATATGTACAGTTTTCCAGGCGGTTCAAGCCTCTACGTGAAGAGTTCAATGAGAAGCCGATCGTTGGGGTCAAGCACAAGAGAGGTCCGAAGATCTGCGAGACTCCGGAGGAAGAGAAGGAGGAGGATGACCAGTTGAGAAACAGAAGGATCACTCTGGTGGAGGATGATTGCCTTTTGAGGCTTGCGAGAGTGGTAAATAAGGTATTCTTATGTACAGTTGGCAGCATGTACAAAACTTTATTGTGAAAAAAGTTACACGATATAAAAATATTTATGAGTTATATATGAGATGGAGCAAAACCTTATAAAGGGAAGTTGTTGACCGTACTTCTATATAGTTATGATTTTGTATATTTCTTCATACAGTGTCACATATTAGATTTCTGGTCAAAGTTATAGTGTAAATGATCTCAAATTTTAGTTTAAAAGTCAAAATAGGTAGAATTGTTGGAAGGTTTGAGTTTAGAACAGAAAACAAATTATTTTAATTGTGAGAGACATTTATAAATCTTACCAAGAAGCCGCAAAAATTTTAGTGACATCCAGGCAGAAATGTACTTATACAACAGTAATGAAGATGCTTAGTAAGTTCAAAATATGTGAAGATGTCAACGCTAAATTCAACAAGTTTTCAATGAAGACACAAAGTAAATCAATTATGATGATGTTAAATTGTGACACCTTAAACGACATAGCTTCGTTCTTTCGATACATCCCCTTCAAACCGTACTCATTCTGTTACAGGACAACGATATGGGTTCTTTCGAAATGCAAACATCTTTGGAAAGGTTAATCATCCTTCCCACTCGACATTCCTTTTGATAAATTTTGATTACTTCCAGCTACTCCTTCGACATTGATGTGTCCCCTCAGGTGGAAGTTGCTGGGGCCGTCGCCAGCTCCTCGCTCATAGAAGGGATTCGCCCCAGTTCGTCCGTCTTTGAACCGATGATGATCGAGGAAATACCAGTGGTAACGGAGGAGCTGGCGATGGGACAGAAGAGAAAAGAGAGGGACGAACCTGCTAGGGACCCCAAACGACCGCGAGAGGATACGAAGAGTGTGGAGTCCGAGGAGGTGGACGTGTCGCAGGTCTATGGACAAAAGAGAAAGAGAGAGGACAGTCTCTGTAGAGTCGATAAGATAAAGGTAAAAGGTTGGAGTAGTCGTCGAGCGATCATACGATTCGTTTAAATTTCAGGTGCTGCAGAAGTTGACGATCAAAACACCGATCAAATTGAAGATCTCCAGAACATTCGTAAGTTGAATTTTAATCACATAATCTAGGAAGGTTGCAATTGTTCCAAACCTGATTCACTATGGTCTAACATTGTATTGAGAAATGAAAGTATCATTAGAACCTCTACAGCGTAGAGGTACAATTACTTATACAGTTTACTGAGTAAATGTACTTTCGAGGGACCGTATTTCATGCGATTCCCTTTAACTTTAATACCTGATTTCGTTTGATCTGGTCCTTGAACCTGTTTTACAGAAGCCATTTTCCAAAAATGATCTCGAGAAGCTTCGGAAACCTACTACCATCGACGATGGTCTATTCCAAGAGGAGTGCTACCGATGGGACATTGACAGGTATGAAGGGTTATTAACTTATAAAGGGTAATAATATTACAAAAGCATTTATAGTGCTTCAAAAGCTTTTACTAGAAACACTTTTGATTGTAGTGACAAAAATGTTTTCATGATATTATTCAATTTCTTATGAATTCTCAGTTATTATTTTTTCTTAAAGGGTTAGCGCGGTACGAGGCACAGATGCTACAAGGAGGTAAATAGCAATAATAATAATTTATAAAACTGTAAAACTAAACATGTATTACCCTTTTAGTCCCACCATAGATCAAATTAATCTTCCAGAACAACTTACTCCTGAAGTAACGTAAGTAGAACATTGAAGTAATACTATATTTGCAATAGTACGTACAGTATATAGTAATAATCTATAAATTTATCACAGAATAAGTACTTCCAACGACGTGCCGAATGACCTTCCTAATGTACCGTCTATCCATTCTATCGGTTCTACAGCTAGCAATGGGGCACGCACCGGATCTGAACAAGGAAGGTAAACATTAGTTACATTTGACTTATTTATTCGATACCAGATATTTTAGGCTGAATACCATTTATCTGTACGTAATTCTCATGGCTCACTATCCCAATCTATTTCAAACCATTTATCGTTGAGCTCACCCATTTATTTTTATTAAATTATCAATTTTTTAGTTGTAGCATGGAGCTCACTCTCCTCTCGGAAACTGGGAGCGTGGAGTCCAATGAATCCAAAAAAAGGTAACCTGACCTCTTATCTCTATTTAATAAATTTAAACGTGTTGACGAAAAATGACGGTAACTTTGTCCCATAATTCTTAGCTCTACATGGACCTTTATAACACCATTGGATGTATTGTTATTTCCCATATTAACTTCTCTCCACTATTATCCAGTAACTTGAAACAAATCTCTCTTACAGCTTAGACACTATCATCAAACGCATATCCGGGTGGAACCTGGAAAACACACCCATGACCATCGAGGAGATCTGCGACAGACCACATACGAAGCTCAAGATGGCCAAAATGTTCTCCAATCTGCTGAGTAAGTATTACTGTAATGTAATAATACAGGTTTGTAAGTACATTATTGGTACAGTAACGTTAACATGATAGGTAATCATAGGGAGGTAAACGGTAAGAACAGGCTAGTTTCCATAGCCGTCTGATTGGGTGATCTCATCGAATCCTGTTTCATCTGTTTTAGCGTTGTCGAAGCAAAAGAAAGTGGTCTTAAAGACAGAGGAGAACAGCCTAGAGCTCGCTTCTATCTCCAAAGGCCCCGAATTTCCTTAAGCTTCGTAAATCGAAAGATCTTGGAATGCTACGTTTGTCATAAGCATGTCAGTAGTAGTTCTTTGTTAGTTAATTAAGTGGAGGGATCAAATTTTTGAGAACACCCTTGAATTATCATTTCTACTTGTGATTTAAAATTGTTGTCGAGTTCAATATAATATAAATAAGAGAATTTGAAGTTACCAGGCTTGGATCTTAAGCTTTTGATCAGTCGAGTGAGTGCAATTTAGATTGTCAAGGATTGACACAATGTGAAATGTTTAACTTAATTTGTTTGTTTATGATTAATATTGTTTATTGTAAATTATTTAATAATTTATTCTAGAAAGAAGTTTAGTACAATTTAACTGTTAATAAATAGGTGTCGTCAACTATATCTCCTTGTATTATTTATACTTGGTTAAATGAACAACCGGGAAATTGATGCAAAACACATTTTTCTTTACGAACTATTTATATATAAAAAATAAAGATCGTTATAATACTATCGAATACAAAGTCTGCCATAATAATATCAGCTTAAATTAAAAAAATACTGTAACTCTGCGATGATTTACGCATCGCCTGAGGAGGTGCCCTTGTCGTAAGTCGTCGGTTTGTTGTAAGGACTCTCGATCCCGAAGGGGCTGTACAGCTTCGTCGGGGTCCTGCCAAGGATCTGCCTCGTGTATGGCGTCGTACAGCTCGGCGTCATCGGCCCCTCCTCCAGGATCTGTCGTCTCTTCGTCGACACTCGGAACCTCTGGAATAGACTCGATAAATTAAATGAAATGCAATACTCTGGTTTAGTGCAATAGAAAAGCATATAGCCTAATTAGCTAGTTCATACAGTTTATTTACATCTTTACTTAGTTCACAATGGCTCCAAAGCATGGAGGGTTGATACCCTTTCTTCACCCATATCTTCTTCATTAGAATGTATACGTGTAAATAATACCAATATTATTACAACATACCGCATATAAAAATACAAGAACCATAGTGTACCTGTGTAAGTGTCCCGATGGTCGTGCACACGCTGTTGAACGTCCTGGTGAATCTCTGCGCCCCGTTCCTTAGTGCCTTCCTCGTGGTGTGGTTCAGGGAGAGCATGGAGAGTATCGTGCGGTCCCCCTCGGGGGACGAGCCCCGCGCGTTCTCCTCCGCCTCGTCGAACTTACCTTCGAGCCTCCGCCTGCACCTGTTCGATTCGCCGGACGGGCCGGAGCGTCTCGTGAACGTGAAGGACTCACTCTTCAACGACGAAGACACCATTTTGCACCTTCGTGCATTCCAAACAATTCAAAAGGGCCTAACGGACGTTAACGTCAACTGTCAAGCGTCAAGGAGGTTTATAGGTTATGAGGTGAAATTTTGGGTTTTTCAAATGTACGAATAGCACGGGAGTTTGTTGAAATGGCAGAAAACGCCGCGAACTTTACGTTCACGTATCAGATCAAGCCAAGCGTTTTCGAGGTGATAGCGCAAAAGTCCTTGCACGACACCCTCGGGCCTGGCTTCCAGAACATCGCATCAGTGAGTAGATTTTTGAACCCCTTATGTTTATTTATCTTAGTAACGAGACCGTAACTGCTCTGTTAAACTATGTATCATTAGCATTGTCCATTGCTCAACGATATTGGTGCGTTTACTATAGACAAATTTATTCTAGGTTCTAGCTACAAACTTCCCAAGGAAATTCGGCTGGCTGAACGGCCACCATGAAGAAACATTCCTAGCACTTAACGGACTATTACAGCTCTACTACCTGAGATATTACAGTAAACTTGTTGACGTGCATCATTTCTTAAAATAATAATAACTCTTTCCAGGTTCCTCGTTTTCTGAGAACTTCTACGGCTTGAAACGGGTTCTCACTAACAACGAAAGCCTGACGACTCACCACAAGGAGTTATCTCTCGTCTTACTCGTGTTGTGGCCCTATTTAAAGAGGAAACTCGAAGAGAAACTGCTAGAGATTAGGATCGAAAGAGCAGAAGGATGCCTACGTCAAGTCTGTGAGCAGAATACTGGAAATTGGTGCGACTAATCGCAGTGATTTTCTTTCAGGATTTCGAGGGTTGGCTCAAGCGGCTGATCATATTCCTGCATTCTGCGTTCGAGCTGATCTCTGGCCTAGTCACCCTGCAGAATTACTTGTTGTACATGTCTGGTCAGACGGAGCACCAGACGCCCCTGCTGAGGCTCATCGGGGTTAAATTGGTCCATGACGTTAGGCCCGAGGCTGACAATGGAGGATTCTGGAAGTTACTCTTCAGGGGAGATTTAAAGTTAGTGATTTTGATTACATGTCCTGATGTGAATATTAAAGCACTGTTTCTGACTTCGGTCCTTTAATCCTGGATTGAATGTTAAATCTTCTGATAGAATTGAAAGTATTTCCTGGAAGTGTCTTTATTATCTTTGCATTATGGAAGATTTTTCTAGATTTTCCGACTTGGGTTTTGATATCGTCAGGAATGCTATTACAAGCTCATTGGAAGTAGGAGCATTCTTCATGCAATTCTTACAGGGTTGGAACCAGCAACAGCCCAATTACAACGTAATGGATTTGCCGGCTGTTGATCCGCCAATGGTAGCACAATTACCACATCATGCAAATCTGAAACTGATTACTCTTTTGTTGTAGATCGATAACAAATCAAAAGTCTACCAAGGGAGGTGCCCGATATGCCTTAAAACGTGGGCGATACCAACGGTCTTGCAAGTTTCAGGGTAATCACGGAATAATTAGGCTTTTTGAAACTAAATTGTTTTGTTTCAGTTATATATTCTGCTTCCGTTGCATCTTAAGATACTTGAATGAACACCAAAAATGTCCAGTCACAAACCTTCCAGCGAGACCGTTAGACATCGTACGTTTGTATATAAGTTGAATAAAACTCGTTTTTACTTAAAAAAAATTTATTAAGAAAAATATCATGCAATTGATTGACAACTAACTTAAAGCAAAAAAAAAAATTACACAACATTCAGTACCTGGAGTAATCCGGACACTGCGGATCCTTTCCGAAAATCCTAGGGGAAAAACTAAAAGGGCACAATATTCCCTCGTGGTCCTACACCGTTAATAATCAGACAATCCTACTTTTCTCCTAGGAATTTCCCTTTTCTCTGTCTCTCCACTGTGTGTGTGAGACCTAGCATGTTACAAAGAAAAGTTATCATTTTCATAATCTTTATGATAGATAGTGTGTAAAGAAAGTAAAGTTAAATGTTAGGAACGGTACACTATAAAAATAATTCTGACCAAACTAAAAGAAAACTGTTAGCAAAATTTACAACCACAATGTTTTGATGTTTATTCAAAAGGAGAAACCATAATAATATAGTGTAGAGGTAAACATTTCAATTTGAATGCTTTTGGTATGTTTATTGAAAATCACGAATTTTGAGATGAAAGCATTCAATTTGAAAGTGGAAGCGTGTTAAGAGGGTGAGGATATAAGGGGTGTTTATTTACCGATTATTTCCTGAAAGGTGCTTCTTTTCGTCCTTCCTTATCCTATTCTTAAATTAAATCCTTCCAATATTCCAGAAAATTTGATCCATTCATCAAAAATGCCTTACTGTGAACTACTTTCAAAACATCGCATTTGAAAGAGGAGAATAAGACATTTTTGTGGAGACCGGAGGTCCACAGCGGAAACAATCCTGATCCTTCCAAATCCTGAGCGTGAAACTTTTTAGATTGAAATCCCCTCTTTCGATCCTGATTCTACAGATTTTAAAAGAATCCCTTCGAAAACCATCCTGTTATATCCTAACTCCCTCTCTCCAATCCTTCCAAAAAAATCCTTTTATCCTCTTGTGTCGTTCAATAGGGGATGAAAAGTGAATTTATCGCTTATATTGTTTGCCAAAATGTCCAACGCTGATTATAGGCTCAGCAAAAGTACCAAAATTAGAAAAAATACAATTAGTCACTAATTTAAAATTACGAGAACATAACTTGCCTACATTGAGGTGCACCGAGGTCCCTTCATTACAAATCTACAAAACGTGTATACTACCCGTCCGACCTCGGCGCACCACAACTTCGGAATGTACAATTTCATAAACTATTAGAATTACATACTTTTGAATGAAAATCAGAATACGACAGGTAAATAAAATCTACCAAAATTAATGAAACACCAATGTCAACGACATACGTACATATTATCGTGTCAAGTTCGAGGATTAGGAGCGGGAACGGCTCCTCGAGTAGCTCCTTTTTACCGGGCTGTAGGTCGGCGAGCCCCTGCGGCGCGGCGAGTACGAGCGGCTCCTCGACCTGCCGCCGGACCTCCTATCACTGCCGCCCCTGTCCTCCTTCACCCTTATGTAAGAGACTTCTCCCTAAAACGAAATGGGAAACTAATTATTCAAACTATGATATTTTGATAGGTAGTTTGCGACTAATCTGTTATATACTCTTCACTATTAGAGGAAAAACTTAGTAAACAACAAAGACGGCCGTTATTTCCCCACCCCTTAAGTGCAAAAAATGATTGAGTCTCTTTTCTATTTGGCTTTTCCTCTAATTGAAGTGCAGGTAACTATGTCAGGTCTAACGATTTTTCCATAGAACTTGATCTGATGTTTAGAGGTTGGGGAAAAGCCTTTTTAAAACGAGGAAAATATTTTCAGTTATTTCAGGCAGTTAAGCAATTACATTTTATTTTGTGCGATTGTGTGAATAATATTGAATATGCAGTATGCACACTTTCAGCATAATTACCACAAACATGTTTTATTTGAGCTATTTCTACAATTTGCAACGAATCATCCTTTAAAATAAACATTGTTATACTTGTAAATTTTTGTATCCCTTGACCATCATCTACTGTGGTATGATACATTACCCATAACAATAATGCTATTTGGAAGACAAACCCCTAATTTGGAACACATCCATGTACTGGTCCAATATGAAATATTATTCCTCCATTGGGAAGCTGCCTTTATTGTACAAAATATAATATGGTAACCTAACCCATCAACGGAGTATCAGTACTTCTCAAATCACGACTTATACATCATTACAACACCGCTGATGACCTACCTGGGTGAAATGAGCACATTTATACGTTCTTGATCGCATACAACCGAGCCTAGTGATCATTACAATACCTCATGAGAGCGAAACCTGGAATCGTCCAGCTTCTTGATGGCATACTTCATGTCCTCATATCTCAGAAACTCGACCACACCCGAGCCGTCCTTGAAGGCGTCCGCGAAGCACACATCTCCCGCTTCCCGCATGTGGTCCTTCAGGTCCTGCCAGGAGCCAGAGGGCGGCAGGCCTGTGAAAAGGCAACACATCTCAATTGTGTAATACATATTACAATACAGCAAAGATTTTATAGTCCAACTAACAATCACGATCTGAATATAAAATGCCTACTATAGCATAATATACTAAGGGATCATACCTGTGACAAGCACTCTGAACTGAGACCTGCGGGCCGGAAGCCCCCTCGTTCCACGGCCCCTTTCGCCGCCGCCCCGGCCACCTCTGAAGCCGCCGCCGCCGCCCCTGGGGAACTCAACACGCAGACGGTAGCCATCATAGTCATATCCGTCCCTCGCATGGACGGCATCGTCAGCATCCCTGAGACAAAAATTGTAAACACAGGTAAAACTATATAGTAGGCAATATAGGCCTTTCCATTGGGTTACTGGCAAGAATGAGAGGGATGGAACATATTTCCAAAAATTCGTCAGGGAGAAAATTATTGAGAATGCCATGTTAAAAATGGTGCAAACACAACTGGCCTTGCTATAGCGGTGTCCATTGATAAGACATCTACATGAACGTAAAACACAATGACATACATTCCTAGTCTGAAGTGAAGCAATAGGAGTTTCGGTATCTCTAATCCAAGCGCGATTAGAATGGAGCGCCTTCATAGGGTTCAATATCTGAATAAACCTATTGTTATTCAGACTACTTCTATGTCCTGGTAAAGTCAAAGTCTACTCAACCTTGTAATCAATGTATGAAGAATGAAGCCTCCTTTGACCATAGCACCCTACAATAGGCATCTTTTCAAAAGTCTCCAAGGAGACCTCACTTATACGCAATAAGAAACATCTATATTTCACAATCCACTCCATGAAACAATACCCCCATAAATATTCGAAGTATCCAAATCCCTCCTGTTTACCTTGGGTCCTCGAATTCGACAAATGCAAATGGTGGACCGCGTCTGTTTTTCAGGTCGACGTAAGTCACCTTACCGAACTTATAGAACAAGTCCTGGATGTCCTTGGTGCGTATGTCAGGAGGCAGATTCCCGACGTAGATCCTGCAATCATTACGGCTTCCGGACATCGTTCAAAGCTGAAAAATAAATTCCCGAAAACTAAACAGATACTCCGATGCCGTAAAATTGACGCCACAGAGAATGCCGACACGACGGACACGACACTAAAGATAAAGGTGTATGAAACGTTAAATTCACAGAACGCATGAATGTGTTATGTTTACACGAAGGTATCATGGAAATGAGTGTGGTTTTATAGCCGGTTGCACCATATTATCACTATAATTGCACAGTTACATCACACGGCCGACGATTTGAATCAACATATTTGATGTTACGCTTTTTTCGAATACAACTACGATTTTAGCCTTCCATGATGGGTAGCAGACTTTGACAGTATGACATATAGGTTCCGCCATTTTCGGAGCAGCGAGTAAAGCGGCGAGGGGCGAGGCGTGGAGTGAATTGCAGTTATTAAAATATTAATTACTGGAGTATAATATCACTAGCTTATCGAATTGTGGTTGTTTTGTTACCTCGTCGTGCACTTACGTCGCGATGGGTGACATAAAATCTTTTTTGCATCAATTTTGCCAGAAGAACAGATTAGAGCCGACTTTCGAAGCAAGGCCTACTGGTAAGACCGTTTTATCGTGCATAAATTGTGTGTCCTTCAGTATTCAGTCTTCAGCATTAACATTTATTGCCAGAAGGATTTGAATTTAATTTAATCTTGTTGGCCCGAGCAAACAACCCTGAAATGTGTTTCAGCATCCTTTGGCAAATTTAACTCTCAATTCATATTCATTTTTAAAATATATATTCTTTCTATAGGACCTAAGTTCAGGCAACGATTCTTGTGCGAGGTCCGTGTTGAGGGCCACTCCTATGTAGGGGTCGGTAATTCGACCAACAAGAAAGACGCGCAGAGTAACGCCGCGAAGGACTTCGTTTCCTACCTGGTTCGTCAGGGTTTGGTGAATAAGAATGATGTGCCTGTGGAGATCGACGCCGCCCCGCCCGTTCAGAGTAACTGCCATTCGATTCGTCCTCTTTCAGCTCTGTTCACTAAATCAAATTTCAGGCGACGGTCAGCAGGAGGGTGGCCCGGCCGCCTCAAGCGGCCCAAAGTACTCTGCTTTCCAGCAGGGTATGGGCCCGACGAGCTACGGCGAGGCGTACAGGCCGCACGGCAGGGGCGATAAGGATTGGCATCACATGGACAGAGCACAGGAGCTGAAGAACCTGGAGGATGCTGAGGATTTGGATGTGAACTCTGCCATACACGGGAACTGGACAGTGGAGAATGCAAAATCTAAGCTTCACCAGTTCATGCAAGCTAATAAGATCAGTGCAGATTATAAGTATACTCAAGTTGGTCCAGACCATTCTAGGTCAGTTGAAATTTATGAGTTGTTTGAGGTATAAGCATAGCATCGATAAGGAAACTAGAAGAATTTGATAAAATAAGGGTAGAAAGAATATGCTGCATGTAAGACTGAGTGAGGCATGTATATGCAACAATATACTGTGAAAATATGTGTGAACATAGGTACTTACATAAAGCCAAACATGTCGGAGGTCTTTGGTGCCTAATTATGGGCATATTTTGTCATTTCCCATTAAAACATACAATTCTAGCCCTATATGAACATTATCTGTATGCATGTCCAGCACGAAAGCTACGATTCTATCGAATTGAAAGAACGATGGGAATGTAGTTTTTGTGCAGTTCACGAACTGTTGGGTATGACCAGTGCGAAAACTCTACCAAAAGCAGGATACTTATAAAACAGTAGTCATTAGCAAACTGTTTTCGACACTTCTAGGAATGAAGTGTCTTTAATAGTCTGCGAGAAAAACCAAAAGCCTTAATCACTTAATATTTACAGCAGTACCATACAAGTTGCTCTTGGTGAGAGTTTTTATACAGGTCCTAACGCCCCTCTTAGGTAGTCTGCAAAATGTGAGTGTAAGTAAACTGTAGTTTTGCGTCTTGTTATTATTGTTAAATACTTTTAGAACGTTTGTTGCTGAGATGGCCATTTACGTTAAATCACTAGGGAGAACCATACATGGAAGGGATACTGGTTCTAATAAACAGACGGCTAGCAAAAGTTGTGCTTTGTCTATTGTTAGACAATTGTTCCATCTGGGAGTAATTGAACCTTTCTCAGGTTAGGGATTATTTTATTAATTTATTTATCAATATTAAATACTGCATTCCACTTATGTTAGTAATATGTCTCTTTGTTCCCTAATTATAAACTTCATTTGTATTTAGGTGTAAATAGAGACTAAATAAGATCCGTAAAATTCCCAGAGTGTATTTTTACCATTTAATGCACCAACGAATTTTACGAAACATTTAGAATAAATAGTTCATTCTTATATATTCAGCTGTACCATGGAGTTTCAATCAATGGGTACTGAAAGTGTTTTGAACCATTTGTTGTTGAATATTTTAGGTACATTAAAGAAAGAAAAGGCATCAGAGATGCCGAATTTCCCCGTTCGGATCTCGCCTCAGTTGAAGGCCCAAATCAAAGACTGCCTGGACGAGCTGAGCATCAAGCCAACGCCCATCGATCCTGTCAAGCAGGAACAACCAGTATCGTTGCTCACCCATCACGTCCTCGACGATTTCCACCCATCGAAGCCGACCGAGGCCGGTGTGGTGCCGTGGTCACCACCCCAGCCGAACTGGAACTGCTGGACGGCTTGTAACATCGACGAGGGGTACCTGGCGTCAGCAACGCTCGACGACCTGAGCGAACAAATGCTGCAGGATTGGAAGAGGAGGTTGTCGTCGGATCCTGAGCTGCAGAAGAGCATGCAGGAGAGGCAGAATTTGCCCGTGCATTCTATGAAGGCGGCAATAATGGAGGCGATTAATGAGAATCCTGTGATTATTATCAGGGGCAATACCGGATGTGGTCAGTATCTTCTGAGTTTTTTTTTTAAATTTATTTTACGAGAAGCTGGTCTTTGGGCAATTCTTCATTAATATCTATTAGAAAGCAAACAACAATTTTGCTAGAATCTGGATATACAAGACCAAATGGATATCTTGCGCCATTTGTGCAAATTTAAAATTTTATCTTTGCATTTCTTGGGATAACATTGTCTTGTAATTGTATTCTGCCATCTGTTACTCAGTCAAGTTTATTATTAATTTTGTTACTTTTACAAAATTCATTAATAGCACTTTAAATTTTTCATTTCAGGTAAGACGACTCAGGTGTGCCAGTTCATCCTCGAGGACTATGTTATGTCGGGCCAGGGGGCGTGGTGTAACATTTGCGTGACACAGCCGAGGCGTATCTCCGCCGTCTCTGTCTCTGAGAGGATCGCCAACGAGAGGTGCGAAGAGCTCGGTCAGAGCGTCGGCTACTCGGTCCGTTTCGAGTCAGTACTGCCAAAGCCGTACGGCTCGATAATGTTCTGTACCGTCGGCGTGCTCCTCAAGAAGCTGGAGAACGGGCTGAGGGGCGTCAGTCACGTGATCGTCGACGAGATCCACGAGAGAGACGTCAACAGCGATTTCATCATGGTAGTTCTGAGGGACATGATACATACCTACCCTGACCTGAGGATCATTCTGATGTCCGCCACCATCGACACGTCGTTGTTCTGTAATTACTTTAATAAGTGTCCGGTGATCGAGATCCCAGGAAGATTGTTCCCTGTGAAGCAGTACTTCCTAGAGGACGCCATAGAGATGACTAAGTTTGTGCCACCTCCTGATACGAGGAAGAGAAAGAACAAGAGCAAAGATGACGACGATGAGAATGTTGGTGCAGACGATGCAGAGGAAAATTTGAACAAGGTGAATGGAAATGACTGAAATTATGTCTCATTATTCCCTAATTACGAAATCATGTCGTTTTTAGGTGTACATGGAGACTAGATTAAATCCTAACGTTCCAAAAGTACACATTGGTCTATAATGTGTATTTACCAAGTTTAGGAAACAATTGTTTTCAAAAAGTAATGGCTGTTTTCCATAAAAACTAATTGCCAAAAACATTTTCTATCTGAGCTATCCTTCATTTGTTTATAGGTAATTGGTCCGAATTATGAGGAAAGAACGAAGCACGTCATGGCCAACATGAGTGAGAAGGAGATCAGCTTTGAGCTCTTGGAGGCACTCTTGATTTGGATCAAGGACCAAAATGTCCCCGGAGCGATCTTGGTGTTCCTGCCGGGCTGGAATCTGATCTTTGCGATGATGAAACACTTACAGGGCCATGCTGTATTCGGTGGCAACCAGTATTCCATCCTTCCATTGCACTCTCAGATCCCGAGGGAGGAGCAGAGGAGGGTATTCCAGCCTGTGCCGCCGCATGTCACTAAAGTGATCTTGGCGACAAACATTGCTGAATCTTCCATCACCATCGACGATGTCGTGTTCGTCATCGACAGCTGTAAGGCGAAGATGAAGATGTTTACTTCGCACAATAACATGACTAGCTACGCCACGGTGTGGGCGTCGAAGACTAACCTGGAGCAGAGAAAGGGGCGAGCGGGACGAGTACGTCCCGGCTTTTGCTTGCACCTGTGTTCACGGGCCAGGTATGAGAAGCTCGACGAGCACATGACGCCCGAGATGTTCAGGACGCCGTTACATGAGCTCGCGTTGAGCATCAAGCTACTGCGTCTCGGCTCGATCGGACATTTCCTGAGCAAGGCGATCGAGCCGCCGCCATTGGACGCAGTCATCGAGGCCGAGGTGCTGCTGAAGGAGATGAAGTGTCTCGATCAGAACGACGAACTCACGCCGCTCGGGCGGATCATCGCGAAGATGCCGATCGAGCCGAGACTCGGCAAGATGATGGTGCTCGGGTGCATCTTCATGTGCGGCGGCCCCCTGGCGACGATGGCGGCCAATTCGTCGACGTTCCCGGAGATCTTCACTTTGGAGGCGTGGCAGAAGAGGTTAAGTTTCCACCAGAAGGCGCTGGCCGGGGATCGGTTCTCTGACCATGTCGCCATGTTGACAGCTTTTGAAGTAAGTATTGAGATGCTATGAAGTTAGTTTCAAGCTGAGTTTTTAGTACAGTTTTGTAATTGTCTGAACTAATTTTATTTAACTGAGGTACTATTTGGCTTTGGATGAGCTGAACTTCATCAAAGTCTTCAGTTTTACTTACCTATGTTCCATTATGAACGGCTATCAGAACCACCTCCTTTAGTTTCTATAATGTAGACCTAGGTTACCTACAGATGACATCTCTGCAGGATACTAGGTATTTTACATGATAAGAATCCTGTGTATTGTATTTTATGTATAATTTGGTTAATAAATTTAAATTATTTAGCTGTGGGATAAAGCGAGACAAGGCGGTGAAGAGGCAGAGCTGCAGTTCTGTGAATACAAAGGTATCAGCATGCCAACAATGCGCGTCACATGGGAAGCGAAGCATCAGCTACAACAAATCCTGAGCAATGTTGGGTTCCCTGAAGAGACGATGGTCCCTATCCCCATGGAAACCATCGGACCCGATCCAAAACTTGACGTTGTCATGGCCTTGATGTGTTATGGGCTCTACCCTAACGTTTGCTGGCACAAAGAAAAGAGAAAGGTTCAGAAAATACACCAAACCAAATCCTAAAGATTCTATCTTTTTTATCTTCAGGTCTTGACGACTGAGAGCAAGGCTGCTTTGATCCACAAAACGTCAGTGAACCTAGGCGGTCCGGAAGTAGTCTTCCCTTATCCTTTCTTCGTGTTTGGAGAGAAGATCCGCACTAGAGCCGTATCATGTAAGCAGATGTCGATGGTCACTCCGATCGATCTCCTGTTGTTTGGATCGAGAAAAGTCGACTGGGTCGACGGCGTCGTCCGGTTGGACAACTGGATCAATCTAGATCTGGATCCGGAGGTGGCGTCGATGATCGTCGCCCTACGACCGGCTTTGGAGAGTTTGGTGATCAGAGCTTCTAAGGAGCCGGAACAGATACTGGAATTGGGACCAACCGACTTGAAGGTTAGATCGATTTGGGGTAATGGTAATTACACATTGACCAAATTTTTCACTTTACTTTTAAGGTTGTGTCGACGATCAAAGAACTGTGCAAGTTAGATGCAGGCAGTTTCGGGATCGAGAGGCCGAAACCCAGCCTGCTGAACAGCAGAAGGCCTCCCAGGGGGCACACGTTGGGAACTTACAGCGGTCCGCCTCCCAAGTTCTTCAGAGGCAGGGGCCGTGATGGTTACAACGGAGGCTACGGCGGTTATAACAGTGGGGGTCGTGGGGGTTTCAACAGAGGCTATGGCGGTTACAATAATGGCGGTTTCCGGGGAGGGTACCGAGACGGTGGAGGAGGTGGTTATAGGGGCGGCCGAGGAGGGTTCCGGGGCGGTTACAGAGGAAACTAAAAATTTTTGATTTTTTTATATTTGAACGTGTTCGTAGGTTTCCTTATAGATTATATAACATGGTAAACAGTGGTGAACAGTTTGTTAGACTAGGAAGTTCTGCTTATGATTAAATCACGAAGCACTATGTATACAATAAATTACTAGTAACCACAGTCAGTTTCCCTAAAACCTATTATTTGTAGTTGTCGCAGTATCCTAGCTTTGTTAACACCTCTTGTATTTGTTCGTACACTGTCGGGTCCAGGACCGCGCCTGAAATCTGTACGCACGTTATTGAGAGGAAATATGTTATTACCGAAATATTACTTTCTTGAGGTTGTTCCTCGCGAGGTCTGATATCGACTTCCTCATAATTTTGCCGCTGCGCGTTATAGGTAGGCCCTTTACCGCTGCGACCAACCTGAAACTTGCTATCGGTCCAAGGTTATCACGTATCATGCTGATCAGCTCCTGGGATATGATGAACTCGTTCTTGAGGGCGCCTTAGATGGAAGTTGAGTAATGTTAAAATTGTTTCTGTTTAACCGTTGATGTATATTACAGGGTATTCGATGATTGTAGCAGGTTTACGATGCAGGAATAAAAGTAGACTACAGTAGATACAACGAGATAAACAAAGAACGATCTTAAAGATAGGCAACTGACTTTGTGCTCAAATTTTTGTGATCTTATGGGTAATGAAAGCGGAGTGTATTTGGAGTTGCCTGCTTTTACCCGTTTTATGGCGTTTAACTTTCTGCTGGTTCCTAATCACCAGCACAGTGAGGGCGGAGACAACTTGCTGTTGTCAAACTTCGGCACAGTTGAAATGTTATGTACTTAATGTAGATTAATTGTTCATTAGATTGATTGTAAGAGAAAACTTGTTACAATAAATAAATCCAAGGCTGCAAGGAACGCAGTAAAAGTTCAGGGAGTAATTGAAAGCACATCCAATATTGGCTTATTAGGCCTCGGTGCCAATACATGTTACTACCGTCTTGTTTTAGGAAAGTACAATTTTACCTTCTTTCATGACGAACAGGCACAAAGGCACCTCATACTTAAGCCGATCCGGTACGGACACCACGCAGGCCATCGAGACGTCCGGATGGGATAGTATGATATTTTCCAGAGCGAGGGTGGAGAGCCGATGCCCTGCGACGTTTATGACGTCGTCAGCTCTGGCCGTGACGTAGATCAGGCCGTTCTGGCCTTTATACCCTACGTCCATGGTGTCGTAGAATCCCTGAAAAAGGGTGAGACGCTAGAACGGTGTTTCAACGGTACGATAGGTTATTTACGGGGTATTTGGTGAAGTAGGTCTTCACGAATCGTTCGTCGGACTTGTACAGGGTGGAGAGCACCCCCGGCGAGAGCGGTAGCTTGAAAACGACCCTCCCCAACTCGTTGTTGGGCAGTTCGACTCCGTTTTTGTCCAAGATCCTCACTTAAAAAAAAAAATAGTGAGTTTGTTGATTCCCAAATTTGATTTGAATGAACGAAATAATTTGAATTTGTGATTGTGTGCGCAATTCATTGTACCAATGAGCTTGAGAGTGTGACACAATATGGCGGATGCTGTGAAATTTTATTTAAGGTGACTTTTTCGTCTCGTCTCGTGATGGCTCATATTTATAATTGCATGCGAAAACATTTTCCTAACGTCATCCCACCGTATAACTTTTAATTTCCAATACCGTCGTATCCGGGCACCGGATACCCAATGGAGAGGCTGTTGGTGCTGTCGAAGGGCGGGAACTTAAGGCCGGCGCACACTCCTATCACTGGAGAGCCCGTCTCCGTCTGCCAGTAGTGGTTGATGACGGGCACCCCCATGATCCTCTCCGTCCATATCTTGGTGCTCAGGTCGAGGTGCTCCCCAGCCAGCCAGACGTGCCTCAGGCTCGACAGGTTATAGCCCATGCCGGCCGCCCCCGTCGGGTCCGCCTCCTTCAGGATTCTCATCGCCGTCGGTACGGTGAACAGGGAATTGACGCTGTAGTTGTCGATGATCCTGAAACAGAGAGCGGACGGTCACCGACGTCATAGTATGGTAAACGCAAGTTTTAATGGACGACGCTAGATGAGATTGCATCCATTTTGGAATCCTAACACGGAAAAACCTTCGAAAGAAGGGTAACAGGTACAATTAACTGTGCTAGGAATATCCGACTGTTCTGTTACTGTTCTATAGCTCAGCCATGGCACCTCCACTCGAATGAATTAGCGCCCTTACCTGTAATACGAGCTGCAGTTGGGGGTCGTCGTCGGTTTACCCTCGTAGATGATGGTCGTCATGCCGTAGCACAACGGGCCGTAGCACATGTAGGAGTGTCCGACGGCCCAGCCGAAGTCGCTCGTGGCCCACCACGTGTCCTCCTGGTTCAAGCCGTAGACGGTCTTCAGCGTGTAGACCAGCACCGGCAGGTGGGGCCCAATCGGTCGGATCATGCCTTTCGGCTCGTCTGAGGATGAAATGACACAATAACGTGCGGGAATGGGACGCGACATATATAAGGACCAAGGTAAAGACACAGAGTTATCCCTTCCTATCAACATTATTAAGTTCTAACGTTCCAGAGGGACCTTACCCGTCGTCCCCGACGTGTACAGTACGTAGAGCGGATCGTTGGAATCTACCGGTATGCAAGGGGCGTTCTCGGCGTTCCGTACCGATTCTTCCCAATCCAGGTCCCTGCCGGGAAGGAGGGAGCCGACGAAGACGTTCCTCCTCTGGAGGATGACGCACTTCTCCGGTTTCCACGCGCACATGTCGATCGCCTCGTTCAGCTCGAAGAGGTAACTGGAAAATCGGGTTTCGGATCAGTTTCGGTTACCGTTTAGGTTCAGTTTTAGTACTTGACGATCTTGTTCGGCTCGACTCCGCAGCTCGCTGCGAGGATCACCTTCGGCTCGCAGTGCTGGATCCTGGTGCAGAGCTCGGTAGCGGCGAAACCTGAAAATGGAATTTTCCTACCTACAATCTATAACTTATCCAGGGGAAAATGAAATGACTTATGCGCATGTGCTTAAAGATGTTTGATATAGTAAGTATCATAAAAGATTTTACTTTTTAGTTAGCTTAGGTTTTGTATTATAAACAGTGTGTAATAGTTGATGGGAAGTATTGAAAATCTGCCACATTTTGGAAATTTCAATTTCTGAACAATAGGAAGAAGTTTGGCAATACGTGTAGTACAATATTAAAATTAATTTTAAAACATTGCAGAGTTACGTTTGTATGGAAAAATTAATTGTTTTCGAAAATTATCGTTTTAAATGCGCGATTTCAATAGGTAATGGAACTTTCTATCTGTGGAAAATTATTGTATACAAAAAATACTTTCGTCACTACTTTTACTAATTTACAATCATTTAAATAAATTGAATTTCAACACCACAATTATTGTAAATCCAACTGTCTACATTAACAATTTTAATTATGAAGTCTACTAACTTTCACTTTAAAAAATAAAAATTGATTAACTGATCGATGTACTTAACCTGCAGCTAAATTTACGCCTTTATCACAGTAATGAGGGTCCATTGATCCTGTCACTTTTCCAATTACAGCAGAATTTTTCTCTGCTAATAAGGAAATGAGTAGCGAAGGGCAATATTGATAATGATGCAAAAGAAAGGAAACCCCAAAATATCTGATAATCAGTGAGGAAAAATTTGTCAAACACAACACTGAAGTTAATAACGAGAATTCTAACTAAAATATAACTGAAAAACGCAATTGCAAGAAGAGCAGCAGGTATTGAGAACAGCCCGATCATGGTCAGAAAATCATTAGAATATAACATACTACACTTATGCTTAATTAACCCCAAGAAGGCATTTGATAAGGTTCAAATAAGGGATGTAATACATTTGTTGTAGGATAGAAAATATATAAATAAACGTGTATATATATAAGGAGAACAAAGTAATGATCAGAACAGAAGAAGGATTTATCGAAGAGATAAGTGTGAAAGCGACATTAGACCAGGGGATTCCTTAAGCCTTCTACTTTTCGATGTTGTAATGGAGGAAATGATGAAAAAAGTGATCTCTTTGTTGATACCTCCGAACACTACAGAATGCACTGCTCCTATCCTCGCTACCGCAAGCATCGCCACTATCGTCTCTGGGATCAGGGGCATGTAGACGATCACCACGTCGCCCTTGTTCACCCCCAGGCGCACCAGCAGCCCGGCCAGCTTGGAAACCTAGGAAGCACCACCGTTCAAACCTAGCTTGGCCGGATCGAGTGGATCACTCACCTGCTCAAATAGCTCGTTGTAGGTGATCTTCTTCGTCACCCCCAGTAGCGGGGAATCGTAGATCAGCGCCACCTTGCCACCACGTCCTGCCTCGACGTGGCGATCTATGGCGTTGTAGCAGGCGTTCAGCTCTCCACCGACGAACCTAACGTCGAAATATAGGAAATGGGAAGGGTTACATGGTGTTCGTAACTTGCCATTTCGTGAAGGGCTCGTTCGTGTTGTCCATGGCTTTCTTCCACGGTTTGGACCAGGTGACGAGTTCGCTGATCTTGGCCCAGAACTTTTCCGGATCGGAGATGGATTCGTTGTATACGGTTTCGTAGCTCGCCTCAGAGAACACGGCGTTGCTCTGGAGCGCTGGAAATTGACGTATCAAGCGGCTTTCCTTCGATCGGAAACAAACGCACCGTTTATCTTCCGTCTGCAAGGGAACATCTTTTAAGGCTCTCCACCTTCGGGAATCCCAAATGAGTATGCGAAAAAAGGCAACGATCGATCGCATTCGAATTAACAAATAACCGTAATCGAATGTCATTGTCTCGAACAACCCGGGGTCAGCCCTTTTGACGGCGAACCCTCCATTGTTACATATGAATTATATTATTTAATCAACCTGCATATAAACATGTTGTTTATGATGCGGTGTAATCCGATGGAAATTACAATAAGCAATTACAATATTCGATCCCTTAAAATTCCAGATTGAAGCGTCGTCCACTTCCAGAAAAAAATTTAAAGGAAGTACTTACAGCTATTACAACTATTATTAACAATTATTAGGTGCATGCGATGGTGCAGTTGGCGTAACGTACAATTATTAATTCCGTAATATAATATGTTATTATGAAAATTATCCGACTTTTCGCCGATTTTCCGTAAACAAATATCGCCGTGCCATCGAATGAATTCGACATTTGCTTGTGTAATTACATTCCGAAAGTACCAACACGTAAGTACGAGTAGGCGAAAATTTTCAATAGTAAAGTAATTAGTACTTAATTCGCTAGTAAGCGTCACTGACTTAAAACATTCTTTTTAAACATTAAAAATATCCATGGGTATCCCAGTTCAACATAGAGATCTCTATAAACCTTTGTAGTATATGAAATTTCCATTTTAAGTTTATTTTTTTAAAGAAACTTACTACCTATTTCGGAACTTTGCCTCTAGAATTAAATAAATAAATAAACATCTGAAACTATACATTCTTCTCGTTATCTTTTGATACTTTTGTATCAAAGACTTGTCCGTTTGTAATAAATGATAAGGACTCTGCGATAAATTAATTAAACAACATTATTCTTACGATTTTTTTTGTAGTTACTGTAAAAAACGTGCTCAACATTGGCTGTGCGTTCCTAATAAACAAATTCGCAACAATTGATAACGAGTAAGTGTTTTGATTAATGTCCAGAAATATAACAATTGATTATATGTTAAATATTGAGTTTATTATAAATAGTATTTGTGCCTCAACGTCAACAACCTTTCTACATGATATTGCAAAAGCAGAAAGATTAACAAACTACATTTTAATTCACCAATGCAATGCAAATACCTTTTCAAATTAATTCAAACGCATTTGCAATAGAACACGTGTTTGTTTTAATCACTCTTAATTAGCTTTTGTGTAGTCCACGCCATAGGTCGTAAGTTATATTAAACGGCCTATTATAGGATGATTTAAACTTCCCATAATACGTCACTGAATAAACAACGAACGACCCAAATTATTAGTTTGAACTGTAATGATTGAGAGAATTATACGATGGTCATGATCACTCAAAGATTTTGTGCCAGAACCAGTCTAACTTATCTACTTACGCGGTCTTCCCGACGAATACAATACGTCGTAATGAGAGCATGCGACGAGATAACCCGCCAACCTTATCCCGTCGTATGATCCATTTCGATCGACCCTTTCAGCTCCCGATTTGATGGTCGAGGAGTACCACGTCGATGTGGACGCCATCTTGGAGTACGTCGGCGACTCGGGCAGGCACCAGCTCGTCCTGGTCGCGCTGTTCAGCTTCATCAACGTCATATCCGGTTTCCACTACTTCGGCCAGACGTTCCTGGGCGTCGCTCCCGGCTTCGAGTGCGAGGACGCGAGCGTGAGCGCGTGCGCGTCGGGTACCGACGTCGACGGCGCCGGCGCGCGGTGCGAGCGGTGGTCGTTCGACAGGAGGAACGTCTCCGGGTTCCTCGGCGTGGTCGAGGAGGTGAGGGATTTTGATCGAAGGGACCAGGTTCCAAGTGAAGCCCAAATGTGGGCTTAAGATCTTTAAGTGTCGAAAAGACAAGTGTCTTTTTCTTGGAGCCTGGAAGTGTCTCCATGGTTCATATCCTGCCTTTGTGCAACGTCTTGAACATTTGCGCCTTTTCAGTTCGATTGGGTGTGCTCGCAGGATTGGAAACCGGCGTTGGGGCAGTCGATGTTCTTCGTCGGTTCCGTCGTCGGTAGCCTGACTTTCGGCATCTTCGCCGACATAATCGGTAGGCTGCACGTGCTGGTCGCCTCCAACATGTTCGCACTGGTGGGGAACGTCATCACGGCGTTCTCTACGGAGGTGTACGCCTTCGTCAGCGGGAGGTTCCTGGCAGGCTGCGCCACCGACTCCAACTTCGTCATGATGTATATCATAGGTAAGCGTACGCCATCTCCCCTTATCCGCTATTACCGATTAGTTCATCTTGTCGCAGTGTTGGAGTACGTGAAGCCCAGCCTGAGGACGCTCGGCCTGAACCTCTGCATCGGGCTCTTCTACTGCCTCTCCTGCGTGCTGATCCCCTGGATCGCGGTCTGCCTGGGCGACTGGAGGTCGCTGATGGGGTTCGTCGCTGCGCCCCACGTGCTCGTCCTCGCCTTCTACCTGATTGTGCCTGAGAGCGCCAGTTGGCTAATCAGCAGGGGCAGGGTCGACCGGGCGGTCAGGAGCTTCCAGACTGTCGCGAGGATCAACGGGAAGCAGGTCGACGTCGGCGTGTTCGACAAGCTCAGGGAACATGCCGGTGGAGCCCGAGGGAGCCACGAGAGTTTCCTGGGGCTGCTGCGGACGAAGAACCTAAGGAGGAAGACTCTGATACTCGTGTTCAAGTCGTAAGTGTCGAAGTGATTCGGGAGATTAGGGATAACCTTCGATCGGGGATAAGAGACCACAAGCTTGGTCGGAGAAATTCGAAATGGTTGAATGAATCGGCTTTCTGGTCTGGTCTAAACTAGTGAATCCAGTGGATCGTTCCTGGGTCGGATCCAGTCAGTAGTTTTAAACCTAACCCGCCTAGGATCAATTTGCGTGTCTAATTCCCTCTGTAGCAATGAGTAGATCAAACCAATTGCTCCACAGTCTTGAGCTCGATTTTCTTCTCTAACTTCCAGCATGGTGCTCACGCTGTGCTACGACGCGATCTCCAGGAACGTGAATGGCTTCGGTTACTCCCCGTTCGTCGTGTTCTCCCTGTCGTCACTCACGATATTCCCGGCCTGCCTCCTCATCCTCGCCGTCCAGGACAGGATAGGGAGGAAGGCGTTGGCGAGCGGTTCCCTGTTGACCGGCGGCGCGTTCCTCGCCGTCTCCGGCGTCCTGCGGGCTAGCGTCGGGGATCCGACGCCGGCGGCAATTATCACGATGGCGGTGCTGGCCCGTCTGTGCGTCAACGTCGCCTACAACTCGGGCGCCCAGTACGCCGTCGAGCTGATCCCGACCGTCGTGAGGGGACAGGGCGTGTCGATGATCCACGTCGTCGGGTACGCGGCCAGCTTCTTCAGTCCGCAGGTGAGAGAAGTTTTATTTTTGTTCGGTGTCACCTCTCCTTCGTATCTGTCCATATCCATCTCTGGTTCCCGATATCTCCCCCGTTCCAGGTGTTGTACGTCTCGAACTTCTGGACGCCCGCGCCGGACTTGATTCTCGGTGGGCTGATGGTGGCCGGCGCTTGCGCCTGTCTGTTCCTGCCGGAGACTTTGCACAGGAACCTGCCGGTGACGCTCCAGGACGGCGAAGAGTTCGGCGAGGGCGAGGGTGTCTTTGAGTTCGCCTGGTGCGGCGCCCCTACCGACAGCACCACCGCCTTGTACCGGGAGAACAGCGTCTACACCATCAGATCAGATCAGGAGATCCGGTGAGGCTGTAAGTGTCTAATTTTCGAAACGTGAAGAGCTAAATTTGATGCTGGAACCCCTAAAGTCGTCAATGAATTAGTGTGCAGCGAGGAAGCTATTGTAGCTAACGTATGTAAGATTAATAAAGTAATATATACGATCTATATGCGGAATTAGAGCTTCTACATGAAACGTCTCAGCAATACAATTCGCTTATACAAATTACACTACAATAATTTATGTAAAAAATCCTTGGCGGCGCTTTTCTGTTGTATTTAGTTCGCGTAACTTCCGATTACTGAAATACCTTCATGGCACGCCTTGCGTCTTTACATATTCCTGGGTTTAATCGATTCTTCTAGATGTCACCGTTCAAGCTATCTCGAATTTGGTAGAAACCTCGATTCCTTTTGTGCCACACCGGAGATGGAAGGTGTTTCGTCTACGGGACGTAAGATGGCGTTACTATATTACTTGTACAACTCACGAACGGTGTACAACACTTTTGGCACAAATAGACACCGTGTCCGCCACTGCAACACAACCGCATGCATAATTTTCCACCTTTATGCGAGGGACGCATAGACGGCACGTAAAGGCATCTTCACGATTTCGTTGTTTGTATTTATAATTATAAGCGGTATCAAAGGCAGGAGTAGAGTGGACGTTTATTACTTTTGAACACATGAACATCATAACGCTTTAAATTTCTTTGGTTTCATTCCGTGTTTACAACTCATACGTTTATAATTGCATTCCCAGCACCCACAAGACCCCGTCTCGTATTCGAAGAGTAAGTCTTTAAATATCAAGTGGCATAGTCTTTTCGCATCAGTACCTCCAAGGCGGTTTCGAATCATTAGGCGATTTGCCGCCTTTCCCGTCCGATTCGACGGTTTTCCTCTTCGCCCCAACGGACCTCCCCGAAGAGTCGGTCGTCACCGTCCCCACGCTCTTCGCCGCGGCACCCGGAGTCGACCTCCTCGAAGACCCCGCCGACGAATTAGTCTTCAGCGTCCAGATTCTCCCGTGGGACTTCGCGGGCCCCCGCCAGACGGTCAGTTCGTGTTTGATCTGCACGTTGATCTTCTCGATGACGTTGCTGATCCCCCTGCTCTCGCTGGGGGCGAAGTAAAACTTCCTGGTCATGGTGGAGATCGCCAGACCCGGGTCCGTCGTCAGGTAGCATAGGATGCTAACGATGTCCTCGGAGTCCCCGAACGTCTCGATGTTCCGGCACACGGTCTCGATGAATTCTTCGGTTTCTCCTGAAGGAATAGGGTCGAGTGGTTGTTACGTAATGTTTATCGGAGATAAGGATAAATTAATCTATTGGGAGCAAAGCTGCTTGTATAATGATTCCGTGGAAGTGAGAGTTGTTAAAGTAACTGCCTGCATGTGAATGGTTCTTATCGATACGTAATTTTTATCGGTAGATAAAAACGTAATTTTTAGATATTTAAATAGCCGCAAAAGATTGATTGGGTGTTATTACACAAGCTAGTACAGGAAATGTTTATTAATGTTTAATAACGATAATAGCGTATGGATTTCTACAGAGTTTAAAGGAGGAAGGCAAAAGCATGCTTCTGAAAAACGAAAACGGAGAAAACCTCCAGAAGAAACATTTCAAGCTATCGAAAACTAATTTTTTTAAATTTTGTTATAGGGGTGGATTTTAAGGGTCGAAACGTAGTAAGATGTCACGAGTTACACTATAGGACGTATTCAGACAAACGCTTATAACGAATTTGTAAGACTTAGTCCTACACATTTCAAAAGTACCAGAAAACCTCTTGCAGGAAACAGTGTCGTTACTAAATTGAAAAGTGCCTTTTTGCGCCGCCCATGCTAATCGAGATTTTTTGAAGCACGGTGTAATAGCTTCAATTTCTACATGCATTCAAGATTGTATTTCGACGTACCATCTTCCACTCTCTTATAGACGATCAAGATGTCCGCCTCTGCGGGCGTGTCGTAGACTATCTCGTACGGTACACGGACCACTCTAATTCCGTCCCGTGCCACGGCTACGAGCTGTTCTATCTGCAAGAAAAAGAAAAGTACTAAAATTGAATCATTTACACCAGGATTATATTCTATCATCCAAAGAAAAAGGTTGGTAGGAATGAATATCTAGAATATTCAGGGTGTTCGATACTTGGTGTAGACGAGTGAAATCCGTTAGATGTCGCTCGGGATGAAATCTTGCTTACTTACCCTGAATATAAATATTTTCGGTTTGTTCTTGAGCGCAGGGCACTGATCGGCGTTGAACATGTTCCAGATGTCTTCCAGTTTCTTCGCGCCCCCGTTCATTTCGATGTACCCCTCGTACCTGCAGACGCCGAAGAAGAAAAATATGATACCGTTCAGGCCGTCACAGTCGTTACGTACTGCAATGGAAAGGGTCGAAATTAAGGAAATCGTCGGTATTCCAATTGGAAATCTGGCGTTCTGTTTGTGTTTATCGCAAGAGCAATTGAATTGATTACGATCGATCGATAAAGTGCACGTTACTTTTCGTGAGCTCGCCCCTATTTAGAGCCTCATTATAGCGAGGTCGGGTGTAGAAAATCCAGCGCGACTCGTGCGTAATTAAAAAACATGGAATTTATCAGTTTTGGGTATAGAAAAATGTGTGTGCGAAACGCTCGTGCTTTGTTACAACTATACACTATCGAGATAAAGATCTCTTTGTATTTGTAATGAAAAATTATTATTGTTTTTTGATGATAAATACATCTACCACGGTATCCACAAATATCTTATCAACGTATTTGTCATTGAAGATAATGACTCATTCGCACTTGATTTTAAAAAGGAATTTTGCCTCTTGTCGAGATGAGTCAAACAAGTTTTTGTCTTTTGGCCATTGAAACGATACACTTAATTCATCACGCTCGTAACATCCTTTGTTTTACGTACTTATCCTTGTTCAGTTACGAGACAAGGAAGGTTGTAAATTATTGCAGGCACTGTTTGTGGGAGGATTTTCGAAAATCCTCCATAACGCTGTGATAAAAAAGTAAACAACGGGCTTTCCAAGGAAACTATAATTTTGCTCCGATTCATTTCGAGCCGAAATTGATTAATAATTGAAGGAAAACTTCTTTACCGCATCGGAAGGCGAAGAGCCCAAACGCTTCCGTTCCCACTTTTGAAAACCCTCAATTCTCGTCTTCCCTCCCCTTCCACCACCCTTTCCCTGAAGCACCAAACGAGCGACCTCCAACTTACTCTGAGCAAGGACCTCGCAGTCGTCGCTCCTGATCTCCCCCAGGTAGTGGACCTTATCGGCACCACAGACGAACCCCAGCTTGGCGAACGTTTCCAGCAGGAGACCGACGTTCCGGAAGGTCTCCCTGTCGTCGACGAAGACGTGCACGTGGATCCCCTCGAGCTCCTCGTACTCGTCGGCGACCAGCTCGATCGCCGGCTTCACCTCGACCTCCTCTTCGATGTACGTGACGGAGGTGGTGCGGCTCCGGCTCATCTCGATCGCACTGAACCGTCTCCCAGGCGAAAATATATTTTATTAACCCGATAACGATTATCGGACGATGATGATGTTTTATCGATCGTACGCGTGGGGTTCAGAAAAAGGGGGAATCACTCGGACGTCGCGGCGGGACGCGTCGGTGAAACGGCGCCATCTATGGGCCGATGGAGGAACTGCGAGGGAAGCGGAAGGTTTCTGTATTACTTTGTGTGGTTGAGGTCAGGTCGTGGAATGGTAGTAGTGCTGGGAAGTAAGGTGCCTCATATCAGTGGATTCAGTGTAATTTGTTACATATCAACGATAGGGTGGTAGACAGATGACAATATTATCAATCAAATAAAAGTATAAATTGACAGCACTTCTCTTGGTAGATATGTTTCAGTCATTTTATAGGCGCCAAAAATTTGCCTTTCTGTTATTCTGTGGTTGAGATGGCAACACTGCCGATGGTTACAGAAATTGATCGGTAGGTGTCGCATTAACTGCACGTCTAACTTCGTTTAACGCTGCCATTTTGAACGTTTCCATCCAGAAATTATTAAAAATAATTCCATAAATAACAAGTTGAACACATATATAAAACTCAGTTGAGGAGAAATTTTTCACACATTCAAAAATCGGCTTCTCGTTAGTATCTCTACCTTGTAATCTCTTGTAAATATCTGATAACAAGATTTACCGCTAGCATTGTCTTTTAGCGAAGTAAACGAAACACTACGGTTGTATACAATCTATGTTTAAGTGTTAATGCGAAATGTTACAATCGAGGCATTGCTATTATGTCGCCTTGCTTTTCATTTCATTCGTTCTGAGCGAGGGTGCTCGAATTTTGGGAGTCGTCCCGACTCCTTCTTACAGCCATCAGGCCGTTTTTAAGCCTCTTTGGCGAGAACTCGCGAAAAGAGGACATGAAGTGGTATGTAAATGAATCAAACATTTTTAATCACAGGCTTTTACAATACTGCTTCATTGATATGACAATGTTTACACTGTGGCACAGCGAAAACAGTTTACAAATAGTGGGGAAATTTCCCGTTAATCCCTTCGTTACTAAACAAGTACTCGTTGCTATAATACAAATAAGTTGGATTTTTTATTTGAAATATTGATTAGAAAACGGTCGTCAAGATTGTCTTTTCTATTTAGTCACGATAACACTGAAGTATCCCTTGAGAACAATTGTGTCTTTTCCAGGTGGTCCTCACGACTGACCCGGAGGCTGACCCCCCCGCCAATCTGACTCAGATCGACCTCCACTTCGTCCACGCCAAGAAGGACGAGTGGCAGTTCCTCAAGCTGTTCAAGGAGAACGAGAACAACCCTTACCGCCTGGCGAAGATCATCCGCGACATCTTCCTCAAGACGTACGAAGAGGAGGTGAAGCACCCGGACGTGAAGAGGCTCCTCGAGGACGGGAACCGGAGCTTCGACCTCGTGCTCAACGAGATGATGCATCCGTCGATGTTCGGCTTTGCTTATAAGTTCAAGTGTCCCTATATCGGGCTCAGCACCACGGAGATGACGGAGGTGATCCACAATTACATCGGTACCCCGACGCATCCCGTCGCCTACCCGGACGTCCTGCTGGGGTTTGAGACCGAGAAAATGAGCTTCTGGCAAAGGGTAATCGTTTTGCTCCTTCTTTCGTCCCAGCAGTTTGAATCTCTAGTTACCATTTATTCTTTCTGGCAGGTCATGAGCACTTTATTCTACCTCTTGGCGAATATGAGCTCTTTGATTCCTGGTGAAAAAAAAGAGATGGCTTTTATGGAGAAATATTTTGGGAAAGGCGTCCCCAAGCCGATCGAAATGTGGAGCAACGTGAGTGTGGTGTTCGTCAACACCCACCCCGTCTTTAGCAAACGTCCCTTGGGGCCAAATGTGATCAGCATCGGCGGTGGTTTTCACTTGGGACCGCCCAAAACGTTACCGAAAGTAAGTTTGGCTATGATACGTTCAGGTGCCTGAGAATTGGGGGTATCTGATCCGAAATCACTTTTACTAAACCTTCGTGGTTGACATTCACCCCATGTTGCTAAATACTAAGGGACATTTACTAGATTGATCGCCTTAAAATCTTCTTCTATTCAATCTTTTGGCACCTAATGGTCCCGTTTCGGCCTAGGATCTGCAGAGCATCCTCGACGGTTCCAAGCAGACGATCTACTTCAGCCTGGGTAGCAACGTCCTTAGCGACAACGTCCCCCAGAAGGTGCTGGATGCCTTTCTCGGCGTCTTCAACGATTACCCGGCCTGTCAGTTCCTCTGGAAGTTCGACAGGCACGTCTCTGGTTTGCCCAAGAACGTCATTTTATCCGGTTGGTTCCCGCAACGCGACTTGTTAAGTAAGGTCGAATGAAAGACTCCGGTCCGGGAATAACTATCGCTTCCTTCCAGGCCATCCCAAAGTTAAAGCTTTCGTGACCCAAGGCGGCCTCCAGTCGACCGAGGAGGCGATTTTCAGCGAAGTGCCGATGGTGTTCATCCCGTTCTTGTACGATCAGAAAACGAACGCCCGCGTCAGCGTCAGAAACGGCCTGGGGGTCTTGCTCGACCCGGACGTCCTAACGAAAGAGTCGCTGAGGGACGCCATAACCGAAGTCGTGGAAGACCCCAGGTATGATCCAAGGGAACCCCTTCTTAGTCTGCGGAAGATTAAGTTTAAAGTTTATATATAAGATCAAAATCAAGACCCCCAAAAAAGGTCCGTCGAGGTTTGAGGTTACTTTCGTTCGTAAGGCTCAAACCAAGACCCTCCTCTTTTGAGGCTTGGGTAAGACCCCAACCGAGACCTTCTGCGTCATCAGAATAGGAACCAATATTTCCTTCTTATTTGCTAGGTACAAACAACGCCTTGGCCACATGAAGGAGTTACTGACCGATCGACCGATGAACGGTCTCGATCAGGCGGTGTGGTGGACCGAATACGTGTTGAGGCATAAAGGAGCGAAGCATCTCAGGAGTAAGATGTTAGACCTGCCCTTCTATCAGGTTTACCTTCTGGACGTTGTAGTATTTTTAGTATTAGTCCCTTTGGTGATTTTATATTTGCTCTGTAAGTTATTGAGTAAATATTTACTTAGGAGATAAATCTGGGTTCTTTCATAATTTTACGACTTTTAATTTGGGCACAAGACAGATAAAGCAGAGAGATTACTGAACGTATTCAAGTTGAAATATTTGTTGTGATAGTTGCGATTACCTGAATTGTTCAAACACATGAAATAATCTTCGTCAAGCAGTTGGTAATCATTTCGTACGTTTCGTTTTCAAGGAGGGATACTCTTCTTTATCTTTCATTTCGTTTATTTCGTTTTCGCACCCACTCCGTAAATATTTGCCAATGATATTCGGATTGTTTTTACTTGCGTAAATGGTACACTTGCACTAAATGTGCGAACGGTTACACGTGCATTTCGAAAATGTCAGCGATATACAATTTTATCGTTGCGATCTTATTGTTCCGTACGTTTGTGACGAACGAGAGTGCTAGGATTTTAGGCGTGATCTCGACACCTTCTTTCAGTCATCAGACCGTCTTCAGGCCGTTATGGCGGGAACTAGCCAAGCGAGGACATGAAGTGGTAAGGAACTAATTATCAGTCATGCTAGCAAACTTTCTCAAAAGTAAATAAAGTACGATGCTGACGAAGGGTGCGCAGAATAAGTTTAGTGTTCCAAGAGAGGTTTCAATGCCAATAATGAGATTTCCCCATTCTTACCATGCGTAATTTCTCAGCCGAAGAAGTTAGATAGAACATAAGCAAGTACTGTTCACATGTATACCAACTGTTAAGTGCGCAGACTCGAGCGAAAGGAAAACGAAAAGCAACAAGTGTTAAAAATATTTTGGAGCATGACTAGTGGAAAATGATTCTGTTATTTGAAATGCAATAGTGTACTTGATTCAAGTTGTATTATAAGAAATGGAAAGTTTTAAATGATTATTACAACGACATGTTGAATAATGACTTTATGTTTGTTTATTGAAACAAACCATCTGTTTCGCGAGCGACAGGACATTTTTGAAACATGCAATTTTGATGAAATTTTCTAAAACGTTTGAGATAAGTTTCATTAAGAAGTGAGTAAAGTTTCAACTAATTATGCAAACAGCTTTCTGAATTATGACCGTCTACAACGAAATTGAGAGCTATTCCCAGTCCTCCTAATCATGAAAAATCATGACTTTAATTCCCTACCCACGTTAATACCTGATCTGTTTCTAGAACCTCTAGTGGCTCCTGTTCCTTCTAAATGGAGGTATAGCTTTGGTTTGAACTATTATTTTTCTCATTGGTAGGGTATGATTTCATCCAAACATGCTTCTATTTTTACATAATGGAAGGCCTCTTACGATTACTCACTTACCACTTGACGGTCCTCAAGGTGGTGATCACGACTGACCCGGAGGACGCGCCCGGCCCGAACGTCACCCAGATCGACCTCCACGCCCTCTACCGCCTCTGGAGGGACGAGTGGAGGTTCGTCGAGCGCTACGACGAGAACAGAAGCAACCCCTATCGCCTCGCCAACATGATCAGGGAGACTTTCCTGAAGATGTACGATTGGCAGCTCGGCCATCCGGAGGTCAGGCGGCTGATCGAGGACGAGTCGCAGAGGTTCGACCTGGTGCTCAACGAGGCGATCCACCCTCTGATGTTCGGCCTCGCCTACAGGTTCCGCTGTCCGCACGTCGGGATCAACTCGATGGGACTCGTCGACCTAGTGCATCTGTACGTCGGGTCGCCGATACATCCCGTCGCCTACCCGGACGCCTTCCTGCCCTACGAGGCTGGCAAGATGAGCTTCTGGCAAAGGGTGAGTACGCAATGTCCTGTCTTCGAAGCGGGGCTCATCTGTGCACCGTCTTTTGTGTCTCGCTAGATTGTCAGCACGTCAGTCTTTCTCTTTCTGACCGCGAACGTTTATCTTTCCGGGGAAAGAGAAGAGACTGCCCTTCTGGAGAAACATTTCGGGAAAGGTATTCCCAAAATGACGGAAATGTTGAGCGAAGTTAGCATGATCCTCGTCAACACCCACCCGGCCTTCATCAATCGTCCCTTGGGACCAAACGTGATTAACATCGGTGGTGGTTTGCACCTAGAGCCGCTGAAACCGTTACCAAAAGTAAGTCGCTATCCCAGTTTGGAGGTTACGTGTTAGACGTCTCTGTTCTATTCTTCTGTTCTGCTCAGGACCTGAAAGCCATGCTCGACGCCTCAGAACGTGGCGTCATCTACTTCAGCCTCGGCACCAACGTGTTGAGCAAGAACGTCGCCGAGGAGTCCCTGTCGATCTTCATGGACGTCTTCAAGGAGTTCCCGTCCTACGATTTCCTCTGGAAGTTCGACGTCGAAGTCCCGGACCTGCCGAGCAACGTGAAGGTCTCCGAGTGGTTCCCCCAGCGGGACGTCCTGGGTAAGGCCTCGAATCCTGAATCGTGTCGTGGTGATCGTAGCGTCGTTCCTTCCGAAGGTCACCCGAAGGTCAGGGCGTTCATCACCCAAGGCGGCTTACAGTCCACCGAGGAGGCCATCTTCAGTCACGTGCCCATGGTGATGATACCGTTCGTGTACGATCAGGCCGCGAACGCCCACATCTGCGCGAGGAACGGCCTCGGGGTGCTGCTGGAGAGGGACGATCTCACCAAGGAGTCCCTGAAGGCGGCGTTACTCGAAGTCATCGGAAATCCAAAGTAAGTTACAAGCCAGGTCGGGAATCAAGTTTGGTTTGGGAATACCGAACGTGCTACTCGATATTTTGGTACTCGCTTGTTGCTTGACTTCTCCTCTATTTGGACACTTGGTTTATTCGAAGCGTTGAAATTGGTTTGTCTCAGGTACAGGGAGAGGGCTAAGTACATGGCCGATTTGCTCGCGGATCAACCAATGACGGGCCTCGATCGGGCGGTGTGGTGGACCGAATACGTCCTGAGGCATAAAGGGGCGAAGCATCTCAGGAGTAAAATGTTAGACCTGCCGTTTTATCAAGCGTACCTGTTGGACGTCTTGGGATTCTTTATTTTAACTCCTTTAGTAGTTTTGTACCTGATCAACAAAGTAATACAAAAGTATTTGTATAAATTGTAAAACTGGACGTTTTAATTTGTTGTGAAAAATGTGAATGCCCAAAGGTTACGAGGTAATGGATACGCTGTTTTCGTTTTAATAATGACCAATTTTATGATGACATAACAGACACGAATCTTTTATCCATTTTAAACATCTAATAACTGGTAATTTTAAAGTGACAATCAAATAACATGACGTGTCCATTCAGCATCATCACGCAATTTTTTCCAAAAACAACTCCTCCTGTATATAAACCGTCCATACTCTAAACACGCACGTTATTACTTTCGGTAAATCAGGTAAGTGAATATCACATACAACACACCATTTTCGATTAGAAAGTGCATCTTATCTCCACTACCTGTAGTGAAAGTTGTATAAAATTACCTGCACTTGCATTCAACGGCGAATTGCGATCACTTGCACTGGGCCTAAGGTAAAAATCTAATTAATTAAGTTTGAATCGTCTCAATCATTAAGGTTCCAGGTGACCAGGAATGGTGCTGTCGTTGGATAGATGGAGGGGCAAAGTGGCGATCGTTACAGGGGCCAGTTCAGGCATAGGAGCTGCCATAGCTGAAAAGCTGGTAGAGGAGGGATTGTTGGTAAGGAAAATATCATATTTTGTACATCAAGAAACGAATTTAATTAATTAGTAATAAGGATAAATCCTGGGATAAATCGATGACCACGGGAATAGGTAGTTAAATTGAAGCTAAAAGTTTTATAAAAATTATGTTGAGAAAATGTCGGTGTATGTGTGTATGTATGTAGATCAATCAATTGCTTCAGGATAGTCAGTTTTTAAATTTATAGAGGAATCACCAAATAGAAAGGGAAACGCCCCAGAAACGCTTTTGAGACAGCCACATTCAATCGCCCTGCTGATTGGGATGATGCCTGTGAAGGCACCAATGAAGGAAGGCAGCTTATTCAAAATATTTCTTCCTTGTGGTATCGTATTATTCCCATTTCCGTCGTTAGTTATTCGTTGCCTGAATTCAAAACCTAACCCCAAATTTACTGTATAGGAAAGTTTACAATTTATAGTCCATGGGATCCCCGGGTCTAAACCTTCAAGTGTTTGATATTAGTGCTTTTACCTTCTCACATTCAGAGTGCAGAAGCTGCACGTCTTCCTGGAGCACCTGAAGGACCCGGGATGCCTGGAATACCAGCCATTATTTATTACCTATACGCATTATAGGTCGTTGGATTCGCCAGGAGGCTCGATCGCATGCAGGAAATGGAACGAAGACTGTCCGGGAAGAAAGGGAAATTTTACCCGGTGAAGTGCGACGTGTCCAAGGAGGCCGAGGTCCTGGAAGCTTTCCAGCACGTCACCGAGCAGATAGGGCCCGTGCACGTCCTGGTGAACAACGCCGGATTGGCCCTAACGGGGGACTTACACAACGGCGACGCCGACAAATGGAACACAGTGTTTTCCGTCAATGTGTTAGGTAAGAAATGTTGTGAGACACCCTGTATAGATCGCTGATTGACGTAGGCAAATACGTAGGTCGTAGATTACGTAAGTATCAATATCCCCCTGAACCACTTGATCTAAATTTTAATGCAATGGGTGTTCAGTTGCACAACTGTTATTTAGTGCAAGTGCAAATGGGCATAGTAAATGAGTGTATTTGTATATGTTCAGATAAAATTGTCATAAATGACGTACGTCGTAGATGAAGCAAATGTGAATACCACCTTAAACAAATTGTTAGAAAGTTCAGTATAACGGGTGTTCAGTTCGAATGTTGCAACCACGTTGGTCTTTATTTAAGCAAGTGTCACAATACATAGTGTAATGAATGTTTCCAATTTAATGAACCAAGTTCTAATTCTTTTTTGTCTAATTCCACGCGGCATTTTTAGATTTGAAACCTTGTTTTTAGGGTTATGTGTGGCGACAAGGGAAGCTATCAAAGACATGGACAAGCACGACGTGGACGGTCACATAATCCACATAAACAGCGTCGCGGGCCACTTTATCCCTAATTTTCCCGGCTTGAACGTTTATTCGGCGACTAAACACGCAGTGACGGTCCTCGCTGAGACTTTAAGAAATGAAATGGCCAGGGCGAAGAGGAAAATCAAAGTAACGGTAATAGAAATACTATAGAAAATGGAGTGGTTAAAATAACCGCAATGAGGTTAGCATTAGCTAATGTGGTCAGGTGATCGAAATCTTCAAATCCCCCACTTATCAAGAATACAAGAATTAAAATACAAATTTTCCATTTAGCCATCTGATATTTTTGTATTGGTTTAGAGCATAAGTCCGGGACTTGTCAGGACTGAGATTTTCGACGTGAGCGGCATGGACAAGACCGTAATCGACCAGATGCCTTCCATTTCCTCGGAGAGCATAGCGGACTGCGTCGCCTACGTCTTATCCACTCCTCCTGAAGTCGACGTAAGTCTTTGATAACTCCCCTTGAGTCTTAAACTTGACGTTCGTGACGTTTTCAGATATCAGAGCTCACCATCAGACCCGTGAACGAAGTTTTGCCGTAATTACACGAGATTTAATTACATGACAGATGTTTTAAAATTCTCAAGGATTTCCAATAAGGTGTGTTGTATCCTACCTCAACACTATAGTAGAAATAATGATAAAATGGCCTCAACGTTGTCGTCGTAAACTCATTTTTTGATGTAGTTGTTTAATTGGAGAAATTCTTGAGAATATTAAACGGTCTTCGATTGTTTTACACAAATAAATGGTCTAAGGTTTACCAATCGGGAATTGTAATTCTATGGAATAGGCGGGTTGGAGGTTTTCCCCATTTATTGCAGGTCTTTGTGTGGCATTATAGCCTCTTGTTATCGGTGAAGGAGGTAGTGACAATAGCAATATAAGTGTAAAATTTACTGATAGATTTCAGAAAAAATATTCAGTGGGTTTTTCAGGCATTTCAGTGGGTTCATTTGATTTCGCACCTGTTGACGGGGCGTCATCGAGTAGTTCCTTTAACTAAGAAGTACTATTATTCAAGTGTCAGCCAGCGTCCAAACACCTCCTAACGTTAATCGAAGAAACTCTTAACGGCAAGGTACGTCCCGGAGACGGTCCCGAAGGCGCCGAACGCCATGATCGCGACGTCCTTCCAGAGCACCCAGTTCCAGCGGCCCCAGTCGCCCCAGTTGACGACGGCGTCCAGGAGCGACGGCAGGAACAGGCCGAGCATGCCGAGGCAGAGCGCCCCGACGAGGTCTATCAGGGAGTCGAGGTGGTGGCCGGCGGCGGCGGCGATCCCGACGATGAACGCGACCGACAACGTCCTCATGCAGACCTGGGCGAGCCCGTGGCGCTCCTTCGGGACCCTCCCGGCGAGCTTCTTCCACAGCAGCAGCATCGGCACGTAGAACTGCAGGGTAAAAGTGAAGAAGACCGCGACGGAGACGCAGCCCTGCACCACCTGGGCGGCGCTGCGGAGAAGATTTTTAAAAATATGGTGATTCAGAATTTGAGCCCAAAATTTTCTTTTCAAATTCGGCATGAGGAGCAAGGAATTCATCTACTTACGTCTCTCCCGATGGCAGGTTCTGCGTAATGGCCGCCTCGGTCGCCTCCCCGAACGCCAGGTACCCGAACAACCCCACGGAGGTGTAGAGCGCGACGACGACCGTCATCGCGACGTTCAGCACCCCGGTGCAGCCGAGGAAGCGAGGGGTCTCGAGCGAGTTCTCCACCGGCATGATCGTGCCGATGCCCTCCATGGCGAACAGCACGGTGCTCATGAACGAGGGGAAATTAGAGACCGACGTCGCCATTTTCCTCTTCGACACGTCGACGTTGCTCATCTCGCTGAAGACGTAGTAGAGCGTGACGCCGAGCGTGACGATCATGGTGACGTTCGCCGTGAACGAGAACGGCACCAGGTACTTCAGCTCCCTGAGCTGGCAGCAGATGATCAGCGGCAGGAGGATCATCAGCTTGTACCATTGTGTCCAGGACTCGGTCTCGGGGTAATAGTAGGAGGTGAGCTGTGGAATTGACAGGATATGAACGGACCTGGTATAACCAATCCATCGTGGAGTTCTTGGTTGTCTAAGCCATCAAGGTGAAGCAACCACTGGCGTTACACCAGGTATCCTCAGCAACGCCCCGTTGGGTCAATGATTTATTGCTTGTTATTGAGCTTCTCATGGTAGTCTTAAGAGTTTCATTATTGGGCCATAACACGTACTGGACATACATTGGCACTAAATGGACATCCTGGGCATAAATTGGACCAGGTTACGAGGTAAAATAAATTGGGTTACCAGGTTACTAAGGTGAATTCGCCTGAATTAATATGAGCACTTAAATTATCAGATACATTCATGAGTTCTCTTTTATGTTATTGTAATTTACTTACTTTTGCTATGGATTCTGATATGTACACGACGTACGCTGCACATGTGAAGGAATACGTCAAAAGAAGCGCCACTTGTATGGAAATCCTGGAAAAGAAATGTACCATAACTCATTTTCATCTCGACACTCGCTTGGTTAATTACCCTGTAATTGCCCTTTTGCCTCATACTATTATATTTACTATCAGTTCAATTAATTAGTTAAGTAATTACTTTTTCATTCGTTAAGTTCATTGATTTACAAAATGAAGTGGCTGATTGATAAACCTTATCACAGAAGAGATTTGGAAATTGAGATTAATTGGGAAATCTGATCGAACTTGAAAAATAGAAGTATTATCGTATAAATACAATAAACCTCCATTCTACTGAACATACTTCCAGAAGTTTGGAAGGTTTTCCAGGGTATGTTAGGGATTCGTGGATTTCATACAAACAGCTACAGTTAAACGGTTATTGGAGTCCCAGGACTACCGTACAGGTAACATGGACAACTAAAAGTCGTAGAACTTGAAAGAATCTTTTTTGTAAGCAATGCAATTTATCCCATAGAAGCAATGGTTCAAGCTTGCACCTTCTTGCAAAGCCCCTTAACCTCCAAAGGGAAGCAATGCCTCATCCAAAAGTAGCAGGGCTTAGAAAACCCTTCCCATAATTTTGTTAATGCAGCATATCTTGTTTCATTTGTACAATAATTCAGTACCTGCAAAACCTGGCCCATGGCCTGAACCTCTCCGGTCCATTCTTGAGTACTGCCTCGGCGGTCTCCTCGAATCCCAAGCTCGGGGCCTTGGTCCTCGCGCACACGTTGTAAGAAGCTAAAACCTGTTCCATTTTATTCCCCGATCTACCAGCTAAGTATCGGGGTCCAGCTCATCCCCAAGGATTCTCCTTGGAGGTGGTCTGATCGCCCTGCACTTACTAACAGATTGATGGAGTACGTGCACAGGAAACCTATGGCGATGGTACCGATGGTACCCACGACGAGGCCGGCGGTCTTGAAGGCTCGCGGCACTGCCAGGATGCCGGTGCCCAGGGAGCTCTTCAGCACGTGGATCAGGGCCCCCCAGAAGCTAAGAAAACCGAAATTTTTTATTTGTATTGTAAATGTAGCTACTCGTTAATTTTTCTAAAAAATCTTATAAAAGCGGCCTGAGGGATGCTAAAGATAGTAATCAAGAAAATTAAAGGGGAAAAATTATTTCAACAATTTTGTTAGTAGCCCTTAGAAAAAATTTTTGAAGTCAATTTAAAATACTACTGACTATCCTTCTTACGTATTGGGATGTTCGATAACTCTGTGCATGAAAGGGTCGTAGTCTCCATCTTCGACTTGAACGTTTTTAGTTAGAGTGGCTCTAAAAAAACAAAAATCAACCAAAATCTCCAACGACTTCTCAAAATTTCAACTCACGCCGAACTGAAGTTATCTTTCGCCATGCGGATAATACAACATAAATCACTATAGCAAGTAATTATGGGCCTGATCAGCGCCAAATGTCGCTTACGAAGTTATAGCTGAGATTCACTTAGACCTGACATGGAAATATAATTAAATCGACGTTTGCCCTGGTTCTCGTGCAAATGATTTAATGCGGTAATTGTTAAGCGTGATAAGCGCCTTGTCTGATTTTTTCTCAGGTAATAAAAACTTTAAGCTTCAGCAAACCAAGCTTAACAATCACGTAAGTTATACAGAAAGTAGTAGATATCATTTGAAAGAATTAAGAAAATTCAAAGTGTTTATAGTAGTTTCGATATTGTTTGACAGCACAATTACTGTGTAAGTATATGAAAGTTATTAAAAAAAGCTTGCTTCACTACCTTATTTTAAGCACAAAGAAATCAAACATTTTTAATTTATGATATAAGTATTTACTACAATAATATAATAATAATAGTAATAATAAAAATCACCATAATCCTAGCTACTTTTTTTTACAAGCAACCTACTCAAGACTCACCACTTTTCATTTGTTGTACTCTTAATAGAAAAAACTTCAATGTTTCATATCGAAGTACTATCTATAATTAATCACAGTGTAGGGGATTCGCACATTAAATGCGTCTGTCCTGTTATCGAGCGATATCTCGATTGGTTTTCCTTCAAGTGGTCTCGTTTGGAATTAAAATCTATTCGTACAGAGGGAATCAAATTAAAAAAAATAATGTATATTACAATTAAATGTGCACATCGAAAATGGGGAATTTCTCAGTACAATCAGCTGCAATTTTGTCTTCAGAAAACGACTCGATTATATCAAGGATGTTATAGGAAAGTCATCAAGGTTTTTTCAGATTATTTTGTGATACAACAGACTTAAAGAAATTTTAAGCACTTGGGCAATGTTTTACCCGTTTTTGACAGTACCATCATAAGTTTTTCAGCCACTTTTACTCAAAAATTCACTCAACGAATGTGTTTTACTTCGATCTACTGATCAACGCCTTTCCGTTTTTATAACGAGTGAGGCTGCTCTTTAGAAGCTTCTTCATTCGTCACAATCAATAAAAATTCGCAGATTCTTGAAGCAAAAGGTACCTACGCATATTAAATAAAACGAGTCTTTTCAATTCACATCTTATATTTGTACAGCGTGGCGTCGAACCCGTGCTGCCCCATGACGAAGTCCACCCAGGCGACGAACGTCGCGACGTCGACGTACACGCCGGGTGTGTCGGCGACACCGCACGTCAGCCCCCACGAGACGATCCCGACCTGCTCGAACCTGCCGGGCGCCCCCTCGATCGGGCAGACGAGCGGGCCCCCGCCGTCGCCCCTGCACGTGTCCCTGCCGGGCTCGCCGCCGGCGCACATGAAGCTCGCGTGGAGGCGGAACAGGGGCCCGAGGCGGGCGCCCCGCAGCGAGGCGAGGCACTCGTGCCTCGGTACGACCGGAAGGTCGGTCTTCTTCAGCGTCGCTTGGTAAGCGCCGCGGCCGTGGGAGTTCTTGCCCCAGCCGGAGGCCGTGCAGCGCCTCCCCCCGAGGGACGGCGAGGCAGGGAGGCACGCGAGGCCGACGTGCTCGGCGAGGACGAACGGCGAGTCGACGAGGACGACGGCGATGTCGTTGCGCAGCGAGGCGGCGTGGAACCGGGGGTGCAGGATCACCTACAGAGAAACATAACCTCATTAATTTAAACAGCTGGTAAAAGCTATTCATCCTACTGTGTTAGTCATTGTAAGAGTTAGCAAGAGTTAGTACATTGTGACGTTTGTTAGTCAGTAATTAACTAGATACTTAGTAATTTAGCGATAATTTGCGAGTAATAATCGGAATTGTACATCTCTAATGAGTTTTCCTCTAATTCTTACCTTAATAAAAGTTAGTCAGCCTAGTCAGTTTAGTTTCTCAGGGACAAATCATTATTGTTCCTTACCTTTTGGACCTTGCGGTCCTGATGAGGCAAAGGTTCACTGTTGGACTCCCAGTTCCATTCGCCCGCCCTAATGGTGAAGGGACCGCGACCTGTCATGCAGTGGGCTGCTGTGATCGCAGCCTGGGGGTGGATCAGAGAAGCACCACATCTAAATACACATAAAAAGACTTAGTAATAATAACTGAGCAAACTGTTTGAGAATTGAATCGAAACGTGGAACTAATTATTTTGATTCTCTTTTTACCCTACCTGTAAGTGTCTCCCTCCAATATCCCCAACATCCAAGGGAACTCCGCGAATCTCGCCTCGTTGTTCTCTCCCAGTATCCTGAAGCCGAAGAAGTCGTCGTACCGGTACCGGGGGTACCTCCTTGCCGAGGGCGCCCCCTCCTCGGGGGAGAAGTTCGCCCTCTTGCCGCACTCGACGCGGCAGCACACGTCGAAGAAGCCCTTGCAGGGGGCCGAGGAGTTCCTGCCGAGGTCCAAGGATCTAAAACGAGAGTTCATCAATGGCATGGCTCAAGTATCGCTTTAATGGCGGTATGGTTTAATTTCTATGGAACATATGAAATTATGAACAATTATAATAGTACTAACAATCGTTTTAAAATTATTTCAATGGTGTTTAAAGCATTTCAATTATTTTGCTGTTAGTGCAGTCGTCTTTCGTAACTTGTGAATAATATCGAGGACATCAAATTTTAATTTGTGGTGAAATACACCCCTTTTTATCCCTTACCTGATATCGATGACATCCATTCCGTCATCGATCAATCCGCTGTAGTCCTCCTTGCATTGCCAAAACGGTACACAAACACAGTACTGATTATCTTGCTCTTCCTCGCTGTAATCGTTTCCTGCGTAACATTCGACGAAAGTAATGATATTAACAATTAGAAAAAGGACTAACGTGTCCATTGTCACCGAAATGTGTACTGACAGGGCATCTTCGGTCATTACAATTATATACCTGCCAGGTGATTAGGTGATTAAGGTGAGATGATAACGAGCATCTTTTCTGGGAAGGTGGAATAAGTGATGATTGGTTTTTGTGTTTGATGACAAAAATTCGTATGAATACTACGCATGACTGCTGACGAGTAAGTAAATGTACAGAGTGTTTACAGGCAGTGGTAGTTTTTTTTAAATTTTTGTAGGTAAATTGTTTGTTGCCTTCTCTCGTGACTGCTATTAATAATAAAACGAATATCATTAATAGCGTCACAAGACTGCATGTAAAATCTTCATAAAAATGTGTAAATGGGGCCTATATCATTTAAATTATATATTTCATATATATTGAGGAGGATAAAATTAACATAATCCATCGCATAATGGATAATTCTATATGGATCAAAATTTGGAGGTGATATTTTTCCAATTATTCCTCGCTATGAGTATATCTAAGGAAACCCTTCATAAGGGTTTAAAAATTTAGTAAAGCTAAATAAATCCACCAAATTGATAATAAGCCAGAAACAGATACAAGTATAGATACAAATAGTAGACATATTTTTCTGTCCTGTACAATTTATAATTGGTTTTAAGTTGTACATTATGCATTTTTGGTTTAACGTATAGGAACTTACCACTTGCAAGTATTATTATGTACGTGGTATACCTTTGTACTCACACAAACAAACAAATATTTCCTTTATTTTAAAAAAATTCCATCAAAGTATGAAGTTCGGATCTGTTTCTACACCATCCATGGGTCATGAATAATCGAGATCCCTGACATAGAACTCAACCTTCTAAAGTGAGGTTATGTACCGCTGACGTTTCGAACACTCCAATTTTTAAATTAATTAACGCGTTTTACACGTACATACCGCCCGATTGGTCCGATAAGCGTTATCTACGTTACGTCCGGCCGCTTATTTTCAAACCCCAGACCAATCGACGAGCCCAACCACCTGTGTAAGTAACTCACCACCGATAACCCTTCAGTAACAATAACACCCTCAGAATTACCACCCGTAGCCCCCGTCTAAACCTAACACATGAATCTCTGGACCGTCCTCGCTTTGATCTCCCTCGCCTGCGACCGGTGGTCGGCCGTTTGCTCGCTCAGCGAGCCCGCCGCCAGGAACACGACGAGGCTGCCGCCGTGCCGCGCCTGCAGGACCCTCGTCGAGTCGTTCAAGCACGGCCTCAAGAGGACCGAGAAGAATAAATTCGAAGGCGGCGACGCAGCCTGGGAGGAGGAGAAGCTCGGTAGCTACGCGACGAGCGAGCTCAGGTACGGAATGAGTCTGAGTGGACGAGAATAAGTCTCTATGAAATGTGATATTTCTAGGTTCGTCGAGATCCACGAGCGCCTCTGCTCTGAAGTCGGCGCCGGCAAGGAGCAGTGCTACGAGCTGCTCGAAAGGCACGACGACGACCTCGAGGAGTGGTGGTTCCGCAGGCAGAACGCCGGGGCGGACCTGCTCGAGTACCTGTGCGTCGAGACGTCGAAGGTGTGCTGCCCTGATCTGCACTTCGGCCCTGAGTGCAAACCCTGTTTGGGCTATCCAGACGGGGTGTGCAATAACAACGGGAAGTGCAGGGGCGCAGGGACGAGAAAGGGCGATGGGCGGTGCCACTGCGAGCAGGGCTACGCCGGCGACCTGTGCGACCGGTGCTCGCCGAGCCACTATGAATCATACAGGGACGACAAGATGTTCCTGTGCTCAGAGTGCTATGTCGCCTGCGAGGGGTCTTGTACGAAGGCTGGACCGACCGGCTGCGAGAAGTGCAAGCCGGGATGGTTGATGGATAAAGACAAAGGTTTTAATTTCTTAATATCCTTTATCTATACAAATATGAGGTGTCTTATGACATGAAACAATCCACGTCTAGTATAGTAGTTACCTTTTATCATTGATCGAGTCCAATGCTTTGGACGAAATCCAGATTTTAAGACTGATTGTATGTCTTTAAGCTTACTTCTATCGACGCCTTTACGCAGTGTTTACACCTAATCTTCGGTTTCAGGTTGCGTGGACGTGAACGAGTGCGCGGCCACACGGTCGCCGTGCACACCATTGCAGTTCTGCGTGAACAGCAATGGCGGCTACCGCTGCCTCGACTGCGACCGGTCGTGCGCAGGCTGCACCGGCGACGGCCCCGACATGTGCGTCGCCTGCGCCAGCGGCTACCACAGGCGCGACAACGTGTGCGTCGACACGTCGGAGGAGAGTCGCCGGAGCTTCGTCTCCTACAGCAGGTACCTGACGTACCTCGGGCTGTGCATAGCGACGTGCATCGTACTGAACAAGAACACGTACCTGGCAGCGTTCATAGGGTCGTGCGTCGCCGTGTACATCACGGTCGCTGAATACATGCTCAACGCGCCGCCTAGCCCCAAGGGCGACGTCGGGAACCAGATCGCGGAGCAGGTCATGAAGGCGTTTAACTGAAAGGTTGGAAGTTTTGGGGGCGATTTCGTTTTGTTTTAGCGTCTTCCAGTCGGTTAATTGTGGCAATGGGTGACACTCAGGGGGCCTTCTCGGGACACAGGTTGCCTCAGTGTTTCTCACTATCACTCTAACTGCACTCTTCAAGAGTGAATAGCTTGATTGCACATTTGGTTAATTTAGAACAATTGTGTTGTTAATTTGCATTGTATAACAGTGTAATAGCAAAAATATGTTGTTTTTAAGATTTTGTGAATTTTAAAACAGCAAAGTAATTTATTACCTTGTTAATTTTACTAATAAACCATTTTAGAAACCAAGTAAATCATTTTTTTTTTAAGTTGCGCCCTTTCTTGACTTTCTAGTAACGTATCTAGCGATAGGCAGGCAACCAACAATACGCCGCCCTGTCGTATCTTCAATGATTACGATCGAAAGTTATCAAATGATATTACTTCCATACATTATTATACCCTAAACGTTATCAGGTAGCAAGGTATATTATTACTTTAAATTTGGGCTATAGGCTTATGGGTTAGTAACCCAAGATGGCGTAGTTCCACGGAACGTGGAAATCGGCGCAAAAATACAGTTTACGTACATGTGGGTTCCTCTCGCGTTTCAGAAAAGTCGCCGCGACGTCCCAAATAGTTGCGTGACGTTGCGGCGTCTATTTACAAACTGCCACGGTTTTAACGTTGCCAAAGTTTTGTATTTTTAAATAAGCCCGCAGTTTTGTATCTCTGGAATACATCTATCTCTCCAGTCAATCAGTGCGTTACGGTTCGGCGCGTCGGACGCACACGCACGCTCGCCATCTTGTTTATATTTCCCATTTTCCGATAACACGCGTAAAGCACACGTAAATAGATCCCCGACGAGGCCTTGACATGGTAAAACACCGCTCGTAATACGTACTACATACATACACACACACACACCAAAAATAAATAAACAAAATTAAAATTATGGAACTCAGAGACATGTCACGAAAGGTAAATTGGAATGTTTTTTTTTTTCGAAAAAAAAAAATATGGATTCTTCGTTTTTTCCTCCATCTAACCTATTAAAATGTGAGTGTTATTTTTATCGTTGTCCCTCCATGTGTGCGCGTGGTAAGTTTTATTAACGCTTTAATTTTCAACAACTAATTCGCAACGTTAAAAATACATTTTTAAAACGAGATGTTACAATCTTAACCGTGTGCAACTCGAGGTAGGCACGTCTAATCCGCGCGCCGCTATACTGGTCACGTGATAATTTCCACGGCCTCCATTGGCTCGAGCACACCTACACGAAACCGAAAAGAAAAAGGTCGCCTGACGGCGATAAAATATAATTTACGAGCAACTGAGGACTGTAGGTTTACCGACCGTAGATTAATGCGTCATTGCGCAATCTCCAGTTTTATTAAATGGGTCTGTATTAAGCGTATCTACATGATAACGCAAGAAAATTGGAGTACAAAGCTGCATTATGCGCATCTTTGAACGTCACGTGACGAGTTTTTAGAGTAAAGTCGGTTTCTGCGCAGTTTGTTAATGCCCATGTGATAAGTTTCAGAGCCGTGAACAAAAACATTGGTCGTAAAAGGGTTTAGTGCGTCGCTCAAGACTTGTATTTTAGAACCTTGATTGCTGTCATCCTGTATAAAAGAGGAATTATATGACAGCGTTTCTTTCTCAGCTCTTTAAAAAGACAAGTATAACGTCTCTCACGCCGTTTTACGCATTTGCACCGCCAACTTTATTTAGTCGTATAATACATTCCATTCCACGTTTTCAGAAAACAGCTGAAGTGGTGACCAATGATTTTTTTTGAAAGTAAAACTGAGTAAAACATACTTATATTTTATGCGATATACATTGGTTCTTGTAAGAAATAGAGACCAGGAAAAGGTAAATTAAGTAAAAACGGTGATTTATCACGGAATCCACGCCTTAACGTTAAGTACTCCGTTTCCTACCAAGTAACGATATCTGGTTTCGACCGGTTCCGCTCCGATCGAAGCGTGATCGATCGCGAGATCGATCTATGCAGATCGATAGCCTTTTCGTGGATTGTTTCGGTTCCGCCGGTGCGCAAACGGAACCGGTCAGAACCGGTCGGTTAAATCGATCAAACGACGTCGATTTCGACAAGTCAATTGAGGCGCGCGTCCGAATATTAATAATTCCAGTCAATTACGGCGGCTACGAGTCTTTTTTTAAACTCTTCCGTCTGTTAATAATACGCGATACGAGGGGAGATACGAAGCGAAGAGAATATTAGGAAGACTTCTGGTCTTCTGGTAGCTGCTGCATTAAACAAGGATTCAGCTGTAATGGTTCTCACGATCATTACCTACCAACCTACCTACCTACCAACCTAAGCACTACCTCTATCTGCACTAATCTCAACTAATCACTCCTGGGAATAGTTCAACAATTGTTGGAACAAACCGAAATTACCTCATGGCTGATGGTCCAATCTCATATCCTCCTGTAAGGAACAAAACTAGCTCACCTTGTTAGACAATAAATCCCCCTTAGACTACTTAAAGCGTATAAACACACGTCATATCCCCGACCAATAACTCTCCCGTTTTTTGGAGCGTGGGAGTCCCCTTTGGAGACAGCCGGTCTGGTTCCGAGGGAGAAATGGGAACGCGTGACGTCACGGCGGGAATTCGACATACGTAAACATCCATTCCTGAAGGATAAGGGAAGGAGACATAGGAGGGCGGGGAGGAGACGATTTTACTCCCAACAGGAGAAATACTGCGCTTTGTTCTCTATCCGGGGATTTATTAACAAGGAACAAAAGAATTCTTGTACGGAAAGGTCACGGTTGGTAACTTTTGGAACTTTGCTGGTGCGTGGTTGGGCTGAAATTAAAGGAGTGAGTAATGATTATAACCATATTTACAATATTTCGTCAGGTATGTGGTGTTATAAGACGTGTTAATGACGTGGAGTAATTTCTAAAGTCCCCCTTCTACTTTCCCCTTCTGTTTGCTCTGCCTTTACCTGTCAGTGTAATAATGACTACTGTTAAAATTGGTGAATTATCACCGCGCCAGCACGTTTCCATGAATGCAATTACGTTGTCGTTTCGCAACAAATGTTAAACTTTCCATAATCGACTCTCTGTCTCTGCAGCGTGGGTAATATGAATTTTTACAACACCCTGCGACCATAAAAAAAAAATTAACGAAGCGCTCGTAAATTACAATAAACCTACAGAGACCGCGGGAAAACTCTCGGCAAAATATTGACAACCGGAGAGAGGAGTAATTAAGAGTTTATTTTTAAACGAAAGCTGCGCAAAAATAGCTTCAAGAGTGTATCTGATAATGTCAAAGTAGGATTTAAAGTACGAGAAGTACCGATTCGAGGAATGAAGAGAGCGATGAAAATTTTCGATACCTGCGCATCGGATCGGATCGGGTACGAACGCGCATGTCTGACTTGGGCCCTACCGTACTTGACCAAAATTTTATTTTACCGAAAACACGGTTACTTAACGATTAATTAATCGATTATTTTCAGTTTTCATCGTCGTAATTGAATTCCACATCGACCGGTGACTTTAACACGTTTTAATTAACGCGTAAATAGGTATGTTGTTTACTTAAACGAAAATAGAAGAAGAAAACAGACACACGCACACATACAGGAGTTGCAATCGACAATTTTGTAACTTTACGCTTATGCAGCAACTACCTGCGCTTGTAATCTGCAATGCGATAGTTTGTAATTTCATTCTCCGTAACGATATCATGTTATAATTATTTGACTAACTAAGCAAGTAGCTAAATAATATGGCTGTACACAATGATATCAGTTAAATTTTCGGATATGTTTTTATAATTGCCCAAATTATTATTTCCCCTTGTATAATTTTGGGTAAGTAAGTACCATAAAAGAATTTACCTGTTTGGAACTCTACGATAGCCGCAGGTAGTCTAGCAATTTGCCTTTAACAACCCTCTCTCTAACGCCAAGATGACAATGGCCACCAGTCCTTTTTGGCCTGCGAAGTCATTTTGTTTTTAGCTACACTAGTTCTACTGGCGTGTTGTAAATATTATTTCCTTGATGGATGTTACAGCAATGCGATGATATGTATAATAACACACCAGGGCAGCTTTGTATGAAGGGTTGTAAGTGTTAAAGCTCTTGAAGCGTTATGAACATTACCCACTGGTTAAATAGAATACTCTCTGAACGTACACTTTTGTGTAATGATAATCAATTTGGTAACAAAGTTTCGGGCTGTTGAGTGTAATTTAATTAAAATCATTGCCGTTCAAACAAATGGACCAATGGAACCTAAAGTCCAAATGGACCATGTTGGTCATAAGCGTTACTTGTTGTAAGTACTTGCTTGCCTGATAAACAAAGACTAAAATAATCTCCTACTTTTCTCAAATCAAATGAAAACTAATAAAATTGAACTAATTTGCTCCATCTTCTTTTTAACAAATTAAAGACATGATTACAATACCTCATAGAGGGAGGTCCTTTGTCTCCTATCACGAATGTTACAATCAGCAATGTGGAAATTTTCCTGGTTGTCTTGACATTTGCAATTGCACTCGTCAAGTGCGTGCACTCGACGTACTTAGGACTTATGCACCGTAGGCAGACATATTTCTGCTTGGCCATTGCCCAGCGGTAATATTTACTGTCCGCAAAATTGTATTGTGTCAAGGGTCACTGGCGGCTGTCCCAAGCAACAACAAATTCGCTAGTAAAACGCCAGGAATAAGTAACAGGCGTCGATTAGACCGTCATCTAGTTTCTCATTAGACGCCCTTAAAATTCTAACAAGCTTAAAACGCCGAAGTAAAAGTTGATCTGCGGAATACAGCTCGGTGGGTAATGGCGGTAACACGTGTGCTTGAAAATATGAGAAAGTAGCACGTGTACAGTAATAACTATGACACAGCTGACAGGACTTAGTGAGTAATAACCATAACACTCCATGATGAAAGAGCTCTCCGAATACGCTAAACCGTAGTGAGTAATAGCTATAACACGTGTCGGTAGAAATTGAGCCTCAAAAAGAAATGAAGTAACCTACATTCAACCAACGCCATTATAACATAGTAACTTAAAACTTTAAAGAACTGCCTTTAAACGCCTTGTCCAGTGTGCTCTAATGGTCCTTTCACAATTTAGATAACTCCCAGTGGGTAATAACCATTGCATGCCTCTCATTGTCCCTTAAACTTGTCCTTCTGAAACAAGAGAGTATATTTTCATTACACATTATTACATTACACAACTTATATAAAAGTCAGTGGGTAATAGCCATAACATGTGTGGGGATGTTTCTTAACATTTTTTTTTTCTGAAAGAAAGTAGTGAATTTTCCGTCGAGTGGAGCAACTGTGTTGTATTGATTCTCGCTGTACTGAAATTAAACCACATCACCAACCCCTGTCACTTAACAAAGTTATGTTAATAACTGAAATGAGGAAAATATCCTTACGATATCGATGTACTGAACTTCAAGGGGTGAGTAATGACTATTACAGTTGTGAATATACTATACAATAATAATAATTATGTAAATTGTTAACAGTAAAAACAAAGATAAGTAGGCCAGTGAGTAATAATAATACTAAGAAAGGTGGGTGTTACAATTAAACCTAGTGTGTAATAATGGTCATTATTCCATTGAAAGTTTAGCCAGTAAGTAATAGTGGTATTACCTACTGCTACATCTGAATAAATACTAAACTGGTACTCAGGATTAACTTTAACTCTTAATGTAATTTAATTAAGATAAGGAAACAAAGGAAACGTCAATTGTTTGTTGAAAATTTACTTTTACCGGTCACGCCGTGTGATATTTCAAAAGAAAGGACAGGTGAAGATAATTCAACAATTCCCTCCATCGTAAATACATACGTATTTCGTTGCATAATATTATTTACATTAACACAACGTTGTTAATAAATTCTTTATACAACAAGCAAAGAGTCACGTTGCACGTCTCGGAATTAATTAATAGAAAAATTAAATGTTTCAATTCGAGGAGAATTTTGGCAACGAACCTATGACGCAAATTTACAATTGGGGAATTTTTGGCAAATTAATTAATGAACGAGCAAGATATCAATTGGTACAAATCGTTATTGCTTCAATGAAATGTTTTTAAAATTCAGTGATTACTGAGAGAATTTGGTTAAAATCAGAATGGTTAAAAAAATTTTGGTTTAAAAAAAATGGTATTCATTTCGTTGATTTAAGATTTTTCTCATGACGTAAACTGATGGATTTGCGTTGAGATAAAATCAAATCTGTCACCAGGGAGCTACTACGAGATAACGTGCAGTAAAGCTCGCTATCTAAATTTTCTAAGTTGGATTTTTATTATTTTCGTTACACACATTGTATTATTAATATTAATGATTTCAGCGATGCGATAAATGGTCTCCATTAAGGATAATAACCAGTGGTATCGGCACCAATAAAATTTGTTTAGTGTCATTAACGATACTGTTACGAAATTGTATCGATAATTGGAAATTATTTATCGATGTTTGTAAGAAATTTGGCGGTAAAAAAACCCGAAGCTTATTTTATCTACAGCGATAGACGCCGAAATTTGTTCCCTGAAAATATCGATATTCTTGAAAAAATAAGTGAAAAATATCGATATATCCTTAGGTCCCCACTATCGATATGTATTTTGCCCTGGAATAAAGTTCTGCTCAATATTTATGTGAATCAGAGTTGTCGTTCAAGTTTATATCAACGATATGCAAAATATCGATATTGTCGGTATCGATTCATAGTACTTTTTAATGTATTCAAGCAAAATAGTAATGGAAAATATCGATATATTTATAGTATCGACTTTATAAAGTCTACTATAGTCACGCCGAAAAAAATTCTGCTTAATATTTTCCATTCAAATCAACTATCGTTGTTTCAAGGGTACCTGCTCAAAAGTATCGATATTATGCCAGTATCGACTCGTCTGAGTATCGATATTCAGTACTCTTAACCTGATTTAAAATCAACTAAAGTCGATACTATGAATCACGTTACATGACTATCCCATGATCAAAATATTGATAGTGTAAAAATCGGTTGAAATTATCGATCCTCCTAATTTTGGGAGTCCTAATCTGACGCCAATTCTTATCTCGACATCATGAATCACGTTATATAACCCTTCAAATAAGTAGATAACATATAAATGTACTGAGAAAAGTATTAATTACAAAATTTCCTCGTCTTCTCCAAGAAACGCACTAATGACTCAGAATCAAAAACTTTCCGTGTTAATAGTAGAACACAGAAACTTCAGGGAATTATTAGTGATGTTAATATTAATTAACAATAATCCATTGTTTATCGTTAAGGGGGCGCAGAGCTGTTAACTACGTGACGGAATTAATTAACACATGCAATTAGTACGATTAGCGGTTGAGGATTAGAACACTAATTTTTTACGAGCAATTAGTCTCGAGTCGCGTCGCGGTATGAAGTGTCAATGATATCATTAGAGGCGTCCTTGATAACCACCACGTGATAACTACGTGACGGTTCCCATTGGGATAACCATTTTCTAATCAACGTCAGGAGACTTCATAAAAAAAAAAACAAAATGGGCGATTACACGAAAATTCCGGTACTTGTGGATTTCGTAACGTTACGTCGCCGCGTTAATTCGTAAAATACGTACTTAGGTTACTTTGTTTGATAAATTTTTGTCTAAATTGGTTGCATTGTGAATCACACTGTATATTTGTGTGTGTGTGTGTGTGTGTGTGTGTTAACGCTATTATCTTTAAGTAATGGCTTGTAGATAGCAAAAAGTTATGATTCATGTTTAAAAATGAGTTTTTAGCGCATATTTTACGATGTTAATGAGTCATGCTGAGTGTCAAGGTAAATGGAACAGTTTCGTTAATAAGAAACTAACGAGACCCTCCAAACGTTGACAACATGATATTATATACTTTTCACCCTTCGCAACATTTTTATATCTCAAAAAGTCTTAACAATATGTTTAATACCTCCTTAATATGTTAATGTGTACTTCAAAACTCCCTTATGTGCTCAAAAAAACAATTTTGGAAAACCCACTATCACAACATGCTTGGAAAGAACTAAACGATTTTACTTTAAGGAAGTAGTCGAGTCACTAAGACATTAATAGACATCCAGTTACAACGAAACTATCAAACTTTATCTGTTGAAGCTTCCTTAATAACTCTACAACGTTTAAACTTCGGTGCCTAATAAAGTTTTAATGTTATCAGCTACTACTTGTTCAGATAACAAGAGTTCTACAATTGTTAACAGCATTAAAATTCAAAAATTCATAACAAAATCAGTGAAACTCTAATTGCGGCGAAACTTCACACGCTTATCCAATGAAGGCTTCTTAATAATTTTTCAAAGTTACAACTTTGTACTTCACAAAGGGTTGTAGTTATGAATGTTTGTTCCACTAGTTAACTAAGTTTTGAGTATATTTGTTAAAATTTAAAATTCATAAAGAATTAACTGGAACTCTTATTATTGTGAAACTCTGTGAGTTTACTCCCTAAAGTCTCCTGAATGACTCTTCTGAGTTTGAATTTCGCACTAAATAAAGTTGTGAAGTTGTGAACATTTGTTTAACGATGTAATCGAGTTTCGTAATTAAGAGTAGAAATTTAAAAATTCATAAAAAGTCAATGGAAGTTTCAACTGCAACGAAACTATGAATGTATTGAGTGTTGCCTTCTTGATAGCTGCGCATAGTTTCAAATTCCTACTTGGGGAAGTTTTGAAGTTATAACGTCTCTAAGTATTAACGTGATAACGTTGATAATATTAAAATTTATGAATTTGCAGCAAATTCAGTGACAAAATATGACAAAACTTCATATATTTATTAACTAAGGACTATTTAAGAAATTTTTCAAGTTACAACTTTGAACTTCACAAATATTTATTTAATAAGTAAACCAACTTATATATGTTGTATATACGTATGTATATTAATAACGTAATTCGATGGTTGAAATCTATTAAATATATAATTTTAGCTACAATTGAGCAAATATTCTATGATATATGAAATATGCATTTTGTTTAAATTCGAGCTTTACTTGTGGATGTGTTCTTATCAATATGTACGTTTTAGCCCTTAATAAAGCTGAATATTTCATAGAAACTTAATGAATATTCTCAACTAGTGCATGTTAAAGATTAAAATAAAAGTATCCCTATATATAAGAAATATTAGTCCAAGGCGTAAGGAAAAGTTTCTCGAAAAAGATTAGGGACAAAAAGTGTTTCTTTTTGCCCCCTTTTTATTATTTTGAATTTCACAAGCTTTCGTTAATAACAAAATGTTAATTACGTTTTTGTTGACAAAAATGAGGCTAACAATGAGGCGTTAACAAGTGGCAAGCCATTCGCCTATCATGATTGTGGGTAAGTGGATGCGCAAATAGGCCTAAAATATACAAAAAAAAGGGGATCATACCCGACGCGTTTATGAACATTTATGCAAGCGCGACTTCCCCTTTCGCGAAAAGCTCCCTCTGGTCACACGAATTTCTTCCCATCTTTCTCTCTTTCTCTCTCTCTCTTTTGCCATGCTCCGTTACCCCTCCAGCGGTCCCCACCACTGGGCGAGCTATACGGGCTCGCGTCGAAAATCGTCGCGGCCCGTCCCCGTCCCATTGCAAGTCGAGCTTTTCGAAAGGGAAGCAGCGTAACGCCGATTCCGCTTATTGCCTAACCGTCTGCGGAGCTGCGCACAGTGTGACTCGTACCGGCGGGCCGAAAGTCGCATCGTAAAAATAATTCACGTTCGGAATTTCGCTTCCAGACGCGCGCGACGCTACACAAGATGACGAAAAAAGTCAATGAAACCGAGCCACTGCGTGGGGCTTACAAGGTATGTTTATTATTTTATTGTATTTTATTTTTTTTGGATTTCATGTTGGTGCGCTTTTTGTTTATTGTTGTTTTTTGTTTTATTTCGATTTATCGCTTTTTTTTGGGGGAATTTTTGAGCTTGCGCCAAGTTTTAACGGTCCCGACGTGACTCGTCTATTTTTACACGTCGGAACGTGCGCACGCGTGCGCCTCGCATTCCGACAACTATTACCGACTATAAATTATTGCTAGTGCGAAATCACCCAAAAAACGAACGATTGATTGTTAATTTTCTTCCGCGAGAAACGCGCTTTTCCGATAAAATCATAATGACAGTCCCGACATCGTTAAATTTCCATTTCGCTCCAAGTGCCATTTTCCTTTTGCCCCCCTCAGATTTTCTCCTCTAATCCAGATACCCTAAATTGCATTTGTTCACTACGTTAACGAGGAAAACTCTGGTCACTTCTCCGTACTTCGATTTGCTGGACTCAACACGTCTTTCACCCTCCTCTGACTATCTGAGGGTGCTTCATTCCCCTAGAGGGTCCAATTGAGACCATCACCATTCTTCTGTAGCATTTTTAGGTGAATGCCACATTCACCATTGTTTAGATTTCGCCAAAAAGTACACTAGTACGAGTATTCGCCCTTTCACACCTTTCACCTATGGAAATCAGGAAAATCTTCATTAAATTACCACAAAAGGTGCTTTAAAATCGGAATTTATTTGTAACTCTGAGCGTTTTTGGATCCTCAGTCCAAGTCCTCCTCGTCTCAATCAAAATTTTCTTCATGTCGGTCTGATGCAACTTCCGCCATTCGTTTATAAGAGTAATCGCCATTTTGAATGCGTCCAATTAAAACTCACAAGTTTCCTATCGTTCATAATTCGTAGTCTGGTGATGACAATGGCCGCCATTTTGTATTTAGGGTAGACGTTTTCAAAAAATCACCACAAATGTTTCTGGTGTAGTCTGACGCTTCAAAACGATGTTTAAAGGCAGGCTTGAATGAACTATGCACAACGACGCCATCTTGAGTTTACAGCTAAACTCGTGGAAGTGCAACTGATTCAGTTTCGATAGAAAAAATTGTTGAGAACTTCATAAATTGCTGATTACTGTAAACAGCTGCGGTTAAAGTACACGCGGAATGGAAAGTGCAAAGGTTTTATGTCGTAAAATAATCCATTACTTCATTACTGCTCCTTTAAAGATAACATACTCGAACGTGGCCAAAGCGACAGTTTTCTACCCCAATTTTTGAATAACTATCTCAAATTCTTCCAAAAGAAACATGTACTCAAAAATTCCACGATGCAGCCCCAATAAAATTTGAGGTAGGGTGAGTGTAGAACTAACGAATTGCCAAAAATCTTTTCAATCCTCCATTACCTAATAATAAGCACCTTTAACGTACGAAACAGGTCATGCCCGGAACCCACCGTGAGGTAACGTCCCGTTTCCTCATCCTTCTTCTAATTTTATTGTTATAACAACCCGTACTTGGCGTCTTTCTCTTTTCGATCTGTTACTGGTATATAAGTCGGTGACGTCATGGAAACTTACCGAGCCGCTTCGTACAAGTCTCTTTCGCTCCGTCCCTCTCTTTTCGTCGTCGCTCTTTCTCTCTTCCACCAACAGCTGCTCCACTTTGAGGACGGCCTGCGCTTGTGTCTGTGCCTGTCCGGGCCTGTTTGGGACACGCCATTCAATTCGGTTTCAATGAGAGAATTCTCGGAAGGCAAATGGCTCCGCTGCCCCCGGGCGACGCATACTCATTAAGACTACTTAATAGATAAAGTATGGTTAATTAGAGCGAAGTGATCGGTTCCGTTGTCGTTCGATTGGTCCCGGCTTATCTTATTTCCGTCCAATGGAATCCATCCCGTGTCGATAATGTTCCGATATCAGCCCGGTCCGATGAAACATATCGTTACTAATTTGGACGATTTCTATTGGATCAAACGTTACATCACAAGGTTAACAGTTGTAAAAGCAACACGTTTCATTGGCCGAAGCCGATTTGGAAGATTTCTATTGGGACAAACGTAATAGCAACAAATTCCCCAAAGGATTAATTCTGGATCGGTTCCGGCCGATGAGACGTATTGGTTTCGATACAAAAGCAATAGGTGACCAGAACAGATTTGAAATTTCCGGAATGATCCAGGAATGTTCCTGAAGCAATTTTGGGCATATTCTGTCCAATAGAACGTATTGTATTGGTCATGTAATTGTAGCAGTGGCGCTCCATTGGCTGGAACCAATACGGACAGATGGTTCTGGCTATGCTCTTATTGTTATTGAAACGAAGGCCACATTAGGTATCAATAGAATTTCTGTTGTGTTCAATGTGATAGCAAAGGAGTCACTAGACTAAAATAGTAAAGGCTTCTGATACTAGAATCGCCTTCTCATTGTCTAATTCCTTCATGAGGTTGTTGGTGTCTCTTTTGTTGCTCTTGGAGCAACTTCTTCAAAGAAAGGAAAGTGGAATTGGGATAAATCGTGGTGAGTGTTTGGCGCAGTCACCATTTCCAGTGAAGAGATAACCCTCAGAATGTCTGGATTTCACCTACTGATCTGGAATTCCTCAAATGTGTAAAATTGACACCAAAGCCCAAATGGCCGGATATTGAAATGGACAAAGTTGATATCAAGACGTCTCATCGGTTGAAACCGATTGGTCCTTTGAGCTATTGGTGCATCGGGCGAGTCTTTCTTACCTGCAAACCAGTATTTTTCCGTCAGCCGATTAGTTCCGTTAGAACGTACTTTTCGTTATCTAAAAATTGTTTTCCTTGGAATTGGCCGATAACCACTTCCTAGACTGTACTTGGCGCGTTTGCGGTTCGAAATTCGCGTCGCAGGGACGGACTCGCCACTCCGTCCTTTCTTCTAGAAATCTAAAAGGTGGAATTTTACGCGGATCATCCAGATCCGCCCTTCACAAGGTGTAAAGGATCTAATGGTATCGATCTTCCAAAATGTGCTGTGCGGGGAAACCCCTTTTGCTTTCCCTTTCCTTTTGGACCTTTTACAAGGCAATATTATTTTTGAAAGTTTATTTTTAACGTTCACTATCTAAAAAAAAAAATGTAGATCATTGTTATTGAGTCTAGTTTAAAAATATATCTTATTTTTTATTTTGAGCTGTGGATTTCCACAAGCACAAAGTTGTTATGTTACCTTATATAACAAACATTCGGCAAGCTATAAATATCTCTATGGATTAGGCTGTGGAAAGCTGGGAAACCTTCCGACCTTCCCCCACATCACATTAACAATTAGCTCTCCGAATTTATTGCTATATCGTAACGTTTGTTTACATGGAGTTTATCATACTTTCAATAGTTATTAATTTCTGGTTCACGCATCATTACCCAATCACACTACGAACATTAAAAATATTAACCGTGACTAATTTCACCAAAGTCCAGATATGGACAGGCGATAAAACGTTAATTACGAGTTTTTATTGGGGATAATTATGATTACAACCCAGAGAATGAGATAAGAACTTATACAATGTATGCACTTTGCGACAATTTTCTGCAATTAATTTTTCCATTTTGTTACGAAACCATTGTCACATTCATATCCACGTATTTGCAATAAAACCGTTTAATTAAAATTAGGAATTTAAATAAATTTAATTTCCTAACGCGACTCGAGATTATCGTACCGGATAATAAAAAAGTTAATTAACGATTTAATTACCTGAGAGGTTCTTTTAAGTGAACCTTTGTTCCTGATGGAAAGTTTCTGTCGTCATTTAACCTTTTTTTAATTCCATGTTCCCTTTGGTTCATCACGGGCATTTAACATTCAAAATGGCGGAGAACTGGATATCTGGTCATTTCGAACAATCGATTCGATTCCTAGAGGTTCCCATTAAAATTTTATCAGTACCACTCAAATTTCAAAGCAATGTCAAAATCGAGTTTGGAAAATTGGAAATTGGAATTTGGAAATCGACTTAAAGAGTTTTTTATGTGGATTGCTTTAAGTATCGAGTCGATACAGGTCATAAGTGTCGATCTTATAGTTCGATAATGCAACCAACGCCATAAATCGAATATGGTGTGAAACTATCGAATCGATCCTTAATGGTCCCCAGTATTTCGACAGTTGCGTTTTAAAATCGATAGTGTCAAAAAAATCGATGTTTTGAAGTGTGTTAAAAACGTATTCTCCTTCTTGTTAACTTATTATTGACGTTTACTGGAACAATCGAAAACGTGTGAATAGGTGACCTTGTTATAACAATGGAATCGATTCGAAATAATCGATTCTTTTTATTCATAGGTTCTTGAAATGAAGTTTAAGGATCGATAATTATGAACTATTGAATCGATGTACGATTTTTAATGCTTTTTGATTGCAATCGATACCTGTAGGAAGCATCGATAGTCCAAAAATAGATTTTCCAATGTGCTACTCTCGACTGGGTGCGAAAATAGAAAGTATCGATAGTGGATTAAAAAATATCGATTCTTTAAGGATCTGCCGGTGGCGAAAGCGCGTTTCGACTATCTCCTCGACTATTATCAGGCAGAACGTCCATTCATAGGCCAATAAAAGCGGTACAGTCTAGTTCCACAGTCGAAGCGTCGTCGTTATCAATTGTTAAAAATGTTTTATCGTCAAAGCGGAGGAACGTTAACAATATATCGATAAATAACGAACACGCTAGACGAAACAAGGACGCTCGTGCTTGCGCACTCACTCTAACACAATTGCTATTCATAAAAAACACGCATCGACGAATTCTTAAACGCCGCCTGGTAATTTTCCATTGCTGAGAATACAATACAACACATACATAACGAAATGGCGATGTCAAGGAACTGGTTTGCGAATTTCGCCACGCGCAGGAGCGGCGTTACAAGTTTTATGCACGGCATTAGAAAATCGGGAATTTGTTATAAATCAGAATTTGTAAACTAGCAAAAGGACCTTGACATTCAAAAATATGCTATATAACGACTAGCGGCATTTATTTCATCAGCCATCAAGCCAGATTTAGACTGTGGCGTACCACCCAATTCCAGTCCTCTTCTCCTAAGCCGGCATGGGATGAGTGTATATGATTTAGGGTGATTTATAACGTAATCGTAAAAGCACGAAAATATATGCTGTGACGTGGCCGGGTAAATATTGCCGCAACCGTTTTAATGGCCGCGTCGAAAGGGTCCGCGTAGATAACGCGATAACGTACCTACGCAACATATGCGACTGGTAAAAGCGACGCAAAACGTACTCCACCTTCGCCTACTTCAGGAATATCCCTAAAATCGAACGAAGTAAATCACATTAAATACACGCCTTATCTGTAATTCCTAAGATTGAAATTTTAATCCTACATGATCGAGTCGTTAATGAATTTATTGCGACAGAGCGAGGATCAAAAATCTTGTACCGACGTTTCCGATCAAGTGGTTTTATTAATAACCTCGTTCTGTACGTTATTACCGTAACAAGTAATTCATTAGCCATGTCCATTAGGGGACGTTCCGACATGTGAACAGGTGACTCACCCTGTAACTATTAATTTTATTCGACAAGGTGAAACAGATTTCCGCGTTATTAAATTCACTTTATGAATCAAATTTATTTCATCATATTTAATAAATCTACAGGGGATGTCGTCAGTGATTTTGGTCACAGATCACTAGTGCAAAGGGCCTTTAAACACCTTGGTTGGTCGTCATATTGGGATTATTTTGTGTGTAAGGCAACTTACACACATGCTATATGATTAAGAATAGCGTTGCCTCCACTTAATGCTATTTGGGTTTCAAAGTTGGACTCCTGGAAGTCCGTACAATCGTCATTTATTCTCTCTATAGTTTATTCTCCATATGTTTCATATAGAAGACGTGGTCCGCCATTTTGGTACCTCCTGCAAGGCAACTTAGTGTTGCGATTTCCCCCCATTTTAGAGTTTTGATGATGAATCTTTTCTGTAAGGCAGCTTAGTGTCTCGATGCCCCGCCATTTTGGTCCAAAGATGCTTTTTTAACTCCAAAGCCTCGTTAATCTCAGCGATACTTAATTCAAGGTGCGCAAAATATGTTTTTTTTTTCTTTTCTGCCGGCCAAAGAGGAAGTCTCCCAGGCCACTTCCTTATCCGGTCTTGTCGGTTAACGTGGTCGTTTCTTTTCCTTTTGACCGATTTGCATTTCGTCGTAAATGGTAACGGAGGCGAGGATTATTTTTAACTTCTCAATGGGAGTAGTTGGCAAGGAGGAATGCCGGAATAAATCATCGCACGAGAGGTGGGAAGTAATATTCTTTTCGGAACAATGTGTCGAATATGGAAGTGTTCCTGGCCCAAAGATTTGCATTTGCCGCATGGAATTGCGTCAGCCTGAAAATTAGCTAAAAATGTTTCTCCTTACAATTTGAAAGTTTCTAAGACTTTTCTTCATTAGAAGGAGCCTTCTTATTTCACTTCAGAACTTGCCAGAAGTAAAGTTTCAAGATTCCTGGTCCGTTAATTCTGGAACTGTTCCTTACAAGAATTCTGAAGCATTCAAATCCCGGGCAGTTCTGAAATTTGGCAAAACTGTTCACTTCCATAAACTTGTTGACATTAAAAGTGTTTATTACATGAACATATCACTTTCCTGTTTATCACTATTCCGGAACATGCCAGGACCGTCCCTCACTCCATGGCACTTTCAAATCTTGAAACTCTTCCAGGACTTCAAATTTTCCAAAACAGTCGCCGTGCATATAAACAACGTTGTTTACACTCCGATGGTACACAAAATTGGATTATGCAACGAATAAATCTAATCTTAATTTTGCGCAAGATAAGTTAGGACGTACTTTTCCTAACGCCAGAAAATTTGCGCATTACTCACTACGTCCAACAGAGAAACGAGGGCACAAGATTGGGTAAAAAATCACTATAACTCTAACTGCGACCAAATTTTGAGACTTCACTCATTAAAGTTTGCTTAACAACATCACCAAGTTTAAACTTTACACCTAATAAAGTTTTAAAGTGATGCGTATTTATTAACAACGTAACCGAACAATTATTTTTTTAATTATTATAATTATTTATATATTATTAAATTATAATTTTTTTTACAATCATTTTTGTTTAATTTCTAAAAAAAATTAGTCTGTCTCCCCCTTCAACTTGTTGATATCTTGTGATATACGGCCATAGTGCAAACACAACTTATTTAAAGTGAAAACGTTGCATGAATTATTAGATAAGTACTATCTATCTTGTTTAGTAATGCCCTCACTTAGATTCCATCGATAAACATAATTCGTAACTTTTTCCACGGATTTACAGCTAAAAAAAGAAATTGCTTTACATTCACAATTTGGCCTTTATGAGGCCTCATTTTAAGCGGAGGAAACGGCGAATTTCGCTACAACAAATTGTAATCAGATTACGGGGAGTCAAAGTACAATCACGTATTCGCCAATTTAGCATTTAAATTTAAGCCGTACGCTCAATTGCATAAAAACAATGGGAAGCATACTTTTTATTACGGAGATGATTAGGCGGAGGGGGCTAAAAATAGCGAAATAATTTTAGATCCGACGACATCGTATGATGACAATGAAAAAAAAATCGAGGAATTTTCTTTCACCTTGAATTCAATCAGCAGGTAATGCTGAAGAAATTTTTTTGTTTAATCCAGCAGTCGGTTATCATGCTGATTTGGAGACTCCATTTTATTAATGATCGTTTTTCTCTTTTGTTTCAGTCCGCAATTATAACCCAACTAGACCAGAAAAAGGGTGGTGTTAACACAGTTATTATGACTAAGTAAGTACTAAAAGCTCCAGCGTACCCAATAACATAACATTCATCCATCGAACATCTCAATGCTTCTTTTTGGAGGTATTCAAATTTGTCTTTAATAATATATCAAAACATTTTATTATTACAATTGTTGCTATTTCAATCTTGTATAGTTGAAATTTAATATAGTAATGAATGGTGATTGGATTTTTTTGACGTTATTCTTATATTTGAAATAACCATGTATACTTGTTGGCGTTTAGTTAAGGCGCTTTCTCCTATGTTTTTTTTTTCTCTCTCATCCACCATGCATAAATCAACAATCACTCGTACACGACTCATTAACAAAATATTTGTGAAGTCCTTCGCTTCTCTTCCTCGCTTTTCGCAACGTCGTACGTTGATTTATTTTTGGTGGACTCGCATATTTCCCGATTTGCATTTACACAACACGAGTTCTACTAATCAGATCAGATCAGCCATATTTAATCGCGACCTTTAGATCCGTAAGCTAGGCAAATGAAGTGAGTACCGCATATACATACATATATTTAGTAAAGTACGAGTCAAACATGTATACATGGTTTTGGTATAGTGTTGTTTTGATTATATTTTAATAGTTTTGTAAGAGAGTATTGGCTACTATAAACCGGAGCTGCTAGAAGTATGCGACTACCGCACTTACTGATGTGGTTGAGTGTGCTGAGGAGCTGCGGATTACCTTCCACTGTCTACAACGGTACAGATTCTAAAATACTTATTCAATTACCAGAAAGTACCTTCTTTTACACACATACACACACCATACACACATCACACACATACACACACACACCACTTTCAAAGAACATCCCCTACAAGTCCAGAAAATAACTACTTTTTTGTTATTATCACTACGCAGGCTTGGATTGTAATTATTTTTTTAACTCGTGCTGATCCGAAGGTGAGAATGGAGGTTCTCACGGGACAAAGGTGCAAGTTAGCCGACACCAAAAGATTTAGTTCCAAAATCCACCATACATTGGTCATAAGTCATAAGGGAAGTAAATTATTTGTGAACAAACTTTTGGTGCAATAATTTATTAACCACATCTACTCAGAACTAAGCTTGGTTAGATTTGGGATTATTTTAAAACACTCTGGTGAAGAAATCTACTTGCACAATAATTTTGGGTTTATAGAACGATTCAATGCAAGAAATATCCACTATCTTCCACTCTTTAACTCTTCCACTAGATCTACCTTTAGCTTCAGTTAAGTTTTCTGGAAGAGTTTGGTATAAAAACTTAAGCTTCACTGTTCGAGTCCAATCACCAACGAACTCAGATCTGTTGGGGATTGCTTCAAAACAGTTTGATAAATAACATTTGACAGGCTAACGAAACTGTCCCCAAACAACGTTAGGTAGGACTCGAATTTTCTTGGGCAGTTAGCTGCAAAAAACGTAAACCGCTTCCACTGCAACAGCTTACTTGTGATCTTAACTATTCTGTGGTAGTTTGCTGCAATAATTTTTGGTATTGTCCTCAGGTGAGCTCGGATGTGGTTGAAACTGCTTTGGAGCTGTTTTATGCAATAATTATAACATTATGTTTTATATGCAGTTTTGTTTGTGATTGTTTTGGGACAGTATGGTACATTAATTGTGTCCCTTGAACTAAACTGTTTCAAACATAATTTTCAAAAAGGCTTGGATTTGAACTCATCTCCAATGAGTTTCGTGGGATCTAGAAAAGATCTTTAGGATTTTAGTGTGTACCTGCAGTTTAGTTGAAGGGTTGCAAAGATACTTCGAAAGAAGATTTATGACTGGACCGGCTACTTTGCGCCCTTCGACCCGGTTGAGACGCCTGCTGTTCTCACAGGATCTTTAATATCGGCCTGTTTTGTCTGACACATTACTTAGAATTAATATAATAAAGAAATCTTTTTGATACTGTATAATCCCCGCCTCCGTCCCCGTACCGCCACCATCCCCCTTTTTATAGGTAATTTATTTTAGATATTTGTTTACTTTATATCTATTTTTCGTTATTTTTTTTTTTTGCTAACACATTCCTATTATAATTCTCTATAAATTGCGTACCTATTCATATTTTATCGATACGATCGCGACGTCTCCTAAGAGGCGTGTCCGGACCGTCGACGCACTTCTAATTCCGCTCATTTGCAGTTATAAGTGTGATAAAAATGAGGTGCCCGCCTCGTCGGCGAACGGATCGACGGTACCGCTGGTCGACATCAGGAAGCTCGATCCGGAAGTCGGGGAGTACGACCCGTTCCAGCATCGGAAGGTCGAGCATCCCACCTCGTGAGTACAAAAATTTTTCTTCATTTACTTACGGTGCTTGTAATTACGAGCCGTCCGGGAGTCTAAGAAGAGCCATGCATGCGCTCGTTGACAAGGCCTTACGCATTATGCCGACGTCCATTTCTTGCGTTCGAATCCACTACAAGTGTGTCTTTTTTCGCTAGCGATATGGACACCCTCATCCATCTGCTGAAGGGCAGCCTCGGCAGCGGCATCCTGGCGATGCCGCTCGCCTTCTCGCACGCCGGCCTCTTCTTCGGGCTCGTGTGTACCTTCGCCATCGGCATCATCTGCACGTACTGCGTCCACATCCTCGTCCGGAGCGCGCAGATCCTCTGCAGGCGGACCAAGGTTCCATCGCTGGGCTTCGCGGAAGTCGCCGAGGCCGCCTTCCTCGCCGGGCCGCCGTCCGTCCAGCAGTGGGCGCGGTTCGCGAAGGCGATGATCAACATGTTCCTCGTCATCGACCTGCTCGGCTGCTGCTGCGTGTACATCGTCTTCGTATCGAAGAACATCAAGCAGGTAGTCGACGAGTACACCGTGCCCGAGTACCACCAGGACATCAGGGTGTACATGGCGGCGATGCTGCCGCTGCTGATCTTCATGTGCCTCATCAGGAACCTCAAATACCTGTCGCCGCTCTCGATGATCGCCAACGTCCTCGTCGCGACCTGCATCTCCATCACGTTCTACTACATCTTCCAAGATCTGCCCGCGATATCCGAGAGGAAGTCGATAGCGAGCGTCTCGACGCTGCCCGCGTTCTTCGGCACGGCGATCTTCGCGCTCGAAGGTATCGGCGTCGTGATGCCGCTCGAGAACAACATGAAGAACCCGGCCCACTTCATCGGCTGCCCGGGCGTCCTCAACACCGGCATGTTCTTCGTCGTGCTGCTGTACGCCTCCACCGGGTTCCTCGGGTACCTCAAGTACGGCGGCGTCGGCGTCGAGGGCAGCATCACGCTCAACCTGCCCAAGGATGAAGCGTAAGTACTGAGTAAACGAGCTAGGGGAGTTCTTGATCAAAATCAGATTTACTTGTTAAAAACTTTGACGAAAGGAACCCACGTTCCAACATGATTTTATGCCGATTTAACCGAAATCACCTTATAAGAATTTGCTCCCTAACGGGGGTAGCACCGTTTGAAGACGGCGCCTTACGATGGATTTTTTCGAAAATGTATGAAATTTTGCACATGTACTCATTTTTATAAATCTAGTGTTTGTGGATGTCTTTTGTCGTGAAAATTCGTATATAAACCCCCCAAGCGAATTTCCCACTGTACGAAACGGTGCTGGAAATATTATTTCTCTGTGAGCTTCGATGATCTGAAATTATGTCGATTTTAATTAGTGGTCGTCTCGAATGGGGTTCGCTCGCCTGAGTGGTGACTTTTCATTTCCAGGCTGGCCCAGTCGGTGAAGGTGATGATAGCGGTGGCGATCTTCTTCACGTACGCGCTCCAGTTCTACGTCCCGATGGAGATCATCTGGAAGGCGGTGAAGAACAACTTCGGCGCCAAGAGGAACCTCGCCGAGTACGCGATCAGGATCTCGCTGGTGATGCTGACGGTAATCCTCGCGATCATAATCCCGAACCTGGGTGGGTTCATATCGCTCGTCGGCGCCGTCTGCCTCTCGATGCTCGGCATGATCTTCCCGGCGACGATCGATCTGATTACCTGCTACGAGAACCCCGGCCTCGGCCGGTTTAGGTGGAGGCTCTGGAAGAACCTCTTCCTGATCTGCTTCGGCCTCCTGGGCTTCGTCACCGGCACCTACGTCAGCATCCAAGAGATCCTGACCGGAAATTCTTAAGTTCGCCTTAGTGTTTCTATCGTCTGGGGGGGCGTCCGGGGGATGGCGACGCATCCCGCACCGGCTGGAACCCGGTAGCCGAAGTCCAGCTGCGGAGGACCCGCTGGGTCTGCGACGTTATTAGGATTATTTCTTAAGTGGGTTCGTACCGTCCGACTCCCCGACGAGCGGGGGCACTATCACAAATTGCGGGGAGAGCTCTCGCCGACTTAATCATGGAAAATTCTTACTGCGGGTCTTTAGGCTTGAAGCGATGCTTCTGGATTAACGCTCCACACACACCTGGGATACGGGCTAAAATATGGACCTCTTATTGTAAAGGTAAGGGTGTTCAAACCCGTTCCCGCTGCATGAAGGGTAGGCAACACAGCAAGCAGAGGGCTGACGTAGATACCAACGTCCTCGCGACTGCGTGAAACAGAGACACAACCGTGGAGAACTAGTGATCACTATTTCTTTTTTCTAACAGATTCCCCACACTGCCACAGCCGCAAGGATGATGATATCTGTGCTAGTACCCTGCTTGTTGTGTTGCATACGTTTCAGTGGACGCCCATTTTCTCATTCCTTGCCTTATAAGTCTCATTCTACTACTGGCTTTGTTAGTTTTTCTACAAATTTCGTTCGGCACTTTGGAACTGTTAGAATAGGTTAATTTTTTGGGTTAGTAAATTGTATACACCGAGAAAATTTGAATGGGAAATTATGAGCTATTGCTTAAATGTAGCATTCGTGTATGGCGAGGGTCGATCAGTGATAATTTAAATCGACGTCTACTTATGATCGCATCCTAAGAACAGAAAGAATTACAAAAATATATAGAGAAAAGTGGTACCCAAAAAGGGTTCCCAACTTCTAAAAAAATGGAGATTGTAAAAGTATTTCTAGGAGCATTTCTTTTGACTCGGTCGTGTTCAAAAACGAACAAAGCCACAGTAATACACCGATGTACCTTTCCAGTTTCCTTGCTTAAGACTAAAGACTCGCCTAAACGAGCGTGGATGCTTCCTTGAAATCGATGAAATTTTGCATGACCACGATTGTTTATCAACAGTGCCATTAAGCTTAATTAAATGAAATACATCTCACCATGAAACTTGTGTAATTGTTCAAATTGAACGCAATTATATTAAAATGTATTTTTAGATATCGGCTCCTCATAGGTAAATGTTTCACGAGTACCTGTTAAGTGCTTGTGTTTCTCTTGGATTTGCATTCCATAAACAGATACTTGATTTGTACAAAAGTTCCATCGCTTTTTCGACGTAATAGCCTTAACTTACATATTGAGTGGTCAATTATTTTTGTTAACTACCTTCTTTTAAAAGAGCTCTTAGTAAAGTTACATCTTTGTTGTTTTAAGTACACTTAGAAAATTTCTGGCGCGGGTAAATCGCGATTGTATAAATTTTTACTTTTTCCATGACAAGTAATCAAATTTTTCCCTTTTGGCGACATTTTGGTTACTTTAGTGCGTACCTTTAGCTTCTTATCGAAAAAATAAACAGGAAGGTTTGTGCATACTGCCCTAAGCATTGAAAAAAACAACAAAAAACGTTAAAAACCCCATTGTAGTCTCGTCAGAACCGTTACAGACGTTTAGAAATACTGTACTAAAGAATAGAATAGACTGCAGTATAAACTGTGATTTTATATTAAACAAAAAATTATTAATAAGGCTACAACTCGCCTAGAGTGTCTTTCAACTTTTTTTTTTAAGAGCACAACTGATTGTAACGGCAGTCGCAACTCCTTAACCTTCCGACGATTCGTGACGAGTCTTCCAAATCTGTATCTAAAAGAACGCTGTTAAGGGATTGCGACTGCGTCAGTCTTCCAAACTCCCACGAAATAAGGACATCAAACTACTTTTTTGCCTTTGTTTGAACTCCTTTTTCCACGAAGGAGTGTCGAATCCGGGATCGTCACTTTTAAAATATTTTTGATAAAAATTTCAGCAAGTCGTCGGTGACTCTTCCCTATTTGGCACTCGCCCAACACTATAATTACTAATTTTTGTTCAACAGTTCCTGATTTGTTAGTTTTAATTCAATGGTAACTCTTCCTCGTTCAGTCGCTACATACTATGGACGCAACGGATCTGTATCATACAGGAATAAATTATGTGTTTTCTTAAAAGTATTCGTTTTATTTGTTTATACGAAAAGGTGATATGGTAAAAAAACTACTTATTTACTCGTTTGTCTTTTCCTGTAGTACATCACGCCTGATACGCAGATGCAGGCGGCCAGAAGTGCTATCAGGCCATACTTGACGCCGTCCGCGACCTTAAGGGTAGTGAAGTACTTGCTGTCTAGCTCGTCTACTAGATCTTGAGTTAGAGTCACCCCCTATAACATCAAATAATTTATATATTTAGCTTCTAGCTCAATTAGTTTCGAAACGTCACCTCGTCCATCCAAAATAACGGCAGAACGGTACCAGGGAGATTTTTAGCGTAGGGGAGGTACTGTACGGGACGCAGTACCATGTTGAGCTGCACCCTCTTCTTGCCTTCCAGCGGGGTGCCTGTATTCTAAAAATAAAAATAATCACTCAGGCTAAAATAAATCCCTAATAATTTTGTGTTCAAAACTGAAGGAAGCAACTACACTGAAGATTCTCTTTTGAGAGACAAGGGAGAAGACTAGAGAACATGTTTGTCGACGTGTACATAAGTCGGTTCCTTGGGGAAAGCGACTTACCGGTTCCACCAAGAGATAGGTCTCGTGCACCTCGAGGTCCGGCGGGTCCATTCCCTCCACTCCGTTCCTGTACGAGTCCGCGTACAGGAAGTGCGGGAACGATAACAAGACCGGGGCATCTGGAAGAACGACAGATAAAATACAGGTGTAAGATACTGTGACACAGTCGAACACTCCATACTGAAGCAAACGTCTCGAATAGCATAGAAATGGATCGACTGTTCGAGAGTCATCTAGCAGGAGGACGCTGCATATATAATGGTCGAAAGGCGGAGTTATGTCAATCAATAGTGTGAAGAGAACACATTCACAAGGGTGTAAATAAATTAAGAGGAAGTTAAGTGTAGGTATAAATGATATAATGATGTAATGGTTAGTTATGCTTACTGATACAGGGCATGACGTCGACGATCCCATCGAGGAAGCAGCTGGGGGTGCCACCTCCGTTAGATACCTTCTTGACGCAGTAGCAGTCATGCTCAGGATCGGGGGTAGAGGCGTTCAGGACTGTCTCGTCGACGCCGAAGCGGTACCCGTCGATGCCTTTGTAGGTACCGGTGCCTTTGTACGTCACCTTGATCACCCTGCATGGGTCAAACAACCGCAATAGAAATTATATCTTTATCTGCGTAAGCAATAACTGTCTGCAAATAGGAGATGACAGGAATACCATAAAACAATGAGAGGAATCACACGAGTACCAAGTGACAGATTGTGGGTATTTGAAGCAGCAGGAATGCACTGGAAAATGATGGGTTTCCTCAATATACAATTATTTTTTCCAGTACTGAAAAGACCAATGAAAGAGGTCTCATTTTCAGGCGCAACAACCAATAAAAAAAGTGTTAATAATAATTCAGCAAATGAACAACCTTACTTTACAAATTGTAAGGAGTGATTTTTATTTTAACATTCATGCAAGTAAACATATTCATTTCCACCACTTCACCAATACTTCTCGAGAATCTCCACCATCTGCAATGGCTTCTTCCCCGGCTTGTACCTTTCGACGACCTCCCCCTCCTTATTGATGATGAACTTCGTGAAGTTCCAGGAGATCCTCGTGCTACCGTTCGTATCCGGCACCTTCTCCTGCATGAACTTCCACAAAGGGTGCGCGTCCTTACCGTTGACGTTGATCTTTTCAAACAGGTCGAACTCAACGTTCCTCTTCTTGCAGAACTCGTGGATCGTAGCGGACGTACCGGGCTCCTGCTTGCCGAACTGGTTGCATGGGAACGCAAGGATTCTCAGTCCCTTCGACTCAGCGTACTGTTTGTGCAGCTCGACGAGCTGCTCGTAGTGGAGCTTCGTGTGGCCGCAGCGAGACGCGACGTTCACGACGATGCAGACGTGGCCTTTGTACTTGTCGAGGGACACTTCCTTGCCAGTGATGTCGTTCGCTTTGAATTCGTATATTGTTGTCGAGGCAGTCGGGTCTGATTCAGGCACTGCCTCTTTGTTCGAGGTCTCCTTGGGTTCCTCGAGTACTTCCTCCTTGGACTCTTCCTCGGATACGGTTGTCTCGAGTAATTTCTTCTCATCGTCTTCCTTGCGAGGTTTCTTGGCGTTTCCCTCTGATTTTGGAGCCCTGCTCTTGCGTTTTCGCGCCATTTGCCTTTTTGTTTACAATAATATGTGAATAACCGGCAAAAGGAAACACAAAAGTGCTGTAAATTCTTCACAGAACAAAACTGAGGGAAAAGTTATGTTAGGTTAGTGGATAGGTTGCCTAATATATATGTTTTGTCGATTTGGATTTGAGAGAAGGTGGGTAACTTGAAATTGATGTAGAAACTCATGTGATTGAAGGTGAAAATTCTAGTTTTTCACGAAAGTTCTGCCATTTTCATTGAAATTTTTGGGATATTCAATGAAGAAAGTGTGTCATTTTCCAATCCCAATTCAAAGTACTTGTTAACATCATAAGGACTTTTCAAAAGCTTAGAGATTATTGAGAAAATTTCATTGGCACCACTAGCCAAACAGTATTCCCTAGGTATATAAGGTTGCATACGTCCCAGGACGCGGAGACTCTTAATTAAATGTGGTTTAAGTCAAGTTTAAGGTACGTATTCACAACGGCACCTTAACTCTTAAGAGAATCGTGGTAAGCTCTGTAAGATAAGTCAGTTGGCAGAACAGGCGCATAATATGCTGAGCATAGATTGAGGTTAGATTCAGTACTGAGTGTGTTCTGGTCTTTTTTCCTTTTTCTTGCGTTTCATGGTCTAGAAAATTTGAAGTAAACAATCAGGAACAGGTTTTTAATAACAGGGACACCACTATCAGGTAACTTTGTTCGGTATCTTTGTTCAGATTCGGGGATTCCCCGTGGAATGGACATTTGCATAATTTACCAAAACAGCTCTTGCCAGTTTGACGTTTCTTGAGTTTTGCCGTTTCGCCGTTTCATGAGTGAATGAATTGGCGTTAAATTAATTATTTAACATTACCGGCACAATTCATCGCGAATCGTGTCCCTAACGCGCAACTCGTCAGTATCCTTTAAAAGCCCCAGTGTTCCAGTTCACGCACGACAGTCTGACTCACGCCATGTCGAGCAACCCGGAGGCGTACAAGGACGCCAAGTCCATCTACGAGTTCACCGTGAACGACATCAAGGGCGAGCCCGTCTCCCTCGAAAAGTACAAGGGCCACGTCTGCATCATTGTCAACGTCGCTTCGCAGTGCGGCTACACGAAGAACAACTACGCTGAGCTCGTCGAGCTATACAACGAATATGGCGAGTCGAAGGGTCTGAGGATCCTCGCGTTCCCGTGCAACCAGTTCGGCGGGCAGGAGCCGGGCACCGGCGAGGAGATCTGCCAGTTCGTCAAGGCGAAGAACGTCCAGTTCGACATGTTTGAAAAGGTCTCTGGGATTTTAGGCTGATCATAGCGATAGAATAATGATGGTGACTGTTTTGGTCTTGACATTGTGGTTCATTTGATTGCTCTTTAATGCCCACATATTATTTTTTTATATATTGTAGCACATGTTCTTTCTCCCATTGTTCACTCTAGGAATGCTCCAGCCACATGATTGTTCTACTTCTACATTTATAGCTATTGACACCTCGTCGTTTGTGACATGTTCTAGCAAGTATTCTTCTGAACAACCACACTTGAAAAGCTTTAAGCCGTATGTTTCCAGTCTTTGAAATCTACAAATGTCTTTGGCAACTGTTGTATTTTCTAGCATGAAAGCAACAAACAAATCCTAATTGAACAAATCCAAATTCTGTCCATGTCCATGTCCATGGACTGGAATTTTAATATAACGCCGAAATTTTTGCCCTTGAAAAGGTTTTGAAAGCTATTTTTAGAACCTATAAGTGTCTCACCCTTGAAAACTTTCCAGAATATCAATCCATTTGGAATCTCTTTCTGTGTACATTTCTCCCACTACTTCCTTTGCAGTTACCATCTTGGTACCTTTATGAATTTTCCTGCTTCAGGTGAATGTCAACGGTTCCGATGCTCACCCACTGTGGAAGTACCTGAAGCACAAGCAAGGCGGCACCCTGGGCGACTTCATCAAGTGGAACTTCACGAAGTTCATCATCGATAAGGAGGGTCAGCCCGTCGAGAGGCATGGGCCCAGCACCAACCCCAAGGATCTGGTCAAGTCACTGGAGAAGTACTGGTGATCATGGTCAATTTGCTGTTACTTATTTGAAACACACTGTATTTTTAGTATTTGGATCACCTTCCTCGTTGTATATGTATTGGGATATTTTATAGTGTTTATGGCAGCTTGGATAATAAAGTAAATATTTGTTGATACAAAATTGGTTTCATTGTTTATCAAGTGCTCGGCATTTATGGTTTGGTATGGTGATTCAGTAATCTTATGTACAATTGTCTGATTGTTTGGAAATAACTTGTCTTGCCAGTCCCACATGCAGAAAGATTTTCTTGAAAACTTTGATATCTTTATAAAATATGTCAAATACCACTGAATAATTTCTCGGTATTGAATCAGAAACGTTTCGAAGACGTTCCTCGTTTCCTTTGAATGTTTCTTGGACATTGTACGTTTATGTGAAAGCTTTCGGATACCTTTCGTGCTGCATGGGATATACTCACCGCTAGATTCGCTGTACATTTAAAGTTTGTACAAATTGTACTTTAACTGACATTTTACAGGAATGGTGAAACACCTCCACTGTAGTAAATAATAAAAAAAACTGGATTTAAGTTTGGTAGCTCAACCAAACGTCATCTATCACGTCTGGAAAGCGACTACTCCACAATCGTTAAAGGTTCTATTGTTAATAATTAAATAAGAAAACTTTTAGGTATCTCACTGTCTGTACTCCATAATTAGGTACACCTACTATTGAATAATGGATAGATAATACAATCGATCCTCTTCTACCAGGTGCGGACAAAATTGAAAAGTCAGGAATATCAATAATTCAAAGTACTGCATGGGCTCACATCGATTTGCCATTACAATGATTACAGATACATTGAATACGTGTAATCCTCATTAGATTCACTCAGGGAAGTGTAATCAATACACACGTGCGACACGTTTGGGTTCATTCGATTAATTTCTAACGAAGGACGAATTTAAACGACGACTATAAAGCAATTTACTAACCCAATGGGACATGGGACAATGGGAGACGACGAGAGAATGTGTGTTTCAACGTGTACATAAGTGAAGTAGATAACAGGAACAATGTAATTTGTTTCCAGCACCTGTAGCTAGTGTAAATGAACCTGTTAATTAAGAAATGTGTATAGACTCGATATAATTAAGTCGGGAAATTTCTGAAAGTTCTAAAGAGGATCTGCAAACGAAAATTACTTAGTAAGGTACCCCAAAAGCATTTCCCCTCTTACCTGCAGATGTCTGTGTTGAATATCTCGAAGTAATCGTCCTTGGTGATGTGCGGGGGGTAGATCGTCGCGTCCAGCCCCCTGACTACCTTGCAGGTGTCGTTGTTGACCGATTCCATCCTGCCCCACAGCTTCAGTCTGTCCGTCTCGTTCCACCTGACGATGGAGCCGAGGGTCGAGACGTCGTCGATGCCCCGCTTGATCACGTACACGTGGTCCGGCTCCCTTATCCTCTGGAAAATGGCACACGTGTGCTTACGTTGTTCCTTTAGTCCCATAGGACTCATCGATCAAACGCGTCATTCGAAATTTTTAATATAGAAAAGGTCTCATCCCGAGAGTCCCGTGAGATCCCCTGACTTTCGGTACTTACGAACTGAAGGAGGGCGAAGCTTAACGCGAGGACGGTCCCGCTCGCGTCCCTTTGGACCTCGATGTTCTTTATGATGCTAGCCTTCTGTATCACGAGCTCCCTGATCACGTTGCAAGCGGGGCCATAGTCTTCCTCGGCCTTCGCGAAGACGATTCCCTCGAGGACTAAGCTCCTGACCGATAGCTGGACGAAGAGATTGTTCAGGTCGCCGGGGAAGATCTTCTCGAGGCAGCCTACTAACGCCAGCTGCTCGATCATCTCGGTCAGCTGAGAGACGACCTGGAAACGGGGAGGGTTTCCTGTAGAGCTTCTATGGAGTACGCAACAAATCCCGGATGTATCATGGTACATCCCGTCTTGTGTTCAGAATAGACTTCCTTTACCTGGTGATATACGGTGGAAGCTTACAGAAGGTTTTGAAGCTTCCTGTGGGATTTCTGAGATGGATACAACGTAGGATTGTAGAGGAGCCTGGAATATCTCTCTGGTACTTAAGAATCTCAAAGGATCTTGATGGACGATATTTCATGGCTTCCTGCAAGTCATGAACATTGTGAAAGCTTACAGAAAACAGTGTACCTTAGGCCTTACTGTAACATTTTTAGGAAATTTTTGAGGGCCATTAAATATTTCACCGCTTTCTGTAAGATTTCTTTGTTCCATAATCTCTCTATGGAAATTCACAGATAATTTTGGAATACCTCAGGACTTTCTTTGAATTCATTGAGGTAAATGTGGAGGAACTGTGCTACTTAATAATATTAATAGGATTTCCTATAAGGTCTTTAGAAGCCTCTGGGATCTTTTATAGGGGACGTTCAGATAACCCAGGGCTTCCTGTGGGACTATTTTCTTCCATAAACTCTATGGAAGCTCACAGAAAGTTCTGGAGTATCTCGGGACTTTCTGTGGAGTCTAGGGTCTATGAGATAATATAAAGTGGTAGGTGTACTCACCAGCATTGGGGGATTTAGCATGGTTATCACGTCGTCTTCGCTCAAATTCCCTGATTTCTCCTGATTAAAGGTAATGTTCTTCGTCTGCTCGTACGTGAGCGTGTCATCGTTGTCGTTCTGTTCTAGGACTCGCCTCGTTATGGTCTCACTAAAAATATATCGATTAACTGACTAATCACGCCCTTAATCACTTAATCTGGTTACTCACGTGTATACGTAAGGTCCGATCTCCCTCACGATCGGGATGGAACCGTTATTCTGGACTTCTTCGTGATTGACCACCTCGTAAAAGTACAGTTGTATGTCGAAAGGGACCGGGATGTCTAGGAAACGGTCCCACTGGTCAGTCCCCTCCTTCAGCTGTACTTGCTGGGGAAGGAAATTATGTGTTTCAGGGATCAGTCACGAAGTTGGATTTTCTGGATCTACAGCAGCTCTGTGCCAAGTTAGCTCAAAATGGATTCTAGGTTGAGGTTCAAAGGGAGGCGTATATCAATAATTCAAAGATCTAACCAAGTTTTTACAGATTTACTTGTATATGAATTACTCATACATTTCATAAGAGTTTAGAAGGCCCAAAATGGTCACAGGAAGGAAGGTCTAAAATAACTCGTTGGATTTATAGGACGTCAAAAGATTTTAGCAACATTAATGTTGTACTAAATCCTTTGAGACTTTAAAAAGGTTTAGGACCCCAAAACCACTTAGGTGGTCCCAGGAAGAAACGCAAGGAGGCTGAGAAATTTTCCTCTTGTAGAACTGGATTGAACTCAAGATAAAATCCTTTAGCATTTCCAAAGGGAATTAAGAGGACCTAAAATACCATTAACTGAGTAATCCCTGGAATTAAGCGGTTCCGAAGGTTTTCAGTAAAATATTGGATGAACTCAGGGTTATTTAAATGAGCTTCAGTGTATCTCTAGTGTGAATTCAGAAAGAGTCCAAAGATTTAAACAAATTTTTGCAGATTTATAAGGAAACAAGGATTTCAAAAACCACAAGATGTTTCCAAGGAAATTTACAGGATCCTTAGTAAATGGTTGGGATATTCTGGTTAGTCAAAGGGAGAATCCCAAGAATTAGACAAGGTATTGCTCCCAAACAATTCTAAGGGGAATTTAAGGACATTTTAAAGAATTTAAAGAATGACCAACGTTCCCAGGGATGTTTGGAGGATCGTGGATCACCCAAGGAAGATGTTTCTGGATACAGTTTCCTCTGGATTTCCCAACTTTGCGTCACGTTTCGACACTTACTAACTACGACTCCCCTTGTCACATCAATCATTATCGCCGGAATTACAGGATTTCGATCTCATTGCAAATATTAATCCTTACAGAAAAATCCGTTCTCGTACTTTTTCCAGTTTCTCCGTTATTTTTAGCGATGAATGAATCGATCGGGATTATAAAAATCGTCTCGGTGTTGAAATAATTTATTAGCGCGTATGTGTCGCAAGTACGTTAGGGGAAAGGTTTATCCGATAAGCGCAAGCACGTGAGGGAAGCTCATCGGTATTGCTATTGATTATACGGAGAAAATATAAACAACGAATTTGAAGGAAAACAAATGTATAATTCAGTAGTCCTAAAAGCACCGTCATCGTCGTTTGAGAAAATCACCATAAAGCGACCAAGTGGTAATGTTTGAACATTAGCAATAGCGCTTCGTTAACGTGGTAATTCGAGGTAATAGACGATATGTCCGCTCGTTAGGTTTTATTTGTTTTATTCCTCGGGCTAATTTATTTTTAAGTGTGGTATCGTCGTTACATCGACAATTTCGTAATTTACGACTTTCGTTTCCATTCAAATCTTTCGATACACGTTTGACGTGTGTACACAGCGTGTATATAAGTCGAATAAAGTTGTTATTCATCCTCTTGACACACATCTACGTCAGATATCGTATCGAATACTCAAAAACCGTAGATATTGTTCGAAAAACTTTCTTGAATAGTAATTCTTTGATCTTTGAATGGGATTCATTATACAATCGGGTCGAGCGACGAGCATTCAACGGAAATGTGCTCGACTTAATCAGAGAAAAGTAAAGAAAATGTCAAATAAACGCTAATCACTGTTACATTGAAGATTTCAGAAGATACAGAACTTTCAAATGGATTTATGGATCGCAATCGATTACAATAGCAGGCGGGCTTGAAGGTCACGTATGATATCGTGATAGTGTTCGCGAATTCACCAATTTAACTGCCAGCTGGTTATCTCTGACGATAAGCGGTTTAAAGCAACGTTCAAGTTCGCGAACGATGATACTCCAAGGGTTTTGCATATCTCCTAAATAAACAAGATTAACAAGTGTGATTTTCGTCCTAATAACCCTAAACTTAGATTACTTTCAGGTTATGCGATAACAAATTTAAATTTGGCGCCTGGTTGGTGTTCGCTTAACAGCCAAAGAGAAGAGGGGCAGAAGAAAAATCTATGGAATTACTTAGAAAGCCATTCAAGATTTGAAAGCAACCTAGAAGGTCCCCAGGTATCAAAGGATGCCTTCAAGAAAAACGGAAGAATTTTCAATAATAGATCCAAACACATCTTGAAATGTTTCCTAGTAATACTCCAACACAGAACTAAAGATCTAAAATGCACCAAAATATTTTGAATTTAAAGAATTTCCAGAAATACCTTAAGGATAATTTCAAGCATACTTAGAGGAACTTGAGTGATATACCAATAGTGAGTGATAGTGTTCAAATATTTGCACAGTCTCTGATTAATTCTTGAATACAACCCCAAAAGGTCTTACGAGTACTGGATAGTCAGGCTGAAGGATCAAAATTGCAAATTTAGAAAGCACAAATGCGTTCAGGGTAGATTAAAACCCAAGGGAACGTTTTAATGTGTGAGCCAGACCTTAAAAGTGTCAAGAAAAGTACATGAATTTGCCTGATTGCTGAACAAATTACAAGAATTCCAAAACCATCTGAAAATCCATAAGAGGTTGTCGGAGACCCAATTGGATTGGATGGTTTACATACAAGGTCCCTTAGTCCCCTAAAAGACGTCTCAAAAGCAATCCAAGAAGTTTTAAGGAATGTGCCAAAAACCTGCTAAAAAGTGCCTTCTAAAAAGTTCCCAAAAAGTTCTACGAAGCGTAGGAGTGTTAGTTAATCACAATTTCATGAATCTTCAAGGGAGATATTCCATGAATTTGAAAAACGAAACGTTTCATGGGGTCAAAGTGTGATGGAAAGAATCTAAGAGCCAGCCAAAAGTCTTAAAGTACCTGAAGGGATTATTTCCGGAAGGATTCACGTAAGTTTCTGGATAAGATCTAAAAATTTTGCTAATTAAACCCGAAAAATTCTCAAGAATGGAATGTACAACAAGTCTAAACGAATTTTAAGGACTAGAATCGAATCCAAAAGGATGTAGTCAGATCAAAGGAAGTACGTGCCATGAAAATTTTGGCGATCAAAATCATTACAACAGATATCCAAAGATGAAAGAAGAAGGAAGGTACTGAACACCGTTAATGGTTCAAATAAAATCAGTAAACGAAATATTTGTAATTAGCGTAGAATTCATGAAGCTAAATCACTCATTGATATCTTGTCAGTTTCAAGTGCCCCTAGGTATGGAGGCAATCAAAAAAAATTACACGAAAATTTAAGTTCCAATGTTGGTGAAACTGGTGAAACGCACAAGGGTTGAACATTGGCAATGTAAGTTACAATTCTGAAGATGGAGGACGTAGGTTCTGATGCTACTAAAAAGGGTCTTTGAAGGAGCTGAATCAGTTGCAGTCTTGCATGCAATTATCAACACATCGCATCTAGAAGGACCAGGGTTCAGTGCTAAGCCATCTCTTCTAGTCCCAATAGCGTACCCTTAACACTTACGTTCTTGATGACCTTCCTGACTATGGCCGGCATCCCCGCGAAGGCCACGATGACCACGGCGATGAGAAGGACCACGAAGGCCGACGTGAGAATCAGTAAACGGGTGGGGGTGCACAAGAGTTTCGCCATCGTTCTCCTGCACCTCTAAATCCAGTTTATCGTCCCAGCGAACTGATTAGGAGACGATAAAGCATAATTGAATGGTCCAAGAAAAAACTCACACACCGAGCCACTCGAGATAATGTCGATATGATATGTGTTTCGATATCCCGCTAGATCGTCCACATTTTCACGGGAATTTAAACGAGCATCGCGCGTTCACGGTACATCTTTAAGGGAAGATAAGTACGATACTGATCGAATTGTGGATGTAATTCGCATTTATTGCCGTGTCTTTATCGAAATATCATCAGCTGGATTGAAATGTACTGGGCGACGTAAACGTCGGAATTACGTAAGGCCGGGAGGATTTCCCACCCTAATGAATCACTTTTCGGTTTCCACTCCAAGTCTACAGAACGACTTGCGTTATCAATCACCATCGCTATAATCGATCTTTGTCGAATTTACACCCTACCAAACGGTCAGCACGTTTCGATTCAATAAAATCAATTTATTAATTTATTACAGTTATTAGATCGATATTGCAGCCATAAAGTCGGCTAATGTGACGTGTGCGTGCATACAATATATAAAAATAAAGCTACTATGTATTTAATTTTGTATTCAGGCTGTAAAATGTGGTTGATGTTATCAAATTTAACGTATCTCTCGAGAGTTGAAACAATGACGATCGGGGAAAGGTCAAGGTTTCAACACCTGGCAATCAATCTCTTCCTAAGACCAATATTTCAAATATGAACCTTTAAAGTAATAAGATTAAAGTAACTATCTATAAAATTTAATAAATTCTATGATAGAGTAGTTTTCTCAAACAAGGACGAAAATATCTGTTGGCCATTTTAACTAGTAGAGCAAGATCGTTTAAGCAGCCTGTCAAAATGGATACGAAAGAGTATTAGTAGAGGGCGTTGGCACAAGAAAGACAAACGTCTTTACTCGTAGTAGTTACGGAGACGAATCCATCTGAATTCCATGCATTCCTGAAGGATCTTCAGGAACACCTAAAATGTTTTAAGAAAAATTCAAGACTCAATAGTATTTTCTCTTCTAGAAGCATTCTAAGGTTTGAATCAATCCTCTTAACTTCTTAAAAAAATTTAAATGTGTTTCAAAATTCCCAAAAAATGTTCAAGGGATTATTTTACACATCGAACAAGTCCTGAACTATTCAAAGAAAATTTGACTATCAAGGGCATATCTGAATTAATTTTTTGTAATTCACATTAATCCAAAAAAAGAAAATTTCATTATCTGAAAGTCCTGAAGGACCGAAAGGAGGAACGAGGTACATACTGAGGCATCCTGGGTAAAACATGTTTAAACGCTTCTAATAATCCCAGACGATCCTGGAAAACCAAAGCAGGACCCTTCTAATCCCTCTACGGCAAAAAAATACACCAAACGTTTCAATGGATTTATTGCAGTGATTATCACAAAAACAGTAACCCTCGCAGTGCAACTTAACAACGTTAATAAACTTCGAAATCACTCAACATTAAATACCGTATTACTTATCCTCCATCTCAGTTGATGAACGGTAAGTTCCTCCCCTCTGATCACACCTCTTGGATGTAGACCAACAGGAACAGGGCAAACAGGATGCAGCTCGCCCCTATTGCGACCACGGCCCATCTGGTTATATGGACGATCTGCAGCGTCCCCAGCAGTTTCGACTTTATCATGTCCACGAACTTATCGTCCAGAATTGTCGACTGGGAAAGATAAAATGATGCTGCAGGTCAGATTTGGTAGGAAACAAAAGGGAGGAAAATCACTTCTTGTAATATGTCCTACAAGATCTGGGTAAGGAAAGAAAAGGATGCGATTCCTTCCAGAAATCCCAATTACTATAACGGAAGATGAGACAAGGCAAAACAAGACGAGACCTCCACAATTCTCGCCACGTCTTGTGTTGTAATAACCGTTATAAATCTCAAAGGGGTCTGATCACTAAAATTTTTACCTCCTCGACCCAGAAGAGAGGCACCAGCGCCTCAGTAAGGTTCGCCGTGGGTTCGAACCCCTCGATCGGCCTCAGGAACATGTTGAACTGCACCCTTTGGGCTAGCGCCAACGGGAAACCGCTAATCTGGAAGAGATCGAAGGTAATGTGATGATTGCTTTCCAGAAACTTTTCCTATGATGATCCAATCGATGATCGAATCCGCGTTATGGGTTAAGATTTATGAGGGGTCAAGGTGGTATGCCAGAGTGTACCGAGCACGGATTTCGTAAAAGTTGCGTAAGCCCCCAGGGCGGGAGGATATTTCCGTGCTGTCGTAATTAACATTAAGTTACTAAGCATTAAACGATCGACGAATGACTCAAATAACGGTAAAACAAATGTACGTATATCACGGTCAACGGGTGTAATACTTTTGATGTAATACTCATAATTTGGTTTCGAATTTCTCTTTATTTCTGTAAGTATGGACGGCTTCGACTTCAAAATTTTCTCGGATGCGTTATCATTAATCGTGAAAAATAACTCGACAATTGCATTGTAAAATAAACCGACTTAGTAGCGATTCCAATTAAAAGGGGGCCATAAAACAGTTAACGTTAATCCATAATTAACACCCCTCCGTTATAAACGCACTGACACGCATTTTATAGAAAATTCGAAAAAAAACCTGATAAACCAGTTCTCACAAATGTATTTTAAAATTTAATACGCCATTCCAAGATTACACCGCCAATAACACAGCCGAAAAGCATGTTTGTTAAAAATTCAGAACGCAGAACATTTTAACTTTCTGCGCATACACAAATTACTTTTCAACTGCGCAATGGACGAATTTCCCTTTCAATTGAGCTCTAAATTCGATCTCCTTACCGGCTCCAAAGTGACGAAGGTTTCGTGCTCTGTCCCATTAGGTCCAGGACCCTCAACGGTACGCGCGTACTCCTCGTCGGCGTGAAGGAGGTGAGGGAACGACAGGAAGATAGGTCCACCTTAAAATTACAGTCAGTCAACACTTAAGGCTAGGGATCACACACGGAGGCGCGCGCACACGCGCACTAAGTCCGGTTAAACAACAGCCTATAACCCAGTTTTGTCCTGGTGTAAACGTAACCGGGATAGACTGTCTCGGAGGGAATGGCTTCTTTTAGAGGTGTGAGATGTTGTGGAGGTTTCGTCGGTGTCTGATTGGAGACAGTTGGAATGAACTGAAAACGATTCAAGAGATTCGTGGTTTTTGCACTCGGTCCCAGCTTCATCGAAGGCATCCCAACACGATGGGCGTTTCCTAGAGAATGTTTGGTACCAATTTCCGACTGTGGGGTTATTTGAGATTTTGCTTCGTTGCTGCCCTTTCCTAACTGGAACGTCTCTGATTGTTTGGCATCATTTCCCACCTTCAAAGGAGCTGTGGAAGTGTTTCTAAAACGATCCAGCAGGTTTGGAATGTTTTCTGTAAACTGTTGAGCATTTCCTTTGCTTGTTGTTCCTACTTGGAAACTCTTTGAATGTTTGGTAACCGTCTCCAAGGGCGTAGGAGTGGACCCAACACGATTTAAGAGGTTTGGCGTTTTGGAAGACTTAAACTCTAAAGGGAAACTAAGAGAAGAACCAATCAGCTTTGGCGACATTGTCGATGTACTAAACTTAGTAACATCCTGTATCTGCAAGTTGTTTCTAATATTAAGAGCACCACTCTGAGGAAGTATTACTTTTTGAGTTCCCAGTGGAAGAAGCGTTGTGGTTTGTTTACCTCCCACGTGGAATCTATCAGGACCTTTCACCTCCAACGAGGTACTTCCACTCACCGACTCTCCAAACGACTTAATCCCAAATCTTTGAACACCAAATCCAAACGTACCACTTTCACTACCCTGCACTGGAATCACGTTTCTGGAATCACTACCTGAACCCACAACTTCACTACCACCATGCTTCGCCCCCTTCTTGGAACCAAACAGGAGGCTCCCAAACGTGAACGCGGCAGTCGTGCTAGTCCCAGCGCTCTGGTACTTCGGCGTGGTGGAGTAGACGGACGTGGCAACGGGGCCTGTCGTCGAGGAAGGCGACCAGGTCACTATGGGTCTCGGCAGTCCCGGCAGGGGTCTCGGAGAAGTTCCCTGGGGTCGGTTCCCGGGCCTCGGCGGTCCGGGTCTCTCCAGCGGACCACCTGGTCGCTCCAGCAGCCCGGGGCGCTCCAGGGGTCCTAGCGGCCTGTGGGGGGTCTCGCCGGTAGGAGGACGTCTTCGTTTCAGCAAGGGGAAGAGGTTTGGATGGGAGACGGGTGTTGGAGTTGTGGTAAGGGGAAGGTTTTTGGTGTATTTAGGGGTGGATTTGAAAGTGGGAGCTGGAGTTGTGGTCTTGAAAATTTCATTGGTAAACTTCGAAATAGCAGCTGGAGTTGTGATTTGGAAATAGTTCTTGAATAGCTTGGACGCTGGGGCAGGAATGGTTGTGTGGAAAAGGTTCTGGTTAAACTTAGAAGCAGCGGCTGGAGTTGTGGTGTAGAAAACCTTCTTGTTATAATTGGAAATAGCTGCTGGAGTTGTACTTTCGAAAAGGTTATGGTTAAAGAGTTGGAAAGGCTGGAAAGCATTCTTGTTAAACTTGGATGTAGCAATTGTGGTTGCGGTTGGAAACACTTTCTTAGTAAACTTCGTAGTACCAGCTGGGGTTGTGGTTTGGGAGTAGTTCCTGATTAGCTTGGAAGCTGGAGCTGGAACGGTGGCGTGGAAAAAATTCTGGTTAAGCTTGGAAGTAGCAGGTGAGGTCGTGGTCTGGAAACGGTTTTTTCTATATTTGGCAGCAACAGTTGTAGTTGTGAATTGGGTAAGGTTTTTAATAAGCTTGAAAACAGAAACAGGAGTTGTGGATTGGAAGTAGTACTTGTCAGATCTTGAAATAGGTGGAGGAGTGGTGGTTTGGAAAGGAATGTTGGTAAGTTTGTAAGCAGGAGTAGTGATTAGAGAAAAGTTCTTGGTGGATTTGAAATCAGGAGCAAAGGTGGAACCTTGAGTTTTATAGAGATTGTCAATTGTGTTGTATTTCTGAGATATCGTTGGAACTTTTGAAGTAGTCGTTTGGACTGTTGGACTCCTTGTAGTATATTCAGATTCAGTATGATACCTGGGTTCATAAAATTCCCTACTATCGAATGGATTGTCACTACCAAGCTGTATTGCATTATCATCAAGCTTTCCAGGCGAAAACAAATTATATGAAGTTGATGCTATTGTTGTACGAGGCGATGAAAATCCATGGTATTTCTTAACATTCGTGTACAAGTCCTGAGTTTTTCCAGTAACCTGCTGAGTACTTGTGAATAAGTTAGACAAGAAAGGATTGCCTAAGAACTTTACTACTTTGGAAGCTTTAACCCCTTGTTCACTTTTGAAACAGTCTTGTACGTAATCTGACGTGTCGCCTTTGCAATACCTTTGGTACACTACCCACGCGTTGAAACCGTCACCAGAAATTAAACTATGCTCTTTAAAGATCCTCTTTACGCATTTTACGTCGTCGGTAATGTCGCCATCTCTGAACCACTCGCACTTGGCGCTGCAGGCTTTTCCAGGAGAGTTCAAGGAGCACCAGTACTGCTCAGAAATCTGGAATAGCCCGTGGTCTCCACTTCCTGGATTCATGGCCGACGTGTTGAACAATGACTCGTGTTGGACTATGCAAATCCATGTGGATATTTCATCCTGTGGGAACTTATGGATGTTAAGCAATTCATTGGCGAGCTCACATCTGTCGTAAACTTTTGGAGTTGTGATAACCTTGGGGGTCCTGGTCGGTAGTGGTGGGAATTCGTAGCCATCATCGTCCACTTCGTTGGATTGCTCGACTTGAGGCGACTGAGGAGGTGTTTGTACGCCCAAATCGCAATCCGAGATGTATTGGTTGGTGTCACCTTGGCAGTACCTTTGATAGACTACCCATGCGTTGAAACCGTCACCCGAAATTAAACTGTGCTCTTTAAAAATCCTCTTAACGCATTTTACGTCGTCGGTAATGTCGTTATCTCTGAACCACTCGCACTTGGCGCTACAGGCTTTTCCAGGGGAGCTCAAAGAGCACCAGTACTGCTCAGAAATCTGGAATAGTCCGTGGTCGCCGCTTCCTGGATTGGTGGCGGATGTGTTGAACAATGACTCGTGTTGGACTATGCAAACCCATTTGGATATTTGGTCCCGTGGGAAGTTGTGGATGTTGAGCAATTCGTTAGCGAGCTCACATCTTTCGTAAATTTTTGGAGTAGTGAGAACCTTGGGGGTCCTGGTCGGTAGTGGTGGGAATTGGTAGCCATCATCGTCCACTTCGTTGGATTGCTCGACTTGAGGCGACTGAGGAGGTGTTTGTACGCCCAAATCGCAATCCGAGATGTACTGGTTGGTGTCACCTTTGCAGTACCTTTGGTATACTACCCACGCGTTGAAACCGTTGCCGGAAATCGCGTTGTGCTCTTTAAAAATTCTTCTAATGCACTTGACATCGTCGGTAATGTCGTCATCTCTGAACCACTCGCACTTGGCGCTGCAGGCTTTTCCAGGAGAGTTCAAGGAGCACCAGTACTGCTCAGAAATCTGGAACAGCCCGTGGTCTCCGCTTCCAGGGTTCATGGCCGAGGTATTGAACCTCGACTCGTGCTCCGCTATGCATACCCATGTCGACAGCTCTTCGGCCCAGACTGCGTGCGAATGAAGCAATTCCCTCGCGAGCTCGCACCTCTCGTACACTCTGCTGCTCGCGGCCACGAAGATCATAAGAAGTAAAAACGACGTCGCGCCTTTGACCGGCATCGTTACTAAACGCTTTCGAGTACGACCGTCGATTTTATACGAGGATCTGATGACCCGCGACCTGTTTTACAGTACGTTACTGGTTTCGTGAAGAACCACGATAGAGGAAAAGTGAGAGGAATAGAAAGAAGCAAGTGCGATTTATGCAAATGCGATGGTGCTCACCCGCGCAGGTGGACAAGTCCATTATACCGTTCTTCGGACATCCGGTACCGCCTCTGAGCGTCCTGGTCTGGTTAAGGCAGAAGCAGGAGTTCTCGCTCTTCCCGTAGTCGAAGCTGGTGTTCCTCGCTACGTACCTCAGCCCTTCGACGCCCTTCACTCTCTCCTCCCTCTGGTACACCAGCGAAATCGTCCTGGGGAAAAACAGAAATTAAAACAACCAAAATACCCTACAAGTACTTATTACCTGCAAATGTCTTCTGAGAACGACTCGAAGACCATGTCGGTTTTGATGCCTACAGGGAAAACTGTGGTCAATCCTCCTATCTTGTTGCAAGCGGATTTTTTCTCCCATGTGGAGATGTATTCTTTTTCATTATACAGTTTCAGCACCCCAGTTTGTTCCTTCTTTACCACACCGGAATCTATTGTGAACCGCCCTGTATGCGAAGTGTTTTTCTAAAAAAAAGTACACAAAACAACATTTTTTTTTTCAAAACTTGGTTCCAATAAAAACTTGAATCCCCCTTACGTGTCTCAAATTGGCGAAATAGACCGAGTTCTCCTGGACCCTCATGGTGGGGCTCAGCGAGACCTGCGCCATGATCTGCTTGCAGGCCATGTTGGCGACGAAGCCGCCCTCTGTACCAGCGTTCTCGCAAAACTTGAGACCCTCGAACAGGTAGTCCTTCACCCTTACCCTCGCGAAGAGTCCATCGATCTTGCCGAAGACAGAGGGCAGGGCTGTCGCGACCATCCCCATAGCGCCAGGTTGGGTCTCTTCTATCTTGTAGAGAACGTTCTGGAAGCCAGAACGAGGAAATAGATCAGCAAAGAGTATGGTTCCAGAAGTGAGAACAAAGGAATCAGCTAATGGAGAAGATTCTATCATTGGGAACAAAAGTAGTAAGCAACATACTGGTGAGAAGAAACACGTGACAACAAAGATAATGTGTTGGTTAGTGTTAGAAACATCCTTCCAGATGTTCTAAAAATCATCTAACTTTAGTAAATAAGTCGTGCTTACAAGGTAGACCGTGTTCAAGATGGTGATGTTATCGTCATCTCTGAGTTTCCCAGAGGCCTCCTGATCGAAGTAAAACCTTCTGTTGGTAAAGAAAGAGATCCTCTCTTCTGATATCCAGTTGATATCTGAGTTAAACCTGTATAACCTGCGAAATGATTCCCGATAAGTGTTCTGGTTGAAGAGTTCTTTGGGCGTTTCAAAATTTGAACAAAGCCTCTTGAAAGGGTTTCGGCATATTTCTCCTGAAAGTCTAAGTTTCCAGGTTTCTAAATTATCCAAGCAGATCTAAGAAGGATACTTGAAACCTTCTAAAAGCATTTGAGGACTCTATAGAACAGAAAAATCCTCTGAAAAACCTACTTTTTGATTCAGGGAAATTCAAAATTGTACAGCAAAGTCTTCAAAATTCCACAAGGTCTCCAGGAGATGCAGGAAGCTCCTTTATAGGATTTTCCGATTTAGGAAAATTTTTGAAAATGTTTAGCCTAATCAAAGACTTTAAGTTGTCTAAAAATAGTCCAAAATAATTCAGGAAACTATTTTGAAGTAGATTAACGTATAACATGTTCAATATTTTGTCATCGAATGAGTGTTAAAAGTTCCAACATAAGTTCATCAGGTTCTCGAGCCCGCTTACGAAATTAAATTCGACCCATAATGATATATTGCAAAATGATGTGTGCATACATACATCATCACCATACTTATACCATATACGTACGTTTTCCTTGCGGCGATTCTATGACCTTTGGCGGAAGATTTAAAAAGCCATTGAAATGTCATACGTACATATTTAATCAACGTCCAAACAGCCCGTGTAAACCTGTACCTGCTCTTTTTTTTATTTTATTTTATATATTTTTTTATCGATTAAATTACCAGTCATCATTAAAAATACGAACCGACGCGGTTATCGCGTTAAATGTCGATTCTTTAATTAAATCAGATAAATTACGAGAGGAGGTCCACCTCGGAGGCGAAAGTCAGGAAAAATGTGTTAAGAACACAGCGGAAAGTTTAAACGGCGCACCAAAAGAAGTGAAGATATGACTTATGGGTTTCAATCGCTTGTCTTCACTTGAATGAAATGCCTACGCCCTTCAGCTCTCCTCTTATTCAAGACTTCTTACTTGTAGACGTAAGGGCCCCGCTCTTTTACGATCGGCATGGCTCCGTCCATAATATCTTCAGGATTCTGCACGTCGAATATGTAAACCTTAAAAGTGAATGGGAACGGTATTTTCAAAAACATCTCCCACTGTTCGGTGTTGTTCTTCAGGACTTTCATCTGTAATTCGGGAAACAAGAATTATTTTTGGAATCGCAATCTTTTTTCTCATAGACACTCGATATACTCGACATGAAGAGACACGATATTGCCTAATTTTTGTTGAGAATTTTTTGAGGAACATTTTTTAAAGACGTTATTTTGACTGGAAAAAAGTAAATTTTCTACAACTGTGTTTTTTTTGTTAACGTTTCGAAAAGTGGTCCCTTCCGCTCTTACTTGAAGGAACCCTTCGGCTCCAAAGAACCCAAAAACAATCATTTCCCCCTTACTTCCCCTTACCTCCCATATCTTGTTCCCGATGACCTCCGGCACGACTTTGAACCCGAAATACGCCCCGGTGCAGACGAAGAAAATCCCAAAGAGCGCCAGGAAGATGACATGGTTCTTACCCAACTTACAGTTGATCCTGTCGAACATACCTGCCGGCACGTTTTGACCTTACGGGAGGCAACGATGCATTAACCGAAATTACCGGAGTACCCTTCACGTCATAATTAGTGTATTACAATCGCTCTGGCGGTCATTAGGGAACGATCGTGATCGGTAATCGAATTAGACATGTCGGTTGTTTCGTGATTGTGGACGCGATAAAACGTTAGTTTAACTTTTTGTATATGTAGCGAGGGTGAGGGTAATTGCTGCAATTATTTTAGTTTATTACGAGTGCTCGAGATGAGCTAGTCGATTAGATATCGGAAATATGGATTATACAATTAGGGGCACCGGTACCAAGGACGATTGTTTCGTGCCTGCACTTTCCGAATTAATTGTCGGACTTTTAATTATATTTTTAATTAATTAATTTTTGAAATTCTGTTGCTAACTAGCTGAGTTTCCATTTTCGAAAAAAAGCAACCAGTTCTGCCAGAAGACTGAAGCTCGTGACAGGATTGGCAGCTTTCTCTGCTTTGACTGACTGCATTGAACCCTTAGTTAGTCGTTTGTAAGTTATAAAACCCTTAAATATCGTTGGATTGTTGATACTTTACGGAAGTGTGGCTACTTTAAATTGAATATAATTTGCTAGAAGTTCTTCCAACTACCATGGCATCATAGCTTCGGTGTTTCTGAACGTATTAACAAACTAGTTACAGCGCAGCTACAGCATAACTGCTAACCGATGCTTGAAAATTCAGCTAACCTACCACAGCTTTAATGTTCCTGGATCTTTAAACCAGCTCAGAAATCGGATATAGCATTAATAATTGCCTATTTCTTCAAGCTTCCATATTTCTGCAGCTATATAACTCAGATTTAGCTCAGCTCTTAACCGAGACCATAAAAACTCGACTAACATAAGGCAGCTGCTAAGACATCTAATCCACAACCATTTTATCCCTCCAAACTGACTATTATCCTTTCATTGCGCGCTTAATGATCGCAGCAGTCGCTCTCTCTGTCACATCCGACGTATCATTTTTCAGTATACACTTTTTTTCTTGGAAAAAATGTTCGCCCAATTCGCGACCACCTCCAGGTCCCACTCGAAGGTCGACGAGGAGATGCAGAGCCTCCAGCTGGACAGGCCGACAGGGGGAAAAGTGAAAAACGAGAGCCGGAAAGTTTCTCCCTTTATAAAAGTGTGGTGTTCGTTTTTAGAGCGCCACGCAGATGCAAAGGCACACCGTAGACGAGCAGCTTCAAATGAAACCGATAGAAAGGAGTCTGTACATCCTCACGTGAGTACCTTTAACGGCACCAGACGTCTGAAGGGTGGATGCGAATGAGTTCCTTGTAACGTTGGATTTATTGTATACCGACACGATCAATTTTGTTTCCCAAAATATTTCTTATGGACTCTCCTGCTAGACATCGCTGTAATCTCTAAGTACACTATGGGCCAGTAAGGTCCTGGCGGGAAACCGTTTAAAATTGTATATGCCACGGAACATCAATTTGAACGTCTGCGTACGTCGATGATGGTCGATTCATAATTGACGTTCCGTGCTGGCTATGAGTACATATCGTATTATTTCCGTTCCGATTACTGAAAATGTTAAAAAATGACCTAACGGAACCGGACGACGCACCCCGCGATGGACCCGACTGCGGACCGCGAGGAGCGGACGCTGTGCCTCAACTTGTACGTACCCCCGTTCCACCCGTACTTAACCTCACTTTCTCACTCATCCCCTGGATGTCTCTTCCAGGAAAGGGGACGACCTGCAGAAATTGAGCGTAATCCAGTCGTTGCCGGACCTGCTGAACATCGACAACCAGGCGACGATCACGAGGATCATCCCTAAGATCCAGCAGGAGCTGCCGACCTCGTCGTCGGAGTTCCACATTGCTACCAGTCACATGTTCAGGCTGCTGATCGAGATGAGGGTGTCGCTGAACCTCATCAGGCCCGTCATACAGGGCGTCGAGAGCAAAGACACGATCGTCGCAGCTGCCTGGATCGAAACGCTTATCTCGGTCGTGCCTTTCATGAACGAAGCGATACTAAAGAATGAGGTGAAGTAGGGAGCGCAATAGTTAGTTGCTTTTATTGTCAAAATTATACAGGGTGTCGATCTCGAAGATGATCTTCCTTTGAGAATGCATTCACATAGCCAATATGATGATACCCCTTAGCCTTTACTTACCGTTATGTTTGAATTACCTGCTACTAATAAACATGTTTGTATTAAGGTCCTACCGTTTGTGACGAAGATGACAAACCTGAACCGTTCGCTATTGTACAGGACGTCCAGTTGCAAGTTGCTCGGCCTCATTGCCTTACACCCGAAAGTGAACCCCTTCGAGTAAATATTACCAACTATTTATTCAAATATCAAATATGACATCTAAATATTTATTAATTAATTCCAATACCAACTCACTCATTCTAGAGTAAAGAGAGACATCCTGCCATTGGTCCAAAGCCTGTGCCAAGACTGCATGTTCGAGGTTAGAGCGGCAATGTGCGCGGAACTGCCAGACGTGGCCGAAGGTTTGTACTGTCAACATATTATTTTGTATAATATGCAATGTGAAATGATTGTCTTTTTAGGTTTATCGAATGAAGTCATAATAAAAGCCAGTCTTCTACCTTGCTTGGTGGAGTTGAGCAGCGATGAAAATGTCACGGTGAGATCGGCGGCGGTCTGCTCCGTCGCAGTGCTGATCCCGTTCCTTAGTTCAGGTAAATTACTTTGATCTTCCCCAAGGCCTTATAGGTATCTCCAGAAGATCATTGTAAATTGAAACGTTCTAGGAGTTTGTTGTATTGGGCCAATTATAGTTACTTGGAACTGTTATGGAATGGACAGTTGCCGTTACAGGGAAAATAAATTTATTCAGAGTCGAATAATTCAATACTATTCAGGTACTCCTAAAAATTATCAAGTTTTCTGGTCCCCAGACACCATCAAGGCTACGATAGTCCCGTTAGTGCAGAAGCTGTGCCTGCAGAGTATCTCTGAGAGCGACCAGACATTCCCAAGCGTGGCGAGGGTATACGGCACGCTCCTGACGAACCTGCAGCCACACCTAAGCGAGCAGAACAGCGTTTGGTTCTTGCAATTCGTCAAACAACTATCTCAGAAGGGCCTCAATGAGAAGGAGGACTTTGAGGGGGAACCGACCCTGGTAAGGGGAATAATAATAGAAATCTTCTATGTTTGGCATTGAATTCCGGTTCCAGGTAGTCCGTTGTAGGGAGCACTGCGCTGATAATCTGCCGGCGATAACATACTTCATGACAATGCAGATACCGACGGAGCTCTCCAAGTGGACTGTGATGTTCAAAGCCTTGGCTGGTGATCCGTGTTATCTCGTCAGGAAGATGGTCGCAGGGAATATCCATGAAGTCGCCAAAATACTAAGTAAGAAGAATTTTATGTTAAAGAATTGCACATTATTGGCGCAAATTTTATACTTCAAAAACATGGTTTATTCAGTCTCTTAGCTATGTAGCTTCGCTTTTGTAAGAAAGCATCAATCCTTAAGCACCCCTCCTTGGATATTTTACTGGCTGGCTAACCAGCATGTAACCATAGTTATGGACTTTGTTTCTCACCAACCGAAGTATTAATAGTTGATAATAAGAAAAAAACGACAGAATAAGAATTCCACTCACCCACCAGTTCACCTGCTAGAGGTTGAAATTGATTTGATTTTATGGTAGTTTCCTAAAGTGTAATCACCTCCATTACTCACCACCAATTATTTCCAATACAAACACTACGTTTCGTTGAAGGGAAAGACTGCAAGATCATCGTCACCGACTTCATAAAACTCCTGAGGGACGAGTCGGAGGAGGTCCTCGACGCGCTCGTCCCGAACATCTCGAAAGCCCTCGAGGTCTTCACCGTTTCGTCGATCCTGTCGAGGGATGCGACGACCCAGTCGACGCTCGAAGTCGGACGGGCGCTCCTCAAATGTCAGATCGAGGTGTTCAAGTGGCACAACTGGAGGAGGATGATGGTGTTCCTGCAGCAGCTCGAGCACCTACCGTTCTACATGCCGGCGGACTTCATACACCAGCACTTCACTCCGGTGATCCTCAAGTTGATACTCGAGGCGGTAGGTAGAGTTTCAGGTTAACGGTTTTGTAATATATTTTCATGTCTGAAGGGTCCCAAAGAGGCTGACTTAGAGGATTCCGTGGTACATTTGTCTCGCAACTGTTTTTAGGGAGTGAGAAAAAGTGATTTAATTATGAATGAGAGAGTGGAGGGGAATAAAGTGGTAGCTGGGGTGAAAATCATGATTGATTGGCCATATGACTGTATGAACTTGGTATTACTGCTGTATTCTTAGGACCATTTTTTTTCTGTTTTGCAGAGGGCGAGGCCGGTCCGCGCTCAGGCCGCCCGTACTATACTATACTTTCTGCGTTACTGCACGAAAGACAACCATAGAAGGTGGATCAGGGACAATTTGGTGAATCTGGTTTGTCGTTCACAGTCTTGCTATACCCGCCACATTTTCATCATGATGTGCTCGGACGCCATCGAGATATTCAGCTGGAAATATTTCAAGGAGCACTTTTTCGCCCATCTACTGTCTCTTGGAGGTAGGTAATTTAAATGAGCAAACAGACGTGAATGGTATTAAAAATTTCAAAGACCATACAATTTTTATGATCTCCAATGGAAATGAGAAAATATTTAGAGTTGCTTCTCGCTGGATCTGCTGTAAATATTCACATTAAAACGATCTAATTTCACCTTATCCGCAGAAGATCCTGTGTCGACGGTGAGGCTGTGCGTGGTAAACATGTGCCCGACCTTGAGGCAGATGCTAAACCTGCCGTTGGACAAGAACCTGCAGGGCAGGCTTGAGGGCATCATGACGAAGCTCGAGATGATGGAGAGGGACAGGGACGTCATTGCTGCGCTCAAGGCAAAGCTGAAGGATATGCGCAGCGTCACTATGTACCATTCAGACGCTTTACAGGTGGAGAAGCGGAAGCAGGAGGAGGAAGAGAAGATACTGCAGGGGAGGAGCTTCGGGTCGAACATCACCGGCAGGTCGAGTAAGTGATGATAAAGATAAAGAACGATGTTTTTTTTTTTACCTTAGTACGTCACTGCAGCGCACAATCATTATAAATAGATTCAGTAGACGTTTAAAAGTTGTAAGATCATCAAGTTCATGCATATGAATTGGTAAGTCGTTACGTAAATTGCGTAGTCTAAATAGTCAAGTCTAAAGGTATTTTTTGTGTGCTTTACATTTGAATAGATGTACTTTATGTGTGATCGATTTTTCAGTACGCTCTCCCCAAAGCGCCCCTCAGCCCACGCAGTTGGAGCCCTCGACGACATCGCCGAGACAAAAGGAACTTGACAAGTCGGAAAGGTCAAGGGGTCTACAGTATCCTCCCAAGTAAGAGAAATCGACTCTCCAACATTCCAACATGTAATCCAGAAATCTTCGAAACCACTAAAAGCTTCTAGAATAACCCCTTGTTACAGTTTCAAAAGATCTCTTTGTTTTGAAGATCTCTGGGACACAACTAAAAATAGTTTAGCTTCAACTTCTCCCTTTTAACTTCCCTGCCATGTTCTCTCTCTTTCGCCACTTCAGTCACATGACTTTCCTACACAAACACTTCTACACCGACGCCGGCGTCCTCCTGCCCCAAATCGAACCGGACCAATCCCTGGACGAGGGCCTGTCCGAGCTGACGCTGTCTACCCCCATCGCGGACCCAGAGGCGAACCTGACGGACGACCTCAAGGCGAACCTGAGGAGGATAGGCGGCGGCGAGGTGACGATGAGGAAGAATAAGAGGAACTCCTGCACGTTCCCGAGCCAACGGACGGAGGCCAGGAACGTGAAAAGATACAGCCTGAACGTGAACCTGGAAGGTAGCAGGATCCCAGTAAGGAGTAACAGTAAGGGCGGCGGCGTCAACGAGACGAAGGAGAACCGGCCGGCGTCGAAGGGTAACGTTAACAACATCGCAGCCAAAGCTTCTAATCTGCCAGTATTAAGGTAACTTCCGTTCTATGCTCTAGTTTATACTTTCCTTAGTGTTATATGAGGGGAGTTTCGAGCGATTCAGTCGAACTTCTCGGTCAAGGGACAAATTGAATAAGTCTAGTAAATATGCTTTGTTTAAAGTTCTATTTGTCTGGTCTTAAGATTATTGCTTTTGTTAATAGATGTAAAATTATTTCATAGAACCAATTTGGGTTTGGAACAGGAACCGGAACAACCCTTACAATAACACCCTTACCCTTACCAATGATAACACCCTTAAAGAAGGGTTTACTGCATTAATTGAAGTTTCTTATTTCAGTTTTCCACTTTGTAACGTCGTTCTAACGTTTCTGTTTTCTTTTTCCAGGAAATCTTTTTCGGATTTTAAAAAGTATAACATGTAGCTTTACCTATCTATTAATTATATTTACAGATGTATTGTTATTTTTATAAAATATATTTATTACTATTCGTGAAGTTATAACTTTGATAGAATGTCGTCTATGGCCTCCACGAAGCTCGGAAAGACCCCCGAGGGAGGGGGCGTTATATGGTCCTCATCCCCCGGTTGGTATTTTCCAGTTTTTACCAGGTAACCCATCAGTCCTGCGTCCATCGCGCCCTTCACATCATCAGTGACGTCCTGAAAGTGGAAGGATTATATGGAATCGGTGAGAGGAGCTTCTTACATTCACTTAATTATGTTTTATGGAGCTTAACCCGTTCTCTTAAAATTATTAAGTTTTATTTAAATTTAACACTAGCACTATTAGTACTCTTATTCCTCTTTCCTATAGAACCTCCGTGAAGTCCTATAGTCATGGTTAAGTGAATGTGAGACTGATTGTCCTTACATCTCCGATCATAACGGCGTCTCCCGGCGGGACGTCTCCGAGCGCGGAAGCGAAGAAGCTCTTGTTGGGTTTACCGACAAGTTCTGCCGTACACTGAGCGGAGTACTCGAGGCCCTTCACGAAGCAGCCGGGTCCCAGTGCCAGGCCGTCCTTCCTCTTGTAGTACTTCCCGCTGTGAATCGCTATCAGTTTCGCTCCAGCCTGCAAACACCTGAAGAATAGTATGTGAGTTGTAGTTAGAAAGGTTTTTAGTTTGGTTGAGTGGTTTGTTTCAGCAAGCAGAAGACGTGACAGAAAACTGTTCGTTACATGTCGTGTGCTTGTTGGAATAAATCTACCATATTACTAATATACAAGGTGGAGGAAGTATTATTTAAAAATTTTAAATAAGGAAGCCACATATTCCTTTCAGTTAGAAAGCTGAAATGTTATTTCATATTATTGTATGGTTTTATTAAGCTAGTCTCATTGAAAATTTATCTAACCGTACCACATGAAAATCAACTTTACAACATCACACCTGAATGCCTCGTTGAGTCTCTCGTAATGAAACTCCGTTGGCGCAAGGCCGACGACAACGGCGTCCCCGCCACGGGGTATTCCCTCGAAGTCCTCGAGAGCCTCCGGTGCCACGAGCAGCATGGGTCTCAATCCGCGCGCCTCGATGGCCCGTCTCGCCGCTGTCAATGAGCTCACGATGTCGTCCCTTCGTATGTCGAAACCGAGACCGGTCAGGCGCTCGTGCAAGGTGCGTTTGCTCTCCTTCGTGGTGTTCGTCACGAATCTCACGCGGAGGTCTCTGGTCATCAGTCTGAAATCAGTCGGGTGAGTGTGGGGTACGGTATGGGAATTCGGTTACCTTTTCAGTGCTTCCACGCAACCCGGGATTGCCTGGCTATCTATGTGGAGTGTGCCGCTTAGGTCGATTAATACAGCTCTAATGACCATTCTCAAAATTATTAATTCTCTTTGATATTAAAAATAAATAAATGAGGGGCTGCAGGTTATGTCACTTATTTGTTTTGAATTAAATGTGTGTAATTATGTGTAGGCAATCAACAATACATTCTCTATTAAAGGTTGAAATTCCTTTGACGCTAGAAGCCGCACATTTGTTTTTCTTTGACTAATCATTCTTTCGTCAGTCACACATTTTCCTCTCCGCTTTCATCATGTTTTGGGGCCAATATTGTTTACAATTCCACGCTTTATTATAAATATTGTGTCTGGGAGCAGCAATTAAAAACGTCCAATAATAACAAATTTGTATTTCACCTGCGAAAATATTGTTCATCTCAAAATAAATCAGATACGACCCGTGACAAAATTAAAGGGCATCACTTCTACATTTACCCCAACGAAACTTTCTACATCTATACAAAAGGAAAAAAAAAACAGAAGAAGAAACTGGAAGTAAAGTCAATAAACCAACTTTTTAATGCAAAGAAGACATTAGTACATCACTTGGAGGCCTGAGCGTCGTCATATTTTTGAATCAGCCGTTTCATGGTATAGAAGTAGTTGAAATTCGGGTGCTTCTCACACCCGAAAATGTAATTGTAGGCACTGAGAAGCGTTCTCCGTCTCCCCGTGTTCATCTTTTTGTTTTCAGGGGTGGCCAATACCTTCCTTATAAAATTTGTGTGGAGTTTACCCTCTCGGCATTGGTGCACGCCGAACACGTACATGTTCAACGTTCTGTACCAGAAGACGATCTCGTTTTGTTTTAACTTCTCCATTTTGTACAACTTGTCCCTGAGGAGCCTCGGGCTGCAGAATGCAACCTTGTCCCTCAGGATCGCGAGCTCGCTCTCGAGGAGCTTCTTGATTGCGCTAACCGGATGCGACATGATGACGCGTTTCACGTGTATCGCGTCGTAATTCTGGTTCAGATCGTCGTGCGTCGGCTGCCACTTCTTCGCCCCGATCGGCGCCGAAGGGCCGCCGACCCCGCCGCCTATCTGGATCTTTAAGTTAGACGATGTTGGTATTGATACAACGATCCGTTCCTCATCTGTAACATTAGGCTTTGGGATATCTAAGAGCAACAGCGACGGTATGTCTTGTACGTTAGTACTAACCCCGCCGTCGAACAACGTATCTCGGTAATCCATCACGACGGGAGTAGTAGGCGGATACTCCCTGTTGTAATAATTGCACTCGTGCTCGAGGTGACCCCTGCGGGCGCAACCGGAGCACCATTGCTGGTCGCGAGGCTTCAGGATGGGGCCGCTCGGGGTCACCAGCGGACCCGGGTGAGTCTGGAAAACAAAAATTGATTTTACAAATAACTGGAAGGTATGTGAATTTCTCACTAACGCAGTGCTCCGAAATTACACGCCAATATGGAAGGTCATCATTAATTTCATAGGTATATTCCTCGTGATCGTTCACCGTTTCTCACTCATGTACCTTCTTACGAAGTTATTAAAAGTGTGTAACAATTGCTTTTTTCTTCTCATCTTTTATGATACTGAGTAAGGGTTTCGCTTAGTTAACGAAGTATTTTGGTGAGGAATTTACCTATAGAATTATTCTACCCTTCGTTTTATACAGATAACAGATTGTACCTAAAAAAATTATCTGATACCGTCACCAAGGGGCTGAAAACTGCCATATTATAAAGACCGAGAAAAAGGACAGATGAAACTTACCGTTAGATGATACCTCCTCCACAAATCGGGACAAGTGGAATCCAAATGGCCTCTCATATGACATATACTACAGTTCACATAACGGTACTTAGCACACACATGGCAGTAGCTCGTAGAAAAGGTTCCTTTACCATGACCGCACTAGAACAAGAAAATGTTTGCATTACAAACACAAATCAATCCGATAACTTTTTAAAGTTAACAAGTAATCACCATTACATGTTTGTATTGCTTTTATATTGCTACTAATTTTTTTATCACCATCAGTATTCGGATAAATCACTGAGAAACCTAACCTAATACCTTTCAATTCCGAAAATATAACCATCGTTACCTGTCTGCATTGCTTCTCTGGGCACCTCGGCTCCTGGTGATTGGTCTGCCCACAGAGCGTGCACGGGATCGGTCCGGGCTTGTCCGGGCATTGATAGGCGTAGTGCCCAAAGTGCCTGCACTTCTTACATCTAGGACCGACTTGTTTCGAGCTTAACATCATCGGCAGTGCCCGGTCGATGTCCAGAATCTCCCACTTCGAGGGGTCATCTAAGGAAATGAAAATTGTTACTGATCAATTTTGGAATGGGTGCTTTAAGTTTCGCTGTTAGCAGTGAGTAAAAATGTGCCAAGAAAATAATAGTATTACCAAACATCAATCAATACAAAGGGCAAAGGGTACCCGAAATTATCTGAAATAGGCCGGATAACCTATTGGGTGTTCCAATAAAGCACATGCGAACCCCCTCATTTCTTACTGTAATCAAAAATCGTACCCGATTGGCCTCGTTGGATTTCGACGACATCATAGTCGGCCAGGGAGCGCTGCGGCCTCCCAGCTTCGCAGTTCGCCAAGTTCAAATCGCTCTCGACGATGATCACATCCCTCATATCGTCGTCATCATCGGAATCGCAACTGTCGATTACTTCAAAGGTAGCCTCGGTCCCCTCAACAATGATCACTTCGTTTGAGGATGACTCGTGTTCAACAACGACTTCTTTGGGAGTCTCGTCAGTCACCTCGACGATCGGCACGTTTATCGATGTTTTCTTTTTTCTCTTGGTGTTATCGGCAGGGCCCCCTTTTTCCTCCATTGGACTCTCGCTTTGAGGCGTTGCCTCGGTACTTTTGGCGTTGGTCCCGATTTCCTCCGTCGACGTGACAAGTGACTCATCGAGAGGTTTCCTTTTCTTATTAGGGTTATCCGTGCCAGCTTTTCCTCTTTCCATTGCATTATCGTCGACTTCGGCATTGTCAGGATTAATGGCAGAAGTACATTTAACATCAACAGTTGGCGCGGTCTCATCTACTGCTTCAGTGTCATTGATGGACAGCTTCTTTTTCCTTTTGGGACAATCAGTGGTACTTTTGATATTCTGCGTACTGCTGACCTCGGCGATCGGCTCATTTAGAGACGTCTTCTTTTTCCTCTTGGTGTTATCGGCAGGGCCCCTCTTCTGCTCCATCGAGCTCTCGCTTTGGGGCGTCGCCTCGGTACTTTCGACATAGGTCCCGAGTTCATCCACTGACTCGCTTGGAGATTTCTTTTTCTTCTTAGGGTTATCCGTACTGCTTAAGGAATTTCTTTTTCTTCTCTCCGTCGCGCCATCATCGACTTCAGCATTGTCAGGATTAACGTCAACGGTTAGCGCTGTCCCATCTACCATGTCAGCATCGTTGATGGATGACTTCTTTTTCCTTTTGGGAGTTTCTGTAGTACTCTTGATATTCTGTGTGTCATCGAAATCGTTTTTATCATCTGATTCAGTAATGACAAAAGACTTCTTTTTCTTCTTGGTGGTATCAGTATTCTTGTCATCTACGGATTTTGGTTTGTTTTTCTTCTTCTTTTTTTTGGGAGGTTTCTTTTTGTTAACGCCCTTCTCCGGGTCGCAACTCTGTCTCCTCTCGCTCGTCTCCAAATTATCTTCATGCATGAAAGATAAATGTGGGAGTGCCGTCTTGTCATTTACCTCATAATCGCTCTCAGAACTGCTGCTGCGGCTATTGGCATTATCTACAAATAAATAAAGACCAATTAGCTTCTGTATACTATTATTTAACTGCATGTTTCATAAGCTATTAAGCTCCTATATATAATATACACCATTCATAATAGAGTTTTAATTACCATTGCTGTTCTGAGCCTTTTTAGATTGCTCCTCTTCGATGTTCGATGAGTTTACCCCATCAGCCTCCCTCCTCGTCGTAATCAATGATTCAAATGTGTCCAAATTCTTCTCGGCGAATATGTCGCCCTTGGGGAAGTCGACTTCGTTGAAGACTATTGTCTTCACGGTGTTGTTGAAACTCCTGCCAGGCTCGATCGTGCTCGAGCTGCTCTCGGTCTCGCAATCGTATGGCACCTTGTTCGGCGAGATGAATTCCATCTGGTTCCTGAACTCTGAACCATGCAGACCGAAATTGAAGTCCTGCTCGGAGCCATAGTTTTCGAGGAAATCGTTTGGAGATCCCTTTCTCGGGGAATCGACAGGGCTTGAGTTGACATTGTTCGCTTCAATGTCGTTGATTGCGGGTGGTTGAACCTCCTCGTCGACGGTTATGACTTCGACCGGTGGCGGCGGGATATAAATTATTTCATCTTCGTCATCGTTATTGTTAGTGTCATCCTTATTAGTGTCCTGTATGATGACGCAGTCATCGTCAGATTCATCAGAGATAAATATAATCGATTTAGCTTGTTGCAGTGGCTCTTGTTTTTTACCCTTACGCCTCTGTTGGCACTTTGGCCTTTTCACCTTCTTCTGTTCGGCTGGGAAAAGAAGACTTTTTGTCCTCTCAGAGATGAAGCTACTTTCATTTGGTCTTACAAAATTGTCAAGTACCTTGTTGAATGATACACTCGGGGCCTCTCTGGAAAAGGCACCATGAACAGCCATGGGACCTCTGTAACTGACCATGGTACGTTCTTCCATCCTCGGAGGTTCAACTCCGCCCGGTTTCTCCACACGTGGCGACTTGAAATACCTGAAGGCGCTCCTCCAGGTTGAGTAATCATAGACCTCTCCTCCTTGACCGGCCTCTTCCCGTTCTTCTACATCATCCTTCGAATGGTGGACTTGGCTGTACAACCTCGCCTCTATCTCCTCTAGATCGCTCTCGTTACAGTCTGCGGCTTTATCCTTGAAAGGAAACCTAGTTATTACTGCCAAACAAAAGAGTAGACTCACCATCTGAGAGTTCAAAAATCAGACTGACAAATCGAGGTAACCTCAAAGCGACGACTTAATGGTTCCATTCGAGACAGGTAGTTGTTCAAGCGAAGGGAGTGCGCGTGGCGGTTAACGTTTCACTAATCGTCAGTGGCGGTATTTTAATGTGATTTTAAACGAACTCAAAAATGAAAGGAAAAATTTTAATAACAATGCAATGTGCCACACTTCACATACACGGGACGGAGAAACCACAGAACGGCCGGACTCGGGGAGAAGACAAAAGTGAATTTTAATTTACCCTTCATAATTACTATACAAAGGTGTCGTACAGTTGCAAGAAGTTAAGAGTTTAGCGCTGAATGAATATGAGAAGAACCCGGAATTGAAGAAGTGACTGGAAACTATAGGAAATAGTTATGGAGCAGCACTAAGATATTCAATTTAATGTTCTGTGGGTATTACATATAACTTTCAAATAATTGACAAAGTTGATGCTACATTTCGCTTAAAAATCATTTACCCATAAACATTTACCTCTAACTACCTATTGCATAATTACATTATAAATATCTTTATCTACGCTGACCTCATTTACAATGATTCACTTCATTCAAACACACACTCACATTGATCAACAAAAAACCGTTAGTCAACTATTGTTTAATTAGTCATTAGTTTATTACATCTGGATGCTAATACTGGACACAAGCGATTATGTGGAATGTTACGATATAATTTATACACTATGTATACATAAAATTAATCACAAAATGGCAATCATTGATAACAAATCACAGTAATTCTTCTTAAATCATAAAAACGTGCTTTGACTTGATATATTAGTTGCACGGCTAGAAACAATTAATGATTAGTAAAGGGTGGAGGAGAGGTAGTATAAAACTACCTACCTAGGTATATTGCACTTACTGAATATTTAACAAATGTAAAGAAGAAAAAGAAAGTATAAAGTTGTCAATAGAAGCCCGATTTATATAATTATACTCGAGATTATATAGTATCCAGGGTTAATACTTATTAAGAAGTTATTATCTAGCTTATAGACTCAGTGCATCCAAATTATGACCAGCTTAGTCACATTTCCTTAAATTTCAACATTGCTCTCGACCTAATTCATCACTGCTGTCATTAATCAGGGCCCCTACCTGTTCAAGCACTACTCTAGAACAACAGGTACAATTATAAAGACCTACATATTCACCCCCTCTGTGATACAATGAAGAAATCACAAGTTTAGAAAAATATTTGGTTTGCAATACAAACACGTTTACTCTCTGCAGCCAAGAGTACATAAGAAATCTGATGCAATTACAATTTTTACATCATGCATACTTGCACTACATTAGCCCCTATTTCGATACCTATAAATCCGGCCACTAGTCACACTAGAAACAATAAACAAGACATCGTCTTAAAAAACACAAAGGAACAAATCGATAATGAACACAACCCATACGAAACGAAAACCCCAAAAGTGATCTTCCTGAAATATCCCGACACTTACTCTAAACATCGTCGAAAATCCCCCTAGGCGGCTGCCTCCTGTTCCCATAGAACCTGTCAAGCTGATAGCCGCTGTCCGAGAAGGCTGGATCAAGCGAGTCGTACCTCTCGTTGATCCTCGTGCTCGCCCCGAAGCGCAAGTCGATGTTATCAATACTATCAACCTCCGAGGGGTCATCGACGTCCCGCGGTGGGAACCGCGTGTCGACCTCCTCCGTATACTTGCGAGAATCCCTCAGGATCGAATGGCTGTTCTCGGGAATATCCGAGGGATGCGCTAAAAAACGTTTACTTATGACAATTTTCCTTCATTGCAATGAAATGAAAATAGAACAGCTAAATCAATAGATATCTAAATGAAGAAAGCTGAAGAAGAAGATCGATAACGAATACAATACAAATCAACTAGTAATGTTATATGTAACTTACTGTCACTGTTGTTCCGGGACTGTCTGAACCTTCCCTGATACTCTTTACGACGGTTGTAAGTGTCCTCGGCCCTTTGTCTTTTGCGTTTCTCTACAAAACAACATAACAAATGATCTAACAATAAAAATCAATACATTTACAAAATTTTACTGTTATATCTTACAAATATAAATCTTATTGCTGAATAAATAATAATGTCTTTACTGTTAGATTACGTTACCTCTCTTAATTAACTCGCGTCCCTCTTCCACCAGATCGGTAGTCATCTCATCGTCCCCAATGAACTGATGGAAACCGATCATGGAAAGCAACCTCGACCCGAGGCTGAAATAAGTCGCCAGGCAAAACAGCAATATCGCCATCGGAAAGTAGATGTTAAAGCCGTGAGATATTATACCAATCACTTCCATGTGACCCATAACCTTAAAAAAATTGGAAACGTAAGCCATAACTGAATTAACAAGCGCCTTATACGAACATGAGTGTATGAGGTCTCCATGTTCGCTTTACGATCCATGTGGATCAGGCCGAGGAAGTTCAGGCAGAGCGGAGGGGTCAACCTGCTCAGCATCATGCCAGAGAATATCAGGCTGTACTCATTGGTCTGATGATGGTCGGCCAGGTAATATAGATTCAAGACTCGGATCTTCAGTACTGTCGAGTAGGCGCAGTAGCACAGATACAGAATCACTATTGTTGAAAGCAACTAGAAGTAAAGGAATTGTATTGGTATCATTGTCAAATGAAATTAGTGCTGATGTATGCATGATATAACAAAGTGTTATCATTTACTACCTCTATGGTGAAGTAATCATAGTTTCTCCTGGCAACATTCACTAGGACCGCGAATATCGACAGTGGTGGGTCGATGTTGAAGAAAGTGACTTCTGACCAAACGACGCACACGGAAAACACTCCTGCTGTTACGGCCAATACTTTCTGCATGTAACAGTAGATTACACATTTCCAGTACCATTCTATAACAAAATAATCGACATTGCAGTGAAACATGTTACTGTTTTGTTGTTGTTACCTTCAGATTTACATACATTTATAGAGATAATATGTGCCTTGGATTATTAGAGACAAAATTATACTGGAATTTGACTGAAGAAAAATAAGAACCATCTTTTGAATAAGCGAACGCCCTCCCCTCTACCCTTACCTACTACCGAGGTGTAGATGTATCTCTTGAACCAAGTCTTTGGTCGATCGAATGTCCTCTTAAACCTCCTATCGACGGAAACCTGATTTTTCAAAGTATCCTCCAACTCAAAGATCCTTTCGACCATTAGGTTCCATTGCGTCTCTGTCCTCTGCAACACCTGCAGCGACTTTATTGTCTAGTACAGAAATTACTGTGTAAGAGCACTTTTATATGCAATACAACTCAGCATTATGAGAGACAACAAAGAAAAGTTATAATCTTGGTTTCAGCCTGACAAGCCATATATTACACTCTTACCTGTTTATGTAACTTCACCAACGCCCTCTCTGATGGTGTGTCGGCGGGTTCTCCCTCAGGCAGCTGCCGCCTGTTCATACGCTCCCTCAGTTCGACGGGAATCTTGAGTAGGATCGTCTCGAGGTAATCGAACAGGTAATGCCCCGGCCGGACAGTCATCGAGACCGCCTGCAATGACTCGAGGACGTCGTCGACGGTCTCCTCCGCCTCGCACTTATCCGAGCTGAGCTTCGCCGCCTTGAAGTAAGACTCGGTCAGCATAAGGCTGTGATTGGACTTGTTCCAGAGGCGACGGGGCACCTCGACCAGCGCATAGCCTAGGAGGAGCACCAGGAGGAACAGACCCCATGTGTTGCTAGCCGATGAGGCGATCGCTTTTAGTTTAGACCTATGGGGGAAAGTAAAGAACAAACTCAGAAGAAGTGCCTGTATCCAAAGGATGTTAAAACTGATAAATGGACCATGAAGTTCTTTTTCAAAAGCAGGTAAATTTATTCATGCAGTTATTTATCCATTCGTACACACTGCCAAGCCCAAATGAAATAAAATACAATATACAAGGCTATGTGAAAAGTACAATAACAACATGCTGACCACGATCAATATTTAAAATATGAATTGCACAATGAGGAGACCAGATGGAAGAATAGTACTCGTCGTTTAAATTTTGCTTTAGACCTTGTATACTTATGTTAAACTTTCAATTTTAATCAACGACTAAATCCATTTGACACTTTAAAAACTATTTACTTCATGTACCTACATGCAAGTAAATACATATAAACTCATACTTTGTACACTTTAGCAAGATTAGAGCAATCATGACAACATAACTACTCATGTTGCAACAATACGTTCTTACCAGTCCAAGTCGATGCCAGGTTTTAAGGCCAAGTATATCAACAGGATCCCACATATCAACAAATAAGAGCCGTAGTAGATGGCATTGTCAATCAGGGCGGATTTTAACTTTCCTTTTATAGTGAAATCTCCCGCCTTGATGTAAGACTGCATCATAGGCATTACGAGCCTAAAAGATTCAAATTGTTAACCAGAACTCAGATAAATTTTATGAAACACTTCAGAAACTACTGAAAATGCCAGAAAGCAGTAAAGAAACCTTACCATGTCAAAAACTGAGTGCTCCAATACACCGTGCGCCATAAGTTCCGGAAAACCTTTGGCGGCAGATAGCCGACAGGCTCCTCGCTTCTAAGTACTTCCAATGTCGAGTTCGAAGTGTTACCTGGTGGGATTTCCTGTTCACGCTGTTTGTATATCGTCTACAAAACAATAAAGTAACAACTGATAATATTATTTTACGGTCACTTACAGAAATGACATCTAATGGTAAGGCGAAAATAATCAAAAAGCTGCAGTACCAAGCCAATAGTACGATAACGGTGACAAATATTCGTTGCCTGAACCAATTCCCATATCTATAGAGTACTGTGGAGGAGAGTACGAAGGATAAAAGTACTGTAGAGATCAAAGCTGTGTAACCCATGTTTACTTAATGCTAATTGTTAAAAAAGAGTCGAATTATCACTTTAATCCTCGGCGGCGTCTTTCTTCGCGTTCTCCTGTGCGGCTTTTTGCATCTTCTCCAGTTTTTCCAATGTGAAACTCTTCAAAGGTATCAATCGTGGTTTACACAAGACGAGGTTTGGCGGCTCTTCCAGCATTATTTGTCCATGTTTCTTCATCACTGGCTTCAAGTTGGAACTCATCTCAAGCCGAAAATACGTGTTTTAACTTAAAAACTCATTTTTTTTTTTTGAAGAAGTGTTCACGTCTTCGACACCTATCACTAAACACACACAACAGATATCGAGGATCATAGGTGTCATAGGCATAGGGTATTGGTCATAGGTAAGAAGTTGAGGGTTTCGTGGGTTGACATCAAAAAGTGAGGTTAGGTACATGTAGCTTTTCAGGTTAGGATCTTATAATTGGGGTATTACGATGTCTCCAAATATATTAAGAAAAAGCGGTTATTACTCCTTAATTCCCGGCCTTCTCTCATCGGACACCGTATCTAACTTAACCGAGACCGAAAAGAAAGCTGACAAGGTGTCAGATGAGACGGGATGGGATCGAATCAAGAAAATGTTCGAAATAGAGTAAGACTGACCGACTGCCACACATAACAATCCATCGGTTTAAAATTTTGCTTTCCAGCGAATTCGGGAACGTCTCCTATGAGCTCCACACTGTCCTACACACGGCGGTCATGAGCAGTTTTGTGGGGGCGTTGTATGGCGGCATAGTTCACAGCAGAGTGGCCTACATGGAGTTCATGAGGAACAATGAGGCCACATCCTTCGAGACTCATCTACAAGCTAAAGTAAAGGTGAGTTCAGTAATCATAAGTTTAATTAGAGATGGAATCATTTGTAGAAAAAACTCCAAGACAAAGTCACGACCGGTTTCGCCAAAGGAGCCTTTAGGTGGGGTTGGAGGCTGTCGCTCCTGTCAACATCCATCATGTAAGAATTGAAATGATTTGGATGTGTGCTGCCATTTATTTATTTTTGTTAGGGGGATAGCGACTGTAGTCCAAGTATATAAGAATAGCTATGGTATATCAGAGTATGTTTTGGCTGGGAGCGTCAGCGGAGCACTGTATAAGTTCAATATGGGTCCTAAAGCCTGGGTCTCCGGAGGAGTGATAGGTAAGAAAAGTTTTGTTTTAACTTCTATTAATTGATAGAGATTTTTGAGAATAATTCATATGGTCTTTTAAACTGATTTTGGGTGGACAGTAGCAACATTGTTTATGTTTTTGTTAGGAGGCGCCTTGGGGTGTTTCGGTGGTTGCCTCATCACTGGCATATTAAAACTATCGGGTATGTCCATGTCCGAGGCAAGGTACTGGCAGTACCAATGGAAGAGTACAAGAGATAAGTATTATCACAAATCGTTCGAGAAAGAAATGGAAAAGAATGATTACGCCATTATAAAGTTGCATAATGATGAAGTAGGTGAAAAGGGGAAAAATCTATCTAACTTAGATAGTAAGTAAGCTAGCTCAAATTTTTGTTTTACTGTGAATAGGAGTGTCAATGTAAATAAAAGTTAATATAAAACATAATATTTTTAATGAACTCTGAAAATACTGTAAAATGAGCGCACAATATACAAAAATATATTTCTCGAGTAAACAAAAAGCGAAAGGAGGAAACCCAACATACTTTTATCAGTGCCAATGTAGCATGCAGACAATTATCCAAGTTTCTTTCAAGAGGTGTACTAAAAGGGGTAGATAGGCAGACCACACGCGACATTAGCACCCTTTTGTCAATATTAAGTCAATAACGTAATGTCAATTAATTAATTCTTTCACTTTTCAAATTGAGCAGACATTTTAGGATAAGCGACGCTGTTTAAATTATATTCATAACTTTTTACTGATTCTTCGTCATTCTCTTTGGTCCCCTGTTCGGAGGCCCTTTCGGTTTGGCAAACTTCGGGCGGTGGAGGTTGTTAATCGGGTGTAATTCTTCATAGAGGAACTTTTCTGTCAATTCATCACCTGAATCGACCTCCAGCTAAAATAAATAAACATAAGCAAACCGGGAAACATTAGACCTAAACCTGAACTTACCTTTTTGACAATGTTCAAGCCTAAACCGACCAAAGTGTCTGTGAAGGGGTTCTTACAACTAGAGTAGAGCATCCTTTCCTTGACTGGGCATACATAACCCGGCATAGAATAGATAAAAACTGGAAAAACAATGTGGGATAAGCTTAAGGATAGCCTAATCTGGGTTCATATCGGTTAATACAATAACTGTACGAAAACTATAAAAGTATTACAACCTAAATGTACTCTTACCAATGTTTTCTAAGTAGTCTCCTTCGTGGGTATGCTTGAACCTGTACAAGTGGTAGCGTCCGTTGTCGCTGGGAACTTTCGATGGTAACTTTTCTAAAGGTATGTTCTCTGCTGATACTAGGTGAATTTTCTCTTCTTCCAGGTCTACGAATAAAATTTAAATGGAGAGTTGCCATGACCATATGAAAATTGGAAATTTTGTTCAACAATGGATGATTTAATGATACAATAGTTCACTAATTCAATGCAACAAAATTGTACTAAACTATAAGAGTAACGGTACTAGTTTGTAACTTATTCTGAAAGAGGACCCCAAAAGAATCCCTGTTACAGTATATCAGGTAGGCAACTAACCACACTTCTAATGAAATTTACACCCTAAATAGTGAAATGATTCTTTTAATAGTTAAGCAACATAAAGATACTTCTATTTTTCTTTCTTTCTCCTTCTATTACCTATTTTGAACTGCAGATAATCATAGCTTCCCCTCTTCATATCCGAGACAGCTTGCCTAGAGCTCTCAGTAATGGGAAAAGCGACTCCGCTTAAGGTTTGCTGCTTTGTGTCGATGTTGATCTCTGTGTTGACTTCGTTCTTCCGCAACTCCTGCAGCTCCTCTTCTCTCATCGACAGTGGCGCGGGTGCCGCGGCTGATTTCTTATGCTTCAGATAGCCATTTAGCGTGACATCGGCCTAAAAATAAGTAAGTAGATAATATACATAGTAAAGCCTGATTCACATAAGCAGTAGTGCAGTGGTATTGTAAAATGTTAATTTTGTGTATGTTCAGGGACCAACTTTATAAATTACCAATACTGTTAATTACAGCGCTCTTATACAACTGCATTACTGCTTATGGTAAATTATACTTCAGTTACATCTGACTTCTTGGGTTTCTTTATTTCTTAATAACGGTCTCATTGAAAGGCAGCCAATAAAAAGGGTTCCCACTTACTTTGGCCGTACAGTGGACATCCTCCTTGATCTGCCCAGTGCCAAATTCTTGCTTCAGGGTCGCCTTGGTTGAAGCATATAGCATCTTCTGTCTGATCGGAGCCGTGTCCGGTGACCAGTTCAGCAACAACCAATCATGGCCCAAAGAGTTTTTAGTATCTAACCTAACAAAAGGAAAAGTAATGAGGGAACTGCATGTGTGAGAAGCATGAACTTACCTATATAAAATATAACACGGTTGGTCCTCCTCAACAAAAGGTATCACATACTTATCGAAGTCCTTCTCCCAATTACCCTTAATGTCTTTATAGTTGTTTAGCGCCAATTGTTCGTCCTTGATTGAAACTTTCATTGTTCTGATTTTCCCATCTTTGCACTTAGCGAAGAATTTTTTCAGTTCGTCGTTTGCTAGAAGAAAATTTACTAGGTAAACTCGTAATGCAACAATTCATTAAACAATAGGTAAAACTCATCCAGTGAAAGGGGCTGTAAAGTTTAACAAGATTGTTATTAATTAAAACATGATTAACTCCGATACCTTTGATTCCTGTTTGATGGGACATTTTGTGTGTGTCGCCCTGGCGAGGGAGAACAAGGGGCACGTCGCGTATTTATGTCTCCACCCACAGTTAAATTAGAATAAAATCTGACGTTTAATACCGAGGCGGCCATGACACAAATGACAGATTTAAAACACGGAATCTCAGCACAGAACGTTAATTATCAGAATGTTTTGATGATCTGTCATTGAATTTGGCCAGTTCGATGTTCCGTGCGTGTGTGTTATGTCGTAAGTGGCGATATAAACACAGCAGTATTTATTTAAATCGCTTGAATTGATAACAGAAATGCACATAATTCAGTTTAGTCGGCCCAGAGTCAACTCAACGTTATCTCAAATTGAATTCAACTGAAAGCAATGGAAATCGCAAGTGAAAGTGAAAAAGTGAGGTTAGGTGGCACATATTTAAATTACCTCTGAGTCTGTAGATATCCAAACGTGCTCAGAACTCCCAAGGCATCACTAGAGCACGACTAATACAGTACAAAGTGAGCTAAAGTGAGGGTTAAAACGAACGAAACGAAAAAATGGATAAGTAAGGTGCTTAACTGTAATATTCAAATTACCACCACCCACCCTATGATTCACTGGAATACTTGAAACGTCGGACTTAAACGGGAATCGAATTATAGAATAAACATGTCGTCCGGTCGTAAGTGTAAAAATTGCGGCGCCTCCGATATCGAGGTCGACCCAGCGCGTGGTGATGCAGTGTGCACCAACTGTGGCACAGTGCTGGAGGACAGTATAATTGTTGCTGAAGTGCAGTTCGAGGAAGGAGCCCACGGGACTTCCAGCGCCATCGGGCAGTTCGTCTCGGCGGACTCGAAAGGGGGTGCCACCAAATTCGGAGCATGTATGTAAATTTCTATTCGGAAATCGCTCATCCTAAACCTTTTTTAATGTAGACCTTTATTTAACTATTTGGTACATCTATCTGAGTGAATCATTATTTTTGTAGCATTCCATGTCGGCGGTGGGGTGGAGTCCAGGGAGATAACGTTGAGGAAGGCCCGTACGGGAATAATGTACCTGTGTAGCCAGTTGAGGCTGAATCAGCACTGCACTGACACCGCTTGCAATTTCTTCAAGATGGCGCTCTCTAGGAACTTGACCAGAGGAAGGAAAAATACGCATATACATGCCGCTTGTGTTTACCTGACCTGCAGGACCGAAGGAACAGAACGTATCCTTTATGATAATGCTAGAGTTCAAGGGTGTCTCAGAGCTATAGGATAATCAGTGGGGTATTGTACTCAAAACCAACTCAATTTTCTGTTGAAGCGGTATGGATGGAGATACTTTTCCTAAAGTTTGCAAAATTTATTTCTTTATTTAGTACTTGATTTTATTTTTGTTATTTAAATTTTCATTAACAACCATTGTTTTTATTTTGCTTTGAAACTACTTCTATTATCACTTTCAATTAAATCAGATGTTATTCCTTAATCATTTGATAACAGATCTCTTGATAGATATAAGTGATGTGCTTCAGATTTGCTGTTACGAGTTGGGAAGGGCTTATCTACGATTGGCTCAAGCTCTTTGCATCAGGGTGCCTTCTATCGGTGAGTCGATTTTGATTTAGCTAATGAATTGGCTTTGTATCAGTCATCAATGTGTTTAATCATGACGGTCAACTGGCATGACAAAAATAATAGTGGTGACATCAAAGGTTAACTTATTGCAAGAAAGAAACTCTTCTTTTGCATTGATACGAAATACCAATATTGTTTGTTGCGCTAAACAATGGTTAGGTCGGTGAAACGAAAGGATACCATTATATGTATTGTTATTATCTATTCTATACACTGTCACTTTTTAGACTGACTAGTCATATCTAACAAACTGAAAAATACACAAATATCATAATTTATTCCGGTTCGATTTCAACCAATTATAGAACTATATTTCTACTATTCCATTGATTGAGCGTATATTCAAATGACTGTCCAGTTGGCTGGAATCCATTCGGAACTGCTACATAAAAGCAATTATTTGAAATGGCATATAAAATAAATAATCTTACTTAAATAGAAAAACTAACTTTGGTTACTAACTTAAATTACTTTTTTTTACACTTGGTTATGCAGATGTTAATATGTGTTAAGCAGCCTAAATATAGTAAGTTCAGTCAATGTAACGACTCCAACGCTATTTTTTAAATATCCGGTCGCTTTAGTTAATGTAATGAAAAAGCGTAACGCGATCATTAAATTTACTACCCTCGGCTCTTTCGTTAATCGCTACATCTACTGACAATACTATATGCCATGTTTAGTTGGCTATTTAAACAGGGAAACTATACAGGAAGAATGGCACGAATTATTACAATAGCTGGAAATGATAGAAAAGATAAATTTACTAGACTCGATTAATAGAAACTTATCAAATCTGACATTTTTGGAAAACATCGAGATCAATCAAAGTTGAAAGATTGCAGAAGTTTAAATCACTTTTACACTCTGTACAGTTCACGGTATATTTTTTACCAAGTACTGAAAGTAGTAGTCCCAAGGCGATCATTTGTTCAATTTATTGAAAATTCAAACACTATACCACAGTTTAATTGTCCCTTTAATGCTCCTCATGTGATGGCCCATAAAAGATCAGCTCTGGGATTTGCCCTCCCTGCACGCCCGTGCCGTTGGTGCTCTCTGAGCTACACTGAAATTGAAACGTCACTTGCCCGACCGTCACTTCGCTCATGCCCTCTTGGCCAAAGTAGCTCAGCTCGCCGCCGTCCAAAATCGCTGACGCCGTGTAGAACGACTCAGGTTCGATCTGGATCGGGTTGTCAAAGAACACATGGAATGTATTGGACGACCCGTCTGAGAAAAATTTGGTGTTGTTCTCAGCCAGGATCCTCCCAAGCCGTTTCAGCTCGATCTTAACGGTGTAGTCCGCCGCCCCGTTGGACGAGCCGTACAGGCCGAAGCCGATGATAAATATGCGACGGTCGACCGAAAACTGGATGCTGTCGCAGCGGCCGCGGTACCGCCACTGGTTCGAGCGGTACGCGCACGACTGGAAACGGTGACACACCTGGAAATATACGAACGATCAGGACGGTGATGGACAGATCAATGCGTGTGGTGATCAGCTGAGGATTTGATAAACTTTTCTAAGTCAGAAGATATACATTGCCTATCTTGGAAGATGTGGAGTGAAGAACAATAAGACATAAGTGCAGATAAAGATCCGCTGGAAGAATTTTTGACTAATGATGGGGTTTATTTCTGGAAAGCGTTGACGAAACACCTTTAAAAACAGATTGGACAGTGAATTGAGAAACAGAGAAATTCAGCAAGATCCATACACTACACTGCTTAATGAATATAAACTCTAAAAGAAGAAGTAATAGCTTTAGTGCCCCCATTCCCTATTAAAAGTTTATGAATCATTTGCGGGATACCACACACATACATAAATGTACTTGTAACCTGTGACTTCAATCCGGCCCTGGCCTTGACAGGATACTGCAGGCTCGGCTTGTTGTTTGCCGTGAAGTTCAGGAATATATCGATCGTCTCCTGTTGCGTCAGTATCCCGATTTGGGCCGCGCCGTTGGCGAACTCCTCGAGCGTCATCGTCGGTATCCGAATGAGGTAGAGGGCATTGCCGAGCACGTCCCTCTTGTTCTGCGGCGTCACCTCCATGTCCCTCCTGAGGCACTCGGCGGTCGCCCAACTGAGGGCAGCCTCCAGCAGGTTCATCTCCTTGCAATTGAGCGTCTCTCTAGAGAGAACCGATTCGAGGGTCGCCATGTCTATGTCGACGAAGCCCTCGGACCTCACCGCCATCTCAGCCTGTGGGAATAAATATGTGGATTAGACGTTTCTCGTGACATACTGGAAGTTTTCTGAGTTTTGTCTCGCCCCTTTAAATTCATGACTTGCTCGTTATTCAGGATAGGAAGGATTGGAAGTATACAAAAATGCGAATGTACACATTCAAAATCCATATATTAACAGAATAGTTTTTACAGCGAGATATGTATAAAAAAGTGTTTTGAACACACCATGTCACAGTTAAAACTGACAGTTTTAAAGACAAAAGTAATGCAAGAAGCGTGTTTGGCAGTCACATTCGGTTACAAGTTCTAGCATATTTTACTCTAGAATGCAGTGATCAGCATCTATGGGACTCTGTGATGAGTGAGAGAAAATCCTTTCAACTACACTAATTACCGGACCATACATCAGACTCACAAATATTTGCTTCAGATCCGTACAAAATGTACGCCTTTTCACAAAGAAAAAGAAATTAACTCCAAAAGCATCTTCCACAGTTATCACATTTAACAGACCGATGCACATCTCACATTCACTCCAAATTTAGTTACTTCATTCTATCATTTCATGGAATGTTCGCTTTAACATGTGTGCTGAAACTATAATGCCTCCTGTAGACGACCCGATGTCGATCCGAGTCGCCTTTCTGGCTCAGATTAAGGCAGCTCAGCGAATTTCTGAGACTCACCTGGGCGTCTATGACCTCCCAGCAGCGTTGCATCAGTTCGGGCTCCTCGAACAACCTCGATTGGCTGAGCAGAAGGCATGCGTTCTTCGCGGTGAGACTCGTCTCGAGATAGTTCACGCAGGCGCGCGCGAGGTGTGGCACGATATACTTCTTCGCGACGTACAATGTCGCCAGTACCGTGTCAGCTTCCAGCTGGATCTCATCGCAGTATAAGTATCTGAAAGATGTAGATCAGTTTCAGTAGGGATTTCAGTAGCACATAGCAAGAATATTTATTATTGTTTGATTTATAATAATGGCATTCATAAATGCAGGATTGAGTTTGTTTAACCCTGGGTCTAATCGATAAATTAGAATGAAAAGTTCTACTCACTTCAGTAAAGTCAGGAAGGCAGAAGGCTCCACGTCGGGCACCTCTATCTGCTCCTTGCACTCAGCCAAGCCACCATAGAACATGGCATAGAACACTGAGCTTCCGGTAGCTAAAACATACTTATGAGCAGGTATGACCTGAGTGGATCCTGGGGTTCCGGGCGACCCAACTATGAAACGGATATCAGCCATCAAGTCATTATTAAACATGGCGGCGTTCCTCTCTCTAACCTAAACAAAAAACGGATTTACGAGCAACGGTATGAATGACATTCTATTGTGGTGTACTCACTGTAGGTTTCGTTGCCTGCCAGTTTGGGTCTAGAGTCCCGATAGGGCTGACGGGGGACAGCCGTGGGCTTGAAGGTGGCGAGCCGGGAGCGCTAGCCGGTTGCATGACTTGCAGGCTTTCTCGTTGGGAGACGATGTGCGGTGGGGACAGACTGAGCGAGCCATTGTTTAGTGTTTCTGCTAAAAGGAATTAAATGGAAGTAAATAAATCGGAAAGTAATGTGCTATGGTAGTTTCTTAGGACAATGTGTCACTGAAGCCACATGACAGATACTTTTTCTACCAGATTCAAGCTTAGTTTCTTCACTTAAGTAGTAATTAGTTACTTCATTAGACGTTTTAATGGGTCAAAGTAATTAGTCAATGGCTGTTGCCTGTTAATTGTTAGGCTTACCAATTGTTATACTGTCCTGGCCTAGTTATCTATTAATTCGTTTATTTTACGGGTAGATTAATTAATTATATTCGGCTGTAAGGGTGATAAGGGTAGGGTAAAGTTTTTTGAGGTTACTGACCCTTCAAACCAAATTAAATACAAATGATTCTAACCTCAAGTAAATCTTCACATATTATTTAACGAGAATCGTGCTTGTAGACCCTGAATAACCGTAATACGACCCCAATTCTGCCTTACAGGCTCGCCTATTTTCTTACCGTTCATCCAAGCGTTAGTCTGCGTAACGGCCATCGCGTCCTGCTGGTTGCGCTTCATCGGTTTCGTGGCTATTTTCGCGTACAAATTCGACATCGCCATTATTCAATTAATTCAGTCCCGTCATTAATATTTCATAATTAACATAAAAAGAATAACACCAGCACAATTATTTTCTTTCGGACGCCATGTTTATTTCGGTGGGGGTAACAACAACCGATGCAACGTTGCCAGAACCGAAAACGTCAATACGGGATTTAGCCAGTGGGTAGGCAACCAAAATGGTGGAAATTTTTGAACGTAATATAATTTTATACAAAAAAATTATAAAGTTGTTCCCGATACTGGTTCAAATGACCTGATTTTCTGTGACTTACGGTCAAATGTAAAAATGTGCCACTGTGAATATTACTATGTTTTTAAGTTAACCTAATTAACACACAATTGATTGGAAATTTAATGGGTAAACTACGTACTGGCGGGTCAAAAGGTTCGCTTTTGTAAATATCGATATTTAAACAGGCCCAGCAGACGAACTTGAATTTAGAAGTTACTTGATAATAATCAATTATAGTCCAAAGGATGTTCTAAAACTACCAGTTAAACTAACATTATCAGTCACGTTATTTTTAAATAAATTAAGATTTAAATATTTGTCGCGGGGAAGAACCTGCCATAGCGAAGACCACTTAGTTTGAAGCACATTAAACGCGTTATATTGCAATGTTGCTACGCCTATTACGTAGAAATATGCTATGTTTCGTGATAAAATGAAATTTTATGATTCACAAAGAGACTCAGTTATTTAGTCAACAGCGCGATTTCAAATCATTTGTCACGGCGGGCCCCCGCTTACCGTTGTTCATATTCCTATCTCTGCGTCCGTCGATGTTCTCCCTGTTGCCTTCCGATTGGTCCTCGTAATCCTCCTCGAGCATCAGCAGGTTCTCGAGTATGGACATGGTGTTCTGCGCGGCGGAGCACGCGCCATTTCCGCGCTGCGCATACCCCCCGGCTCCTGCGCCTCCGCCGACGAAATTCGCGCACTTGAGCAGCAGGTACCAGACGTCCGCGTGGCCTACGATCCAAGTGAGGGCGTGCCTACCGACGCTGAGGCTCGAATCCGCGCCCAACATGGCGGACCGGACGACGTCAAGCGCTCATCATCCCAACTGGAAGTGAAAATTAAAAGTAAAGGTGAAAATGTAATTGGAGGTGCCCGAATAAGTGTCGCAAGTGGAAGAGATGGATTACAAGTGGGGACGTTTAGCGCTGGTCGCTACAATTTTAACTGGATTTTTTATGGGATTTTCTTTTGGTTTTTTTGCTATTTACTACTACTACTACTACTACTTACTATTGAACGGAATCTTAACGACTGGTTTTATTACGTTTAAAGCGACGAATTTTCCGTCTTTAACGGGTCATTAGTAATAGATTAAAAGTAAATCGACACTATCGATAAACGATCGCTATATCAATTTTATCGATATTTCATGGTGACTACAATTTACACTTGGTTTTGAATAATCAATCCTTGTACAGTTGAAAGTAATAAGTGAGTAAATTTGAGTAAGTGACGAAGACATGACCATTAAATTTATTATTATTATTATTATTACCAGTGTAATGCGCGTGTCGATATTCATATTGACATAATAATAATAATCATTCAGAATCGATTTTGGCGCGTATCGACATCAGTAACATTAAAATTTGCATCAAGACGATTGCATCGTACGTGAATCGATTCGATAAACCTTGTACAAACGTGCACTGTAGATTGTACGTCCCTTTATAACTCCTTATATTAATTTTCTTTTCTCATATCGACTACAAGCGCAATTATTATAACGATTTCAATATAATATCGACACTGCATATGTCGTAAACAAACATTCAGATCCGACGTCCGGTCGAACATAAAAGGAATACTATTGCCAACTGAAATAAACGCTTTTTTAGGTATAGATTACAACCGTTGACATATTCCTTATCGATATTATCGACCGGTAAATCTTGATACTATCGATAAATAATCCTCTCACCGTGTGATTCCCGCACAAACGGACATCTAGGCCTCGTCCACCATCGATTCCGATATCGATTAAACCTTTTACACGACGCTCACCATGCGTAGTTGGAAAGTTTTCGTCTCCCTCCCGCGCAGGAGCTCCTTTCGCGGCCGGAACGCGACAAGTACTAACGCATTACCTCGTAACTTGCCTATTCGGATTTCACTCTCACTTTCCTTCATTACCGTTTTTATTAATTAAAGCAGAACCGGATTAGACGGGGATCGAACGCTATCGGTTCGTAGGTCGATTGAAAAATCGATTTCCGGAGGGAGGGAAAAATTGGTTCCTATACGTGCCCGAAGGGAGTTACAGTACGTGTCGATTTCTAAAGTTAACTCGATACCGATCGATATATCTCTTTAAAAAATGTACAGTAAGGGGGTTAAATAAAGTATTGATTTTTGGCACTTATTGAACGATAGAATATGTATCGACTATTGGTGTACCTACTATACAGCCACTTGTTCACATGTACGAACTTTTAAAAAATCGTAATTCGTACGCTTGAAGAGGGTAAAATATAGATTTTTAATGGAATATCGATACTCACTTGGACGCTTCTCGTCATTTCCGATTGCAACGCGAAGGGGCCATTTATCCGCACAATTATTTATCGATTATAATCGATGATCCGTTTACGAAATCGATAATCGCTCGTGCACTTCGAAATTACAGAATTTAATCGATCCCATCGATAATTTCGAAACGGCGGTAATTTGCGATGAACGCCTTTTGTTTAATCGGGAGGTTGATCGATATTTACGAACACAAAACCGGAAAATGGTTTCTGTAATTCCCCGTTAACCTCCGATCGATCGATAGGGTAATCGATGAGTTTCTTATGGGATTTTATCGATAGATCGATCGTTGCTTATGATATCAAACAGGGGAATTTATTGTGGGATGTTAAATAGTCTTTGTAAATCAAATTAACCATTGGATGATTCGTTGATTTATCAACGATAGTTGTAAAGTAATTGGGTAATATTGTGTTTTAACGATAGAGTGATTGGAAGTCAAACATATTGTATATTTCGTAGATTTTCTAATCGAACTTAAAATCAGTGATTGATTAATCTTAATTACTCGACATCTTTTTTTGTTTTTGTTTATTTTTTGGAGATTTTCTTGTTCCGGTAACTTTGTTATTCGACTTTTGACTCGATATTAGTTTGTTTTTAATTTAACTTTAATAGCCCACTGTATTGTTCGCAAAAAATTCCGCGATCGTCAAGAAAAAAAAAATTAAGCTTTAATCTCTGGGATTATAAATAACCTTGGGTCCGGTTTTTCGAAGTTACCGAACTTTTCCACATAAATGGCATGGGTCTGTTCCAGCGAAATTTTTGGCACTAATTTTATCCAACGCAACGCAGCAATGCAGCCACGTGGGTTTTATGTTGAACCAAAGGGAAATTGAAGCTTTTTTGGACGGAACTAGTTCGGGATTTTTACTGGAAAAAATGATTTTAATCTCGAATTATACGAAGTGTTCTGTTATTGTCAGATTCCAGAAACAAGAAATAGTGTTTATTCAATGGCATTCAATGGCACTAGTCGATCAGTGTGACATTAGTGAAGTGGCAACCCTACCAAAGGAAGTACCGTTAAATTCGCACTGCATAGCCTTCGTTGTAAAGATCTACCCAATACTGCCAAGAAGCGTCCATGGAAACTTCACCCAGAAGCGCGGAAAGTCCCCAGAAGCTCCGAAACTTCCGGAGAAATCCCTGCTTCCAATTCCAACCGCCATACGACAAATAACTTCACTCTCCTGAATTTACTAAAGGGATTCCTTACGTGTCGCCTCTCTTCCCTGACGTTATCCATCGATTTCCCCCATCGAGAACTTTCAACTTATCGCGGAAAAGCAACGATAATTCTAACTCGACGAAAATCGCACCGTCGGCGTGTTAGTCCGTCAAATCCTTCGCGCTGACTGTTCTTAGGTAAGCCGAGAACGTATGTACCAAGGTGGTCTTGAGGAGGTCGACCAAACCTGTTAGATTATCCGTCTATGTACTAATTGTGCTTTGGAAGAGATTTCGCGGCGTAAAAAGGAACGCTCGGTGTACGAGGTTTCTTTTTGTGATTTTGACATTTGACTTTCTGAGACGAGCATATTTGGGTGTTTTTGGAAAAATTGCTTACTTCTCGAGATGTGGGACAGTTGGAGATTTTTGGAAGTATCATAGGAACCATGGAGGTTTCCGCAACACGTGTTTCTGACTGTTTGTCGTCGTCGACTCCGGGTGGGCTTGTTCCAAACCCTTCCGGACAGGCTGCACCGTACTGTATTATTCCATTCCACCCTTCCGTTTAAATTAAACGTGGTTCATTGAGCTGAAACGCCCGTAAGCCGAACAAAGGAGTAAATGTCAATTACGTTTCGTAAAACGAAAAAAAGTTATTACCTAACCCGACAATAGCAACAAAATCTGTAATTATCGTGAAATGAAACGTAAGTTTGAGTAATCACCAAGTGTCGGATTTATCGAACGTGTGAACATCATACCTGTGTGTATCTAACCTAAAACAAGTACCATTTAGGAATTGCAAAAATCTCATTTGGAAGGCGCGCCAAGGACGCCACTCTCCTCGGTCACAGTCTAACCGCGCTGGCGGCGTCAAAGCCCTCCCGAGCGACGATCAGAACGTGACGGATCGTGCTCGACAAAACTAACCGAACCGTTTGTAAGATCTTAAAAGACGTCACGTAACTAACCGTTCATCGCATTGGGAAACGGCGAGGGACGAAAACTTTTATTATAATCGATTCCGAAAAGAAAATAACAACAATGTTATAAAATTTAAATTCTGCCATTAAGGAATACTGCTACGTAGATTTGATTTATACCGAGGGATCAGATGGTTTTTGAACGTATTTTGGGTGATGAAATTTTTAAGATCGTTTTGCTGCTAATTAGTCTTCTATGTCTTGATTGAATAACTGTCATTAACAATTCGACAGAATAAGTGTGGTATCAATTCCTTTACAAATATTCCTTTTGCAACCCCAAACACGTCTTCATTTGGGGAATTAGGGGGATTTACGCGAGGAATGTAAGCAGGGTCTGTTTATATTTGGTCTTTTCTGGCCTAATAATATAGCCTTGTTCCTCTCCGAGTCGCCGTTGGTCGTCGTGACAATAAAGTGAGGAGGAAAATTTCGATTTTTCACATTTTCATCCGAGGAATCCAGACTTCACTTGAAATTATGTTCAAATTTTGAGGAAAATGTCCAAGGAAACTCAGTCACTTTTTTCAATATATTTTTATTTATTTTCCCAATTATTACCTCTCCTTTACCGTTTAGTACTTTAACCGTACCTGTGGTGTTACGGCACATTTCGGAATTACCGTTCGATAATAATGACAATATAGTCCTGTAAACACGTTTAGTAAGCACATTACCGCATTCGATAATCAGATAGTTAGAATGCTACCGTGGTATGACTTAAAATCCCATCCTTCGGATCTAATTTTATTACCAAATACTATATGCATACGTTACACCTCGAATCAGAAACAATAACAAATAATGCATGTTTACTTTTGGTTTTAGAAAGTGCCACCTCGTACAGGGTGGTTCGTTTAAATTTCACTTGTGGGACTCGTGCAGTTCATAATTTAAATTTTTATCGCCAGGTTGACATAAAAAAGTAATAATAATAATGGAAAATATCCTGTCGATTGATTAAAAACTAACGGGAAAGTAATGTCGAACTTTACTTATCGTAAAATTTCTTTATTACCGTGGAATAATAGATGTTTTTTTATTCGTTTTACGGTCTAGAATTCACATTGTTTTATCGAAACGAATACTATTCATATTTGTTCTCATCGAGCATTTGTGGATATAAATAAGTATTATCGAGCCCCGTTGAATAATTTATTAGATTACTGATTAATTCCAAAGACACGAAAAACAAAAAGAAAAAAATACTTCGATTCGCGTTCGGAATATTTTATTTGCATTGCGTTCGACTTTTGTTTACCCGCGAAACGAGTTAAATGTTAGAATTCCAATGCGGCTTCGTTGCATAATTCGAAAATTTCGAAATCAAAGGTAAAAGCGGAATTAGACGCAGCGTATGAACCTTTTTTTTAGATCACGCAGTATATAATATTCAGTGCACTTAAAATCGAGGGAGCTCGAGCTTTTCATTTCTCAGGCTCGTTTAGTAAACTCTTTTTTGATCACACAGCGTATAAACGTACAAGCGTATATTGTATGATAACCTGAAAAGCTAAAATGACAAGATCCTAATCCTATAGCCCATATAGAGTTTTTTGATCACACAGTATATGATATACAATGCAATAACAAAATAGCATTGACTATCGACTAAAATGTCAAATTTTTATTCCTACATATGCAAATGACAGTGTGATCTTTGTGACTTTTTTGATCACACTGTATACAAAATACACTGTGATGACCGGAGATATGCACCATCTACTAAAATGTCAGATTTGTTCTGTGTCTCATTGCTTGTTCAATGATTTTTTTTGGATCACACAGTATATAGAATACAGTGTGATAGCAAAGGGTATCGACTGTCGACTGAAATGCCAGGTTTCTTGTGCAATGATCGTTCAGTGAACTTTTTCGCTCATACAGTATACAAAGTACTAAAATGACAGGTTTTTCCCAGTGTTTGTTCAATAAATCTGCTTGATCATACGATGCGATCTCACGTGAAAATCGACTATCGACTGAACCAGTATACAGTGTGATATCAAAGGGAATCGATTATCGACTGAAGTGCCACATTTTCCTTCAGAGAGATTGTTCAGTGGACAATTTCAGGTCGCCTAGTGTACAACATACCGTACGTTCAAGAAATTGAAAACGTTTCATCGTAATTGCCACGCTTCCTTTCCTAAGTGAAATGTTTTGGATCAGAGTATACAAGATATGGTGCATTAAGATCGACTATAGACTGGTATGCAGAATATGGCTTGCTCAGTCTGTTACTTTTCCATTATACAGGGTGTTATTGTTAAGCTTGCTTTCCCAAAGCTTGTCCAGTGACTTTTTCGATCACGCATATAGTAACTTTGTCGCCTTTGTCGCTTGAAAGACGAAATCTCATATTCTAAAGATCGTTCCATGAAAATCCCTCGATTGTAAATTCGCGTCTATCTTAACTTGACCGCCAAACCAGTCGGCAGAGAAAGAACTAAAGACGACTTTTACCACTTTTACTTGATTTACAGTCTTCTTCTCCTTGCATAACGCGCAGCACACACAGCTATAAAGAACGAGAGGGAAAGTTACGCAACAAATTTCACTCTCTTCCATTGTAATCGCATCGAAACAAGAGAGAAATCAAACCGATTACACATGGATGATTGATTCAGATAAACATTACGTACCCACCCTATCAGATACTATTGAAACATCACTACATATTAAAGACGGTCATATTAGGTTCAGAAATCCGTTCAAAAAGAAAAACGTGGACGGATGACAATTTTTATCTAAATTTCTCTCGTATTTTCGTTACAGATCCGTGCCTGTACATCCTTCGTTTCTCGGCGAAATTGCAGTTCGGCGCTAAGACCCAACAAGTGGCGAACACGGCCCTGCGATTGGTCCAGAGGATGAAGCGGGACTCTATACATTCCGGGAGGAGGCCGTCGGGGCTCTGCGGGGCAGGTAATCGAACCAAATAAAAATTTGAACGCTAAAAAGAAGCAATAGTTACCTCTTCCAGCCCTCCTCATGGCGGCCCGTCTCCACGAGTTCAACAGATCGCCGGGAGATATCGTGAAGATCGTCAAAGTGCACGAGTCGACCCTGAGGAAAAGGTATGTGAACTTTCGCTTGTAACTCGAGAAGTGTTACAAATACGAGAAAGTGACAGGGGAGTTTTCGACGAGGCTTGAAATTGCCTACGAAACGGCACTGCTTTCTGATTTGTAAAATGATGAGTTTTCAACTTATGAAGTTTTTCCAATTACAGATTCCTTCTAACGTAACTTACTACTTGGTATACTTTTTTTGTAGATTAATGGAGTTCGGAGACACTCCGAGCAGCGCGCTGACTCTGGAGGAGTTCATGACGATCGACTTGGAGGAGGAACAGGACCCTCCCTCCTTCAAAGCCGCGAGGAAAAAGGACAAAGAACGATTACAGAAGGTAATGATGGATGCCTTAAAAATGCTAAAGAACAGAATTAACCATCTACTGCCCCAGGCACGACCTCTACGCGTGACTCAAACGAATCACTTAATTCGAAAAAAGAACGTTCTTGTCTGACCCCGAAACACCCGTCGCACAGGAAGAACCTCACATTAGTTTATTTATAAAACGGAACCTTCACATTATCTGTAACGCTTTGGAATAAAATTATGGGCTTATCGATTTTCAGTTGATGGAGGAGGAAGCGGACAACTTCACCGACCTCCAGAAGGAGATAGAGCTGCAGCTTGAGAGGGACAGCTCGAAGAGGAAGACGTTCCGCAGATGTATGTGAGCACGATTTCATTGAACGTGCTGTATTTGTGTCGTCTGCATGTGTGAAACCTAGAAACTTGCACTGTATATTAACCCAATTCCAGAGGTCTGTTAAATTCAACGCACCGTAATGGTGCTTTTAACGGGAGGCACCGAGTTGTATTATAAAGAGTGCATGGTAATAGTTCGTTGCTTGGTTCTTCGGTTTTAAGTATACTGAGGCTTAAGTATACCTTTAGGCAGTAGCATTTAGGAGGGTTTAATGAAGATTCAATACTCTAAGGGAAGTAAAACAGACTATAAACAACTACCTGCAGGCGGCCATACTTAAAAGGAAATGTTGATTGTATCCTGTTGAAAATGACAATTGATTTTTCGAATTTAGAAAACGTTTTCCTGTTTAAATTTCGTAATTCAAAGTTCTGAGGGTGTTTAAAAAGGTACGTCTTTGATTATTTCAAGGTTCAAGTAATAACAAGAGCAGCGAGAACGAGGTGCTGGAGACCGAGAAGTTCATCGAGGAGTCGACCATTGGAACCATCCAAGAGATCATAGAGGAGAACGTGGAAATCGTCGAGGAGGTGGTTCAGGGTCTCGGTAAGTCTTTACATTGACCGATACGGATAGTTCGCCATACCAATTCGAAATAATTTGAGAAAAATACAGAGAACTGTGGCTATCCCTATTGCAAATGTTGCAATGTCGACAGGTGCTTCATGTACGGGACATAAGATGGCATTATTAAAGACAATTTCATTACAGTACGTAGCACTGAGTGCTAAGAGCCGCATTGTGTAAAACATGGCTTCAGGTTGTTTCCTTTTGGAAATTTAACATGGCCCTAAACTATCATTGGTTTCAAAATATTTGCCCTCCCTATTCGGCTAAGCCCTTCAATTGAATTTTCATTCCAGGTCCGGATATAGACAGTATGGGACTGGCCGCCTCGTTGGAGGACACCTCGAACGCCTTCCAGCCGTCCGCTGCCCTGGAAATGAACTTGACGTTCGACGACATCGACGACTCCGAAATAGACGCTTACATAATGTCGGAACACGAGTTCGAGTGTAAGAAGGACTTGTGGCACCAGAAGAACGCCGCCTACCTCGAAGAACAGAAAGGTACGAATTGCATTAATACAAAAATAAAACCTACCAGTTACGTCATTTCCAGCAAAAGCCGAAAAGGAGAAGAAGGAACGCGAGGAAGGCAAGCCGGACAAGAAACGCAAACGGTGTCCCAAACGCAAAACGGTCGGGCCTGCAACGTCAGCGGGTGAGGCCATAGAGAAGATACTCCAGGAGAAGAAAGTCTCCGCGAAGATCAACTACGAGGTCCTGAAGAGTCTGAACGCGGCGGCGGCTCAGAACGAACCGGAAGCCCCCAAGGAGGCGGACCCTCCCGAGGTCGAGTCCGTCAAGCGGTCAGTAAAAAGTCGCAGTCCAAAATTGCAAATTTAAATCTCGTCTTAACTCCCCCAGTCGAAGACTCTCGTCGGCCTCCCACTCGCAGGGACCCACGAAAAGCGCCAGGAAGAAGAAGACTGAAGAGGTGGGTTTGCCGTTGGAGCCAGTCGAGTCGAAGAAGGCGGGCGAGGACAGCGGGAAGGATCAAATGTCAAACGCGCAGAATCGTAAGTAAACGATTTGTAACCCGAAATTGTTGGAAACAGGCATGGAAAATTACTTATTTTTTATATCCAGGAAGAGACATTTGTATGTCATATCTTCAAAGGAGCAAATTTTAAACCAATTATTTTATCAATATTATTCAAATAAAAGGGGAAACGACGCGGAAGCTCCTTTGAGATAGCTCCGCTCAACTGCCCTGTTGATTAGGCTAATACGCAGCTGTATGCAAAAAATTATTCGTAAGGAATGGTATTCGAACTGTATTTAAATCTCAACTTCGATTAAAATTGGCAAGCAGGAGGCAAATGTTTGTCTTTAGTTGTTACACCTGCTGCGTGTACGTTACTCATGTGACAGTTTTCTTGTTTCAGTTTCCGAGGAAGAACTGGACGAATTCGAAGACGAGGAGGAGCCGCAGGAGCCCACGACGAGCGTCCTCCAAATGTTGCGGCAACACAGGGAAGATGAAGAGGAAGATTACAGTTATGATTATGGTGAAGAGTACTGAAGGTATCAATCTAGTTTTAACCCTTTTTATGTATTTATTGTTGATATTTATAAATATTAATTTTCAACGAGTATTCCTGATTCCAAAGTCCGAAAGTAAGTGAATAATAACCATCATGTTATAATGATTTTATTTTGTCGAACAAGGAGTAACAAGGTAATGGGTCATGATTTGCGGTAGGTACTATTTTAAAAATAAAGACGGTTTATCGATGACTAGACGATCTAACTAAGTTGTACTAAAAATAATTCTGCAATTACAAACTACTACGACCAATTATATTTATATGTTTGTGTATATACAGTTAGTCCTGACTTTATAAACTTGTTAGTTATTAAAATAAACGAAACGAAACAATTTACAAAACAAAAACCGAAAGGGAAACGAAACTTCCTGACACCCGAGTACAACAGAATGAAACGACAGCGAACAGGTCTGTTCCCACAGGAAGTTCTCCCTCGGTTACTCAAGCCCTTAATAAAAACAAAAACGAAACTCGATCAAAATTTTGAATTGAAAAAAATCTATATACATTCTATCTAATCTTCTCTGTCGTATTCAGAATTTTCGCAACGAGGATCCCGAGGGCCGTAACGGCGGCCAGGCTCAGGCCGGCCTTCCACCAGATCGTCGAGTCCGCCGTGATGACGCCGAAATCCCTAAAGTTCCTAGAAATGGGAGGAAACGTCACCAGTCAGAATCACAACCTCGCTAACGCACACGCATGCGTACAAGCGGTAGGATAAAAAATTCTTAAGCAGTAAGCAAAAAAAAACATTTAACACAATTCATGCCATAGCGAAAATACGGATTTATATCGAGTGAGGTTATGTGGTAATGAAGTATGGATGCATGTGGATTTGATATGGTCAACCCTGTTACAATTGTTCTTTAACGTACATCCTATGCCGTCATGCGTATAATTTCATATCCTAGGTGTCCATGGAGAGATAATTAAGAGAAAATGACAATGGTAAAATTAGTTTTTTGCAAAACAGATTTTACTTGTGATGATTGGTTGGTGAAATAACTTTCCTGTGTATATACGAATGGTGGTAACATTTCTACAGTGAACCTTAGAATCAATAGCAACACCAAAGAGAAAAGTTCTTTTTATCCATTAGTGCATTAGGCCTTGTATTAATTCCAATCTGTCTTCAGGGTTGACCACCTCACAATACCCACACGTAGACAAGACGTTAAGGAAACACTTCTATTAAGTCAACATTAGTACATAGCGACTTTAAGCCTAAGGACATTAAACCTCTGTTCACTGTCCTTGACTGAACCCGGAGCTGGTCCCGACCGGTCCCGGTCGATGACTCCCATCGCCCGGTGTCGGTCCGGACCACTGTTCCAGATTCTCGAGTGAGTTATTAGCTCGCCGGTTGCCTAACGGTTAAGTTAACAGAATATAACGATAAAACGGTAATAAATAGCAACCTGTAGACATGGTTGAACCATTCGCCGGGTTCGGGACGTAAGAGTAACATGTGAACCATACGGCGCAATGGACTGCAAAAGAAATCGAGAAACAAAAAACTAACAAAGTGATAAAAGTTTGTACGGTATATCTCCTTAATATTACTAATGATCGATCGAAACCTTAATAGACTCTTTTGGTCTGAACACAAAATTAGTAAAAAATTGGTATAACTCTAATTGATACAAGTTTTCGGTTTACATTTCACTATTACACGAGTCCAATTCCAGAGTAAAGCGGTAACAAACTGTAAGTAACATTATATAAGTACGTAACAAACCTGATGTGCTTGTAAAACAGTATCCAAGCGGCTTGAAAACGACTAATAGAAATCCCAAAGTTATATAACGACCTGTGAGCCAATAAGTGATTCGATGAGCTTGTACTTACGGGAAAGCGGCCATGGTGGCTAGTTTCACGAAGATGTCCTTTTTGAAGTGACCCCTCGCGCTGAACCGTTGAGGCGGCAGGACTTTGTACTTCTGACAGAAAGTGACTGGTTGCAGCAGGTAATCCTGTTTCACCTCCTCTAAATCGTCCTTCGAGGCGACGATCAACACTGGGATTTTGCTCTCGGCAAAATATTTCTAGATAAAAGGGACAACACAGGCATTAGTATATTTGCAGAATCGGCCGTGAGTAATGTCCTAACACAAAGCAGTGATTGTGAGTAGTATGCCTTATACAGTATGGAAGAATAAGGTAGTACTTGCTAGTTCGATGGCTTATTAATATTCCCACACTTACTATATAGATCCTGGCGATGTACTCGAATGATTTAGGATTACTGATGTCATACACCAAGCAGGCGACATCGCATTGCACCTCATGAGGTAGAAGCGGGTCGGAGACATTCCTCACGTTAATATCTCTGAGTACCATTATTTTCTCTTGACCGTACACGTGCACTACGTTCACCGTACAGTTCGGCGTGCCAGTCCTCTCTATCAAGGCGTTCTTAGCCTAAAAATTCAAATACAAACAAAAAATAATTTGTTCTTGTAACAAACGAGCAAAGAATTATGTGGTAGCAACAATTCAATTGTTTAAAAGAGACTCACATCAGCATTCGTTGCATGTTTATATCAAACTTACATCTATGGCGTTCTTAATGAAACTCCTACAAAGGGTGGATTTCCCAGCACCTGTCGGCCCGATCACATGACACTGATAGACATTACGACTGGACTGCTTTTTAGCCAAATCCAACTTCTTTTCTCTCGTCACTAAAGAAACAATGCAATTAGTTCAATGCCCATGTATACAATTTATGATTTTAATTACAATGAATTTTCATAATACGCAAACAACCTGTTTATCCAACATACACATCATCAAGCATTGTTTGTGGATCTTGTTTATGACTGGAAAAGACTACAAAATTTCTTGTAGTTATAGCAGCTATTTTTCAGAAAAACCTCCTCACCTTGTACGGCAGACGTTTGCACCTCGTCTTCGTACACATTGTACCCGAGGTAGGCCAAGTACTCGAACATCCTCGGAAGGTCCGTTAACGTCAACAACGCCCACTGGCACATGTACCCCTGGAACGTGACCCAACCCTTATCGTTGGTCGGCACCTGCGCGCTAACGTCCGGGCCCCAGGCCGGCGTCGGGCACGTCGAGAAGAGCTCCTCGAGCTCCGCCGGCGAGAGGGCGCCGTCGCGGTCCTTGTCGTAACGCTCAAAGAGGTGTGTCAGGAACTGTTGGCCTTTGTGCGAGAGCTCTGTCGTCGAGCCAGACGGCACCTTCAAGCTAGTAAAAAGAAAAAAAGGTTTAATCATAGCAGAGAACAAAATCAGGGATTTTACCTCGGGAACAGGTAATCCTTGGACATGTTCAAGTTGTGGTTGTAACCAAACTTCCTGAGCACGGTCCAAGTCGTTTCGTTCCTGCCCCTCTGTATGAACAGGCTGTGTAGGTAGAGGAAGCCTTTCAGCGTCACGCAGTTCTGGCACACGCCGTCCTCGATGTTCTTCCTGAGGACGGCTTTCACGTCGTCCAGTACCTGCAGCTGCAATGGCGCATTGAAGCACCTGCTCTGGAAATTGTTGAGCTCGATGTCGTTTAGGAGGCCGTCGCAGTCGATATCACAGATCTTGAAGATTCTTATCAGGGCTTTCTTACAAGCGTCTGTCAACTAGAAATTTTAAATGGTATTGGAAAATGTCGTAACTTTACGTTTCCTACTTACGTCTGCCTTTTCGACTGAGTAGATGGGAGAGGTGGGATGTAACACGGCTTTCTGAGCATAGTAGAACATTTCCGAGATGTTTTTAAGGGTTTTAGCAGAGCACTCTATGCAAGTTTCAATCTCAGAGAAGTCTTCCATGATGGAGAAGATCCCCTGTAAAGGTAGAATGGTAAATTTTTTGTTTCTAAATTTTGTTAATTTGGCTCCTAACTACTCCCTTTCAGAAATCTGCCCAATGTTAAAGGCGTTGAAATTGACACTAACAACCTTGCTTCTCTATCCCTAGACTATGACTTACGTCGATCGTAGAGTAATCGACCAGGTCGATCTTGTTCCCAACGAGCACGACTGGACAGGTCACGTCCGGATGATTCTGCCGTATCAAAGGCATCCAGTACGAGGTGATCCTGTCGATCGAGTCGTCATCATCGACGGCATACACGACGCACACGACGCTCGCCCTCTTAATCTGCTCATTGAGCTCAGCCTCGTTCTGCTCCTGAGCCGAGTAGTCGACGATGTTCGTCGGCACCTGCTCGGGTGTGACATCCGCAGGGATCGTTATCTCCTCAGCTTTGGCCGGCACATTCTCGGGGAATTCCTCGCTGACCAGTGACAGGATCAGCGAGGTCTTGCCGACGCCGGCGTCGCCAACCAGCAGGATGCGCACCGTGCGCTTCTGGGGGGACTTCACGACCATCTTCGAATGAGAGCTGGGAAACAGTAAGGAATTATAATCGATAGGGATAACTGTAAACATACACACCTAGATTGTAACTTTTATAGTAACCCTGTTTTAGAATATTTCAAACATTATGTGTTATAACCATAACCTATAAGGGTAAGGTGGTGCTTACTTCACGAGGGGGGCAACCGTCTACTTTCGTAACGTTGTTAGCATAAAGTACAGTAATGTACATTACTCACTCCCATCGTTGTATATGTGAGAGAATCTTTAAAAATCCGGTATTTTATGCAATAACTGTAAACCTATAGATAAGACTAGGAGGGGGCTTACTTCACACGCGGCGATCTCCCACGCTCATAGCGTCGCTGGTTATAAACAAAACAACTGTAGGAAGGTTAATTAGCTGCTTGCATCTTTCCTGTTTTTACTGTAAAATCTTTAAAAATACAAAAATCCTGATCTGAATGGAAATGTCACTTGATACTATCAAACAAACACTCGCGCATGACGTTCACGTGACGAGTATAGTAGAAATATTTGAAAAAAATTGAAATTCAACACAAATTAGCAATTGCTTTGCTTGAGGTACACGACGCGGGTAATTTGTTTTTGTGTAACACAAAATAAAGCAAATGGTGGCAAACGCTCTCCCAGGGACTCGGACGTTGGCGGGTTTATTTCTAAAAATAGAGTTTATGCCGCGCGCTTTTTTGACGGACCCCAGAAAAAGATTTGAAACTGAACTGTGAATAAATTAATGAACAAATAACATCAAACAATGAATAATTATGGATATTTTAAAAGAACAGTAACAAAAGTAATGCATAGGCAACCAACAATATCAATAACAAATGATATGTACAGTCACCGATTTGTTCCAAATATTTTAATCGTTACCGAATAAAATATCACAAATTCTCTCAATTCCATCGAAATACCAATAAACACAGCCAAAAATAATACAGTCGGTTATAATTCTGTAAATCAACATCGACTCGTTCCAAGTGCAGCGCCTCTATCGGACAATTTGTGCGCTGATTCTTTTCAGTCGCGTTTAGTGAATGTGTGTGGTTTTTACCCCGCCGGACGCGAAATAAATCTGAGGTAATCTTAAATATTACAAACCATCCATTAATGAAACTCGCCGTATTTGCCCATTTGGCCGTTCGGCTTTGGATTACACAAATATTTTGATGCAACGCTTGCATACTTTCCAACTATTTGTGTACGTCAAAAGTTGCTTGAATAGGTTAAAAAATGGGTGTATTTAGCAAGGAAGACGGGGTAATTAAATGAAATGTATCAGACTGAGTGGGAATGAGCATGGAAATTACTCCTGAAGATGGTTTTGGGCAGTTCTTGTTATTTTTGATGTAGGAGTTAACATAACCTAGAAATTTCAATCTGGTGGTAAAGTCCTACCGCTTCTACGTTTATTCGTATTGTGTGTTCATGGAGATGGACTGGGAACGAGGGGAATATTTGTTACACTGAGAACATAACCTTAAAAACATTTCTTATGAGGTTTCACCATATATACAGTATAAGTTTAGTTATTCCGGTCAGAATCCTCACAGTTGACAAGTTTATTCAAAGTTGGAGCATTCTCAATTTCTCTATTTAAATCCCTGTCATTCTCTGTCTACTCACGTATGTCTACTAAGCTTCTACGAAACTTCTTTCCTAACTTCCTTCATTCATTTTTCCAGCCATGGTGCGTATGAACGTGCTGAGCGACGCTCTCAAGTCTATCAACAATGCGGAGAAGCGCGGCAAGAGACAGGTGCTGATCAGGCCGTGCTCGAAAGTGATAATCAAATTCCTGACGGTGATGATGAAGCACGGCTACATAGGCGAGTTCGAGATAGTCGACGACCACCGTAGCGGTAAGATCGTCGTCAACCTGACGGGACGTTTGAATAAGTGCGGCGTGATATCGCCGAGGTTCGACGTGCCGATCACGCACATCGAAAAATGGACGAATAACCTGTTGCCGTCCAGGCAGTTCGGGTAAGTGAATTTTTGGATCGATGGTAGTGAGGAATGCCGGGATAGAATATATCTTTTAGCAATAGTGCTTAGTATAAGCAGAAGGTGGTAGTTAGATATTAATCGACGTTTTTTTTGGGGAGTTTAAAGTTGTTCAAACCTGTGATATTTGAGAGATTTTGCTGTTTGATGTGATTTTTCTTGATGCACACAGGGAGATTAAAAATGTTAAAAGACCCGTGCTAACGCAGTTCACTAGCTTTCACTATAATAGCTTTTTGCTATTATCTGATGGCTAGCCTATGCCCTTAGCTCCGTTTCTTTTAAGACAAACCTTAAAAGTTACTGGAAATCTGTTTCAAGAATGCCTTATGTAGTGGAAAATGGAATACCTTATGCGAATGATTCTCTTTGGTCTGAGAAACCATTTCATTTTTCACTAGGGAAAGTATTATAATTTCTGTGCATATTTTCTTATTTTGGGAGTACTTTTGTTACTACTCCAATTTGTAAAATGTCAATTGTTAGGTTACAGTGATCAAATTTTTGTATTACTTTTTAGGTATGTAGTACTGACAACAAGTGGTGGCATAATGGACCATGAAGAGGCAAGAAGGAAACACTTAGGAGGGAAAATACTTGGATTTTTCTTCTAATATGGAGTTATTTAATAAACTTTAATAAAAATAATATATTTTCTTTAATTATTGGAAGAACATTGGTTGCAATAGCGTACGAGTTTGAAGACTGCTGCGACAGGTAATAACAATTAAGGAAAATGAACATTTGTTAAATTTGGTTGTTACTTGTATTTATTTATTTTATTCTGATCTAGCTTCGGAGAATGACATGCTTTTCTGTATAAATTCTTTTAAAGATGTCATTGGTTACCCTCTCCACTCTCAGTTTTTCTTAAAGAATTACAATTCCTTTAAAAATGTCGTTAATTAGAATTGTTTGAAGTATTCCAGAAACTTTTTACTATGTAGCTTGCGACTGGCAACTTGGAGTCGTTAATGGTTTCCCAAAAACTTCTTTAATAGTAACATTGCTTTATTAAAGATTGTGTTTATTATAATTTACCCTGAAATAGTTCTTTAAATCTGTTCGGGATGGGAAATTTACTTATAGCTTTATTGTTCATTGTGAGTCGCGCCTTGTTTTACTTTTGGTGCCTCACAAGAATTGCTGTACCTGCCCCTTAAGCAGAGCCGAGCCTCAAAGAACCCTTTCCGTTCGATTTAATCCAAAAAAATTCCCAAAACGACGAACTCATCGTCGTAATTTCCCCACCTGTCCGTTAGATGTCGGCCGGCCTCCGTCCGACCAATTACCTGCCGTGTCCTCACCGTTCGTCGTCACTGCGCACGCCCCGGAAAACTTTCAAGCCTCGCACCCGAAAACGGCTTCCATTTCTACTCGATCCGAAGCGTTGACGGACGTGTCACTGCGTATCACATCGAAAGGGTAGCGTCGGCTCTTGCGGTAAATAAGGGAGACGAGACGTTAAAGTAATTCGGTCGCGAAAATGCCAGAAGACGGTCCGCGCGACCGCGAGAAGGGGTGCCCGCGGTGGAAAGAGTGAGCGTTTTCGGTTGTGTGCGTGCGTGCGTACATCCACAGGTGGCCGGCCGTTCGCGTAGAAGTCAGTCTCGCCGCGTTCGGTCCTTTGACAAAGATGTACGTAACGAGGCCCCTGCCTTAAGTGTCTTCGGTGGTGGTAGTGGTGGTGTCCCCTCGCGTGGACGAGTCAACATGGACGTGAGGAGGTCGCACGGGGGCGCCGACCGTTTGCCGCTGCTGTTGTTGTTGGCGACGACGTCGCTCTTGTGTCTTCTACCGTTAACGGCGACAGGTAAAGTTTTCTTTAATAGTACTATTCCGTGTATTTACACGGGGATTACTGAGAAAGTGCTCCGATTCCTCTTACTGGGAACTTCGGTACGTTACCGAAAAATGGTTCGTTTTGAGGTGCCGATACGGGTTGTCCCGGCCGCTTTCCAAACAAAAACATGGGAAATATCCGCCTGACACTTTGTTTTCTCCCATTATCACCCATAGTTGCATGAGGGACTTAATTATGCAGAATTGATTGTTCATTGTTTCCGGACACTTCAGTAGCGGTTAGAGTATGTACGCCATTTTTTGAAAAGCAGAGGTGGCGTGAAAGGGTAAAATGGACGTTGCATTGGTGATTATTTAGTTTACGCGTTTGTAAAAATTTCCATAAAACGACTGCTAATTGTGCCATACTTGTCAAATTAACTTGTTCGAAGGAAGTTAACTGTGAGAGGTGTTGTTTTTTGAAATTTTGAACAATGTTAGTTACAAAAGTTGTTTCGTTTCCAAACACTTTAATAAACACTATCAAGGTGTCTTGTCAAGTAGTTTCGTAAATTTTTCCTTGGTTAGCTGACTGTAGCCTGGTCCCATCTTTTTCTTACCAACCAGTGGTTGCAGCCCATTGGTAACATGGCTTGGAATCTTTACTTACTTTATTCTGGAATGGAAAATATTCCAGTGCATTTAAAATAAATGTTCTATCATGTAAATAAAAATCGTATTTTATCAGTTTAACAACGAAACGCAAAATGTCCAAAATAAAACAACTAACTGGTGACAGGGCTGATTTGCCTTTTAAACCCACCGATTTCTTAGAACTAATCTCACTTCCATACTTTTTACCAGGCTCATTAAACAGAAGTAATGAGTTCTAATGCCATGTCCTTAGGGCGAAGAAGTCCTCGATATTCCTTCGAAAATAATTCCTTGGATTTTTCACGCTAAAAAGGTAGATTGGGTGTTTGTCTGAATGTAGTTTTATATTTTTTTTATAACGATTTTCCACATTGTGAAAGATGATGGTACTTTGCTTTTGCACAAAAATCCTAATTTTCAGAACTTCGTATACGACTGAAAAAATGTGTATATGTTTAGTATATTCTTGCAAAAGTGATCAGTCTTTGATATTTGCTGTGACCAATTTACTTTATGTTCAATAATAACACTGGCGGCATAGTAATTATCCCTATACAGGGGCGGTCGTTCCTAAATTCCATTCAACATACTGAATTGTCCCAAATACCTCATTTTTTACCGACTTAACTGAATGCCTACATCTCATTGGCTAGAATAATCTTCTTCTCGAGAAAAAATCGCTAGGAGACTTTTTGAAACGCAGAAATCGCCTTCTGTTTAAAAATGTACCTCGACTGATCTGACCTGTGAATAATTTATACCGTTATAATCCTCCTCCCGATGTTAATTCATCGGTTCGGCGAACAAAGCAAGAACAGCATCAGAGTTACGTAAATGTCAACTAAATAAAAATAGATAAAAGAAAAGCTATCGGAAATCGAAGCTTAACTAACTAACTGGAAAGTAATAGTGAATTAACTTCGAGGCGTTGCTAACTTCTGTGGCGGTGAGAGTGAAGTTGAAGTTCACTTAAATACTTAAACTGATCAAAAGTCCCGCGAGGGTGATTAAACCCATGACCATTAAACCACGAACGACGACGACGTAATTCGTTTTGTTGTGATTTTTTTTCCATTTTGTTCCATCGAGAACAATTAACAATTAAAAAGGAACAATAGTTTCAGTTAATAACAAGGATGAGAGCGTAGGAAACGCTGAATGGACGTTACGTTCTTCTCTCACGCGGCCGGAACGCTTATCTGTCTTTTTTTTTTGGATTTTATCTCTTATCTTATTTATTTATCGTTTGTTGTGTCATCGCAAGCGGCGCGATTATTTATTATTGAGGTTAGCGAAATATTTATCAGGCGGTAAATCATCACGGCCGATGTGAAGTGTACCAGAAAAGTAGGCTACAGGCTAATGATTAGAATTTGACGGCGCTTCGTTAAAACGGCATGGCGCCTTCTCCGCCATTTTGAAAATCACATACGTAATTTGGTAGTTTTCCTTTTGCTTATTACACCCCCGCTCTCCGCTTAATATTTCTTTGTCGTATAGTCTGTATTTGCTTGCACGTTATTCTCGTGGAATGTAAGTTTCTGTAAGAAATCACACAGTAGTCTAATACAAAATGATAAGTTTTTGAGTTTCCCAACTGTTCAATAATGTACGTACATCGTTACGAACGATTTTTATAGCTTCAGTCTTAAAAGTGGAATTTTTCCGAACATCCTGAACAGTGGATCGCATAAAACTCCATATTTAATCGTCTTGCAATAACTGCTCTCCACTTCGAAGTACTTCGAGTACTGTGCCGGTAGAAATTGCATAATTCGTAACTGCAACTCGTATACCTTGTCAAGGTAACGGTAGCGTAATAAATTAGAGAGAAGCAGGGCGAGAGAAAGAGAGAGAGAGGACAAGACAAGACCGGATTTCTCAGGTGTGAGTCAGAGGCGGATTTACTTTGTCACAAACTTAATTGAAATGAATAATTTGAATTATTTGACTCGACGAAGTCTCGACAGAATATAATTGGAAAAATAGGATTTTTTGAAAATTGTGGAAGAAAGGGGACTATTTCCCGGTGCAAATAGCGAGAGAATTTTACAGAAACGGCGTTTGCTTTACGAGACATAAAGTAATGAAATTTGGATTTCAGTTATTTTCAAAAAAATCTCTATATTTCAGGAATTATTGAAGCTTGCGCACTGAAATTTTGCTGCGCAACTGGAAATCGTCCTTGTCACCGTTTCTGGGAATTTCATGCTGAAATTTGAACATTTAATTTTTCACCCTTCCAAAAAAGTGCTAATTTACTATATTGATTAGTAATAGAAATGTATTATCATATAACTTATGATAACCTATAATTCTTATGATCATAACTCATACGACACTCGATCACTTCAAAAGTCGAATACTCCCGAAATCCTTCGGTATCGATTTGGTTCCATTAAAGCGATAGTGGGTTGGTGATTTCACACTTTTCTTGATCACACTGTACGCTAGGTCGCAAGGTCGCCTAATAACAACTCCGATTCTATCAAAGACAAACGTGTTTTTTTTTATTTTCTTAGCTTATTCGTACATTAAGAATGTTTAGTTCACTCGTCATATTTTGGGTTACGTAACGTAATAAATTTTAATTATAATTTATTATCCATCTCGCCTGCGAGTTCATTGGCCCGTTTCCATAGATAATAATACCATACCAGAAAGACTCTCCGAGTCCCTTTTTTTAAAACAAGATAAAATTTAATATCCAAGGCGTGTGTGTGTGTATGAGAGCTTTCGAAATTACTTGCAGGAAGTAATTAAGGCAAGACAGCGGTTTTTTTTTAGATAAGGACGGGATAAGAGCGTTCCCTTACGACAGATAAATAAAATTCCGTGTACCATACACCGCGTTCATTTAAATCATCGCAGTCCTCACACATTTTCACGTGACGTAGGGATTTCTTATCGCGTAATGGGAGTAAATTTATCGAAACAGTCGACGGACACACCTCAAACGAACGCACTGTATATTACGAGCACGCATCGCGAAACGAAGTAATCAGAGATAACGATCAATTATATCTTTGAAAAAATTTGAATCGGAGGTATCATCAACAACTTTTTTTATAAACTAATTACATCTCTATAGGAAAAGGTTCAGTGAAAGACAAACGTTATAATTTTGTGCAGCCTTAGACGATCAAAATGGACACTCTGTATGTTGTGGACACGTTGTAAAGAGGAATTACTGGTTTCAACCAATGAAACGTCACGTGACGTGTGTGTTGTACGCTGCTTTCTACTGGTTAAACGTTTGAATCTTGTACAGCTTTTCACAATCAAAATGGACACACTGTATGTATATGAGGTAATTTATTTAAAACTTGTCTTCTCAACCAATGAAACTTCACGTTTCGAGCTTCATTATTGTTAAGCAGTGCGTCTTCATATCGGAAAACGCATTCATGCGCAGAGGAAACGGGGGAAATTTTTATTTTCGATCTAATTTCCTATTTTTCTCCCGTTCGTTAATTATCCCCGATCGAGACGTGGAAGAGTGCGAAGTCCTTGCCACATTCAAATCTACTCGGCGTGATTGAATCGGATGCGTTGTATATCGTGAGTCTATCGGTGGGAATTCGATCCGTTCCAGTTATATTGGCAATGTTCGGGATTTTAGGGAACCAGCTGCAGGAATAGTGTTTTACCGGGATTGAAATCCGACCGAGGACAGAAATAGTTTATAGAATAGGACCTGAATGTACGTACGTCTATTCTTCGCCTCTCTCCCTCAACCGGGTACGGGGAAATGAGACTTCGGCTCCTAAAGGAATTCAAAAAGAAAAATTGGTGCAGTCGAGCTAAATACCGTTTGCGGTCGGATAGAAATGTGTCTAATGGAAAAAACACAACTCTTTAGTCCTTCCACGCCTGGAATTTTCGTCATGAATTATTCACGATGGTATAGCCACAATTACCCCGATCACGCGTGTATTAAACTAACATGGGCCGCAATTTAAGAGGCATAATTTTCCCGGATCGATTCCACACTCATTATCGAGAAACAAATATTTAATGTGAAAGGTTCCAGGTTCTTTGTTAGGAGCCGACGTATGGCATTATAGCACTTCTGTAATTTTAATTTCAGTAATTTTTTATGAACCGTTGAAATTCGGAATTGCCATGGTAGAGTCATAGTTTCATGGCTCGTCTCATTATCACAACTCGCGCAAATCCACACACAATGTGCTCAAGCAGCTATGCTTTGCTCGAAAACCTATATCCACCTTGACAAGATGGCGTTATCAGATACCGTGGCCCGTAGGGTGGAGGGCCGACCGGGCGAGAAGTATCGAATGTCTCGGCAGGAAATGTAAATACACACTTTGACTGCTAATTTGGGAGTGCTTCTTATCAGACTGATGGATGTATGATTAGGAAATTTTAAAGTTTGATATTACTTCCGAGCCATTTATTACCAGATGAAATAAACGTCGCGCTATAAGTTATTTAAACTTTGTAACGCTCCCAATATTAGAAACAGTCGTATCGGCTCTCGGCTAAATCGATATCTGCCCGATAAACATTCATGAATTTTTCCATTAAGGATTGCTTTCGTAGAGAGAAAAAAAATTGTAATTTTCCATATTTCCTTCGCAGTATGCCACAATGCCGGTCGATCAGAATACGCGAATCGATACCATGTCGAAACTTATTTCTCCAGGGTCCCGCCGCGCGTTTTGTTTCTTTCACGTCTTCCTCAAACGGGAGAAAAGTTCTCGGGAACGATAATTACTGGCGATATACACGTCGGATGTCACAAAAGCTCCCTGGATCTCCCCCATGAATAATTTCCATTCTGTGCGAGTCTGTTTATCGGAAAGTCCCAGTTTCGGGGACGCGATAAATTTTACACGAAGACTGCGTGTTATTTGTATTGTCGTAGCTTAAATTTTCAAAAACAATTCGCAGGAATTTGTTCTCACCTTTGTCCCATCCTCGCTCGCCCCGCTTCTGGGCGAAAAATCATCCCCCGTATGACGAATCGCGAGTATTCAAAGTTAAAATTGGGGATGTTTCATTGAAAAGTAGTGTTAGGGTACGTATGAATGAGTAAAGGTGGACAACACGGTTTTGTACGCAGCGACTTTATTTTTAGAGAGCAGGAGTGACAGATGATCGGTTTCGGATGATCAGTTGACACCAACTAACTTTTTTTTTCCATTAGAATTTACGACACAATTCAGCATAATGAATTTCGGTTGTAAAATTCGCTAAGCAGCTTTCGTAGCCCACGACGAAATCACGAACAAGTACAAACAATTCCCATTTAAAGGTGTTAATTGGTCTTTTTGTTTAAACTCGGTTAACGAACTTCGGCTTCGAGGAAATCTTAACCAACTCTCGTTACTGAAACTCATAACATAATCCTTTTAAACTAATTACACGGCTACGAAAGTAAACGTACGTAATATAAAGATAACGGGAGAGACTCGGGCAGGTACGCCTCATACGTGACGGCAAAAAACGACTCTCGAATAAAAATTCTTGACTCGACTGCTTGTTAACATTTCCATTCCCTCTCCTCCTGCCGCTCTATGGGAAATGAAATCAAAATATCCTTATTTACATCGTCTGCTGTACGTTCGTTCTATTTTCCAATTCCGCTCGAAAATTCTCTGGTGAGAAACAAACGTCAAAGAGCTGATATGTCCCCCATCGGGCCATCAAAATGCAGATGTAACCCACGCTGGGTATACATCATTACGTAGACGTGAACGTTTCGTTCTGTATGATGTCAAGTTAGGTAAATCGGTTAGAAATTAAGGGAAAATGGCAATGAGGAGCGAATTTTTAGAAGTTGGTCATTCGTTATTTCATGCAATATTACAATCAGCAAAATACACGTTACAAATACACGCAGGTTATATATTACATGTAACGACATTTTCCAGAACCCCACCTTGTGTCCATTAAATGAAACATCCAAGCCAGAAACGCTGAAAGCTTCGCGGTACCCTCCATCTTACGAATCGAAAGTATTCGAAGAATTCTGGAAGCTTCCAGATGGATCTCGTGCCATCTGGCGTATCATAGAAATTTCTAGAAACAGAACGATATACATAAATACAAATTTCAAACTGTTTAGTATTCTATATTATTCCTGTGTGGTTGATAATCCAAAGAGTCCTGGACATACCGTGAAAAACCTAAGGGAACATCTATAAACTCCTATTAATGGTCCCTACATTGTTGAACATACGTACAGGTTTCTGTTGGAATTCTTGAAAATCACCAAATAGACTCCTTTTCTCGAGTAATTAACATCACCATTTGTGTCGGGTGAATCGATTATTTTTCCCCAACAATCGTAATTACTTCGATGATTAACTTCGCGGTGAAGTTTTCGTCCTCCTCGACGATTTTAAAGGGAGGGGAGGGGCGTAATGCGGGGATTTCCCATCGGAAAGTGTCGCAGCGCCTCTTCAACTTAATTTCATTAAATTTCGATTCATTTATTATCACCGGAGAGAGTCATAAATCTCCACCCCGACTTATACTCAGCATTATACACTCAGAATGATCTCTCTTGCGGGTTCGCCACCCCTCTCGCATTTCTTTCTATGCGAAGTATACAGCGCTAATCGGGAAACATGGGAAGATACTTCCAGGGCGTGGGAGAGGCGACGAGTTTGTATTCGTTTTTTAAATTTTAATGGAACGAAAGTTTCTGTAATTGTTACAAAAGCTCTGAATCTAGTAATTTTTGGATCGCAGAATTTCTTACAAGGTTTTAGGTATGACAGGTGACTAAAGTAAAATTTTTACCTGATTTTTTTTTGGGGGTCGTTTAGAAAGCAATCAAGGCTTCTAGGTTCCTTCCATAGCCTTCCACTTCTCGCGAAATAACTGTGGTTATCCTGGGATCTGAATGATGTAGATTATTTGTGCAGTCTGTTATTTATTGTGGGTTGTCCCTAATCATCTGCGCCTCTCTAAAGGACCTTCAGAATACTTCTGCAGAGTTCATTCTATAGAATTTTACAGAAAACGCTTGACAGATCCGCACGACGAATCCGAGCCGGTACATCCCGCCGCCCCAACGTGTTCCCGTCACTTTGGTGCGTTCCCTTCGCTATCCCGGTTAACCGCATTCTTTATTCTTGCAAAGCGTGTTCGACAGATAGATCCATCTTTGATAATCTGCTGTCATTTACTTTTTTTTTTCAACTGGCGTTTTCTTTCTGGGTTTCAGAAAGAACCCCGTAGTTTGTCGAACCTGTCGCGTTCTCTGGGTCTCTCGGGCATGTATGAAATTTTGGATATTTTAAACCCTTTCGGTTCGTCCCCTTCGAGGGATTCGACTGCACTCTAGGAGCCCTTTTATGAATTATTCGTAGAGCAAATAAACCCCGCTCAACTTTTACGGCGGCGTTAAATTTATAAATGTATCAGTGGGTTTGCTTACGTTTTCCACACGGAGCGACTTGCGGTGTTCCCCGGGCTTGTACATACAGCGTAATCCTTTATCCTGCGGTGTTTCGTTACACATACATACACACCTCTCCCTGATAAGGAGCATTGTCCTAGAGCTATATTCGGTTAAACATAAAAGACGGAGAATAGGTCGGGAGACTGATAAATGAACCCTTTCCACGGGAGATAAGGGACGAGAGGGAGAGAAGAAAAACACGTCGCGGCACAGCAAATAAAATATCAACTCTCGAATCCCCTCCTAAACGTACTTTATACTCTCGAAGAGCGAAAGTGACAAACGGGATATATTTCGATAACTTATTAAACTCCCACCCGTTCCGTTAATAACCGTTAAAGGAATTCCTCTCCTTTTTTTCGTCCCGAGAGGAGGCCTGAAGGGCCGTCGAAGTTTCGAATGCGGGGAATAAATAATGATTGATCGCGTTCACGTCGGCTCGTGAAGAACTATAAATTCACGTGTCACGTTTAAGCCCCACAGGTAAAGGTCGAGGCGTTCTCCTCTCTTTTTTCCTTCCTATCGATTCGCGTCGCTTTAAAATTTCAAATTTCACTGCCGAGAAGTTGCTCAGAACTCCAAAAGTTTCTCAACAACTCTGGTATAGACTACTTTATGTAGGACGTTTTTTAATAGAGATTTATCGTAGTTCTTAGTCAGAGTTCATTTCTGTTCAGCGCGATACAATTAAACTTGAGATTAGATTGAATTAGATGAAAGCTGCCCCGACCCCCATTCACACTTTTCATTCTATTTCCGCGCGAAAATAGTAAAAGGCGAGCACATTTTCGGATTAAAATAGAAAAGGCCAGACGCCTTAGAGATGTACATTTGTGCTCCGTATAGTTTTCCACTTTCATTACTCCGCAGATTCTCATCAAATTCCATTTTCTGTCTTCGCGCCGGCGAAAATTCCCGTAATTTGGTTTTCTCAAAATTTCCACCCGTTTATTCAAATTTCGATCATCGCGAGACATTTCGAGGGTCTCTGTTCGCCCTATGAGGTTGATAAGCGCGTTCATCGTGTACATCCCACGTCGCATCTCTGTTTTCCTTGCTATTTCTTTTCTAACTTTGACCAACGCTTCTCTCGGTTCCTCTTCCTGTTCCTTTCTTCCCCTTTCCCGTTCCTGACACTCTCTGAACATCTCATCCGTACACATTACGTTCTTTAATATGGTCTCAAAAACATTTCTATCTCTAAAATTTCGATTATTTTTTGGATCAGTTCTCATCAGATTTCGACCGTTTTGTTTGAAATCGTTGGCAACTCCGATAAGAACGTCTCCAGGATTTCTTCCCGAAATCCCCTCAAGAAACGTTCGTTCCCTGAATCGACCTCCTCCGGCGTCATTTCTCGGGAGATCTCCATCCCCCCCTAAAATAGCTCGTGTTTCCGTGATTGCAAATTAAACTAAGTGTATATTCCTACCTGACGTGCGGGATACAATAAAATCTTATTAGATTTATTCCGCCAGCGGTACCGGCAATTCGTTTCCATTTTATACCGATTCCATTCAATTAACTTGATGGATGAAAGGTAATTTAAGGATCATTTCGGTTGTATCGGTTTATAGATTGACTTTAAAATTAATTATCACGTGGAGATTGAAATAAACGGACCGAAAAAACGATCCCCGAAAGACAAACAACGTAAGGGCCGAACGATCTCTAATTAATCCGATTGTGATAAATTTTTGGAAATTTCATTAAGATCGAAGGGCCGTGAGAACAAGTGTTAAGTATGTTTCGATATAAATGCAAATTAGGTTCGCTCCCGGAGTAATTTCGTCGGTGCGGAGGTGATGACGAGGTGCTCCTGCATATTTGCCCTTCTTTCCTTACTAAGTACTTTTCAATTAAAACACAAACATTTGGGCTTCAAAATAATTCAGTTCTCAATAATTTGTTTGCGATGCAGTCTTTGGTCTGATATTCCCGTTATTATTTCGCCTGAAATATAATATTCGCAATATTGGGAATAATTCACGGTAATTGTGAATTAATGAAAATAAACGTCCGTGTGTGTTTATATTGATAATGACAGTTACGGGCAGGAACGTTACGTTAACATTTAAACCTGCTTCGGCAATAATGCGAGTTTCAATTTTATCGCAATCCGATATAAATAATGTAATTGAATTTACACGACTTTTACTACAACATTACTGCGTCCACCATGAAACGTAACAAGTTTTCAGTGGAAATGTGCCGCTTCGGAAGAAAATTCATTACAACGTGTTACGTGCATTTTGCTCGTAGATTTACATAGAGGGCGCTACCAAGGCTCGTGGCTAAGCTTGGAAACCTTCCAATCTTGAGGAAGATTCGTCGAATCCTCGTTACCTCCGACTAAGGATGTTCAAGTCAAGCGAACCGGTAGAAAATTTGCATCTACATCACAAAAATTAAATGAACAGCAACCAGAACCGGTCATCTCTAACACAGAAATAAAAATAATGAAATATTCGGGCCTGTTTCCCTAGCTAAACAACAAAACGTCGGAAGGACCTTAAAGCTAAAGAGGGACCTGCGCGTAACGTCTCTATTGGCTCCGAACTCCTCGGTCAGCCTGAATCGTCCTCTAGGGGGCCCACTCGCTTCAAGTCGATGCCTGGAAATCCATGAAACATTTGAAGTGATGAAAACTCAGTCGAGAAAGCTACTGAATCTTAATTGATTAGTACAGAGAGTTGTTGAATTGTGAATAACTGCATCTCCTCATGAAAATTCATCAAGAATTCCATGAATTTAAAATTTAGTTCAAGCACAGCCGAGAGCTTAACTGAAGCTTTAATAATAAGTTTGCATAGTTGAATTTTTGTGTTATGGCTTGTAGGAATTATAAAAAAATTTGTCGATTCATCGCTTCGAGTTTTCAGGAAACTGCGCCTCACGATGGAAGCTCAAAAAATTTTCAAGGGGCTTAAGTCGAAACTGGAGCTTTAATAGAGGGTACCTACTAAGTATATCGAATTGCAGCATACGAAACGTCGGTAGGGCTGGTCAGCACTTCCTGAAAAATCGCTCCTTTAAAAATAGAATCGTAAAGCTTCCATCCGAGCTGAAATCCGCTCGGGAGCTTAACCAAAGCCTGCTTAATGTACTTTTAATCATAAAAACCCGAACACTTATCAATTCAAATAAGCGTATAGCGTATGAACGTCCGCCATACACACACACACATACACATAAAGAGTATGACGTGTACGCGGGGAGAATAATCCCTATAAAAATCCTATTTTGTCGCTACGAACAAATTTGCGGCGAGCTTTCGCGTACGCGTACATATTTATATCCCTTGAAAAGTCGAACGTAAATTAATTGGTCGGCGGTCAGTCCTCCACGGCCCTATTTTAAGCTCCGATAGTCCCGATAGTTCGAATATGGTGCAGTTTAGGCGCGGGCGCTTTGATCGCACGCCCCGGATATCAAAGGAAATCGGTAATTATTAATTGAGGACGTAATATGGGAACACTATACAAACACTAGCGGAGCGTATGGCTTAGTAGAAAAACGTATTTGGGGAAGATTTGCTGTATCCTTACCTCACCAAACATTCCGGACGTCTGAAGACCAAAAAATATGTGAAAACGTGACGTGAAATAAAGGAAATTAATTCAAAGGTTTCGAGAGATAAATCTGATTCATTCGTAACGAGTGGTTAAGGGTTACTTAACCTACGATTATATTATAACCGACGATTACTCACGTACGTACTTTTCCATCTTCTTCTGAGTGGTTCCTGCACTCTCGTCGGAAAGTTCCAAGCCTTAATTTTTGTTTTCAGTTCATTTGAAGCTATTCCACTTTTTTTTACGCTCCTACAAGAGCTTCGCTTCCGTGCAATCCCTTATATCGTTTTAACCATTAATCATAAGAATGAGAATTTCTTTAACTTAAGCTATGCGAGTGTGTAATTAAAATCATTAATCAGACGCGCAACTCGCACGGACGTCCTCACTTCCCTCCCACCGAACCGAACGTTAGCGTTGAGGTGATGCGGTAATAATGTCTCATTACTCCACAAAAGATGAAATTGCAGTGTAATTAGAACGTACGGTACGTACGCCACAACCGCCCTTGGTGGAAATTCAGATGGTTTAATGAAAATTTGGCGTTTTTGTTAATGGTGGACTAAACTAGAACGCCCTTTTCACTTTACACGTCGTCTTTAGGCGCGTCGTGCTGGTAAAACTTCAATGACCATCCTGTCCTCATTGTAACACTAGATTCAAATGTGCAGTTCCTATTTCTTTTGCTCCATCTGGCCGAGTCATACGACGATCTGTGACAAGAGGATGTTTTGGTACAGGGCAACGAGCCACCTTTTAAATGCCAAAATGCAACATAATGGGCCTTTTAATGAACACGTGGAAGCAAAAATGATGAAATGACCCTTTTACACCGGTCATTTTCCTCAATGAGCAACGTGGTAACGTTGCAATTTCGCACATCTGATGTATATGGCTCTGACAGATGGGAGACATTCGAAAAAGTGTAGTGCGCCCCCTGGCGGTGAACCCTTACCGCGAATAATTTCTAAAAAATTTTCTCGATATATACAGGATGTCGTTAAGGAGTGCAACAAAATTGCTCACATTTGCTAACGTTTTCAAAAGGACGCAAAGATGGATCAATTAGGGAATTGAAAATTAGCCCCCTTTAACTAAAATTAAAAATATGAATTTCGTGCCGTGCTTCGGGGACGCTTCGTGTAGATATACGTTATGTTATTCAGGGTTCGGGGCGAGTAAACACGAGTTCGTTATCAGTACATTCAAATCCTGCGCCCCTCCGGGGTCCCGCAAATAAAACAGGACAGATAAGGAATATATTCACCTGAATAAACCCGATAATTCGGTAGAGGGGGCGCGTTAAGTGTCGCGTAATCAGTCTCCACACGTACCCTCGTGCCCTTCGTCGACCCTGCTCTTCTCTCCATACTCCCTGATCGACTATTCATAGGAGGTGTTAATATTTTATTAAACCGTAGGGCGTGTATACTATCGTGTATATATTGTTAACGGTATTTGGGGGTGTAGTTTGGAGGTAATTGAGGTGTGTGTGCGTGTGTGTGTATACACATTTTTTTCGACGCGAGATGAGCCGCGTTACAAGATACATAAATTAAGGGGTGGGATAAATTGGGTTACGCGCGCGCCTGTGGGACATGACATGATCCTCAGCTCTTCACACACACACACACACACACACACACACACTCGCCCGAAAAATAACTTTATTATCCACTCTGTACGTTCATTTTTTAAGATGAGCGGGAAGAGGTGGAGCGATCCCGCAGGAGACGGGGTATAAATGTGATTTAACGCTGCAACGGTGGGCCGTTGGAATTTGGAATATTTTACCTCGTGAAACAGGGAAATTTTCGCTTACTTAAATAGAGTAAACGGTAAAAAAGGGATTCATAACTGAGGGTGTTTCGAAAATTCCCGGACGTCACTGTACCACTGGTTAAATTTCGTTTATTATCGTAGACAATGTTTTCTTTCTCCGCTTTTTTGGACGTTTTTCAGCACGAAAACAATTTTTTTCCTCTTACTCGCCAGTGCGATAACAAAAATCGCCGGTCTGATTTTTTACCGACCATTTCGGGCAAGGTAAATCGGTGGATATTTACTTATACGTCGCGTAACGTTCGGGAGTGTATCGGTGTGCCGATTTTTCTTTCCTCTCGAATTAAAGACGTTCGTTTTTCCCTTGTTTCCTCCGGGACTTCGAGGAAACAATTTTGAAGATGCCGACGTCGTTATGGCTCTACAGGTGAGGCGGTTTCGATGTTTTCAATAGCGCCAGGGGTTTTGAGAACGAATTATGGGATAAATCGCGGATTTGCGGTAACGGAGTGTCTACGAATTAAGGAATAAATATTTACTCGGGAAATTAGAGGAGTAAAACGATATCCTTTGCATTTCATACCCGATTGTTTGTACAAGGTAGGGCAGATACAATGTTTTGAAGATATATTCCAAAAATGAAGCTAATCTCAAATTTTTTCACATTTTTCCTAGCGATGGGCCACCTCCAAAAACCGTTCTTAGGAATTCATGACATTTTTCGTCGAATTTTCGAAATTTCGTCATTTTTAAGAGATTTTTTGGAATTTGTAGAATTTGAGGTTATATTCACAATTGCTTTTGCCGTTTTTAATCTATTGTTAGATTTTTGCCAAAGCCCTTCCTTCATTTTTGGAATCAAACATATGAAAATCGGTATATTTTCAGAAGCAACTATGTCAAAATTGCCTGATCTGTATGCTGCATGATGCACAGCTTTACCGTCAGAGTGCTTGTTTTCATTATAATTTACTTGTAAAACGTTTAAATTCAAACGAAAAAGGCAAAAAGACAAGGTGAAAATATCTTTGGAAGAATTATGCCAACGAAAGATTTACGCCAATAATTTTGCTACTCATGTGGAAGCAGATAATTGGAATCAGAAATGTTTTGGGGTAAAACCTTAAGGGGGTACAACTGTGCCTTATTACTGTCGTTCGGAACCCACGTAAAGCCCTTGGTCCTGCCCAATTAGCCCCCCTGGCAGCAGAAAAAGAAGTTAACATATCACAACAACAATTCTACTCATTAAACAGTTTTGTTTCATATTTTTTTAAATTGAACATAACTTAAACTGCATTAATTTTCTTGAGTATTTCGCACAAAAACGAAAGGTTGAATTTGGATGTATGAGCACCATTACAGAATGGGGTTTTCACCAATTACGAGGACCTCCTTGTATTTCAGTACAGGGGTCAGTGTGATAAATACTTTGTGTAATATTCTGCTTTTCCACGGTTTTATGCAATGAAGTGTGCTCCTCTCCTCTCGTAAAATAATTTTAACAGCTAATCTTTTTTACAATTAACGTTCTTACCGTTCAACCTGTCATTATTTTTATTATTTAATTCCTGATTCCGCTGCCTGGCTTAAATATTGCTCTGGATTACCGCCGGAGATAATATCCGCGACTTCTCCATAAGGGAGGAATCAAATCATGTACAAGAAAGGGAAATCCATCAATAACGGAGGATAATGCGAACTTTTCACATACTCGGATGGCTCTTGTGCCGGCAAATCCCCCGTATCTCATCTTATTCCCACGAATGCGGGATATGGTATTAAGGACGGGAAGGATGGGATCGATTAAATTCCAAAAAGGGGAAAAAATCGTAATGCGCCCGTATAACGTCGATGCCGCCCCGGATGTAACGACGATCCGGTTATTGGATTTTCAATACATTTCGACATTCTGACGTTTTACGCGGGAACTTATTCAAAGAGGGAATTATTAATAAGCGCTACTTCTTTGCCTGGCAAATTTCTTTTATGAATTCATTGCTGTTAACGATATTAAGCGCCTCGTTTTTGTTCATAACTTATTTAATTTCGGACAAAAATTTGTACTGGGGATTTGTTCAGAACCCTACTCAGAATTTTTGACATAACTCTTGAAACTATAATTTTCTCCTTTAGATATTAATTATACGAAAATACGTTATAGGCATTTTTCCTTCGTTTTTCGTAGTACTATCGGAAATCGTTTAAGAATTTTTCAAAATTTCCTCAAAAATATTTTTTTTTCGATCAACTCTACAACCCTTCACCAAGAACTGAAATATTGCATCAGAACTCTTTTCCTTGGTGTCCAAATCGCTTTTCTCGATTACGAGATCGAATCGATTTCTTACAAATCGATTTATCCCCATCATACCCAGAAGGTAAAACCTAGCCGGAAATTAATACTACTCAACCCGGTATCTTTTCAACGTGTGCACCGGTCCGTCCCTCAGTCTCTTCTCTCCCTCTCTGTGTACAAATAAAACTTCCAATCTAACTTTATTCCCGAATCGAGGCGTCAGGGCGGAATTTCCTGGCGCTCTTTTCCGTCGATGGAAAAACGAGTAGAACTCCAATACTCCGAACGGCCCTAACTCTTAAATAAAACATGTATTCGGCACGTGCGACAAGTCTATTTTTACGGTATGCGCTAGCCGTACTTCTCTTTGCTTTTATCAAGTATTGATAAGGGGGATAGTTTGTTTTTTAGAAAATTTGGTCCGCCCCCTTCGGGCTGATTGACAAGGATTAATCAGGGAATATACGTAACGGGACCTTCAAAGGGTATCGTTTTAATTTGCCTCACGTTAGAAGGATTTAATTAAATAACAAATTGAGGGCCGTTGCAGACGTAATTAGTGTTGTATTTCGATTTCCTATTAATCCAGTGGAATTAACTTTTTAATCTGCCCCATTTTGCCTATTTGTACCCTCCCGGTAAATAATTGTTTGTCGTATTTTATCGCAACTCTCGTCTTTATTTGAACGCCCTATATTTTCAATATCTTTGCGCAGTATAGTCAAAGTAATATGACTCGATTATACTTAGTCTCGGCCATACTTGTATAGGGTGTTCAAAAAACGAGTAATTGCCTGTTTCTAATTACAAGACCGCTTAATGGAAACCGTTTGAAAATACCTTCCGCCTTTCTTTCCTTCCCGTTTCCGCTGGGATTATTTAATTTGACAAATTAACTCGTTTTTCATTAATTTTCGGAGTCGCGACCATTAATCTCTTAACGAACCTTTTCGCGCGACTAATCGTCGTTAGCGGAGAAAGGAAAAAAGTGGAAGAGATAACCTCGTTTCCCTTTTGTGCGAGAGATCGAAAAGAGGAGCTGCTGAAACGTCGAGATCACCTTGGGGTAGGCGCCTGGGGGGCCCTACCGATTGCATTCCTTGGCGGGCGGTCAACAGATGGTTGGTTAATTAGGATTCACGAACTGAAATTTGAAATGCACTGATTTAACACACGGATTTTAGTAGTAAGCAGGCTGATGAATGTTACTTAAGTACCTTTTTGTTACATGTGTTTTATACGTTTCTTCTTCTTGTGTTCCAGGTGAGTCTTCTTCCCATGGTGGAGGTCTAACGTTCGTGGGTTATGCGTAAGTGAAAAGTAAAAACTGCCTAGAAATTTCAGAGTATATTTAACTGTTGTAATGTTCTTTAGAGCTCCTGAAGTTTACTGGATACTGTTAGATTTTTTTTTGAGATATTTTTTGAATTGTCAGAGTTGCATGAGATGTACGTTCTGTGAAACTTTCAAAAAGAATTTGGAATCTTGAGGAAATCATTTAGAATTCATGTTTGTCCAAAACTTCCTAAATAACCTGGAGGTAATAGGAAATTTTGGAATGTTCTCAAAACACCCTAAAAGTAGCTAGTATGGTTATAATTGTGATTGTAGAAATCCCAGAATTTAAATTATATGGAAATTTCAGTGATTTCTCTGAAAATTTAAAGAAAATTAAGTTATAACTTCCTGAAAATATGTAGACTTTTTCACGGCTTCAGTTAAAACAAACCATCAAGAGTATCAACAGATCTTCGCAATCTCTTCATATTTAGAACATTTTTTCGCATTTTCACGTGTTCCGTAAATGTCACGTCAGCTCCGTTGACGAAGGGTTAAAAAGTACATGAATTCGCCACCCTCATTATGTTAATTCGATCGCGTGCCTCTACGTAATCATTATTTCAAGGGAAACTTCGACTGGAAATCGTTAATTTATCGCACTCATTTTTCTGACGAATCAGCACATACGCCGTTTCATTTTTATTTCAATCTGGACGACATGGGAATCGTCTCATTCGAAATACCTACGATCCAAAGTGTGTAATACCACATGTAGCAAATTGAGTAGCGCAACGAGGTTTAAATGATGTTTTAAACACATTTTTGAACGTCTACCGCTCGAGTCGTAAAAACCAAATATCGGTTGGACGACCACAAAGGTGGTTTCCCTGAGGCCGATCGCTGCCCTATAGCGTTATAGCCATTTAGTGTAGTATGGCGGAAATTTAGAACTATCGTGATTTATATGTATTACCGCGAGGTCTCGTAAAATGCCGTAATGTTTTAAACGAATCATTTCATAACCACCTCGTCGTTTGTTAACGTTTGAAACATTCCTTGGAAACATATTTTTCCCAGATTGGAAACACGGAGACGCTATGTGAACGTATTTTCTTAAACCACCTCCCTTTATAGTAAACAGAAACCGGACGGGTACCATCGGAAATGCTGTCCGTTCCTTAACCGTCCTCTCCGAAGTATGCGAATCGTTATAATGTTTCATACGCTCCCGTTATATTTTAAGTTCTATTCAATCGTAACGGCGAAAAGGGGAAAAGTACACCGGAAGGCGACCGCTGCAGTTGATTATTTTGGCCGGTCGCCAGTTATGGCTGTTATTAACTAACCCGCCCGTAGGTTAAGATCTGCAATGTGTCTGCGGTCCGCGGAGTTGCACAATTGTTTCGACTCCCCGCTTGAATTAAAACTGGGCAGTTTGAACCTCTCTCGCACAGTTTCTATCTCTGTTCCAGTATGTGTGTATGTTTACGGAAATTAAGCGAACAGCAGAACAAAACGAATAATTGGCGAGATTCAATTTTCCCCGAGTGATTTCGGCCCGCGCGGGAGTTCCACGGTCGGGGAAATTAATCTGGTAAATCGGCGGTGAAAAGTCGAGTTTCGGCCGAGACGAACGTTTCGAAACGGAAAACTATAACAATTGATATCGGGGTGAAGTTGTAAACTTTATTACTACGGGTAAGAATCGTAGTTTTCGTCCTCTTAAGGCGAGGAGTTGAGAATTTTCATCTTTAAAAGTTGTGAAATTGATAAGTCAAATGGAGGTATCCGTAATAAATTTGCAAGTTCTTAAGGGACAGATTGTTAGAATTTCTTAAACGCAATTTTGCGTGTTGTAGCGTTCACTCATCGCTTCAATCTTTTTAGGTGTCCAAAAATTTAGAATTGAAACGATTTTGAAAAAAAATTTCATTTCTTTATAATTCCAAAAGAAAACAGTGAACACACCATCGTAAATGTCCAAACTCTCTAGAAACTATTATATTATGTCTTATTATGTAATATTATATAATCAAAGATCTTAAATAATAACATAATATAATATTTATTTAACCTAGATCGTATCTTAGGTATTGCAATATTTGAATTACCAGTACTGAATTTTAATTGTACTGCAATTCATTCTACAACAAAAATGTTGTCTCCTCATAATGTTTACTAAAACGTAATTCCTAGAGTAAACGATGGAAAGTCGACGCAGAAACGCTTTTAAGTTAGCCCCGCCCGATTGTTCTGCGTGTTGCAAATAGCAGAGTAGCTATAATGAGGTTTCTAATTCGTCCCTCCAAAAGAGGCGTGGCTGAGACAGTCTGTGGGCGTGGCTGATATAAACAACTGAGCATCGGCTTAAGCCCCGCCCGATTATCCAGCGTATTGGGCGGGGTTATTTAAAGCCGACGCTCGACTTTACATCAGCTGCGCGCACAGACTGTCTCAGCCACACCTCTCTTGGAGGGACGAAATAAAACCTGCTTCTACTCCGCCCTTTATGCGCAGAAGATGATTTACAGTCCGATCCCAATGAACCTGGACTATTTTCATACTGATGACACAACGGAAAGGATTAACATTTAATTCCTCTGTAATTAAAAAAACAAACATTTTTGTAACCCGTCAAAATTTTGAAAATTTAAAATCCAATTTCTAATTTAGAACAGCTGACATTTTGGTGGTAGCAAGGGGGGCCCGGCGGATAAAATGAGTACTTAAACGTAAAGGTAATGTTTGATAGACATTTCGGAAAAATTCTGTTGCATCTAAATCTACAATTCCATATTGAAAACCAGCAAGTAATTCTTTCGTGGTGTTGTGAAATTTATTCTTCCTTTAAATTGGTCAATTTAGGTTTTTAATTTCGTCGGCAAGAAGACACGGACATACTTACCTAATGCGAAACTTCACACCGAACAAATCTGCTCTAACAAAAACTCCAAATTGTTCAGTTCCAATCCTCTTCCCATCGAAATCCGTAATTTCTCGTTAACAAGAAAACTCTGCCGTTCAAACATCTGTCGTCGTCTTTTATTCACCGTGTTGTCGTCCTCGCAGATTCGGTATCTGATGTTTTTCCTCCATATCTCTCTCGCTCTCCCTTTCCCTATCCGGGGAAAGAGAGACGGCGATATCTATTGTCGATCGAATATAATCTACAGCATTCCTTTTCAGCTCTACAGGTAGTCATTTCCTCTCCTCTTGAACGGTGTCGTCTACCTTACCTGCATATCCCCTCTCTCTCTCTCTCACACACACTCGTGCGCATTGGCGTAGGCAAAATGGGAAAAGGGATCGCGATGCGTGAAATAGGATCGTGCGAAAAAAGAGGACAGCACAGGGCTTTCATCGAGGATGTAAGGTGGTTTTGAACAATTTTAAAATGGTGATTGGTAAGTCGCCTTCGAGGGCTTTAGTGAACTTGTGACTAGACTCGGATTCGCCCAGACTGTATTCTGAAATATTTTTAAAAAATTTGACTAGGCCTAAACTATGTGAATTAAATAATGTCGATGATATGATCTTTGATGTTACTTCGTGACGTTTTACGGACATCATTGTAATTCGCACTTTCAAAATTTCCTAAAAAATACAGAATCTACTAAATTTGCTACAGAACTCCAAGTTTATTGAATTATTGAAGAATTCATATTAATAAGTTAAATTAATAGGAGTTCGTAATTACAGTTTGAAATCCTGAGGAATTCAGTCAAAATGTCGACTCTTTACCCAAATAAATTTTGAAGTTATGGTCATTTAACCGTATAGGTTTTTCGTAAAAGCTTTATGAAAATTTATCATGTTTTACCCGCCTAAAATTCAATAGGGATTTATTCAGGCAGTGTCATAATGTTACAGAGAGGTACATTCTTCAGAATTCTCCATAACGTTAGGTGCCTTCAACCTTAATAACTTTGCGCCTCACGTAGACGTAAAAAAGGAGAAATTCCCTTTTAAATGAAATTTTAAAGGTAATTACGTCCCTTGGATATTATGTAAGTGCACCGGTGGCATTATAAATGCGCATCGTTATCTTTATTAGCGATCTAGTGAGTACTAGCAATTTCCACTAAATCACGAGCGTTTTCCTCGTGTTTTTCATTGAAAATTTCCCGTATCTAATTCAGCCCCGTGATTTGCATAGCGCGTCGATGTCGCTATAAAGTAGATTCAAAAATTGATATAAAATTAATCCACACCTCGAATTTATTAAAACCTTAAAACGCAACACTTACTTAAATTTTTAAAGAGTTTAATCAAGAATCTTACAATAACCTTGACAGCTAATTCCGCAAAAAATCCAAGCCTCCAGTTCGGTCAAAACTCCGGTTAAACACGCATTAAAGTTCCTAACCCGACTCCACGGAGTCCAAAATACTTCTTTTGCCGTACGCTTTACGGGCCCCGTGATTGCCTCTCAAATCTGTATCTCCTCACTATTAGGCCCGCTCAAAGGGCCATACATTGTGCCCGAAATCCGTCCATTTTACATTAAACGGCAATAAAACGGAGGGGCGATATTACCGAGGGGGTATTAACCTCTCGGATATTTGTAACCTAATGTTCATGTCTGGTAACGGGGGATGAACCGGGAGGGAGATTATCAAATGGAAATTTACAACGCGTCTATGTATAGGAAATGGACAATTTTAGATAGATGGCGAGGAAATGGGAGAACCGGATTATTTCAAGGGTGTAAACTTACCTTAAGTAGTGAGTGAAGCATGGAACGAAGGTCAAGAGAAATACCGAGTATGAAATTAAGACAGAAGTATTTTTTCCTTTTTGTAGTGTAAACTTTTAAAAAATTCTAGATATTCTTGCTTTAAATTTTTTTTCAAAAAAATATTTCACACCCCCATGTCTGAACCATTTCCAATAACTCCAACCCCCCATATCTCAGCGGTTGAATATTATAGAGCCTGAGAACAATGTGAAGCCTTAGCCTATATCGATATCGTCATATCAGTTCGACCTTTTTGTGGACCTCATCCCTTAATTCCTCCCATTGTAATAACGGTCTATGGAACATCCCCCTCGTTTACTGTTTTGTCTCCATTGAAATGTTAACTGTAGCGTAACTAACATTATGGCGAGAGGGGCGAGACATTAACCCCCAATTGTTTGGGAAGTTTTTCGAGTAATCGTCACAGATGGCGTAATTTCAGTCGCATATGTTCAAAAAATTATCCATAGATAACGACGCCTTCTACCCATGCGGAAATAGTAATTAATTTAGCGTAACGTGATTGGTGCGTTTTGCAGCACGTGCAGTATTTACGGTACAGTCGTAGAAGTTCTAACGTGCTAAAATATGCACGTACATCTTCCCTCGTAGTGATAACGTATGTATTTCATTTTAAACAATCCTCGTACAACATAGAGTCACGTGCACATGTATCCTCGGCCAAAGTTTCTGATTAAAGCCATTAAACAGAGAGTCGAAGTTTTATTCGTGTTATTGAGCTCGTTTAAACGAATTGAACGTTAATTTTACTTCGCCGTTGTTGTAAATTGGTGCGATGTGTCATGGCCGCCAAGTTTGTGGATAAAAATTGGATACTCCGCCATTTTCTTGGTGCATTTGAATATTTAAACCTGGCTTAAGTGGGCAATGAAAAACTCCCTCCGCGCCACTGGCTTAAGCATTAATATAGAGTGATCAAAAAAATTACTCAAAACTTCCAACTTGCCTTAGTCAAAACTTACTTACTTAGTCAGTATTTGAGTCCATTATAATGCAGCTTCAACCTTTCCTCAGTTTTAGTTTCGAAATTGAAACTACTAAATTAATCAAAGACGTATACACCGATTTCTCATCTCTCTAAATTTCGAGTCGGTTAAACTTGGTTTAAGTACGCAAGAGCTGATTGAAGAAAGTATTTCTGACGTCGTTGATTTTATCGTTACTATAGAGCGATCAAAAAATTTCTTAACACTTTCAACTTCTGTTAATCGACGCTTACTTACTCGCTTAGAATTTGAGGCCATTATACGACTATTTCAAGCCTTAATCGGTTTTAGTTTCAATGCTACAACTACTAATTCATCAAAGACTTACGGCCGGCTTCTGTAACTTCAATTCCGTTAAACCGGATTTGAAACTCTGCCTTTACTCAATTTTCGCATATCGTTTAAACTCACGATTGAAAAAATTTTTTCGCTCGCCAAAACAATGCCTCGAGGAACAATACAACCTCGAACGTCCTTAACGTCGGAATAAAAGAATTTACAGAGCGTTTCCACTGCAATTAAACTAATTGTTCGGGTCGACGAGGCGAAAGAGCGGCGGGGAGAGAGAGAGGGGGAAAAAAGGTTACCAGGGATTTTAAAACGCAGGTACACCTCCGAGAGCGCCCCCTATCTCCCCGTAATTAACCTGGGATAATAGAAACATCTTCCGGTAAACGAGCGCCGTTGTGTCGCCTTTTTATTCTCGTCCGGGGTTTTTAATTCACTCCATCTCGGAAAAACAATTAGAATTACGATAGGAGTGCTCGGGTTTTTCGAATTAATTTTTATTTGAACGCTGCGTACATTCACGAGTTGTATTTATGTCCAATGAACGACGCGTCATTAATGCAATGTAAAGAAGTATGTGCTAGTGTGCGAAGTAAACGTGAACTGCGCATGCTGTGAGGGTATTCTGCGCAGAATAACAAAATAAGAATAAATTCCATTGAAACTATTAAGTATCCGACATGTGGAAATTGTGATGCGGTGGTTTCTTCAAATTTATTATTACTGAAATATTGTTTTTCAAAAAATTACATCTTTAGATGATTGTAATGAAGGGTGTGCAGCTACGACGAATTTATAAGTAAATTGAAAGAACCAACAAATTAGCTCGACTAATTTTCCATCGACAATTTAACAGAACATGGGAATTTATGGCTTTCGAAAAGAAAATTAAGCTTGTTTTTTAAAAAATTACATTTTTATACGATTCCTGTCCAAAGCAAGGCTAATCGTTAAAGTTAAGCCGTTTTTTATACATATGTACAAAGTGTTGTAAGGTAAATTCCAATATATTACACACTTAATGTGTGTGTGTATGTCTGTAATAAACACACAAGACGTTCAGCAATATATACAACTAAATTTAGCGTCCTGAGGGAAGTGTCGGCAGTTCATTAAATTTAACGATACCACCGCACATCTGTTAGTTCTAGCCTTTAAAAGTACACCATAAGATTTCTAGAAATGTAACCACTTTTAAACTTATTCGAAAGCAATTAGGGACGTTTCAACTCGCACTCAATCCTGGCAAACGTAATTATCCAATGAGCAACTAGAATTAGTAAAAAATTTCCTTCTGCCAGAACTTTATTTCACTAACACCGAATTAATTATTGAAGTCTGCAGAACGAATTCAGCGTTACAAACTTTTGCAATTACTGCCATCTAGCCTAGCAAAATGAACAATAGTCATCGAAATGAAGGGAATAAAAAAGTTTTTTGAATGCACAGAAAATTGATTTTAGAAAAGTGCCTAACAGAATAGGGAAGGTTGAGATTATTTGAAGGAGTTCGGGCGCTATCTTTTATCCCATATCTTTATTTGTATTAGGCTAATGACTTTAATAACTAATTAAAAAATTGCTAAAGGTTCAAATGTACTAGAAGCCTTCCTGAATGAGGAAGGTTTTCAAGGAAGTGTCCCTTGAACTTTGATTTTCTTGAAACTCCCAAAAATTGTTTCCAGAAATGGACATAAGAGGGAAGTTTAAGGTTTTTAGTTAAAGAAGTTCAGGAGTTATGGGTCTCTATGTTACACACTGTTAGGATAAAAGGATGTTCTACTTTATTACTACAGGTTCAAATATCTTGAAGACTTCCCTTATCGATCCTATGAGTTTTCATCAGGGGGTAAAAACCTCACGTTTTGATTGAAAGGAGTTACGGAGTTATGAACTCCCTTGAACAAGAATTGCCATAGGTCGATCGATCGGTTTCGGATATTCACGAATTGTCCCTTGAACTTGTTACAATTCGGAGGCTCGAGAACGTGAACGAGAACGAGAGCGTAAAAGGGTCTGGCAAGGTAACTGTCTAACTATGACACCCTCTTAAAAATTACTGAAAGTTCGAATGTGTCAGTCTGCTGTTCTGTGAGGTTTCACAATGTATTGGTAAGAGTTTATTAAAAATTAGTTGAAACATTTTGTGTAAATTCAGCAATATTATTTCTAAAACTTGAGATTCATTCAATTTTTCACCTAAAGAAGTTTTCAAAGCACGCTCCTTATATTCCTAGTTAATTTCCTTACGAAACTTTGCTCCAACAGCTGACTTTAACTTCATAAAAAATTCATGAAAACTCCAGTTCAGTTGAAATTCCCCTTAATTACCTATTGATGCCTCCTTTACAACTCTACGAACTTTCAACAGTTGAGAGTTGTTATTTCGTCGATAAAAGTACGTATATTCCCTTGGCATATCTTAAACCGGGGCATATTACACGGGATTCGTACTATATGTATATGCGAATGTAGCGTAAGTTAAAGTATCTTCCAGGCAGGATATCCCCTTCGCTCCCGATTTGAATACGATTTCCATAAAATCCGGAGCGCGCCACTGTTCGATCGGATTTCCACGCCATTTATCCGATTGTGCCGAAATCTGCCATTGCCCAACACCTACACGGTGATTTACTATTATAAACTCATATCCTGTCCGGCGCAGCCCGTAAGAAAACAAATACTTTCGCCCCCCTTTACTCTTTAAAGGGTAGATGTACCGGAAAGGGGGCGGCGCGTTTACCGAGAAAGGGTTGGAAATGCTCCCGGCCCATTCGATCCTCTGCAGTCCTGACGGCCGTAAGCGGGAAATTCCTAAACCCTCGCAACTTAAAATTTAAATGTTGATCTTTTGGTTCTCCCGACCGATTCGACCGGCCCGAAAAAAATTCTGCAATAACAAATCTCGAGGTGGGAAAACTCCAATAGGCGAATAAGGGAAGTTCTAAGGAGATCTCAGTGTAGTTTTGTTACCGTTTGTCATAGTGTGAAACGCGAAATTTAAGTTTCTAAAACTTATCGCCGTTAAAATTTGAACAACTAACTCGAAATTTGTTTCAAAAAATTTGTTTACAATTTTCTGAATTTATTTTAATAACGCTTTTATGTTGAAATATGTTTAAATGGTGAAGAATCGGCAGTCCAATACATTTTTTGATAAATTTTTGGAATTTTTTCTACCACGTTGGTCATAATTTCCATTTTTTGATAAAAAGAAAATGCCACAACGACACTGCTGGGGACAACTGAGAATGGTTTTAGTGATTTTAAGTAACCAACAGTGTGCCATTTTTCTTCCATGAGAAGGCACAGCTCCAAATCCCCTTTAAATAAAATCCTGAATCCCTACTTCAATAAGCAATAAGTATTACTTCCAGCAAATTTAGCGCGGGGTGAATCTTTTTACGAATTTTTAAATATCGCTTCCCCGATATCTCCATTAATATGGTCGCACCGCTTTCCATCACGTAAAGCCGGAAAAGCCCCCACGTCCGACGATTTTCCCCTTTGCGTAATTTTATTAAAATTCAACAACAAAAAAGGGGGGAAAGGGTCACCATCGGGGGCTATCTCGTTCGATATAAAAATTGGATGAAAAGGGTCCCCGGTAACGTAATAACAGGGGCGAGTTCCGTCATTCGTGGGACGGTATAAACGACAGTAGTTTAAACAAGTGAGGGAGGGGGGGGGGAAATATATAATTGGATTAGAGAAGTGGGATTATCAGGTGGATATTGTGCCGGGAATTAAAGTATAACGTTACCGAGAGGAAGGAGTATCGATCGAGGCGAATTGGGTTGAGGGTTTCTTCCCCTTTATAATAAAGTGAATTTTATTATAAACCACGGTGATCAGTCCGCAGTTTGGAGGACTTTACTCTAATTTTCTTAAAAATTAGTGTCTACCTGGAATACTTCCCGGAGTTGCCTTTCGCCTGAAGACGTATTCAATTGTCGAAACTTTGGTTCTCCTCCTTTTCAAGCACTCGTTTCGTCGACATCTCCACTAGACTCCTTAAAACTAATTAAGAACATAAGTACAAGCCTCGTCGAAAATTAATGAACACGACGCCATCTTGCCCCGTAGGATCGATTGTTATTATCGTACGTTTCCATCGAATCCAAAAATTAATATGCAGTCGGTATTGTGTGTACGTTGACAAGGTACATTTATTTGATTGCCCAATACAATCGCCTCACGGTATTTCAAAGAAAATTCCTCACCTGAATCGAACAACGTGACGTGTGTAATTGTATTGTAATAACATGATTTATTAGAAAGGAACACAGTCTTATTCATGAAAGTGCATGGAGAAGTAGCGACTGCGGCGACAACGTTACACACTGTAATCTTACTTATTAGTCACATACGTACGTACTTATTGGAAATGGAAACGCATCACACTAACGAATTTAGTATTTTTAACGTAAATTTCATTCGGACGTACGCTTCCGGATTTTTTCCGCCCCCTCGTAGTTAGAGATTAAAAGGAGATGCTTTATCAGAAATTATCCGGACGTGTGCTCTTATTTACGTCGCTCCTTGGAAAATTTCTTTCGTACGTACGTCCACTTAATCTCAAAACACGAAAACATAAATTATTCGCCTTGGGGAACGTTTTTCGCGTGCCCCTATAAATCACTCTGGAAATAAGACTTATTCTAAATTCAGTCGGATCTGGTGGGACTAATTCACACAATAAGAGAAATAATGGGAAATTTAGGGGTAGAAAAGCGGTGGTTTTAATTTTTGTTTGGATTCTTAAGGGGGTCGAAACTTCAATATTTCGAGGAAAAATTGTTGGCTTTCCAATTTTCTTCACATTCAAATATATTCTTCGTACACGTGTTTTTAAGAACTGTGAGTTTCCTCCTTTTGTTAGAGATAGTTCTGAAGTTACGGCAATTTTTCGCCCAATAAGCATAGAGGAGTTTGCACGACAAATTTCAGAAATTCATAAAAAAAATATTAGACACTTGAATTTATTGAAACTCCTTTTGAATGTTCTTAGGAGTGTTGTTTTGAAATTCTGCCGGTTTCAGCTTTTTATCACAAGAAGTTTTTGAGTTGTGGCAAATTTTATATTAACTAACACGACTGCGATTGTATCGAAAATTTTAATATTCATAAAAAAGATATTAGTCAGTTAAATTTCTTGAAATTTTTGTCAGATGTTCTTACGAGTGTTTTCAAGAAATTCTGTAACTTTCAGCTTATTATTAAAAGAAGTTTTACAGTTATCACAAGTTTTCAAGTAACCAACGTAGCGTTTGTATCAAAAATTTTAAAAATTCCCAAAAAAAGTAAGTTACAACTAATTTTGTAAAAATCAACATTGCAGTTCAGAAAATTGAAATAACTTGTTTCTGGGTTATTTTGCTTAATCAATTCACCAAATCAATCAATTTATGACGATCCCTAGACTTTCAAATTTTTTCAAAATCATCTCAAGTGTTCCTCGAGGCATTTTGAAAGAAAGTCGTTCTGACAACTACTGTTAAAAAATTTAAAAAGAAACAACCTCCAAACTTAGAAGTTGAAGTCTTTAAAATAACAAAATTTAATAGTTATGCTTGATACCGAAATTGAGAAAGTTTTAACTGTGAGAACTTTTACTGAAACTTCGACTTAAGAGAGACTCTCTTAAAACTATTCGGTGAAGTGTCGTTGAGGAGTTCAGCGAGTCGCGATCTCTTCCTTAAAGAAGTTTCGAGGTTACAACTATTTCATCGCCACTCTCTAAATTACAACAAAAAATACGCGCTTACGTACGTACATTAAATTTGAAACAAAGTAGCCAGTCACGACAAAGGCTCCATTGGAGACCGTTAATCCGTTAAAAATAATCCAAAACCCGAAGATGAATCAGCGAATAAAAATCCCATCAATGGATCTACAGGTCACGTTCCAACGGACGTTCAAATGAGACGAGGACGTACGAAAATTTCAATTCTGGCCATTAAAAGTTTCACTTTATTTCACGGATAATTCTTGTTTGGACAAAAGGGCATAGCGCAAACACTCCATCAATACTCGAATAGGAGCCGGTAAATCAGGAATGAGATGTGATTATAGGCGAAATGACAAAAGGCGAGGAGAATAAAATAACGGGCCGACGTGGTATTTGTGCAGGTGCGGAAATTCTGATTAATACGTTGTTATTTTTTAATTTCTACCGGGGCCAATCAATTGCGGGAGGAAGCGGATTTCGAAAGGTGAAAAGAGATGCGCGCAACAGCGTTCATTAAAACAATACCGATATCGTACATAACAGGTCCTTCTGCTTTCCGTTAACGAAATCGGAGGTAATAAGAACCTTTGAGGCCTAAAAAGTTGCAGCGGTCTGTTATTTTTGCGTGCGTAAGTACCGTCACCGCTGGTTTACGTTTACGCAGCCCCTGAGGAGGCTGCGCAGTGAACTTCCAATGACCGAAAACGGGAACTGCGCAAATGAACCCTTCACCGTAAGATATATCGCCTGGAATCTCCTCCAATTCCATTTTCTATTCAAAACGAGCGTCGAAAACACGCATTTCCCCTCTTGCGCGTCCTTTAATGGCCTTTTGTGTATCTGTTTCACACGCACGCACACACAAACGGCCGGATGTGTAATAGCAGCCGACGGTTTTGTAAGTACTTCTCTTGTATCCTTGGAAAGGTCATCAACTTCGGATGGCACATAAGACATCGGATTCCGATGATGACGGTGACAAGAGGGGCGAGACGCGATTCTTACGAAACTCGTGAGAAATCCGAGAGCGGTTTAAAAAGATAACACGGAGGTAAAAGCGACCCCTGATTTAAAAAACTCGTACTAGAACACGCATTTCGATTATTGTTTCCTCGTCCGTCTTAATCCTGGTTGAGAGACGTGGCAAATGCTCGATATTTCATTAATCTAAATGCAAGGATAAAAATCGAACCTAACCGTTTACGCTTTGTATAAAATCTTTTGAGGCGCTTTCGACGTCTATTCGATATTTCACCAAAACGATACGCGATTATTTACGTCAAAACATCTATTTTTCATGTACGTACTATAAAAGGGGGATTGATATCAACGTGTGTATTTTTACACTTGCATATTTTATAACGGTTGATAAAGTATCAGCCGTTATTGAAATAAAGAAGGAGCGATCCAAGCGATAGGTTAGGTTACATCAAATAAAACGTCTATTACGGTAACGAGTAGGAATTTGAAGTTTAAAATTTCATCAAAAGTGGTCAATAGAAAAACAATACAACGTCTAAGTCGAAAGACTTACACTTAATCCTCAAAAGAAAACATTAATCAAACCGTATTGGATTATAAACAATAATTTACTTCACTTTATTTCATTCCGGTATCGCCAACGCCACCTTGCGAATAATAGCGACTCTTCCCGTTCGATCACATTCACCTTGCGTCTAGCACGAATCTGATACACGGAACACACAATCGTACTCTTTAGGCTAGTTCCATTGCACAACTTTTTTTCCGATAAAATTTGTTTCGAATCTGTTCGAAGAGTTGTTAGAAATATAAGAGTCTGTTCCCAACTCAAAGACCTCCTGTCGTTGGCGGGATCGTACAGTCCCTTCGAATCTGGAAGAGCGCCAGATCTGATGGGATGATGGGAAATAAAAGTAGCTCATTTTCATTTTGGGAAAATCTGGATACTTCCAGAACCATTAGGGCAAGCGAGTTGAATAGGCTGAGGGCCTTCATGGGAGCCCCTTAAGTGATTTGTTTTTCGACCCTCAGTTACTTCAAAATTAGGTAATGAAATTTGGAGAAACGTCCAGGAGGTATTCAACGATTTTTCTATATCGGTAATATCGAATTTTGGAAGCCCCGGTATCGATATTAGTAAGAGAAGTCTCTCTAGTATCGACTCGAATAGGTCGCTAGTGGAATACCGAATATCGAATAACGCGTTATCGAAGCTGATTTATCGGCTCTGTTTATCGACTGGATTGTTAGATTGTTCTCAGGTCCCGTCGCGCAAACACAACGTATTACAAGAAAAACATTTATTTCCTCGACGTACGCCATTTACGTACAACTCGCTCATTTTACGAGTTTCGCGCATTTACATCTCCTCTCGCGATAAATATTTACGTAATATTTTTAGAATATCCACATCGAGGAAATTCGCAAGGAAAAATATATTTACTAATACGTATTTCTCGCTTTGCGTATGTGGAGGAAATATTCAGGAATGCAAATCGCACAGATGACTATCGCTTAGAAAGGTTGCATAATGCATAAGCGCATATCTGCACGTTAAGGACGTAAGGAGTTTGGAATTAGAGAAATTAAAAATGAAATAATCCATCGAGCCGACATGAACAAATGACAAGAATTTAAAATATCCATGACGTTTACTCCATTCAAGTTAAAATAAGAGATAGTTGACATCGAGAAAGTTCCAACGTCTTTTGTTTTAATGTTTCACCTACTGGACAAAGGGTGGCGCTAGAGACAGTGCGATTTGGCTATTTCATATGTTTATTTTCATGGCGTCGTGCTTCTCGAACTTTCGATAATCCGCTAAAGGGCACGCGATGCGTGTAAAAGCTTCCAAAATTCGTTGATTTGATTGAAGTTAATCGATACTTTTTGATGGTTATTGGGGTACGATTTATAAAAGTGCAAGGAGGACGCTATACTTCTGTTTTCCCAGTGTTTATAGAATAGATAAATCTCATCACGTAACGGCTATGGCTTAAACTTATCGAGTAAATGAAAACGCATATGTTAAGGTGCTCACTGTCACTGAGGTCTCGAATATTCACTAATAAAGATGGGTCGCCCTTCCAAGGGTCGATTTGCTAACCCCAGAGAAAGTCCCTCAGCATTGTTACGGATTTCGCATCCCCCTTCTAATTCTAGGTAGCCTTAAACTATTTAGAAATAGTTGTAACGCTAAATTATTTTTAAAGTTTTTCTAGTGTGTTCCTTTAAAATCTTGTCACTTGTTCAATGTTTTTTTTTTTTTGGTTTCCCCTTCAGCAGATTTATAATTAATAACCAGTTTATATTTTCGCACTCTTCTCCCCTTTCCGGGATAGAATTAAATATGACGGTGAAAAGCACAATGCCGGTGGTATTGTCTTTCCCTGTTCACAAAAGGGCACTCCTCCTCTTTTCGCTTCCCTCTTCTCCCTGATTAAGCTTCAGTGGGGTTCAAAGCGAGATTAGAGTTCAAAAAGTATCTCGCGCGTTTCACGAAAATTAGTAGGATTCAGTGGAAATCGTAATTATCGAAACAACCTAATTTGGGTCGCGTGGTTGTTTAATTGATATGAACTATTGCGGCACTGGGATGAATGCAGATGCGACGATTTTTTCCCCTCCGACCGCACTATTCGAGGGGCGTACGTACGTATTCCCCCAGCCACTGACGCTGTCAGCACTTTACCCTCTCGTAGACACATATACTGCTTTTTTTATTGAGAGGGAAGTAACATCTGAAAAGCCCTGCGGAGCCGGAAATGAGATATACAGTAATGCACCCTGTGCGTTATTTTTAGTTACAAGTGTTTCGGGGAGGTTTAGAGGTCTTCACGCGTCCCCACCCTTTTTTTAACGCTGAATTATGCGAGAGGGTGGATAAAGTTTTGTCTAAGGGGGAAGGGAATAGGAGTTTTCTACGTTTCGACTGAAAATTATTTTCTACCTTTTTGTTGATCGATCATGGGGAGTTTTACGTTCACAAACTATGATTGTATTATATTGATATTGATGTTATATCAATTTTTCGTTGCAATTTAATTCGGAATTTTTATTTAATTAAATAAATAAAGGTGGGTACTGCAAACAATGGCGGAGGCGCCTGGAACCTTTCACCATTTATCGCCATTTAAAAATTCTCCGGACTAATTAAATGGGCTTAAATTTCGATTAACCCCCTTGAAACCAAACAAAATGGTAAAACTTTTGATGGAAAACTAATGAAATTTTCATGTCCCGCCAATCTTACGCCGTGCAAATAAAAAGGTTGCCATTTTTCATCTGTCAATGTAGATAAATGCCTTTACATTAGACTTTAAATCTCTATTTGACTAGAATTTTCCTTCAATGGAGTTTTAATGGAAAACGTATGCAGTTTCCATTATTTTGTTGCTGTCCAAACAACCAAAAAGTACAGCATTTTTGATCGGCCGTTTTTTAATAATTTCTGCTTAAATTTGGCCATATGAAGATCCAAACAAAATTAGAACACGAAAACTTTTATCAGAAACTTTAAAAAAATTTAAAAAAAAAACCATAGAAACTCTTCAGAATTTCTTCCTCTGTGGACATTTTGAGGGCCCTTTTACATAATGTCGTGTTCACATTATAGGACAAGGGTGTGTGGACGTGGACGGTTTCGCTTACTAAATTATGAAAAATAATTTAATTAATAATGATTTACCTTTTATCTTTCGACACTTTTCATTTCCCCGCTTCTTCACTTACTCAAAAAAAGCTGAGCTGTGTGAGAAGTGCCCTTTCGCGAAAATAGGAATTTTCCCATTTCCTCTTACCTATCGACTCATTAAATTCTTAAAAAATTAATTAAAGCCCGTAGAGCGACACTATCGGCCTATAATTTTTAATTAAAACACTACCCCTTTGTTCGTTTCACTGTTTTTTACTTATCGAACTGCACTATTATAATTATTTTGTAACACACACCAAAATGCGCTCACTGTTACAGTTAATAAATTATTAAATGAATTGACGCGTGTTTACAAAGCGAGTATAATGAATGTTTGATTAAATAATTGCTATATGTTTATTAAATTTTCCGTTTTGTTTACGTAACAAAAGTGTTCTATAGTCGATGATTGAAACATTTTTAAACAATCATCTGCTTTATTAATTATTGTAACTGTTATTTTTGAATAAAATAATAATTTCAGCTTCCCTGAGAACGCACCGACATTTCAATAAAAAAAAAATTCAAGTGTAATTAATGAAACCTTCACACTCCACGAATCGGGTAATAGCCGCTCTTTGTTTGATCCATTAATCGTCTACAGCAGGTCCTCGTGGTATGAAATCAACGCTAATTACATATAATTTTATCACTGTAGCCTGATTAAGAAATCAACGCAAATTCCCACAGAGGATCCCACCGCCAATACCAAATTTTTCCCTTCGTCGTTACACGCCAGCCCGTTAATCGACAACGTAACGATTATTACATCGCCTGGCGAATTAAGCGCTACGAATCGATCGTGATTAATATTAATTACTGACGGCGTTAATGCCGTAATGAGGACCTTTCCCGATGATCCACCTGTACAAGCACCGTTACCGGGTTCGATTCGGTTACCTCACGTTTGGTAACGGAGGGGGGTTTATTCTTTACGTCACACGCGAAACGTTGATTTAATTTTCTTAAAACGTACTTCTCTTTCGTTTACAGCTTTTACTTTGTCTACTTCTTGTTTAAGCTCGGCTTAAGTTGGGTAAATTCTGTAAACGCGTGGTTATATAGAGAATTGAATTCTGTAGAAAGTGGGTAGGTTTAAAATCTTAACCGTGACAATTTCAGACACGCACTACATGAAAACTTCCATGGCATTAGACAGTATATTATATTGAAAACAACATTTGTAACAGTACCTAATTATAATTTTCAAAATACCATGTTGCTATATGATAAATACCATATGCCAAAAAAGGGTAATACTTTTGAACGAGAAACAATGGAGATTGTAATTTTGAAAGCCTACTGTTGGCTGTATTTTCCATCGAGTGTAATTTTGAAAGCCTACTATTGGCTGTATTTTCCATCGAGGCATGGCCTGATTTAGATTCAAGGCCACGTCCGCAATATTGAATTTTGAGCTTCTTAAAAATATTTTAAGGGAAAAGACCGTACAACCTTCGACTTTGGAATGATTTTCATCGCCTCGGTTTCCAGAGCCTGAATTACCTCCATAAAAATTCCTCCTCCTGGTGGTCTTTGAACATTTGTTAAGAGCGCCTTCGAAAGCAAAAGATTATTTAACGCTACCGCCCCTCGCGTCCATTTTCCTCACATCAAAGACGGCTTTATTTATCAGCCGTTTGTCGACGTTACTAGCGGGAAAAAATACAATTAACTTATTTTTAAACGAAGCGCTTAAAACAGCCTAAAGTCTTGTAGTGTTGTGTATGTGCGTAAATTTTGTGTTAGCTGAGAAATTAAATACGGAATAATAATTCCCGCGCCGTGTTGTAATTGTCATTTCGCATGATCGGCCGGTATTATTGATAAACGCGATTTTTTTTTAAACGCGGGCGAAAAATAAAACAATACGACGAAAAAAATTACATAAACCGTAATAACCGGTCCTGTTTTACTGTGTTATGTGTCGTACATGAACGTTGTTAATGTCGCAGGAAAATGTGAGTTTTCCTCTTTTTTCGTGTTTGTTTTAATGCGCGCGATAATGACGAAAAATTGTAACGTTGTGTGCGAGTTTTCCGCGAAGAAAACGAAATAATGGCGGCGCTAAAAGCGAAATGACGGTAATTAAGGCATCACGTTCATTTGAATATGGAGGAGTGGATTTTCGACATCAAATCTAAAGGAGAACGCGTTTCGTGTTCTGAATTCTGAAATTTCAATGGGTAAAGTTATAAACTTCTCTACGTCTACAAATCTTCAGAATTACACAGCTACTAGGGTAAGGTGCACTACAATTTTAGGGAAGGGGCATTTGCTCTACTTGTCCAAAGAATATTCGGTTATGACCTGAGTCACGAAGACAGGGGGTCGGTCATCAACACCTCGAGCGATACCATCGAATACTTTTACTTCGACGCCCTGTCGTCTGCCGCTCGGGTCGTAAAAACCAAATAATGTTTGGACAAGTTCAATTGGTGCCGTACCCCTGCGGCACTCGTCATGACACTGATGGATTTTGTGGTGTGCGCCATCTGCGCGTGCCGATGAAGCCCCGTGGAAGCTGCGCATCCATCGGTAAAATTCCACGAATGTTTTTCCACATCCGAACCTCCTCCTTCCTCGTAACCTTAAATGTGTCTTCCCGAATCTCGCGCGACCAATTTCAACGGGATAAGTCGTGATGATCGCCCTCGCCTATAAACTTTGTTCTCGAAATAATTATCGTCCGTAGCCGAACGTGCAGACGCCATCAAACGCGAATAAATTTCGCCGGTAATCCTGAAATACGGTAAGCAGCCGGGGGTTTAGGTTTTATGCAAGCAAAAAGACCTCGACAGTGTTAATGTAGTGTTATTATGGAGTTTAATTTCTCTTCGATCGCTCTACATTAAATAGTGATAACGAGGCTTTTCGTTGCTTGTAGAACGGTCGGGAGGTGTTCGTTTCGTATTTAATTTGTATAAGAGGTTCCCGTCGTACACCTCCTCTTAAGTAGGATCTTTAAATTACGGTCCCTAATAAATAAAAGTAAATTTCAGACGGTAAAAGTAGTAGCTACATTGCTATTTGTAAATAGCGGTACCGATTAATATTTAAAATACTGCTACCGATCTTTCTTTGCTTGCTAAAAATACCTTCATTATGGGTGGTGATGTTACATAAATGGCGAATTCGCCACGCCGGTCTCCTTTGCGCTTTCGCCATAGCCTAAGATATACTCTGCTCGTGGCAGAATTCGCTTGTTAAATATCTGGTTTCCAATACGAACCCGGAATTTATTCTTCCTGAAGGTATACTTCAGGTATACTTCATTCGAGTTTTTAAAAATTTTATTATGGGGACCGCAATTCACGTATGACACACGATTACATTTTATAATAGTCCAATCCGGGACTCGACCAGCTACCTCATTTGTACTTCACATCTCAAAGTAAAGTTTCACTGTATAACGCGAAGTTTTAAGCCGGGGTTTCATATATTCCAATAGGCTACACCGCGACCGTGGAAAAGTATGTTTCCAGTTTATTTCCTCTCGTTCGTCTCCTCCGTTGCGCTCTTATTTGTTATCTCTCGTGTTTTTTTCTTGAACTTTTCCAGAAGTTTAAAAAGGTGACAAAAAGCCCCCCGAGTTTTCCTCTCGTCCGAAGTTTTTCGGCGTAATTTCCGCCCAAACGACTTTCGTACGCGCCGAATGGAAACTTCTTAAGCTTGTATTTTTTCCCGTTCCCGACTCGGAAAAAATCCGGAATTAAATCTGAGGAGCTACTCGTTATTTTGTTTATTCCAATGGCGATTTTAAAGCGGCGATAGATCGTACTTAACAGCCATTAACATTGCCCGGAACGTTGTTAGGGACTTTAAGGACACCGTCTCCCTGATAAATACTCGCCCATTAAGTGACAGATAGTTTCTTGGCAAATGTTATCGGCAATGTGGACTCCGACGACAATGGGGTTAATAAGAAAGTTTTGCTCATATTTTAGGGACGAACGAAAATAAATGAGAAATGGAGAAAAAGAAGTTTCGACCATTTTTCTCCAAAATTGGAAGTTCCGCAATTGGTTTATATTGTTCCCGGGTTTTAAAATTTCACAGGACATTTTTTGTTTTCCTGTAAAAGAGTTACAAGAATTACATGAAGAGTTAAGGAGAATTTTACCAAATTTGAAATACACATCACAGTTACAACGTTTGACATGTTCAAAAGTTCACAAAACATTTGCTAGTATTACTTCAATTTTAATTAATATTTAATAAATGTAAGCGGAGCTTCACTACATTTCGTAATACAGTTTTTGAAATATACACTGATGATCGAAGCGCTGGCCAAATTAAAATCCATTGACGGTTTCAAAAATTCATAAAATATTTGCTAGCGCTTCAATTTCATTGAAACTTCATAAAAGTGTTAAATACAGCTTTCTTGAAATGTAAGCGAAGTTTCACGAAATTCTGTGAAGCAGTTTTTGAAATATACTCAGATAATCGAAGCACCACACGTCAGAGTTAGAACTGTCGACAATGTTTTGGGAATTTGAGTAATATGATAAATAGTAGTAGAGTTATAATAGTATAATATTGGAGCAGTTTCTGGTGAAATACATTTTTCAAGTATTTTCGAGTTTATTTCGTTTCCATGCGTTTTATTTTAACTGGTCGCAATTAAAAACTTGACGCGTGTTCGATTCGTACGGGCCGTTAAGTTTAAAAATGGAACTCGTTAATACACGAAATGCGATATGGCGTTTCGTTTAATTTAGTACGGAGATTTATCTACCTTTCGAATAAATTTTTATCGTACGTAACGAAAATTACAGGGTCGGTTTGGCGTTTAGCTGAAATCAGGCCCGAGGGATGGTGTATTTAATTCGGGGGTTATTAATCGCTAACGTTCAAGGCGCTAACGAGAAGTTCGAAAATTTTCTGTATTATCGTACTTGAACTATCCCTAAATAGATGTGAAATTTTTTTGGAACTTTCTAAATAATCCACTATGATTAAGGGGAACTTACATTAAAACATTTTCTGGGTTTCATAGGGTAACAGAGCTATTGGGGTTGAGTTGAATTTTTAGCAGTTACTTCTAAACTGACGCTTAAACGTATTTTTCATTGTTTTAAAATCGCCCCCTAGAATTTTTTTGGACTTTTATACTTAAACTATCTTTGAACTGGTGATTAATTTCAACATACTAAACAGCCCTTACGGATTGGCGGCTACTTCAGAAATATTTTAAAGAATTTCCGGGTTTTGTACCGAATTCTAAGTTACCCCCAAACCTCCTCCCCCTTATCGACATTCCCTACCAATCCGAGCAACTTCAGAAGTGCTTAAGGGATTTTCTGGGAGTCGTAGCATCGCATAGCTTTTTTTGAAATACCTTGTATATTTCCCTAAAAGTGGTTTCAGGAGAAAATATTTAAGCTTGACATACTTCGAAACTTTTGAAATAACCCTTGAGGCGTCTGTTCTGGACCATGTGAGCTACTTGGAAAATCCCAAGCGCCTGAAGCTGCTGTTATTACAGCAATTACTGCACCAGGAGTTTCTTTAACCGATCCCTATTCCCTATTCGTGACGTCGAACGCTATCCCAAACGGGTCCCACAACGCCCCCCGGGCCCGTAACGGCCGCCGCTACTTAGCCGCGCGTCTCGCAAATGCGCCTTTATTATTAGGCAAAAACGCAGAGTAGAATTATGCACTCGACATTTTAATCTAAGGGAAGCCGTAAAGGGGAAATGGGAAATGTGTCGTAACCGTTTTTCCGGGACTTACACCGCGCCCGGCTCGCGAGAGAGAAAAGTCGATATGGATATGATTGAATTTCGCGCCTCGGCCCCGAATTGCATCCAATCAGGAGGCGTCGGCGGTATATCGAATAACTCGGGGAACGTTATTATTGCTTTTGTTACGTCGGACGCACACGTCGAGCAGCGTTTTTCTAATTGCTTCGAACTCTCTCGGAAAGAGGCGATTGGAAACGTAAAGAAAAGCGATTTTACAGGGAAGTGCATGAAGATGACACTAAGGGTAAAAGACTCTTCACAGAATCTTATACAAGTTATACAATTATACCGTAAAATGCACCCTTATTCGTGGATTTCAAAAAGTAACTAATATTTCAATGTTTGTTAAAATTTTACGATTTTTTTCTGACGGTGTTTCAAAAAAATCTGATTTTATCAGAATTAACCTCCTAAATTAATCCTCACCCAAAAAAAGTTGTTTTTTCTGAAAAGTAATGAAGTTAGTATCCTTGGGAATAAAAGGTTTCACAGCGTCAAAGGCATAGGGGTTACGTTTTAGCACCAATCCCCTTTCGTCACCTAAAAGTTGTCTCAACCCCCCAGAGTTACGAAAACTCAGATTTAACATTTTAGTTAATTGCGGTCTGTTTATCTTAACACATACTCTTAAACTGTCTAATTCATTCTGATTCCTATTATTAGTTAGGGTTAGTTCTTTGATTTTTTTCTCGTTCTGGTCTATAGTCGCTTCGTATTCTTTCTCTAATAGGTTGGAATCAGTGACGAACTCTTCGTGGTCTTTCCTGAGTTTGTCCAACCTAAAATTTTAACAAATTCTCAAATGTAGTTAGTTACAATGGTTACATGAACAATATTTATATTGCCCTAGTTAATTCATTTTGCATATAGCACAGAATAGAGTTCAATTAACAAGAAGCCAATTTGATGGTCGATTTATGCATAAAAAGCCTGTGTACATCATTGATAAAAAGCCTAAAGGCAAAATTATAATCTATAAAATTATCCTGATGGCCATTATATTCTCATGTTTGAGGTAAAAGGTCAAGTTAACAGACTATTTCATACATTGCAGCATAGATTTAACTTCAAGATTATGGTCTTAAATAAGTAAACTTACTCTTGTAAGTGTTGTTCAGCAAGATTTTTCCAGTACTTCACTTCATCGTCTTTGTTGTCGAAAGAAGGCTCACCACTCTTATCCATTTTGCTTTATTATTTATAAACAATATACCATTTCCTGAAAATGGGAAAGGTAAATTAAAAACTGTATATAAAGGTTTAAAGGCCTGTCATATCAAAATCCATGAATGAGTGACTCATGCAGGGTTTACTGATCCGATTTTGTACGACATCGTTGTTAACCAGGTATTGATTTGAAAACATGAGGATTAATAGTTTGCCAATTAATACATTTTAATCGACACTCACCCTTGGACTAATTAATTGCGGTTTTTCGATGCAGAAAAAGTGACTTTTTCCGCACAATATGAACAAGATGGTGGCCTACTTAAAACAAAAACGTACGACGACTACAAAACATATTGGAATGGCGTACAAATACCCAAAATTCAGCTTACCCAAGAAAATATTGATCTACTTGTATGGTTAAGTGAAAGAAATCATCGCCATTCGCTTCGATTACGACAACTGCTAGTGATTTAATGTAAAAAAAACAAACAAACAGTAATTTCCGTGGTTAACAGCGCCGCTTAAAATACAAAGTCTGTCGCCTGTAACAATAAAAATACAGCCCCCGCATTAATTTGCGCGCCAGAAATTATTCCTACCTTTTGTTACATCGAAGGTCCTCGTCGTCTTCGGGTTTAATATTTTACAACTTTCTTTGAATATTTATCATTAAAATATGTAAACAACGGGAGCTTCCGTCGAAATTGAGTGCTTTCGAACAAGTCTACAGATGCCTTTAACGACCACATTTAAATAAAGTTACGTCTCGCAATGTTTTTGCCGGGAGCGTTTCACTTCAAAGAGGCTGAATTACGAATTCATGTCTACGGTAAAAAAATGAATTGAGCCTTTTTTAGGTGGGCATTCACAGGCTGCACGATTTCGAAACGTCTTGAACGACCCTTACCAGTGGTATATTTGCCTCAACAACTCTGCAAAACAATGAAACTTATACAAAAATCATCGAGAAAGTACCAACCCATTACGTGTACTAGCAACGTTTTTTTGAGATTTTTGAGATTTTTTGATTTTTCTTTGTTAAAAACCAATGTTCGTAAATATTAATAGAAACATTAGTCAAACTAATTAAAGGATGGTTGAAATGTCGTTGCAATTCTTTTAGGTTTTAAAGTTTAGTGTCTTTAATTTCAGTTTCAAAATGGCACTTATTGTTTTCAGCCCGCCATTTTAACTCTGGTGTCGTGCAATAGTTCCGCCATTTTAAATTCATGAAAATTTCCTTTGGAAAATGTGGTAGGTTTCAGAAACATTCAGGAACACAAAAAAAATCCCGAAAACTGAAATTTTGAAACAATTTTTTTGGCATTTTACAGAAAGATTGTGATTTTACTCAGTACATTTATTAATTTATAAGTGAATTAAAAGAGTTTCCAGAACATTCAGGGATTTTCTTCATCTTCAGATAAATTTTAAGACCGACAAATTTTCGGGAAATGTACAAATAATTCCAAGCGAATTTCAGGAACATTACATAGTTTGCCGAAATCTCCATGGAATTTTCGACCATTTTTGGAAATTATTCCGATTGCCTGTGACTTTTTTGTCTTTAATACGACCAATCAGAAGCACCCAACCTAATCCTCGTATGTGCCACTCGTCGACTCGTAACGTTTTTCCTTTTGCCTTTTGGAAAATTGCCTTTTCGCGCTAGAGACAAATTCTGCGTATCGTCGAGGGCGACCGTGAATGCGGAATTAATTTTCCTCCTCGGGAAATGCACACGGAGACGTAATTAGAGATCGCCGGTCTATCGTTCGAAAGGTTTCGAAATTACAATAGAGCGTCGATGTCAAAAATACCTGAAAAGCGGAAGAAAAATCGCCACGTACTCGGCCAATCTCGACGCCCGCACGTTCCTTTTGAGTTTCGAAAATATCGAACTTCCCTTTTCCGTTATAATCCCGCGAAACCTTAGGTCTGCGCTTTTCATTCACCCGGAAAATCTAATCGGGGAACTTTTCCTCTCTCTGCGTTTAAAAGGTTAATCACTTTCGGTATATTCATCGCATGAAAACTTCTCTTCCTTCTAATTACGGCTCAATAAATGGGCATTAAACGAGAGAGGAAAAATGGCGAAAATTCTTTTTTGAGGTGCATTCTTATGACCGATGGCGGTTTGCGGTACGTGACGTTGACGTTGTGAATGTGATCGTGAACTCAATCGATTCCGTTATATTAATTAGAATTCAAATCCACGATTTCATTTATTTTTATTGGAACGGTGTTGGAGGTTCATAAATATTAACTGAAATTTCATATTGTTATTGTTTTTAATCAACGTGATACGTCGAATTTCTATCCCGTCGACGTTCTCACCCATACCTTCCATTTTTCACTTGTTAGATTAATTACGTGTTAACTGTTAATTAAAAATCTAATTAAGATTTTGTTTAATGCTTCAAGCGATTTTACGAGCCTCAAAGTTGAATCTTTCGTAAATGAAACTTTATTAAGATTGTTAAAAATATATTAAAATAATAATTTCGGGAGAAAAGCGTCGTTGCTTTGATGGAACTTTGTAAAGAATTAATAAAACGATAGCTGGCAATTTTACTTTCGTTTACATTCGAGTTATTTCAAATTGAGATTTCAAAAGGTGTTCGAAGTGCACCAACTTCGAAGGTATACTTCGTACACCTTCTTCGTACATATATATCCCGGCTGAGCCCCCAGATTGTAATGGATACCCACAGAGTGAAGCACAAAGACTTTAGTCTTGCAAAGCATGTGTTTTTTTCTCAATAATAATGGCTGCATAGCAACTATCCCGATACAGAGACGGTCGTTACACTACAAATAGCCACATCTCGATTGGAACCAAAATGACTAATGAATTCAAAATGGTTGCCGTGAATCTGATTCGTTTTGTTTTTAATTTTTAACATGGCGTTCCATAAGTTGTCCCTTAAACTTGAGCCGTTTGAATTGTTTATCCATTTACCTACTTTAGTTTAGATAAGTGTTGAATTTGTGTTTTGGCTCAAATTTTCGTTTGCGTTTGAACGTTATCCCGAAATACCCTTTGAACATACCGTAACGCATTGTTAATTCACTATTCTTTTACACAAAACATCTCTCCGTGGTATCTTGGCGAACTTCACGTATGTCATTTCATTCCTCCGACGTACACGTCACGATATATTGATTTATAATGTCCGACATCTTCATAGAACGCCATCAAAACGTCCGGCCTTCCTTATCTAACGGAAATTTATGGAGCGCCATCTGCATTTTTGTTGTTTTATCGTTGCATTCACGTAGGAAAAATGCACACGTGTGTAGGGATATTCATTCAGGCTGACGCGATAAAAGAATGCATTACAATGTGACAGTTTAAAAATAATAATAAAGAATTGTGTCGCGGTTAACAGGTCGATGTAACAAAGGCGATCGGTTACCCGCCACTGGTTCCTGTCGGTTAACCAGGGGCGTAGTTAGTTGGAGGTAAATTATTTTAGTTAAGGCACTGAAGGGTGTAGGGCCAAGGTTTTTGTAGCTTAGTTTAAGTGGCTCGTTTTTTTGCACAATACGGGCTACTAATTTATTTCGCTTTTCGTCGAGTTTTTTTCTGATTACCTGTTCGGGGGCAACTCGTGTTGAGACTCCGTAGGCGGCGCGCAAGGGCACTATACTGTAATTACTTCGTGTCAAAAATCTGAAAGTGGCGGTAAATCAATCATCAACGTGAGTAGTGGCGATCGGAATGTTCCATTGCACGTTCCTCGTAACGTTTCATTTCTCCCCTGCGCTTTAAACGTGAGGTCGATTAAATAATACGTCAGATGCGACGTCGTAATTAGGAACGGCTTAAATTTTTATCCGATAAAGACATCGAAATTGATTTACCTTCGAAGAGCGAGAGGGAGAGATTGGAAAAGTTTCCCGATTAGATTTACCGGTTGAATGGAAAGCGCGGAAAAGGCGAGTTTTTCCGGCGCGGTTTTTCTCTGGTAAAGCCTGATATTTTCGAAATTTAAAAAGGACGAATAGGAACGGATGAGGAATGAAATTATTTTTCGAACTGTAGAGTATTACGTTGCTAGTCCTATAAGTGCGGGGGCGGGAAACTTTCTACCTTTACGATCGTGACGTCATATTGGAACGGTGCATGCAGCTAAAAGGCAGAAGGCACGTCTTTTAAATTTATATTTAAATACAGGGTGAAATGAGAAAATGCATTTAAAAAAGTAAGGGCATAGGATCATTTATTTTTTAAGTCTTTGGCAACAGTGTTAGCCTTGAAACTTAGTTTCGCCTATTGGGGTGGATCCCGAAAATCGTAAAGCTCCAAATTTTTCTTTCTATTTATTTTTGGAGGATTACTTTTGAGGCATTTGTCGAGTAATTAGAAACTTTTGGCCTCAGCGTGATTATAGCTCATGGGATAAACTGTATCCTGGGAATGAGAAAATTCTGCGAAAAATTTAGTACAAAAACTGCGCAAAATTGACAGAATCGGATCAGTCGGAAGATTTCTCAAATTTGATTCCGTTAATTCATTACAAAATCGCGCCAAAAAGTTTCCCGTCGCGGGAAAACTCCCGAGTAACGAAAGCGAAGCGTCACGCGGATGAAGTTCGGCGCTTCCGGCGGCGAAAATATTTTGTTAGCAAAATTGATGCGGAGGACGAGGCACTTCCTTCGAGAGAATGAAGCCAAATGTAAACTATGATTCAGATGAGAATAAATATTTTTCCTAACCAAAAGGGCGATAACTGTGTACGTGAAAACAGTAGAGACGATGTTCGAGCCGTTGTCGAGGAAAACAGAAAATTTAACTTGAACCATTTCCATACCTGATACATACACTACAATCGATAAATAAAGCACTTCCAGTAGGTATTGCGTTTCTAAAGGAACTTTTTAGGTCGTGTGTGTGTGTGTGTTTGTTTGTGTGTATTTGCAGTGTTCCGCTAAAATTATTATTAAAGTCGACCATAAATTGCTCATATTAACTCCACACACACACACACACATACCACCTCTCTATCCTATTTAGTGTGCTTGTGTACTTTTGCATGCATGAATATGCAAACGAACAACGTCAACACTAATTAAAATTTACCGATCGCTCGGTATGTGATTTATTCACCGTTTTGATTGCGACAGGGAATTATTACCGATGGCGTACGAATAGAATGGAATCAGAAAAGTGGACATGTCTTCTATGTAGCACTAAGTGCTTCTACATGGTTAACATGGGAACAATCACCATAAAAGGATAGAGTGGTACATTTTAATGCGATTTCACTAATCGTCGGCTAGTTTAAATGAGGAAACGGGGAAGGGAACGTCAGGAGGTTCTCCGCACTAGGAAAGGGGAAGAGAGGAACACGAACGGGAACCGGGAGGACTGTTTGCCAAAGCTAAAAAAGAAATACTAAGGATAATAGAGAGAGATGCGACGTGGGCTGTGCACGATGAACGCGCGTATCAAAGAAAGACTCTCGAAATGGGTTTCTTCGTCATCAACACTTCTGCCTTCTTGCACGGTATTCATTAAGATAATATTTTGAGTGTCTTAATTTTCAATTCAATAATGGCGGTCTTTGTTGTTCAGACCGCCATTTTAACTCGTATGTCTCCGTTATTAGTCACGCCATTTTAAATTAAATCAAATTTCAAGGCGAATGGCCAGTTAATAATCAAAATTTCGAAAATAATTCAGATAAGACAAAAATGGCTTCTAAACCAGTCTTATGAACTTATCCCCGAGGAAAATCCGGCAAGTTGTTGGAACATGCCCCATCTGTCGGTCAGTAGAGGCAAACCAGAAGTTAACCAAACGATTCCCGTGTTATCCCTGTTGTCCTTGGATTTCCGTCCGCCATTTTGAATGTACATTTTGCTGAGCATTCCAGTCGGGATTGTGATTGGTCCGTAGTATTCGCGAACGCTTCTAATTCCGATTTCCATTTGTAGTTATTTAACGAATGTGCAGCCATTTTCATAATTATGGTCACGCGAGGCTGGAAAAGGTTTTCGATTTTATCACTGGCACGGGCCGAGAGAGGGGAAATTTATCGTTTGGATTGTTATTAATATGTGGCGGCCTTCGAGCGATAACCTGAATAGTTTAGTGGTGTAAGTATTCAGAAACGTCGGTTAAATTGATTTCGGGGGAGTTTCACAATAAAAAGGAATATCGGAAAATTTAATCGGCGAGGTTTATGGACGATACGTGACGAACGTCGAGGGAAAATGTAATTTTGCGAAAGATTTAAAAACCTGTTGTTAATCAACCTAATTTTAAAACAAATGACGAGTAGGTGCCCAAAAGGGCGCCATTTTTTCAATGTATTTATGAAAAATTCCCTCTTTTTCGAAACCTTATCTCATTTGACCATTTTGAATTTAGGAAAAAATGACTATTTAATAGGGAATCCTGTTCCCTTACAACCTTCTCAATATTTTCCCTATTTACCCCCTTGAGTAAAAAAATAAAATCCCGCAAGTAGTGTCCCTTTCTTGTTCCTCCTTCTCCCCCTTTTTTCCAGTCCTGAAAAGGTGCGTGCAATCCGAGGGTCATAAATGATTCAGAGACAGCTCTTTTGAAAAGGTGCAGGGCTCATTTACTCCCTGAAAGAATTTCGTATGTTGACCTTAAAGTATATATGGCCATAGTGAAGATGTCCGTTTTATGTTATTCATGCATAGTGGATGTGCAGGAGAGGCTTTATCCATAACATTGTATCTGGATTTTATTTTTTTCTCCAAGTAAAGGTAGATCGGGGAGCGAACGGTATGTGTTGTTAGGGAAATGTTTGCCTTTCTTGGCTCGTGAGTGAATTAAAGTGAAAAGTTATACGAGGCTGGAAACTCGTTTCATGTACACAAATTTCTATTGCTTGCAATTAAGCAAATGGATTCAAAGGAGAATCCTTTGAAAAATCGTTTCGTAAAAAATCCTGAATATGACGTATTATTTTTAATAGTAGAAACTGACTTATTCTATGAGAGAGTAAAATTGTTACGACCAATTCTTCGTCAAATTTAAACCGGCCCAGCTAGAACCTCGGGCTATCACTATCACTTAAGTTGCAAGCTCGAACAGCATTAGCAGGGTCGCCCTTCCAAGGGCTTAGGCAGGAAGCTCAGGAGTCGTTGACGAAATTAGCTGGGACGAAAATTAGCCACGTTACTAGTAAGGCGTCCCATGCAATTGTAACGTATGCCTGTTAATAAAGCCGAAGGCTCGAACTGACCTAATTTTCGCATAACCTAACTTTAACTCCCGGGCCGGCCACCAGGGAGCGAACGGAAGGAGTACAACAAAAGCACGTGGGCAAATGACAATTTAACGCCCGTTCGAAACTGTAATTACCTCCTGTCGTTACTTTCGACGGTATTTTGCCATTAATGCGTAGGAGTTTCATCATTATCGTTCGAGGGGATTGTCTCATAGTCGGCATTAAATGCGGCCCGAATTAGACGTCTTTAATAGGTGTTAACTTTTAATTCACGAGGGGTCACTCTATATAAACAACATTAAGCGTACGTTCGTATCGATTCAAATGGACGTGTTAATATTTCATAACCGATCCTCTTCTGACTTCACTTACGCTTTAAAAAATAATGAAAAATTGATGGACACGTTTATTGGGTCGTCGATGAATAAATTATTTACGTTCCGTTTAATAGTTTTAACAATCCGGCTTTGTTTGTTGTTATGGAATCGATACACGTTGACAGGTGGCGGCAGTGCAACTACAAATTCAAACGTAACGCGCGATGTTGTATAATATTTAGTAAACTAGTATAATTGATGAGTAAGATTTTAGAGTAGATTTTTGTGTAGAATTTACACATGAGATTGAATCTTGTTTCGATTCACGAAACTTACACCCTTCCTGACTGTGTATGTTTCATCTAGTGGACACGAGGTGGCGTTAGAGACAATTTCGTTACGTGCTTCATCTGTTGTGTGAGCGATGGCGATTCAGTCAGTGACATTGCAATACTTTTTACGTTCATAAAGATAGTAGAACACCTTGTATAATATAGGAAATGGGAAAAAGTACAAGCGCTCCTTGGGAAAATACAGATTTTTTATAATAATTAATTAAAAAGGGGTGGAGATGCTCAATATTTTTCAAACTCGGCGGAGAAAGGAACGATCCGCAAATATTTAAGGTACAACGTTGGCATTTAATTAATTGAAAAAGTACGATCGGGCGCAGAATTTACATTCGCACCGGTCCTGATTAATTATCTAAACGAAAAGTTTTTGTAAGTGGTAACGTAAACGGTGCTTGTGTTTACATGGCAAAGTTCCGCCTTGTTATTTTTGAAAGTGTCGAGATTTAGTTTCGTTAATTTCGATTTTTGTTCTGAATGTTTTCACTGTGTGTATTTACAATGTTTGAATAAAAATCGGCAAATCAGTAGCTGATTGAAAGGAATAACAGAACTTTTTCAGGGTATTTCAGGCTGTATATGCTCTGGTTAATTAAAATCTGGCCTCTAATATAGGTAAAATGGCGCCAAGGGCCCCGTTTTGTGTGAATTTCATTAAACAGGCCTCGTTTCATAATTACAACTAAAACGCATTAGTCAATTGTACAACAAATCGAGCGTGCGTCGCTAATCCGGAAATTTAATTTATGCGGATTTCCAATTAATTCTCGCATATTTACGGATTTGACGGTTGTAGGTACAAAACGGGGACCTGGACGGTAAACTGTAATTTTTCAGGGCGCAGGAAAAATTACGCTTGTTACGTATCTCAACATAGCTGGTATGACTACTTCTATAAAAACATCACAAAACGCAACAAGTTACCTTGATTAATACTTGTGAAACAGACGCTATCGGAAGCCATTTTGGTCCAAAAATGCCGCTCCAAATGCAATGACCAAACAATCTAAGATGGTGGACACATGCCGCCGTACATCCATAAAATCGGTGTCAAGCGCACCGTTCACTGTTCGCTGGATAACCGGGACGTGTATAATTAACAATAGAGGAATGGGTTTGTCACCGTGATTGATACACCGAGGGGGCAAATAAATTTCACTGCAATTGCACTTTCGGTAAATGTTATTCTATATAAGCATAGGTGGCGCAATTACTTAACAATGGATCACAGGTTTAGTCACCTTATCTATTCATATAAGATTGTAAGCAGACTTAGTGTTCGTTTCATTTAAATCTGTTCACGGTTAAATGAAAAGTATCTAAAGATGAAAATATCTATGTAAAATCTCAAATAATTTGACTTTAATAATACCCCTTTTCGCCGCGAGATGGTGCCTGGCATTCATCTGCCAAACTAACGCACATATACGGAGGCAACTGTAAAGTTGACAGTCGATTTTTTTTGTTTCGATATATTTGTTTTTGATATTTGTATTACGTCCCGTCATAACCCTTTCCACGTGTGGATACCTTCGTCCTTTAAAAGGCGAAACATTTGCTCGTATCGGTGGCAGGTAGGAAACAATCAATCGGGACATCTATCGATTTATATTACCGTTAAATTATAAATCGCGTCGCCTTTGATGGCCGGGGAATATAATTCCGGACTAGATTATCTCCTTCTTTCCTTCTCTTATCGTTATTTAGATTGTATACCGTTTCGCTTTGTGTCCCGTGTCGGATTATATTCCGTCTTTATACATTTTTGTTTTGTTTTTCTTTTGTATTCTTCGTCGTATCGTCTTATGAGTCTCTATTTTAATACAAATTCTCGACACAGGGTGGGGGTAAGTTATCGTGGAATAAGGATTTGATTGGAATCCCTGGAACGATCCAGGTTTAATTTCTTTGATGCGATAGGTAGACCTTCTGCGGATATAAGGGCGCGGGGAGCATCAGAGCGAAATTCGGATCATTTGAAGCTGCTTTGAATTTTTTTTAAACAAAAATTATACTTGCATTGTTGATCGAACGAGTTGTAGCTTGTTTGAAGCGTTTTTAATTTTATTACGAAGTTCCTTTAAGCCGTAGTTTAAGAAAAAATTATAGAAATCATGAACAAAATTCAAGAAAAAACGTAGGTAGACGATTAATATTCTTTGATCATTCTAAGTAGAAAGTAATTAAGCTCCAGTGCAAATATGTTTACTAATTTTATTTTTTAAAAACAAATTTTCTTCTTTTTCAGAAAATTTGTTGCAAGCTCCGAGATTCACTACCGCATCTACCAGCAGCAGTATCATCAGGATAGGAACGACTAAGATCGTGCAATGCCAAGCGTTCGGTGAGTCCAAAATAAGAACTAATAAAAATAAGTATTCCTATCGTACGTACAGCGAAACCTCCATTTACGGACACTTCTGCTTTGCAAAAAAAGTGCCCCCTCATTGGCCGGTTTATGTACGGGTCTCACTGCGATCATCGAACAGTCTAAAATAACTGCTGAATTTTCCTAAAGACTAGACTCTTCGGCCAATGAGGAGACAGTGTCTAGACGTAAGGTATTTAGTGTCTGACGGCGTAACTGGTTGCCTACCCACAATACTTTAATGGACCGCATAAACACGATGGTCCTTATCCTACAGGGACAATACACAACTAATGTATCAAACTTACCTGCGGGTTGTGAATCTTACGGTAAAATTACACGGTTATATTATTAGTATTAGAATTTGTCAGTTACGTGTAATGTTAATTGGTCATTTTACATATTGCCCCATTTGAAATTCTATTGAATTCAGTTTTTGTTAAAAAAATTATATTTCCTCGTTTCCCACATCCCACAAGTGTCCGGTTTAGAGAGGTTTCACTGTAATTACTACGTATCGATAAGGAATTGGGCGATTTGTTCCATCAAACGCTCTTCCATGATCACTTACTGAAACGGCGGTGTTAATCGATCACCCGGTATACTTGCGAGTACCGAGGATGGAGTCGTTTAATCTAACGAGGCGCCCGCGAATAAATCGTCCATTCCGCGAGAGAAAAATGGTCGTGTTTGCGTCGAAAAGTCGTGCGGCGGTCGGAAAATTTCTGTCGCGTCGGATGATTTCCCGAACTTTCCGCTAATATTTATTCACCGCGGGGAGATTGATAGAGCCGCATTTCCGTCACGAGCCCGCAGATTTAGAAGATGAAAATTAAAAATGTGATGTACGTACTTATTTGTCGCGGATTCAGATAATGAGTTTTCTCCCCGAGGACGTCTCGATTTCTTATCCTAGGAAGTCTGGATCATGCCGAAAAAACTCGGGGATTTCTTTAGAATTTTGGAAGGGTAGAATGTCTAAATTTGAGAGAAACTTTGCTTATAGAATCATTTCACGTACAGGGTGATGATAGTCGAGTCGTAATCTCGGTTTTCCCGCGTTTGTTTGCGTTTTCCACGTGCTCGTTCTTCCTCTCTTTCCTCTCTCGCTCCCCCTACCGTTTATAAAGCGCGCACAGACGCCGAACAACTGCAGTAAAAACGGCTCGGAAGCAATAAAAGAAGTACATAATTCCAGACTTGGAGGGTTTAACGGCAATAATAACTCCTGCCGGAGATAATAAAGTTTAACTAAAGGAACTGGGACGAGTCAGTAGATGTAAAATAAAATTTCGACCGCTCGCGCTATGATCCGTCAATTATTTTGCGGCATGAGTAGTCGGACAGGATAAAAGTTTTGGTAGATTGGGGCAGAAGTAACAGGAACCGAGGGAAGCGTTTGCCAAAGTTAGAAAACGATGAATAGGGGTGAGACGTGGGCTGCACACGATGAACGCGCGAATCAGCCTCAGCGGTCATAGAGAGAGAATCTCGGTGGTTGTGCCCGGAAAAAGTTACGTCCATAGTCCACAGGAAAAGCTTCAAAAGTTCACCAGAAGAACGCAAATACAAAGAAAAAGCGCCGAATACAAAATTTCCATTTCTAAGTTATTAACATTGTTAAACAGTGCCATAGTAATTTGTATCGTCGCCCTATTTATAAGTAAGTGCTCTAAAGTACAGTGATGAATATTTTCCTACCAGTGATAGACGCTATATTTTTTAATCACCCTGTATAATTCGGGTATTCAGCGCATGAAATCAGATTTTTCCTGCTGAAACGGTCGATTAAGTTCACGATTAGATTTCATTTAACCGTTCGGTATATACGCATATACACGGATGTAGATGAAGGGCATCTGGGCATGTTTAAAGTTATTTTGGTTGTTTGTTCGAATCTTACAATTAAGACGGTTTAAAGGTTGATCTTAGGTTCAGATATACAAAGCAAACGTGTACGTGTACATGCATTAGAACGTAACACGTGTTCCAGAAACGCCTCATCTGGTCTACCGACGTACGTCGCTTACGAATTTGTTTGATCTCGAGGCGGAAATGTGATTTGAGTAAAATATTGTTTTTATTCCCTCTCATGAAATTTAAAAACATCGGCAGCCGTTTTCGATTGCCGGAGTGTGTAGCCAAAAGCACGTCCGTTACGCTTTTTCGTGACGATTATTTTCTGTTGACTCCTCTCGGAATTAATGTGTCGGTAGCTATTTTGATTTAAATTCAAGCGGTTGTACATAAAAGATACAGCATTCAACTATCTAGATTGTAGATAATAACTATGGAGGAATATTATACGACGAAATAAAGTTGGCGGATTACGTCGTGCCGCGCACTGCTAATTGTGGTGGGGACAATTCAGTACGCCTCGAGTATATGGTGAGTAAACGTCACTCCCTACATGACTACGCTTTATCTATTTATATTTTCTCATCTACCTTCGATCTCCCTATTCTACGCACGTCAACCGCCATTCTTATTTCGTCGTATTATACTTACGTAAGGAACGGTACGTAAGAAGGTTACGAGGTATTTTCGGAAGGTCGTAGAGTAAAAATATCTCGTGAAAAAATTTAATTTTTCAACACAACAAATACCGCAATACAGAAAAAAATCAATACAATAAATACTTTAACGTCCCCATAGTTTTAAGCGGGCGAGAGCGCTTCCGCCATAACTTCGAATCCTGCGTTGTCCGTGCGGTCGTTGTTTTTAATTTTACAAAATATTTTAATGTTGTCACGTACTAAAAAAAAAAAGAGGGGGAAACAACAAGCGAAGTTAGAACCGCGTAACCGAAATTTATGTTTTAATATCCGTGGCGGGGTGGAACTAGTTTTTTGTTGTTAAAAACTCGTTTGAATAATTGAAGGAAACGTGGAAAAAAGTCTCGTCGAGATGATTTCCTAGTGGGTAATGGTCATAACTAACGTGTGGATTTTCTGGCGGGTAAAAATAAGGAAAAATCGATAAAACAAATGTAGTTGATAATATGAGTAAATAAAGAAGTTTGTAAGGGTGCTTCTGTGGTATATTATGTATTAAAAATGATTTTTATACAACGTACACGTGCATATGAATGATATTCCGGAATACAAATAGAGAAATAGGTTCTGATCAAGTTCTGGAAGTTATAGATAAATCTTAACTAAATCGAAGCTTTTAATAGTGTCGAAAATGGCCAAAAATAGCAATGGCATCCCATAAAATCCAGCTTTAGCCGTAACCCTCGAGATAAAACGTTTCTGAATCAGTCCTTTTTTGATGATTTTACGTTGTTGTTGGTGTGTTTTTCGATTAGGCGTTGTGATTGAAATTTCTATTCTGTCAAAGTTCGCTGAAAATCGAAGCGCCTAAACGTGGGAAGGACAAAATTTATCGATTCAATAATAAAGTAATTAATATTTTCCGCTCTGAAGTCTGACGCAGTTATTTTGTTTCTTTATAGAGGAGACCGTTATAAAATTCTCGCATTATAAAAGGGATTTAATGAAAACCCCGGGCGCGGAAAGGGTTTAGCTTTATTAAATGTAAAACTCCCGATAGGAGTGTCGTGTGGGAAAAATTTCCGGCGGGCTTATAAATTGGAAGAAATCTCGCGCACCGATCCTATGGGAAATCCAGATCTGTGATATAAGTTTCCCTCCTCCTGGTGTGTGTGTGTGTGTGTGTGTGTGGGGGGGGGGGGTATCTCGACTTTTTCTAATAAAAGAGAACTTTGCTCCCTAATCAAAAATTGAACAAACCCCATCGCTTATGTTGGTTGAAATTTTCCTTAAAGCCGATCGTTACTTCTAGCGACAAAATTGTTAACGCCCAGTAGATGGAAAAAACAGCAACAATATTCGTAAGAAATGGCGAACGCGCACACTAATAGCATTAAAAAAATTCACAAAGGTTTGTAGATTTTTTCCATGGTTGTTCTGTTTTTTTCATTTTTTGAAAAAACAATGAAATTAGTTGGTAGGTGAAAGAAGTGATTGATTAGGACTTACCTAATGTCATAACGTTTCTAAAATCTTAGAGGTTAATGCAAAAGTCATATTTTTGGTCAAAATTCCGATTGAATTTTGAATAATCGTCCGAAGAATCGGTTAAATTTTTGGGAAATATGCCGAAACAAGTTCAAATGACAGATTCTTGTTTTTTTTTTTGGAAATTCTGTGTAATGCTAATTTCTTGGGAAAAATACCGAAGAAAGCAAAAATGATGCTCTTGTTATTGGTTCTAGTTCGTACATGGTTTTAACTTACATTATGTAGAGGGCGCTACATGTTTTAAGTGTTTGTTAATAGGCTTAAACAGCCAATTCATGAAATTTTTCTGAAAGTTGTTAAAATTTGTGATCATTTGCTTGACTTAAAAATTAGTTCACGAGAAAAAAGGGCTTGTGTGAAAGGTTTATTTGTGAAAAAATAGGAATTGTAGTCCCCATTTTGTGCGTTATAGATGCAATTGTATATGTGATTTAAACTTTTAGGCTCAATTAAATTTTGTCCTTATGATTTCAGGTCATGTGAGAAAAACTATTGTTTTATGCACGAGGAATGCACGCACGGACCGCCTCTCCCTCGCCACCGACTGCTAGTTTTCCTAAAAGCACCGTTAATATTGTAAGAAGTTGTAAAGTTTCTCCCATTTTCTCCTCCTGCTCTCGCTATCCGAGAGGGCACGCGACGAATTTCGTAGGTATTTTTAATTTAGGAGGGGCGAACCGCGTCGCCAGCGGAATTTTCCCGTTACGTAAACGAAAGTGACAACTTTTGGGGAATTCCACCCGGAGGGAATTTCATGCGTTACGCGACCGACTCCGTCTGCGGTAGTCTCTGCCAATGGCACGCTTTGTTTTCCGCTTTCGAACTTCACAGTCGCAGTTCTTTCTTTGACACTTTAAGTAACTACCGCTTAAGCACTTTACGACTGTCCGGATTTATTACAACTAAACGTAATTGATATCGATTCTATCACACAAGTGTTTTAATGTATCCACCGTGACTTTTATGACATTTCTAATCTAGTATGAAGGTAATCTTTTAAGATAAACTTTTTCTTTTAAGTAGTTCCACGTTTAGAGGAGAAGGAAACCCAAAATAAAACATGGGTTATAAGAGTTAAGTTCATGAGCAGAAAACGAAACGTCTCATTGGTTGAAATTAGTTTGAAACGAACCCATCATCCGACCAGATGCTTTAAACTTGCCACTTGATTGACTTTTCTCGTTTTATTAGCTAAGATCGTTCAAAAAAGCTTGACTAGATAGCGGCACTAGGCAACACGAACTAAAAGCGGGTCGAACAACTTTTGCTCGTAATCACGAGTGGTAGGTACGTTCCCCCTTCTGAACTTTTCAATTAACAAATAGCGAAAAGTCGACTGATGCGTAGATAGGCGGATGTGCGTTCACACGAATTCCCGCAAATATTTAAACCCGACCAATTACAAATCCGGAGTTCTTCGCCCCCGAAGGCGCGCAACACACATATTTACATTATTCGAATTACACCCGTTCAAACATTGACAATATGGGTCACGTGGGACCGAATCGGGCTGATACAAAGGCGGGGCCCCCCCGATTTTCTTCGCTTTCCAGTGAAACGCGCGAACGTTCTTTGTCCTTCCTCGGAACAGACGCCAGCACATAAGCCTTCTCGGATAATAAACGGCCTGGAATTATTTAGGAAAGTTTTACGCACCATTAACGTGTGTGTATGTATTCTATTTTCGTATGAATTCTGACAGTAGAAGAGAAAATAGAACGGAAAGGTTTGAGGCTTGGAGGGAATAAAGGAAGGTTTTCTGGGAAAAATTACTTTATTACTTGGTATCGATGATAGTATTTACCCCGATTTAATTTTAGAAGAAACGTAATGTTTCAATTCGGTTCAAGTTATGATGTATTAAATATATCTAATTAACTTGACAACATAGCCGTTGCGAACTGACCGTGGATAGACCACACGTGAGAAGATTAAGAGCACATACGTCGGGCGCTTACCACCTAATTATACCATCCGTTAATGTTGTAATTTAGTGAAAGTAGTGTCTAATAAAAGTTATAAGTTCTACTGTACCGGCGATTGGTTACCACAAACCTTCTAAGCGTTCACGTTTCTTCCACCGAGCAAACGAAAGAACTCGGGTTTCGTGACTTAACGTTGGCTTTCGTTTCTTTCTACAAGTCAGTCCGATGGACAAATGGAGCCTTTTATCGATATTTAAAAATACCACCTCGAAAGGACGGACAGCGCGTCGCTCATCCTTCCGCATGGAACGGAAAAATATTTCGATTTCCGCTTCCTTCGGATAAATCGTGTGCCCGAGACACGATCTTTCTCACCTTCTCCTTCGATTTTGCGTTACGTAAGGGCACTTTTCAGGCTATTTGTGTGTGGTGTCCGCATGCGATCCGAACATTAAATAATTTTATCGTCGACGTGAGCGACGGGTCCGGGGGGGGGGGGGCGGTAAATGAAGGGCGGAATCTCAGGAACGTTGGAGCGGCAATTAACTCGTCTGGGGCGACATTTACGTCTGTCAGCATTTATAAAATACGCCGAAAAGGTCTCATTATTGACTATAGCTATACGCCTAGAATTCCTTCCATTCGAAGGTTTTAACCTGAGGTGCTAAGCCATGGGGGCCCGAAATATCATCTTCAAATATGCTAGTGTTTTAAATTCAATGCATTAGAACTTAACAGTTCAAGGGGATTATTTAGCAATTAATAGCAATACCTTTACAAATCGTTAAGACATTTTAAAACAGAAGCTACTTGTTATCAATGAATTGCCTTTTGAATACACACTATATACTCAGTGGAACATATTCTAAATGCTTTCTAGGTTAAAATACATTTTAATTTTAACTAGCGATTATGAATAATCTTATGAGTAACAGTAGTAGGATTATAAATAGATTTTCGTGGGCAATTTTGCCTTTTAATTAGAAAATCCTCTCCTGAAAAAGTGCATTATAATCAAAAAGAAACTCTGTGAATATACTTGAACTTGATTTAAAGAAACAACACACGTTTCAAATAACCCATTTGAATAATTCAGTTATGTCAACATTTTAATTTATTTCAATGTCCACTTAAATTAAATAAAGTACTTCTTGAAACAAAATAAAAACAAATATTTATACAAATAACATTATTTGTTGTTACATTTATGTTTACTATGTTTCATTTAATTTGTCTTGATATTCTAAAAGTTTCAATCTTAAATCAAAAGTAATTATTATTTTTATTGGAGACGTTCTTAAGTAAGCTTTAAAGAAGTAGCGGAGTTTGTAAGGGACTGATGGGTTTGGCGTTTAAGAGCGTTATTAGCAGGAAAATTCGTGTGTAGGCAGTTCGGTGTAGGCCTTCTACCTTTTCGTCGCCCGTCGCATCTTTTTAACGCCAGTAATTCGTTTGTTTAGCGGAAAATTAATGCGTTTTACATTTTCCCAACGAATTCGCGTAGATAATGCTCGTGATGTACCGAGATCGCATGAAAAGGCGATGATAAAACGCCGACTAAAAGCCGGTGTCGGCCCGCCATTAAGATCGCGTAAAGAAAAATGGAAGAATTTAAAAACGTTTCAGCGGAATTACCTTCCCGTGAAGCTGTTTTCGACGATAGATCACCTAATTCCGTCGGTTTATTAAATTATTCCGCGCAAAGTGACGGCCGGAATATCGCTTTGGATTTCAGAATGGGACGCTAATTCGGATTCAACCTCCTTTCGCTCGCGACGCTCATCCTATTACCCTTATTGGATTTACCTGCGATGGATGCAGTCCGCTATACACACACGCGCTTTTATTTACTACCGACGGATTATTTGCTTACGCGATCATTGCCGCTTACGTTGCATGGAATTAATGCGATGTCAGAATTTGGAATTTCGTTTAAGATCCTTCCACTACGAGTTGGTCCAGTTAAAAACCAAAACAACAACCGATTTTATACCGATTGCGCATTCCAAAAATTCGTTTTTACCCTATACAAAAGCAGAGTATTCATGTAACGTGCCGTTTAACCTTCCCCCGTATATTTGTTATTGGCCGCTACAATACATGCCTATTACTTTCGAGAATTAGAGCAGGTCCACTACAGCCATTACACTTGAGCGCCGAGCACGTGTTCATTTTCAGTCGTCATTAGAGTTCAGTGGTGTGTGCACGTAAGTTGCAATTATTATTTTAAAACGGCTATTTGAAGACCTTTCGACGTGGACGAAATTAATAATGGCAATGATATAGACATTATACACAATACAAATAATAAATGAAGCACAAATTCGGGATTTCGTCATATAACTTTGTCAACAAAGTGAGTAACAATATTTTGTATTTGTTTAAATGTGGCACACCTATGGAAGCAGTTACTGGCCTTTGTATGTCGTTAACATTGCTTTCTTTCCACTGGACCAAATGGGACTGGAAGGACCTTACGGGGAATTTTACTATCACAAATTATTGACGTTAAAAAGTTTAAAATTTAGGGACGAACGATGTAAAAGACATGAACACGACCGGATCACGACAGGAACACGACCGGAGCACGACAGGAACACGACCGGAGCACGACAGGAACACGACCGGAGAACGACAGGAGCACGACAGGAACACGACCGGAGCACGACAGGAACACGACCGGAACACGACAGGAACACGACCGGAACACGACAGGAACACGACCGGAGCACAACAGGAACACGACCGGAGCACGACAGGAACACGACAGGAACACGACAGGAACACGACCGGAGCACGACAGGAGCACGACAGGAACACGACCGGAGCACGACAGGAACACGACCGGAACACGACCGGAACACGACAGGAACACGACCGGAGCACGACAGGAACACGACAGGAACACGACAGGAACACGACCGGAACACGACAGGAACACGACAGGAGCACGACAGGAACACGACCGGAGCACGACAGGAACACGACCGGAACAGGACCGGAACACGACAGGAACACGACAGGAACACGACCGGAACACGACCGGAGCACGACAGGAACACGACCGGAACACGACAGGAACACGACAGGAACACGACAGGAACACGACAGGAACACGACCGGAACACGACCGGAGCACGACAGGAACACGACAGGAACACGACAGGAACACGACCGGAGCACGACAGGAACACGACAGGAACACGACCGGAGCACGACAGGAACACGACCGGAACACGACAGGAACACGACCGGAGCACGACCGGAGCACGACAGGAACACGACCGGAACACGACAGGAACACGACAGGAACACGACCGGAACACGACAGGAACACGACCGGAACACGACCGGAGCACGACAGGAACACGACAGGAACACGACCGGAGCACGACAGGAACACGACCGGAACACGACAGGAACACGACCGGAGCACGACAGGAACACGACCGGAACACGACAGGAACACGACCGGAGCACGACCGGAGCACGACAGGAACACGACAGGAACACGACCGGAGCACGACCGGAACACGACAGGAACACGACCGGAGCACGACAGGAACACGGCCGGAGCACGACAGGAACACGACCGGAACACGACCGGAGCACGACAGGAACACGACAGGAACACGACCGGAACACGACCGGAGCACGACAGGAACACGACCGGAACACGACCGGAGCACGACAGGAACACGACCGGAGCACGACAGGAACACGACCGGAGCACGACCGGAACACGACAGGAACACGACCGGAACACGACCGGAGCACGACAGGAACACGACCGGAACACGACAGGAGCACGACAGGAACACGACCGGAGCACGACAGGAACACGACAGGAACACGACCGGAACACGACCGGAGCACGACAGGAACACGACAGGAACACGACAGGAACACGACCGGAGCACGACAGGAACACGACCGGAACACGACAGGAACACGACAGGAACACGACCGGAACACGACCGGAACACGACAGGAACACGACCGGAGCACGACAGGAACACGACCGGAACACGACCGGAGCACGACCGGAGCACGACAGGAACACGACCGGAGCACGACAGGAACACGACCGGAACACGACAGGAACACGACAGGAACACGACCGGAGCACGACAGGAACACGACAGGAACACGACAGGAACACGACCGGAGCACGACAGGAACACGACCGGAACACGACCGGAGCACGATAGGAACACGACAGGAACACGACAGGAACACGACCGGAACACGACCGGAGCACGACAGGAACACGACAGGAACACGACCGGAACACGACAGGAACACGACCGGAACACGACAGGAACACGACCGGAACACGACAGGAACACGACCGGAACACGACCGGAACACGACAGGAACACGACAGGAACACGACCGGAGCACGACAGGAACACGACCGGAACACGACCGGAGCACGACCGGAGCACGACAGGAACACGACCGGAGCACGACCGGAACACGACAGGAACACGACCGGAACACGAAAGGAACACGACCGGAGCACGACAGGAACACGACAGGAACACGACCGGAACACGACCGGAGCACGACAGGAACACGACAGGAACACGACAGGAACACGACCGGAGCACGACAGGAACACGACAGGAACACGACAGGAGCACGACAGGAACACGACCGGAGCACGACCGGAGCACGACAGGAACACGACCGGAGCACGACAGGAACACGACCGGAACACGACAGGAACACGACCGGAACACGACCGGAGCACGACAGGAACACGACAGGAACACGACCGGAACACGACCGGAACACGACAGGAACACGACAGGAACACGACCGGAGCACGACAGGAACACGACCGGAACACGACCGGAACACGACCGGAGCACGACAGGAACACGACCGGAACACGACAGGAACACGACCGGAGCACGACAGGAACACGACCGGAACACGACAGGAGCACGACAGGAACACGACCGGAGCACGACCGGAGCACGACAGGAACACGACCGGAGCACGACAGGAACACGACCGGAGCACGACAGGAACACGACCGGAGCACGACAGGAACACGACAGGAACACGACCGGAACACGACCGGAGCACGACAGGAACACGACCGGAACACGACAGGAACACGACCGGAGCACGACAGGAACACGACCGGAGCACGACCGGAACACGACAGGAACACGACCGGAGCACGACCGGAACACGACAGGAACACGACCGGAGCACGACAGGAACACGACCGGAGCACGACCGGAGCACGACAGGAACACGACCGGAGCACGACAGGAACACGACCGGAGCACGACAGGAACACGACCGGAGCACGACAGGAACACGACCGGAACACGACCGGAGCACGACAGGAACACGACCGGAACACGACAGGAACACGACCGGAGCACGACAGGAACACGACCGGAGCACGACCGGAACACGACAGGAACACGACCGGAGCACGACCGGAACACGACCGGAGCACGACAGGAACACGACCGGAACACGACAGGAACACGACCGGAACACGACAGGAACACGACCGGAACACGACAGGAACACGACCGGAGCACGACAGGAACACGACCGGAGCACGACAGGAACACGACAGGAACACGACCGGAACACGACAGGAACACGACCGGAGCACGACAGGAACACGACCGGAGCACGACAGGAACACGACCGGAACACGACGGGAGCACGAATGGAACACGACAGGAACACGACAGGAACACGACAGGAACACGACAGGAACACGACAGGAACACGACAGGAACACGACCGGAGCACGACCGGAACACGACAGGAACACGACCGGAACACGACAGGAACACGACCGGAGCACGACAGGAACACGACCGGAACACGACCGGTGCACGACAGAAACACGACCGGAACACGACCGGAACACGACCGGAGCACGACAGGAACACGACCGGAGCACGACAGGAACACGACCGGAGCACGACAGGAACACGGATAAACGGTCGATTGGAGGTTTTGGCAGACTCGTGTGAAAAATGACGATTCGCCAATTGCCACAACGGCCGAGAATACGATTGCTACGAAGTAACTACGATTAACGATGTTTGTCGCACTTATATGAACACCCCTCGTTTCTCACTACTCACATCCATTTTAACAGGCTGCTTAAACGGGGAATAGACATTTTCGAGAACCCATGTGTAAGGGCGGGACAATTTATTAAATCCCCAGTTTTTCCTATCCCAGACATTTTCATTATCCCGTTTTTATACACTTCGCTCGATCTATGTAGCGCAGCTCGAAGCGGGAGTAAAGGGAGAAACGGGGAGAGCGAGAGGAGCGCACACGTTTCCCATCATAAAAATCGAATTCCGCCCGAAAAGCTTTTATTAAATCGCGTGCTGTTCGCCCCGGACAGAAAAATTCGAGGATGGGGGTAATTATCTCGTCGAATCTGCTAGAAAACAAATCGTAGGGAGTGGGGGGGTGGTGGCGTAAACGAGGAGACCCGAGATCGGTAAACAGTGGACAATCGGGCAGCGGCTTTCACTATAATTGCATTCGAATGGAAAGAGTGCACGAACTAAATTTTCCTACGTTTGTGAAAAACTGCCGGTTTTAATGAGATTAGGTTTCGCCGGCCGCCGGGAGTGCTAATCTAGTTGATTGTTGTTTTGAGGGGAGGTTTTTCAAATGTTTGTTAATCAGACAAACGAGTTACATCGTCCGACTGGAAATCTCCCAAATCACACGTTACGATTATAAACGACTCGCTTTACCGTAACAACAAAAAGATTTCGTATAAGAGCTGTGCATTGAATTACCCTTCATGTAATAAACGATACAAGGTTTCACGGGGAAACGAAGTGGCTAAATGTATGGCTATTCGCCAGATTGTATACGGAGAACCCAATGAAATAAGGCCATTGAATTTAAACCTTTTGGAAGAAATGCGAAATGCGACCATTTCATGTCGATGATCACAAAGCCTGGCACCAGCTGCGCATCCTCCATGCAGCGATATAGAGAGGGATTCGCCATCTCAGCATCAACATACGAGACCGAAGGCGCAGCTACACCTCGCACATATTATACACACACGCTCGCGCGCGCTGCTTCTCGTCCCAACCCCATCTATTCACCCTTTTTATAGCCTGTTCGGGAGCTGCGCTGCCACTGCATTGTCGTAATCGGCGCAGTCAATATCGTCCTGAATAATCATGGATTTTTTCAACGTACCAATTATTCTGTAAGTGCTCCTTGTGATTTTTGAACAATCCTAAGCAAACTCGCACTCGTCGTGAGAATAAACCTCGAACGTATAGCATATGCGGTTTCCCTCCCTTTGTTTTACCCCCTCCGGTGTAGTAATAACAGGCAGATTTATTTCAGACTTAGGGACACATCTGAAAGTTAAACTTTGACGTTACATTAAAGTTTATCTAACGTGCCGTTCCTCTTTCTTCGTAATTAATGAATTTTCTCGTGCTTCGTCCTATGGTATACATTAGTAGCGTGTGTAATGGCACAATGATGCAGATGTTATTAAAATGTAACAGATTCGAAATTATGCGTATTTCTAATTGGTTTGAACATTTTGCCATCCACAGTTTTTTGGCAAAATTTTGTTTTTTCTGTTAATATCGTTGATGCATTATACGAACTCCCTGTATATAGAAAAAAATAGTATTACGATTATAAATAATTTCGTTTCACCGTTTTGAACGCAAATTTCTTTTTGTCTCGAACTTCGCCCTTCCTCCGCCCTCGTGAATTTTAAAAACGAAAAATTTTTTCGAAGATTAAAGCAGTCGGCCTTTAGAAAGCGAAGCACGCGTTCGTCTCAGATCAAAATTTTAAGGGAGGCTCGGAGGAGGAGATCCATCAACGAATTACCCGCGTTACGTACGTACAGGCGTTTACGGTAATGGAAAGGGTATTTTTTCTGGAACTTTTTACAAATTGAAAACGGCCCGAAGATACCTTCAAAAAGTATAATAATCGGGCCAAATAATTACTAAGAACGTTCTTAAAATAAAATGAATTTTTCTACTAGTCACGGTTTATGGCTATAACTCACGTCCTTGGCATTGATAGGTAAAATAATTGGCATAGAAACCTTAAGGCGCCCTAATAATCCTTTAGTTTACAGTGCGTTATGTGAGATAAGTAAGAGAATTAAGTATAAATGCGAGTTAAGTAGCCTTACAAGGGATTTGAATTTGTAAACTTGAGTAAGCGTTTCTACTCAGTATACTACTTAGTCTGTGGGGAGGTCTCGAAGTGGGCGAATCCTCCTACAATTGCTGTGGCGTTTTTTGCGTACCCTGGCCAGGTATGACTAATTTATATATTGATGTATATATTTAAATAAGTAAAAGAAAATTCGTAACATTACGCGCTGAAATATTTACATTATTTAAATTTTCATCGCTTCGAATTGAATTAAAAAAATTACCTCTCGGGGTTATTCCATACGCCTCGGGAGGAAGGAAATATCTTATTTCAGCCACAGTTGGGTTACACGCGGATGGCAGAGAGACACACTAGAGTGCATCGTTAGGGCTTCTTCTCCGTTTTCCTAAGACCGAACCGGGGGAAAAGAGGGAAAAAGGAAGAATCTCGTTACACACTTACTGATCGAATAAAGGTTCACATTCATCGGGCGTGTGCACGCCAAATAAACAAGGCGATCGAATTGAAATTCCGATGGGAGTTAAAGTACAGTTAGTGCTAAGTCGCCTGCGACAGTCAGGTAGTAATACGTTGTTCACCGGCGGTAGGTTATAATTATAACTCACTATATGTTTAAACCTGTTAATCTCAAAGCGTTAATGATGATTACATATAACCTGTAGGTCGTAGTTCGTTGTGATCATATCGTACTGCATCTGGATCTACCTTTACATTAATGTAACGCATAACACTTCCTCATAACCATTCTTTAGCTCATAGTGAGTTATGAGTATATCTCAGTGGCATTAAGCAATGAAGCAGATTAAGGATCTTGAATTGTTACCGAGTTATGACTCAGTTATCAAGGCCACGTAAAAATGTAATGTAGTTATAGACAGTTTTATAGTGCGTTACACTCATAACTCACTGCTCTTACAGAAGTGTTACGACTATAAACAATCTTATACAAATAATTTCAACCCATTTGAAAGTTGTAATGCAATGAGAATAAAAATCGGGAGTGGAACACTCGCGGAAAGTTCCGGCCAATGAGAAGTCTCATTACGTTTAAGAGGAATTTGTTTAATACAATCAAGCTTATGATCCTAATATTGTCCTAATAGTGGTATCGCGTTGTGAACATACATATGGCGATAAACACATCATCGACGCCCCCTCATCAGATAAATTCTTGAGTATGCAGTGAGTTACGCGTATATCTCACCGGGCCTCCCCCGTCGCGCCGACGGTGATGATGATGAACTCGACGCGCCATTAATAATAATAACAACAGGTAAACTGGCAATTTGAATAAATCAAGCCGGCGCGCAATGAGATCTTCATTCCCTCTATGAATTAGCAATATGGCGTCCGATGTCGATCTAACCTTAACCACACATCAAGATTTATGAGAGGGTGTAAAGTTTCCACCTAAATTAATACGCCCGCGTTTAATGCTGTTAGGAGTTTACGATGAATTACTTAGGCAGTTATCCGTCGAACTTAAGGGGGGAAGTTTACAGCGTTATTCGAGGAGATCGAGAGGTGAGAGTGTGAAGGTGAAGAGTGGCAGAAGTGGCGATATCGGCAGGCAGTGCCACGCAACGAACGTTAGAACGAACGTAAAATAAAAATTCGGAGGGTTTTAAATTACTTTAGTCCGAAGACCATAGCGAAATAATCTCTCTGAAATTTGTGAAAATGTGGTAGATCGTTATCACTTTTTTTTGGGGTTTTGTGGACACAAACCTGCTTTTAGCAATTTTCTCTTTTTTAAAAATATTTTCGACGAGATTCGTATGTATCAACGTCACTTTGATATTTATCCATTACAGCATTCATATTTCGAGGGAATACTTGGCTAATATCTAAATAATTCATAATGGGGAAAATAGCCCTCATTATTCCATCCGGGAACTTTCCGCATAACATACTTTTAATTTTTGAACTGGCGTACGTACCTACGGCCGGCTAGACACCGGAGCGTGCATATTCATTTTACCGCGCAATGAATGCATAAATAGTTAAAAAGTTTCTAATTAAGTTTTTTGGCGTGATTTACGACAAGGTTTTTTAAAAAACTATTCGAAAGGAACTGTTTCCAAAAGGGAATTTCGTAACACAATCTCTTCACATTTTAACGTGTAGCTGGCTGGGCTGGTGTTCAAAAATTTCATAATTTCGTCAAGGGTTTTAACGCATATTACTGTTATTATTAATTTCGCCCGTTAAACTGCGCGGAAAAGCCCTCGAGGAGGTTCCCATGTGACGGCAGTAAAAGAAAATTGAATTTCCGATTTATGACGAGTCACAAAGGAAATACCGAAGGCGGATGAAAAAATTTTATACGAGTACGAAACCGTAAAGGCGCGTGTAAAAAAAGATATGACTTCATTTTCCTCGCGAAAAGTGTATAAAGCGAGATTTGAGTATTTGATTTTATTAGATTTTTTAAAACTCGAACTCGGCAGGTAAATTTCTATGATTTTCTTGTGCTTGTTTCAGGCAATCCGTTGCCGCAGTTCAAATGGCTGAAGGACGGCGCCACGATAACGGAACTGTCCACGGATCCCTTCTATAAAATCATATCGGCGAAGCTCGAAGACGGGGGCAGTTACAGGTGTATCGCTGCCAACAAAATCGGCTCCATATTGAGCGAGGAGATCAAGATTATCGTCGCATGTAAGTCGAAAATTTTATCGACGAGATCAATATGGTGGTCAATAGGAGATATTGAAGTAAAACAACAAAATCTAGATACTAAAACATTTTTTCGAAATTCATCTAGTATGCCTTTAGCTTTCAAAGTAGCGAGAAGTTGCTCGAAAGCTGTGTCGAATCTTTCTCTCCTCGACACAGCTTACTCTCACACATGTGTCGAACTCTGTTGTGTCTTAATCGAAACTTGTGTCAAACGATAGACACTCTACATTCTCCCCATTTTCTAGACATGGGCGTTTTCGAGGACCAGACCGAGAGGACGGTCACCGTCGAGGAAGGCGAGGCGGCGATCCTCGACATGCCCGAGATCGACTCGACGCCGCCTCCCGACGTGTCCTGGCAGACGGACGAGATGATCACGCCGTACGGCCAGAAGTACGCCTACTCGAAGAACAACCAGCTGGTGATTTTGTCCACTGAGAAGTCCGACCAGAAAGCTTACAGGTACGTCGCAATACAAAGCTATACATGCTCTATATTCACATGGGATTTTTGTATTTTAACCAGCTTAATGGTTGCCTACCTACAGTGTATTATTTTACATGTTAAATTACTTGATTTGGGCCGTGTAAAACACGTTGGCCCTTATCCTACAGTATTCCACTCTAAATATCCCAACTTTAGTAGAGACTACAGAACCTACAGAGACTACAGTATTGTAGTTGTATTGTATATGTGAGATAGAGACTGTGAGAGACTTCTCAATGTTTTTTTTTTCTCGTTCCGTAGGGCGCGGGCGATAAACTCCCAGGAGGGCAAAGAGGAGAACAGCGCCTTCATCCGCCTGGTCGTCGAGGAGAGCGACGAGCACGCCGAGATCGCCCCGACCATCATAGTACCCCCCGAGGACGTGGAGATAGTGAAGGGCACGCCGCAGACGACCCTCGACTGCATAGCGAACGCGAAACCCCTCTACGAGCTCGAGACGCTGTGGTACAAGGACGGCATCCCTATCGACTCGACGAACGTCCTCTACTCCTACAACGACATCTGGAACAGGAGCCTGATCCTCGCCTCGGTCAACACGACCTACAGCGGCCAGTACGAGTGCCGCGTCAGCCTGCGCTCCGGCGGGTTCCCGACGGTCGAGGCCTTCGCCTCGTTGACGGTACTCGAGAGGCCGAAGTTCCTCGCGGGGGCCAAGCCCGAGACGCTCGCGGAGTACTCCGGGCCCGTCACTCTGCCCTGCGACGTCTGGGGGATACCCAAGCCGAACGTCACGTGGTACAGGAACGCCGAGGAGCTGGACCTGTCCGATAAGAGGTAAGTCTAGACAACAATTGGGGTGGTGTCAGTGTAAAAACCCCCAATTTTCCCCACCCCCAATTAAAGGGGGAGAATATACGGAACACGAGAAAAGAAATCTATGCGCTGATCAATACATCCCCGCAACCAACAATACACAGAAATATCTCCAGGATCCTTGTTTCAAAAAAGAAATTTCCTATAGTTCTTCGTCAACTTCGAATAAAACTTCTATATTCCTTTCAGGTACGAGATCCAAGAGGACAACTCGCTGCTGATAAAGAAGCTGCTGATAACAGACAACGGGATGTACCAGTGCTTCGCCAGGAACGAAGCGGGCGAGAGCTCCTCGTCCACGTGGCTCAAAGTGAAAAGTAAGTAAAAGCGCGCTATAGGCGAGTGGATACATACACAAATTTTCATCCTTCATGTTATTTTGTTGTACGAGCAGAACAGAGAAATGTTCGGAGTTTAGCTGCGAAAATCGTCAGATACCGAAACTCCGCCGACCGTCATAACAAAAAGAGTTTCTATTACGTCACGCCACGTAAGGGAACGCAAATGGAATGCAGATTTACACGTTGTCTTTGCCTCTTTCACGCACTTTGTAGTTTAGAGAATGGGTTTTTATTTAGAGTGCACCATGAAAAGTCCTTCTGTTTCTCCGTATCGACGGAGGCCGTAATTACAAAGTTAGGAAACTGTTTTGTTTCGGTGTGCCGTAATTAGAATGTGTCTATTATATCTGCATGTGTCGCGAGACGAACCGTCTCCGTTCGCTTTGACGGATTTTTCTTATTCAGCCGCCCAACCGGTGATGGAGTTCGGTCCCAAGAATCTCACGGTGCTGGACGGCAAAGACGCCACTCTGAGCTGCCGTGCGGCCGGCGCGCCCATCCCCAACGCCACTTGGACCCATAACGGTAATTTGAGTTCATTTCCTCGTACTTTTGGATGTATTAACGTTCAAAACTGCAAGAGATGATCCTGTAACGAACGAAACTAATTAAGATCTACGTTTTGGCTTGATAGGATGTTGTGTATGGGGTTTAAGGTGAAACGAAACCCTTCTTTATGCAGTTTTGTGAGGGCCTATTGCGAGTAACGCAATTGTTCTTTGCTTTAATTTTTTTTTTTTTGAATACATAGACAATATCCTTTGGCTCGAAACTCGATAAAGTATAAAAATGCCTTAAAAATATAAATTTGCCTCGAGACGTTTTTCCAAGAGTTAAGATGTATTTTCTTCTCCTGCGATCGAGACAGTTATCCATAATAATTTTTTCTCTTACAAGTATTAAAACCATAATTATTTTTAGTACCTAATAAATGACATCGAATTTTCCCCAACAATAAAGTCCTAAATACAAAGAAGTGTACATCGTAACCAAGACTAGTCGGCGTCATCTGACGGTCTTTTTCTTATTCGGAAAACCTCGCATGACGCACCTCACCAGTATTCCAAGCTTATTGCAAAGCTCTAACCGTAACAGATTGTCTCAAGTATTCCTTACCTCTGAAGGTACTCTCTTCCCTGAGGTACTTTTTCGTAAATGGAATCGAGGCATGTTTATAATTTTGCGTCGTTTTTAAACTTCTCGAAACATCCGTTTGGCTGCACGTCTCGCGGTAATTCCCTCGCATGAGCGCTTTACTAATTTTTGTAGGGCTCGAGGTGGAGACCTCGAGCAGGGTGCAGATACTCGAGACCGGGGACCTGCTGATCGCCGCCGCGAAAGAGTCCGACTCGGGGCTGTACACCTGCGTCAGGTCGAACGAGGCCGGCGAAGTGCGCGGGAGCGCTTTCCTCCAGGTGCTCGGTAGGTATCCCCCGCGTACTAATCGAATGCGCCGAGGACCCGCACGGAATGCTTCTTCAGCTCTTTCCAAAGACACGAAAATCGATAGAAATTTGGAAAATGAATGTCTTGTTAAATTGTCTTTGGAAAGAGTAGGCGTGAAATCATACTTTCTTTCGGTGAGTTAATTAACGTGCGTTTCTTTTAGTTCGTACGCAGATAATCCAACCCCCGGTAGATACGAGGGTGCTACTGGGACAAACTGCCACACTGCAGTGTAAGATATCTTCGGATCCCGTCGTGCCATATCAACATGACTGGTTCCACGACAAACAGTAAGTCCCATACGAGAAATGTATTTATTATATTATTTTAAAGGCTCTAATGTGAAAACTGTACTCCATAAAAAAGCCTCCAAGTAAGAAACTTAAGAAACCGATCCATTATGAAATGCTGGTTCCATTCCTATGCTATGTGACATAATCCTATCAATGTTTCTAAAATTAACAAAAATAACCCTTCCCAAACTCAGAGAAAGATGTTATAATGATTCCCAGGTATAAACGAAAACGTTCTACGTTACCACAGGGTAAAAATTGAGCCCTCGACGTGGACGATTCATCAACTTACGGGACCCTGGGAACCCGCTTCCTAGATTTGGAGAGAACGTGCGATCCTGCAAGGGGCAGAACGTATCTTCATAACAAATTTGGGATTACCTATCTGTATTGACAGAAAAGGCAAACAGTGGAACTAGCTTAATAATAGTTGAAATAGTTAATGACGATAACCTGTTGATCGGTATCGAAGTGGTAGAAAAAAATTACTCGTTTAAGAATGCTATTCTGTCTATTCTACCCTTATCATCTTCCAGGCCGATCAACTCTCAGCCGGGCCGGTCGCAGCGGGTGCGCGTCCTCGGCGACGGCACGCTCGAGATCGAGGCCGTGAGGGCGGCGGACGTGGGGCGGTACACGTGCTCGGTCCGCTCGCCGGGCGGCAACGAGACGAGATCCGCGAAGCTGTCAGTCATCGAGCTGCCCTTCGCGCCGACCAACGTCAGGGCGGAACGCCTGGACAACGGCTCCCAGAGGGCGGTGAACGTCAGCTGGACGCCGGGCTTCGACGGGAACAGCCCGGTCAAGAAGTACATCGTGCAGAAGAGGGAGGTGCCCGAGCTGGGTGAGTGATGGCGTAGATGGCGGTGGGCCCCCGAGGGGGCGCCGATGTCGAACGTTGTTTTTGTGTTGTCGCGACGGGTTCAGCAGGTATCTTGAAATCTTACAGTTTTTCCGGCGAGAAATGTTACGCCAAGAGACTTGACGATAGTGGCGCCCTCCGTGCTTGCTCGCTAGCTGTGCTAGTTTAATCATTCACCATTATAACATGATAAAACTCGGTGAGCAACTAAAGAAAAAAATTGGTTGGAGTTAACACGTGGTTATAAAAATTTTACTGTACATACGATGATCTATTGCACAAAACATCGTAAATAAATGTTGTGCTTCGGTAGAGGACAAAAGGACACTTTTAAATGCGTCCGTTATTCTCTTATAATATATTGTACAGAAAGTGATGGTGTATGGATTATTGGAAACAGACGTAAGCACAAAAAAATGGAGTCATTATCTACTAACGTCTTTGTATTTTGTATCTAACTGCAGATAACATAAACAGTAATTCTCATACTTGAATAATTAATTCCAATTATAAATGGGAGTGAAATAAGGACGTTATATTAGTCATTAGGTGACACATTAGGTAATCACATGTGTGAATAATTATCGAACATTAATTGTCAATGGAAACATTTCATTTTGTTATAAGAACATTGATGAAGATATTTATAAGTACACTACTAAATAGTGGTGATGGCAGAAGCCAACTACTACAGCACTCGCTTGTTTACATCATAGAGAATGACCAACTGAACTGACAAAATGTAACGAACGCCGCGACGCCTTAAAACACAAAAACAATGTTTATGCATGAGCATGTATATGCCACCATATCACGTCTCGTTTCGAAAGAGTAAAACTTTAACTTCTCTTTCTCTCGAAATGTCATTCGTTCCTTTAACTTCCCCCTTCCGGTTTTGGCGCCCCTCCGACGTGCATGCTCATACACCCCGAACGTCGACTGCGGTCCATCCTTCCGATACCAGTCGAGGAACGGTACCTTATTTAGGCCCATCGCAGTACCACCGATTTCAGGTCCCATACCGGACCCGCTCCTCAATTGGGTTACCGAGCTGAGCAACGTCTCGGCGAGCAAACGCTGGGTGCTGCTGACGAACCTCAAGGCGGCCGCCTCGTACCAATTTAGGGTCAGCACGGTGAACAGCGTGGGCGAGGGGCCGCCCTCGGACCCCAGCAATACCGTCATGTTGCCGCAAGAAGGTAAGAACCCGGTTTGGGTTTCTGTGGGTTTTCGTATGTATGAGAATGGTTATTTGAGAACGTCATGACGTTGGCACACAAAAGTAGGGAATTTGTTCTGGGGTCGAGACCATCAGACCAGAATTGCTTGAAAAATATGTAATATTCGTATAGAACAGTTGGAGCTGTGAAATTTCGTTAAAGCTTCAGAAATCACACTTTCGGGTTTTTTTTACCTCTTTTATCAATAAAAATGCGGTCTGACCATAGGAAAACCGTTTCTGTTCATGCTTGCACTACTTTTTGCAACATAAAAGGGGTTATTTTTAGAAAAACCTATATTTTGTGTTGTAGGTTAGTATTACATAACATGGTGTTGATCCCAGAACGTATACTATTTTTGTGAATGGCCTGTGTGATCTTTGTAGGGCTTCAACTCTACCAAATCGAGAAGGAAGGCTTGAACATACATTTTTTTAGTATAACCACGTTCTTAAAACACGCTAAAAAGTTGTGAATGTTATAGTTGTGAAAATGTCGAAAATTTTACTAAGAAAAACGTGGGGCGCGTGCAATAGAAATGTGTAGCTATCGCCATAGTCATTTTTTAGCAATTTTAGGTAGGTTTAAAATTTCAAGTTCTAGCTCAGCTAGTGCAGTTTCTATTACAAAGTTGTTTCAAATAGGCAATCAGATAACCGAGTTATTAAAATAGTTGCTATAAGAAAAGTCTTCACATACTGATCATTTTTTTCGAGAAAGAGTTTAAAGTCCTATAAAGAATGTAAATAAAAATACCACATCAGCTGATGTTCCATTTGATTTACAATAAGCGCTGGGAACATTTTTCAAAAGTAGCTTCTGAAAGTTGTTCCCGTTCGTATTTTACGTTATTTTTTTGCCTTCTCTACAAATCATTATGTACATTCAAATGCTTCCGATATACATACAGTACATGTTTTTTTGATATTTCTCTTTCAATCTTACCAGGCAGCTCTTATAAATTTATTCTTAAAGGTACATACAACAAATATTGCATGATAATATCTCTACTCTACCCTGTTATCTATTCACTACCAGATACGTACAGTGCGAATGAAATTCCTAGGAGCATGTGGAAATTTGTGAATGCGAAAGAGGAAAAATATGCAAACGTTCATCATGAATGACTAGTTATGTCACATTTGAGGTGTAATAGTAAAAATTTTTATCCTCACTTCCTTCAAACTATTGGCACTACCTCGATTTAGTCTCGTTCTTGTAGATTTCAGGAAAGTGGGTATAGAAATCCTCAATTCTACCCAATTACATCTCAGCTGTTATCTAAAGTGAAACAAAGTTACTATGACATTTTGTAATACAACCCCCTTCTCTCGCGCCCACGAATTGCCCCCATGTTTCTACGAATTCCAGTCGCACGGTGTCCTGCGAACTGTGCATCGTCAATGTGCATGTTATTCGTCGAGAGATATTCGTGAAAGTGATACTGTCCACACCTCTAAGTCGCTTCTAACGCTTTCAATCAAAATCTGTTCCATCAACCGAACCTCGGAAGGGAATCAAAACCGTGTCGACTTGCTTTCCAGCTCCCTCGGGACCCCCGGTCGGCTTTGTCGGTTCGGCCCGAAGCTCCTCGGAGATCATAACCCAGTGGCAGCCTCCACTCGAAGAACATCGGAACGGTCAGATCCTCGGATACATCATACGCTACAAGCTGTACGGGTACAACGAGAGCCCCTGGATAATCAGGAACATCACGAACGAGGTAAGGAGATCGTCTAATGGAGTAACCGTACGTTATCGCCGTTGTCTTTACAGGCCCAGAGGAACTACCTGATCCAGGACCTGATCACCTGGAAGGACTACATCGTCCAGATCGCCGCGTACAACAACAAGGGCGTCGGGGTGTACACGGACGGCGCCAAGATCAAGACGAAGGAGGGCGTGCCCGAGGCGCCGCCTATAATAAAGAAGGTCGAGGCGCTCACGTCGACCTCCGTCCAGATATGGTGGGTGCCGCCCGACCCTCAGAAGATCAACGGCATCAACCAAGGCTACAAGATCCAGGCGTGGCGCTGGCACCCGACGCGCGGCCACCTCGAGCAGAGCATGATGACCGTGCACCCGAACCTCCTCGACCCGTACGCCGAGCAGACCGCCGTCATGGGACACCTCGAGAAGTTCACCGAGTATAACATAACGGTGCTGTGTTTCACCGATCCGGGCGACGGGGTCGTCAGCGAGCTGCACTATGTCAAGACGAAGGAAGACGGTAGGGCTATTATCATAAGTAGACACAAACTTCATGACACTTTCACTTAGTTAACTAAGGTTCTATGTGCTAATGAATGTCAGTTAAGTACACTATTATAGCATTTTTGGAAAAACAATCCCATATTGACAACGTATTTTCTGAAAAAGTATTTTGAATGACAGTTAATGTTGCTGTTGTGTACGACGCTAGTCTAGAAGATTTTGCGATGAATTTTATGTATTTAGTATTGCATAAATAAGTTCTTGTTTCCAAAGGAGTTTCACTTCTACAACGTTTTTGTGTCATTCTTCCGTTTTAAATTTTGAGTTCATTAAAATTTGCAGTTCCGGACGAGGTGGCGAACCTGCAGTTCGACGAGATAAGCGACAGAGCCGTGAAGGTGCTCTGGCAACCGCCGAAGAAGATAAACGGCATCCTGACCGGCTACCAGCTGACCTACCAGATAAAAGACGACCCGGACACCGTCCGCACGAGGAACTTCTCCGACGACACTCTCAGCGTGAAAGTGAACGACTTGCAGGCGACGACGCACTACCGCTTCGAGGTGACCGCTTGGACGGCGATCGGCCCGGGGCCCCCGAGGGTGGCGATCATTCAGTCCGGCGTGGAGCCGGTGCTGCCGCACCCGCCCTCGAAACTCGCTCTCTCGAACATAGAGGCGTTCTCTGTCGTGCTGCAGTTCACGCCCGGTTTCGACGGCAACTCGTCGATCACCAGGTGGACGGTCGAGGCGCAGACGGCTCGGAACGCGACCTGGTTCGTCGTCTTCGAGATCAGCGACCCGGACGCGACTACGATCACCGTCACCGGCCTCGTGCCCTTCACCATGTACAGGCTGAGGCTGATCGCGAACAACGTCGTCGGAGCGTCAACGCCCTCGGAGGCAACGAAGGAGTTCCAGACCATCCAGGCGCCGCCGGCGTACCCGCCGAGGAACGTCACGGTCAGGGCAATGAGCGCCACCGAGCTGAGGGTCAGGTGGATTGTGAGTGAGATTCATATAATTTAATCGACAATGTGCAGAGAATACCTTTCAGTAAGCTTTACTCTAATGCAATTTTCAAACACGTAATAAATGCAGTGCAAGGAAGCACACGCGAATAAACTTGCACCTTTCGATTAAAAGAAAAGAATTCGCAACCTAATTCAAATCCTACATTTCTGTCCCTTTAGCCGCTTCAGCAGATTGAATGGTTCGGCAACCCAAGAGGTTATAATATCACTTACACCGAACTAAGGACGGGTTTCGCCCATAGCTCGACCATTGAAGACCACACGGCCAACTCCCATGTCGTCATCGGTCTGGAGGAGTACGCTTTGTATGAAATAAAGATGCAGGCCTGTAACGACGTCGGCTGTTCACCGAGCGGCCCTACTGCAGTCGAAAGAACTCGAGAATCAGGTAGAAGAGAAATTAAATAACCAGATTTATAGAAGCTTTTAAGTGGATGTTTTCTTAATCATACTGAATGTTGATAGCACTTCTTATGTTGAGAAGTTTAGTTGTTAGTCATTCATGATGTATGGATGTTCAAATTAATTTAATTGATTATTTAACATAACGACTTAAAACCCTTTTCTGTTCCCAGTACCGTCCTTTGGTCCGTTGAACGTCATGGCGAACGCGACCTCGTCCACGACGATAGTGGTAAAATGGGGCGACGTCCCAAAGGAGCACCAGAACGGCCTCATCGAAGGTTTCAAGGTGTTCTACGCTGCCGAGTCCAAATCCACGGCTCAGTACAAGCAGATACCAAATAATTCGACTTTCACCACGACTCTGACCGAGCTGAGGAAGTTTGTGACCTATCACATACAAGTCTTGGCTTACACCAGGTTAGGGGACGGAGAGCCGAGCAAACCAGCCGTCAGCGTAAGGACGTTCGAAGACGGTAAGGTTTCTCATATTCGATGAGCTCATTAGTTCTAAAATAGTTAGTATTTTTTTCAAATATTCAATAAACACAATAGGGCATCCTTTTATGAAACACCCTAATTGTGATGGGTATAAATTTCAGTTCCCGGCGCTCCGTCGAACGTATCCTTCCCTGACGTATCCCAGACGTCGGCGAGGATAATCTGGGATGTTCCCGAGGAACCCAATGGGGAAATCCTCGGGTACAAAGTGACATACCACATACACGACGCTAAAAGTACGACGAAATTCTCCAGGGAATTCATGGCTTCCGAAAGGACATACAGGTAATGGTTAGAAAATCACCATCGGGATTAAACGGGATTACGTTTGCCTGTACTACTATTTGCCTCAAATAATGGTGACATTTATATTGATACATATTTTACTGCGTAGTATTTATGATAGTTTTAAAACATTTGGTTTTGTTTTCAGATTTACCCCCTTGGAGTCAGAGAGATACTACATGTTCTCCGTGACGGCCCAGACACGCCTCGGTTGGGGCAAGACGGCCCACGCTCTAGTCTTCACCACAAACAACCGTGAGATCCCCCAAGCCCCTTCCCTGCCCCAGATCAGTCACAGCCAGATCCAGAGCAAGCACATAACCTTCAGCTGGACCCCAGGACGTGACGGCTTCGCCCCTCTAAGGTACTATACCGTCCAGAAGATGGAGAACCGAGGACCTTGGCAATCTCTCCCAGAACGGGTCGACCCACAGCTGACCTCATACACAGTATCCGGGCTGAAGCCGTTCACCACGTACAGGTTCAGGATACAAGCGACCAACGACATAGGTCCTAGTCCCTTCAGTCCGGAATCGATTGAGGTTAGGACTTATTCCGACGCGCCGAGCAAAGGAGTGAGCGGGCTGAAGGTGGTACCGATCACGACGACGAGCGTCGAGGTTTTCTGGGAGCCAGTCGAGGAGCAGTACTGGAGCGGGGACGTCAAGACCGGGGGCTATCGGGTGGTTTTCCAGCCGGTTTCGGACTTCCCGACCGCCCTTCAAGCCACTCCGAAGGAGGAGGTCATGGGCATCAACGTAAGTACTAATTCATCAACGACATGGGCCCAAGGTTGATCCACCGTTATATGCCTCGTTTAATGTGATGTGTGATGCTCTTTTTGAGGGCATTTGACAGCCTAAATCACTACTAGCAAATGAAGTCGGCGGTGAAACTATTTTGATCCATGCTCTATTGGGCTATTTTTGATAAAAAAAAATCATCTGCTGGGTAAATGCGTCATTAACAAAATGTTGATTTCCTTTCCAGGCGAACAAAATGGTGCTGAGCCAGCTCCTCCAGGACAGAAACTATGAGATCGTCGTCGTACCTTTCAATGCTCAAGGTGAGGGACCTGCCAGTCCCCCCATAACGGTTTATGTGGGCGAAGCTGTCCCGACGGGGGAGCCTCGAGGGCTACAGGGACAACCCATCTCCTCCACTGAAGTGAGGTTACGGTGGAAACCTCCACAGCAACACATGCAGAACGGAGAACTGTTAGGCTATAAGGTATAAGTGTGTTTAAAGCATTTCAGTAGTAATAACATTGCATTATACAAAACTAACAACATTTTTACAATACTGTTATACAAAGTACAGTTGAACAGTTCAGTTTTTTTATCTTCCACTTTGCAGATTTTCTACTTGGTCCTCAGCTCCCCGCAGGAGCTCGAGGAGGGCAAGAAATGGGAGGAGGAGATCGAGGTGGTGCCCGCCTCGACCACAACACATAGCCTAGTGTTCCTCGACAAGTACACGGAATACAGAATACAAATCCTCGCGTTTAACCCGGCAGGCGATGGCCCGAGGTCGTTACCGATCACGGTCAAGACGTTACAGGGTCTACCGGGCGCCCCGATCAACCTGAGCTTCAGCGAGATAACGATGAACAGCCTGGTGGTTACGTGGGAGCCGCCGAAGAAACGGAACGGCGACATCGTTGGTTACATTGTGACGTACGAGACTACCGAGGAGAACGAACGTAAGTGTGAAAGAAATAAAGCAATTTGTACCGTAGAACATAGTAATATTGGAGAAGTTATGCCGTATTTGAAGGCTAGAGTGGATCCTTGTTGTATAGTGTGTTGCCTGATACGCAAAATTTATTGTGATGTATTGTAAATTGCCTAACATAAGCTATATTTTCGTAAGATGTGATGGTGCACTGATTCCTAAATTATTTCTTTAAATCAGTTTTAAAGTTGTATTATATCATTGAATGCTAATATTCTTTAAATATTTTCTTCATGTATTGTGTATTGCCTATGTCCTTCCATGACCTTCAGTTTCAAAATGGCGTAACTACGGTTAAAGTTTGAATTTCGTACATTACATATTTTCTTCCCAGGTTTCAGTAAACAGGTGAAACAGAAAGTTACTACTACTTTCCTCCAAGTCCAGAGCCTGGAGGAGGAGGTCACGTATACATTCACGGTGAAAGCGCAGACGATAGACTACGGCCCTCCGGTGTCGAACAATGTGACAACCGGACCCCAGGAGGGCTCACCGAGCACCCCCAAGGAGTTGGCCCTGGTGAAGACGCTGTCGAGCGTCGAGCTGCGATGGTCGAACGGTGCGACCGGCAAGGGTCCGATACTCGGCTACTACATCGAAACTCGCCGGAAGGGTAAGTGAGATAATCATGACTTGTCCTATTTAAATTGCATTCGGTTATTGTATCGTGCTGTTCTTCTCTGTACTAGATGACAGTCGCTGGCAGACTGTCGCCAAGACGACGAATGGTCCCCTCCAGGAGTTCACAGTTTCATACCAGAGCCTCCTGCCGTCGACGTCGTACAAATTCAGGGTGATACCGTACAATAAGTTTGGGATAAGCTATCCGGCGTACTCGGACGAGTCGGTGTTGACGCCGTCCAAGCTGTACCTCGAGTATGGTTACTTGCAATACAAGCCGTTCTACAGGCAGACATGGTTCATGGTGGCGCTCGCCGCCATCTCGATCATAATCATCATTACCATAATCGCCGTGTTGTGTGTTAAGAGCAAGAGTTACAAGTATAAACGTAAGTGAGATGGAGAGAGAGTTTTTGTATGTTCCATGAGAATGCTCTGGAAATGATCAAATGTTTCAGTTGAGTTTTTTGTATAGCCTGTCCACTTTTCTCATTCAAATTACTTACTCGTTTTTGTTTTCCTCAGAGGAGGCGCAGAAGACGCTGGAGGAGTCGATGGCGATGTCCATGGGCGATCACCAGGACCTCGCGCTCGACTTCTACCGTTCGCGCAACGGCACCGCGAACCTCGGCAGCCTCGGCACGGCCAGCAAGAAAAGCACGCTGTCGCGGAAGCAGCCGCAGCTCCAGCCGCCCCAGGTGCTGAGCAAGTCGCCACCGAGGCCGTCGCCGGCGTCCGTGCCTTACAACTCGGACGAGGAGAGCCTCAAGGGCTACGACGAAAACCCGGACGACAGCAGCGTCACCGAGAAGCCATCAGAGATGAGCTCCTCAGATTCACAAGTAAGGGGGTTTTGATTAGATGAGTAATTCGATTTTGGTTCCTAATAACTGCTATATCATATTTTAGAGCAGTTCAATACAGGGATAATTGTATTTATTCCAAAATTTAATTACACTGTTGTTATGGGTAGCTTGTATGTCTTCTTAAGACAGATACTTTTTCCACAAAAGCTATTCCACTTAACATACATTATGTCTCTTTGTACTTCATTTTTCTAAAATAAAGGTTGTTTGGGGTGTTGAAATAAGGGGGGAAGTAATGGTTATTTTGTTTTTTGAAAACTAAATGATCGACTTGAAAGATTTGCAATTTTTTGATATTCGGATCTTTCGATTTTTTTGTTTCCAGTGGCACGATTAAAAATTGGGAGTCGGGTTCGTACTTTTTAAAAATTTTCTCGATTTGAATTTGCACATACTTTTCCCTTCTGTTAATAATCGATCACTTGATTCGACAGATTTCAGTTTTGAATGCTTCCTCTCTTACTTTATTTTTTGATTTATTTCGTCATGAGGACAGATCTCATAGCATGAAAATTGCACATCTTTTAATTATTAATTTACTATTACTCTGGATTGCCTATCGTTTGGGTCATTACGAAGAGCATCTCTGATAAATTGAGATTACTAAATGGTCATGTAATACGATAGCCTATACTCTTCGATGTGATCCAGAATGAGCGCTTAGATTACTTAAAATCCAGAATTTTGGCTTTCAAGTTAAAATCCTGGTTATGAACTGATTTTAAAAGATTAGAGTACACTGGAAGCATGCTGGATCCATTTGAATCCTTAAAACAATTCCAGATCCTAAAATTCCAGAATATATTTAAATTGACTGTGGAAGATTATGGTTCTGGAATGGACCAATCGTTATAGAGAATGTGACAAAATTTTGCAAGGTGGAAGCTGTGCCACTATATAATTATTGCTCAGTTGTATTTTATTGATATCCGTTTAAATAAGTTGGGGCTAACTTATCAGATCTGATGCTTCAAGAGAAGTTGAAGGATTTTTAATAATTGCGGAGATCGTAATGAACTGCTACTAAATATAATGATGTTATGATGTTCTAAAGGAGTTAGAAGTATTTCAAGAAGTTTATGCCACTTAAAATCTAACAATGTTTTCATAGGAGTTCTTAAGTCCTTGTAACTTTCGTATTTATTGTATCAAGGGAAATTGAAAAGTTTCTGAACAATTTATAAAGATGTAATGAGAGTATATTGTTGAGCAAGAGGCGGAGCTCAAAGTTGGTTGCATATCTTCTTGCTACCTTCGAAGCTATACAGTCGAATGAATGGTGTTCTTCAGGCTCACATTCACACTGTCACCTCGGCCAACGACCTTTACAATTCCAAAAAAAAAAAAAGATTCTCCCATTCTCTATCACGATTGGCCGTCGGAGCGTAACCGAATAGATTCTCACTATCCCCGTCTCACCTTCCAGGCGTCGGAGGACGAGAACGAGAGCGTGCGCTCTGATCCGCACTCGTTCGTCAACCACTACGCGAACATCAACGACACCCTGAGGCAGTCCTGGAAGAGGCAGAAACCCGTCCGGAACTATTCCAGCTACACCGACTCCGAGCCGGAGGGGAGCGCTGTCGTGAGCCTGAACGGCGGCCAGATCATCCTGAACAACATGGCGAGGTCGAGGGCGCCCCTGCCGGGATTCTCCTCGTTCGTGTGAGAGTAAGAGAACGTCGGGTAACCGATTGAGATTTGCGTGAGCGTGGGCGGTGATCGAACGAAACGGGGGGAACGGGAAGGGCGATCCCTTCGAGGTGGTCAGTGCTGCTACTTTCGAATGCACATCTTATTTTTAAAGCGAAATTGACTAACGCTCGAAAAGGGCGCTATTTTTTGACTGACGTTTTAAATTAAAGTTCATCGGTTTCATTTTGTTTTAGGACACTTGTTTTTTAGTGGAGGAAGTGGCGCGAAGTATCACTTACAAAGTATAATGGTTATTCCTTTCCCCTTACTCCAACTAAATTTCTGCCAAAAGTTACCTAATTTCCGAAATTTGCAGTGGCAGCACTGGCGGTGGTGGTAGCGGTACAGTTTTTAACGCGAGGGTATTCACAAAATACTTTAACTTCTCGTTCCCTTTTCGATCACTAGCTATACCATGCGTTTTGTTTGTTTTTTTCCAAGGCTAGCTGTAGCTCTTCTGCATGATAAACTTTTTAATCATATTAACTTCGTTCTTGTGAAATCCTATGCAGTAGAGGTTCAGGTGCATTGGAGAAAAGAGTTAACATGAGGTTAAAAAGCTACGGCAGGTCTTTAAAATAAAACAACGCATGGTACATACGTATATAGTGAAATCACTAGTTGCAATTCGTGGTTTCTGTGTATGGAATTGTTTGGTAATATCTAATAGTCTAAGGGCTGATGATAGATTTGTGATAATCGATGATCTGAACACTTCGACATGTTCTAGTGCGTAGTAAGCAATCCAGGTTTTTTGATAATTTCTGTTATGTAAATTTAGGATACGAGCATGTGATCTCTAGTCACTCTTTGTCCGTTAAACTAGAAACGACATGTTTGTTACTTCCTGGAATGAACCTAATGTTTTAATTCAATTTTAACTCAATTTTGACAACTCTTGTCAACCTGACGGGCTTAAATAGTCATTACACGTTTATTTGGGGTAGGTTTTCAATTTTAGATTCGCTTCGGTTTTAGGTTCATAGCATCTGTCTATATAGCATCAGAAAATTGTGACTGTCAATACTCGTTTATATCAACATCGATTCTCTGTCACCGGCTCTCGGATGGTAAAATTGCTCTAACGGACTGAGTATTTATAAATTGATCTCTGTAGACAACTGACGATACCCTCCTTAGTACTGAGGATTTTATTAAAAAGTCGCCCGTCTCTAATCGACTAAGTTAGCCAGGGGCAATTGACTAGCGCTAACCTTTCGGACCAAAAATTAGGAATTAATGCTCGAGGTTATCAAATCATCTCATACACACGGCATTAACTTATCGTGTTTCCTACAAGACTTGATTTAATCTTAAGGCTATCCAGAATATATTATAGAAAAGTTTGTAAATATGTGAACTCTCTCTCTCTCCCTCTTTATATAATTGTAAAGAATGTTACGGATTTATACAATTTTTTCAACGTAGGTAAATCATATTTGTATATAGGTATATTATATATATAAATTTTTGCCATATTCGAGATAGAATTTCGTCACACGCGTTATTTTGATATAACAAAATATTGTGTATCATTTTAGGTGATGTCATTAGTTTGTATAGGCGAATCACAACGTATTGCTTACTTTCGGTGCAATTTGGGTTATCGATTGGCGTATCGGTCTGAGGGAACGTGCCAAAAATTATTCCCATTCTGACAGAAAAGGGAGACGGATTGTTTCCGATGGGACTTAACGAAAATGGAGCATTTCGTGGGCTACAATCAATTGTTTGACTTAACTTTATACTTTAAGGACACCGTTTATTGTTCCAAATTTAAAAAAGAAAGAATAAGAAGAAACAAAAAGACTCGATATGAAATCAATAGCCTGTGTTGTTCCAGCAGAAATCCTGAATTTGTGAGCTAATACTGGAGCATTCATTGATTGTAGTGAATACAGTAATGTTCTGCTGGAACGAACCTAATGTGCGTTTGCCCTTTGGGTATTTAAGTATTAATTTGAATAGTGAACTAGTTAGGTAATTAATTGTTCGACTTAAAGGGCAAGAAAATTCTTATATTGCAAGTGTGCTCTAGAATGTGGAAAATTTCCCTCGGAACGGCCTCGGGGGTATCTAACTTTGGTTGTACTTAAACGAATTTCGTATTTTGATAATTTTTAGCTATTTTCATTTCATTTTCGAACTGTATGTACATAAGAACTTTGTCAATTAGGTAAGATATTCTGATGAAGGACCTCTTAGCAATTTATTTTTTATACTATACACACTCACCTACACACACACACACATACACATGATGATAGTGCACAATATTGTCAGATCATCTGTTCTTTGCAACAATTCTTTGTGTATATCCATCGTTGTAGGGAAAAGTTACGAATTAAGCAAGAGAATAGCACGTTTCAATTAAACTTCAATCGATTTGTGACTTTTCTCGACTTTACTACATACCTAATCATATGTTGTTATGGCAATGTACTGAACAGCTAAATATCGGTCTCCACTGCCTTTCTCTTTATTATTTGTTGTATAATTTATTTCATATTGAACTGTTTGTAAAATAAAATCTGTGATTCTATTGATAATAGATTTTAAAACGTTTGCGATAGTTTTAGGTTGGCAAATCGCCAATAGTAATTTTACCAATTATGCTATGTGAGAAAAATCATCAACGGCCATTTCACAGACCGTTTCGCCAACAACACTTTGACCAACGACCATTTCGCCGGCAGCACTTTGGCCAACAACCATTTCGACAACAGCGCTTTGAGCAACGACCATTTCGCCAACCGCACTTTGAGCAACGACCATTTGACCAATGACCATTTCGCCAACATCACTTTGAGCAACGACCATTTCGCCAACAGCACTTTGAGCAACGACCATTTCGCCAACAGCACTTTGACCAACGACTGTTTCGCCAACGGCCGTTTCACTTGACAATAAACGAAAGGCCATAATGAAAATCGTTTAATCTTTAAAATCCTTTTAAAACACAGTCGATGCTTTTATCTACCGACTAATGATATAAAAATTTATAATTTATGCAAACTTAGGAGAAGAAACACCTGTATTTATATGTATAATGCACTGAATATGAATCTGACAAAAATATCTACAAAATGGCACTATAAACTAAGATGTATCTTATTAGTTAGAAGGTAAAATGACAACAAGAAAATGGGGACAAACGTTTGGTTCATTTTTTTTTGTTCCGAAGGAGCGAAACCCGTCTGCCAACAGTTAAATAAATATTACTTAAAGAATTAGGTCAGAATAAAGTTCCATACAATATATATTCACAAAACGAATAAACCCGACTATGTATACGTTATATATATATATATCTGTGTATATATATGTTAATATTTACAACGCGTCCCCAACGCATCGAAGCATGTCGGACGCGACATTTCATTTGTTAAAGCTGAGATCTTCCGAATATCGAACGGCACATGCAACCCCTCCTCATTTACCTTCATAAAGTTTATCCCTCAGGAACTTGATCTTACTGACGAAGAACGCCTCCAGGGCCTCGGCGCACTTGTAGAATGGCGACTCCTTCGGGTTGTAATAGCGGCAATTGTCGAAGATCTTCGTCATGTCGCCGATGAACTCCGACAGCTTCGAGTACGTCTGGTCGTTTATCTTCGTCTCTATCATCTGAAGATCTGGAGGAGCGACAAAAATTTATCATAGGCACCGTTTGCTGTTACACTTACTTACCCATCGGCTCCTTTATGACTTTGTAGTAATCGGGCGCCTCGGTCGGATCGACTGGCTCCATGAAGGGCCAAGCACTTTTGTGCATCTGAAAACACGACAAATTGTTAACGAGCGTTCCCTCAGGGGGGTCCGTCTTAGAAATGGTCGATTCAATTCCGTACCTGCAGCTGTTTGATCAACTTCTTCAAACCGTCAAAGTCCTTCTGCGTCAGATCCTTCATATTCGCGAAGTTGACCGAGTTGTTCTTCTGGCAACGGGGGCAGATGTACTCGTCGATATTGTCCGCCTCGGACTGTAGGATACCGACGCATCTGCCATGGAACCAATCCTGGCACCGATCACAGCAAATGTAGAATCTACAAAAGGAAAACGACATCGGGTAAAATATCGTTACTATCAGAGGTAGAGGGGAAGTAGTTTTGATATGAAATGTATCAATTGTAATGAAATTGCCAACACTATAAATTCATGCCTAAACTGCGTAGTGCAATGGCAAAGACCCATGTAAAACATGCGCTCGTCTCCAACTGCCTAAGAAGTACTCATACATACTCATACTAAGTTTCATGTGGAAATTCAAAGGTTCATATTTTGAGGACGAAAAATAAGAAGGTTAACCCCTTGCGATTTTCTCCAAAATCGCCAAAAAATGGATTTTCGAAATTAGGGTGGCAATCGAAAGGGGATGCTTCCCTGATGCCGTGAGTAAAGGAATTTCTTCCCTACGACGTTTACTTCCCGAGATATGGAAGGCAGAAGGGAGGGGAATTTCTTTTTTGGAAAAACCGCGACATTTCGAAAACCGTTCGGCCTATCGACTTGAAATTAACTCCAGAGGGCTTAGAATCTCCTAAAGGACCTACCCTGTGAGTTTCATGTGGAAATTCAAAGGTTCACTTTTTGAGGCCGAAAAATAAGAAGGTTAACCCCTTGCGATTTTCTCCAAAATCGCCAAAAAATGGATTTTCGAAATTAGGGTGGCAATCGAAAGGGGATGCTTCCCTGATGCCGTGAGTAAAGGAATTTCTTCCCTACGACGTTTACTTCCCGAGATATGGAAGGCAAAAGGGAGGGGAATTTCTTTTTTGGAAAAACCGCGATATTTCGAAAACCGTTCGGCCTATCGACTTGAAATTAACTCCAGAGGGCTTAGAATCTCCTAAAGGACCTACCCTGTGAGTTTCATGTGGAAATTCAAAGGTTCACTTTTTGAGGCCGAAAAATAAGAAGGTTAACCCCTTGCGATTTTCTCCAAAATCGCCAAAAAATGGATTTTCGAAATTAGGGTGGCAATCGAAAGGGGATGCTTCCCTGATGCCGTGAGTAAAGGAATTTCTTCCCTACGACGTTTACTTCCCGAGATATGGAAGGCAGAAGGGAGGGGAATTTCTTTTTTGGAAAAACCGCGATATTTCGAAAACCGTTCGGCCTATCGACTTGAAATTAACTCCAGAGGGCTTAGAATCTCCTAAAGGACCTACCCTGTGAGTTTCATGTGGAAATTCAAAGGTTCACTTTTTGAGGCCGAAAAATAAGAAGGTTAACCCCTTGCGATTTTCTCCAAAATCGCCAAAAAATGGATTTTCGAAATTAGGGTGGCAATCGAAAGGGGATGCTTCCCTGATGCCGTGAGTAAAGGAATTTCTTCCCTACGACGTTTACTTCCCGAGATATGGAAGGCAAAAGGGAGGGGAATTTCTTTTTTGGAAAAACCGCGATATTTCGAAAACCGTTCGGCCTATCGACTTGAAATTAACTCCAGAGGGCTTAGAATCTCCTAAAGGACCTACCCTGTGAGTTTCATGTGGAAATTCAAAGGTTCACTTTTTGAGGCCGAAAAATAAGAAGGTTAACCCCTTGCGATTTTCTCCAAAATCGCCAAAAAATGGATTTTCGAAATTAGGGTGGCAATCGAAAGGGGATGCTTCTCTGATGCCGTGAGTAAAGGAATTTCTTCCCTACGACGTTTACTTCCCGAGATATGGAAGGCAGAAGGGAGGGGAATTTCTTTTTTGGAAAAACCGCGATATTTCGAAAACCGTTCGGCCTATCGACTTGAAATTAACTCCAGAGGGCTTAGAATCTCCTAAAGGACCTACCCTGTGAGTTTCATGTGGAAATTCAAAGGTTCACTTTTTGAGGCCGAAAAATAAGAAGGTTAACCCCTTGCGATTTTCTCCAAAATCGCCAAAAAATGGATTTTCGAAATTAGGGTGGCAATCGAAAGGGGATGCTTCCCTGATGCCGTGAGTAAAGGAATTTCTTCCCTACGACGTTTACTTCCCGAGATATGGAAGGCAGAAGGGAGGGGAATTTCTTTTTTGGAAAAACCGCGACATTTCGAAAACCGTTCGGCCTATCGACTTGAAATTAACTCCAGAGGGCTTAGAATCTCCTAAAGGACCTACCCTGTGAGTTTCATGTGGAAATTCAAAGGTTCACTTTTTGAGGCCGAAAAATAAGAAGGTTAACCCCTTGCGATTTTCTCCAAAATCGCCAAAAAATGGATTTTCGAAATTAGGGTGGCAATCGAAAGGGGATGCTTCCCTGATGCCGTGAGTAAAGGAATTTCTTCCCTACGACGTTTACTTCCCGAGATATGGAAGGCAAAAGGGAGGGGAATTTCTTTTTTGGAAAAACCGCGATATTTCGAAAACCGTTCGGCCTATCGACTTGAAATTAACTCCAGAGGGCTTAGAATCTCCTAAAGGACCTACCCTGTGAGTTTCATGTGGAAATTCAAAGGTTCACTTTTTGAGGCCGAAAAATAAGAAGGTTAACCCCTTGCGATTTTCTCCAAAATCGCCAAAAAATGGATTTTCGAAATTAGGGTGGCAATCGAAAGGGGATGCTTCTCTGATGCCGTGAGTAAAGGAATTTCTTCCCTACGACGTTTACTTCCCGAGATATGGAAGGCAGAAGGGAGGGGAATTTCTTTTTTGGAAAAACCGCGATATTTCGAAAACCGTTCGGCCTATCGACTTGAAATTAACTCCAGAGGGCTTAGAATCTCCTAAAGGACCTACCCTGTGAGTTTCATGTGGAAATTCAAAGGTTCACTTTTTGAGGCCGAAAAATAAGAAGGTTAACCCCTTGCGATTTTCTCCAAAATCGCCAAAAAATGGATTTTCGAAATTAGGGTGGCAATCGAAAGGGGATGCTTCTCTGATGCCGTGAGTAAAGGAATTTCTTCCCTACGACGTTTACTTCCCGAGATATGGAAGGCAGAAGGGAGGGGAATTTCTTTTTTGGAAAAACCGCGATATTTCGAAAACCGTTCGGCCTATCGACTTGAAATTAACTCCAGAGGGCTTAGAATCTCCTAAAGGACCTACCCTGTGAGTTTCATGTGGAAATTCAAAGGTTCACTTTTTGAGGCCGAAAAATAAGAAGGTTAACCCCTTGCGATTTTCTCCAAAATCGCCAAAAAATGGATTTTCGAAATTAGGGTGGCAATCGAAAGGGGATGCTTCTCTGATGCCGTGAGTAAAGGAATTTCTTCCCTACGACGTTTACTTCCCGAGATATGGAAGGCAGAAGGGAGGGGAATTTCTTTTTTGGAAAAACCGCGACATTTCGAAAACCGTTCGGCCTATCGACTTGAAATTAACTCCAGAGGGCTTAGAATCTCCTAAAGGACCTACCCTGTGAGTTTCATGTGGAAATTCAAAGGTTCACTTTTTGAGGCCGAAAAATAAGAAGGTTAACCCCTTGCGATTTTCTCCAAAATCGCCAAAAAATGGATTTTCGAAATTAGGGTGGCAATCGAAAGGGGATGCTTCCCTGATGCCGTGAGTAAAGGAATTTCTTCCCTACGACGTTTACTTCCCGAGATATGGAAGGCAAAAGGGAGGGGAATTTCTTTTTTGGAAAAACCGCGATATTTCGAAAACCGTTCGGCCTATCGACTTGAAATTAACTCCAGAGGGCTTAGAATCTCCTAAAGGACCTACCCTGTGAGTTTCATGTGGAAATTCAAAGGTTCACTTTTTGAGGCCGAAAAATAAGAAGGTTAACCCCTTGCGATTTTCTCCAAAATCGCCAAAAAATGGATTTTCGAAATTAGGGTGGCAATCGAAAGGGGATGCTTCTCTGATGCCGTGAGTAAAGGAATTTCTTTCCTACGACGTTTACTTCCCGAGATAGGGAAGGTAGAAGGGAGGGGAATTTCTTTCTTGGAAAAACCGCGATATTTCTTCGAAAACCACTTCGAAAACTCCTCGTGACATTTGGTCTCCTATCCATCCGAACTATTTTTCCCTAATGGCACCTTCGCATTTGCCGTCTAAATCACGCGCACTTACTGTGACTCGTCGTAAGGCTGTTGACACAGGCAGTACAACTTCTGCGTGTCCCTCGCCTGCTTGCACTCGTTGCACACGAACTCAGTCAGCGACTTGCTGCTCTCCTCGGTGATGCCGACGCAGTCGCCGTGGAACCAGTTGTTGCACATGTCGCAACCGACGTAGAACTTCGTCTCGTCGTAGGGAGTCCTACAGGGTAAAAGGAATCGTAAGTACAACGACTCAAGTATATGAGTTTATTGATGGAATGTTCATCACGTTAAAAATGTAAAGGTGTGACTTGAAAATATTGATACTTCTTCCATCTACCGATGCCGTCGATACCACCGAGGCTTCATGAGGATCATCTCTTTGTCATCTAACAACGTTCTCTTCTGTTATCCTATCTATCTACTCTATTATTACGACTCACTTAAAGATGGTGAATATGGAGAATATTCAAATGTCACGAACACTTGGTATTACGATTCACCGTCCGTCATCAAACTGCACTAACCTGCATAAACAGTAAAGCTTCTCCTTCTTCAGTCCCTTTTGGTGAGACCCCGGCTGGCCCCCGACGCCGACCCCTCCGCCACCTCCGCCTCCACCGGGCGACATCAACCCTTGGGGCTGCTTCGACGTCGTCTTTTTATGTCTGGAAGACGCCGTCCTCGGCGTTACGGGCGTTATCGCCGCAGTCGTCGCTGTCGCCGCCGACTTGCGTTTGCTGCTACCCGTCCGGACCTCGTCCTGCTTCGTACGTTCCAGCTTCGTGCGGGCGGCCAGCTCCTCGGCGACCTCCCTCTGAGGATAAAAATAGTTAGCATTGTTGAAAAGACCTTATCCAGAAAACTCAAGTTGTTACTGAAGAAACGCTATCAGTTTTGGGCAAAACTGGTTTTGTATGCCTTCACACATTTTAATCTGCTGCCAAGCATATACTCTGATCATTACACTTATTCGTTACCTGTATCTCATGTTGCAAATCTTTCTCTAACAACGCCCTTTTCCTCAGAATGTCCTTTTTCAACATTTCCTTGTGCCTGAAGAGCGTAACCATTATTTTCGTCTTCATGGTAACTTTTTTGTCGGGCTCCGGGACTTCCTTCATTTTGAGGCGAGACCTAAAACCACAATAGATAATGTTTATACATAAATCGTTCAGAACTATTCAAAGATATACTATGCACAAACGTGTTATAAGCTGTTCAAGTAAAACACCATTAAAATATGGAGTAAATAAATTACAGTTGTTTTAGGCGTTCGTCGTAACACTTACATACACCGTAGACTTTTTTAAGCTTGAAAGGACAAAATAAAGGCTGCTTTTTATCTTCTTCAATCCCATTTACAAAGACAATTTTCTACTTTATATTGTCAATCGAACCACATGACACATATATGCTCTGTTCCTAGTTTTGTATGGCTTCAAATCTAACAAAAGATTGACCTTTTAGCAAATGTCTGTTTTAAAGAGTTTCAACAGAAATAGGATGTGTCTCCTTATGAAGACACTAAATAGAAGTGCCCTCATTCGGTCAGTTTCCTAATGTTCAACCTATGTGAAATCGAATACAATCGTCAATAAGAAAGCTCCTCAATCTCCTGCGTGTATGTACTGGTTATGCTAGCATACAATATATGTAATGTTTTTATACATTAAGTGTAGTTTTACCGTTGGGCTATATATTTGTATAGCCCAAACCAACTGTGGTAGGTTAGGTGCAATTAACAAGCTCGACCGTTCGGTCACCCCAAAGCCCAGACTACTTACGGCGTCTCCGCCTCGACCTTCTTGTGCTCGTTATTCCTGCTCGGCCGGCTCCGCTTCGGAGTCTCCATCACCCAGTCCGAGTCGTCGTTCCTCGAGAAGCTCGGCGGCCTCTTCCTCGCCCCCGACTGGAACCTGCTGTTGATCAACGGGACGCCCGTCTTCGGCGTCGACGGCGTCGCGGCGACCATCGAGGGTGCGTGCTGGTGGTGGTCCGCGGCGGCGGCCGGCGCGCCCGGCTCCTGCTTCATCTGCTTCTCCTGGTAGCGCTGCAGCTGGAGCAGCTTCTCCTCGATCTCGGGGTTGAGGTTCTCCTGCTTGAGCGCCGACTTGATCGCTGCACCGACACGCGGGACCAAACACACAAAATAATAAAAAAATAAATCGTCGTTGGGGGGGGGGGGCGGTATGGGGTGATAGCGGGGGAGAGGGCTCGGGGAAAGAGGGAAGCGACACGTCGGAGCCCGACGTTGGTCAGGTCCGATCCGTCCGGTTAGGACGTCGCCGCGCTACCACTACTCACAATACCTTCAAACGGAATAAACGAAAAGTCGAAATAAAAGAAACTCGGATTGCAAGGGTCAACTAAAATACAAAAAAAAGTCTGTTTGGTACTTTTCAATCACGTTTATTGAACATCAGTTACAATCAATCAATCGTTTTACAACTTAGATTACAGACAAAAGTTTCTAAATCATTATAAGAAACGGAGAACTCCATTTCGCAAATCGGTGCCGACGTTCTCTGTTTCTTGCAAGTAGATAGAAAAGTAATACTGGTCACAATGTGTCCTGCATGCAAAAATCAGTCTTTATCGGAAATAAAAAAGTGACAGAAAATTAGAGAGAATCGATAATAAGGAATACAGTGAAACCTCGATGGTTTTGATTCGTTTTGGTCCCGATCGGGTTCGATTATGCTAATGGAGAACTCTAAAACCGATGTTTCACTTTTGGAAATACGCATAGAAAAGTAGATCTACGTCTGGCGGATAGGAGCTTTGCCACCAGAAGGAAATTAAATTGAATTATAGTCGCGGCGATGTTCTCGAGGAAAATTTAAATCCGATTGTTGCAGAAACTCTCGTTGTCAGACATCGAGATTCCACCGCGCATATATCACAGAACGTAAAAGTTACAAAATTAAGTTCAGAAACTTTTGTTGATAAGAGAAACCCTTGCACTTCCGAGGAGATATAACAACTTAACGTTTCGCATTTGGATAAGCGCAGTTAGGATTATACACTATTACAGATGGTTGATAGATCAACATACTTTGCTGGATATAGTCCGGAGTCACCACAAACTGTTTGTTCCCCTCTGGTACGTTCTCCTGCTGCTGCTGTTGCTGCTGCTGAGCGTTCGGCTGCTGGACGACCACCGCCGGCTCCCCCTTCAGAGCCTGCAGCAGGCCGGACTGCTGCCCGTTCACCAATACCTGGCGCTGGGTGCCTTCGCTTGACTGGAATCAAAAGAGAAAAACAAACGGTAAACCCTAAGGTCGTCTTAGGGTACATGCAGAATATCGGATCAAAACAAGGCATCAGTGATGGAATAAAGAAATTCTTGAAAATAATACATATTACACATCACAGGCGAATCTCGTATCACTGCTGATACCTTTAATAGTGACACGTAAACCATAACATGTAGAGGCTCGTGGCAATGCCTTTTAGAAGATATTTTATGCTTTAACCCCCCATCTAACTTCAATTTTTTTTATCTTTCATCTAACTTGTGTGACGAGTTCGTCCTGAGCATTGTTTACCACTTGAAATTTTCTAAAAATTCTAAAAAAATTCAAGGGATAAGTTTGAGATCTCTCGATATTCTAACATCTTACCCCAAAAATTCAATGATTCGATCGATGTTTTGCCTGCCTATTTTAAATATTTCAAATTACTTATACACGGATACCGAGACAGATTAACGGAAACAAAGTTCGTTACATTTAAATCACCTCCGTTTATCAGCATATTACGTAAGGTGATTAATTTTTCCCTCGGAACTCTATTCACCAACCGATCTGTGGTCATGGTAATACCGGACACCATCGCGCGCGGACGCCTTATTACCTATGGTCTTATTCGGGCGCGTGAAATGAAGTGAACCTTGGACCCCCGGGCGGCTCGACATTATGATTTTTTGAAATAAATCGGGGAAATAGGCGCATGCGCCATTGCGCACTTGAACCTTTTCCAAAATGCATTCATTCTGGGAGGCTAAGAAATTTAAACTCGTGTCGATTGAGCCGCTCGTCATATTTTTGAGTTTTTCAACTTTTGTTGGGGTCCGGTTTTGAATTTAGAGACTGCTTAAAGGAGTCCTTGGACGTCGACGTCTTTCGTGGGCGATAAAAGTGCTCCTACAGGACGAGGAGGGGAAGGATGAAATTCAGGCTCTGGAAATCTCAGGGTAAGTGGTAAGTATTCGATGATAGAAATATTTTTCCTCTTTAAGAACATCTATTTTACCTTTACATAGTAAGGGAGCGATAAAAGATGAAGGATCGATTGTGTTATATATCAGGGATTAAAATTTCCAAACGTTATGATAACGAATTTTAACGGAAATCGATCGACCTTCATTTTGAATTTTTTGTTGGAAACCTTTTCATTCCTAGGGACACTATAGTACTTACATAACCATAAGATAATTAAAATTCTACAAACTGAAACAAATATCTGACAATGCAGTATTCATCAGAAACCAACTTAATTCTAATTTAATTTCAACTGTCAACAACACCGCTGCTTTTCCACTTTACAAATAACAACACAAATACAGATATAAACTGTTGAAATGTTCATTCGGTTTACCTCCTTTACAGAAAATGATCATCGGAGAGCGCCTTCGCACACAACCGAGATGAAAGAGATATTTAAGTATACTAAAATATAATCACTTCATATTTCATTTTATTTTCAGTTGTAATAGAGTTTCTCTTTACTTTCAGGTAGGAGCACCCACTGGTTACACACACAAATCATCGTTTCATAAGTTAGCCTACTATTTGTTTCAAATATATTGGCCTCTCAGTTCAGAGTCGAATATTACAAAAAGTGCATTTACCATTGCAAATACGTTCAATTGGAATAAAATACTTTTTAGCCAATTTTTATTTTATTACACTTTAAAGTAAGAGATCAATACATTAGGAATGGATAGTAGAACGACTCTGTTTCAACAGGAAAATTCGGAACCGCGGAAAATTTTTCGGTTGTCGCAGTGCTTTCTTAGTGCTTTTGTGGTGAGTTTTTACTTTTTTAAATTTCCAAGTAGGTAGTATCAATACCTAATATTTATATTTATTTTCAGTATTATAACATTTTTTCATTTACAGGTACACATACAGTTTTAAATGTAACTCTTTTTTAGGTATATTACAGTTCTAAATTTCACCAATTAATTATTTTCTTTTAATTTCAGGTACTTAACATTTTTCTTACACTTATTCTTTTTACTTTCAAGTATTTCTCATGATATACTTTTTTATTAATGATTTTTATTATTGATTAAATTTTCCATTTCATCTCTTAATTATTTTGTTTCTTTTCCATCTGTTTTAGCTAAAAGCGACTGTTTAGAACCGAAGACACCAAGGAAGATAATAGTGTTCCAACAAAAATATCAAAATCTGATAAAAGTGGATTGATAGGGCTTCTATCGATTTCAAATGGGATTTCTGAGATTGAATTCGTTAGGGACGAACCGACCACTTAAAAAAAAAGGTAGCGAGCTGCGCAAATACCTCCTGGGTGGCTTTGGAAACTTTGCGCATTTTTATTCTCCTCATAGTACCCTAGAAAAGTATCTGTTTTCCTTTCAGTATTATCTTTCAAGAAGTATTTTTTTAAGTAGAATAGTAGGAATGTTTAGACTTCCCAAATGCCCTCTAAACCTTTCACTAACCCTGGTTTAATAAATTCCCCGATTTATCCCCAAAAATGCCTCCAAATCAATCTAGCACTAATTCTCTAAAATACCACAAGTGTTAATTACGTTCTCACTTTGCTGCTGGAATTAAAATAATATCAAATTTTGTTAATGCTGCCTCTTTAACTTATACTCCATTTACAGGCATATCGTTCTGCCTGTTTGTTAAATAAAGTAACTACAATTCGATCAGATCAAATCTGATATGATCACATTCATGGCGAAGCTAACACTGTTGTCGAGATTTTTAAAAACGTAATTAATTCTCTTATGGTCGATAACCCTCCATTCACAAATATGTTCTCAAAAGAACAGTCAGTACAGTCTTTACGATTGTATTTGTGTGGCATATAACAGCGGCTTACCTACTTGGTAAAAGGTACTAAATTTTTCCATTGAGGCAAATAATAAAACATCAACTATTTTGCATACCTGTTGGACGACCTGCGTCGCCGGCGGCTGCTTGACCATCGGCGACGGTTTCGTAGGCGACTGGGCGACGACTGCGTGTGGCTGGACGGGCGTCAGTGGGGGCGGGTTCGTCGCCGTCGCCGCCTCCACAGCCACCCCTTCCTGGCTGCTCGGTTGCACCGCCAGGTAGATCTTTGTCGGCCCGAGGACCCCCTGCTTGCCTGTCGACGCTTGAGCTGCAACAAACAATACGAGTTAGTCGTCAAACGAACCACAATTTCTTTAAAAGTTAATAAGAGTTTGCCATAAATAATCAATGTGAATGGTGCTAAAATCTGGCAAGTTGTATTGAATCAAATACCTTTAAGCAACTGCTGCTTGACCTGCTGCTGCACAGCATTCAGCTGCTGCTGGGTGAAATCGGCGCCCTGCAATCCCTGTAAGACTATCCTCGGCCCCGCAGGCGTCTGTATGACCTGAGCGGTGACGCACTTGATGACAGTGCCGACCGGCTGTCCGACGAGCAGCTGCTCCATCGTGGCCTGATCGATTTGGTTCGAGGTGTCGTTCACAGGCTTCTGGACGACCGCCTGCTGTGGCTGCTGCACCTGGACCTGAGCCTCCGGCTGCTGAATGCGGACGACCTGAAAGCAAAAATTATGGGTAAGATTAAGTGATGAATTTACAATAGAAATTTGTATAGATGTGGTTATAAACTGTTAACATTGCGATAACCAAAACGTAAATTAACTTGAATCCTACAGTTTAAATAGAGAGTTAGCAGCAAATATAATTTTAAAATAAAACATTTAGACATTGCATTAGGTCTAAGAACGGACTATGAACCATTCACGAAACGACAGACATACCTGTTTGACAGGAGTGCTGGGCTGTGAGTGCTGGAGAGTAGTCTGAGTGATATTTCCGGGCGTGAGTTGGGCTACGACCTGGGCCTGGTTGTTACCCGTCGGCCTTATCAACATTTGCTGACCGTTAATCGTCGCTACCTGAACCTTGCCACTAGCGATCTGCTGAGCCAAACTGTGATTGTTTACTAGAATTTGGTTCGTGATTATCTAGAAAAAGGAAAATTTTTATGATGAATGTTTGTAATGAATAGTGATATGCATATACTTATTCTTGTTTTGGATTGAATCAACAACATCTTAATATGTACAGATCATGAGTACCACAGCGAAGGATACTGTGTTATGTATGTGATATTTTTCCTATGAAAAATAGACGTCACACACATGAGTGACAGTGGCGGTCTCTGCGCTTGGTGGCAGAATACTGTAGTGTTTTGTGTCTAGGTCTCCGACTTCCTTTCTTACGAATTTTATTTGTTATAGTCCTTGTAACAGCCACCAAGCGTAGTGACACTACTATCACTGAAGTCCAACCACACATTCTACTTTACATCCCTAAATAAAACGAAACCTCACCTGCTGCCCGTTCTGAATGGTAACTGTCTGATTGGTGCTTAGCACGATCTGCTGGGGGCTCCCCAGTACCTGGTTGCTTACGACGACGCCTTGCTTCTGCACGAGAGGCGTCGTCGGCGTCCCCTGTTTAATTACGATCTGCTGCTGAGGCTGGGGCTTCACAAGACTAGTCTGCTGAGGCAGCGGCGTCGACTGTGCCAAGGGCGGCGTCTTCGTCACAGTCGGCGTCGAGGATTTCGCTAAGAAAAAAATAAATCAGACAACAAAAACACACAGATGATCATATCGTTTCGTTCAATTAATAATCATATCTCGATATTGTATTTCAACAGTGGTCAACGAAATCCCCACATCCAGATTCAAAACGTAATGCACATGCAACCTAATTGAACACATCTGTCCAATCCCTCAAACACATTCAACCTAGCAACAACATTCTACCTGCTGAGGTGATCGTCTGCTTGACAAGCCCTTTGACGTTGAGCGGGGAGGCGGCCTGGGGCGTCTTATTGACGACCAGGCCGGAGGACTGCAGCTGGGCGGAGGTGAGGACCTGAAGTTTACCGTCCGGGTACTGCACGAGCTGCTGCCCGGGCAGTAAGCCCTTGACGGTGATGCGACCATCGGGTGTGCGCATGATCTGGACGCGCTGAGGCGCGGAATTGCCGTCTTTGGTCGGAGTTTGGTTTTGTTGTGTTTGTTGTAGTGGTTGTTGTTGAATAAGTGGTGTTGCGACCGGTGATGCTATACAAACATATGAGGTGTGCAGGTGTTGGTTCTTTTATAAGTCAATGGTAACAAATTTAGGGACCTGGAAGTATGCAGAGTTCATATTATATATGGAATATTTAATGCTGTTTAGTCATCACCTAAGTACAAAGATATTCAAAGTGCATTTTTCCTTTTCCATGATATTACTTCATCTAATATGTCTGCACCCCATTTTGCAATTTATCTGTGCATACTAACCAGTCCCTTTAATTTGAATTATGTTAGTCATGTCGATTCAAAACGTTACATTATCATTTATTTTCATTTACCTGTCTGCTGACTAGCCTGCGTCGACGTCGGCGGTGACTTGATCAGGCTCAGCTGAGTCGCCTGGATGTTCTTGGGCAAGATATTGGCGGTGCCTGTGATTACCTTCGTCGTGCCGTCCGGTCCCTTCGTCATCAGGATCCTCCGGCCGGCCAGTTTCGTGCTGTTCGCCGTAAGGAGTGACGTCAAGGTGTTCTTGCCGCTGACGACCGCCTGGTTCGGTACGACGACGTTCTTCACGATCTTTACTTGACCATCTGGGGGCGAACGGTAGAGATAGATCAACAGTTAAGGTTTAATAGTAACGCGACGAAGCAGTCGGCGAATTCGTGGTGAGTCGAGTTAAATTCATTCTTGCACGTTCGCATGCATGGAAGAAGCAAACAAAATTGTCGACACAACAAAGTGTGTGTCAGTCGATATCATTTCTACTGAAACGGCCAGCATGGAACTATCTTAGTCAGAAGCGTTTTTGACTAGGGCAGAAAGTTGAAAGAGTTTACCACAATTGTTTAAAGCTAATGCTCTACAATCCATGGAAAGTTTTAGGTTGTTAATTAAGTTCTCAACGCAGTCACAGTAACATTTCTGACTAAAACTGTTTTGCTCTTTCCTTCAAAGACAAGTTCAAGAATGTAATGGATATAACAGAAATGTAAATTACATTTTAAATATAAAAAGTACGGGGAAGAGGAAGAAAACCACCTAAATAAGCACTGACAAGGTATGACAGATGCCTACCTTTCGGCTGAATTGGTTGTAAAGGTGGACTTGTAGTCGTAGTTGGATTTGTTGGTGTAGTAGAAGCAGCTTACAAATAAAATAAAAGATTTATAAACGCTCCAAACTTTTTCATTAGGACGATTTCAAAAATAACGTGTGATTCATGCTATTCAAGTATTATGACAATTCTGAAAAATGCGACTAATTTATCATTATGGCAAGATGTATGTAAAATACACAAAAGGTCACTGGGAACTCTACTTGAAAGAAACACTTGAAGGCAATAAATTAATAATAATCCCTATAGTGTTTATGCAGTGTCACATGCATAAACTGTTTACAATGCAAAGTGATTAAACAGTACAAATTTCTTAAACACGTAAAACAACGTCCTTTTCTGTGCCTTTAATATATGGTTAGTCCCTTGATTCAAAAACTTGATTTTAGCGTATTCAAACTGTTTCTAACCATTTAATTTCATCGATTCTACTTTACTTATTACGAAAGCTCTCCTTACCAGCTGAGGTGCCTCCGATCATTTCCACCAATGACCCAGACTTGATGTTCTTCACCTCCAAGGCCCGTTTCTGCTGGTGGGCGGCCCTCTGTAGCCTCAACTGCTGCTCCATCTTCTCCTTGATCTCCTCCGGGGTCGCTTTCCCGGACACCGAGGTCACCTTCACGTCAGTCGCCTCGACTACCGGCTTATTAGGAGGCAAGTTACCCGTCCGGCTCCTAGTTATAACTTGTTGATTAGCCTTTTCCACCCTGTAGTCAAAAACACAATGCATACGCAAGCGGTTAGTAAAGGAAACATACACATACGACAAACGTGATGAAGGATGAGTTAATTACGGATGTAGAACGGACGAGTCTGAAGCGTTTTTAAGTCAATGATTGCAAAAGGGCTTCTTGGAAGCACATATGAATGCATCTTACAAAGATAAAGTTAATTCTAATTTATTTGCATACATTTCAACGAGGCAATGGGTAATTGGGAAAGAATAAAGGTTAGGTTTCCTACTTATTTCGTTATTCATTTTATGAACTCAACCCGTAAAATGCAAGGAACAAATATAATTCTCATCATTTCATGCATGCCTTCGTTCCCTATGTGACTTCCATAAACCCATTCTGAAATGTATGCATATAAACAAAGCTTTCATATAAATACACTCGCCGACAATTTCATTTGAGATAATTTTTCTTAAAGCAAACATGAACGCACCCAACTTCATAAAAATTCAGAAATTTGACACCAACTTACTTCTCTCCATATTGTTTGATCTCCCATAACTCGAGTTTGTCTTCATCGACCCACTCCTCCGTCACTTGTGGGTCCATGTTTTGAGGCGACTCAGGTCTCTTCCTTTTCCTCAGGCCGCTCCTTATGGAAGTGACTTCTAGAAACGGAATTACAATAGAAAATCATTTCTAGCCTTAATTAATACCTAACATAGTTCACATAAGCCACTCGCGATATTTTGTTCTGTTCTTTTGAGGCTACATTTAGTTAGTTAATCATAAAAGCGATCCCGAATTAAAAACCTCTCATAGCAGAAATTTGCCCCATGCCTCACCTCTGACAGTCTTAGGAAGCTCCAATGGTATGACCACCTTCCTCCTCAGGTACTGCGTCCGCTCCATGAACTGTCCGATGTACCTGTGTTTCAGCAACTCCAATGATAAGATTTCCGTCTCGGTGGTGATCTGGTGCTTTCCGTCGGTGTTCGGTGGTTTCGTCTGCATGTCGTCCCACCTCAGGCACGCCCACAGGATCTTCAGCTGCAGGGCGGCGCCTGACAGCGACTTTAGGTTGATCGTCCTGTACACCCAGCAAGTTTTGAACAATGGTCTCGAGCATGGGTACGGCCAAATGCAGTTGTTAGGCTTCGCCAATGGGTGATAGCCATACACTTGCATCCTGCCTGCGTTCCTCGCGAGCTTCCTCGTCTCGTGATGAGGCAGGACGAGCAGCGATGTGGTGCCCTTGCTCGAACGGAACGTCGAGACGGCCGGGTACTTGATCACCTGCCGCTTCTTCCGTTTGATGTCAAGTGCGATCGGTAGGCGTTTCAACGTAATCTTCCCCTCAGTCGATTGGGCCGAGTAGATTTTCGTAGTGCCATCCTCTGCCCGCTCGGCCTTCACGACCTTTTCTTCCCGTTTTATGCCAGTCCGGACGCTGCAGAACCTTCGATTCTGTCCTGCGCTGTACATGCTTGACTTGGCGTTCAGGGTTTTGATCATTTGACTAGTGCCGTTCGCAGTCGACGTCACGGTGACGACGTCGGTCGTGTTGGCGGTGGAGGTGACGCTCTTGACGACACCGTCTATTATGGTCTCACTGGTCGTGACGGTCGTCGTGGTGGAAACTGTACTAGTAATGGTAACTTCCTTCTTTTCGTTCCCACCGATTATCATCTCTTTTATGGCGTCCGGGGTCAACCCTTGCACGTCGATCTCCTCTTCAAGTTCAACTTTCGGTTTTTTCTTAGCCGGCGAGTTACTCAGCTCTTCTTTCACTTCGTTTTTGATTTCTTCCTTTACTTCCTCCTTCACAACTTCCTTAGATGGAACATACACCAATGGATCCTCTTCAAATTTAGGAGCCGTTAACAAGGCAGTTTGTAAATCCTGACAAATTTTTTCTTTGGTAGGTACCGTCACTTCCTTATCTCTGATCACCACAGGTAACTGAGGAGCTTTGAGTGTTTGCTCCAAGATCGAAGTCTTTTTAATTGAACTGTTTGCAATGGTGATTTGTAGATTAGGTACTTTCACTGAGGAATTAGTCGCTACATTCGCCTTCCTCAGTAAGCTCAAGAGATCTCTTCTGACTTTTACTCTTTGCATGCACAATGGAGAATAGCAACTATTTTCTATGGAGTTGTTGACGCTAGAGTTGCAACCCTTGACGTAGCACTGAAAGTCTTTAGCCAGTCTTGCGATTACAGTATATTGGGTACGCAGAGCATGTATTCTTTTCGCGATCGAATTAAGTATTTCCTTGGAGAAGGACTGAGAGGAGTTGGTCGGGAGTGTGACTTTGCCAGTCATCATATTGTTCAGCTGCTTGTCGATGCCTTCGTTGGAGGAATCCTCTTCCTCCACATCAACCATCTCTTCCTCATTCGGAAGGTCTTCCACTTTACTCTGGGCGATTTTGCGTTCTTCCAGAATCTTCAGCTGCAATCGTCTGGTCAGCAGATTGTCTAATTTGGTTCTTTTAGCTACTTTCGGGTATAAGATTCTACACGAGACCAAAGCTTTCGATACATCGATTTCTTCAAAATGCTTTGAAGGTTGCACAAATTCGATATCCTTTAACTTGTCAGTATCGGCAAGCTGTTGTCTATCAGATGTTAGAAATTTGTACAGGTGAGGTTCTAACGTGACGACTTTCGAACTGCCGCTGCTATCTTTGATTAGCACTACATATTTTTGTGGAGGAGCTGCGAGACCCAATGTACGCGAATCGACGTGCTGGAAATTCCTGGGAGTCCGTATCCACAACCATCCCCACCTGCCATGTATCCGGTATTCTTCGCCTTTCTGTTTCCATAGCTGATGCCTGAAACTCATCGTGTACTTGACGTACCCGGATATGATCATCCGGTTGCGCTCTTCCTCTTCTTCCCTTTCTTTTTTCTCCCTTTTTTCCATTTTCTTACGTTCCTCTCTCTCAGCCGCCGTGATCCTCAATAGCTTCACATGGCCCAACTGTTCATGCCACACATTAGCAAAGACGACTGGTTTGATGCAAGTCTGGAGCACGACTAGTACCCTGGCGAAATCCTTCGGCTGCTGGCAAGAGTTGACTATCGACAGCCAGTGCTTTCGCAGTAAATGCCAGTTGGGGTGCATGAAAGGTGCGGGGATCTGCTGCTCTAACTGTAGGATTGTGTGCTTGAGGGTGTTTATTAAAAGGGTCCGGGCGCCGCTCAACGCTCCCACCCATTTGAATTCCGAGGCGGGAGTGAGGGAGAATTTGTGGGATAGGTGGCGTTTCTTGTCTCGTTCTTCGTTTCTTTGCGGCTTGTTCAATGCAATGATGTTGGTGGTGAACTGGTTGACATATAGCTTGAAAGTGTTCTCCATTCCAAGTTTGAAAAGGTAGGTTCCGTTGGCCATTTGGGTGGACTTCAGTCGAGTCATTCGAGACTCGTCCTTCTCGATGTCTTCGCTCCGGATTACGAGGCTCTTCCGTTTGAGCTCGTCCAGGTTGATCGGTTTCGGGGGCCCGTTCTGTTTTATCTTCGTCTTATCAGAGTCGGACTCTTCCTTCTCGATGACATTCTTGCCATCAGAGTTCGCCTCCATCGTTGTCGTCACTACCTCGGTGCTCTCGACGACCATTGGTACGTCCTGCACGACCTCCTCGTGCAGCTTCGCCACCATGTCCTCGGCGTTTTGCCTCTCCTTCTCCTTGCGTTCCTCCTCTTGCTTCTGCTCTTGCTCTTTCAGGGTTTTGAGGATTGCGGCGTTCTCTGCGTCCAGGTAACTCTTCTTGTTGGCTCGGTACTGGTTCGTTAATTTCTCGGTCAGCTCCATCTGCCTAATGACCTCGTCTTTGTACTCTTGGAGCTCCCTGTATACTGTCGCTTCCATGTCCTTCAAGTCTAGCACCTTGAGGAGCTCCTCGAATTGAACTGGCGACGAGTAATAGCTGACGTCGCCATCTTGGCTCTCACTAAATAAAGGCAGAGAATAAAACATATAGTATATTATAAAACTGCTGAAAGGAACGGCGTCAAAACAAATTCTACACATCGTCCCGATGATTTACACTTACACGAATATCCTTCGGCACAAGAAGTAGTACTTCCTCCCATGCCTGTCGTACCCCAATGGTTCCTGCCTCGACAGCTGTCCCTGTTTCTCCAAGTCGAGGACGCAGTCGACTACGCCTGACACTTTATGCGACCGGCATATGCCGCACTGCCAGTCTTCCTCTGGCACATTAATCAGGGGGGGATCCACGCACTCCAAGTGGTAGACCGCCGGGCACGTCTCGCAGCAGAGCAGGTCGCCGAGCTTGTGGCACACCCGGCAGTGGTCGTCATAGTGCATCGGAACTGAAAAGATCGTCGGCGATATGTGATTAACCAAACCTAAGAGTAATAAAGTAACACAGAGGATGTAATTGCAAAGATGTAATTTTACAGTTGCCTGTATTACCTGCACACCTGAAAATTTTTTTATGGTACTTACTTATCCAAACATGCTTAAGAATATTTTCTTAAGCTGGATAAGATGTAATTGTGTAGCTATGTAAAGTATATATCACATTAAAGTATATCTGCAAAAAGAGCAAAGTAGTAGGAACGCATGCCGCAAGATACTGAAGGACAAATTGATTTTCAAGGGTTTGTTCAACTAGTTTTCAATTTCCTAATCAGATCTTAGTACTCAACGAGGTAAAAACCATGGTACAGCACAGATGCTCAACAAATATGATGATGGCTACATTCTAACATTGGTACTTGAAACGAAATTAAAGTTAAAATGTATGCAGAACCCTTTTCTACACCATATTGGATTTACTTTTGAAGCATGTTTAATATTTTTATAACCAACTGTTATAGTTCAGGAAAGTATGAAACTGCAATGGAACACATTTACTGAATCTTTAAGTGCCAAGTCCGTATCATACAAACAAGGGCATAACATAACAACATCATGATGTTATGATGTTGAAAAGTATCATGTTTGTATGCAAGCTAACGACAAGTGTGAATGTATTGGCAAGAGTCCAGAATTGCTGAAATGTTCGATTCGTATTTTAGACAAAGAGGATTGTAGATAAAAATTTAAATCAACTTTCATGAGGCATACATTTTGTTGTCTCTGTTTATGTTTATAAATGTTTATATATGAGCACATTTTATACAGTCTCCATTCCACAAAATCCAAGCTTTGGTGATTACATTAATAAGTCAATTTTACATAAGGCGAGATAAAACGATTACATAAGTCATTTTTATTGCATTAGAATTGTACACACAAACAAATCCCACAAATCTCATCAAACTAATGCCGAAACAAGATACGAACTAAATCCATAGATACTTTTGACTCACCTTCGCTGAGAAGATCTTCCCTGACCGGGTTTGTGATCAAGAACTGATCGGTCAAGAACTGCAGTACCTTGATCCGGTTTTCGAGAGTGGTAAAAGGATAATCGGTCATAGTCAGGATATCGAGGACCTTCTGATCATAATTCTTGTCGCTCTCGACGTACGCCCTCAGCACCTCCGGGTACGTAATGTAATCGATGAGGTACAATGAGATGTTGACGCTATCCTTCTGGTCCAACGGCCCGAAGTGTGTCTGCTGCGAGTCTTCCTCTCGGAGTAGCGCCTTCAGTAGCATGATGTGTACCTCGGCGAGCAGGCTGCTCTGGTCATCGCAGACGACGGCGGCGCAGAAATCTTCTAGGCGGAATGGCGATAAACGCACCAGGTTCCTGAAGTGCCTCAACACCTCATAGATGCTCACCACCTCCATGATCCTTTCGCGGGGCACCAGGAGATCGTCAGAGGACTTGGGAAGAGTGAGCGGCGGCAACTCCCTGTTCTGCAGCCAGAGCGGAGGCTCGGGCGTCGGGGCCCTGTTCATGTTGAGGTTCTTGCGCGGCGTGCCACTCATCGTGCTATAACTGCTGAGCGAGAAGTCGCTATCGCTGCTCGGGTCGCCGATCGAGCCCTCCGACTCGGTCTCAGATAGCCCGAGCTCGTCTTCGACATCGCTCTTGTTATCGCTCGAGTCGTCGCCGAAGTCCGAGCCATAGTGGTACTCGGACTCGTGGTACTCACTCTGTGACGCGCCATAGTTTCTCCGCTGGTAGGCCGAGCCGACGTACCCAGACTTCCTGGTGCGATGTGAAGAGCCATCCTTACCTCGTATCCGAGTACTGCTTCTCCTATTTGCCTCGCTATCTTGGGGGCTGGACGCCCTCGACGGCGTCGGGGTGCTCGCCTGCGAGTCCGGGGGGCCCTTGTAGTTGAGTAGGTATTTCGGTTTTTTGAGAAGGTGATATTGGAACTTCTTGTTTCTGTCGGGGACCTGGACCTTGGGGGGACGCCCCCTCTTCTTCAGGCCCCTCGTTGACATCTGGCCCGTTAACTGTCAATCACGCGCCGCTTAATATATACACGTGGTGTTACCGGAAAACAAACGTTTGTGTACAAATACGCGAACGTCAAAAAATCACTCGCACAACAGCGAACCGTCGGCCGAACTTCCCTTCGCCATACTGATCGGATCGGGTCACGTGACCGACAACGGGACGCTCGAAAATCGGGCTGCTCGCTGCCTCGTCGCCCGTTAACAGGCGCTCCGCTTCCCAGGGGCCGCTTGGGCGGGCGGGGGCCGAAAAATCGCACTACGACGCCAAGGAGGACACTCAGCGAACGCTCCCATTGGTCGATCCGATGGCCGCCATGACAACTTGCAAATATATTCTCGCTCACATCGAACCAGCACATAAACTCACTTATCCCGACTAGGTACGCGGCTCGCGATGCTCGATCAACTCGACGTGTCGGCGCCCGACGTATCAACGGGCAGTTGGGGCTCGGGAAAATCGATGGTTTCCCTGAAACGGCTTTCCCGTTCGGACGAAGCTTTTCCAACGGATGCGCCGGGATAAACATAGATGTCGCCACGGTGTGCGACTAGCCGATTCCGATCCGCCCGTGGGATCACGACGGGGATGCCGTCGAAAATCCTTCGGGAAATTTTCATGCATCGCAGTATATCCGATTATAGTAAAATGTCAATTATTTCGAAAAAGGGAGCGTTTCCGGTACGTACCGGAAGGAGAAGCGACGCCATGTCGGTGACGTCCGAGGCCAAGATGGCGACAGGGACATGGGCGCCTCGTCGGGGATGAAATAATCGCCACGAGTAAACTAAAAACCGAATATTTTTGAACTTTTGTCTTTGTTCGTTTTGGACTGAATGGGGGTGTTATTTACCTATTCTTGTTTAAAATATTTGCTGTGCTTGGACTTGCTACATAAAAACACAAACACAAATGTTCAAAATGCCTTTCTCTATGCCATACCATATATGAAATTCGTATCGATTAACTCGATGTTGGAGATGTCTGGGTCCAAAACAACGAAAATCGCAGGCTGAGATACGCTTAACCTTTGTGGTTAAATAATATTTTAACACCATTTAAAACACAGATACATACAAATGACATGTGAAGAGCAAAAAATGTTACAAAAGTATCAAACAAATGAGAATTTCAATCATAGAAGCTAAGGTGTCGTTAACACAACTGTTTATTGCAAAATAGGTGAAATCTTGACGATATGGACTCGAATGTTTAGAAAACTTGATTGATTCAGACGAAATTAGCTCGCAATGTAAATGTTTTACTTTTCTTCGCAGGCTGAATTGTCCATTAAGGCAATTCCAAAATGTATACGTTACCCAAAGTGCCTCACGACAATGGAACCATAAAAATCGAACAGAAAACAAATGAAATTAGAAATACGATTCGACATTACATTCTAAAACAACAAATAAAACTCGAAGAAATCTTACAGAAGTATTAAACAAGTAGCTCGACCATTGTAAGTCGTTTTATTGAGGCAAAACCTATGAAATGTATGAGTTCCAAGATATTTCAGGATAAAATGACAGCGCAGCAGACGAACGCCACTGTACGCGTGCTGTCGACGTGGTTGCGGTCGAAGGGGAGAGGCCGAGGTAACGACAAAAAAAAGGCCGCCAGAAAATCAAAAAGACAACTTAGAAGACAACTTGTCTCTCGAACCTTGCGATGAGGGCCCCCACGTCGATGTACCGCACGAGGCGGATAGTGCGCCACGACTTCCCCATCGAGCTCCCGAAATGCATGTACGCCTTGAAGAATATCCACTCGAAGAGGGACGGCACGTCGGGCGTGCGGGCGGCAGGAGAGGCGGCCGGGAACGTTTTCGAGAAGGTTAAGCGGTTTTTAAAGGTTTTACACGTTTAAGTTACTACTAGTGTGCTAACGGCTGCCCCCCTAACGCTTTCGCTCGCTAAAAACCCCGTCTACTCACCATTATTCCCGGCTGAACGGCTTGCATCGCCTAGGAGTTATCAATTTTTGCGAACAACTGTCAAATAACTAATGAAAACGGAGTGTGGAACTATTATTTGACTTTTCTTTGTCGCAAGATCGCCCGACTGCTGACCCGTCCTCCGGCCCCACGTTCCGTCTGGGATTCTCTGGCTGTTATTTCGGATTTCTCGTCTGTAATCGCTAATTAACGCTCCTTGGATAGTGCCTGCACGTTTTCTTGGTTAATTCTTTATTTTCGTTATAAGGTATATATAATCATCAACTCACATATTATACTCCATCGCGACTTTCCCTCTGAATACTGTGATTATGCCAAATTTTTCACCTAAAATAACTAATTAGAAGCCATTATGTATCTCCTTCATTAATTCTTGCATTTGGTGAAGATCATCTACACTTATAGACTAACCAACCTTAATATAACCTCAATATAACAAACTATTTTAACCCGCCTGAAAGTGGTTCAATTGTTATGGTTCCTTATGTCAGAGGTTAGAAGTATTTTATAATTATTTTACAACTCTTAACACCATCTACCATTATTAGCCCAACTTCGTTCGTTTATCTCATTTCCTTCTGTAATTTTCCATTCTTTTACAATTTCCTCCAAGCCAACTATCCCCCATTCCTTCTCTTTTCTAATTACCCCAATCTAGAATCGCCATAGACGTTTGTCTATGCTTTGACAGCTTTTTGTACGTTAATCCCACATAATTATTTAAGATTTCTCGTCCAGGATAACCAAGAGGTACCTGGTATGGCAGACCTGGAGGCTAAGCAGGAGGAAATACTGAGGCAGCTTGCCGATCTCAAACAGCAGATCCTCACCATCAAGTCTGATCTAGATATCACTGGAGGTACGACGCAGAAATGTCCCATAAGCGCACCGATTCCTTGTCGCTCTCAAAAGGTAATAGGATTGGAACATCGAATGCTGTTAGTATTTTTCTGTTCTATTTTCAGGCAACCGTAAATAACATGGACATTGTACTCAAAGCCAACCCTTCCACTGTACCATACTCTCTGGGAATAGTCCAGAAACTGCTGAAGGACACCGTAAGCTTCGTTTTCACTTTCCACCTGCACTCCACCGTCTCTTCGGTAAACGAACAAGTAAAAAATTTCGAAAGCTCTGTAACGAAGTTCCCAGCAAACCCGAACTTACCTACAGTTAATGTACGGCTAATCTGGAAGAATAGTAAGGAAATCGATCCTTGAAGAAAATACAATTTTACTCATTAAGAGTAATGCAATGAGATATTATAATTTATAGTGAAATAATCCAATTATATTTATGCTGACTTCATCAATTTTTCAGTCGGATCAAACCTCGAGCTCCTACTCTCGACTTACCCGATAGTCGGCGAGGTGAACCTCCTGCGGTACCTGTCCAGGACGATCCCTTGCCAGCTGAGTTACCCTGGGGCCGCGGATTCCTTTGCATCCGACTCGCTCTTGGACGTCATCTATTTACTGAAGGATTCTATGACCAAGACTGAAGTTACGTCACTCCTGCAGGAGCTCAACAAGTCCCTGGGGAAGGACACTTGGTTCCTTGGGAAGAAGAGCTATGGTATAGTCGACGTGGCCGCCTACTCTGCCATACGGCAGTGCTTCAGCAGGAGCGATCTCGGTGCAAACTTGAGTAAATGGCTTCAGAGATGCGAAAAGGCTTTTTAAACGTTGAGGTTTCTATTATGAATAAAGTGATGTTATTTTAAACCAGGCGTTATTTTTTTATTTAAATTTCGTATTTATTTAGGGACTGTTGAGTGGATATGCTAGTACTTGGAGCTCTTATTGGATCAAAACTTTCTCCGATCGGTTAAGACTTCTGAGGGCGAAGTAAGCTTGTATAAACTTGGTTTTATATTTTCACAGGTATAAGCTTTTTATCGACATTCAACTTAACCTCAAAAGAATATATTTACCTCGTTAACCTAACTCTAGTACAAAGTACAACTTTTATACTGTGCTATGCTGTAGCTGCACTGTTCAACACGCAATTCCCCAGGGAAGTACAAAATCAAATACATCTCGACCCAAAGTTCACTTATCCTATGTACTAGTCTTCAAACATGTCTCAACGTGCCCGCGTTGTAAATCTCTACAAAAACGTAAGTACTTGCACTTACAACTATTATAGTACTAAGGCTATGATTTTTATTTCAGTTATTGCACTTGGGTAGGGACTGGCCTAAGGGCTATGATGTGTTCAGGAAGAGGTTGCATAGTGCCTTTGCGAAGAACAAAGGCGAGACGGATCCCGAAAAGATAGAGAAAATGATTGCCCATGGCGAGTTTGTTCAAAAGGAGATCGAAGCATTGTACATGCTGAAGAAGTACCGGACGTTGAAGAGAAGGTATTACAATTGATATGCCCGCAAGAGTTAGACTGAGTGTGTAGAGATAAGTATAATATAAGTGAATTGTTACATGTTGGGAATATAATTTCAGAATAAGTAAGATTAAGTTTTCCACTTCTTCGGTGTGGTGCGATATGTTGAGTTTCTTTCGACCCTATTCGAGAGGCTCTACTTCAATTTTGATTAGTCTCAGTGGCCCGTTGTGACAATATGATGGATAAGTTAGTACACTAAAATAAATTACTTTAGTCTTAGGTGTAAAATATGTTAATTAGCAGGAACAGTTGGTACAAATATATTAATTTGGGAAATTTGTAAAACCGCGCGCCCAAATTACGGAGCGATAAGTTAAGGGACTTTAATTTCAATTTAGGACAAGCTGTACCTGTTTACTACAGGTTCTTTTGGTGTTCCGTGTTGTGTCCTGTCCTAGTAGCGAGGACTATAAGTGTTGTGTGAGGGAATCAGCCAGACGTCCCATGGATTTTCGCGTCGCGAGCATTCTTACATCCCAAATTTCGATATCCGATTCGAAATAAATACCATATAAGGTCGGTTCCGGTGCGTGTGCGAGCGAGCGGTGTGTAGCGTGTGTGCGCGGCTCGTCGTCCGAGACCCTCCCTCCGTTATCAGTCGGGCAGATAAGAGTTAATCCGTCGATTTACTCGCTCGTAATGAGTCACCGTCCTACCCTGTGACATCATCACAATCACCATCACAGCCAACATCAGAAAGAAACGAGACCGAAGACCGAACCCGACCACCTAAACATGGCGTCCGACGGCGAGGACGTTATAACCGACCAGGAGAAGGTGAGGATCGTCTCGGATTTCATCCTCCACTCGCCGCCGGGCGAGTTCAACGAGGTGTTCAACGACGTCCGCAAGCTGCTGAACAACGACGACCTGTTGAAGGAAGGAGCGAGTGAAGCATTCGCCCAGTACAACAAGGACCAGTTGACCCCCGTTCGTATCGAGGGTGCCGACCACCTAGTCCTCATCACCGAATACAACGACCTCGGCAACGGCCGATTCTTTGACCCGAGGAGCAGGCAGAGCTTCCGTTACGACCACCTGAGGAAAGAGGCGTCGGACTACCAGCCTTTCGCGCCCGACCCGGCTGCCGAGTCGTGGAGGCAGGCGCTCGATGTCGAGTTCGCGCACTACACACGCAACCACTATAAGGATGGCGTGTGCGGCGTTGTCGGTCGGAGCCAGGGCGGCGGAGTCGTCGTCCTGACGGCCTGCATCGAGGACCACCAGTTCCAGCCAAAGAACTTCTGGAACGGGCGGTGGCGGTCCGTCTGGTCCGTGTCGCTCAACGGCGGCCCGACGGCCGAGATCAAGGGCGTGCTCAAGGTGCAGGTACACTACTATGAGGAGGGCAACGTGCAGCTCGTCAGCACCAAGGAAATCAAGGAGACTGTTGCCGTACCAGCGGGCGAGCCGCTCCTCGCCGCCAAGGAAATCGTGCAGGTGATCGAGACCGCCGAGAACTCCTATCAGACGGCCATCTCGGAGAACTACCAGACCATGTCGGACACTACTTTCAAGGCGCTCAGACGCCTCCTGCCCGTCACACGTACGAAAATCGATTGGAACAAAATCGTCTCCTATAGCATCGGTAAAGAACTTAAAACGCAATGATTAGTGATTAGTAATATTTGAGTGGCTATTCTGCGCCTTCTTGTTGCTTAGAAATGTTTTGTAAATATTCGCCCAATATGTTGTTAAGTTTTCAGAGAGCAGGGATGGCCAATTTTAGAGTATTTACAGGGTGTTTGCGCGGGAGGGGCGACCAGTCTGATGTATGTGTCATCAGTCACATTCCGTTTAATCAATTAGAGGAATGAAGCATTCTCACTGTATCGATTGTACTACCATACTAATTATTTTGGTGTACTACCATACTAATTATTTTGGTTTATACATAAAATTGTATTTACTTTGACTGTACAAAAGCTCAAAAGTGAGTACTTGTAGTACCAAACTGTGCGCAGTGTTTGTAACGATAGGTGCAACAAGTCGAGTAAAAGAAAGTTGCAGCAAATGTGACTTCAAACTGTCACACTGCTGAATGTGACCGATAAAGAGTAACAGTTACTGTTGTCACTATTTTAGGGTTTATTTGCCATATTTTCCTAATGTATAGTAATTGCTGCATTCACCGGTCTCCTATCGTTAAATATTTGATGTTAATATATTATTTCTCAGAACAGTTCTTTTTTATTGCTGAGATGCAGTATCACGTTGCATATATTCCATTTCGGTTTTGGTACATTTAGTTGTATTAAACATTCACTTTGCTGTGTGCTGAAGATGCCAAAAAGGTATTAGTACAGGAGCATTCCATTGGATTCCAGAGGAAAATAGAAAAAAGAGAAAACTATATTAGTGTTGTATTTAAGACGTCATACTGACTTGCCAGTGTCTCCTGTGAAACACCCTGTAATATTATTAATATTTTTATTATTATATGAAAACGCATATTTGGATTTTATTCGGGTGAAAATAGGGAATTTCTCTCTTGCATCCAATTTTTCTATTTTTCGACAAGAGTTCTAATTTATTGTTGATTCTTTCTTTCCTTCTTAAATAATTCTAACGCATTTCGTGGAATAACCAGATGTACTTTTCTTGAGGATCTAAAGCAAGTGTTCATCGAAACTATTAATCCCTTAGATATATTTTTCAATTCATAACAGTTGAATTGTCCAAAAGTGATTTAGGGATGTGTTAACCCGCAAAATCGTGCACATTTTTAAATATTTATAGGAAGTTATAGAAACGATATTTTAATGTGAAATAATTTCATTTTATTTTATTATAACCGATTTATATAGAAATGGGCTGTCAGTGTCAATCATCCTTTTGATTCAATTTTGTTTTATCATTTACTTGAAGTATTATATAAATAAGTCATCAGTAATTCAAAGTATTTTTATTTAATTTATAATTATTGATAGTTAATAGGTATGAGTATCTATGTGTACTTTTGGGGTGACACGAATTTGTAATTTACAAGTGTTATTATTTTGTAGAATTCTTGACCAGGTAATGTAATTTCGCTTCTTCGAAAACAATTTAATAAATTGAACTTTTCTTGATACATTGCTATGTGTAATTTTTTATCTGTGATTGAGGCTCTTCGTACCAACATTATCTGATTCGACATTTCGCTTTTAATTGTGAGCCTCATTTATAAATTGGATTCCTACTATTTTAATTAGTTTTATAATTGTTTCTGTATATGTTTCTTTAAAAAAATTGATCCCTGTATGGTTTACGTGCAATAGTGAACCGACTCCTATGAATAACTTGACTCTTATAACGAGCCTGATTTTTACTAAAATTGTACAATTTTACATTGTTATTATTTCCAAAATATCTATCGTATCATTGAAAATGCCTCGAGGTGTTCAAGACCGTTTGAAGCTCTTGTAATTTAATCATGACTTCCGGGAAAAAGCCGAAGGACATTCCGTTTTATGGATGTCATTTCCATCACACTAACTTCTGCCCTTGGATTATTAAAGAAAATGAACTTTATAATTATGTATATGTCTTGTTAGAGTCGACCGTTGTATGGGTTATTTTTCAATAAAAAACTACACATATTTCTCTGTTGTATTACCTGAACGAGTCGAAACCTTAATTTTAATGATAAATTTTATTCAATGTCACAGACATTCGTTGATCTCCCTTATGCACTCATCGAAATCTATGAAGTTCCACAGGCGCTCCTCCGACCGTTTCAGATCTTCCAAGTTCGGCATCTGCGACAATTTGCACGGCAGCGGAGTCACGTGGAAAAATTTATGCTTCAACGCCTGAAAGGGACAAAAAACAGAAGATCAATCAATGTATATTTTACGTATTTAAATTTAAGTCTATCAGTACGAGGAGGTGAAAAATTTGTGGTGATATGTAGTGACAATTGAGATGAGTTAAAGGTAATTTAAAGCCCCATTGAGGGGAGAGAGATGAACCATCGAGGAAGGCGATACAGAAGTAAAGTTTCTTGAAAAATCTAAATCAGTTAAGTTTTTCACTTGTAGATAATCAGTTAGATATACTTTGTTTGCACGAGGTACAATCAGATCAGTTAAATACAGTTACTTGCAGAAGCAACAAAAACTAAGGTTGCTCAAATATTCCTTGCTGCTTTATTAAACTGAGATCAGTCATAGCACATTACTTGCTGAAGTTGCGTCTGTTAAAAGATGTCCATTAATTCAGTTTGTATCGAATATGACTGTTACTGATTGGCTGCTTACCTGTTTGGCTGATATTCGTTTAGCACCGTCATAGAGTAAAATATGGCTGATGAGATCGATGGTCACATCGTCAGCTTTGGGCAGAGTGACGTGCCAATTCTTTGGCGAGTTCGGAGAGAAGGCTATTTTATTATAGTCGGGCAGGCGAGTCAGTCCTGGCCAGTTCTCCTCCGTTGGGGTGCCCAGAGTGTTCAGTACGATGGCTAACTGTTCGATGTCACTGTCTCCCTGGGGAAATCGACAGTGTTATTAAAATATACACTTTTTATTGTGTTAGTTACTTCATAATTGAAAGCTGTGTATCTCCTTGTGATACCCAAAGGTATCACAAGTTTTTTTAAATCCTAATGAAAAAACTAATATAATATAAATATAATAATACTAATATAATATAAAGACTTATTTTAGTTTGTTGTAATAACTTCCTTCTACATGACCAAGAGACATGTAATCATTTCAAGACCTCCAAGCATTCTTTTCCAAAATGGCTGCACTCACCGCGAATAAAGGACGTCCGTTCAACAGTTCTGCAATGATGCAACCGACTGACCACATGTCTATCGACGGGGTGTAATCCCTCGCGCCGTACAGCAGTTCAGGCGCCCTGTACCACCTCGTCGCGACCTGGTGGGAGTACAAGCGCCTCTTGTCCCGATCGTAGATCCTGGCCAGACCGAAGTCTGCTATCTTCAGCAGCCCTTTCTCATCTATCAGCAGATTAGCGGGTTTCAGATCCTTAAACGTAACAAAGTCCAAGTAATCAGTATACGTAATCAGACCAGAAGGGCAGAATGATTGGAGTGAGCACTTACTGCAGCAAAATTAAACATTTGAAAAGTTTTAACTCATACAGAGAGTACCTAATGAATTGAAATGTTAATCAAGTGGCAGGCAAATGGATTGTTTGTTGGTGTATTCTATTTCTCTTGAGAGCGCCATTTTACTTATTGATCAATAATTTCTTCCAAATGTTCTTTCTCGTCACCGTAGGATTACCCTGTGCATGATGTGGTTCTGATGCATGTAGCTGACGCCGTTCAGGATCATCCTGGAGTACGTCTTGACCTGGGGTAGCCTGATGGCGATATCCGGGTGCTTCAGCAGATCCGCCAGGGACCACGGGAGGTACTCCATGACCAGTACCACCGAGCCACCGATCGCCGTCACCTCCAGAAGCTTGACGATCTGGAAAATAAGTCAGATTACCCTTTGTTACTAAGTACATACGGGTCACTCACGTTTTTGTTTTTCAGAACCCTCAACGAGCAGATCTCCCTGATGGTGTTTATGGGAATGCCCTGGTTGGGGTTGAACCCGATCTTCTTCATGGCGACCATCTTGTCCGTCCTCAAGTCGATGCCTTTGAACACGAAACCGTGAGCACCCTCCCCGGCTCTTCCCAGCAGCTTGTAATTGTTCATCTTGGCGAATTTCGAGGATCAGTTCTTTCCATTCAAAGGCGCGAATGGTGTTGACAGCGATGTTTCTATAGCAACGATAGGTAAACCTGACAAATTAGTAGACAGACGTTATTTCCATTAAAAAATATTATTGCGGGGTGATCAGTAGGTCGTAGATCAGATAGACTGAATATTGCAGTTTTTCACTAACTTAATTCAATCAATATAGCATCTTATACCAAATGCTTCATAGGCCATATATCGTCTCCATCTAATGTTCACAATAATTTGCATTATCAAGTTCAATTAGTAAATTAAATATTTTTTTATCAATTTTATATTTGTAATGATTGTCATCTCCAGATTCTGTATTTAATTGTAATTACCAATCTGAAAGTTAAAAACAAACTCATTAACTAAAGCTTTATTCTCAGTTTTAAGTGTATATACAATGGAGAGCCCCATTTGTAAATCTGTCCCATTAGTCTTGAAAGTAAATTACAGGTTTAAATAACAAACGACAGGTGATAAAAATGATGAAGACGCCGACGACCCTTCACATGGTCAGCTCCATTATGGCATTCACAATATCGTTCTGGTTATTCTTCAGCGCCTTGATCGCCTTCGCCCGACTCACATTCGCCTGAGACATGACCAACTCCACATCCTTGTCCTCCACTCCCGACTCGTCCACCTGCAATGATCGTCAAACCAAATTAAAAAGGTAAAATACAGTATGAACTAAGAAGCCCACCCATTCATTAGATGAATGTAAAAAAATGGCATTGGCCCTGTTTTTAATGGCACTTATCGAGCAAGTGCTCAAGAGTGTAATGGTTGGGGTAACTGGTACATTTTAAAAATACAACCAGTGACAGGTTGAAATGTAGATAAAGCTTGTCTTCTCGCCTCCACCAACAGAATTTGGGAATATAATTCACATTCTTGTTTGAAGCACAATTTCAACAAATTTTCCTAATTTCCTAATTCTCACCTCTTCGTCCTCGGACTCCTCAGCGATAGGTGCGACAGAGGTGGTGGTGTTGCCGGCTGCTCCGTCGCCTGCCGGATTGACGTCCTTGAACTTCTCGGCAGCGGCGACTTGCGCCTGCTGTGACAGATCTTCTATCTTCGCCTCGCCAAACACAATATAAGTGTCGCTGACGGGGTTCTTGAAAACGTCCGGTTTGTTGATCACGAACAGGATGTTCTTAGACTTCCTGATTGTCACTCTGCTGACGCCTTGTACCTGAAAATATGACGATAAGTAATCAATATGAAGCAATAAGTTTAAATTGTCTTATTTAGCTTAATTACATTAGTAAATTTTACTTTTAACGGAATAAACAATTGAAATTAATAATGTTATCAACAAGGAACCACTTCCCAGATGATAAATCTATTATTATCATTAATACATTAGGAGAAAGTGCTGCTGGATGCCCAATAATAAGCTCAAATCATATAAATTTACCTGTTTCAACCCCAACTTGGACATGATCTTCCTGGCCTTTTTCTCGCCCCGCGACTGCTTCGCCTTGGAGACCATGTCGATGGGCAAGCCTGCGGCGGCTGTGCCCGGGAAGGCGGTCGAGCCGGCATTGGCAGTGCCCGCGTCCTCCAGCTCGGGGATCTCCTCGTCAGAGTCGCTGTCGGTCGACGACTCGCTCTGCTCCGGCTTGGCTTCGGCCTTCGCCTCGGCCGCCGGCGGTTTCTCCACTTCGGTCATTTCTGGCATGTCGTTGCTTGCCTATTTGGAAACATTGCGCACATTATACGAGAGGTAAGGGTAAAGTACGAGGCGAGTCGGGGCGCAAGGGTGAAAGATCAGACTGCCAAGTGGTTAATCACTTGTGACTCAGATTAGTTATTTGCGAAACCTTGGTTGAGGTGTCATCACGATAGATATTAGCTAGTAATGCTAGGAAATGTTTATGAGTGGCCAATGGCGGCTTTTGCATTTCCATCAAATTAAATGGTGCTTACGAAGCATATCTGCTGAACGTCGCATCTCGCCATTTAGTGAATCAACGAACCGATTAATTCAATGGAAACCGTCGAGGATTGTCTAAATATTTTCAGATTACCTTGTTTTAAAAATAAGTAGCACTGCTACACCCCGCAAAAGCACGAAAGAATCACCGAACAAGGAACATAAACAAAGGTTGATTGTTGATCTGTGCACAAGAGTAGAGAGCGAGATAGGGGGGCTTTCGTGTGTTTCGTGTTCCCCAGTGATCGTTTCGTGCTTTGTGTGTTATGACCGTTGTAGTTTCGCGTTTTCCCGGTTTTTTTGCCTAATCTATTATGACGAATCAGGCCAAAAAAACATTCTCGTTCAACCCGAAGAGGCAGAATTCCTAACAACAACAGTGCTCGCTAAGGTGTCCCTTCAGGGCACCTATTCCTGAATGTGGGTAATCGTAATTACCTAGGGAAATTTTAAAATTACTGTTCCACCAATAAGCATAATTATTACCCAGGTGCTAGTTTGGTTAATTTATTTAATTGTTTCACTTCGTGTACATAACAATACTCTATGTGTATATTGAACGGGAAGAAGAAGAGTGACAACTTCTGCTTGTGAAAGGTTGCAATGGCGGTATTTTAGTTGTCTACAGTTACTTCGTTTGAAAGCGAGTAAGTACATGTTTCACACGTATTTGTAGCGTAGTGAGAGTAAGAAGTACTAATCGCCAGTCAGGTCAATTGCAGTCGCCGCATTCGCCTTTTTGGATCGATAAGATTACATTATATTAATGATATCCCCCGAAGAAATTCCTTCCGTTAAGCATTCCCATTGGTTGTTTTTTTTTTGATGCCCAAGCGATGGTTTTAAAACGAAACGAACGTAATGCCTGCTAGATAGAGCACGATTGTATTCTCGATTGTTGTACATGATCGTAAACGGGATAGTTTGCCTTTGTTAACTTGGGAGCTTCACTTAACATCTGAAATATGTCTGAATATTATTCAAAAGTAACGCTTTTGTCATCTCTCTTCCTCATTTTGTGAAAATCTGACACTTCTATGTTTCATAGCTGATAGGCGGAATGATCCAAAAGTGATCAGAGGTTGCTTTGTACAATAGCCTTCTTTTCTTGAAAATTCTGCATAGGTGAATCCCAGGAAGTAGGTCATGCTTATCGCAAACCAACCGTGATTTACTGTTGAAAAGGTTTTCAGCGAAAGTTAACATGTCACAAAGGAAGAAATTATTTTGTAAAGGTAGACGACTTTTCTGGTATACTTATAATGATGAAAATCAATTTAAAGATTCATCGGAATACTAATACGAATTTATCTTTTCATAACTACACGTAAATGAAAGACGAGAATGTATGCCGATTTTGCAATTAGTTCTAAACTTACTTTCTGATAAGCTAGAGACATAAAACTTTAAACATAGCACAGCACTGGGTTAAATGTAATATTAACTCTCTGGTTATCCATATTCTCACCTCAGAAGCTTTAATCGACCCCTCAGAAGCCTTTAAATTCTGAAAATACCTTCTATGTTTCAGTGATGGTTTCTGAGGCGGAAATAATAGAATTGGCGCTGAGCCGCATCTCTGAAATCAAGAAGGTCGCGAACGATGTGCCGAACATCGAGAGGTCTCTCAAGAACTTTAAAAAGAACAAGGGCAGCAACTTACTTGAATTGTTAGATTCCGTGGGCGCCTTCTTCAGTACACTCCAATCGCAAGCCACCGCCGCGCAGTCGGAGTACCAGGACAAGCTGGAGCAGTTCAAAAGCGTAAAAAAACAAGACGATGCCAACTCTGATTCTCAACTCAGATCCAAGAAAAAGGACAAGAAAAATAAGACAAAAGTGGAAAATGTCGAGAACGAGAAGGAAAAGTCGGTACCGGTCCAGGAAGAGGACAAAAGCGTACCTAAGATACGACTAGTGGATCTTAACAAATTGATAGATCCAAGCGTTAAGAAGTCTGTAACGTTTGATAACTCAGTGATAATCTTAACGAGTTCCGATGAGGAGAACTCCACGCCGAGGAAGGTGAAGGGACACAATGGCAAGCTGAAGTCTGCCATGAAGAAATCGCCAGTATCGTCTTCTGCCGTGAAACGTGGCAGGTCTTCCTCTGATGATGACGAAAGCAGCCATAAAAGAGCAAAGTTGGAGGAGACTGGGTCGTCATCAAAGAGATCCTCCACTAGGTTAAAGAAATTGGATGAGATTGCCGTTGAGAGAAAGCGATCATTGAAGATCATACTCAGCAGAACAAAGGATACAAATATGTATGAAACGAAAAAAGGAGACAATAGAACACCCGAGAACCAACAGGGATCCAAGAGCTCTAGCTCGTCTGATGAGAGTGAGACAACTTTAAACGAAACAAAGAAGTCCAAAGATGATAAAAAAGTCAAAACTTCATCCAAGAAGAGGGTCCTACCTGCCCGAAGACGCAAAGACGATATTACCTTGAAAGACATCCATTCGAGCTCCTCAGATGAAGAACTGTCCTCTTCCAATAAAGCCAAAGAAAACATCGTAAAACTGCCATCCACAGATTCTCATTATAGTAGCTTGTCAGATGAAGAGCCGACCCTGTTGACTCTGGAAAGGAGGAAGGAGAAGAGGGGTAAGGATAAGTCCGAGTTGCGCTTGAGTTTGTCTGACGAAGACTCCACGTTGGCTTCAAGTAAGACGAAGAACAGAGACAAACAAACTAAGACTATATCAAAGGACGATGAGAAGCTCAAGCAGAAGGTGTATATCCCTCTGCCTAAGGTCGAATGTGGTAAACTTAAGGAAATTTATATGAAGAAACAGGAGGAAAAGAAATTTAAACGGTGAGTTGAATTGAATATGCACCATTCTGCTATCCTCCCTACCCTTAAAATAAGCTGTCCATATTCTAGTCTATATAGTCAATTTTATGCTGCTGTACTACTTTTCTATTCTACTCATATATCTCAAACTATTGATGCTCATATCCATTTCTACTAATATCTCAATTAGGGTGCACCTTTACATTATATTCAAATGAACTAATCACTGACTATGCTATGGTTGTTAGGCTAACCAGCCTGAAGGATATCCTGAGGCCTTTCAGTCCGAGGCTGTCTAAATCTAAGAAGTCCTCCAAAATGAAGAAGAAGAAACAACAGCAGCAGCAGCAGCTTTCCGAAAAGGAAGAATCAGGGACCGAGACGGATGCCACCTCTGAAATGGAATTGCCTATTGTGGCCGTGGACAAGGAATTGCCAGATCACCACGAGATGGCAGCTGAGATCCTGATGGTGAGGTCGATTGAGTGAAATTGTGGCTTAAATTAACGTCGTTGATCGATTAGGATGTTGTGCAAGAAGACGATGACAAACAGGCCAATGAGAGAGACAAGGAAGACGAAAAGGTGCCGGAACCTGAACTTGCTAGAGAAGAACCTGCAAGTGTAACGTGTTAATTTTATTATTTTATCACCATCATTTTTACTTGTTAATTTGTTATTAGTTTTTGCCTATATGCCTCTTCTATTCCTTTTCAGTTTGACCTGTTTGGTTCTCTTTGTGTTGATTAATATCATACCATACTCTCCCGATGAGTGCCATTTTGTTATTTTCCATCTACCTGCATGCAATTTGAGAATCTTTGTTTAATACCAAGGGCTCTTATCCATTTAGCACATCCATAGTATATATTCATTGGAAATAGACTTGTCGCTTGTCCAAATTCCATTCGGTTTCTTGATTTGTCACGATCTTGGATTCGCCTCCAGGCTCTATTTTTTTGCTTCCACATTAAGTTCTTTATCAGGTCACAAATTCAGGCAATAAATAACAAACAAGTTCAGCACCTGGCATGATTCGAAAAGATGTACTAATAAACTTCCATTTCACGTATATGCTGCAGGTACTGAAGTGTTATTTGATGTCTTGTGTGTGCTGTTTAAACATAATGGTTGATTAATTATTTATCGTTTAGACTACTGAAGATGTATCTGAAGAACTCGAACAACCAGAGAAGGTATTTCACTGCAATCACTAAGTTCGATTCCTAATCACCACTTGATTAATTTTCAGTCCAGTAAGACGGTCGATGATGAAGTTCCCGAAAAAGAGATTTCCGAAAAGGAGAAGGTATAAAATTTAATTACAACACTTGTTCGACCTAATTGACACTTGTGCAAACTTTCAGCCAACCGAGGAGATTGTCGAGATGACGCCTGATGAAGAAAAAGTACGTTGCTCGGTTTATAATAGCTTTAACTTTGATCTCTCTTGATCAATTTACAGTCTTCAAACGTGACTGATAAAGAAAACTGTGAAGAGGCGCAATCTCAAACATGTAAGGAATCTGTTGTTTCTGAAGGCGTAAAGGTGTGTATATATTAAATGGAAATCTACATTTACAACTACATAAGTTATCTTCTAAGGACCAGACGAGCAAGGATCTGACGACTGAGGAGGATCAAGGGAAGGAGGTAGTGATTATTTAATTGGTCAAATCTAAATTAATAACTAATCTACTTTTACTCCTAAGGACCAGATGACTGAAAAGCCAACTGAAGCAGCACAACAGAAAGAGGTAATACAATTCATAAATTTTTTATCGTTTAAGGTGAAATTAACTTGAACATTTTATTTCTTTTTAGGCAACAGATGATGACATTACAGATATTGAAGAGGTAGTTTGGCAATTCGAGCCCGTTTAAGTTAATTACATTTGATATTTTAGGAGCTACTTGAAGAGGGCAACCCCGATGATATCGAAGAGCGAATGCGATTGGTAATATAATCTCAATTAATTAATCGGTCATATATTTTCATTGTTGTTTTTTTAGTTAACGGAGAGTCCCACTTTTTTGGGAAAAAAGCAGGTATGCCAATTAGCTAACTGAAATTTGTCTAGTTGAAGCAACCAGCAAGAATATCTACCCGACGAAATTGGATCGTTCCGTTTTTCATGTATACTTATAATTTAGCTTGTAACTGTTAGTTTTAACTAAAATTTAGACTGCATTTTGTATGTTACAGGGCAAATCTAGTGATGATGTGCTATGCGAAACTACTTCAGAGAAGGTAGAAATTAATTGGTTCTGTTAATTCAATCTAACTGATCCACTTTCAGGTATTAAAAGATGTCTGTGAGGAACCAGAAAAGGTGTGTACAGTACTTAAGATTTTTATCCTAGCTTTTAATGCTTGATAACTTTTAGTTACCCCCCGAGGACAAAGAGGTGAACGATGATGGAAATGAAAAAGAGGTATGTGTGATTGATTCAAGTATGATTGGTTATAAAACAAAGTCTTATTAGGAAACCGAGCAAACTGGAGAAGATAAAAGTGCAGAGAAGGTAAAAGTGCAATCTGAAATGAACTAATTACTAAATTGTGGATATTCTTTTAGAGTGGTGATGAATCTGTTTGTGAAGGTGTAAAAGAGGTGTGATATGTACACTTTAATTATTTGGGTGTAATAATGCATTTATCTTTTAGAACAATCGTGAGGAGTCTGGTAGCGAAGGTGATGACAACAAAGGGAAGGAGGTAAAGTGATGATCTTATTGCGAATTGAAAATATTATTTTATGCTGGTGTTTTAGAGCAGTGACGTAGATGATGTTGTTACGCTAGAGGACAGTGAGGATGTAAGTAATTTCGATCTTTATATAAAAAATATGTGATATTTTTCAATGGATTATATTAATTCAAGTAATATTTAATGGATCATTGGGTTCAAAGTAAACTATATTTTTAGGAAGCTGATAAGGGAGCCAATGGTGAAGCTGAAGAAGCGGTAAATCATCCAATACTTTAACTCACTTTATGTTAAATGCTTCCATTTTTAGTCCACTAAGACCAAAGTTGAGGAAAGTGGTTCAAACTCTGGGGACGAAGAGGTAAGAGAGTAATTAATTTCATTGTAGAATAGAATGTAATGTATTGCGTACCAGTTCATCTAAAACTACTCATTTCGATATCTACTATGCCTAAGTAATACAGTATTTGCCACAGTTCCCATATAAGACCCAAAATATCATTCGCATTAGGCACAGCTTCAGATACCCATTTGTATTTTGGATTCATTCGGATTATTATTTCTTTACTGTAGGACTCGAATTCTGCCAAGAAAAAGGCGTGGAAGAAGGATAAGCTGCTCACTGAGAAAATAGACAGCAGCGATTCCGAACGCGACTTCGTGACCAAGAATAAGGATAAAGGCGAAAAGGCCAACTCTAAGTAAGGCTTTCCTAAACGCCTCTCCATTCTTTACTTACACTTTGTAACATTCACAGGAAACCGAAAGGTAAGAGAAAACGGAAAATCATATCGGATTCCGATGAATCCGACAAGACGAAGAGCAAGTCAGATAGCGACGATGAGGAAAATAACAGTGCTGATAGTAGTGGCAGTGACAAACAAAAAAAAAAAAGGTAAGTCAAAGTGTTCATGTAATGTTGTGAGAACTAAACGGTCTTTTATGAAAGGAAATCCCGTACGAGGATAAAGCATGCTAAGGACAGCAGCAACAGCAGCAGTGAAGAGGGAGAAGTGTCAACCAGAAAACATATCAGAAAAGTAAAGTATCGTTCGAAAGGTGAAGTTAAATAACACTTTCGTGATGTTGATATATTCAGAATTATTCGCCGCGCATTTACTGGGAAATAATTTAGTAGGCTCTACCAATGAATGTTAGAAATCGATTCTGAATGGATTGAAACGTCGCACTCTACTAAATTTTAGTTGAAATCAGCTCAGAATTAGTTTGTAACATCTGTTGGGACTTTTACCTTTCGTTTTGGATAACCACAATAGTTAGGTTTAGAGATACATTTAATATCTTTATAATAAGTTAGTATTTTTGAGAAATTCAATTCGTTCCATTTCTGTATGATTTTTAATTTCGACTGTTCCCATTTGAGCTGTTCAAGAAAATATGTCTGTTTTTGATATAATTGCGTCTCATATTACTTGGCTAATTCATTATTCCTATAAGCAAAGAAGTTTTAAGAACAAAGAACAAGATTTATCGTATGTACTTGTACGTAGAGCCTGAATTGTATGTTTCGTTTTATATTTTTGAGGACGTATTCATAGGAAAATCGGTTTTATTTTATATTACAAGTACAGTATAATGCGGTTTGCATTGTGGTAACTGCTAATATAAGACATCATTTTATTTTTCTGTCTTAAAGTATGGAAATGTTGACCAGTCAAACTGCACATTTTTTATTGCGCAGCCGAAGTGGGAACAGCCGAAACGGGGCAGATTTTGACCAATAAAGCCATCATCAGTTTAATGATTTGTAATTTCGTGGATCGTGAACCTTGAATTGGTTTCCTAACTCAAACATAGCCTAGGTGCCCTTATTTAACGATATCCGCTGTTGAACTAGGATTGTAAACATTTTGTTTATTAGCCAGAGTATTTCCCAGCGTACACGGGTTCTACTTTTATTTTCTACGTTTTTATACGATTTAAGTCTATGTAATAAAAATGTGCCAGTACGACTTTTTGTTTTTGTTGAATATCCCCCGACAAAGATCGACTCGCGAGGGACTCATTTAAATACGATGTTGGTGGTGCAAGGGTTAACAGTATAATTGTTGTAGGTGCTTGATAGAGGTTCACTCTCTGAATCGACTTTAAAAGCAGAAAACGAGGAGAAACAACGTAAGGCTCGAATTGCAGAGAAACAGAAGAAAGTAAGAATGGACCGCCTCGAATCTACTGGTTGTAAAAATGTAAACTTTTTTTAGTACAATAACGTTTTCGAAGAGAAGGTGGACGTGAAAATAGACAAGCTTGTATTAGAGTATAGCGAAGATAAAAAAGACGAATTGCTAGCTATAGACACTAGGTTAGCTAGAAAGCTGAAGCCGCACCAAGCTAATGGTATCCGGTTCATGTGGGACGCTTGTTTTGAGTCGCTGGAAAGGGTGAAAACCTCTCCAGGCTCCGGATGTATCTTGGCGCATTGCATGGGCCTTGGGAAGACCTTGCAAGTAAGTTGCAGGCGTTCTCAGTAGTACTTCTTTATATGAAATCATTCTTTTAATTTTTCTTCAAGTAAATAAATTAATATACATTCCAGCTACTAATTGAATTCTAATTAATCTAAAATTGAACCCATCGCAACATTTACTACAATTTAATTCTCTTTTTCCATTTCTTAGGTAATCACTCTGATTCACATGCTGTTAACCAATAGTAAGAAAACCAAAGTCGAGAGGGTATTAGTGGTGTGTCCGGTGAACACCGTGCTCAACTGGAAGGCTGAGTTCAAAAAGTGGGTCCCGAAAGATACGCCCTTCGAAGTTTACGAATTCGTCTCCTGCAAGCAGAACTACGAGAAGCAGTACCGAATCAACGATTGGTTGACGGACGGAGGCGTCTTGATCATTGGGTACACAATGTTCAGGAGTTACAGCAACCCGAATAACAAAAGGATCACCAAGAAGATGAGAGAGATGTTCCAGAAGGCATTAGTCGATCCAGGTACTTATAGATTTGGTTATGTGAAGCCACAAGCTTGCTCTGCTAATTGTACTTGGACGTCTTAAAGCCACCGTAATGTGTGGAGTCGAGAATTATATGCATGGAAAATTCACCCAATGGATCCTCTTGAGCCCTTCTATATATTTGTAATCAATAATTTTGAGTTCCATTTTCTGAATCTCCCAGGCCCGGACTTGGTGGTCTGCGACGAGGGTCACCTCCTCAAGAACGAGAAGGCCCACATCAGTATCGCCATGAACCGGATAAAGACCGCCCGCAGGATCGTGCTAACGGGCACGCCATTGCAGAACAACCTAAAGGAGTACTGGTGCATGGTGCAGTTCATCAAACCGAACCTACTTGGCACGTACCGGGAGTACATGAACCGCTTCGTGAACCCGATCACCAACGGGCAGTATACGGACTCTACCCAGCAAGACATCGTGCTGATGAGGAAGAGGTCGCACGTGCTGCACAAGCTTCTCGACGGGGTCGTTCAGCGGAGGGACTACTCCGTGCTCGAGCCGTACCTGCCGCCGAAGTATGAGTACGTGGTGTTCATCAAGCTGTCCGAGGTGCAGGTCAAGCTCTACAAGCATTATATGGATAAGTAATTACTTTATTTAACGTCAATTTGATGGAATAAAATTTTGGAAGTTGGAAAAGGAAGGAGTTGGAAAAGGAATCATGAATTTTTAGTGTAAATATCTCATTGAGCTGTAATACCTGTCAGAAATATTATCAGCCTTTTAAAATATTCATTATGCCTTAAACAAATAATTCGAAGAATTAACGACCACTCTTTCTCCTCCTTTCAGCTACGCCCGTAAGGGCAACGCCGCCGGCACGGCCAAGGCCGCGTACCTCTTCAACGACTTCCAGCAGCTGCAGCGCATCTGCACGCACCCGCGGGTGCTGCTCGACAAGAGCCGCGAGCGCCGCGAGAAGGACTACGACGATGAGGATTCGGAGGGCTCGTTGAGGGACTTCATCGACGACGGCTCCGCCAGCGCCACGTCCTCTTCAGACTCGAACTCTGGCAGCGGCAGCGATGACGAAGAAGGCGACGATGAAGACAAGAAACCGAAGAGGAGGCAGAGGCAGCGGCAGAGGGTCACGAGGGCTCAGTCGGCGCAGAGTAAGTATCGTTGGACTAACAGTGGAAGTACGTCTGTTTGCACCTGTGGTAAGTGTGAACACAAATGTATTCACCGTAGTGAAGCTGTCCAAAGTTATTTGTATAATGATTCATCAGTAGTACGTGCCAAAATCGAGTATTCTTTATCATGAAGACGACTCGTCAAAAATAAAAACCAGTATATAAGGGATTTTTATTAGAAGGCTCAACATCAATGTTTCGTGACAAGTAAACATTACTATTATCTTCAGTCAGTCTGAGACTAGTCGTCAATCATCACCCCTCTCCTTTTAAATTACAGCGTCAAAGACTGAAACTAACTTCTCATTATAGAAGCTGAGAACGGCGAGGAGAGCGAGCCCGAGTCATCGATCGAAGAGCCGAAAGAGTGGTGGCAGGAGTATTGCGACGGCGACGAGCTCGACAACATCAACCTCAGCGGCAAGCTGAGCGTCCTTTTTCACATCCTGAAGGAGTGCGAGGAGATCGGTGACAAGGTGCTGATATTCTCGCAGTCCCTCTACACTTTAAACTGCATCGAGTATTTCCTCGAGAAGATAGACGCGGCGACGAGGGAAGGCGAGACGGACAAACTCGGCGGATTCAAGGGACACTGGACGTTAGGTCGGTGACATTGAGGGATGGTTTCAAATTAAATGGGATAGAGAAAAGTGTTAATAGGGATCAAAGGGCATGTAAATTAACAATTTTTGGTCATTATTAGCAGGAACAAAAAATATGTCAAGGATCGCATAGAAACGTAGTAGCAAACTGGTGCAAACAATAAGTCTTAAAAAAGAAAGAGAAAAGTAGAACACTAGCTAGTGTAATCTCAGTACAGTTACACCGTCACCTCTATATGTCATCACCTCTCTTCTATTTACTCCTTGCAGGTCTGGACTACTTTCGTTTGGACGGCTCGTCATCATGCGACAGTAGGGCCACTCGCTGCGACACCTTCAACAACCCTGACAACATCAGAGCGAGGTTATTCCTGATATCGACGAAAGCAGGAGGTCTCGGTATCAACCTCGTGGCCGCCAACAGGGTGATCATATTCGACGTGTCCTGGAATCCCTCGCACGACATCCAGAGCATCTATAGGGTATACAGGTTCGGGCAGAAGAAGCCGTGTTACATCTACCGGTTCGTCACGTACGGGACGATGGAGATGAAGGTCTACGAGAGACAGGTAGGGGTGCTGTCGGTGTTTGGCAGGATTTCTATTACCAATACACGTAGTTGCCCGTCACTATGTTACCACGTATTTTTGAATCGTTGTAGGTGACGAAACAGGCGATATCCAAGAGGGTGATAGACGAGCAGCAGATCGACCGCCACTACAACCAGAACGACCTGATGGAGTTGTACCAGTGCGATCTCGAGCCCAAAGAGCGGCCGACGCCGCTCGTGCCGAAAGACGTGCTCCTCGGCGAGATGCTGCAGTTCCACGACAAGGTGATCCACAAGTACCACATCCACCAGTCGCTGTTGGAGAACAAGGAGGCGGAGTGCCTGAACGAGGAGGAGCGGAAGAGCGCCTGGGATGAGTTCGAGAATGAGAAGGTCTTGAGGAAGACGTACACGAATTACGCGTCGAAATTAAACCAGGGCGCGCAACCGCATCTGATCCACGTCGCCATGATGAACATCGTGCGACAGGACAATCCGCAGTGGTCGATGGAGCAGATCAAGAGCGTCATCCCTGGGTTGGTGCAGCAGCTGCAGCTGCAGTTGGCCGAGAACAACATGGCGGTAAGTCGACCAAAGTTAAATAGTACCCTAATCGTTACTGATTCATTAAATATAAGATAAGGATATTACTCTACAAGGAGTATTGTGAATATATACTGTGCGTGGTGTTTGTAGATGGTGAAACTAATGAATAAAGACGCAAGATGTTATCATTTCAATTTTTGTTTAAGCTCTACTCGAGGATTCAACAAGAGTTATACAATATGCAGGTGGTAAAATTCCGAACCGCTTACAGGACACAGCAGAATTTGATTTCCCAGCAGAATTTGATTGCCCAGCAAAATTTAATCGCCCAGCAAACGAAACAGAATAATTCATTGGGGAATATGTTTGTCGATCCTGATCAACTTGTAGGGTAAGCATTATTTATCGTCAGTTATTGTCAAGTTTTGCTTTTAACCATTCGCTTGTTCAACATTATTGAAATCTTTCAAGGTACAGGTTCGTATTTGCAGTTTGTGCTGCAACAACGGTTGTAGTCTTAAGTGATGTCGCAACAAATTATAAAACAAGTTGTCTATACACATCTGGTATTACACAATATCAAATATTGAACATTTTTAATTTGTTTTAGACCATATGGGATGAACCAAGCCGGTCCAAGCGTGGCGGCGAACCGTGCTGGTCCGAGTGCGCAGAGACCAATAGGCTTGGCAGGAAATGATATCATCGAATTAAACGATTGATCATTGTAATTGTGAGACCGACGGTCTGGACGAAAGTGAATGCTTTTTTGTTTATATTATTTTTTTACGGAACGTTCGGGCGCCGACGTTATAGTGAACATTCACGATACCCGGTCGTTGGGATGTATTTGATCCATAAATGTTAGTGTTCTGTTAATGTGTACTATTTCTCAAATTCACATAATTACAATTAAATTAATGGAATAAAAATTAGTCACGTTTTATAAAAATGGTTAAAATTTAAGGTTCTCTTTGGTGTTCTGCCTCCTGTTGTATTCGTCGAGCATCGAAGAGACCTCCATCCTCTCCTCGGCTATGTGCTGGATGTTGGCCAGGAGGTCTGGGTAAGGGTTTATCGCCTTGACGAAATCCTTCTGGTCCAGCCGGTAGATCTCGGACGTTTCGACCGCTATCACCGATGCGATCCGGAAGGTGTCTTTTATCAGAAGCGCCACCTCCCCGAAGTGAGCCCCGTCTTCCAGGTGACACACCTGGTGGGAAATAGATTGTCTTTCGGTGGGAAGTCCAAGGATTATGTAAGAAATTTCTTATCTTATACTATGAAATTTGTTCCAGTGAAAATTCTGGAACAAACTTAAAGAAATCCCATTCACAATAGTATTGCTAATAACTCGGTACTACTATCACTTGATGTGACGCTAATGAGTGATTACTAGTATCCTTCGTGACGATCACGCCCGATTAAAATTATGCCAGAGTCTTTCTTGCTGTTGTTTAAGGTTTGTTCAGAGGATGACGATATAAAAATGTCAAAATTCGTTTTACGAGTTAGCCGTCTATATGATTGTTTAAATGGTGAATGTAAGTTGTTTAATTTGTGAAAATCATTCCTTAGAAATATCAACTTTTACCTCTTTTCCTGATTTGGTGTAAATGGCGACGGTCCCTGTGGAGATGAAGTACATGCTCGAACCGGGAGTGTTCGCCCTAATTATCACGTCGTTTACCAGGAAGATCTCGATCTTCAGACAAGAGATTATTCTCACCAGCAGGTTCAGGGGAAGGTTCCTGAAGAAAATGACATTCTCCACCAATTTCCTGCAAGCGTGCAAGTTCATCTCCTGGAAATGGAAATGGTTTGTAAATTTTTTCTGTTAGCAGGGGTGCAGATGTAGGAAATTCGAATGTGGCAAGGATATCAGGAGGATTACAAGGGCTCACCCTCGCAGGCCTGGAATGTAGAAGGAAGAATCTTCAGATGTTAACGGTTACCTGTCTCAATTGCTCCGATATCGTCGTCAGTATCTCCTCCTCCCTGAAGAACCTCCTTTGGAACTTGAACTCGTAATACCTCAGTATCTTATCACGCATGTACGTCGGCAACTGCTTGTGCCGCATGTACTCCATCAGCTGGCCCTCCATCTCGTTGTACTTGTAGGCGGATGAGCTCCTGCCAGTGTTTATTTCCAATATCATGGCTGGGGAACGGAGAGTTAATGGAAACGTCGAAACGGAGAGAAATGGGTTGATGGTACCTAGGACTTTTATGAAAAATATCGTCGCGACGTACCACACTACGATGATCATGAGTAGCTCAAACTCGTCGGCTGGCATGGCCCCGTACCCTGCGAGGGTCAGAAGGGAGGTCGCGTTGTACAAGGCGAACGCGTATGCGTCCAACATTGAACGCAACGGGTTAAGCGGGAACCTTATGGAATTAAATATTCAATCTAAAGTATTTGGTTTTGTATCTAAATGGAAGAAAATCCGGTCATAGAGGTAACCAACTTTAAATACACATCTTCCTCCACCATTTTTATGATCCTTTAAACAATGGTCACGATATGTATTTAGAGTTGCCTATCTTTATAGCCGGTGTTCGATGGCGTTTAGTTTGTCGCTAGAGTTGTAGAAGTTTTTTATTCAGACAGTAACTTTTCTAAATTACTTTTCTTCCCTCTCAGCGTTCATGGTTGCAGTACTTTTATCCGAACCAAACCACAACTGAGCTCTGTTTTTGACTCTTTTGTTGGTCGCTATGTTTGAACATGTAAAAATTGCGTTACCTGTATAATTCTGTTGTTTCCTCGTAGAAAAGCGGATGCGGCCGTTCCGTCCAGTACCTAATGTTCCACAAGATGAAGTATATCACGCAGGAAGATGTGTGCCAGAACAGTAGGGAGTAACAAAACACCAAACCTATCATGAAATTGTAGTAATTCACATCGTAGAACTGGAAAAATTTTTTATCTGACTTTTGACTTACCGAATGATTTCATGAGGCAAAATAAACTTTACTGGAAATTTGTCCTACTTAACCCCCAAAAAATTTCAACACTCCGTCACCTTTATGAAGTTTTTTATTTTTTAGAATCTCACTGGATTCATTGATAAGTTCCTTGGATAAATTTCTAGGAAGCTTAAATACTCTTAGTCACCTTCGTGACGGTGTGATTCCAAAAATATCACTGATTTTGTGAAAAATTTACAGGAAGAATGCTCCAAAACAAACTAGTTGCTTCCATGAGCTTTTTCATTTCTGGGAATATTACCCAAGAACAAACGGGTAACACTGTATGCCCAAGTTCGCCTATCAATATCAGATAATCAGAAACGCCACTAATGACACTTACGTTGGCTATCACTCTGGTGTGCACCGAGAAATTGTAGACCATCGCGAACTTAAGCAAGGAGAGTACCAGGTACGTCAGCAGCTGTTCGTTGTCGATACCGAACAGTTCCCAGCAACTGGGAATCGCAGCCGCCAGGTCTATCACAAAAGTACTCTTCAGGTACCTTCTGGGGACGAGCAAACGTTTAACGAGTCGCCGGACCTAACCGCTCTACACTTCTTACATGTTTATCTTCTTCAAGTCGAGAACGACCTCCTGAATCGGTTCGTCGTGGTACCCGGTGATCATGTTAATGAATATATTCATGCATTGGAACCCGTTCAGAGTAGCGTCCGCGTAGAAGAACACATTCCCCAGGCGGAACGCCTTCTCGTAATCGTACATCAGGTACCTGAACGGTATCAGCACGAGGTGTATGAATATCACGACCATCATTATTATCGACCAGTAGGTCCTGGAAGGGCGGAAGCGTTAGATTCGAGAGGAGACGGGGGTCTCGCGGGGACTCGCCTCGCTTTGCTGAAAGGGTGTATCGTACCCTTGTGGTGCTTGAGCTGTCTGGCCTGCTCCTTTGCGAGCGCGCCGAAGCTCCTCAGGTGGTGCGTGCAGAACTTGCTCTCGTGCGAGACGACGATCAGCCCCAGGAAGTAGTTCTTGACCTTCTTCAGGCACGAGGCGTTCGTAGTGACGATGAAGGAGTACTTGTCGGCGATATTCGTCAGGGTACAGTCGTGGCCGAACTTACCGAACTGTAAGGGACGAAGGGGACCGTTAGGGAGACGAGGGATGAGGACCGGAGCCACTTACGATCTTGGCTTCGTCGGTGAGATTCTTCCTGGCCATCCCGGACGGACGGAATCTCTTCACCATTTCGGTTCCGATGAAGGACAATGGCGATTGTTTGTCGGTGACCAAGGAAACAAAGACTCCAAGTCTGCTGTGATGGGAATCGCGGAATAAACACTATACGGGGGTAACGGTTAAAGTTATTGCACATGTAATGGATATAAGAAAATTTACCATTATTGCCTTCGTAGTAATCCGTTTTATTAACTAATTTGAATTGTAATGTATAGAAAAGTGGGGTAAGAAGGAAGATAATTTTTTTCTGAAAGAGTAGAAGTAGATGCAAAAAACGATGAGTGCAAATGATGATTTTGAAAATCGTAGTTACAAAACGCCATAAGTTTTTAGCGCATTGTTTGCTATTGTTCGAATCTTCACCGTCGAAGGAAAACACCGTTAGCACAACGTAAAACTAAATTTATTTATTCCACCCTCATATCCAACCCTTGCTCTCGAACGTCCTGAGGGCGAGCCTGCTCTTCTCCAACGCTAGGTCCGTGATAGCGTACTTGTCGATCCGTTTCCCGAAATCCATCGCCTTACCCTTCTTACCGAAGATCATCATCGACATGAATATCGTGTGGTTGAGCTGGCTCGGACCGGTCTCCCTTATCTCCTGCAGGAACTTGTCGTACTCGAACGGTCTCGTGTTGCAGCCGAACGATCTCAGCGTCTCGAGGAAGTGCTCGTGGTAGAACCTGAAACGAATACCTACGGTGGGATAGTTCTTGAGGAATCGCCATTGATTTTACAAGATCTGTTAGTGGGCTTTTTCTTGTAGTCCCGTTGTTGATACTCCCCCTTTTTCTTTGTGATTACATTATTTTAAGGATTAAAAGAAGAGCGTTGTTCATTTTATTCACCCTCTGTTGCCCCTCGCTCCACTACCAAAAAAAATCTTTAGCATTGCATTGGTTTTCTTGGAATCTGGCAAAATCGAATCGAATAAATAAAGTCTAATAAAAGTCTCAAACATAGTGGAGCGATGCCAACCTCTTCTACGGTGTTATATCCTATCACTACAGTACCTTGAAGGAGTGTATCCATTCTCACCTGAGTAATCTGTCGAGGTGCAACGTTATAACGGCTGGTTGTATGCTGGTAAATATCAAGAACAGCAGATCGTCTAAAGGACTGTGCACGTTGTACATTTGGAAATCCACGAACACATTCTTGACGAGCTCGCCGTTGGAATACTTCTGCATGGTGTTGTTCAACCACATATCGTTATGGACCAGCGTGGCGAACGGCTCCCTGCGTGGCATATCGAAAAGGTTCTTCCCCCCCTTTTTACTGTCTTCCATGTACTTCTTGAGTTTCTCCAGAGGTTTCTCCACGGACTTATCTTTTGTTAATAGACTAAAGAGGGTCTGTTCGGGCGGGCCGCCCTTGGGGCCGTCCTTCTTGTGTTCCGGTGGGGGACCGAATTTCTTGAGCCTCGAGGCGATCTCCTCGAACGTCTGAGGTTCTTTCAGCTTGAGGGCGAGAGGAGTGGCGTGGAGCGTGGCCAGGTCCCTCAGGACGACTTTCGCTTCCTCCAGGTTGAACCCGACGTGCCGATCAGCGTTGCAGAAGCCTGTAAAAATTAGATAGTCGTGGCGATGAAGTTCAAAGTTTCTTCTCAGCGGTCAATTCGACTATTCTCCAAGTAACCTAACCTCACCTTGAGTGCTTAGGTTTTCCAGCACGATCAGCGCGTCCTTATCGACGACGTCCTCCTCGCCGTTCCTCCGCAGGTTCCTCCTGCCGGCCAGCAGTTTCGGGAACATGTCGAACTCCTCCATCCCGTGCCTCCTCTGGAACTCCCTCAGGCGCGGCAGGATCACCTGGTAGAACGTCAGCTCGTTGGAGAAGTTCGCTGCGTTCAACTCCACCAGGAAATCCATCTCCTCGTGGATCGGCGGGAAGATCTTGGCGACCGCGCTCAGCTCCTCCTCCTTGCCCGACTCGTCGTCTCTGAGCCTCAGGACGAGGCCGAGCATCGTGCTCATGTAGTTCTCGCCCGGGGCCGTCAGGGCGGTCAGTTCTGAGCCGACGACGGTTCTGCCGAGGTTCTTGGACATCAGCTGCTCCAGGCCTTCTATCTTCGGCGCCTGCATCTCGAGAAGTTAGGTACTTTTGGGTGTTTGAGGTTCTGATAGGAGCACTTTTGGGCTCGGGATTAGATCAGGCGACGTTATATATGTGCTGGTGTGATTGTATTCAATTCAAATGAGAGGCACTCGATATGTAACAACGATGTTAATCTATGATGGAGATTACTGGTCGATTACAAGGTCGATATTAACTGATTCCATGCGGGTATTTATTTTAAATTTACTATTATGTGCTAATGACCATAGTGTAATGCTCGGTTATTAGAAAGGAAACGCTTGGAATGTTGGAATAGCTAAAGGATTTATTCCAAGTCCTGGTCGTACATGCGTGATCAGTTGCTACTCAGTTAGTCTACTGCTTTTTGTATTACAATTAAGATTTCTCTATTATTTTGAATTTTACACTAATTTCAATTATAAATATACTTTAATATGGTACACATTTCAATTTTTCATCTATGATTAAACTCTTACTACATTAAGTATTTTCTGTTGTTGATAAACACGCATTAAATGTTTCAGATTTTATAACCCATCGTCACTGCATTCCATTCACAAAAATTGTGTCTGAAACAATGCTGTTACTCTAATAAATAGGTATCTTATCGTTCAGTAAACAAAGATAGAATTGTTAAATTATTTAACGTAATCATCTATCTTTATTACGTACAATAGTATCGAAATGAAATGGGTTTTATCGTTGCACTTTAAAAGTTACGAAACGTGTAAATCGCGTGCGTTGCTTTTAAAATTGTTGTACGGCACGTTAGCATGCTTCATATATCTACTGTATGGTTCAAAAATACGACGAACCCATCGTCCTTCTTGACCGACTCCATTAGCTGCAGAGCATGTTTCATGTCGCCGACTATTTGAAACGCCCAGTAGGTCTCTTAACCAAACACGCAACGGTTATTCAACGGTAACACCCCTGATCTAATCTGAGCTACAATTATGTTTTTAAAACTCCCTCTCCTTTGCCACAAGCCTTCACTGTATACACAAGCGTTTGGCGCCGAGACAGTTCTTGGGAAGCATGAAACTTCCCCGCTTGCACGTCGACGACTGCAAATTGCTCCAAACCTGCTTGAGGCTCTGCGGGTGCACCGGCCTCTCCTCGACGTCCCCTAACACCTACCGCCTCACTTTCCTGTTGCTGTTAGCCGCGACTTGCGTCTTCGTGACCGTCTCCCACGATTACGCCTCCCTGATGAACTACGGCGTACTGCTGTGGACGTTCCGCGCCCCATGGACCTACCTGCTGTTGGCCAACGGGCTGCTGGCCATTTTGGGCGCGCAGTACTTCGGCCGGGCCCGGCGGTGGTGGCGCTTCTACCGGAGCCTCAGGCGCATGGGAAGCCGTTCCAGGCCGTTCGGTTACAAGTCACGGCTCAAGAGTTACCAAGCGTACGGTTGCTTCGTTACCATGTTCGTCGTCCAAACGATCTATAAGGGTTACTCTCAGTACTTGCATTACAAGAGGATGGGCCACCAGGACTTGGCGTTCGTGGCGGTCGTGGCCGTGATGGGTGCCTACGGGTGCTTGGTGAACTACTTTACGTTCCTGACGGCTTATTGCCTCAGGGAAAGGTTCGATGTCGTCACCGGGAAACTCGTTATCGGGAAGTACGGTGACATGTCCAGATTCCTGATCGCTTGTAACGAAGTGTGCGAATCCTTCGACTCCGTTTTGGGGATGAAGCTGTTCCTGAACGCTTTCGTGTGCGTCGCCGACGCGGTGCTGGTCATGGCGGGGACCGTCGTCACGAGGGTGCCGCCCACTTCGGTCCACGTCGGCCAACTGGCCGCCCAGATGGTAAGGTTAGAGCCTAGACCATTCGTATTTGGTCGCCCTCTTTCCGTCGGTCTGAACATACACGGTCCAACACGTACTCCTCCCTGTTCCAGGGCGTCCTGTTCATCGTGATCCTCGAGTGCGACGGCGCCGAGCGCTCCGGCAGGAAGTTCTGCGAGGCGTGCTACAAGCTCCTGGGGGAGCGTCCCGGGGCCCGGAACGAGCGACTCCTCTCCCTCGGGAGGGTGTCAGGGCGGCTCAGGCCGAAGCTCAGCGCCGGGGGTTTCTTCGTCGTCGACAGGTCCGTCGTGTTGTCGCTGTTGTACGCGTTCCTGACCTACGTGATCACCGTGTTCCAGATCAGCGGCGCGATGGCCGCGTGAGTTATAATGGTTACCAAGTGAATAATAATTATCGTAACTCACTACCCGTAAATTCGTGCAAACAATATTTGCTTTTTATGAATCGAGTGTCGGTTACTAATACCACAGGGTGCTTGGAAAGGTACGAATGGAGGATGGTCGTATAGGATTGTACTTATTTGTTACTGTCAGCTTCTGTATGTATGAACTTGTTGGTAACGTAATTAATTTTCGTAATAGTTCATTATTACTCATGGGTATAAGAATATGGGTTATTTATTTTTTGTTCAAACGTTATCTTGAATTTAAAATAATTGGGAAACTTTTAATCTTTTATCGATTGCTCGTGATTGATATTAGTAATAGTGAATGATTCACCTGACTATCATTTCGTAGTTTGTAAGTACTGCTCAGTGGCGGGGAAGACGCTGTGGGTAATTAATTAACAAAATTAATTGAATTATTGATTAAAGTAATTAATATATATATTTAATGCGAAGTAAAAATAATAATAAAGAACAGAAAACACTATGCTAGTAATTATGTAAGCGCAAATGCGAATCAATTTAACAATTCCTACACTCTATGCACCACATTAACTAATGTTTAACTGTAACTTATTGTAACGGTATCGAAGATACTTTCATTAAAATGCATCGTACAAACTGGTTTCAATTTAATTTGCGTGTACTACCATTATTAATAACTTAGTTTGTTTATGTTATACTTATGCAACACACAATACACAGTCGCTTTAATTTACAACCAAAGGGATGAAAGGTATAGCTGATACCGAGCGAGGGAGGTTTTAACTCTAAAAAAAGACCCGCTGGAAGTTGATTGGTAAGAATCAAAATTTACAAAAAATACGCTGGTATAAAGTTAAATTTTTGAGTTGGTAGGAGTAAACCATTAGGAATTAAGGAGGACCTCAAACCTCAAATAGTTGTTAGGTGTCTTTAAATAGGTGTCACAACTAATGAAATGCCACGAAACTCAACAAACTCAAAGTATGAAGGTAACAGTTGTAATTAATTATAATTAATTACCCTGTATTTATTGTCTTCTAGGAATAAACGAACAAATCCACTGACCTCTCTAATTTTTTCGTGTATAACTCCGATCGAGCTGCACCAGATGGCTCCACTTACAGCTCGGATTTCGGCATCGTTGGTTGCGCGCGCACCCTTCGACCAATCCGCGGGCCATTCGAATTCGGACAGCAGTCGTAGCCGAACGTAAATCCGTTCGTCGCGATTTTAAGGACGTCGACTTTTCGAGAGCGAGTCAGCACACGAAAAGTTTCTTGACCCGCCCTTGGATTTTTCGTTGTCGCCTCGTCACCTTGACGAAGCACATAAAAATTTTATTGTCGCGCAGTGTCTCCTCAAGAAGTGCGGGTCGGTCCAGAGGTTCAGTCTTCGGGATGGATCAGTTGGGGCTGCTGTTGCTGCTCCTCGGGATCAGGTGAGGGACAGAATTGGTCAATTACTGATGAAAAGGTTGGGATGTTTGGGTGATTTGTTCGCACGATGCGATGAGCGGGTAATTCGTATGTACGATTTAATAAATAATTTACTTTCTCTTTTCGCGAGGCGAATTGAAACGCCAGCGGCGGCGATGGTGCGCATTTCAGACTTAAACGGGATTTTATCGTGAGCTTAAATGCAAACTAAGTTTTGCGCAATCAATTGCATTTTATTCTATACACTTAACAGTACAAAACGCTAGTTGATGTACACTAAACACTAATGTATTCCGTCATAAACGCTATTTATATCGCGTGTAGTACTTATCCTTCTCACTAAGGTTCCTCACCGGCTTGTTCTTCGGGAGAATTATTATATGGAGTAAATTATTTAGTTCAGTGGTGGAGATTTGGGTGAACCCAATATTGACCTTCTAAAAATGCATCTATTGCTTTAAATTTATCTGTCTGATCGACAAATAAAACATCAGCGTGCACAGTACACCTTTACTTCCAACAAGAAAGGCCGGCGTCGGGTTCATGTATGCGCGTCGACGGTTGAGAAAAAAGAAAAAGAGTTCCTTTTTCTGAAACTCTTTGTAAGGACGAAAAGCTGCCCCTTTAAAGCGAACGGGCAGTTTAGTGAAATGTGAAGAGATTGTTGGAAGGGTATACGTCCAACGCTGTGTTTACTTGGACATAAATAAAATGAATATCCCATTAGCCTTTCTAATAAAACATGTGATGCTGTAAGCAAAATTACGTTACCTTGCAGGCCAGATTTTTGTTTGTTTGCAGTGATAAACGAGATATGCAGTAGTAAAAATATGACGAAAAACCCGGTACGTAACATTCATCATTTATATCTCTGACATTGCTATGATAACTCTCTCTGATTGATACTGGCATTCCCTAGTGTAAATTCCCCTTAACGTCGCACGTCATAAACATCGTAGTAGAGAGCTATAAAGATATATAGCCTGCCTTAAACCTATCGAATTGTATTTGTAAAATCCGAGATTCGAAAGATACCGATATCCCAAATCTCTACATGGCGCGTTATTTCCACGCTATTGTATTCCTGCTATGGACAAGTACCAGGGGAGTTCGTGCCATCCCAAGCTCTGGGGCACCCTGTGCGTGGTTGTGTGCGCCCTCGCCCTTACTGCGGGACTCTGCATTTACTTCATAAGGGACAGCTGGTCTAGGTGAGCAGGCCCAATGGTCCAAATCGTTCTACATCAAAGAATATACTCCTAAGTGATTAGCTTACTGAACGGACCTAAATTTGAACGAATGGGAGTGAATGATTGATCCCAAGGTAATAGGTGGATTAGTGACATTCCCAGTGTTATTTTTAACATATTTGTTACTTGTACACTATTGTGTAGTAATAGGTAATAATTCCTCATTACTCATTTCTATGTAACCTCAACACAAAGTGACATTTATTACCAGTAGATAATAATAACAATTGCCCATCATTCTTCCAGTTCGAGTTCGGCATCTTGGGTGTGGCGTTGGGAATGTGCTCAGAACGCCTGCCAGAAGGTCCAGATAACAAACGAGACGAGGGCGAACGCGCTCAGCCTGCCCGCTTGTAGGATGTTCTGTGCTACTCCTGCGGCGTTGTGGCCGTTACCCACGGGGAATGTCTCCTTAGGGAACCATCTGGCGCACATCAACATCAACAGCATCGACGTGGTCGGCTACCGGAGCGAGGGTCCATCTTCGCCACTCTTCAGGGCTGCCGCGAACGTTTTCATGGATACCATACTGGTGAGAATACAGTGATTGGTGGTCTAGAATTGGAATGAACCAATTATTTCCTTTTCAGGCGTATATTCCTTCGAAGAATTATCCCACTGGCGGTAAATCCCTCGTGGTGAACCTGGAGGTCGAAGACCAGAGCATCTCAAGACTTACTCTGGATACCGACGAGAGTTATTCCCTTAAAGTCAACGAGTCTTCAGATGGGAGGATCATGGCTCTGATCCAGGCTCAGAATTTTTTCGGAGCTAGGCACGGCCTGGAGACGCTTTCCCAGCTGATCATATTCGACGATCTTCGGCAAGAGGTGCAGATAGTAAGGTGAGGGATAAGTGTGAAAAGAGTCAGTGTGTAGTGTCGTTATCGATTCCAGGGATGTTTCCATCACGGACAGTCCGGCTTACCCGCACAGGGGTATCCTGTTGGATACGTCGAGGAATTACGTAACGGTCGATGCCATCAAACGTACGCTACGAGGCATGGGAGCGTCAAAATTGAACACCTTCCACTGGCACATAACGGACTCCCATAGTTTCCCTTACGTGTCCAAATCCAGGCCGGAACTGTCCGACTATGGGGCGTACTCTCCTAGCAAAATTTACGACCAAAGGTGAGTAAGAATTGTTCCAGGTTTATGGTTTATCCAGATTTTACAGAAAACAGAAAAACTAATAGCTACTTTCATTTAAGTACAAAATGACACAGTAGTACAGTAGTAGTCATCATCAGGTTGCTGAATGTGCATAACACATTATTTGTAGCTAATGGAGTCAATAATCAATCACCAACATTGTGCAGTAGGTAATAAGGGAGAAACGTGCGAAATAGCCACCAGCCCTCATAGATCCTAGTACTGGACGTGCAGGGGTACTAAGGGAGTGACGCGCAAAGCACCCGCCCAGCTACCATTAATTCAATACATTAGCACCGAGCGTGCAATGATGGAAAGGGAGAAACTAGCGCTGCTGGTGTCATTTATCCCAAAACGTGCGACGAGTACTGAGGGTTGTTAACTCATGTTTCTCCTAACAAAGTTTTCTTCTAATTCTTTTGAGTTTTCTCTTCGATTATAGAGCTATAGAAGAAGTGATAGAATACGCTACGGTACAGGGTGTCCGCGTGATACCGGAGTTCGACGCCCCGGCCCACGTGGGGGAGGGTTGGCAGAATACCGGATTGGTGACTTGTTTCAACTGGCAGCCCTGGCAGAACTACTGCGTCGAACCGCCTTGCGGACAGTTCGATCCGACCAAGGATGAACTCTACGATGTTCTGGCAGGTACGTTCGCAGCTGAAAACATTGATTTTCCTAACTGAAAACCATTTTAAATTCCAGACATCTACGGGGACATGCTGGAGCAGTTCCAGCCGGACGTGTTCCATATGGGCGGCGACGAGGTGAACTTCAACTGCTGGAACAGCACCTCAGAGATCGTCGACTGGATGAGGAATAAGTCTTGGGACCCTTCTCTGGAACGTTCCTTCATCAACCTCTGGAACCACTTCCAGGGCAGATCGCTCGAGAAGTTGTACGAGAAGGCAGGCAAGGAGATACCGGTGATAATGTGGACGAGCCATCTTACGCACAAGGAGTACCTCCTCGAGTCGCTCCCTAAGGACAAGTACATAATCCAGGTGTGGACGAAAGGGGACGACGAGCAAGTGACGAACCTCCTGGAGAATGGCTACAGGTTGATATTGAGTAACTACGACGCGCTCTACCTGGACTGCGGGTTCGGGGCGTGGGTCGCCGCGGGGAATAACTGGTGCTCCCCTTACATCGGATGGCAGGCGGTGTACGAGAATAAACCTTCGAAAATAGCAGGTAAAGATCAATCAGATCCTTCGATTACTATGGAGTGTGCGCCCATCTGTTCCCATTACGTGTTAACTGGCATATGCATGAATCTCGTTAGTACTTGATTGACTGTTCCAGGCAATCGGACTGCGCAGGTCGTGGGCGCCGAGGCTGCGCTGTGGGCGGAGCAGGTGGACTCCTCGGCGGTGGACAGCCGCCTCTGGCCGAGGGCGGCGGCCCTCGGCGAGGTGTTGTGGTTAGAGCCGACGACTGGATGGGAGGAGGCCGACGGGAGGATGCTCGCGCACCGGGAGAGGCTCGTCCTGATGGGCATCGGCGCGGACGCGCTGCAGCCCGAGTGGTGCGCCCAGAACGAGGAGCACTGCCGGATCGGGGCCGCCTTCAATCAGCCCTGAAACTGTTAGATGCCCTCCGTCCTAAATCCGTTTAAGGAGCCCTAAAGGGCTGAAAGTTCTGGTTAAAATTAAATACGTAGATCATCATTTAATCATTTTTATTATTATTTAATTATTAAAGTTTGGAAATATCGTCATTTCAATTTTCTTTCATTCATATCTCGGGAAGTATGCGTCGTAGGAAGAAAGAATTATATCCCTGGCATCGGGGAAGCTTCCGTTTTCGTTTGGCACCTAAATTTCGAAAATCTAAAATCGACCCATTTTGGCAAAAATTTCAAGGGGTATACCTTCCTATTTTTCAGCCTCAAAATACGAACTTTCGAATTCCCCGATAAAACTTGTAATATCTAAAGAAATATTAAAAAATACCTATAAATTTTTAGAATAAAAGAAACCAGAACGCATTTTTAAGGATGTTTAATGTGCCCCAGTTCTCATATACCCCTTAAACTTCTCAAGCGGGTTCAGTAGCTCCTGCAGATGCTTCAGTTTGATGTAATCCGACACCTTCTCCCCGATCATGTAGACGGGCGCTTGCGTGTTCCCAGAAGTAATCTTAGGTATAATCCCGGCGTCTGCTACCCTTAGGTTCCCGACTCCGTGTACTTGAAGCTTCGGATCGACGACAGACCTCCTCGGCGACGTCCCCATCGAAGTCGTCCCCGTCGGATGGTAGATGGTGGTCATCAGGTTCCTTATGACGCAGTACCAGTAGTCCCTGGACGCGTCCAAATCCCCGCAGTATCCGGCGACGTTCGAAATCGAGGCGTTCACGGCTCTGAACGCGTCGGTCTCCAGGAGCCTCAACCCGAACTGGACTCCCCGGTAGATGGTCTCCACGTCCTCCTCCTCGGTCAAGTATCTGTAGTTGATGTTGGGAAAGTCGATTATGGAATCGGATTGCAACGTGACGTCGCCGATGGATTTCGGGTGCAGCAGCACCACCAGTAGAAGGTAGTCTGTATACATGTTATAATTTTGAAGAAATTGTTCCCTAGCTTCCTGCTTCAGGTTGAACCCGTTGTTGGTGAAATTAAACCCAGGCATGACGGAGTTGATGAGTTGTATGTCTGGTATGGTCCCGTCAGATTTGACTGTGTTAATGAAACCTGTACCGTCCAGATAACCTGCTGAGGTATAAGGTCGGTGGTTGTGTAGGTACCGTCTGAGGTTTTCCACCAAGGATTGGTTAAATAGTGTTTGGTTGGTGTGGATACAGAAGCCAAGGAACATCAAGTGGTCTTGCAAATTTTTACCAACTGGAAGATCAGCTATGGTACTGACTCCGATCTTTTCGAGTTCTTTCTTGGGACCAATCCCGGATAGCATCAGGATTTGAGGTGAGTTAATGGCACCAGCTGACAATATGACTTCCTTGGTTGCCTTCGCGATGTACCTGCGACCGTTTCTTATGAACTCCACGCCGCTGGCGGTCTTGGTTGTGGTGTCGATCACCACTCTCTTGACTAAAGCGTTGATGGTGACGTTAAGGTTCCTACGCCTACCCCGGACCGGTTCTATAAAGGCCGTGTTTCCAGTCACCGCTCGGTTATAGCGTAAAGTAGACTGGGTCCTTGACGCTCCAATCTGCTTCCTCCCGTTATAATCCACCGTCTGGTAGCCCAACTCCTGCATGCCGTCCAGAAACATCTCGGTGACGAACGTGTCGTCGAAATATGAAACGTCCAATTCCCCTAAGGTGCTGTGGTAGCCCAAATCTCTGTTGGGGACGTGGGAGTTCTCGGATTTTACGAAGTAGGGGAGGACCTCCTCGTAGGACCAACCTTTGTTGCCGAGACGAGCCCACTCGTCGAAATCCGCCCTGTTGCCTCTGACCTGCATCTTCGCGTTCAGGACCGTGGAGCCGCCGAGGACTCGTCCCCTGGACGAGACGCAGCTGGAGTTGATCATAGCTGAAATAGGAAAAATGCGTCATAAAGGTGAGGACTATTTGGTGCAGCTGGAGAAGTTGATCATGGTCGATAAAAGAGAGAAACTGGATGGATTGGATCGTTTCTTACCGAGGCATGCTGATTGCTGGGGCGTCGACAGGTACCCCCAGTTCATGTCCGAATTCAACAGGGTCCTCTCGAGGCCCGGTATATTGCTGTAATCGGTCTGTTCTCCTCCAGATTCCAGCAACAGCACCTTCCACTTCTTAATCCCGGACAGTCTGTTCGCTATGACGGTTCCTGCCGCTCCTGCTCCGACCACAACGAAATCGAAGCTTCCATACTCTGGAAAAGTGATAGGGGTTTTTGGGTATTGGAAACTGTTGGAGTGGAAACTTTTCCTTACCGTAAGTGGTATTGTCGACGACGGTTGCCATCCTGGAGTTGTTGGTCGGTAGCACGTAGTTTTCGGTCATTTCCAGGTTTTCTTCGACCATTTGGTAGAAGGCGTCGAAGTTCAAACCATCCTGTTGGGCATACGTAGACGATATGAGAAATAAAATAGGTAACGTCGTCGATATCATACTTGGAAATGGTGAAAACTTTTAGTTCACCTTGGTTTTATTTTGAGTGAAGCCTTCGTTATCAGCGAGGACTAAAACTATTTTTAAGCATATGATTAAGTTTTACAATCAGGTAAATATTTTTTAAAGTGCTATACAGGAAGGTTATAAATAAGGTCACAAAATTTATACAGAAAGGTACTTACCATACTTCTACCATTAGTGCTTCAAAATCACACTTACCACAATTATAAATACAATCAATGATGTGCCATAACAAAGGCCAATACGCCGAGCTCTTGTAATAAACCTTTTAATAACTTTGTTGATTCAAAATATGATGCATCCATCCTGTAGTATGTGCATAGGATTAGGATAGGATAGAAGACTTGTATCTTAATTCAATGCACACCAGGTATCGTTTCATTTTTCATAATGCACACGCATAATGAATAAAGATAATTTAACGAATTGCACATTAACATTTACGAACTAATGGAAATGACGTCAACCTGGAATTTTCTCCGTCAAAGTAACTAGTAAAAGTAGTTTCATATGTGCTGTTGCAATCCTATGAATTACAGAAACGACAAGTACCTGATACGGGTAATTACTTAATAGATGGTAATGACAAACTAATAGAAAAATAAACTAATTATTACCACTGTAACTCGTTCAAATTAAACTCGGCTGGCATAAATTTAGATGTTATTAAAGTAACAAAGTGGGACTAGTTTCACGTAATTTAATTGTAGGTGAATTAGTTGGCAACAAATAGACACACTCTTACTTAATTAGTCAAAATACTACTGCAAAACCTCTAGTAATCTCTCGTGTAAAATGGCAGCTTGATTTTCGAATCTCTAGTTTTTAACCAATCAGGAAAATATGCCTAAGTCGCCATTATACGAAGACACGTAGACCCGAATCCCTCTTCTGAAAACTCTTCAGACTATTTGTTGTATACCAAATAAGACTAAACTGAAACTAAAAGTTCAATCTATTCCAGTGTTACATTTGTATGTATGTGTGTCTCTTGTCAGCGTGTGTCTCCATCGACGTCACTTCCCGGACGAGCCCCCAAATTGTAACGAACACGCACCGAATGAAGCTATTCTTGCGAAGTGCATGTGACAGACAAATTAATTTTTCAGTGTCTGTATAAAAAATATAGGAAGGTAAATAAATCAATTTCACGTTCACTACAAGTTATATTTAAATCGTATTTGAAGGTTAGTAGGCCATGAACTCTATACGTCATTAAGTTTCCTCTGACTAATCGCACCCCAAAATCCAGATGGCCCTGTTATGAGGTACCACGTTTATAACTTTTATGTGCTACATACATCTGTGCCCTTGTTTACAATCCGTCTTGTGCTGACATAACCTCAACAGTTCTACCCCTGGTGGCCTACTACCGATGAATATAGACGCATACAGAGTGTTTCTTTACGACCAGTAGCAAGGGTTTGGTGTGCTTCTAAATGTGTCTATACTCGTTACTACTACTATTAGGAACGTTTAAGGGTGGCTCCGTTTAATGAGGTCCGATGCGACCTCGGCGACCATCGTGATGGCGGCGACGGGGTGTCCGGCCAACGTGAAGGGGAAGACGCTCGCGTCGACGACCCTCAGTCCCTTCACGCCGAAGACTCTGCACTCCGAGTCGACGACAGCGCCCCTGGCGGGATCGGCGCCCATTTGGCACGTCCCGACCGGGTGGTAGATGTCCATGCTCATCTGCCTTATGGCGCAGTACCAGTACTCCCTCGACGGGAAGGCGAAGCCCCTGCAGGCCCGCATCGGATGACCCTGGAGCGTCGCCCCCATCCCCCGGAGCGCCTTCGTCTCGGCCAGCCTCAGCGACAACTGCACGGCCTCGTAGATGGTCCTGATGTCCCTGTCGTCGGGGTCGGAGAGGAACCTCGGGTCTATCACTGGGTAGTCGAAGGGGTCCGAGCTCGCCAGCCTGACGGTGCCTACCGATTGCGAGTGTAACGCCACCAGGTACAGGACGTACGTCTGGGTTCTGTCGACGTAGCGCCAGACGTCCTCGTAGGTCCGGTCGGTCAGCATGAACGCCCTCTGGGTGAAGTCGGTGGTGGCGTTCGCGGGGATGAACATGATCTCGAAGTCGGGGTAGCCGGTACCTTGAAATCAAACGAGAGAGGGTTTTAAAATTTGTCCCCGTGTCGTAGAAGACCTTCGAGTTTCGAAGGTGAGTAGAAAAATGGTTATGGTTATGGTAGATAAAGGACGCGATGAGCTCTAAAACTCACCTCTAGTGAACTGGGACTCGTAGAACGCGACCCCCTGGTTGTTCCCGGGCGCCGCGAGCGGGCCCCGGCCAGCGAGGAACTCTCGCACGTACTCCTCGAGCGGCCTCGTCGGTTCCGTGTAGTTCGTCCCGAAGTTCAACCCGTAGTAACACGCGTGGTCCATTAACGTGCTGCCAACCTCGAGGTCCTGGACCAGCGGGACGCCGACGGCCTCGAGGTGCGCCCTCGGGCCGATCCCGGACAGCATCAGCAGCTGCGGCGACTGGTAAGCACCTGCCGAGACTATCACCTCCTTGGAGGCGGAGGCGGAGTAGTACTTGCCGGAGTTGGTGAAGAGGACCCCGGTCGCCCTCTTGCCGGAGTCGAAGGTGATCCTGGTGACGTAGCTGCCGGTGAGGACGGTCAGGTTGGGTCGGTCGAGGGCCGGCAGGACGAACGCCTTGCCGGCGTCCTCGGTGCGGCCGTTCCTCGTGTTGATCTGAGCCGGCGAGGCGCCGAGACCCGTCCCAGAGTTGTAGTCGACGACGGGGATGCCGAGCTCGAGGTTCGCCTCGAGGAAGGCGTCCAGCTGCGGGCTCCTCGGCAGGTGGTACTCGACGTTCATCAGGCCGTCCTTGCCGTGGATCGGGTCGAACACCGGCGCCAGCGGGTCCCTGTGGTCGAACTTCTCGGTGCGCATGAAGTAGGGCAGGACGGCGTCGTAGGACCACCGCGCGTCGCCGACCCGGTGCGCCCACCTCTCGAAATCGATGCTCGAGCCCCTCGAGTACACGAGGCCGTTGATGAGGGTGGTCCCGCCGACGCCCCTGCCGCGGCCCAGAGCGCATCTGCGGCCCACCATGCCTGGGAGCAGAAAATAAAATTGTGACGCAGAATGGAGAAGTTATCTCTTTACGCGTCCCGGTTGTGCGCTGGTGCTGGGATTACAATGCGCTGAATCCAACGGAACGGTTCATGCGCAGTAGCAGCAGATTCATTACGCTCGCTTCCAATTCTATTAACAGTATCTTAAGGGTAATATCAGGAAAATAGAATCTGGTGCTCTTTTGAGATATAGAATAAGAAGGAAATTGTCTTTTCGGTACCAGGGTAGTGGTCATTATAGCCACTCCCTCTAAAAATATTTAATCTTTTACCTTTCAAGCTCCCACCACCGAGATGCCAATAAACGAAGTACCTAAACAAGCCGTGTCTTGAGGCGTACTCATGAACGCCCAATTGTATTTCGTGAATTCCACCTGGTAGTACATGTTGGGGATATCTGTGATGTTATCGCCGTAATCCCCAGCTTCTATCAGCAGGACCCTCCAATCGGGCCTCTCGGACAGTCTGTTGGCCACTAGGCTACCGGCGGCTCCGGCGCCGATTATTATGAAATCGAAAGTGCCAAAATCTGAAAAAAATTAATAAACAATTACGTACCTTAATTACACAATTAAGTAAATTTGCGACAACTCCCGAACTATTTAATCACGTAAAATGTACCCTTCTAGAAAATCTAAAGTTTCTAACGCTTGTTTCAGTAACACCCAGTCTAATGGAAAACAACGCGTGCCCCAAGAAGTCAGACCGTCCCTCCTTGATTGTCCGCCACTGTGTCGTATTATTGGCTGAGGAAAGTGCTACGCTATTATGGATTCAAAAGCAAAAAAGAACGTTTAATGAAATCGAAATAATTGCGCCGATTTCAAACGCACTTTAGGTGGTTTTGTGTTGCAATAGGTGAAAAACTGAAAGGTCGTTTTTGCCCATAGCGACTAAAAAATGGAAGTAAATTAGAACGCAGTAACGTAAAAGACGCCAATGGAAAATGGAGTGAGAGCAGGAGAGAAAGATTTTATTCACGGACAAGTAGAAGAAATATGCGCTTACGTACGCAACGAATTAGCTTAAAATGTGCACAATATTGCTTGAAATATGCATTTCAATCGTTTACAAAGGAGGAAAATGGAAAAACCACCGCTATACCTTCAAGAAAAATTTGAAAAAAATTACTGTGTCACGTTCAGGCAATAGTTCGGAAGGTGTACTTTACTATACTGGATCATGGTGTTATTTTGATGCAACGTTGTACAGTTAATGGTACAAGTTTGAATGGAAATGCCGGACATTTTCTCCATTAAAAAGCTATGGCATAAGGCCGTCAGACGACGTGAGCTAAAATAGTCCCATATCAGCCCCTTGAAATTACATTACCGTTTCCTTATTTTCTTATCAATTTTAGTTACTAAAGGGGAAGGAAACATATACTGTAATTAGTGTTACACACCTTTCACTTCTCCATCCAGATACGCCTGGTACTCCCTAGCGCTGGTCGGGAGTTGAACATTAAGCGCGTTCCTCTCCAGATCCGTTATTATGTTAGTCAGGAATTCCACCCTCTCGTCTCTTTCCCCGGGGAACCTGCGAGTTTAAACTCTTCACATGAACTACTTGCTGTGTAATACAATGCCTTACTTCGCCGAGTTGGAGACCGGCTCGAATCCCGTGCTACCCCACGGGAACCCTTTCTCCCCGGAACCCGGGAAAAAGTTCTCCATACCTCCTAAAGAATCCAATTTCCAGTTCCAATCGAATTGTTCCCCCCAATTCGGAAACCACGAATCGTCGGAGTTCCTTTGGGAATCCGCCGAGACGGTCGATAGTACGAGGGGTGTCAGCACCAGGAGGTTAAGCATGTCGAAGCACCTGGCGGTGGTAGTTCACTATCACTTTTGATCGCTACCGTTATCGAAATATGATTTTATAACGCGTATTCGAAAGGCAGTGGCGTGGCGACCAAAAAAACAGGAATTTTATCCGGGGAAGGAGAGACGTGAAAGTGAAATGTGATACGACAAATTTTTCTGACTGGATATTTTTATGAGGCCAAATGGGGAAGTTCGGAGAACTGGGCGTGGAATTTCACGGCAACTGTAGGGGTCGGGCAAGTCAAAACAAGCTCCCCCATGTCACTTGAAGGTCCAAATGTCCTAGATTCAAACGTTGATTATATTTTGGTCAAAAAGTTGCAATCGTGCCAGTCTATTTTACTTAAGAAGAAGAATCCCATAACACCACTGCATTCTATTAGAAAATTCCTATCATAACTTCAACCACGTTTTCAATAATAATTTTCTCACTACTTTTGGCTCCCAGTCATGGTCGAGTGTCCCCATTTAGGAATACAAGATCAATCAATACAGATTGTCATTCCTTGTACCGCACCAGCATTGCCTAGCACACCTATGACATGCTAGATTTCCTTATGGAGAATTTATGGAAACTCAAAAATCAGGGCCGTAAGGAATGAATTACACGTTTACGATGTCGTGAACTGAGGGGCGTAACACTAGATTAAGATTACAATCCCTTGGGCCTGAGGACTCTCTGCAGTCCCTAAAGATTGAAGGGGGTCTCGGGCCTGGTGAATCTCAGAAGTCTCTGGCCTGGAAGGTAGATGGTTCGGTTGGTACTTCTCTGCGAAGCCCCTAGATGGACCGAAGCAAAATGGCGGCCACGCACTGTTAACTGTACTAGGGAAGTCCATGTGAATTAAGGCCACAAAAGATTCAAAAAAACCCCTTCAATTGGTATTGAAGTTAGTATACTTGCATTTTCCACCACAACATTCTGGACCAAAATGGCGGCCTGAGATGAGTTTTGAGTTACACGATTTTACCCTCGTCTACGCCCGTGATTAATGCATTACTTGCACAAGTACAAGTATTTTCTTTTAGAAATTACAGAAACAGGAATGAGGTGAATGCGTTTCAATGGATTAATCTCAGTGAGGTTAATTTGCGGTCGGTCCCGTAAAGCGAACGATCTTTGATAATAAAACATCGGTATGACTGATTAACGAGGAAAAATCATTGAAAAATCGAGGTGTTCTTCTTTTAATACAACCAAAAATATGCACCAAAATAGGGCCAAAATATGCAGGCAATATGCTTGTGTGCAATGTGGGCAAGGTGCCCACAAATTTACTTTTCGCTTTGATAATGAGTATGTAAATGTACTTCTCACGTTTGGCTGTTTACATGACGCACCTTCGGGGATTCCCTTGCACCAACACTTGCGTGCGTTTCTTCTCCAAACAACCGCTGCTCGGAATTCCGTTTAAATCTAATTTACCGCTGATTTTTTTCAGGTACCTAAAAGTACCAGTCGTGCGTAAAAAAAAGGATCAAGTAGTTGAGTAATCGATAGGTCTTGATAATAGTTTTAATCTCGTAAAAGACATGTTTTTCCCTCGTTTCTGGAATTTACCGTACACATATCGTTTGCTGTTATCGAAAGTTATAATATGAATAATAAACATCGTCCTAGCCTTGGGTGGAGGCATGATTAGTAATTGCGCAATACCGTAAGTACTGATTTGTGATTAGAATGATTAATTGTTGGCGATAATAGAGCACAGAAGATATTATTGTAATTAAAACAAGCACATACAAACGAAATTTAATACAAAAATGTACGCATAAACGTTTAAGCAATCCCTAGATGGTATTATTATGGTATGGTCGAGTAGTTCCATTTTGAACGCATACAACATTTGTCACGTTGCGCGTAAGGTACTGCGCAACGAGGCAATGAAGTGAAGCCGTTTTAATGCGCACGCAGATCAAAAGTGATGATGATTTGAATGCAATAAACTTCCTTTAGATCATTATCGTCCATAGTCGTTCGCGTTCATAGTCCGAACGCCATCGCTAAAAGGAAGAAATAATCCCGAGACTGGTTCTTTGAAATCCGTATATTTATCGAGGCGCACATTCCGACCTCGTTAATACACTATTTTGTCGTTTTGATCGACGTATCTCTTTATTATAAAATCCGCGCGATAATCCCCGTGAACTCGTCCGTCTCTCGTGCTCTCAGCGGGCCAGGGGTTCGCACGAGAAGGAGAAGAAAAATAGTGGTAAAACCCGCGACGTGTCGATCGAAAAACCCGCAAGTCCCACATACTCATATATAAAGGCAGCGAAGACGAGAAGGATGAGTTTGTCTCATTCCTGCGGACTGTAAACGTAAGAGAAGAAAATGGGGAAGGTCTACGAGGGGATCCTAGCTGTTCTGCTTTTGGTTCATGTAGTTTACGCTGTGGTACATCACAATTACATACACAATAGGTTCGATGAGTTCACTGATGACGATTATAAGATAGTCTTCCCTAATGACGTTGAGGAGGACCAGGACACTTTGATGCTAGTCAATGTGGTAAGTTGGAATGTTTCAGGAACTAATTTGTATGTGCCTACCATTTTTGGTCTCAGCAATCTTAGTAGCAAAAGAATTTTTAGAGCCTTCTCAATGTTCTTGAACATTATTGACCATTCTTGAAGTATGGAACGTTTTATACTTGAAGAATCCATACTCCGACATGTCTCATATTTCTTTGAACACTCTTGGGTTATTTCGCCTTGTCTCTGATTTTGTTCGATTTTTTTTGGACAGGTTGTTAGTATTGAAGAACAAAATATCCTCATTTGGCATTAAATTGAACCCAAGTGAACCTTCAAACGATTCGAAATCTGGCGTGATAACATTTTTGAACTATGTTGTTGTTCCTTATCCAAAAGTTTATTTATAACAATCAACACCAATTAAGATACGACGTTACTTTTCGTTTTCAAGCTCTTCCGGCACGGGAACCGTACGGCGGACAGCCAGGCGGAACTGTACCCCAAGGATCCTTACTTGAACTACACTTACTTCCCCTACGGCCTCGGACAATTGACAAACGTAAGGAAATTCACAAGCAACCCGCTTACACATCATGATAATTCAATTATTTCCAGGCAGGTAAGAGGAGGGAGTACAACGTGGGAGTAGCCCTTCGTAACCGCTACAAGAAATTCCTGGGGGACTACTATTACCCTGAAATAGTAGAAGCGATCAGTACTGACTACAACAGAACCAAGATGTCCTTACAGCTGGTGCTGGCGGGATTGTTCCCGCCGAGGAAGGACGACATGTTCGCCGAGTTCACGTGGCAACCGGTTCCCTTTAATTACATGCCAAGGGCGGATGACAGGGTAAGAAATCAGGAGGAAAAGTCATGTGAACGTTATTGGACTTAGCTTATCCATCACAGGTCTGCAAAGAAAACACCATCATTCCCTTCAATCCCACCAGGAGGTGTCTTGGTACGCAAGACACTACAATACAAATCAAAACTTCACCATTGCTTGACCTCTTGATTTTCTCCTCCAGATCCTCTTGGGGGTGATGTGCCCGCGTTACCTGGAGCTGTACGATAGGCACACCAACTCCAGCAAGATGCAGGCGAAGTTCCGCATCTACCAAAGAGCGTTCGATTACATCGCGAGGAACAGCGGCGTGAACGTCCGCAGATTCCAGGACATCTACCAGATGTACTTCGGCATCTCCACCGAGACAGAGTACGGCCTACAGTTGCCGCAATGGCTGGACCAAGTGTGGCCCGACATGATCATCAAGCTGTCCATAGAGGAGTACTACGTAATCATGGGTATGTATTGGACTACGAGTTGTTTTCTGGTTTAAAGCTGTAGCTTCCAGGCACCAGCAACCTACGTAAGCTCGCCATCGGTTACTTCCTGAACCAGATCCTCGATAACGCCAGGAGCAAAATCGCCAGCAATCTGAAACTCGGGAGGAAGATCCACTTATACTCCGCGCACGAGAATAACGTGGCGCAGCTGCTGATCGCGCTCGGCGTCTTCGAGCCCCACATCCCGAACTACGGCGCCTACGCCATCATCGAGCTTCACAAGATCAAGAACCAGTACGGGTTCAAGATACTGTACGACAACTGGGAGGGCACGGGTCCGAAACAGTACACCATTCCCGGTTGCAGCAGCTTCTGTCCCATGGATAAGTTTATTTCGCTGATAGACGAGCACCTGCCGATCGACCAGAACCTGTGCGGGAATTGAAGGCTGATTAGAATATAGTTGAAGTGCCATTAATTTATTTATGAGTATTAATTAGAAGCAATAAAGTGCATCTTGTTGTTCATACATGCATGTTGCATACTTGGTTGCCTATCTTGTATTAGGGAACTGAGTCTTTACCCTTACATGTTCATTTTTTTTAAGTGAGGACCCCTTTTAAGGTTCTCCTATTACAATCCTTTTGCATATTTTGTGCGACACTGCTCGTGCTTAAAGTTACTGGCACTTAGAAAACATTTAACTTTCCATTAGATCATATCCAATTGTATGAACGTTTGAATGGTTATATTTTTTCCAAACAAGAGCAATAAGAGTAAGGACGTACCATTTGTTAGTGTGTTATTACCCAATAAATAAACTCGAATTCAATAGCAAATTTGCATCGCCATGAACGTCACCATTACAGCATGATTGCATTATGGTAATACTTTTTCTTTATTGTACCGTGGACGACCATAAATTTCATAACCGAATTCTTGTTTACAACCATGTGACAATACAGGGTGTTTAGAAGTTCAACCGACAAAAGAAATTTACAAGTACGCCGTATTAGAACATTGGCGGTGCCCTACAATCGAATTAATTAACAAAGTTTCAAGGCGTATGGTATATCCTTACACAAATGCATAAGTATCATTCAAACCTGCACTTTGGTCGTCCTTCTCTCCTGTAAAAAATAAAAACAAGCGACCACCATAAAATTTTATTAAAAAAAGATTTATGATTTTTTTTGTGCGTCGTACTTAGCACCTAATTTCTCCTCGACGGGACTAGCTCGGATGGGGGTAAACATAAGTCTCTCCGTAATACAAACGCGCCATCTCTCGCGAACAACACATAAGACAAAAAAGTTTCGCGGGTCCTCCGCGCGGCTGCGCGCTCAGTAGCTGATCCTGACCCTCCGGAACTCCTCCAGCTTCTCCTTTTTCGACGGGCACTTCCCCTCCAGCACCGAATAGGAGCCGTACTCGCACACCGGCAACCCGCAGTTCCCCTCCTGGACACAACTAAAAAAGAAAAAAAAAAATGATGGAACAGAAAGAAGGGTGGGATTTGGATCTGCGACTTTTGGTCTCTGACCCAATGAGAGTTAGTGGGAAACTTAGTCAAATTTTTACAGCCCTTAAAACCAATCAATTTAATCTTGTTTACGATGTACACTTGTTTGTAGTTCGGACGCCATTATTATTTCTGTGAATCCGTGAAGGAGGCTTTAGAATTGAAGAAGAGGGAGATCGTTAAAATACATTTTAGTCTTTCGTTCTCGCTTCTACACGAGTCTTTAAAACGTGTCAAGACGTTTCGAAAGCTACCAAGAAACCAACGTGTCTAAGGTTTCCTCGAGGACCGAGATTTTTCTCCCTCTCGATGTTTGTGTTGGCTTGTACACATTTCTATGCGGGGCGCGCCCTATTCTCGTATTGTACGCATAAACAATGGCCGCCATTCAGACGGTCCGAGTAAATAAATAATCGCACGCGAGTATAAACGAGGGGAGAGAAGTAGGCGTGGAAATTACATTCTGTCCGTCATGCCGAAGTGCTCCTTTCCCTTCTTCAGCTGCACGCAGTCCTCGGCGTCCTCCTCGCAGTCGCAGCTGCACTTGTGGCTGATCGTCATCGAGCGGCGGAACTCCTTCGGGCAGTTACACCTACAAAGGAAGAAAGGAAGATTCCGTGAGATTTCTGGATTTTACATACAGCAAAGTAAATATTTCCAGTCAATTTTAAACGCTATAAAGTATCTGGAATAAAAATTACTGGTTCTTCCAGAACGTTTATCCTGAAGAGCACTTTACTCTTGAGAACATTTTGGAACTTGTACTTCATATGAGAAAATTGTACTGATAGAGCAATTACCTCTGTGTTTTAAGGGGGACGGTCCCGGGGAACACGCTCGTGGATTTGTACGCCAGATCCTCCCTTTCCGAAGACTGCTGTCCCGGATCGAATTCCCTCCTCTCCCTGCACTCGCACTCGGTGTGGTTGTAAAACGCCAGCTTTTCCACTTTCGTCTCGGAAAACTCCAGCGACTGCGTCTGAAAACCGGGAAAGGACCGTCAAAATCGAAAAGAACCCGCCAGAGGGCGACACCGTGGAGAAATTTTTCTCAAATTCCACCGTCGCCTGTGTATCCCGATTGTCTTTCATCCCGGGAGCGTTCTGTTTATTTGCGCGAGGAAAACTCCGCGCCTTCCGGGTCACTGGGGCGTTCTAGAAACGTCCACTAATTCAATTTGAACGGTAACCGTAAACGTTAATGGACCGGTTACGAAATTACGGGCGTCCAATAAAATTTTTCGCCGAGACGTTCAAATATTTAGCGTGGCGGCGCGTTTTTTTACTTTTTTTAAACGATCAGGTTATGAAATTGTGTACCCAGCGTAAAAGTTTCATGAGCAAGAGCGGCCAAAGTTGTAAAGAATATTCCAAGGGTAGTAGTTACATCGAAGAGGGCCTGGGCCAAGCGGGAATTTGGTTCCGATGTACAAGGGCCACTTTGAGGGTTTTTGTGAGAAAATTAACTTCATAACGGTGTTACATGAAAGTGGACATGTTTATACTGTTTAAGATGTTCCCAGATTTGGAGAGAATGTACAATCCTTCCAATGACAGAAGGTCCCATCAGACTCTAATAACATACGCAAATAAATTCGTAATAAAATTGGGATTATTAAAAAGTAAATGACCAATGAACAAAATTCAGTCATATTTGGCAGCAGGAAACGTCTCTCTTCCGTTTCTGATTGAAATTGAGAAAATGAAATTTTTGGAGTTTTTGAAAAAAAATCGGTAAAATTTTCCCTTCTAGAGGTTTTGGGGGAAAAACCTTCATTTTTCCTACCCACAAAAGTGGCTATTTTGCGACAAAACAATATTTTCCCTCCCTCAAGATATTACAAAATCTACATATTTTGGGCAATAACGACAAAATAACATCGCATTACTTTTAGCTTACTTTTTACACGTCTATTTGAGGAGATACACGAGGCGACTGTCGTGCCAACTCCCCGCATGTTTCCTGGAACTATTTATATAGAAAGATTAAAATGAATGTTTATGCAATTTATTTGATCTCTCTTGACCCACCTACCACCGCGTTCACTCGACGCTTATTAATAGAAGAAAAAATTTATAATACGGAGTGCACGTCTAAAAATACCCGGTGAATCATCTAAGCATACAAGTGGAGTACATCATCAAAAAATTGACCATCAGAGAAAAGGGCGATTACTCCAAAGACTCCTAGTTTCTTGGGGTGGCATTAAATTTATTTGATTCAAAAAATATAGCGTGCGTTTTATAAAATGAAATTTTCTCTAACGGTCGTTTTGGATTAGATGCAATAATAGCTTTCTCTCGGTACCATGGAGATTGTAAGTTTTTGGGAACGAGCGCCTCGTTAAATTAAACGAGGCGCGCACTGTGAACGTACGGTTTCTACACATATGATAACCTTCACCGACTTAATGAGTCTTCCTAAATACGAAAAAAATGAAAAAGAGTGACACAAGACAAAAATAATGTGGGCGGCAGAACGCTAAACAACACGCCGACCGACCGCTAATATTATTCACTCACTGTCGTTCTTTTCGACGACGTGCGTGGAAACTGTGGGAGCGGCGTTTTTAAAATTTTTCCCAAAGGTTATCTCGATCTTGATGGAAACGAGATGCCTACGAGGCTGTCTGAGCGAACCGAAAGTCGAGAAGATTGTCAATTAAGTTTCCTACAGTTTCGATTTCAACGGTACCAACATTTTTATACCGACTATAATGGAATCGTAGAACTTTTCCGGTTAGAAAGTTCCAGTTCATGGAAATAGCTCAAAACCTAGTCAAAATTTGATAAACCATGAATGTTTACAGAACGTAGAATAGAGGCAGAACACAACCACGATTTCGAACTGCATAACCGAACTCGGCAGCGCCATCTATGGCAATTCACCTGCAACTATTCATAGAGCATGCGCGCCGTAGATAGTTGCGCAGGAGTTAATAAATTGCGTGGAATTATGAATTAATCGGCAGTAATCGGAATCGAATTACAAACTAATGTCGAGGTAAGTACGTGTCCCTTGAGGCGGACAGCGGACCACCCTCGGCGATTCCGCCCACGATGCGTACGATACCGGACGCAGTGTTCTCGTCCAGTGCCCGAGATGGATAAATCTTAACATCCAAATGAGTCATGTTCGTACAAACAGTTCCCCTTTTGATACAACTCTATAAACAAGAACGAAAGACGGTTTTCTTCGCCTCCGCCGGTAAAAATATCATAAAAATCCGCTCTTCCGCCAGCTCGTGACGGTTTTATCTCCATTCGCTCGTTAATTTCCCTCTTTTTCGACCGAAAAAAAATAATCCGATCGTCACGAATGGCATTTCGAGGGAAAACGCTGGAAGAACAACCGGGGAATAATAGCTTTGTTCGCATGGAATCGATGATAGTCAATGGATCGACAGGGGAGGAGAATTTTTGAAAATTTTCTAGTGATTTCGAAAATTCAACCTTTTCGATAACAAACGTTCTGTTCAATATCTTCAAAGTGTCGATAAAAGTTCTAAAAAATTGATTCCCCATTCAGTTGCTAGTCGATTACTACTACTACTACTACTCTAAAACGTGTAACTCCTTACACCACACTTACGCTCGAACGAACCAAAAAATTCAAGTGGCCCCGACAAAACGACCACCCTCAAAGATAAGTACCATCGTTACTCAGTACCCCACTTACGTAGAAGTAGAGGTGCACCAGCACCCTGGACTTGTACTGGCACCTGGTGTTCCTCTTGCAGCAGCCGGTGTCCTCTGCGCACCTGTGCAATACCGTGCAGTGCGGCGTGTACGTCTTCGTCGGGTCCGGGTGTTCCTGCTGCACGGGGATCACCTTCGGGGAGGGCCGCTGGCACTTCGATTGGTCGAAGACGCGCGCGTAGTGCTCCAGCGCGTACCTCTGCGTCTGCTCTGGAACAGGACGGGAATGATCTCAGAGTATTCAAGAGTATGTTCCTTGGCGAGGTGATTAGGACGGTTGGGTCGCGATTTGTGAATTGTCGCTCCCAAAATGTAGGCAAAAATAGTATTTTTGACGGTGCAAAAGGACGGGAACTAAAATTATATTGCCTTAAATAATAATCCTTAATTACGATCTGCGCAGTCGCTAGTTTCAATAGATTTCGTATAATGGCGATTCAGACATATTTTTCTGATTGGCTAAAATCTGGGGATTTCAAAATGGAGTTAGCGGCAAGGACGGCCATACATCTTGAATCTTGAAGTTTGAAATACAGAAAAGACGTTTGGGTAAGTAAGCACCATAAAAGAATTTACCGGATAGGTGACATATGTGGAGACATGTCGTGCCTCTTAAGGCTCTAAAAGTATTAAATTCGATAAAAAACAATGTTACTTCAGGACGTCGTTTTAATTATCATTGTGATTATGGCGAATTCCGCCGGCGGGCAAATCAAGTATTAATCCTCCTCATTGTCGTTAAACTCGTTATTTAAACGTCCCGACCTGACATTTCCCGAAAGGTCCATTGTTTATTTTACGGATTAATTAAGTAAAAGGTCAGTTTCGATGAAATTCCACGTTTCCTTCGCTTTTCCGTGGGTCCAATCCGCGAAACGAAGTGAAAGCAAGCAAGCGCAACAAACTATCGACGTAAAGTATGCATGACTGACGCGTTGTTTGTGCGTACACATCTTTAAGCTTTTAACCTAGTGGCGCGTTACGCAAGTCATAACGTTTAATTCGTCGTGGTGAAGATGTAATGCAAATGCAAGCGGTTTTCGTGAAATTTTATCTCAATTACAGTATAACAAACATTCGCTTAACGTTCGTTACGTGGTGATTTAAGAGTACCGTGAACTTGAACTTAAGCCGTATCGCTTTTGGGACTTTCACTGCGCAATCGGTGGAGGAGAGAAAATTTTTCACCGAACTTCCACTTTTACGATATTGATATTTGTAATTTTACACTTGTTATGACTGGCTTAATATTTACATTTCACTCGTATTTACTCACTCATACCCGTGCACGTTGCGAGGATGTAAACCTCCAACCTGCGTGATCGTTATGTTAATGCAATTTAATTTGTTTTACAAAATCCGCGGTAAATCAATCATTAGCGAACTGGTACTAAATACAAGCGAGACAAGCTACAAACAAGCCAGCTACGATCAGCTGAGCAATCACCTCTTCAATTGGTTGGAATTGATAGCAAAAGACTCCATTACACCTGCCAATCGCAGCTTGGGACGAAGGGAGGATTCTAAAATGGTTTAAACAACTCCAACGTTTTTCCGCGACAGTTTAAGTACGAGCCTACTTACCCTATTGTAGGCGCTTCGACAATGGTACATTATACAAAGGAAGAAACGAGTTTTCTGCCGATAAAAGTGGTGCAGCGGCGTGGAGTTGGGTGAAAGTGTCATTTTCACTCAAGCTCGACGCAGGACGCCCGCAGTTACGAACAACTTTTAACTAAATTCTCAGCTCTCCTTACGTTCTTTGGAGGGCCTGAGGTTGAGCTGCTGCCTCCTCGACTCCTGCACCCTCTCGAGGGTGCCGTAGTGCTGCCACTTGTACTCGGTCAGCCTGGAGACGGGCCTCGCCGGAGGCCCCGGGGCGGTCGTGGGGGGCGCCTCCGTCGGCTCCTCGGCCTGGATGTCGCCGAAGGTGTCCTCCTCGTCCTCCTCCTCGTCGTAGTCTAGGTCCTCGTCTTCCTGGAACAAGGGGGCAGGTTTAACGAACCGATTCTAATTCGAAACGTATTTAAGTAACGTATTTAAGTAGCAATTACGGAGTGGCGGTTAAGAAGTGTCATTAATCTACTGTCTCAAAGGATAAAAATAAGATTTATCATCGTCGGCTGCAAATACGCGCGTTGCGCAACCGGGTAATGTAATCCAGAGTCGACGATTTCATTATTAATTTGTGTACGTGATTGTTTATTTTGAAAACATTAGCGAGAAAATATATTTTGTTGTTATTCAATTAGTCGGGACAATGAGAGGCAGTGTGCGCTGTAATTGCCTGCGAAAATGTAAGTAAATAAAAACGTGAAAACTATTATTGCCCGCATCCTAGTTTCTCATAACGGGAATCGTGCAAAACGAACTTCACTACAGTCAGGAAAAATTGTCCAAGGGTCAAGAAAATAGTTCAATTATAAAGTGTTGGGTTCATGATCAATCAAGGAAAATTCAGTTGTTCTCCGATGTATTTGAATCAAAGAAAATTGGGACATTGCAGTTATTGTAATATTTTGACTTTGGAGCAAAGTTTTGGAGCATTTTTCCTTGGACATGATCCAAAAGTTTTGAACCAAACCTAATTTGAATGTGGCAGACTCTTTTGGATTTCCAGATCGAAGCGAATTTTGGAAATTGGAGCAATTTGTGTATAATCAACTTCAGTACTATCTTTTGGAAATTTCATGAAATATACATGTAAGGGTTTTAAGTAAGCCGAAGTATGACAATGACACGGTTTTACCCAACAAGAATCTTTGGAGAATACTTTTATAACTGCAGACTTTTTCTTTGGAATAGGTTTTTGGTCTATTTTGGGTTACTTTATTGCCAGAATTTATTACCAGGCTTTATCTTATTGCTATCGAGTGTCGCTCGTTTTGAACGTTCAATCGTCACGAGTATCTTTTTTTGGGTCTCCCGCGACCCTAATTGTCTAAATGTTTACTTTCGAATTAATATCCATTGTCAGCAAGTAACAAGCGCTAATATCACTTTACAGCGCGACGTTACAATAATAGCCGTGGGTGAAAAGAATGTCTAAACGTAAGTGCGAAAAGGGAAACGTCGAAACGGAAAAGTGGATTACATCAAAACCCGAAGCGGAATAAATACGGCTTAACTGCCGGTCCAGATGTTCGATCTTTCAACGGATCCCTGTGAGAAATATTTTTCATTCATCCCGCGTTATGTAATTGTAATTTCGTTTTCGGGGAGAGCTCCGTTCGATCTACGATGTACGTACACGGAGAGACGACGTACGATATTTATTTTAAGTGTGGCGATAAAACGCGACGTTCCTCACTCGACGGGAGATCTTCGGGATTGCTTATTTTGGGGATTCCTCGGATTCCGGGACGCGCCAGACCGATTTTAAGGACGGCACTTAAATCCACAGTATAAAGAAGAGACATTACGTCCGACTTGGAATCGTGCACTAAATAGCCAATAATTTGACAGTTAGTAGCTTTCAAGAAAAAAGTATTTGGATTTAAACTCACTATTGACAAGCTTCCACGTATCCTTCCATCCCTTAGAAAACTATTTTCTTTAATAGTACCTAATTCGCCATCCGACGGTGATACTTCCCACTATCCCACGTCAATCACGCATATACGCGGAACAAACAACCGTAGACTTTAGGCCAAGTCCATTGTACAACTTTTGTAATCTAAATTTGTACTGAATCTGTTAATAGAGATTTCAGAGTTACAAGAGTCTATTCCTAACACAACGAACTCATGTACTGTGCGACATTCTACATTGTACAGAGCGTTACATAATTCCAAGCACTGTTATTAGTCGTTAGACGTTTCATAAGAATAGGACATTCTTTCCTTCTCTGTCTCTCAGTACATCGTGTCGATAACGCCATTTTGTCCAGGCTGATATAGGTTTCGTGGAAAGCATAGAGGCTTGGGTGCAGTATTTGTCATCACTGAGCTTATTAAGCAGAACGTACCTGATTACGTTAAAGGCGGGAGAACGTTGTTCCAATCACCCACCAGCATCACCATAGTGTAACATAACCTCAAACGGATAACAGATTTGTGACCTTTGAAATTGAAACCATAATTCTAGACGATCTTTGGTTAACGTGCAACGTGTTTTGTAAAAATGTGCATTTGACTTGTTGCGTCGCAACCACAACCGCAACATTCGATCATCTCTTAGCGGTACGTGCGTTTTGACTACACGCTTTCCAGCATGTAAAGCGCTCGATTATACAGGCGCGCGGGATTCACATCCGAAGACGAAATTCCACATGCCGAACTGGTTACCGGATTGTCTTTACTTCTTCACTTCTCTTTAATACCCTTGTAATGCTCGAATTTACCCGCGCCTCCGACGGGCTTTATTTCATTCTTGGCCGCATTAACGTAATCCGAGCATCCACGCTCGATAAGATTACGCATTTTTGGGGGCGAGACGAGATTTTCTAAATATCTAAATTGAGTGTTCTCGCTGATGTAAAGGGAAACCTACTGGAAAAATCCATGGGATACGAATTGGCTTGTCTAAAGGGGGGAAATTTGTATTCGAGCTGGATTGCGCAGCATTAAACGTTGTTGATTTGCATTTCGTTATTGAGATGCTACTGGTGAAATGGCTACTGATTAAGAAATGGCTGCTAGAAAATTGGCTGCTAGAAAACTCCACACCGTCTTGATCTTCTATTTTTCTCCTAATTTTTGGACCTAGCGAATTGAAACTTTGGCACAAACCGCAAAAGCCTCTTGGGGGTTACCCCTTGGATTTCGAAAAAGTGTGTTTTTGGCGAGAAAATCGGAAATTATCTCTAGAAAATTTAATTCATGGGCAGTATAGGGAATTTCAAGCGATAGCAACTGTTGAAGAGACAGAGGGGGTGGTTTTTAAGAGTTGAAAAGTTAAAACATATGATAAATCATATTCGAGAACATTTAAGAATAGTTATTACACATAATTAAGCAAGTTTTGAATCCATAAAATGCTCAAATTTGTATTTTTTACAAAGGGGTAGTCTTCACCCTTAAAAAACAAAAAGCACAAGTCGGGCACATGTCGCTTGTGGGGTTGAGGGTAAGATAAGGTTAATTCCAGCAATTTTCCGCTAATTTTAGGGATTACTAAGAAAATCTGGAAAATGTACATTAAGAATTTCAAAATTTTGAACTTTTTAGTAAGTTTTGTATCAATTTTTTAAGAAATGTTGGAAAAACCTTCCCAGGTTGTGATAGATTTTTGAAAATCTGCCAACCCCAAAATTTCAAAAAAACCTTCAGAAACCAAGTAACATTTTAAAAATGCTTGGATACTCGATACTCCTCGAGTTCGTGTTTACATTTGACGTTTTCTCTAGCGTGACCACATTTCGCGCCTTCATAATTAGGATATTTCGACCCACTTCTTTTTTATTACAAACAAAACGAGCTAAAAAAGGAACAAAACGCACGAAAGTCGCACTGCGATCGCGATTAATACGTTCAAAAGTGTACTGGATGTTTACGTTGCGATCTAATCGTGAACCCGCGACCTTTCTTCTAATATTAAAAATTACGTACATGAGTTCAGTCCTTTTGAATTCTCGTGAATCGAACAATGTAATCGTAATCTAGTTTATAACATCGAAATTGTGTTGGATTTTCCAGGTTGTGATTAAATTTTCTTCCGAAGTGTTTGCTCTCGAGGTTCAGGGGTTATCGTCCAGGCGGACCGCTCGAGTTTCTTGTAAATTCAATTTTGAACGCGCCATAACTTCGACGATAATTTGAGAAAAAATACGAGTGATAAAAAAGTAACGTTGTTATTAGCGCGGAAGTGCGTTATTGAACCAATTTTGACGATTCTAATAATACGATGAAATTACTTAACTTTCTAACAAGGTTAAGGAGGAGAGGAGCCGCTCCAAAAAAAGTTTTTTGATTAATACGAACTTTTATCGAGCGTTTTGGAACTCCTCGCCTGATCTTGGCACACTTTCAACGATTCCAGACGACTCACTCACACCTGGCACACTATTTTCAAACCTATCTGATGCACCACGCGCATCCTATAATTACCATCGAAACACGAGCGAAAATTCAATTACACATTAACAAGCACAAAGTAGGATAGTTGTAGTTTTGACAGCACCGCCATCTGCTGGTCGAAAGTTCCAAAGCTTTAGTTGTGGGGGAGCTGCACCAGATGGCGCTGAAACTCGACGTTTCCGCAAAATCAGCCCTCCTTTACAGCATTGTTCGCGGTAGGTGCGTCGTATGCCATCGAGATGCGTCGTTGCATTAATGAACCGGATCCTTGCGTTCTCTTACGAACCGAATTCTTGTCTCGTGACGTGATGTATTGAAAAGCAGCCTCCAAATTACTCAGACCTCACCTGGAGCACGTATGCGGCCACAGAAATTTCCGGGACTAGAGGCGTTTCGTAGCGACGGAACTCGATTAGGTACGTGTGGAATACATTTAAGGATTTAAGGGGACGAGAAAGGGAGGAATTTACCAAAATCAGAGATCAAAGATACGAAAAATGTATTCACGGGGGTGGAATCTTCGGGATTTTGATGCGACATGACCTTACACGTCTTAACAACAAAATTGGAAGATTTCATCCATTAGAGACATTACTATACAGATTCTCTGGAGAAATTCGGTCACAATACACATCATATGTGTACGAAGTATACGTACGAGGATGGTGTTAGAAACTTGTGTAAGTGATTAGGGGAGAAAGGGGATTGAAAACAAACATAAGATGCCCTCCTTTACATAAATGTCAAGAATATGTAAAAGTGAGTGATTTCAAAAAGTTACTCAATACTACTAAAACGTAATGAATCCATCACGTGACTCGAACAAACGAAACCATAACCTTTCCTCCTTTAGTTACACGTAAAATAAATGTTCAATAGCATGGAACCTGATGCACTCTCCCTTTCATAACGCACGACGACACTTCGGTTATTTAATTAACGGTTTCACTTTCAAGCCAGTCAAAGATAAAATTAGTAGCTTTTACTACCGCGCGATGGCCGGCGAGAGGCGACATTTCTCAATAATATTTACTCAATATTGCCCTACGAGCATTCCTGAGAGGCTCCGTAAGCGACATTTAATCATCATTAAAATCGTCTCTTGTGCACTCGTCCGCACATGAATTATTAACCCGCGGGGACGATGATCGCCGCTTCGGTACTGGCCGGGTTTGTTTTTTATTAATTGGAATGTATATTTCAATGGGTAATCTCGAATCTTAATTAGCGCTCGTGAAGAAGACATAAAAATAATTAAAGGCGACAAGGACATCTCGTCTTGTTTGTCTGCCGAAGACGAACATCGCGGCCGAAACGTCGCCACGTCAAAGGCACTGATGCAGGATGGATTTTTGGCGGGAAAAAGATTTTGAATCGAATGGGTCCATGTTGGTTATTTTTACGTTCATCTGCTCGAAACTTTGGAAGGAATTTGAAATGGAAATTTTTTCTGAAATTATTAAAACTGCTTTCGGGGAATGCTAGTAAGATTTCCAAAAATTGTAACGAGCGGACATTTTGAGTACCCTCGAAGATTTAGGGCACCTGAATTAGCAATTCGAAATGGCCTGGAAACGCGCTGGAAAGACGCTGAGGCAGCTGGTAGACCATGGCTTGATTTGTTCACGAAAAGACATAAAGGTCGTTTGCTCCTATAAAAATCGCGTGGAACCTCTTCTGCTAGAACTCTTGGCTTCAACATAGAAAATGTTGCCTTTTCAATATTTTGGGAGAGTTTTGCAATAGCTCAGAGCAAATATCCTTGTCATATCAAGAAAAGGGAAAAAATGGCTGCCTGGACTCTTGAAAGGTGCCCCTCCTGCGACTATTGGGAGGGCCCACATGCCTGGCTGGATGCAAACTCACCTGTTCAGCTAATGCCTGTCTTGATTTACTGAACACACTAAACCAACGAACAATCTCATGTGCTACAAGTTAAATGCCACCAAAATTATCCATTTTGAGCAGATAAACCGGTAAGTCCAAAATGAAAGTGGCAGACTGTTTTTGGGTCATTTGCTCTAGTGGTTACGTCCAATTGGTAGCGCTGCAGCCATAAACTATTCAGGTTATCGAGAAACAAAAGGAAGAAAGGGCCAAAATGTTGGAAAACTCTAAAGGATCTTCCGAGGAAACGGTACCATGGAAGATTTGAATATTAAACTACTTTCTGTTTGAGTAATTCTAGTTGCTGAGAATCCACATGAATTCCTGCCGAGTTTAGATTTGCTTGTGCGATGCACACATTTTACAGCTCGTTTACCACGTTATGTATGTATTAGCTTTCTGTAATTGTCATTCTTTTTACACCTTTTGCTCCTTTCGTCGGATTCGTAATTTATAACCGGACGTCTCGGGGACCTTCGCGTCTTTAATTAAAGAAACTGCAGCTCTAATGGTATTTCTTCACACGTACAGGTGCAGTGCGTCGTGACCTTTATGAAAAGCTCTAAAATCGTCTTGCGACAAATTACAAATGAATAACATTAAGAGTCTTACACTCGTTCATTGCGATTAGATTTCAAACGTTAAGAGGATTATCCTTGTGGGATAGTCGAGTGGTTTTAAAAATCGCAGGTCGGCTTGTTTCGTAACTTCAGCGTTTTGTGATAGTAAGTCGAGGCGATCTCCCGCCATTACTATTCAGGTATAAAATGTTTCCAAAATGTTGCCACAAGTAACGAGCATAAATCATACTTTTTACAGCCGATCCTTAAACGGAGTCTCTTGAGCGTCCACCGCGAATAAATTTAAATTACATAATGCGACGTTAATGAGCGATGAAATAATTCGAAGCAACCTTGTTGCCGGTGTATCTCTTTCTATTTTTATCGATTATAATTACGCTTAATTGCATATCGCGGAAAAATAAGAAAGCACCTCGATCGAATCGAACAATATTTCCGGATCTCGTACAGGTAATTAGCGATACATGCGCCCGATGGCGGAAGTCCAACAGATCGTTATTCGAGTGGTACTAAAAAGTTGATGATCGTGAAAACCGTACCATCGGTAAACATCACTTAAGAATAAAATAAGCCATCCAAGCACAAGGTTGGGCCGCAAAAACAGCGCGTACATCAACGGCTTGACGTGAAAGGGGCGAAGCAGCACATGCGCGTAAGCTCGAGCAGTACTGCGCATGGACATAACCCTAACGATAAAATGGTGGAAACCACGTTCGTTCTCCCAGGTTCGTTCTGAAAGAAATTAAACTGAATATGAGGTTACCACAACCATGCTTATTTTGTAATTAAAGTCTTACGAAAGTAAATTCTATATTGTATCCAATATAATATAATCTCCGTTAATTAAAATTGTATTTTAAAATTAAATCCCCGGTCGTTAAACGCGTTTTAATGCGACATTGCCAATTTAATTTTAAACGTAGCGAACAATGGATACCGAGTCTGTAAAATTTAATTACCCGTAAAACGATAAATATACTACATATGAGATCCAGCCTGTGCTTCACCATACCAGGTAAAGGGACAATAATTCGTTATAAGCTCATTACAGGGTTATGAACCTCTCTACACGGATGTCTGGATAATCTTGTAGATAATGGAGGCCGTATCGTCTCTAAATGAGCGTAAGAATCGCGGAGATAAATTTTAAAGAGCTCGTTTGTATCCGTCGCAATAATTCACCGAGGCTGTCATTCAATCCCGGGAGGAGGAATTTCGAAAATGCCGAGATATCCTGAAATGTGGGAAATTCCCGGGAAAGAGACTGAAATACCGAGAAACTTGACAGATGTATTAGAAAAGTTAGTGAGGCAATGGGTAATTGCATGAAAACTGAGAACAATGGTAAGAGCCGCTTACTGGAATATCAAGGAAGCTAAGTGGGATACGAAAAATGATCCGAGGTATCACAGGAACGGGTCATGAGGTTTCGAAGGAAAAAACATTAAGGATCTAACATATGTAACCTGTATACCCAATATCTACTCACCACCTCGTCGTAGTTATCCAGGTACTCGTCCTCCTCCAGGTCCCCGTAGGTCTCGAAGAGCCCCGCCTCCGTGGTGGTGGTCGTCGTCGTCGTCGGGGCGGGGAACTTGTCCCAACCCCTGTGCCTCAGCTTGTGCCTGTTCTTCGCCTCGTCGTTGAGGCTGTCCAGCCTCGTCATGAGTCTGTTCAGGTGCGGGTACTTGGAGGGGCGCTGCGCCTGAGAGGGCTTCGATATCGAGACCCTCTCGCGGATGTAGGGGATCTCCTGGGTCACCTCGTACGAGGCGACGAACGTCAGGAGGAGGTAGAAACACGCGAACTTCTCGATCGGACACGTCGACATTGTTTGCTGCGAGGCCTATTTGGTCATGTCTCGGGACAGCATTCTGGAAGAACGGAGAGAGAAAGGGGGAATCACCGAGGAATTATTTTTGGTTTCACAGTCGAGGGAAATCCCTCTTAATAACCCTCGCGGCGAGAGTGGATTAATTTGAGTTAATTTAACTGAATTAACACTAATTAGCTCGTCTTAGAATATAGGTTATTCCCAGGGCTATAAATATCAATCCAGTTTCATGCCCAATTTAGTCGGAATTAATTTTGTCATATTTATAGTTCCCAGCGTTAAAGTGTCAACCTGGGTGCACTATGCTCAGAAACTTCCTCTGCGGAAATTCTATGAGAACTGGACAAGAGTACAATGAGAATTTTAATAGGAACAGACTGGCCTTCGCACCTCTTCTTCATATTGTAAAATAATCTTTTACCTACATAGGAAACTTTTGCAACGACACCTGCAAATTTGGAAAATTCAAGTTTCTTTTACAAATTTTAGCTTCAGATCAAAATCTACAGTTTTTCTTGATCTACAGTTTCTTTTATGGGGTAAAACTACATCAGATCAGATTAGAAGCAACAACTTAACATAGTTTCAATCCTTCCCATTCCCATTTACCAAACTCAGAAATTCTTTTGGTCCATAACCAGATTACCCGTGAGTTTGGAGAAGTAAAGTTTCCATTATGGAGTTCGTACAACTTCAATGTCGAAACCAGCAGGTTTAGAAAGTTACAATAATGTGAAATTCCTTCACCAATCTCGGAAACTCCTTTCGATTGAAACAAGCAACTTTAGAGAACTTCAATCGTATCAAGTTTCTAAATGGCCAAATTCAGACTATTTTCTGCAACTCTGGAAATCTCAGACGATGGAAAGTTTCTTTTACTCAACCTGGAAATTTAATTTGAAGTACCAGTAAGTTTGGAAAAGTAACGTTTCTTCCATGAAGTTCATATAACTTTGGAATCGAAACCTACAGATTTGATAAGTTTCAATAATTGACGTAAAGTGTTTTTCACGAATCTCAGAAACTGTATTGGATTGAAACCTGCAACTTTAGTGAGCTCTAAGTAAAAGAGAGTTTAGAGGAAGCAAAGTTTCTTTTCTGAAGTTCATACAACTTTAAACTCGACACTTACGAGTTTGGTAATTTAATAGTGTAATATTTTAACCCTGATAATATTTTGTACGCCTTGAATCGTGTCAAATTCCTTCCATCAAATTTCGAAACGTATCTGAACCTTTGAATTAAATTTTTCTTTATGAAATTTAGATATCTTTTAAGATAGAGACTCAACTAGAGACAGGTTTTGAAACATTCTGATCATCTTTAAGATCCAATTCCTCTCTTATAGCGAGAATTTGTCACTTCTGACATGTTCGGTCTTTTGAAAATCCTCTCGATACCAACACGTCCGTTATGCTTTATTTTCCCGAAGATAACGCGCTTCTTTTGTACCGAAAGATGCCTTTGGAAACAAATCAAATCAAGTCACGAACCTACGAGATTGATGAATGGGTTTTGGGTACTTTAAAACGTTTAGTGTGATGCACAGTTGGGAAAAAATATATTGAAATTTGAAAGTATCTATGAAGATGTGGTGAAAAATTTGGTTAAAACTTTGCGATAAACAGAGGCACGTATTCTTAGAAAACTCGAATTGGAAATTCAAAATTTAGATTTTTTCCACAAGTATTTTTGCAAATTTTTGACTGGCATCTCGAGAAATAGCTGCCAAATCTTCATGAAATAACAATCAATGACTTACCCTTCATCGATAACCATGGGCCCAACTCCCATTCATACGCTCAAATTGTTTCGTACTTCGAAACACTTTTCGAACTTCAAAACTTCGTGCCTAAAAATCTTGTCCCAGAATACTGACAGGCGCAAGTGGAACGTGCTGAATTCTTCCGCAACTTTCGTCAGCAACTCGAGATTTATTTTTTCTCGCACTTCGAATCACGAAAAATTAAACATTCGCACCAGTCGCGCACTAAGCGAGTAACGCTCCTACACCGTCCCCGTCCGCGTCGAGACTGAGAGAACGAGCGAAAAGTTGAGCGCCGGTCTTGTGCGGAACCCTCGGGGAGTCCCGCTCGTCTGATTCTCATATTTCCGTCTTTTCTCGTATTTCAGTCCATTGTCACGAGGGAAACAAACGAGGGCGCCCTTTTATGCGCCCTTTAGACCGGCCAAATGAATAGACAAATTCACGTCCCTTATTTGATTCCATTGAGTGGAATCACGTACTAACTTTAATCTCCCGAGGAACCAATCAAGTTGAAAGTAAATCGTCCCTCTTCGACTACGCACCAGTAATCATTGCGATAATTGCTCGAGTGTGGTGAGCCCATTTGACCGGTCTATTCCGTGTTTGGGTTGTGTTATTGTGGCTTAATTAACCGAACGCCAGGTGAAATTCGGTTTTATTCGAAGGGAAAGGGAGTAATTGCATTGGGAACTTCCGGGGGTTTGTTCAACCCTCACAATAGTGATTTTAAGCTGGTAAAACTTTACTACAAAACCTATGGGAGGGAATTTTACGTGTTACTAAACTAATATTCTAATGGACGCTTTGTTTCAGATCACTTTACGTTATCAATTAATTATTAATACGTAATTTTCCAGAAGAGAATTTGAATATTATCATTCGCGCCCATTTCAATACCTACTATGCAACCAACTATACACTCAACCTAGTTCCAATACTCGGATCTCTGCGATCATTTCACTTTGTTTACATGATTTTTATAGGTTATGTAGTCTACAAGTCAATCTAAAGGTGTTTATGATGCCTTCTGGTGTAGGACCCAATGTTCCGAACGCCCCGAACCGACTTCCCGACGCCGAAACCTTCCACAAACTCCTAGATAACTCCTTCGCCGTGTTGGAAGGAAAACCGGAGCCCCACGGTAAGACCCCACACTTCTCTGTAATTCCCTGCTTTAATCCCTGCACTTGCAGCTCTAGACGCCACAGATTTACACGTAAAACAGTTCTACGCCGTCCTGCTCAGCCTCACCGCCCACTTCGTCAAGGACAACCGAACTACCGATGAGATCAAACATTACTTGACCGACGAATATAACTTCGACCCTCCGAAAGTCGAGAAGTACCTGAGGCGGTTCGAGGAGGCCCGGAGAGGCATCGAGGCGTCCCTTCTGAACGTCGGGAGTCATTTACCATCCGTGACGGACGTCCGGTGGAGAATCGATTATATTGTAAAAGTAAGTGGTCTCAATGTCTGACCCGTTCGGGTCTAAACGGTTTTCGTGTTTCAAGTCGAGCATGGTGGACGAGTCGGAAGGACCGCTCTTCAGGGTATGCCTGGTGACGGAGCGCTATGCGGTGGAGGAGTCTCGGAAGGTAGTCGAGTACATCGACTTCACTTGCACCAGTCAAGAAATGCAGGATCTTATCTACAAGTTGAAGGATGCGGCAAGGCATTGTCATTTAGTTATGAATAGGATGTAATGGAAAATTTTATTTTAATGAGGTAGTAACAGTGGTAATCTACCAGTGATTCATAGTTTGTAATGTTTGGGCTGTTGATTGTTTCCTGAAGGTTAAATAAATCATGATCTTACTGCTGTAAATATGTTACATTAGTCTTCTATCGTGTTTGGTAGATACTACGTTTTGGTGCCATACGCGCAGATACAAAGTGGTCGTGACCGTCTGTCCACTCCAGACTGTTCTACTTTTTAAAATAACGTCGTTTGATAAGATCTGACACCTTTTCACCTATCATATAAACAGGAGCCTGAATGTTTCCTGAGGTGATGCTCGGCATGACTCCGGCATCTGCAACCCTGAGGTTGTTCAATCCATGCACCAACAGCTCCGGAGTGACTACGGAAGTTTCAGTGGATATCCCCATCGCGGTAGTCCCGGCTGGATGATATATAGTCGTCATGAGGTGCCTACAGACGCAGTACCAGTACTCCCTGGACTTGTCCAGATCGCCGCAGTACCCTGCAACGTTCACGGGCGTCGCGTTGAACGCTTTGAACGCGTCGGTGTCCAACAACTTTAAAGCGTGTATTATTCCCTTGTAGGCCGTCTCGATGTCCTCCCCCTTCGGGTCTGATAGATATTTGTAATCGACCAGGGGGAAGTCCGTAATGCTGTTGGATTTCAGCGTGACGGTGCCGACGGATTTGGGATGAATCAACGTGACCAGTACTAAAAAGTCTGTGTAACCGTTGTAATGTTTCTGGTACTCTTTTATGGCCTTCTCGTTCATGCGATATACTGGATGGGTCAGCGTCAAACCCGGTGTTACGAGAGTCATGAATTGGATGTTCGGCACGGTGCTCTCCGGGTGATCCACGTTAATGAACGCCGTTACGTCCAAGAAGGTAGCGGTGGTGTACGGCCGGTGATCGTGCAAGTATAGCTTCAGCAGGTCGGACAGCGACTGGTTGAACAGCGACTGATTCGTACGAATGCATAAACCGATCACCATGAAGTGGTCCTGCAGGTTCGACCCGACCGGTAGGTCGACCAGCGGGTCGATCCCGAGGGCACGGAGTTTGTCCTCGGGCCCGATCCCGGACAGCATCAGGAGTTGTGGCGAGTTAATCGCACCGGCGGATAGGATGACTTCTCTTCTGGCTGCGGCGAAATAGGTGTGACCGTTCTTTACGAACTCGACGCCGCGAGCGATCCTGTTATCGATCAGTACTTTGGTGACCAGAGCGTTGGTGGTGACGTTTAGGTTCTTTCTTTTCCTGGCCGGGTCGATGTAGGCTCGGTTGCTGGTGACGGCGCGGTTCTTGCGTAAACTGGACTGAATGCGTGACACGCCGATCTGCCGTTTGCCGTTGTAATCTACGTACTTGTAATTCAGTTCCTGCATACCCTTGATGAACATCTTGGTGGCGTAGATGTCTTCGAAATGTGACACGTGTATGGGGCCTTTGGTGCCGTGGTAGCCCGGGTCGGCGTCGGGGATGTGAGAGGTCTCAGATTTGATGAAATAGGGAAGGACTTCCTCGTAGGACCAACCCACGTTGCCCGATCGCGCCCAGCTGTTGTAATCCTCCCTGTTGCCCCTGACCATCAATTTCGCGTTGAGGACGGTGCTACCGCCGAGGATCAGCCCCCTGGGCGACTCGCACGAGGAGTTTATCATTCCTGGAAGGAAATAATCCTTTTTTAAAGTCCTTCTAAATGGCCAGTCGCTAGAATTCTGTAATCTGGTTATTCTAGTAGTGGTAACGTAATCGTGAAATCCGGATTTTTGGTAATGGCTTACCTAAGCAAGCATGTGGAGCTTGGGACGTCGACACGTATCCCCAGTTCAAGTCGGAGAATATCAACGTGTTCTCCAATCCGGGAATATCGCTGAATGCCGTCTGTTCCCCTCCGGCCTCCAACAGGAGCACCTTCCAACCCTCGATATCGCTCAGTCTATTAGCGACCACGGCACCGGCTGCCCCGGCTCCGACTACCACGAAATCGAAACGCCCATAATCTAAAAACTTTACGTCCCATTGCCAGGAAATGTATTGAACGTGTTCGACTTACCATAAGTCTTGTTGTCGACGACTCTTGTAAGCCTGGAGTTGTCGGTTGGTATCGCGTCGGCGGATTCGTTTTTCAAAGTTTCTTCTACCATCTGGACGTAGCTTTCGAAATTGAAGTGATGCGCCTCGCTAAACGCAAGGAGTTGCAGGAGGAATATTGCAAGGGAGTACATGTTTCTGGAGTAAATGTGGTGGGAGGGTTCTAAGTAAGGTTTTAAATATACCTCTAAATTACCATTTTTTTTCTTGCTCATTACGGTAATGAATAATAATAGAAATGAATTTTTGACTAATCAGTTAAATTGCGAAATGGTTAATTAGCGTTGGGTGCGATATCATATCAGTTTTGTCTAGATAAATCGTGATCGTAAAGCTGACGGACCTTTTTCCTTTTCATTGACGTTTTCTGTGTTGGACCGCCATGTTGGCGTCAAGATGTTTAAGCGCCTGTCCAAAAACACTTGGCATACGTAAACATTCTACCGATAGTTTATGTGGATTAACTGTGTCGGCTATTACATTGCCAGTAATAGTGATATAGAGCGACGGCTGGTTGTCGTGTCTGGAGGAAAGACTCCTGTGCTTCCTGCCTGAGCACCTGCCCTTGGAAGGGCGACCACGCTGATGCTGTTCGAGCTCGCAACTTAAGTGATAGTGATGACCACACCATTAATCTACATTGTAATCATTGTACATTCATTCAGCAACTCGATAAAAGGAAACAACCCGACACCATGCTGTCAAATATACATATCGCTTGAGTTTTTTAATGCTTTTAATCATTTACTCTTTAATTATTACCGTTTTGTGCGTATACGTTGTCAACAATACATTTTTAAACATGTTTATATTGCTTGTTCCGACAATTAAGTCGTTGAAGCAAGTTGGTGGCTTCAATTTCTTGTAATTCAACTTTTTAAATACGTTCGCTTGATGAGGTCTGACGCCTTCTCTCCGATCATGTAGACTGGAGCTTGAGTATTTCCAGAAGTGATGGTAGGCATCACACCGGCATCAGCAACTCTCAACCTCCTCACACCATGCACCAATAGCTCGGGATCGACGACCGAATCTGCTGGATCTGTACCCATCGGAGTGCTCCCGACTGGATGGTAAACGGTTGAGCCCAAGTTGCGAATATTGCAGTACCAGTATTCCCTGGACGTGTCCAGATCGCCGCAGTACTCGGCAACGTTTATCACCGAAACGTTGTATGCTTTGAAAGCATCTGTTTCCAGAAGTTTTAACGCGTGCAGCACCCCTTGGTAGATGGTCTCGATGTCCTCCCCGTCCGGATCGCTAAGGTACCTGTAGTCTATGTTGGGGAAGTCCACGATGCTGTTGGATTTCAGTGTGACTTCTCCACGTGATTTCGGGTGTAAAAGTATTACGGCCATCATGAAGTCCGTATAGCGGTTGTAATTTTTAACGAAACTGGCCCTGGTGTCTTCTCTGGTATTGTAGAAGGCCGTGGAGGCGTCCATACCAGGCGATACTACGTTGATGTATTGAATATTTGGCTGTGCGGACATGTTATAAGGATCGTTCACGTTAATGAAACCAGTGGTGTCCATGGCACCTCCGGCGTTTAACGGTCGACGGTTCTTTAAGTAGTCTCTCAAGTAAACCTCAATGGAAGTGTTAAATATCGAACGGTTCGTATGGAAGAATAATCCGATCGTCATTATGTGGTCTTGGAGATTTTTTCCAACCGGTAGATCGACGATCGGTTCAATTTGGAGTTCTTCCAACTCTTCTTTTGGTCCGATGCCGGATAGCATGAGGATTTGAGGAGTGTTGATCGAGCCTGCTGACAGCACCACCTCTTTCGAAACCCTAACGTTGAAAATACGACCATTTTTAATGAACTCTACTCCGTAAGCGGTTTTAGTGGAGTTGTCGATCAAAACTCTAGTAACTAAAGCGCGGGTGGTTACGTTGAGGTTAAACCTTCGATTCCGAATCGGATCGATGTAGGCTCTGTTTCCGGTCATCGCCATGTTGCCTCGCAAAGAAGATTGGGTCTTAGACGCCCCGATTTGATCTTTACCGTTGTAATCCACTACGCTGTAGTTCAACTCTTGCATGGCCTTCAGATACATGCCGGTGGCGAAGATGCCGTCGAAGTACGAAATATCGAGTGGTCCTCTGGTGCTCCTGTACCCGCGATCCCCGTCTGGAATATGCGAATGTTCCATCTTTTTGAAGTAAGGAAGAACCTCTTCGTAAGCCCAACCCGTGTTACCCAGACGGGCCCAGCTGTCGAAATCTTCACGGTTGCCCCTCACCACGATCTTGCCATTCAGGACAGTGCTGCCACCAAGGACCTTTCCTCGCGTTACCAGACAAGTGAAATTGATCATACCTGGCGGAAATGAATGGGAATGAGTTACTTTACAAAGATAATTTTTTAGATGATGGTACCTCGGCAACCGAATTCTTGTGGTGTCGTCACGTAACCCCAGTTCATGTCGGAGTTCTTTAAGTATGAGTCGTACAATGGAATGTTGCTGAAGTCGGTCTGTTCCCCTCCCGCCTCCAACAGCAGTACTTTCCATTTTTTGATTTCGGATAGTCTGTGCGCAAGCACAGAACCCGCAGCTCCGGCTCCGACTATCACCATGTCGAAGGTTCCGTAATCTGAAACAAAAATAAAAATGAATTTTTCCCAAGGGGCAGAATAAATATGAAAACGATTTAAATCCAATCGAAAACGCTACTAAAAGCTGTGTAAAAGGTTCCTTTACTAGAACTCATTACAAACAACTAACTTAGAGTCTACTCCTGAAGAAGGCATGTCGTTCTACCATGAAGTGTGTTAATGGATAAAATAGAAGACTGATTTCTGAGCTGACTGAAGCATTGATAATTTACGAGTTTGTTGTATCCTATGTAACTTCTTAAGAAAAACAGCATTCTGTTTGTGGGTTCAACATGCTATGTAAATTATGCTTGGGAATAACATTCTACCCTCATATCATTGGGAAGTTGCCCTCCCCCCTTGTCTTACTGAGAATCCTCTATATTCTTTTATTCCAACTTAAATAAAGTAACCTCAGTCGATCCAAGCACTATGCACTATTGACCCCTGAGCTTCCTATTGGTTCAGTGAACGTGTAAAGCAATTAATACTATCAATAACCTCTCTTACCGCAAGTGGTGTCGTCTGTTACAGTCGCCATGGCGGAGTTATCGGCCGGCAATTCGTATTCGTTGATACTTTCGATTGTCTCCTCGACCATTTGGTACAAACTCTCCAAATCGTATTCATTTTGAATCGAGGGATATACCAAAAGTATCGAAAGCAACACCGAAAGCAGCATCTTCGTTGGAAGTCGGAGGGTCTGAGGATTGTGTAACCTTCTGCGTTCTTTTTATTTAACACTCATTATCTCTGATATATGACTATTTACAGAGATTTTCTGTTCAAGATCTTTAAATAAACGAGCATTTAACACAAGATAAAAAAAATAGAATTGAATTTCACGATATGATTTAAATGCATATTACTAAAATATACATATTTGCTTGCCCTTATCTTCAAACTGATGCCCAATCTAAGAATATTAATACAATAATTCATTTCAAGTATTATTTAGCAAAGAGTACTGTGATACGGATAACACATGAATACGTATGTTGATTCAGATTTAAAATGTGCTTAACCCAATAATTACGTCACCGAAATATTGGAGTACCGAGATTAATACAAAAGCAACACTACTGTAGCTAATCCCACTGCATTTACTTTGGGTAGAGAAACTCAGGATGTTTCAAACATTCCTTGAAGGACCTGAAATCGCACACCATTTCCTTCTTTTCCATGTAAAGCACCTTCAGCTTCTTCATACCCAGTCCTACTTGCAGCCAAAGGTCTCTTTGATTATCGAAAGAACTGATCGAATCCTTTTCCTTTGACCAAGAACCTCTAATGACCTTTTTGTGTTTAATGGTTAAGGCCATCAGGTTCTGCTCGACAATAATTGATCCTTACAAAACATTGTTACCAATCAGAAGGAACGCCTCATTATGTTTGCCTTACTAATACATAAAGCGTCAGATAACATATGGTTTAAAATATTTTAAACCATGTTTACCTGTTTTTTTCAACGAATTTAAGATCCGTTGGAGACAGTGTCAAAGCTTAATACACCACACTAAATTATGTCAGTTTAATTTATATGCATATTTATCCTCTCTTAAGTCTTTCACCGATTTTCTGATATTTTGTTGCTAACATCTTTTTTGCGTTTGTTTTAACTGTTGTTATGACCATTTCGTTCTCCCTTCCACCGTTTTAAATTTCCTATGTTGAATTTTCTGTTGCTCTCTTTTTAATCTGATTGTTGTTCTTCACAGCATCAATAGGTGGTGGTCATTAACCACATCAGTACACCTTTTGTTTGTTTCGTCGACCGATATAGTATCCTAATTTTTCTTTATATCATCTATTTGGTTAGCAGTTTTGTCGCCAGGCGATATCCACGTTACTTTATGAAAAAATTTCTTATACAAAAATGTTTTCTCGACGAGATCTAAACGAACGTATTCAGCAACAGTACAACTTTCTAAGTTTTGGCGAATCGCTGGTGAATTCGCCATTTTATTCTTATATATGCCGGTACTAGGGTTTTCAGCAAAAGTTCTGGACTTGATTGCTTATACTCATCCTTTTGTCGTCCAAGAACGACAAAAATTGTTTGAACTTCCTTAATTTCTCCTTGGGTTCACTGGAAAAATAATCACTCATTCAGCAACTCGATAAAAGGAAACAACACGACACCTTTCTGTCAAATATACATATCGCTTGATTTTTTTAATGTTTTTATTCATACATTCTTTAATCATTACCGTTTTGTACCTATACGTTGTCAACAATACATCTTTACACAGGTTTATCTTGCTTATTCCGACAATTGAGTCGCTGAAGCAAGTTGGTGGCTTCAGTTCCTTGTAATTCAACTTTTTAAATACGTTCGCTTGATGAGATCTGACGCCTTCTCTCCGATCATATAGACTGGAGCTTGAGTGTTTCCAGAAGTGATGGTAGGCATCACACCGGCATCAGCAACTCTCAACCTCCTCACACCATGTACCAATAGCTCGGGATCGACGACCGAATCTGCTGGATCCGTACCCATCGAAGTGGTCCCGACAGGATGGTAACCTGTCGTGCCCAAGTTATGAATATTGCAATACCAGTACTCCCTGGACGTGTCCAGATCGCCGCAGTATTCGGCCACGTTTACTACAGAAACGTTGTACGCTTTGAAAGCATCTGTTTCTAGAAGTTTTAACGCGTGTAGCACCCCTTGGTAGATGGTCTCGATGTCCTCCCCGTACGGATCGCTAAGGTACTTGAAATCAATGTTGGGGAAGTCCACGATGCTGTCGGATTTTAGTGTGACTGCTCCACGTGATTTCGGGTGCAAAAGTATCACCAACATGGTGAAGTCCGTGTAACGGTTGTAATTTTTAAGGAAATCGGCTCTTGTGTCTTCCCTAGTGTTATAAGCGGCAGTGGAGAAGTTCACTCCTGGTGAAACCACGTTGATGTATTGAATATTCGGCTGGGCGGACGTGTTGTAGGGATCGCCCACGTTTAGGAAGCCGGTAGTATCGAAGTTAGCTGAAGCGGTCAAGGGTCGGTGGTTTTTCAAGTAAGCCCTCAAATAAACTTCGGTGGAAGTGTTGAATATCGAACGATTGGTATGGAACACTAATCCAACCGTCATTATATGGTCTTGGAGATTTTTTCCAACCGGTAGATCGACGATGGGTTCAATATGGAGTCTTTCCAAATCTTCTTTTGGTCCGATGCCGGACAGCATGAGGATTTGAGGAGTATTGAACGCACCTGCTGACAGCACCACCTCCTTCGAAGCCCTAACGTTGAAAATACGACCATTTTTAATGAACTCTACTCCATAAGCGATTTTTGTGGAGTTGTCGATCAAAACTCTAGTAACCAAAGCGCGGGTGGTTACGTTGAGGTTAAACCTTCGATTCCGAATCGGATCGATGTAGGCTCTGTTTCCGGATATCGCCATATTGACTCGAAGTGAAGATTGTACCTTGGAAGCTCCGATTTGATTCCTACCGTTGTAATCTACGACGCTGTAGTTCAGCTCTTGCATGGCCTTCAGGTACATGCCAGTGGTGAAGATGCCTTCATAATAGGAAACGTCGAGCGGTCCTCTGGTGCTCCTGTACCCACGATCTCCATCAGGGATATGCGAGTGTTCCATCTTTTTGAAGTAAGGAAGAACCGCTTCGTAACCCCAACCTGTATTGCCCAGACGAGCCCAGTTATCAAAGTCCTCACGGTTGCCCCTTACCACCATCTTGCTATTCAAAACAGTGGTGCCACCTAGGACTTTTCCTCTTGTACCGGAACAAGTGAAATTGATCATACCTGTGGAAAACAATGAAAACGCGTTATCTTGTAAAAATAAATTTATTGTTTACTGTACCTCGGCAAGCGAATTCTTGAGGCGTTGACGTGTAACCCCAGTTCATATCAGTATTCCCTAGGGATGAGGTATAACCTGGAATGTTGCTGAAATCGTTCTGTTCCCCTCCAGCCTCCAACAGTAGTACTTTCCATCTCTTGATTTCGGAGAGTCTGTGCGCAAGCACAGAACCCGCAGCTCCGGCTCCGACTATCACCATGTCGAAAGTTCCGTAATCTAGAAAGAGATATTTACAAATTTATTGCAAAAGGAGGTTCTACCTCTGAAATTGTGTTCTTTTTTTAAAAAAATCTCTACAACAGGTTGCATAAATCGTTACAAAAAAGTACTTTCGTGTTTCTTGATGGTAGATTCAAAAATTTGCTGCACATTATTTCCTCTTCTTTGTCAATTTTCCAGGAATCCACCTGTGTGGACTGTATTTCCAAAACGAGAGGCAACATTAGTTGCGATGTCTAATAGATTTAATGTGAATAAAGACTGGAAGTAAATAAAAAAACATGGTATAATTTGGAAAACAAACGCTTACCGTAAGTGGTGTTATCTACGACTGTCGCCATGGCGGAGTTATCGGTAGGCAATTCATATTCTGCGATATTTTCGAGTGATTCTTCGACCATTTGGTAAAAATTCTCGCAATCGTATTCATTTTGAATCGAGGGATATACCAAAAGTATCGAAAGCAACACCGAAAGCAGCATCTTCGTTGGTAACAGAGAGGACTGAGGGAGTGAAAACACCTCGCCTACGTTTTATTTGTTCTCAGTTATCTATAATACTTTTTATAAAAGATTGTTTTATTTGAGATCATTAAGTAAATGAGTTTTTAATAAAGGATAATAAAAATTAAGTTGAATGTCATCGTTTCAAATACATATTAGTGCGAGGTATACAGGATGTCCCTGTGGTGACTACTAAACGATATCATAGGCCCTTGAGGTCAAGATATGAGAACTTAACCCAACTTGCCTTTATCCAAAAGTGATCCAGCAGATCTAAAAGGCAACATTACCATATGACCCAACTATGCAGCATGGTGCTGCTACCTATCAGTTAGTACTGTACTGAACTGCACTTTCCGGAAAAATTACACGCTGACTATGTGATATGTGTGAAATATTTAATCAACGAAGATAACACAAATTTAATACAAGAACCACACCGTGCGAGCGAACCCCACTCATTCACTTAGGGAAGGGGAACTCGGGATGATCCAAATATTCCTTGAAGAATCTGAAATCGCACACTCTTCCCTTCTCTCCCATATCCAACGCCCTCAGTTTCTTCATATCCTCCGCGTCAAGTTTAAAGTCGAAGATATCAAAGTTCTCTTTGATTCTAGAAGGGGTAACGCTCTTCGGGATAGGCACGATATTCCGTTCGATCAGGAACCTCAGGGCGACCTGTCCGGTTGTCTTCTTGTGTTTGTCCGCGATCGCCTTGACCACCGGGTTCTGTAGGATGTTCGGCAACGGTTTCTCCCTAAAAATCAACATTACGAATGAGAACAGATAGTTCACCATGATTCACCAATAGGTTTTATTCACCAAATTCAGTTTCAGGCATACTTACTCCATACCCATGACTTTAAGGAACTTATTATAGCTGGGATTGGCGAGAGGGGAGTAAGCTACGACTACGATGCCGTTCTTGTGGCAAAAGTCGACCAGTTCGGTCTGTTGTAGCAGCACGTGCAACTCCACCTGCAGGTTCTGCGGTTTGATCCTGGCCGACTTGAGGATCCTATCGATCTGCCTCACGTTGAAGTTGGAGAGGCCGATCGCCCTCGTCCGGCCCGCGTCCACTTGTTCCTCCATTTTCTGCAACAGATTGCATGGTTAAAATTGTTCAGTGATCTCAACAGGATCACCATTGAGGTAATATTTATTATTTTTGAGGATTAGATGATAGGTAAATTTATATAAATATTGTGTATTGTTGGTTGCCGGGAAGAGAGGCAAATTTCTCTCTCTCTCCAGAACTAAGGGAGAAAACTAGAGAATATGCCTGAAGCAGACAAAAGGAACGATGTAATCTGTAACCATCACCTGTAAAAAGTGGTATTGACTCGATTTAATTTACATTATGTTCATGCTTGAAATGGTTCTCACTTTCCACACTCCGATGTGGTCCTCCTTCTCGGTGACGATCGGATCCCCCGGTTTTCTCACGGCGCCCTCTACGTACTTCGTACCTATGGGGAAATGGATGAGGTACAAGTCGACATAGTCCAGCTGTAGGTCTTCCAGGGACTTCTTCATGAAATACTCGACCCGGTCCCTGTGCACCCCGGTTCCCGGTAGTTTAGTGGTGATGAACACATCCTCCCTCTTGAGTTTACCGGATGAGAACCATTTCTTGAGGACCCTACCGATGATGTGTTCATTGCCATAGACGCTGGCGGTATCGATGTGTCGGTAGCCGATTTCGAGCGCAGCATCGAGGGCCGTCTCCAGTTCAGTCTCGTCTTTCGCCTGCAGGAAAAGAGGAGAAGATCATTAATTGTAATGGAGAGGAAAGAATTACCTGAACATGCATCGAATGAAGGAATGAAGTAGTTTTCTTATTCTGTAATTCATAATTCAATTAAAATCGTTTTAGTTGCAAAACGATGCATATGGGTTCCAGTCGTCCAAATGACCATAACAGATAGAAATTGCATGTATGTATCGGGTGTTAAAATGGGAACACTATGGTGATCGGTGGTTTCTTTGGCGTTTAAGTAGGTATTAACGGTTATTTTTATTTTCTTAAGTGTACCTGGAAAGAGAATACTTGTAACTTTATGACTGGAGAATATTTACATCATATACATTCTGTAAGAATAAGTTTTTTCTTAACTCAACAATTTTTTATCAATAAAATCAATTACGCAATGACAGTCGTTTCTAAAATTAGTTTTAAATTGTTTACCTTAAAATTTTGGAGATTAGAAAACTTTGAAACACTTATAAGAGCCTGTACACACAAGTGGCTTTGTAATAGTATTGCAAGGTATTTACCCAAGTTGTGAAATATTAAAAAGTAACGCAGAGTTATAACAAGTCTTAAGTCCTCCGTACAATTTAATTTGGTAATTACATACTTACTTGCCAAGTGCCGAGACCTATGGCTGGGATTTTCACTCCGCCGGTCATTTCAAAGGAAATCGGTGCCATTGTTACACTTGTTACCTTACTGAAACCACTAATAAGTGTTTTGTCACTCCCATAAGTGTTTATATAGCAAAAAATGTTTATCACGACTTATCAGTATATATCAATTTTAGATATTGCTTAATTGAATTGCTAAAAAAAATTTCGAAACTAAATAAACTCACACAGCACCGATCTTAATGCTGTTATACAGGGTGGCTTACAAGTTCTTTAGGTGATAAACTAATAACTTATTGAAAAAAATGTATATGTTGTCTAAAATAAATCTGCTTGCACATCATCGATGGAGAGGCCGACACAATAGCCGAGATTTTCAAAAAATAATGAGATCAAATATAGGTAATCATTACTTACATGGATCACTCACTTTATCACCTTGCTTATTGTATGAAAATCTACAAATACTTTATCTTGAACAAAAGTAAATGTATTCCAGACTTATTATTGGAATATCTGTATCATTCTCATCTTACAGTTTAAAGTGATATAGTGAGATACTCAAAAATTCATTATTTTGACTGTTCTTTAATGGTACAAACATGAATCACACCAATACTACCATCTTCTTTATTAGTTCATCGATGGTAATAGGATTAAAATACACAGTACATTCTAACCTCTTTAAAGGATCTTATTGATGCATACATTCTTATTTCCATTATTGTAATATTACTACTTTCTAACGACATCAGTTATACATACAGCTCACATAGCACATGTTCAAGCCATTCCACTTATTCCTTTGTGGAACTAATACATAAATATCTTTTGGACACCACAGGACATATTATACCGCCGCTTTCAATCGGTTTTCCATTATTCACTCCATATTTTGGTAAAACAGGCGAAGAAGAAGCCGACCGAGTCGACGTCCTCATTTGGCCCGAACCTCCGGACGAGCAAACGTTCGCTCTCGCTAAGGCTGGTTCCCTTCCAACCGGGGCCGCCAATGTCGAACGCCGGCCTGACGAGTTTCAGATTTTTATAAGTACGTAAAGCCCAAGCAACGATAGCCTCGTTCTCGAACAGTGTAATCGTGCAAGTACTATAGGTTAGCGTTCCGTTCGGTTTCAACAGCCGGACGGCCTACAAATCGATTGTTATTATGAGGTTTTAAAGATGGAAACAACTTAACGGTTTTTAATAATTTTTTCTGTAGAGGAGCGTAAGATTTGACTTCGCCCATCGACATCTTGTTGACTAACAGCGGCCTTTGGCCGAGGCAGCTGCAAGGCGCGTCTAGCAGTATTCTATCGAAAGAGTCTGGTGGGAACGGTGGTCCATCGGTGAGATCCCGTGAGACGGTTAAGTCTTCGTGAAGAATTTTTCTCGCATCTGCCGCAAACGTCCTGACATTAGCATTAAAAATCTCGCAGGTGTTTTTTAATAGTTCGACTCTATTTAGGTTTTTGTCAATGGCTATGAGAATCCCCTGCGGAAGAACATGTCAATATAGAATGATGCAGATTTGGATCATACCTCATTTTTCATAAGTTCGGCGATGTGAGTGGTTTTGTTGCCTGGAGAAGCGCACATATCTAACACAGACTCGCCGGGTTTAGGGTCTAAAGCTAGAACGCATGATATCGACGGAAGGTTCTGTAACACAACGGTTCCAGGAGGTAACGTACCGTCCTTTATTGACACGCAACCTGATCTCGATTGTATGAGTTTCACTGCTACCCCTCTGAAAGGATAAAAGGAAAAGTATTTTATTAAGCTAAACCTTTGAAGTAGAACTGCTTAGGATCTTATGCTGATGATACATACGGATGGTGCATATCTAAGAGGTACCAACCGCCAAACTATTCTAAGAAACTGAACAGCTTTTATATTTGTTAGCAAGAAATTGATTTCTACAATATACAAGCAAGTTTCTCACCAATTTCGTTTTCTGAAATTTTCTTTCAAAATTAAAGTTTGTCCATCCATATATACTTATTATTTTTTCGTTTCTATTACTATTGTTATTAAAGGTGTTACCTTGGTGAAATATTTTCACCAAATATTTGCGGCCTTGTCATTTTTACCAAGCCTTTTCCTACAAGTAGCTTCTCTTCATCATCATACATTATTTTAAACCCTTTGCGGCATTTTCCACTTAGATCAGCAAAAATGCTAACCACTTCATATCCAGTTCCTAAAACAGATTTGTTCAGTGCTCCTCTTCTAGAATTGGGGATTTTCTACTAAATATAGATTGTTACACCTGAGCTCCAATCCATAAGAACTCTGCATTAAAAAAAAAGAAAGGAATAAAGATACAAAATACTAAAATAATGGCCTTTGGCAAACTAGGAGAAGTGCTGCTTTTTCAGTTTTTTTTTTCTGCAATAAATTTTGTATCGCTTTAATCTCACTTCGATTCATTCCGATAACCCCTGGCGCGAAAACATCAGCTCCCCTCAGAACTGCACTGGCACAACAGGAATCGACTATGACTTCATTTTTACATGTACTCGTAAATTCTGAGGTATCCCTATGCACAATGATCACGTTCGGAATGATCGGATGGAACTCCACAACGACAGATCCCTTGAACGCCTGCATCAGAACCCCTGTTACATCATATTACACGCATTAGTATATTTACGAACTTCTTGTACCTCCTGAAGAACTGTATGGGCATCATTGAGTAACGTATTCACCCTATATGAACTCAGTTTCGGATAAGAACACAGCCACTGTTCCAATTCCTTCAACTCGGACTCCGACACCTGGAATAATATCACCTTTAGCAGAAGACGGTTCGATATTACAAAGGAATACAGGGAACTTACTTGGCTAATTTGTCCTGGCAATGTTGTTATTATATTTCTATCGAATGTCGAAGAAAAAGGAGTCTTGGGATATTCCATTCCGTTGGAGTATGTGGAAAAAACAGTTGGGAAACCGTATTACGACGCCTAAACATGTAATCAACAGATTGTTAAATCCATTTTGAAAATAAATAAATCCAACCTAACTTACCTATCCTAACCTAAAAATCGTTAAGTTGGGTTATGTTTTTATCGATCAAATAATTCGTGTAAAAATGGACCATCCTGAAATAAGTTACTTCAATGAGATCTCCATGATGATGTTCGGCTTCGGGGACAGCCACAAGCCCAACCCGGAGACGGTCCGTCTGGTGGAGAGCATCGTCCTGAAGCAGCTGAGACTGCTCGTCCAGGAGGCCCTGAAGTACTCAGACGGTAAGGACCTGAGGGGCGAGCACCTCGTGTTCCTCATGCGCCACAACAAGCACAAGATGAGACGTTTCATGAAGTACCTCGTCAACAAGAGGAACACGAAGCTCGCCAAGCAGCTCGAGTTGAACATCCACAACATTGATGACGGCTCGAAGAACAAACTGATAGAGTTCATCGAGTTGATCGACGAGACCGGCGAGTTCAGCGACTTGTCCGAGATCGACGAGGTGAAGTACGAGAGGCAGCTGAGGGCCGACAGGATATCCCAGGCATTGGACCAGAAAAGGTATCTGGAGTTCATCAAGGCGAGGTCCGTGTCATTCAACAGCAAGAGCACCACCCAGCGTAACCTCGACAGGCTACGTTTTTGGGTGGACCCGAGGAAGGAGGTCAATTTCAAGGCGGAAGCGCTGGACGTCCTGTCGTACTTCGCCTACCAGACCGTCGCCGAGATCACGGATTACGCTCTGCTCGTCAGGATGGACGCCAGGTCCGGCACGGATCCGCTGAAGTCCCTATCGGGCTCTTACTATACGGCGACAATGTTCAACGGGAAGCATAGGTACGAGGACTCCAACCTCGACTACAGTAGAGTGTATAGCGGGCAGGCTCCTATTAGCGTGAACGAGATCAAGGAGGTGATGAGGAGGGTGCACACGCCACAGGCCGGCCGGTTGGATTTCGGGGGGAAACTGCCTGAGACGCAGTACCTGTTCGCCATATAAAAATTTGTTGAATTGCAATTATTCATATGAGCGATTCAGACGAATGGATTTTAGCCTATAAAATTTCACTGTATATTTTTTAAGATAATAATAGTAATAATAATACGTTATTGTTATTTTTAAGTAAAGATATTTATACGCGTGATTCGCATGGAACATGCAAGAGTTCAGGTGCCAAGCTGCTAACGGTTTAAGACTCGTACTGTGATTATTCTGCTTCTATGTTGTATCATATTCTATGACACGCTGTACTCTGACAACTCAGGGACAACTATAACAGCTTGATAGCTGTTTAATTGTCAAAATTCTCTAAATTTTTAAATTACTGATAAAACCGATTCATTCAGTTTGTGATTAATCTCGAATGAATCTGCGTTTCTTCAATTCACCACGTCATCATGTCTAACGTAAGTAATATTTATATGTTGTCATTATTTTTAATTAACATTCATTTAATTAATCCTATTAATTTAACTTTATAGGTAAAAACGCATGAATTCAAAGTAGCAATGACCTGTGAAGGTTGCTCTGGAGCAGTGGAGAGGGTCCTAAAGAAGTTGAAAGGTAAGTTTCTCTTAATTTTGATTGTTTAAATAGTTTACAAGGAACATTGTTTAGATAATATATTGCCTAGTATAAACAATGGATTTAACATGTACAATCGCTGGTTTATTTTTATTGTTCTTGCATTTCAGACAAAGGCGTGGAAGACTTTGAGATTGACCTCCCCGGTAAAACCGTCAAAGTGAAAGCGTCACTAACGTCCAATGAGGTCCTCGAGGTTCTGAAGAAGACCGGGAAGGAAGTCGAGTTCGTCTCGTCAGGATGATCACTGAGCAGCTTTCATTTTAACGAAACACTATTTAAAAATTTGTATATTTTATAAACTTTATTAAACTTTAAACTCTCAACTCGATTCTCATTCAAACATCTCGTCTATTACAGTCGGTTCCTTCCCGCTCTTCGCTTTGAGGAGTTGTACGTACTTGAGGAGCCTGCGTTTGTGCATGTCGAGACGTTCCTGCCTCAGGTTCTCAAACGTATCTTTGGTATCGTCCGACTCCGGCACTGAATGAAAGTTCGCCTCGCTCCACGGTAGCTGATGCCACAAGAATAAGTCTTAAACAGATTTAAAGAAGATAAGGTTGCACTTACTTCGTTATCTGAAGTTGCGTCGGTGTCGTGCGAGACGACCCGTTTGAGCGGAATGTTGCTTCGTGTCGCTCGCCCCCTCAAGAACATGCGGTTCCTCGTCCGGAATTTGGAGTCTACTTGAAACAATGTAATTTAGAAGCATATAGTATAATCCCACAAAAGGTAGATGATAGGAACAATGTGTAATGAACTGAATGGTACACTAAATTATTCATTCACTGTTACTGCATTTAAAATTGCAAAGAATGTCATACACTAATAATTACTAATTACAGATATAATTGCTGACTAACTAACGTCACAACGACTGTTAGAGTGATTATGAGAAAAGTATACAGTGACATAAATAAATAGCGAATCGAATTTACAGGGAACTTCTTAGATGATTTGTATTCGCTGTTTTAAAAGCTTGTCCAATCTCAGGAACGAAACTTTTGTTGTAACTTACCGGAACTCCTGTACTCGGCGTCGGTCTGAAACTAAAAGTTTTCAAAACGCCGTATCGTTTCGCCTCACAATCGTTACCTGCGTGATGAAGTCCGGCATGATCAGGTCCTGATCGGCGCTCTTGACGTTCACGTTCCTGGTCGAACTCTGCGGGCATTCCTTGAAGTAATCACGGGAGGCGACCGTGAAGGGGAGCGACACGGGCGCCAGGACGTCCCAGTACGCGTCCTTGACGAGCTTCGGATGGTCCTGGTGGATCCTGTCCACCAGAAGGTAGCAAACCTCGGAAAAATTGGAGATAGGTGTAAATGGAAGTTTGATAATGAGGTACTTATCTGGAACTCTAAATTGTTAAGGATACGTATTTCTCCAAGCTGTGAGAAGAGGAAATGGGAGGATTTTAACAGCCCAACAGATTGAAAACATGAAGGTGAATATATTTTGGTAGATGTATAAAGAGATGTAATACTAAACATATCTCTTCCAAGCATTTTTCATTCTCATATAACCCTTGAAGCTTATACTCACTTGTACGTGTCTGTCGACCATCCACATGACTTCGAAGTCGTCGTCGTCCTCGCCGAAAGGGTTGATGAGCGTCTCCGCCACCTTCAACCAGCCCATATAGAAAAAGAACTCCACAATGGGCATGAATGGAAAGCTGAAAAAGATCAGCTCGGCTGTAGGTTGGCTTGAGCTCTCTATGAACTGGTTGCCGATCACGGTGATCAGGAAATAACCGTAGACCGCCAACGTCACCACCTGGAAGCAGGTTGGGTAATGAAGGAGGAACTCGCCATGGCGGTTTTTAGATCTGGTTTGAAATTAGGTCGGGGTTCAAATTTTTGTTCAGAACTGTTCAAAGTAAAGCTATTGAAGCAATCTTAAGGTATATCTATACCTGAGTGTATACTAGCGGTATGCTGATCCAGTCGTAATCAAGGATCCCGCCGCATTTGCTCCTGAAAGTGTTCAGCTCGTCTAGAATACCCTTCATCAGGAGATCGTTTTTGATTATGCCCTCGTGCCTCGCTCTGGTGGTTATGCTCGAAGCCCAAGCCAAGGGAAGCCTGTAGAATAACAAGCGTATTGGAAGTTTTGGTTGCAGGAGAAGCCCTCAGTTTACCTACCAGTATTTCGTGTAGCTGGGGAACTCCTCGTCGATCCCCTCGATGAGCTTCCTCTCCTGCGGCAACAGCAAACCAGCGTCCACGTAATGCTGCAAAGTCGGGAACCTCTTCTTCACTTTAGGGGACATGAGAGTGAGGGTCATGGTGAAGGTGACGCAGACGTAACGGACGATGGTCCTCCTGACGATTCGAGACCTCTCGTCCTACGAAGTTTGACTTCATATATTTTGCAATAAAAGTATAGGGAATAGGATAGGAATATGGAATAAGGAATAACCACGCTGATGGAGGGATCGAATGCACTAAACGTATTACTTACCTCCCCTTGGATGCTGGCTCCGACTAGTATGGACAGGTTGTCCGGGAAAGGGATCGTACAGTACTGCGTCCACCACCTGGTGAAGACGATGTTAACGTAGAAACCTAAGACGAAGCTCAGGGGGATCAGATTGCCGTTGCTGGCGCAGTATTTGACGATTCTCCTGAAAAATCTAAAAGCAAAACGTATTGAACGCTGTGGAAAATGAGGAATTACCGACATTTGAGTGGTGCTGTCCATAAAGAACAGATAGGCTACGTTGAGAGAGTAATAGATGCCGAGAAATAACACTAGGTCGATCCATACCAGTTTGTAGATGCTTCCTCTCCACCTGAAATTGGAAAGTATTAAAAATAAATAATAATTGTATTATTAGTTACCTTCTAAGTAGTTTTAGAAAACATCCCAAGCCGCTGCTAGTGGCGACTTCTGCGGTGTAAGAGACAGTCATACCTATTTTACGACTGTTACAAAATAAATAATGGTAGTCGGTAGTTAAACTTTTATCGTTATAGGTAATATTGGATCAGTTGTATCTTATCCTCGTGCAAAGTAGAGATAATTTTATTTAATGTACTTGAAAAAAAAAAAATGATTTCATAATTCGTAAATATGCGGAATTCATATCAGAATGAATCACTTTGCCACTATTCTTTCGTTCATAATTGGGGGAGTGAGCGTCATAGGAAGAAAAAAGTTCAATATTCACAATATAATCTGTAATTTTGTAATCAAAATACTCAGGTTATACTGTACAGGACACGTGGACCGTGCCTAGTGTAAAACCGTAGCAAAATTAAAACTTCTATGTTTTCAGGTTCGTGTGTACGAACAACTAAAAATTTTGGTAGAAGAAGGCGATGAATTTGTATTTATAAAAGTGTTAAAAGATTTTTCAATGAAATAACTAAATGAATTTAGATCTTACTTCTTTATAAACTATGGCAAATGAAGTTTTCAGGCGTATACATTTAAAAAGTAAAACTGTAAGTAATATGGATATGGAGGAAAAATCCTCAACAGGGTTGCACGCACCTAACAAACTGTAGTACATTACATCCTTTCGTAAACTAGGCCCATGATTAAACCGCCAAGGATTCAACGAGGTCTCCTGATGATACGCCTATGTTTAAACATCGAAGGAACCAATGAATCGCTAAGGCGCGGTCACGTGTCTATAACTTCAGATTTTATTGGTCGAAATCAATTTGGTATTGTGGCATGTGGCATTTCGACATTACCTAACCTAGAAAAGTATTCTGTCAGATTCAAATGCTCTGAATGTTAATGTGATATAACTTTTCGTGCGGTGCCTACTTATTTTGCTTGGTATAAATGAATATCTGTGATATCTACTTGTTAAAAATATTAATCAATATATGCATGTATTCGGTATTGCTTTGGGCGGGTAATAACAGATGTCTATACGTAATGGCAGTACGTTAATTATTCGTGTATTGTTTGTGCCTAAATTAAATGTGGCCTTTAATTAAACGTCCTTATTGCTATACACAAGTACTTATTTAAATATCGAAGAAAATTTTCTATGGATAATACAAAGAAATTTGTAAATCCTTCACCTGAAGGTGGAGCAAATCCATTGTCAAAACTATTTTATTGGTAAGTAATTGTAAGGAACAAAGAAATTGTTGTAACATTTATGATTTGACAAATCATCATTAATTTGATCGTCCATAGTTTCAATTACTTTTTTAATTGTATTACCCTGTATATATCACACTCTATCGACTTTATCTGCCTCGGAATTGTTCACATAATTTAATGTGATAAGTGGTAATTTACATAAACACAGGGCTATTAGCTTTATCTCTGTTTATGTCAAGTATTTATTATTATTGTGATTACTGTTAGGATGTATTGAATGGGTGTTTTTATTTCAAACAGTTAATGTCAGTTATAACTCTCCAAGATTCTTTTCATTTACCTCAATTTGTAATCTAATTTTTTTTTAATCAATACAGTTGGGTGCTGCCGTTTCTGAGATTTGGCTACAAGAATGATTTACACACTAAAGACTTATACAATACCACTAAGGTGGACTGCTCAGGTGCTCTGGGAGACCAGTTGGAAAAGTAAGTGTTGTCAATATTTTTCCACCAAAGAAATACCTAAACTTTGTATTTTTTAAAGAAACTGGCAAAAAGAGCTGAAAAGGTGTTCAAAACAATCAGGCAAGAAGCCTAGTTTGCAACGTGCCATACTTAAAACGTTCGTCAAGCCTTACTCTTTTTATGGGATATGGCTGTTCTTCCAGTGTGTGGTCATAAGGTGGTTAATTTATATCCATGGTTTAAAAAAGGTAACTTTCTGTTCCGTTTTAGGATGTTACAACCAATAGTGTTAGCAGAATACATAAAATATTTCAATGTGTCCTCAAGGGACCAATCTTGGGAGACAGGTTGGCTTTTAGGTTTAGCAGTTGTACTTATGGCTTTCTGTAATGTTCTCATAATGCACGCCTGCAGTCTAGGTTGTCAGCGTATTGGCATGCGAGTGAGGATATCTTGTTGCTCTTTGATATACAGAAAGGTGAGTTGTTATGAATTGTATTAGTAATTTTTTAATCATGAACACTTTTCAGCTTCTCAGACTGAGTCATTCATCTTTAGGGAGGACAGCTGCAGGCCAGTTGGTTAATCTCCTATCCAATGACGTTCAGCGATTCGATCTCGTTTCAAGTTTTCTTCATTACGCTTGGATTATGCCGATACAGTCCATTTTGGCTTTCTATATAATGTACAGGAGCGTAGGTATTGCTGCCATAGCCGGAATGTTGGCTATAACGTTACAAGCCATACCATTGCAGGGTAATAAGAAGCATGGGTTCTTAATTTATTTCTGAAGATTTAATTTTGTAGGGTACTTATCTAAACTTCAGGGTAAATTGAGGTATAAAATAGCTGTAAGAACCGATCATAGGGTGAAACTAATGAGCGAGATAACTTCAGGTATCCAGGTGATCAAGATGTATGCGTGGGAAAAGCCTTTTGAGAAAGTCGTCGAGCTGGCAAGGAAGTAAGTTTAAGTCTGTGAAGATTTAACAAAGTTAAAATTTATTGTACTTATATTCTGTAGGTTAGAGATTGACGTCCTGACGAAGACTTCTTACATCCGAGGAGTGTCAGTCGCAATGATGGTCTTCACTGAGCGCTTCACCCTTTACCTCACTTTGATTACCTACGTCCTTATGGGAAGGAATTTGACTGGCGATGTCGTCTTCTCCATGGCTCAACTCTTCAACACCGTCCAACTTTACATGTCTATTTTCTTCCCCCTCGCTCTAGCCTTCTACGCAGAAGCCAGGGTCTCCATTAGGCGCATAGAGGACTTCCTGGTGCTGGAGGAGAGACAGAAATCCGATAACTCCAGATTCGATAGTGCCTCCCAGGGCAGGATCAAGCTGGTCCAGGCTTCTGCGAGCTGGCTGCCGAACCCGATAGTCGGGACCCTTATCAACCTCAACCTGGTGATAGAACCTGGGACGTTGTGTTGCGTTGTCGGCAGCGTCGGTGCCGGGAAGAGCTCGCTACTGCAACTGCTGCTAGGGGAGTTGCCGTTGAGTGGGGGAAATGCGGCTGTATCGGGGACGGTGTCTTATGCTTCGCAGGAACCTTGGTTATTCATCTCAAACGTTAGGAGCAATATTTTGTTTGGGAGGCCGTATCTGAGACACAGGTGAGAATGAATGAATCGGTGTATAGCTTTTAGCTTTTATTCTATAAGGGAAAATGTCGTCTTTTCTGCCAAAAAATTTGTGGCTATTGTGGGCTATCGTATGTATGACCACATGCATCATTTTCACATTAATATCAGTACACCATACGATACATATTTCATGAACTTTACTCTTGTAGATACAAGGAGGTCGTAACGGCCTGCGCCCTGCAGAGGGACTTCGAGCAGTTCCCCAACAAAGACCTGACCCTAGTGGGCGAGAGAGGAGTCTCCCTGAGCGGGGGTCAGAAGGCGCGCATAAACTTGGCACGTGCCGTATACGCCGATGCAGACGTGTACTTGCTCGACGATCCTCTGTCAGCAGTTGACGCCCACGTCGGAAAACATTTGTTCGAGCAGTGCGTCAAGAAGTATTTGGACAAGAAGACGAGGGTGCTGGTCACGCACCAGTTGCAGTTCATCAGGCAGGCGGACATGATCGTCGTCGTAACCAACGTAAGGTTCCCTTGAAACTACTTTTCGTTAGTTGTGGGAATTTTTAATTTGTATTTCAGGGTAGAATCGAGAAAGTGACGACGTACCAGGAACTGTCCGAGGGCGAGCTTGCTAATTTGACGAATCATGATTCTAATACGGAGACCAGAGAGAAATCGCCTGTTATCGAACAGAGAGGAAGGATACAGTCCATCACATCATTCGGGGTAAGTTGTAGCCCCCTTGGTTAACTCTAATTTACTGTAGTTCTTAATATAGCTTCATACATTCTTATAAAAAAATATCTCAGGCGACGCCTTGTCTCCTCTTGAGTTAATAATTTTTACATTTACATTTCTCAGAGTTCATTGATCAACGAAGAAGAAATTCAGGAAATCGAAGAAACAATCGAAAAAGGTTCGATATCTTTGTCTACGTACTTCGAGTACTGCCGTGCCGGCGGTACCTGCTTAGCTCTCTTACTCCTGCTCTTTTTGTTTGTGATTGCTCAGATAGCAGTCAACGCTTCGGATCTATGGCTGACACATTGGTAAATACAATGAGGTGTTTTTTACATCAAAGTACTGATGGTTTTCCGAATATTTAGGACTAACCAGGTCGAAAAAGAAGCGAAAGTGCCCCCAGGAAGTTCCAATCTCACAGAACGAACCGTTACTGAATTACCTAAAGATCTCACCGAAGGAACTGTTACTGAATTCTTAAAAGCCACAGACGAAACTTTCACTGAATTCTTGAATCTCACTGATGAAATCATTACAGAGCTTCCAATGGAGTCGTCGAATGTGGGTGCACAATATGAAAGCTACATTTTGGTTTATACGTCGCTAATATTAGCGTCAATCATTTTACTGACCGGCAGATCTCTTCTGTATTACAAACTGTGTATGACAGCTTCGAAGATTTTGCACACGAAAATGTTTTCTAATGTATTGCAGGCCCCCATGAGATTCTTCGACACCAATCCCTCAGGTAATGAATAAAATATTCTAAATCAATTAATCTTTTTGTATGGTTTTCTCTGCCTGTAGGCCGTATTTTGAACCGTTTCTCAAAAGACATGGGAGCTGTCGACGAATTACTGCCAAGAGCAGCTCTTGATGCAATTCAAATATTCTTCGTTATGTCTGGGATATTAGTGATGAATTTCATTGTAACTCCATGGATGATAATCCCTGCTGCAGTCTTGGCAGTGCTTTTCTATTTCTTTCGTGTGATTTACTTGGCGACGGCGCAAGACGTAAAAAGACTCGAGGGAACAAGTAAGGATAGTGTAATTTCGCTTTAGTATCAATTTATTTTCTTTTTTATTTTAGCGAGAGCTCCTGTCTTCTCCCATGTCTCAGCATCTCTTTATGGAATGCCCACGATCCGAGCTTCTAACGCTCAGGATATGGTCATAAAGGAGTTTGATACATTGCAGGATCAACATACATCGACATGGTTTGCTTTTCTAGCCACTAGTGAAGCCTTTGGGTTTTACCTGGACGTCATCAGTACGACTTTTCTGGCCCTTGTAACCTTCCAATTTTTGATCTTCAAAAATGGTAAGAGAGAATTTTAAAATTACTCTTCACTGGTAGAAATAGTCTTGAAATTGAGCACAAACTACTTTTCCGTTAAATTTCAGATGACACTTTCAGTGGTAACGTAGGCCTAGTTATCTCCCAAAGTCTCATTCTAACCGGAATGCTTCAGTTTGGCGTCCGTCAGACTGCCGAAGTGGCCAGTAACATGATAAGCGTCGAAAGGGTACTTCAGTACACGAAGTTAGAAAAAGAGGGACCACTCAAGGCTGTAGGGAAACCGCCTCCGGCGGACTGGCCTCACTCGGGTGCCATAAACTTCAAAAGCGTTTATCTGAGATACGGCTCAGATCGGGGGCCGGTGTTGAAGAATCTCAACATAGAAATCAAGCCGACGGAGAAAGTAGGAAGAAGTTAAACGCTTTGTAAGTGTTACGCATTTTCGTTTTCAGATCGGAATCGTTGGTCGTACCGGCGCAGGAAAATCATCTCTTATTGCGTCGCTGTTCAGGCTGACCCCTATTGAGGGCGTTATTGAGATCGATGGAGTTGATACTTCAACGGTGGGCTTGAATGATTTAAGATCCAGTATTTCCATCATACCGCAAGACCCAGTCTTGTTCTCGGCTTCCATCAGGTATAACCTGGACCCTTTCGAGAAGCATAGCGACGATACCCTATGGAAGGCTCTAGAAAATGTAAGTATCTACAATACTTGATATAAATCAGTAATGGTCAAACCTGTCAAAAGCCAGAAAGGAGAATTAACTTTAAATTATGCCAGCAGTAACAACTTTTTCCCTCCAGGTCGAACTTAAGGGTGCCATAGATGATCTCAACCAACAGGTGAGCGAGGGCGGCTCAAACTTCAGTGCTGGGCAAAGACAATTGATCTGCCTAGCTAGGGCCATAGTACGAAATAACAAGATTCTAGTCATGGACGAGGCGACCGCAAACGTGGACCCGCAGTGAGTAAAAATGTCTTCGATTTCATTTTCGAACAGTACCGAAACTACTCGATCCCTTCGTTTCAGAACCGACGCTCTGATCCAGAAGACAATCCGCGTCTCCTTCGCGGACCGCACCGTGCTGACCATCGCTCACAGACTGAACACTGTGATGGACTCCGATAAGGTCCTAGTGATGGACGACGGTCAGGCCGTGGAGTTCGGGCATCCGCACGAGTTGCTCCAGAACCTCGGGCCCTTCGCGAGGATGGTGAAGGAGACCGGAAGTATGGAGGAGAAGCTCAGGAGGATCGCCAAGGAGGACTACCAGAGGAAATTCTCAGAGGAGAAAAGGATGGAGGATGGTAAGAAATCTCTGGAGAGGAATGTGGATGAAGAAGGGACCGAAGAAGTGGTGAAGGGTAATCTTGAATCTGAGAATCAAGACTAAAGGTATTTTTTGTTCATTAGTACTTAATTATTTGGATGCCAAATATTTTATTTATTATAACGAATCGAGTATTATATTTTTTTGTGTTCTAAAATTCTTAGTACGTTTAAGTTTGCTTTTCCAACTGACAATATCTTGGAAGAATTCACGTGTGTAAATGTTCTGTTTCTCATCGATACTTTACACATATACCTAAGTGTTTACTAATTTATTAAAAATATATTTTGTAACATTATAATAGGCATCCTTATATTAATTTTACATCACCATTTTTTACCAAGTTAGCCACACTGTCATAGGAAATAATCATCTGAGTGCCCTCATCAAAGTCTGCTAGATCATTACCACCATCTGGATCTCCATCGTTGATAATAACACCTTCCACTTTCTTTTTCGATTCGCCGAAAATAAAACTATTCATATTAGGTTTTATTAGCTGATTTTCCAAGTTCTCACTAGGCAACCCTGGATAGAATTGAAGCAGATCAGAGAAGTAGTGCTCCAAGCCTGAAAAAATTATTGAATCAATATGTAGCTGCAAAACAGAATGAAACATTACTATTAGAGTAAGCCTTTGCGAATTGAGTCTCGCCTTCCGTAAGATACGTCTCCTCCCCTCTCTCGCGCCTCTGTTGCTCTTGTTGAAGGATATATGTGACAAACGTCTCAATCTTCTCCAGTCTTGTCCTCAGGTAGCTCGATACGAGGAACCTCAAGCGGTCCACCTCCATTTGGTGGAGACTCTTCCTGAAATCCAACACGTCCAACTGTTTGATGTTGTCCTCCATAAACGATATTTGTCCCATGAGACATTCGACGACTTCGAACTTGTGAGGCAAGACCTCCGGAGCGAATTTCTCGTTCGACCATGCTTCTTCCATTAAAGCGATAACTTCAGCAGGGGTGAGCTCGATTTCGTCGTCATCATCGGCGGTCTCGTCGAGCCTCACAGCAGAGTCTTCCTCCGCAGTTTCCATTACTTTTCGTTATTTACTCTTGTTTGTTGTTAAGGTTATGTTATGTTTTTAATGTTTGATCTGTGATGCATAGTGTTGCACTCCATTTTGGGGCATTATAGTATGTAGTCGATAGGTATATTCATAGCGGTAAAGCAATGGGGCACTTTTGATTTTAAACAGAGTAAAACACGTTCATCTCACCACGGAACAACGACTGCGATTTGAACCAACCCCCGGATTTTTTGCGTTCTGTGACAAGACAATGTCATCCAAAAATCAATATGGACGATTTTGACAAGAAAGTGGAAGCCCACATCGAGATAATGCGTAAAAAGACGGAGAGCGAAAGCAAAGCGAGCGCACAGAATGACGAGGATAGCGAGAGCGTCGAGGAGCAGCCCCTCGACATAGGCGAACACTACCTGGTGCAGAGGTCCGACGATTCTTGGCGTAAGTAAATACATAACCTCGAAACCGTTGTTTACATCTACCTTTTTGTTTTGGCAGAGCCGGCCGAGATCATCCAAACGAGGTACAATGATGTCGAGAGACAGTACGAATATTACGTGCACTATGAAGGCTACAACAGACGTCTCGACGAATGGGTTCGAAGTGAATTTTCTATCTTTACTACTCACTCTTACCTCTGAAATGTTACAGGTCCCCAGAGGTAGGATCATGTCTTCGAGGTTTAACATGACCGAGAGTAACCAGAAGGGCTCGGTGGACATCAAACATTGGAAGGACAGATCTGTTATAACCGATCTCCTGGCAGACAGCACAGATCGGAAGATCACTCGGAACCAGAAGCGGAGGCACGATGAGATCAACCACATCCAGAAAACGTAAGTCAAAACAGTGTGGGTATCTCATTTATATTAAAGTTACTTACCTGTTCAAATTCAATATTGCTACTTCTGTCCATTTGTTCCTTGGGCTGTCCCCTCTAATCCTCATAATTTTGATTTTTTCCATTCTTCATTTTCAGTCCAATAGTTGTTTCTTAATCGTCTATTTGAGACATTACAGCTTTTCCCCTAGTCACTGAAATGGTGAAATTTGTTTAAAATAACTAGAAGATATTACATGACAGCAGTTTTCAATCAACACTAAAGTCGCTGCCACGACAACATCAACCATTTATGTTATTATACCCCCTGTATATAAATGTGACATTTATATTTTAAGCTACGCGGAGATGGACCCAACCACAGCAGCTCTGGAAAAAGAACACGAGCAAATAACCAAAGTGAAGTATATTGATAAGATCCAGATCGGCCGGTTTGAGATCGACACATGGTACTTCAGTCCTTATCCGGAAGAGTACGGCAGGCAAACCAAACTCTGGATATGTGAGTACTGCCTCAAATACATGAGACTAGAGAAGAGCTACAGGTATCACATGGTACGTAAAGAAGTCAAGTAAATTTAGCCATATGAATAGTCCTGAATGTTTCAGAGCGAGTGTACTCAACGGCAGCCGGTCGGCAAAGAGATCTATCGGAAAGGGACTCTGTCAGTGTATGAAGTAGATGGAAAAGATCATAAGGTAACGAGTTAGCTGTATAAATTTCGATGTTTGAATTATGTGTTATGTTTTAGGTCTATTGTCAGAATCTGTGTTTACTAGCCAAGCTATTCCTCGATCATAAAACCTTGTATTTCGACGTCGAGCCGTTCTTATTCTACATACTGTGCGAGGTCGATAAGCAAGGCGCGCATATCGTCGGCTATTTTTCAAAGGTATGGAAACAATTCAGTGCGAAAACATATTAACAATTCCAGAAAACCTAGGTTCCATTAACTAATGTTACTTTACCAGGAAAAGGAGTCCCCGGATGGTAACAACGTCGCCTGTATCCTTACCCTGCCACCTTATCAAAGGCAAGGCTATGGCAAGCTGCTGATAGCATTCAGTTACGAGCTATCCCGTCTGGAGGGTACCGTCGGTAGTCCAGAACAGCCTTTAAGCGATTTGGGGAAGCTGAGCTACCGGAGCTATTGGAGCTGGGTCCTGCTGGAGATTCTACGCGACTTCCGAGGGACCCTGTCCATCAAAGACTTGAGGTAACAAGAGTTAGTTTTAGTTCGGTTAGCCATGACTGTTAGATCAGTTATACAGGTCGCATATTAAAATAGAAAATGCTGGAAGAACACTCTGCAAGGGCTCTGATTTACTTAAATGCAAAGAAATGCTTCTGCATTTACTCTTTTCAATGAGAACGATAATTTCGTGGATGTCTTTAGTCAACTAAGCATAGGTTGAAGGTGTGATCGGACATGTCGTTCCTTGTTATCCCTCCAAAAATAGTGTTTAGATCTATCACCTCATTGAGCTTAAAGGGTTAGACGCATTATTGTCATTGCAGTCAGATGACGAGCATAACGCAGACAGACATAATCTCTACGCTCCAGAGCATGAACATGGTGAAGTACTGGAAGGGCCAGCACGTGATCTGCGTGACCCCGAAGGTCGTCGACGAGTTGATAAAGTCGAGTCAGTACAAGAGGCCGAGGCTGTGCGTGGACAGCAGCGCCCTCAGGTGGACGCCGAGGCGACACGCGAATAATAAACTGGGGAAGAAATAGCACTCGCTTAAGATATCGTTTGGTTTCTGAGAAAGAATCCGGGCGGCTTCGAAGATTGTCTGAATTCATCTCTAATGTCGATATTAGTGTTAGTCATCACAGTATTCGCTCATATCTGTCACCTAAAATATGTTTCAAGCGGTGATTATTCATGTATGTTGATCAGTAGGTGGTATGAAGGTTCACTCAAAGTGCTTATAAGTAAGATGGAAAGTATTTTGATTAAATATGATGAAATCGAATTTTTTGATTTGGTTTTGAAGAATTAAGATCAATTTGCTGTTGTGAATTGTTTCTAGTTACGATTTTAACCATTTTGAAGGAACATTCTGTAACCCTTACTAGGGGTAGTCGTGGACTAGTATATGGACTGTTCGCTGGTAAATGTTAACTATCCCTAAATAGTAATGTGAAACACAGGCAACACCCTAAGTAGAGTATTAGCAGATTCCAGCGCCCTCGTGGTTATAACAGACAGGCAAAGCTCTTATGAGAGAGTGAATAATATACACGTGTTAAAGGGCTTGTCTTATCACAGCTGATTTGTAAATGTTTTTCGCAATGTTTCGAGAGAAGAGTAAAGTACTAAAGTAAACGCGTCCATATACTACTCCATGGTTATAGTATACATCCTGTATGTAGGCTCGAAAACTTTAATAAATTTGTTTCTTAGCCCTACTCGTTTGTTACCTTTTACATAACATTTATTTGGGAACAAAAAAATACATCTCTATATCAACAGCAGTGTCAGTACTAAGTTAATATAAAAAGTCTATCCTGTAGTATACAATTTGGTATTTACACGATAATAAATAATAGTAAAGTAAAACCGAGCTGGGAGACCTCACAATACTGTAGGCTTTCAAAACCTGCTGCGACACCTTCGAGTCCACAATTACTACAGTCCGTTTAGGCGTGATTTGAAAAAAAGAATACTGAGGAAAGTCTGATATGATCACAATTGGGAAGAGGCGGAGGAATACTTCCTAGGCTGAGACGGAGTAGATGCTTATACGAGTCTAATCACTAATTGCCCCTGGCAGTTATCAACTAATATAATGATCAAAAAGATATCGGGTGGTAAGGTTGATGGTTGGGTTAAGCGAGTGTTCTTTATTGTCCTGATACATTGAACCCAATCTCAAAAACGTGTCCCAAAATATGATTGGTAAATGAACACGCTACAATTTTCTGTCAAATAATCACAAGTAACGAAGCTGACTCGAGGCTCTTTCGTTTTTATTTCAACACACAATACCGACCGATTGTACAAAGCAACGAATCGCAAAAAGCGTGTGTGCTCTTACTGATATTACGAAAGTACCCTGTATAGACATTTCTCGGCAAGGAAAGGGATTCCGGAGAAGCGAAAGATCTTGACAAGAGAGTGGGAACCCTGGAGGACGGAACAACTGGGAGAACGTACCCTAACGACAAACACGATCACCACTCACTCGACGTAGACGAGACAATTAGTGCTGTATATGCTGCCGAGCGTGAAGAGCATCGGAACCTCGACGACCACGATCGGTCGGTTTTCCGTCCTCGAGTTCTCCCTATTTCTACGTAGCCTTTTGACGAGCCTCGATGACGTCAGGTCCATGTCGTATGGCAGAAGGAACTGTGGTTTGCGCACGTAGCTCAACTCGAAGAAGTGCAGCAGTTCGGGGCGTCATAAATCTGGAAACCTGACCAAAAAAAGATCGAACCAAAATAGTAACACTGTTAAGTAGTAATTACTATAATACAGTACTACAATGTTTTACTGTAAGAGGGGGTAATGAAAAGAATTTTACTGTAACTGCTTTCTAATCGATTTCAAAAATGATTACCTTGCCGGGTCCTCTGTGTAGTTGCTTGGCACGGCGAACAGATTCTTGGGAATGTCTTTCCGGAATTCGAAGTGCTGGAATGTAATCTTCGCCGTGACCGTCGGCAAGATCGGTATCTCCACTTTGACGGGGAACCCGCTCGGTAGTTTGAAAGTGATGAAATCCCTCAGTTTCGAGAAGTGTTTGAACGGCGCTATCACCTCCAGGACGTCCAAGAGCATCTCCACGGAGAGAGGGAAATCGTTGCTCTAACGGTCAATAACTTTCAATGTTAATAGTTTAAATGAAATTTTATAACAGAAAAAGGCTAAATTCGAGATTAAAAAGTATAGAGGAGCCTTTACTCTACATACTACGTACTCTACATATAGTTTACTAAAAACTTTTTGACCTATTCAATGTGTATATCTAGTGGAGGATTACCGAATGTGTTTTGTTACCATTGCTATCGTAGCTTTGAACGACTTCGATGATTCCTTATAGACTAGGTCTCGACCTAGCCGGGGGTAATTGTTCGTTTCCGATTCCATGTACTGTTCCCACGTTACGCTTTTCTGGGCTGGTGGAACCAAGCTGTTTCTACGTACAGGCTAAGAATAAAAATGATTTTTAAAACCTACTGATCATTCGATCTGATCGCTATATTTTCAAATCTTACCGCGCCGTTTTGATCTAAGTTCTGAAAATTTCCACCTTTAGTGAAACTCTCTAATATCGCTTTATTCTTTTGAAGATCGTCCGACGATAGGTGCTCCCGCCTTTTCCGGCTTTCCAACATTAAACCGTGTACGGTGTAAAGCTCGCTTTCGTACTGACCGGCGACTAGCTCCTAAAAAGTAACAAAACACATATCGAGAAGATTTAAAATGGTGTAAGTGTACCTTCTTGTCTTCCCTAAATATCCAGCCGCTCTGGGCCCTGGCAAACGATATGCTTTTGGTGGAAATCTGGGCGGCCAAGATATCTGTCGACATCAGCAAGTCGACCTCATCTTCAATTTCCATTTCGCTCTCCTACGAAAAAGTATAGTACTCACAACAGTGTGACATTTAATTACAATTTAAATTCACCTCATATCTGACTTTCTGATAAACCTTCATTATATTGTCGAGTACGGTAAGGCTCTCATTAGGGTTCGCGTTGCCATTAAAAATAAACGATATGTCTCCCCTCTCCCACCTCATATCTGAAAAATCCACCAGGGTCGTGTCTAACCTAATGTTCGCGCCGCTCTTGTAAATCTTACAGAGGTCCGAAGGGAGAATCCTCGAGACGAGCGGTACTGAAACATTTAAAAATGAAGTCGGAACTAGAGGGGATTGTAAAAGAACCGTACCCCATGACTGGAAGTCCCATTTAAGCTCCATGTAAAAATCACTGATCCGATTCAACGCCTCGACTAGATTAGGACGCCTCACCTCCATTTGCTCACGGGACTGCTGCCGAAACTTTCTCACCAGAGATGATACTGAAACGGTTTTACAAACTTCATGTATACCATTCTGAATTATAATATTGGAAGTTGATGCAAACAGAACAAATAACTTGCACATTTATGACGAAAACATATTTTCTTAAATAATAATTGCATTATTTCAAGTTTTAGTTTTAAGATATTTGTATTGAATAGAACTTCGGTTTTCAATGTTATAATGAAGCATGGGCACATTTCTGTCATAATGAAAAAAATTACTTATTCAATACATTATTTTTACTACCATTGTTTCATCATCACAATCCAATATCTTATCAATAGATTTTGCAATACCTTCACGATAAGTAATCCATGACCATTTTACAATGACCTGATAGTACGGTAAAACCCATTCTTAACATACTTTGCGGAACCATCCTTCTCAAACACCAAAACTACTTTCCTATGAATTTGTTTAAAGGTCTCTATTTATACATTTGTCACATACTTGTTGGTCGGTTCCCATAGCTGACGGCTTCTGCCAGGACCGTCCAGCCCAGACCGTTCTTGATCTTAACGGGGGCGTCATGTTTCAGTAACAGCTGCACACACTCTATGGGAAGAGAGAAGAAAATTACTTTGTAATGTTTGCTTTAAACTTTAAACCCGAAGGGCAGTTAACGCACCTTTCCTTCCCAGCATGACGGCAAGGTGTAAAGCCGTGTTGCCTGGAATGCAGAGACATAAATCTTCAGTTGCAGAATATAAAATACAGCAATAAGGGTAGTGCAGAGTGGTTGAATAATGGGGGGATTTACACAGTAGATCCGGTGATGCTCGAGTAATAGTTGAGTCCTCTCAGGACTTGATATGCAAATGTTTATACGACACCAAAGGGGTTTTCCTTTGGGGAAAGGATAAAAATTTACCATGCTTGTCCTTGGCGGTGACGTCGTGTTTCCTTAGTAAACGAGACAAACTTTTCAGGTCATTTTCGAACACAGCCCTGTGCAGCGGATACGAATCCCCCTCGTCGGCCATTTTATTTTGGTTTTCAAAAACCGACAGACATACGAAGTACCTGTCAACTGACAGGAACATTGTACGAGTCACAGAACACGAAACTTTCTCATAAAAGTGTGGTGTGTAGGCAACTATATATCCATGTTAGCGTAGTAGTAAAACAGGGACACGGTCGGTGAACAGCGTCCATTATTGAGGTTCTATCTGGAAAATTGATGTGCTACTTCAAGAGGGTGCGCTCATCTTGCCCTAATTGAATGAAATTAGTTAACACCATGTAAACTTTTAATTGGAACGTATGGTATGACGTTCCAACTTTGATAAGTCAATGTAATTTAAATAGTCGCCGTCAAATTAACAAACGCAATTCCGTCTTTTCCTCACAAGAACAGGATATTATACGAAAAGCACTGGAAGAGAGAAGATGTTTTGAATTTCCCTCGCTTCTGATAATTTGTGAACGTGCCATATCCATTAGGTGCTCGACCAATAGCCGGTCCCGGTAGCGGTGCGGAGGGAGTTCGTGCGCGCACCTGCGGCCGGCCGCGGCCAGAACGTCACGGACCTTCGCTCGATCGACGTCGGTGCTCTCACGTCGCCCCCGAGAAAACCTCCCCTCCGAGAAAACTCGCCACCCAGTGAAGTTCAGGTGAGAGGGTCGAGAGTCGTTTGGGAGTTCGTGCCCTTCGTAGCGGCGGTGTAAAGTACGCGGCGCTGCGGTGGTGGTGGCGGTGGTGGTGACCGTCGTCGACGTCGATGGCTTTCCTCCGTTCGGCGATCATCAGGTACGGAGTCCGCGGAAGGAGGTACGTCCCTCACCCGGGCGGGGTCCTCGTCCCCTTCGACCGTCGGTCGGGCCTCTCGGCCGCCCTCAAGTCCTCCTCTGCCGGGACCTCGATATTGGGCAACGATGACGGCGGCTCGATCGTCCGGAACCAGCCCCCGAAGGACCCCCTCGACATCACTTTCGAGGACACGAAGGCAGCCTTCAAGAGCAAGACGAACCTGGAGCTGATCAGGGCGTACGTCGTGTACACGCTGTGCTCATTCGATACGCTCGTCACTAATAATATGAAGGTAATTTTAGAATTCGTACAGTCGTGCTTTTGGTCGGTTACCTAACGGGAGAAGAGATGGCGGATGTCGCCGAGGCCCTTCTCGCTTTCCTTCCTCTTGTAAGCTTATTTCCTTCCGATGCAGCGTTGGGATTGAATATAATTTCCAAATTTTTGCTTCCCTGCTCTCTTACTGTACTTTTTCCTTTTCCATATTTTTGGTTTCGTCGCCTTCGCAATTCCACCCTCTTTCAAAGCGTTTTACTGTATTCCATTCCCTTTTATCACCATTTACCATTTGTGTTGTTGATCCCAATTGACTCCCACAGAGTAACGTTGCAATGATCACATATTTCCAGACTCAATTTAAGACGTTCAAAGAATCGTTACGCGTGCAATACACATTTGATCGATTTATATTACAAATTGCTACCTCACAACAACAGAGTGCGATCATTTGGCGCGACCACCTGCGGTCCCCGAATGAGCACGTGCAGTCGCGTCTGCTTTTGTCAGATCTCAAATCACCCGGCTTGTCCCGTAATGATGATTAAGGAATGATAAATCGTCAGGAAGTTATTTCGCTTAAATCGTTTAGGTACTTCAACAATCCCTCATTATGATATCCGATAGACTGGTAACGACTTTGGGTGCAGTTTATATTCAAATGGACGTTTAAGTGGTCGTAAAATATTTTGTAGCTAGTTAAATCTATGCTGGAGGTATTATGCACTCTATAGTTTGCGCAATTTTGAGACTTTCCTAAACAAATTTCTAAAGTCCCCCTTTTGAGATTTTCCTAAACTATTCAGCTCACCATATTCGGGCACATCATTACTAAACAGTTTGTTGCAATCATTGACTTGTTTTCTATCATGAGCACTGACTTCATTAAGAAATCTTTCCCTTTTGTGTGACACCTTGATTTAAAAAAAACCAAAATTGGAACAAAATTGAATATTTCCAATCTTTCTCTGTCAAAATGTGTTTTCCCCCAAATTTCATGGTAAATTTAATAAAAAATATCGATGAATCTATGGCTAAGTTTCATTCAATTCGCAAGGTCTTTTGAAATAGTACTCTTCTTCGAGAAATTTGAAACCCACTTAGTTAAATAAGCCACGTTGAAAATTATATTTTATTTCCATCGTTATTTGTTACCATCAGAAAAAAAATTCTTCGTTCATTTATCATCTCAAATTTGAAGTCCCAAAAGTGTCAAGAACTCAAAATTCCTAAAATCTGTCAACTCTACGGGATAATCCGTTTTCACTATTGTGGAAATTTTAAATTTCCATTTAAAATCTACTCTAAACATGAAACTTACCAGGTTTTAGCTTCACTCATTACTTTTGAAATTTGAAACCAGTCTTATAAAGTAACGTGATGGGTTGTATTTCATTTAAATAGGATTAATAGAAATGATATTCGTTCGTTAAAAATGCTGAACAGATTGTTTACAGCGCAATGGTTTAGTGTGCATTGGAATTATTTTTATTAAAAGGTTTACATGAAACGTGTGGGTCAATCGGGAAATCGCTCGTGTTTATTTATTTTGAGTACATTTTTGGTATGTTACATGCGTTCTGTTATAAATTTTTTTAACGAATTTCACGAAAATCGTTAAAAACCCCATTAGAAGTTAATAATTAATTAAATGAAATTAATCATTTCATTAGGCAATCGATTTCTAAATATTTATTATTAAATAATGTAGTATGGTAATGATCCACTTATTAGGTAGGTTAGTCGGATCAGCTACGTGTTATCAGCAGCGCTATCGCCGTTACAAAATGTTTATTAAATTTTTTCATGTGGTGTATTACGTGTTTATTATAAACGTAAACATATTAAATAAGTACTACAAACACGAGATAATTCGATGTAATCCTCGTCTGCTGACTCGTCTAGCTAGGTGCCAATCATTACAACTCGTATTATAACCTTACAGCCTTTAATATAAATTAATGTTACTTTTTTATTGTTAATTTCATCGAGTCATCGTTTTATTACGCCCCGAAAGTAATGTAATTATAGTTTACAATACGTTTGCATCATTTTACGTGAAAAACAATCTAACCGTTAGTTAGAGACTCATCATTCGTTAATGCCGAGGAGATATTTTTAAGTACATCAGATTGTATAACGTTTTATTTATAACAAATGCACCGAACCGCTTCCTGCAGCCGTTTAAATTTAGAGCCCCCATGTACATACTTTCGAAACTCCAGGATTTTTCAAACGACAAAATTCACGGTACGAAAGATGGCTAATGAAGGAAATTTTCTGGACGGGAAATTCATTCACTTTTGATTGTTTTTCCTTTGAAATTTATAGAGACATCAGTCCACTAGTATCGAGCCATTCTAAACGGCTGGTGGATCATGCGCATATAATTCGTCAGGATTCCACTGGACGCTTGGACTCGTCCCCACGACGGGTGTTTTGTAAAGCGCCTCAAAGTTTATCGGTAAATAAGTCATAAAGTAATTTGTTCTTTCTTGTCACAAACTATAAAACCACTTTGGAAATTTCCTGACGTAACCAGTGGAAATTTTCTTCGTGTTTAATGAATGACCATCGGGCAAAGTTATGGCAAATTTAAAATTTTTCAACAATAAAACTTGTAGTGTACACATGTACTTATCTCAGCGGCACTTCAGATCGTTTGAGAAATAAATATTACTATCGACAAGTACTTGGTAAACAATTCGAGGGTCATTATCGGGAATAGTAAATAATTGCGCTAGAAGACACGCTGTCTGGGGGAAGCGATAAGTTGTTAACATTGTTTGTATACATTAAATGTGGTGTAATCTGTATGGATCCGTTATTCAAGAGTTTTTCAAGAAACTAGAGGAGAGAAATTGCCATTAGAAACGTAAGGCTTAGCAAGACAAAGTAATTCCTCGAAGTAAGAAGACTTTTCCACATTTTTCAAGCGACGTGGAGATTAAAATTAACATTTGTACATCCATGTATTAGTCCTAGTATTTTAATTCGCATAAAAGCCGACAAAACCGTGATAGCTTACTTTTATGAACACTTAATTGCATTGCCGAACAACATCTGCAATAGATTTACGACGGCCATTAAATTGTTATAGTCGTTTGAAGTGGTTGTCACGAAACTTGAGGAAATATCTGCTCGATTAACCGCCGATCATTTTAATCGTCCTATTTTTTAGTTCCTTTCGGTTAATTATGGTGATTGACGTGTAATCTCTATCGCGAAAACAGTCGTGTATTTTTCGAAAACATTTTTGTTTGCCAGTGGTATTTCAACGTGTTGTTGAAATCTAACGAGGAAAACAAAGTACCTAAATGTAGTCCCGTGACTCACCGTTGGAGCGTTTCTCTAAACTTCCAATTGTAAGGGAAATTCATGACGAACGTCTAACGACGAAGGTTTAAAAATATCCTAAGTTTAAACTTAGGCGAGACTATGACGCGACCTGATGCGTAGCGGACCTGCCCTCCGATTTCTCACTTATTTTTAGCTGTTTGCATACTAAGTTTCGTTCCTCAGATGATTTTTAAGTTATTACTCGTTCCAAAGATTCAAGAAAGAATTTTTTAACTGAAATATAGCTAATATTTCCTATTGTCGTCCCAGGAATTTTTTTGGATTTTAGGATAAGAGAAATTGATTGGCAACTTCCCCTTCAGAAGACGACTCGATTATATTTTGTTTAATTTAAGTTTTTTAATTTAAATTAGCCAACTAGTTTCTTGCTTCATACATTATAATTAAATTTGCAAATTCATTACAAAAACAAAACATTTTATTAAATCGATTAAAAAAGTATTAAATCAAACTAATTATCCTTACATTAATACATTTTTACTTAATTCACTTGAATATTTAATCGATGCAACAAAATTATTTCATTGTGTAACATAAATTCTTATGTATTTGTAAAAATGTTCAACTTTTTATATTAATTTCAGATTTTTCATTACACATATTAAAGCCATAATAATTCCCATTTTGATAAATAAAGTAAATACATCTTATAATTAAGTTAAAAGGAATATTTAAATCGAATTTAATTATAATGTATTAGGAGCAATGTATTTTTGTAATCTAATGTTGTTTGTTTGTATTTTATGTCTGCTATGCCTTATTGAACATTCGCACGGTAACCATTTCATAAGTGACGAATGACAGACGGTCCCGGCGTTGCCGGACGTCCCCCATTTAACATATGGAACGCCTATTATGGGCGGTCCTTATGCAACCCATTCTACAACATCGTTGTATTGTGTGTTTTATAGTGTCTTATTACGCTTTTTGTTTGAGTGAATTTATGTCATTCAAACAAACTGCCTTCAAAATATACAAAATCGGGTTTAGAGGTACCTTTTTATAGTTTGGATTTTTGACTTTACGAACTCGTATGTTTCGTAATATCAGGTCACCTGTTTTCAGCAATGTAGGATAGTATTTCTATTAATAATCCCGTTCCATTTAAACTGTTTGGCATTGTTTCATTCTCTCAATTGGCACAAGCAAAAAATCCTAATGGCCAAATAAGAGTAAATACTCGATTTGATTCTAATAGTCGCGGAAATAATTTGATTCACTGCGGCTCGCGACGAGAATTCTGGAGCTCTAATCGAGTTAACAAGAGTGTTAATTGGACATGTCGGTTATAATTAGATGGGGTTTTATGGAAACACGACGAGATTTATCCGAAGCACAGAAAAATGTAATTTTTAACGAAAAATTCGTTTCACCTGCATGAGACTTGATCGAAAACGACCTCCTGATATTTTTTCGCTTGTCGCGTGATCAGACTGGCGGCATAATAGTTAATGTACGTTGTCGGTCAAGGTTGTATATCAAAAATAATGAAATTAGATAAGCGCTTTGAGAATTTTCCGGTTTTACCATTCCAATTAATGGTTTTTTTTATTATTACGTAACGTCTAGGCAGACCAGACGGACGATGCCATTTATATAAAACTAAAGAAGGTGGGTATTTTTGACTAAGAAACTTTCAATTGGAATGAAATATGTTTTAAAGCACCAACTCAGGCGGCATCGACAGTCTGTTGCGTGAGAAATAATTGGACGGTTATAAACAACCTTCCTGATGAATATTTAATGGTTTTAATTTATAAGGACTACGCTTCCACCATTGAACGTAAAAACGTCCCCCATTTTAATAATACGGCTCGCCCTCCCTCTCCCTTATGGATTTCCTTCTGATGTTACGTGAGCAGCCTTCCTATCGATTTTGGCGGCGAGATGCCAACCACCGACGGCGGCAGTCGCGACACAATTTCTAAACATCGCCGATGTAGGACATCCCTTTGTTGCCAGATCGCCGATGCGGGAAATAAAATAATTGGGAAGATTCTAAATGGGCTCGTCGTATGGCAATTCGCTGCACTACACACCCACATTCTTCCCCATATAATCAACTTCATTCGACAGAATTTGCGTTGTTGTGCCGCTAGGGGGTGAAAATCTGGCGAAGCCTTTTCCATTAATACAATCCCGTATCCCACTGTAGTTCCTCGCACCACCGACTTATCCATTGAAGTATAACCTCGAACACCACTACCGCCATCTAGAACTAGAGTCATTCCATCTTCGCCCGATAGACGGCGCGTTGTCGACCAACCGTTCGAATCACATGCCACTCCAGATGTGGTTTTAACTAAATAACGATTATCTATTCTGTTTGCTTCTGGTATCAGCGTTCTTGCAATAAGTGAATTTTATTTTTCCAGCTGATGAAGATAGCGAAGAGCATACTGGGCGAGAAATTGTTCATAGCGATGATGAAGGCGACGTTCTACGGGCACTTCGTCGCCGGCGAGGACGAGTACAAGATAAGGCCGACGCTCCAGAGGCTCCGCTCGTTCGGCGTCAAGCCGATCCTCGATTACTCCGTCGAGGAGGACATCTCGCAGGAGGAGGCCGAGAAGAGGGAGGTCGAGTAAGTATGGGAAGGGGGACGGAGTCAATTCTTAACGTTGTAGGGGATGCACAGACGAGAAAGTGGACCGTTCACCTGGGGTTCCTCTGCTGGTTTGTTTCACGCCGCGCTTTTAGGGGATGCGTTGCAATCATACAGATAATGTAATAGGGTAGACTGAAAGGAGATGATCGTGATTTCTCCGTCTTTGTCTAGTTGGACACTGGAAGGATAGAGGGGTGAGGAGAAGTGTGACCCTCGCGTCCTGTGTGCACACTTGTCCGGTAACCGAGACGACTACATCCACGTCAGTTTTCCTTCTCTCTCTAAGTTCTACATATCTAATATAGTAATTTTATCTCCGTATAGGAGATAATATTACTTGCACGGTCTGAAGAGCGATTGCTATGCAGCGCTGCCATCCCGATGGCTCTAGAAGGGGAACGCTTCGGATTGATTTCATTCCGTTAAGCCGAAGCAAGTATGGGGCTTCAGCTGAATTGAACACAATGCCAACGTTGTTTGGATATCCAAGTGTTTGTTATGGACTGTGATGGGATCATCGTGATGTTGAGACTCATAGATTATCTGATAATCTCATAGATATCTAAATGAGCCCCTCTGTTGTACTGCCATGATTTATCTGGGTATTTCTCCTCCTTTACCACAACAGATTATAAATTGAAAAAGATTTTGGTTTAGCTTCGAGAGACTAGATGTATATGTCAGCTAGTCGTCCTCAACATTGAAGTTGCCTAACCACACGTGAAACCTTATCAGCTTCTATGGAAGTTTCATCAGCAAAATACCTAGAATACCTGGTATGAATTAGACCCCTCTGCTCTCGGTTTGTGTCTCGTCTTTTCTGTTGTAACTGTGATTCGCTTCGCCATCCCTTTCGTGCCTCGGCAGTGTATCGCCTATACCGTATGATACCGATTCAGTGATTGTATTTTCAAGACTATGTAACTTTTTAGGTCTTCGGTACCGGAGGCTGGAGACTCGGACGTCGAGGGCTCCCTGAAGCAGTACCACGTGGACAAGACCTTCGCCGACAGGAGGTACAAGGTCCAGTCGGCGAGGACGTACTTCTACCTCAACGAGGCGACCTGCGAGAGGAACATGGAAACGTTCATCAAGTGCCTCGAGGCCATAGCAGGTCAGTCTCCCGTGCGCCGCACGCCCTTTCACTCGTTTCCTCTTTTTAAATGTCGCATGTGCTTCTTTTACTATGAATAATGAGAGCGCCCCGGTCCTCTCTCGATTGGTTAAGAAATCATGTTTGTCTATATATGTGTAGAATTGATGAGTAGAAATTGGCAGACCGCAGGTGATCGTAAGGAATGGTCGAAACGTCATACATTTAATTCGTGATTTCTTACGATTACATCGAAACAAACGATACTATTACTACTGTTATTGCACTTGTAATTACAATAGATTTTTTTTAATTTTATTTGTTGTGATCAACACGATTACATTGATTGTCCCCTCGATTTTACAATATTTTTACAACACCTCCGTCTTATTTTTGGCAGCGAAATCCACTCGATCTGCCAACGACTGACCACAATAATAGGTCAAGGAAATGAAAATAATTTCCCGTACTTTCCATTTCTTCCCTTCCCCCTGTCCAAAAAAAAATATATGAATAGAACTTTTGATTTAATTCTTCTGTTTTTGTTTCATCTCCTCTTTTATGTTAATTGGTTTTTGTAACGTTTACTTTTGCGATGTTGTTATTCATGATGCTTGTGTTTTTTTCTCCCTAGAGTACCAGAAGGAGCCAGGTAAAGTAGTATGCCAGAACTAATTGTCGCACACACACACGCACCCCAAAAGCAGATTCAAGTCTTGGTAATACCATTTGCTTAATATGTAACGAGAAAAGCGTTCTGTTCAGGTCGACAGATAAGTATATCCTCGGAATCCTTTTCTACCAGACGTTCGGAGCACCGGACTCACGCTTGGGGTCAAGCCACGGCTCGATTCGATGCTCTGAATAAGTATTTTCTTTCTGAACGAAAAAAGTATTTAGAACCTCTCGCTTCTTTCCGCCCTATTTTCCATGACAGGCATTTGCGCCGGTTCGATGTGAATTCACACCACCGGTCGAGTTACTTTTCGGTGGCGAAGAAAATTCTCGTCCTTCGAAGTGAAGTAAATGTCTGCTCCTTGACGACTCCTACGAATCGAGACCTGCCTAAGTAAAAGTAATCTTAGTCGGTATTACTCGAGACTTTTAACTGTCCTGGATTGTATTATGCTTACGTATTTTTTATTTTCGTTGAGTAGTTTTGTTACTGTTTTTATCCCTTATTATCATTTATCTGTCTACGTAGTTTTGGTTCGCTACAAGTATATATTTCTTAGGGTTTGCTTGAGAGCGGTGGACTGTTAAAATTAATGAAACGAAAAGAACCGATTTCAAAAGTCGAAACGGTATCGGATGTTTGATTGATTTTAATACTCTACGTTTACTGGTCAGATTTTAGTTACGGTGATGGTATTCAGCCTGGAGGACCGTTTAAATATGTCCTTCTTTTATTTACAGGCGCGACGTACGGTACAGGAATCACAGCCATCAAGCTGACCGCGTTAGGGAGACCGCAATTATTGGTAAGCGCGAGAAGTATTTCGAGATGCATTTTCTATGGGTCGGTTTCTTTTTCAGCTTCAGTTATCGGAGGTGATAATGAGGGCCCGTCAGTACATGACCGAGATCGTAGGCGGCGAGGGAAACGTATTGTCCCATCACGTCAAGCACGAAGACCTCGAGGCGAAGTTCGCCAAGATTCAAGACAAGGAGTCGTTACGAAAGTTCCTTAAGCAGGTCACCTACGATAAGCACGGGTAAGATCTAATATCCCAACGTAATACCATTTCTGTTAGACTTCTCCTTTAGTGACAAAACCAGTTAATACAAATGTAATATCTGGTCTTACCATTGTGCCCATGTCTTTTAGCCCATACTTGCGTGCGCTTTACTCGTTCTTTGTAATGTATTTCTTTGTTGTGTAGCGTCCTGCACTTGTTCCCTTGGGCGGGCATCATCGACGAGAATCAAGAGCTGAGCACGACGTTCAGGGTGCCGGACCTGAAGTCCGGCCGCATGGTCCGGTTGATCACGCAGCTGACGCCGAAGGAGGAGGAGATGTTCAGGAACATGATCAGACGGGTCAACACGATCGTTAAGGTGAGGCTCAGGAGTGAGGTTACGTTCGTTTTTAAGTCGTTCCGATTCCAGGCAGCTCAAGAAATGGACGTCCGCATAATGGTCGACGCGGAACAGACTTACTTCCAGCCCGCGATCACTCGGATTACCTTGGAGTTCATGAGGAAATACAACAAGGACAAGGCGATAGTGTTCAACACGTACCAGTGTTATCTGAGGAACGCCCTGACAGAGGTCACCACCGATCTGGAGCAGGCGAAGAGGCAGAATTTTTACTTCGGGGCGAAGCTCGTACGAGGGGCTTACCTCGAACAGGTAACCGAGGGGTACACTAATACGCAGTCGATTGATTTAAACCTAAAAAGCGCAAAACATGACCGAAACAGTGGAAGGTCGGCTTCACTGCGTTGAATATGGACGTGCTATGGAAGCCTATAGGTTTATTAAAAGTTCTTAAATGTTTGAATTTAAAATTTATGGATGTAGTTCATGGAAACGTTTCGTAGGAGAGGGCGAGAGCGGCTGCGATGGGTTACCCCGACCCGACTAACCCGAGCTTCGACGCGACCACCGAGATGTATCACAACACCCTCAGCGAGTGCCTGAGAAGGATAAAAGCGTTCAAGGAGAAAGGCGAGGACAAGAAAATCGCGATCATGGTCGCTTCTCACAACGAGGATACCGTCCGGTTCGCCATCGAGCAGATGAAGAATTTTGGCATCGAGCCCAGCGACAAAGTCATCTGCTTCGGGCAGTTATTGGCTATGTGCGACTACATCACTTTCCCATTAGGTAACGACATCGATTTCTACCACTAGAATCCTCTCACTTACTATCGTTATCTTCTCCGTCTCTCTCTTCCTTGCTTATTCCTGACCACTGCCATGATGGGTTCCTTTCATGTCCTTTCCCTTTCTCTTCATTTCCATTTCACCGATGTTATTCTGTTTTGCAGGTCAGGCCGGTTACTCGGCTTACAAGTACATCCCATACGGTCCGGTGAACGAGGTGTTGCCGTACCTGTCCCGGAGAGCGCATGAGAACAAGGGAGTCCTGAAGAAAATCAAGAAAGAGAAGAGATTGCTGTCCAAAGAGATCCTGAGGCGTTTGGCGACTGGTCAGATATGGTACACCCCTAAAGGAAACTACGTTCCAGTCTAAAAGTACGTACAAATCGAGTATAAAACAAAATTCATTGCGCATTATCGATGGATAACAAATTTCTCATACTAAGTAAGTCAATTGCCACTAATTTTGTTTTACTTGTTTGTGTAGGCGTTTGGTCAGTAACGAGTTTGTGAATTATTTCAGGATGAACTCGGTGGATATTCAACAAAGTCCCTCTTTTAGCTGGTGACTTTCTCTGTAGATAGGTAGCTAAAAGACAAGTCCATCAGTTAATTTATTTTGTAAAAAATGTCTGCGTGAAACAAAGAATGAACATTCGGAACGTAATAGGGATTTAGGCCTATATTAAAACAAATGTTAAGTCGGAGATCAGTAGGTTTATATTTTCGTGCGAGAGAATCGTCACCCTCTATTTTTGATCGACGTCAATTATTTGTTGTGTAAGGAAGAAAGGCTGGTTGAAACGGACAATACGATATCCTTTTTGTAATTACGAAGTCTGTTCGTCACGAACTGTTATTAAAAGGGAATATTAATTATTTATTTTATTTAATGAGAAATGTAATATCGAATGAAGGGGAGAAGGTGCGACGGTAGCGCTCAGCAGAAATAAACACGTTCTACCATCTCTCACAACGTTAACAAATAACAGCCTTAATATGAATAGGACGTAGGTAGTTGTTCACGCAGACTAGAAGTTCTAATTTAAAAAACAAAACAAGCTTAAACAATAGCCTGTATCGATGTAGATGTTGAAAGAATGTGAGTTTCGATGTAAATTTCTTTCCTGTAGGCTTCTTTCGTTAACGGCTTCGCAAGTAAAATAAAGGTCTATCGATTACTGAATTTTTTTCGGAAGGCTAGTCATACAACACGGTTTGTTTAATAAGGGGGTCGTTAACGGAAAAGGTGTTTATGCGATTTGTGTTCCCTTGTCTAGTTTTTATTTCATTCATTCTGGATAAAATAAATAAACAGGAGCAATCCCCTAAATCTAACCCGAATGAAATTTAACCGTCATACGTCGAAATTGGGATAGTTTGCGGAATTGCTCCGATGTAGATTGTTAAGATTTATTTGAAAGAAAAGTGAATCTTGTTATAACTAATTCGGATCTTTATTTTACTAAATTTCCGTATGAAATATTGTTTAGTATTTTGATATTATTCAACAGCCTGTGATTTCTATCGGTTTTTTCACTTCCAAGGCGGGAAAGCGATACGATTTGCCGTTTTCGTGAATCTTTTTTTTAAAAATTGTTTCTTTGGGATGTATGAATAAACTTAGTGAAATTTTCCTTTTGGTTTTAATTGCAACTTTTTCGAGCTCAGATCAATGTCGTTTATTTTTCTTTGAAATTGAAATGTAAGATGTTCTTGACAATAACTACAAATTTTAATAAATGTTATGCGTGTTCCTCTCTTTTTTGTTCACAGAAACCTCGAACATAAAACGGTAAAAACACATCTACTCACTCGGTTTAAAAAGTAATCGTTTACAGCAGCGGGTAGTTGAGCATGACGTCTTGTCGAGCCAACTCCAGCAACATGGGATCGTCGAAGAACTTATTTATCGAGACGTCCTGGCTTAGACCTTTCCTCCGTCTCGTCTTGATCATGAACTCCCTCGCCAGGTGCGTCGCGGGCTGAGGCTCCAGCGGCCTGATCACGATGGTCTTGTCCAACGGGTCCCCGGGCACAATCTACAAACAAATAATATAACAGAGGTATACTCTTTCTACAGTTCGTTGGCAACGATAAATCGTCCGATAAAGCAAACTCCATAGGCGTGCCGTTTGAAAGTTCTTTAGACGAATTAGTAATTATTCTAAAAAATCATGTACTCCATCAGTCCATCAGTAGGTTTCATAGTCCGGTAGAGACCAATGAAGAGGTGTGAGTATTCTTTGCCAGGATATAGATAGGAACGGAGCGTTGGGAGTATATGTACTCGTGTACTTTACCTGCCAGTGATGGAACACGGACAGGCAGAATGCCTGTCCCTGCGTATGGGTGCGCAGGTCGGTCTCGAACCCGAAACTGTCGATGGCCGGTATGAACGCCTTGATGGTGTACAACGGCGAGCCCGGCACTGGCGCGTCTTGCGTCACGTGACCCCTACGAATACAAGCTTAAAATCACCTCCCGCTACTTCATTGAGTGATGTACCTTCTCTTAGCTAAAACGGTGTACACCGCGGACACACAGTCCGCCGGAGCCTGCACCTCGACGAACAAATAGGGCTCCATCAGCCTCGGGGTCGCCATCAGGAAGGCAGAGTAGACGACCCTCCTGGCCGTCGGGATGATCTGACCGCCGCCGCGGTGCAGCGGTTCGTTCGCTATCACCGCGTCCAGTATTTTGATCTTCGTGTTCCTGATCGGCTCCTCGCAGAGCGGACCCTCCCTCGTCCCCCACTGGAAGCCCTGCACGATCGAATCCTTCACGGAGTTCAGTAGCGTCTTGTCCACCTCCGACGGGAGAGTGTCGTCGACCAAGATATTCGGGCCTGTTGGTGCATAGATTTAATAGTAATTTCTATTTACTGAGTGAAATATCACTGATTTTGGGGTCACCTCAAATTGGGTACCTTACCGGTCGTGTCGGGTCCGAACGCCCAGATGCTTCTAGCCGCGAGCAGGTCCCAGTCGTACTTTGTCTGGAAGAACTCGCCGAGCTTCTTCTTGTTCCACGTTATCGACACGTTCTCGTTCTCGATGTCCTCGGCGAGGCCCTTCTCCAGCGGCTCGGCGATCATGGTCAGCTTGTTTTTCTTGTTCGGCGTCTCGGCGAAACACTTCAAGCTGGAGGTCTCCACGACCGTCTCGCAGAAGGCGACCACCGGATCGGCGACTAAACGAATCAAATTCCGTAATCCGAGTAATGGACGTTTCGTGTAAATAACATTACCTTTAATGTCGATTTCGGAATACATTTTTCGCAGGTCGTGCATGACGCAGTCCAAGTAAAGCTCCCCCGTACCAAGTACGACGTGCTCGCCGCTCTCCTCGACTCTCGTCGTCAGTAAGGGGTACGACTTGTTCACCTTCCTCAAACCGTCCAACATCTTCGGCAGTTCTGACGGGTTGACCGGTTCCACTGCAAATAAAAAATTTATTCATGTACAGAAGTACAGTCATAATAGTAGAGTAGCTTACCTGCGATCTTGATGATGCTCTGCGTATTGAACTTGAGCGGCCTGAAGATGTACAGGTCTTCATAGATGGTCAGGTCGGTCATGGTCGCGGTCTTCACAATCGACTGATCGATGCCCTCGATCAGGACCCAGTTACCAGCAGGTACTCGGTTCAATTCGATTTTGTACCTGAAACCACACCATGATTACATTCTATCTGGACTAAATTACTTTTTATGATTCGTCTACCTCGACTCGTATATCCATAACCGTCCGACGGTAAGCACTCGCGAATCTTCCTCGTCCTGTAAAGTGTAATTCTCTCCCAATATTCGGACATCGGTGCCGGCGTGTAAAGTGCCGCTCATCACCCTGCCGAGCACTTGAAACGACGTACAATCCTCCGTCGGGTACATTTTCGAGCTGTGCACCTAAAAGATATCTTCTGAGTTCCCAAGTGCTATTAATATTACCAATTGTCTCGTTTGAACCACTTACCATCAATAACCCATCTTGATCGCAATTTACCATATCTTCGTAAACCTTTGTAGTGTTCGGCCCAGTGTAAATGTGATCGATCTTGGTCTTCGCGTTGTCTAACGGCGAACGAATGTGCTCGACACACATGTTGACGAAACCTGAAAACAATCCAGGTCCAGGTCCATAAAAAAAAAGCATTGATTGTCCAAATAGGCATTACACCCACTTACAAGACAGCATCAGTGTTTACATGTAGTTTAACTTAGAATCGAAGTTTATCTATTGAATAATTGTATTCTATTTAAATTTTCATCATGTAGCTAGAATAACGTCAATTACCATTAAAGTCTCCCAGAAATTTACTGCAGACCAGCCTTAGTAACGGTCGTATGTTCAATTTCATTTCGTGTTTGGTCAGCCTGATCCCTAACTCGTCCAGAACGTCTGGTAACGATGTATCGACATCCCCGACTACCTGAGCGAAGACTTTGTACAATGGTTCCAGTATGAACTCGACGAAACTTCTCTGCGCCGAGTTATGTGGGGCCTTCTTAGTGAACTTTCGACTAAAAGGAACCGAAGCGAGTCTTGACATAAAATTGTTTCTTAAAAATATACGAACGTTTTGCTGTTGAAGTAGATGTCACCCCACAACCTCTTGGCGAACTCTTCCACATTTACTTCACCATAGTACTGATGGTAAATACTAGCGAACGATTTCAGGGTAAAACATACGCTGTACTGCGAGCTGGAGAAGCAGACGTTCCCCAGAACTGGCGAGACGATATGAGGGGACAACTCATCAGAGTACAAACTGAAACGAACGAAAATCAATCAACACTTCTGAACAGGCTTACCGTTTATTACGTGAGCAGCCCATTGATCTCCTCCACGATATGTCTAAGTTTATAATACGCATCCTGAGGAGGTAACTTCAACTCCAGAATGAGCCTGTCGATTTTGTTGATGCAGACCGTTATCTGCATCTGTTCTTGAACGGCGTGCTTCAAGAGCCTTTCCGTGTTCAACATTACGCCCTCGGCGGCGTCAATGAACAGCACGACCCCATCGCAAAGCCTCATTGCAGCAGTCACTTCGTCAGAGAAATTTACATGACCTAAAATGGCAATATTAACAGTGTACGTATGGAACTTAAATTATTATTATCAAAGAATGGTATCAGAAATATGACAATTGAATATTTATAATTCTAGTTCAATAAGCAACTAACGATCAGCAATTGCAGCTTCATAATAGTATATGTGTACATATGTAACGATTATTGCAATCTAACATACCTGGCGTGTCAAAAATATTCATGAGGTAGCTCTTGTTCTTAACATCCTGCAAGAGGAGGGTGACTGGTATCGATTTCATCGAGCACCCTCTTTCCTGCTCCGTGAAAAGGATATCGGTATACCTCAGGTTCTTCTCCTCGTAGTCTTGGTAGCCGGGATGCGTCTGGCGTATCAAGCAGTCGACAAAGGATGTCTTGCCGTGATGAAGGTGGCCCACTAGAGCAACATTCCTTATCAGAGACGTATTGTCCATCATATCTGCCAGAAATCTACAAACACAATAATACTGCCATTAAATGGAAAGACTACATACAACCGTTACTTACTCCATGCTGTATACCGTTTCTGGTAAGTCCTGTTCCTTCAACTGGAATTTCTTTTTCTTTACCGGCTCGACAAGCGGCACATCGAGAGGCTGGGCGTCCTCCTCTTGAACTATAGTCTCGACGTCAGGACCGTAGACCTGTAGGGCCGACGGGTAATACTGTTTGTCTTCGTGCAGCACGATCGCCATCGGCTGCGGTTCGTCTTCCATCTGCTCGTCCTGTAAATATCCGAACGTCTATACTGAGCCGGTTTTAAAGACATGATCGGAGACTTACATCGTATTCCTGTTGCTCGTCCTCGTCGCGCTGCTGCTGCTCCTCCTCCTCCTCGTCCTCGCTGTCCAGCTCGGGGCCGACGTAATTCCCGAACTCGTCGTAAAGGTCGGCGTCCATTTAGATAATCGGTATAATTTAACGAACTACCTGCAGGTCTTTTCTGCTATGTCCCACAAGAGAATTCGGTTTCGTATTATGTGCGTTTGTTTGGAGACGATAACGCTACGAATTGAGGTTAGAACACTCAATATAAAAAAAAAGTAAGGTTATGTCTTATTCTTCCTCTTCAATCTTGCGTCGTCCGTGCTGGTAATTTTGAGGTTAAGGCAGTTCCATGTCATACATTTTTAACTTCATACATTCCATAAGTTGCAAAGTCCATATAGGGGGAAATGGATAAACAGGCTGATCAGCACCTGAAGGCGATGCTGAACAGCCCGGCGAGGTTCACGCCCGCCGTCCCGACGCCTGATTGGAGCAGCGCGCCCGCCCCTCAGGCTTCTTCGAAGCCAAACCTCTCCAACATTTCCATCACGCTTCCGGGCTCGGCCGTCGGGGAACCCCACACAAACATCACCATACAGTAAGCAAATGATAGGACCATGATTAACAATTGTGTCATGCCCTTATTCAAGGTATGCTATTGGCGTATTATCAGTCATATGTAACGGCTAGCCTGTAGAGGGTCTCCACAGCTTCCAAATGTTAAAATGTCTTATTGGCATTATTATTTCTCAGGAATTGTGTGGCCACCGTCGACCTGCACACGAACCTGGACTTGGAGCTCGTGAACGCGCGTACGAGGAACTCTGAGTACAACCCGAGTCGTTTCCATGGCGTTGTGATGAGGTTGAGGGAGCCGAGGACTACGGCATTGATATTCCGCTCTGGGAAAATTGTCTGTACGGGGGCGAGGAATGAGCACGACAGCCTGCTAGCGTCAAAGAAGTTTGCGAGGATAATCCAGAAGCTCGGATTCAACGTAGGGCGAGGATCGAAGCACCATTCCAGAAATTATCCTTTTTAATTTTCCAGATAAAGTTCGCTAACTTTAAGATACAGAACTTGGTGGCGACTTGCGATCTGAGGTTCCCGATAAGGCTCGAGAACTTAAACGTGGTGCATGGGCAATTCAGCAGGTAACGTTGAATCGGTCAGTCTACGATCAGTTGTTCAGTTTATTGTTTTTAGTTACGAGCCAGAGCTGTTCCCGGGGTTGATTTATAGGCTGCTGAAACCGAGGTTGGTACTGTTGATATTCGTTAATGGCAAAATAGTGTTCACAGGGGCTAAATCTAGGCAAGACATAAAAGAGGCATTGGATACCATTTATCCAATTTTAAGGAGTTTTAGGAAAAACTGATTTTACTTGAGAACATTTTTACTTTTTTTATTGTATTGTAAATAAATACCAATCGACTTTGTTCGAAATCTAGACCCAAAGTCTCTAGTTTCAATTTATAAGAAAATTTTAGACACAACATGGATCTGTGAAGGGCGTCCCAGTAGAGAAGCTCAAATTTGGAGAATGTCCTGATAAAATCTGAGAAGTTGTGTGCTCTCTGGGTCCTGTTTATGCTTTTTCACAGTCATCACGTTTTCAAAACGTTTTGAATAATGCTAACCAAGAGACCAAAAAAAAAAACAACGCTCTTAATTCGGTAGAAGCTGACTGCGAAAGCAAAAATTGGCCCGTAAATATCCCATTGTTCTCCATAAAGGGCAACGTAGTCACGCTTGATAAAATCGCCCTTATTCACCTCCCACGCGCGTTATCGACGCAGGCGTCTGTGGAGAAATGTACCTGGAAACATTTCCCAGCTCATCTGAAAAGCTCTCGTATAGCTACATTAAAACTCCTAATGAAGAGCATAAAATTACAACTCTGGAAAACTTACGATTGTCGTAAATTGCATGGGGGAAGTTGACCCCAGGCATAACATCCCAACGATATTTCCAATACATTATATATTTGATTCGCATCCCACGCTATGACCTGCTTTTCGACAAAAGATGTTTAAATATAGATTCGATCGTTTTATGTCTTTTCGCTTTCAAATTAAAGGCAATTTATTCTATTTCCGAAAGGAATCGAGGACAGAAATAGCTTTATGGGTCGGTGCATATTATTGTGAGGATTTATAGCTGCAATTTGGTCATTAGTAAGGAGGAATTAATGGCGAGATGGTGCAAAACAAGCCTGAAACTTGGGAATTGCGAATAGTTAATCACCTTTTGTGTTAGTTAAATACCCCAGCTAGTCTATTAATATTGGAGTGGGTGTGTTAGCAGGTGGTTTCTTAGAAAGTTACGCTGTTATTTTAATTTACAGTTAGTGTGATTTTTGGGCTGAAACACCATCATTAATCCACGAAACGGAAATGGTGGAGTTGTTTCCAAACTCTTCTACTCTTGGTAACGGCAATCGCAGGCTTGGATATACAATTGTGTCAGCAAACAGTGCGAAAATGTAAAGTTAAGTTTCCACCAACTTGTTGCTCCAAATCCAATCAATATCATCCATTATCTATTACTAAGTTTAATTTAAATATGTAGATAGGTTATTTTTAAATGATGTTTAGTACTGTGAGACCTTGTCGTTGGTCGGGGGGCTCAGTAGCCGCTCTCCTCAGCAAAAGCTGGAACGAGGGCGGCGGCGAAACGAAGGAACAGCTTTGGTTTCGTTCCTGTTCGATAGTTTATCGGCCTCCTATTATTATTCATTTTGAGGATCTTCCATCACTTCTACAACAATTCATTTTTACATCCAAAGTTAAGTTTAGTGAAATTTTTCGAACGTCAAAAGGGGTTTGAATATGTCGCCAAAAATGCTTCGATTAGTTTTGGACTTTGTTCCACAGTTGATAACTGCGTAGTTAAGAAAAAGGGTACGCACCAACCGCCCGTCCCCATGAACGAAATTGCCCCAGGGCAGTTATCCATGGGACAAAAGAACGACCCCCGCCCCCTGGAAATTTTCACGCTTCTTCGTGCAGCAACCGCCTCGTATAATACGTCATTAGACCCTTTTCTCCCCCGTCTGGAGAATTCTCCCCCTCGCCCGGTGAAGAAAGGGAGAAACGGGAGGGGCGTCGGGCGGAAAATCCTGCACCGGATCCATTTCTGTGAATGAAGTTCGGGGATGGGGCTGCTAAAAATAGAATCCGGGCGCGTTGTGGGGTGGCGAACCAGGAAGAGTCGGGAGAGGGAGAGAGATGGGATAGAGGGAGAGTGTGTAGGAGGCCGTAAATGGGTTACAGGGCCAAGCGGCGCGTAGGAGGGACCACCCGGGACGATGTACTCGGAATTCGGCTGGCGGGAGGAAATTAAGCGATTAAGGGGACGTGTCCTTGTGTCCCTGCGATGCTTAATTATGGGAGAAGGGGACGGTCCCTCGGTCCTAACTCGATCGAAAATGCAACTGATAACCATTCCCCATGATTGCACCACAAACCTCCCTTTATGTTGATGTGTCGACTATGATATTCAAATGACTTTGCAACCCACATCTGCGACTCTTACTACTTATTTATCGATATATAAACTTCATTCAGTAACGATCCTTGAACAGCATCTACCCACTTCTAAAATGTTACTTAGTAACAAGCTGTAGGTAATAAGTAAACGTACATGTTATAATACTGTAAAGAAAAACGGATTGTTGAATAATCTGCAATTCATTTGTAACACATCTACACAGTGATATAATGAACCATAAAAATGGCGAGTGTTTAACGTATAGTATTCGGTATATTATATTTGGTGATGGCGGAATGTTATTTTATGGCGAATACCCCCGTATTCAAGTATCATTATTATGTTTAAGCTATTTACAAAATTGTCAAACGCAAAAGTTGTAGAACATTTTAAGCTATATAAATGAGCTTCATAACATTTCTGCTTCAAATCGAAAACATCAAACTATTTTTGCGCCAAGTTTTATTTGAATTAATTTAAAGATGCACCCTCTATCTTATTCCCTTTCGAAGTGAAGATTTTGGGTTGGGAGAAAGTTAGTCCCTGGGAAATATCTTGTAGGGAGGGTACCGGAGAATAGTTCCCGCAGGATCGAGAGGATGTATTAATTGAAGACTTTAAGGCAAATGGGATGGATCCATCTCGCTAGGGTGCTTTCCGAAGGATAATTGAGCCAAATTTATTTGCAGTCTGGTGTAGTGTAGAGTGTGTTGCATATGTTTCAGGGGAATAAATTTAACTTGTAACTTACTTAACAATACAACATTGTTTACTCTGGTTTTGAGAAATTACAAATTTTAAAAATCGAGCAATAATACTCTGTGGTGCATGTTGCGTCAAGTGAGTCAAGTACAAAGTCAAGTCAAAAGTATCGTTAGTTGTTTTCCTTTCGAAAACATGTTTGTCATAATGTGTTTAAAGCGTCTTGCTTTGAGCTAACTGACCAAATGACTAGCCATAATAAATAAATTTCTCCTTAACATACTTTCAGTCATATGTGCAATCCAGTGATGCCTTGAAGAATCAAATTGGTCCGCAGTTACGAGTAAAAATAAATCCTAATGATTGTAATACGCTCCCGCTTCAAGAGACAGTAATAATAATAATCATAATGAATAGGCTGTCCCTTCTCTCCGGGTTTATTCGTAAAACGAACAGGCTTACTGTCAATGGGTTATATTTCAAAACCTCTGTCGACGAGAAAGTCGCGACCGCCTGGAGCCACGGGAAAACCGTCCGGGGAGCTACCCTCCTCCCACAGGAATAGGGAGGTTTTAGGTCCTCCCTTGGGACCAGAAATTTTCAAATTTACAAAGTGTACCGTCAGTATTGTTAAATTTTGGGATCGAATCAGGAAAATTCTGTTTGTTGGACGAATTTCAAGCGTAATAAATAATGCAGTTTGAGTAAATGGAGAGGGGAAAACATGTATAGATTCTATTTTTTGTAAAATCAGGCACAGGCATCATGGAATTGCTTTAACATTGAATGTAGAAGATGTTGAAATGTCATTTTCACTTTAGTTTTAAATGATAATATGTAGAATAACAATCCTTGAAGTTTTTGGAACCCTAAGCAACAAAAGATTATCTAGAAACTTGCAGTATATTGCAATATCGCAGATGTAATATTGTAGAATCCTTAGTTAATTTGATAATTCAGTGATTTCTTACTGTTAATATCGGTAAACATCGGTTAACATCGATTACGTAAGCGTAATGGTAATCAGCTTCGACGCTATCGAAAAATTCTTAAATTCGTCCATCGATCCGCGAGGCGGATATTAATTTATTGCATCCAGGCGATTCTTGCAAAACAAGTCGGGAACAACAACGAAGACGCATTCGATAACGTCATAACTCGATTTTCTTTTCAGCGGCAGCGGGAAATTTCGAGATTGAATTATCGATATAGGGGAATAATTTATCTTATCCTGAATCTGACTCGCATTTCTCTCTCGCCTCGCTGGCATTTGTTTCGGCCCTTGATGATGGTTTAAGGGTCGTCGGGGTTAAAAGTGCAGACGGAAAATGTGACAGGTTTCGTCATTCGTGTGGAGGTTTTTCATTTCTGACGTTTCCTCCACAGCTGCGGTGGTCATCATCAGAGGCTATTCCTAAATTAATCCAAATTTTCGAAGATCAGAAAATACCAATTTGCATCATTGCAATTCGGCGATTACTACGATCACATCGCAAAATCTTCGCCAAGGAATGTACTAATCAGCTACATTGAGCCAGGGTCACTGGGAACGATTATATAAATGTGGGGAGGTAGATAAGGATGACAGTAAAAACCGTCACTGTTCTTATCGATATGTAATCTATAAATGTAACCAATAAAAGGGGAGATTTCTTTCTAAAATTTTAACCGAAAAATTTCCCCCATTATTCTCGTCGACGCAGGAAGATTCCATTCGACAGTAAAGCATTTATTTCTCACGTCGTGACCGTATATACAAAAAACGCGCCAATTAGGGTATTTTCTAATGTTACGTTAAATCCTGTAATTGTCCGCAGGTGTAAAAACCCGCTTTAAACCAAAACGCACGTAAACAAAAAGGACCGTTCCATAGATTATGCGGCACTGGCTCCCGGAGCCCAGGCAGAGCTGCCGCCCCCACAATATCCGTCCCGTTGGACCGGGAACGGTAGTAGGGCGGCCGTTTCCTGACATTTCTCTGGATCTTTCCTTTCCAGGAAGAGATCGGCCAGAAAGAAAGAGAGAGAAGGAGAGGAAGTGGTAAGAATAGACTTGACAAGTAAGGGAAATTATTCTTCTCGCAGAGGTGGTTTTGTAATATCCAAAAATTTCAAACTTTTCGTTGCATGTTAGGAAATTACCAATCGCAGATTTCGAAAATTCTTTAAAAAGCGATTTGAACTCTGTTTTAGTTGAAACTCCGTAAGATGTTTAATGGTCATATACTTGAGATGCTCAAAAAGTTTCACGTCTTTAACTCACAGAGTTTGGCAGTTGTGACTAATTTTCCAGTAACCTAACGCACTAATAGCAATTTTTATCAATCATGGATTTCTAGTCATTCATAAAAACAGTATCCTAATTTTATTTTTAAAAATAAATAATTGAAGTGTACTTTAGGAGTCTACAACGTTTTAGCTCGTTTACTTTTGGAGTTTAGGAGTTGTGATTGGTTATGTGACAACATGACGCATTTAGTTCAATTGCTACCGATCGTAGATTTTGGAAATTCTTTAGAAAGCGATTTCAACTCTGATTTTGTTGAAATTCCATAGGATCCATTCCTCAAAAGGTTTTACGTCTTCAACTTACGGAGTTTGATAGTTGTGGCTAATTGCCCTAGCCTAGCAATTTTCACCAATCATGCATTTGTCATAATTTCTCTAATAAAGTACCTCTTCGATCATAGCTTAAGGCTGATTTTCCAGAAAAAATCCACTAATATTGTTCCCGTTATATTTTTCTCTCGCCAGAATGATTCCGTCAAAAATTTATTCATCTCACCCTGGAACACTGTCTATATGTTAATAGGACGACATCATCAGCAGCAACAACAACGATCGAGGATTAATTCCACCATTATTTCGTGCAGAAGGAATCGGAACTCATAAATATTATAATCGACACTAGAGAAACTAACTCGATTTATTAGCGGAGTGCTTTCGAAAAATAAACGAAGCCGACAGTCTGGGACGCCTCAAGTCCCGCGGGCAACCTCTGGAAGCAGAGGCTCCCTTCATGTGTTTAAATTGCAATTTATTTCTCACACTCAGTCTCAGGAATTTCGTGGAAAACCACCCAGCTTGTAATTAGACGGAGGCATTAGATGCATGCTTTTGGAACTTTTTCCCAGCAACAACAAATGACAAGAACTTATAAGGACAATCATAAATCTCCGTGAGAGATCACGTGATTGATTGGTACGAGGTTCATGTAATATCCAACGTGGTTTAGCTTGATAGAGTCGTAGGTACTTTATTGAATCCAGTTGTCAGGAAAATCGTGTCATCCCGCGCCGTCCCACTAATTATCCACATGCAATGTTATTATCCATTATAATCAAGTTATCCTCGCCATGAAATTTTCCCGGAAACTCACCCACACCCCCAAATTCCTCCCGGTCCCCGATTCGTTTTTCCAACGTTCATCATTAGGCAAAAAGCGCTGTGAATGTTCCTAAATTCGGCGAATTTAATAATTGAAGCACAAAAATTTTCATGGAAGCAATACTTGATATTACAATAATCGAGTATTAATTATTGGATTAATATTTCTGCGAATTCCTCTACGTTCCGGCGAAAGCGGGTATATGAAGGGTGGGGGACAACGAAAGAGTTACTTTCGCCTCGAATTTGCAGATCCTGATTGGATCTTCGGCCATTGAGAGGAGTGTGATGAGAAAAACGGTTTCGAGGATAAGAACGAGCCGTGCAACAAGGCAGAAGCGTTGGAACAAATTACATTTTTTTACCTGCTAAGGGCTACCTTTTATCTGTGGATTCGCCTGCTGAGATTAGCCAGAATTAATGAACAAAGTACGGAAGAGACAGGGCTTCGCGGAATTGTCCAGTTCCTGGACTTTTCGATCCCAAATTTTGGAGATTTAATCGGATTCGATTAGCCACTGGTTTCATTTGAGGCTTGGCAATGGAGAAACTTTCGTTTCGTGCAGAAGTAATGCGATACACTCCGAATGGAAAACCATGGAGTAAAGTCTTTGGAGTAAAATTAGGAAACCTATCACGCATTGAGTCAAAAGATATTTGCAATAACTCTCCAAATTTAATTGAGAAAATCCAACCTTTACTTGAAAATTCTTACCTAAGGAAGCTCCTTTACCGATGGGAAGTTATTTACCGAGCTCGCTCTTAAGTTATTATCCCTAGGGGAGTTAATACAATTGCGCGACTCGCGAACTTCATTACATGTAAAGCGAAAGATCCATTCTCCTCTCAGTGGGAACTTATTAAAAATTCATATCAAAAGGATTCCCTCACCGGGATCCTCGGGGAGTTTTGCAATTTTAATTACGTTAGCGGAATCGAACGAGCACTTCGAAATATCAGAGGTCGCACGGGATGTTTCCGCTGGATAACCCGGGACCGTACAGGTGCCTTCTACGTTTTCGAAAAGGTCAGGAGCGTAAAGGTCCCCCTAAACCCACCGCAAGTGGGAGAGGAAACGTCTCCTCGGTGCATCGCAGAGTCGGATTCCCCGGGACCGTCTGGATCGAGCTGGACCGGAGCCAGGGATGCACTTCTTCTTCCGAAATGTGTTTGTGTGTACGGGAGGGTTCGTTGCCTCGCCGGTCTGGAAAAACAACGCGATTAATCCGGCAGGATGTCTTTCGGTCGAGGGATCGATGATGGGGATGGAAGTCCCGAATTCGAAGGATTTCGTTCCTGTAGATTCGACGTCGGGCAATAGTCTACTACATACTTAATTAAAAAGAAACTTGGGAATGTTTCCCCTCAAAATATTTCAATTAAAGTCTGAGCTCGGCTGGAGAAAAAATGAAATTAATTGCACGCGGGTTAAAGGCAAAAACGATGCTTAACATTTCTTGCCAAGTAATCCGGATCCTGTAGGGCTGAAGGGCCGGTCGACAAAAAGTGTCGTAAGTAGGAAGACCATATTATTTGTTTAACGCTCTTAGGGACATCCATTCATTGATTATTTGTTTGGTTAGGTTGGGCAACAATTTTACAATACGTACTTTTAAAAAAAGATTTGTTCTTTTGTGAAAAATTTGTGAAAAACGAGTGTTAAAGTTTAATTGTTTAATTTAACGTTGTTGTTGTTGTTGTTGTTGTTTAATTTAATGTTGTTTAAGTTAAGTTTAATCTAAATATCCAAAGGTTAAAAACCTCTGGACAGATTTAGAAAAATATTTAAAAATTCTAAGAATGACGAACGTAAAGTGCCCTTCAGAGAAGGTTTAACAAAGAATGTTACATATTCGACGATAATACAAATTTAAATTTTCACCGCAGATTTAACCAGATATAAATGAAACTCCATTATTTAGACCAGGCTCGCATTGTGAACTCAATACGTACACGGATATCATTAGGAGCGTTAGTACGGTGCATCCATCACGTATTGTCCCTATAGGACGAGGGCCATCGTGTTTTACACGGTCCTAACCGAATGATTTTATACGTCAGGCCGACACGGTGCGAGGACGCGTTTTTCCCGCCGCGTCATCGATCGCCCGCCGCGCCGCGTTATGAATGAAAAGCCGGGCGGGAAAATCATAAAACATAAATTATCGACGACCCCGGTAGTAGAGGGCGATCAATACAGGCCGGCCAATCGGCGGGCGGCTTGTTGAATACGCGACCAATCGGCCGGGACTGTCGCAGCCTCCCCCACCCCGGGGGGTTTCATTGAGGATGTGTGGGTGCTACCCCCACTGCTGCGTAGGAGAAGGGACGGTTATAAATAGGGGTGGGAGGATCAGGGGCGGCGTATTCTCTTACGGGAATTCGACGTGAGCTGACTAGGCCAAGGCGTATACCCGAAGAGAGAGGAGAGAGAGAAGATACAAAGAGGTGTTGTGGTGGTGACGAGTTTAGTAGTTTATACAGGGCGATCGAGTTGTGTTGTCGCTGCGGAAAAATGGTGAGTAATCTGTAATAGACTGTTTAATAATTAGGATATTATTTTAAAAACGTTAATTACAAACTAAATTTAAAGAAATTGGCCGTTTCTTACAGTTTTTCCATTTTGTTGCACATGTTATTATGGGAATTGTTATAAATTTGCACACAATTAAAGTGATTCGATACCATATTGGTGAATTCGGTTACCATATTGAAACGTCCCATAGTGAGGTTTTCCTTTTATTACAGTACTTTTTAATTGAAACTCGAATTGTTATAGACTTATTTAAGTTTTTTACCTTTAACGTTTCTTAAGTTATCTTTTGGGACTTGGAGGATTTAATTTTGAATCAAAATTCTGAGAATTTCTTAAAAGTCGCAGAAAAGTGAAGATTTTACGCATCATTTTTTTAAAATTTTCGAAAAAATTTCAGTACATGTTATAACTCTTTAAGCTTATGGCGATGTGCACTGCTCTTTCCTGCGACATTTGCTTCGGTTCACATTGGAACTCAATACTTATAAGGATATTTTTACGAACTCTTTGAAACCAACCCTTTAAAGACGAAGTGGTAAGAATTAACTCTGAAAAAATGCGAAAACGAAGAATTTTTCAATTTGAGTGAAAAACGTCTTCCATTGCATTGCAAAATCAGTAATTTTGGGTCCAACAAAAGAAGTCTTATCCTTCGTGATTTTTCTAAAAATAGACCTCTAGATTTTTTGAATTTTTAATTTACTGCTGTGTTTTCAAGACACCATATCTAAAGTTAGTAGTAGTTTCATGCCACAACTTTTTTAGTATACTTGGACGTATTCGACACCTTCCTATATTCTCGTGTATAATCCTTCTTGAATGCTTAGGAAATATTACCCCGTTAATATTTCTAAAAATAGTTGAAATAACTCTGAAATTTTCCCTATGCAGGGGACGAGGATGCGCAACAAGGTGCGCATCGAGATCCGGGGAAGCGAAGATCGTCTGTTAGTCCAAGCGAGATCTGTAAAATTGTTTTATATTTGGGTGGATCGAACGGCCAAGTTGGACGATAGTCCTTATACATATTGTAGTTTCACCTTTCAGCGAAACTGATTCCGACCATCTCCTTTCAGATGGCGCTCCAGCTGCTCCCCCTGCTCCAGCTCATAATAATCTTCTATCTGCCCGGCGGGTCCACGTTCCCCAACCCGATCTACGGCACGAAGAGGTACGGCAGGTCCGGCCAGCGCCCTCTACCCTACGATCCTTACCCGGCGCCCGTCGCCTCGCAGCGGTACCCCGTGAACTACTACAAGCTCTACCCGTACGCGCAGACCTACCCGGAGGAGTACTACTACCCACCCCAGGAGACTTCCTCGTACCCGGTGTACTATGCCCCGCAGAGGGCCGCCTCCAAGTTCGATTACTACCAGGCGATGACGCCTTATTACTACCAGGACGCGTACTACGACGTCGGGAGTCCCGATTGGAAGGAGGAGATGCTCCAGGAAGCCGAGCGCGAGGAACGCGAGGAGTCGCAGCCGATCGGCCACGAGTCTTTCTACGAGAACGACGACGAGGCCGTCGTCGACCCGAGCCTCGCGGACGCTAACGCGGCCTTCCTCCAGAACCTGATCCTGTCGCAGATGTACCAGGACTCGTTCGAGGGGCAGGAGTACCAGGAGGACCCGTACGTGCCGGACGAGGAGCAGAACGTCCGCTACCCGGAGGACGAGGACGTGAGGGAGCTGAAGCAGCTCCGGAAGGCCGACAGGGACCGGCAGCAGTTCCGCAAGCAGAACAAGAACAAAAACGGCGACGTGCACTGGACGCAGAGGGATGCCGCCGCCGCCGGCGGGAAGAAGCAGCGGAGGCCGCTCAGGCAGGAGGAGAAGAGGGGCTCGAACGACCTGCCGGCCAGCGGCGACGGCGCCGCTATCTTCTCGGAGCGTAAGCCGGTCGTGAAGGAGGCGACGACCACGTCGGCGACGACGACGGCGGCGGCCGCGGAGCCGAGGAGGGACTCGCGGGGCCAGAAGGAGGAGTTCCAGATGAGGCCGGCGACGCCGGTGAGGCACCCTTTCGCCGGGCCGGTGCTTGCGATGATGGCCGACGGCGAGGGCGAGAGGAAGAGGGCCCCCTCCGTCTACGACACGATAAAGCACATGCTCGACATGGAGAAGAGCTTGGAGAATGTAAGTAGAATCCCCGATTCAAAATCGCAATCACAACTCTAAGAATAACACGCACAAGGATTAGGGGATTCGAACCCAAAACGTCGATCCCGATGTTATGCTAGGAACCCAGGACGTCCCCAATTTGCTTATTTCTTCCCCGACCACGATTCGATCGCCCCTCGTAATATCCTCCTCGTTTTCCAGGAAGTGCACACACTACATCCGATTTCATTCAGTATTTCGATTCCCCCACACCCCTCGCTCCTACCCTCTCGCTCCCCCTCGCCCGCCTCCCTCGTCCATTCATCGTTCCGCAGTGCGCTATACTTAGAGCACGACAACTATCGTCCTGGCGCATCGCCAGGAATGGAAACTAGTACTCCCATGGCGTCCCGGATATTGGGGTAGGCTGGATATTCATGGAGGGGTGCAATAATTAAACTTGGAAAGCTTATGGATTCAATTGAATTTTTTCGTACTAAAAATTCGTATCTACGCAAGCGAGTAAAAGTGTTAACGGCCGTAATCGTGGGGGTCGTCAGGTGCAGTGCATGAATTTAATTGGTTATAACAGCACTTCCACTCCGATGAGCCCTGCAGTAAATGAAAGAATTACTAGGAGGCGGTAGCGGGTTTTTACGGCCATCTAGTCGTTAAACCTTTTAACACCTCGTTGAAATTCGTTATATGCGTTAAAACACCGTGAATAAATGTCAGTTTCAAATCACGTGTAAATGCAGTTCTCGCTGGATTCACTTGTTAAGCTACCATTTATAAATATGATGGAAATTCCTGGATCACATTGGAAAGGCGTGTTTTCACTCTTAGTCCTAGTACCAACTGTTATTTTTATCTGTAATTGCCACTAGAAGAGTGGGAGTTTCGAAATACCTGCCACGTCATCACCACTACCACGTTGCTGGTAACTATGGTGGTAAAGCGTCCAAATTCAAAACATGTTTACGAATACAAAACGGCAAGAGACCATCAATAGCAAACTTCACCTTCCAAAGTGACATCCCATCTTAACTACTCCATTAAACTTCAACTTTAATCATTAGGTCCAAAGTTACCAGATTTAAAGGAAAGACATCCCGAGGAGCATCTCTGTTCCATTTTTCCTCCAGTGTCGTGGTAGAGATCTCTTCCTCCCCCAGCCTCCCCCCATTTCCTCCCGGATTAGATCGAAGTGCCGGATTAAAACACGGACCATATACATACATAGCATGTGGAGGCGGCGCCGTATCGATTCGCGACGCCGCCGTCAGGCGCCGCGATGTCTTCGGTCGTCTCGTACGATTCTGGAGATGTAAAAGAATTTCTAGTTACTGAATTATTATCCAGTCATCGACTGATCGAGATTAATTGAATTACCGTTAATAGATCAAGTAGGCATGCGCCAAATTAAATCGTTACTAAGTAGATTTATTTGTTGGTTGGTTCGAAATGAAACTGGTGGTACCTGCTCTGGAGAACGTGGACATGCCCGTTAAAAGATTTCAGGAGAACAATTTCAGACCTTTTAGGTACTCCAAAGACAGAGTTTATGAAAAACAAAAAGTGAACAAATTATCCCACTTCCGTAACGTTTCTCCTGAACCCTTTTAGCTGACGGTCTCTCGTTTCTGGAAAATTGTCGAACTTTCCTGGAACGTTCCTAAGCTAGCCCTTTGTTCCAGGCTCCCCTGAAGGAGGACATCCGGCCGGCGATGAAGAAGCGCATAATAACCTCCGAGGAGAACCTGACGCGCCAGCTGACTGTCCTGAAGAAGGCCGCGCAGTAAAGCGTCGATCACTTCGGCGTCCAGGCAGAACTCCTCTTGTTACTCCCAAGCCGATTCGAGGTACAGAAAATGTCATTCTTTTAAAAACACTAAAAAGTTCTTAATCTCTCCGCTCGGTGAATTTGAGAGGGTCTCTCGGATGGAGAGAAGAGATTTCTATTACTTAAGACTGATCGTAATAAGTATTAACATCTTGGACTTAATATTTGTCGTACATTTCGGCGGACGGGATGGGAACACATACACAAGGAAACACATATTTCGTTGCTTATCTGTATATAACTGAATTTAAACGCCGGTTTCGGTTCGAGAGAGAATAAAAGAACATATACTTAAGTGTTGTTTAAGGTATCTTATCTCATATGTGTGTGTCGTAGTTGCTGTTTTCATACTTCACTTTTTTCTCCTTCTACTTGTTGTTCTTTTCCTTTTTTTTTCCCGCTAATGACGAAGACTGATTAGTATTTCTTCTTGCTGGTTATATAAAGATGACATAGGGACAATAATGCAATTTTATTATGACTATAGGATCGATCGATCATATCATTAAACATATTGATGAATATCTCTATATATATCTTTTTACGGTATTTTTTATACAGATACAGAAGTAAATTTTCAAAAATCTCAGAGCCTTCTCGTAGATTAATATTTAAACTAGTCGCTAGTACACTTAGGATTGATATAAAGTAATCTTCTATACGTAGGGTGCGAATGGACTTCCTCCACGTACGAGTGGAGGAGTATTGCATGAAATAGTCAAACGCCAGAGACCGTATGCAATACACAATACATGCACAATTTATTCGTTTCAATTTTGTGGTTACGCCATCGTAATCGTAAATCAAGCGACCTACCCGGCCAGGAAATGACAGTAAAATTGTATAAGTATTGTGTACTTCATACCGGTAAAATATATTTTTACGCGTATTTTGAGAAATTCCATTAGCACTGTACAATGTTTTAAAGGAAGGATAAAATTTATAATTGCTTAGATAGTCCAATTTTGTCTTATATGAGCTAAAAATGATCGTATAACTTTTTTGAAGTGGCAATTCTTGACCTTTTTTTTTTAAAAAAAGACCAGTTTTGAAAAGTTCTACGGTGACAAAAAAGTTGAACACCCTAAGTTAATTAGTTGCCCCTTAACTTGTCACAACATTGCGCAGGACGTTTGAAAACACTTCGTACTTGCGCAATCACCACTACGATCTACAACAGTACGATCTATGAATCCAGCAGAGAACCAGGATGTATATAAAATATTATTATGGTCATCAATGCAACTGCAACTCACTTGACCACAAAAATTTTACAAGTACTACACACAATTTGTTTTTAAGAAAACTAAATTCAATTATTGCCAGTAGGTGTGTTGTAAGCATCCTACATATGTGGCCATGGTCTAGGGAAAAGACCATGGGTAGCTTGTAGCTTGAGGAGCGATTACAACCCACGTGCGACACTGTACAGTACGAAGTGTACCATTCAAACCGTCCACATTTAAATTACCTAGAGGGCGCTGTACGGATAATAAATTGTTAATTTCCCCCCGACGTTCCGTTGTTGTTCATCCCTTATGTTTAATGATATGATTTCGATGATTTAGGGGCTAAGTTACATGCGTTATTGATAGATGGAGTAACTGACAGTACACAGGGTGTCTCGCTGAACTTACAGGATACAGTTTTGTTGTAAAATTGTTTGTTGTAAATAATAGGATATATTAGAGGCAGACGAATTCGCTGATTTTATGAAACCTTTGGATTACAGAGGAATTCTGTGATAACAGAGAAACAAGGACTGTGCTTACAGTAGATCAATTCTCGCCAACTTGTTACGTAAATGTGTAGATTTTAACGGAGGGGCCGGTTACGGTTCCTCCGGATCAGTTACGTGTCTCTCAGATAATCGATGTCAAACCTTTACTTAACTCGTAGCAGAGGTGTTTAGGTGTGGACCGTTCGCGGTTTTTCCTCCAGGCAACCGACAATACATCCTAAAACCTAACCAACAATATCACCTAACCTAACATTTCTAGTCTCGTGGTAGAGAGAAACCGCTAACGGGTCGTACGTGTATAATATTTGAAACATTTTATTCAACCTGTTGCGATGTTGTTGTTGCTGTTGTTGTTGTTGATGATGATGAAACGTCACAGTTTTTCTTTGTAACGTAGTGATCAATCCAGCTTTAACGAGCTTTCCTCTCTCTCTCTCTCTATCTCTCACCCTTTCCTCCCTTAGTACACTTGCAAATGCCTTCCTCGGCCTCTCTCAGGAAACACAAAAATAATAATGTAAATCATGTTTGGGACGTCATGAAAGCCAAGTGAGCGTTTTAATGGTGGTCCATTCTACGATAGTCAAGGTTGAATAAATTATGTGAATGTAATCAGTCACGGTCCAATCAGGGGGAGGAATTGAAGGGTGAGTTGCACCGAGATGGCGACAGATCGTTATGATTTTCATGGGATGAATTCGGGTAACTCGCGACATTATGGAAGGATTTGTTCCTTGAATTCGTGCCTTTTACATCAAAACGCTTGTGTGTAGAGGGCGGCTTTTCTCGAGAATATTCCTAACCCCAGATGAATTAAAGAGCGGCTGATTACCATATATGCAAACACGATAGGTCTTAGAAGCTTAAATATTTTTAGAGGTAGACTTTACGATATGACATATTTTCCGGCAGGAGTATTTTCGTACTGTGCAAACGAAGACTATGTGAATTTAACGGTCAATTCCTTACGGTTAGGCTCGGTATCAGGATTTTTCGGTGCTTGAGAAATAAAAGATTTATATTTTGCTCCTCTTGCTTTTCCGTGCCTTTTTTCTTCGCGTCTCCGGATGATCAGTTAGGCTCCAAAAGCTGTAAATGCGATGAAATGTGTCCTACTATTCGTTGTTATTCATCTAGCATAGGCTCACAAGATGTTGCTGTTTTACCTCAGATGTACATAGTATATATATGTGTGTTAATGAAGCGATGAGGAAAAATTGATTCGCTCCTCATCAGTCCTATGCAGACGTGTTTCGTAGATTAAGTCAAGTGCTTAGCCCTTGATGTTGCTTGTTTCAGATAATTAATAGATATACTATAGCGAATAAATTCGGCTAAAGTCAAATCATCTAAGAACCCTCTTGACGACGTTGCCTTCCTTACCAAATGAAACCGATTAAAATCAATCCAGAGACGAGAAATTGTGTATTCAGTCAATTTGGTATACATATCAATAGCAAAACCGATTCCATACCGAATTTATTTCGCCGAAGCCGGCCCTGCTTTCATTTGGTAAGAACGAATGCTACAAACTGGGCTCGTCGGACGACGCAGCGCGTCAAACACGAACCTGAACCGATGAGATCCGCCAATTTGATCACGTGGGAGTTACGAAACCTTAAGGCTCGTTTGGACGCATAACGTAAGCGCACTTTCCGATAATTCTCCAGAGGCTTTCAACTGATAAGGGGGAACGATTTACCCGCTTTATAAAGGCTCGTTCAAACGTGCCCGAACACGAATTAGAACCAACGAGATTTGATCACGTGGGAGTTATGAAATCGTTAAGGCTCGTACGGTCGTCGCGTTAATAACGTTACGTTACGTACTTCCTATTCATTCGCGTAATACTAATTAGAAGGTAGAATTTGGTTCTGAGATAGTAAAGGCTGGTCCAGACGGACGCTGAATTAATCACGCGACGCCACACACGTAGTCTAAGGATATCTTAAGGTTCGCTTGGATAACGTGGCGCACTCCCCGATCATTCGCGAAGGACTTTCGCGATTATTTCAAATTACTACTTTCACGTGGTGATCTCGATGAAGGTTCGTCCAGACGCCGCGTCTCCGACGGGAATCGATTTCGACGCGTCGGGTCGCGAATAAAGTAAGCGTTATTTTTCCTCCCGCGAGTAGAGACGTACAAAAGCGTGACAATAGAGGTTTTAATTTCGAGCAGAGATAAGAAATTCTTTTCCGGGATCTAAAAATAACGTTACTTTACGAGGCCCTCCACTATATTATAAATGTCGGTTAGAACGTTGATTTTATCCGTCGTTATAACACACGTCCACTGGAGAAAAGCAAATGAAACGTCGAGAACGACACGCATGGCGTGGAAGGTATCCGTTGCGCGTGAAATTTTAGGCCACCGCTATGTGTCAAAGACGTCATAGTTGTACATATCCAGCATATGTCATAAAAATTGTAAATATTATATTTTGATATCGTCTAGGAGGCTAGATAAAGGGACTGTAGTAGTTCAAATAATGATATCTACATCTCTCTGTATCTAACATTATGATTAAAATATAAGATATCACGCTATTGTGTGTTATATATATTCTACTGACTGATAAATAAATTTATGTATCTATGAAGCAGTTCTGATTTTATTTCATCTCCCTTTTCCTATGCTTCCTACTGTCTCTACACAAAGAATAATCAGCAAATTTCTTTTTGTTTAAATTTAGTGAGTAAAGGTTCAAAAATATTTCACTAACGAGACACTAAAAGAAACTACAACGTTGGTAGCAAAAGCGTATGGTAGAGTGAGGAAGGTAGGTTTAAAGTAATGTTCGCATCGGGCGCCAGCTTTGTAAGGTGGAGAGCTCCTCTCCTTCGTCAGGAAAATGTCAGGGTTCAGGGAATACACAAGGTAAGTACTGAAATAATCCCAGGAAAATTCCAAAGGCCTGTGAAAATTACATTCCCAAAATTATTATTTAAAGCAATTACCTTTCACTTCTAATTTCGAAAGGAACACGGAAACTCCTCGTAATTAAATTGGGATTTCGGAGTTGTGGAAAGTTTTACTGAAACTCCTCCAAGTATAAAGTGACGAGAAAAGTTTAATTCGTCTGTTGATAATGAAAAAGCACGTACCATGTGGTTAAATTGAAAAGGGTATTCAATCAATCGATGACTATCACAACTAATCCCAATGTTTTATTCAGCTGAAGATCGATAGACACGTCATTAATTCCTAATTAGTAGTTTATTTATAACCGCTCTAATTTGGATCCATGGGAATATAAACGAGCCTAAAGATAAACTGTTGTTATTCCAAAATTAAGGGTTTTATGAGGAAGGCTCAAGCTTACAAGTTTGACTATACTTGACTGACACTAATTCAAGGATATTTACAGAAAAGCATCAGACTCGTGGATCGTTTAGGAGTTGAAATTTGGGATTTGACTAAGCTTGACCCATTTTGAGTCGACACAGTTTGCACCAATTGACCAATTAGTCCATGTTATATGACTCCAGTCCAAAGGACCTTCTCGAGCTGCCGGAGAAATTCTAAAAACGACCTAGTCAAGAGTTAATAAACCTTGACTAACCGATTCGATCAACTTTAGTTCCCGTTAAACTCCACCAAGTTCTTGCAACGAAATCACCCTAGTCAACCTAGTCCGCCCTCTTCCCGGTGACCCGGATCCTTCCGGAACATGCACCCCGAACGGCTCCGCTGCCTGGGGTCGTCGAACCGTTTCGGCCCCTTGCAACTTGCATCCCCTTCCCGTAGCCTGGAGACCCACTTTTCAAGGCTGTATCGACTATTAGGGAGACCCCAGATGAGTGGGACTTTCGAAACGTCCTCCCACCCTTACGAAACGCCACGTCGGGACTCTTTTCTCTCCCGTTACCATGGATCTCGCCCGATCTGATTGATTGCGTTTGTTTGCACACACGATAGATCGATAGTTGTTTACTTTTCGGTCGTGACGTCGTCGGCGATCAATTAATTTCTAGTTAACATAACGGTATCGTTGACGTCAGCCGGTGGCTTTTTTCCAGGGGGAAAGCGTAATTACTTGTTCGTGGAATCGGGAGATAAAACAAATTGAAAGTTGTCGCTTGACGTCCCTTCGGATTGAACGCACCGTACTAATCCCACGGATATCACGTCAACCAACAAATACGCTTGATTGCTTCCTAAGGACGCAATCAACTTGGACACCCTGTATAACCCCGATGGTCTATTATAGTGAAACAAATACTTAAGTGACAATTTTCAGGGGAATTACGAATTTCGACGTGTGTCGACAACCCCCTAAAACTACCCCCTTTTTCTAAAATCGATGGGGGTGCTTTAGTCACTTTTTTTACTTGTTGCGTGTGCTATCATTAACGAGTTTAAGCTTCTTCGCTTCTTCCATCCCCTATCGATCCTGCGAAATTGTTTTAATGGGAACGCACCGTGCATTTACAATACGTCGTCTTCGTCTACTGAATAAAGTAAAACGTTACGTGATTCCCCTAACCGATCACTTTTCCCCTTTACGAGATAAGGGAAAATATATATTCCGTGAGTGTGTTCGACTTGCAACGCAATTGAGATTTTTATTTTTAGACCGAGTCACCGCCGCCCTAACGGGGGTTGGGGGTGAAATGCTCGCATGGGGAATTTTTTGTGGTCGCCTCAAGACCCGTTGAAACTTTAAAGGGATGAAAATTGAAGGGTTTCTTGAGGAGTAGAGTAAGTTTCAATTATTTTTTGAAGGCGTTTCACTGTTATGATCATTTACGCCACCTCGTCCGATTGATGTTACATGTCAATATTAAAAAATTCATCACAAAATTATAACTACCCTTATTTTATCGAAATCAAGCACGATCGTTTAGCGATGTACCCTTAATAACCTCAGTGAGTTTAAATGGCTTAACTAAAGGAGTTTCAGAGTTATGGGAATTTAAGTGACGGCATGTGATTTCTGCTGTGAATTTCAAGTCGCCTCGACACAGAATAAATTTCAGAAAATCACAGAAACTCTATCAGATGCTTCACTTTGCTGAAACTTTACAAAATCCTTAACTAAAGTTTCACTGAGGAGTCCAGAACGAAATCGGCTTAAAGGATAAAATAATCTCTTGCATCTCCCTTTACAAGGATTAAGAAACTTATTTCTTCCCTTTATCAGTCATGCCACATAAGAATGCCTATCTGTGATACATATGCAACTGATACATATCACTTAATACACATTTACAGTGTGTAAGGGGTTACTTGGGATCACTCGTACAACGGAAAAGCCAAGGGAAAGGGACTCCAAGAGTCTATTTCCATTTCTCTTAGCGTCTAATGTGCGGTGCCACTACGTTAATGGTCTTTTGAACTAATTATAACTCGAATAGCCGAGTCAATGTGACCGCTCGTCACGTCCCTTTCTTACGCGATATGCCTGTGGTGGAAACGGGATATTCCCGTGGGCGATCGAACGCCGTACACGCGAGCGAATAAACCGAGGACGAGTCACATTAATCATAAAAGCCGGATGACGTTACGTGGAAAGTTTCCCGTATCTCTCAATTTTCTCATGTTTCCCGATTTTTACATAACAAACTTTCGTCGATTGTATCTCTCCCTTATACAGTCACTTCTTAACCCATTTCTTCGGATATCCACGAGCTGTTTACAACCTTGTTTACACAACGTTTTGATATATCGACACCTGGGGGATTAGATGTAATCGCTTATCCAGACTGGATCTCCGCGGAGAGGAGTTTGAAATATCGGAAAAGTTACGTATTAGAGTAAGGGAGGAGGAGTAGGGATTCCCTGGATTCCACAAAGGGGACAAGCCCGCTATGGAAATCTGGACGTTTACTTGTCGGCTGGAGCAATCGATTACCGACCAGGCGTCGACACAACAAGCAAAACAACAACAGCAGTTGACCCGTTCTGATTAAACGCCTTTTATGACCGCCGCAGGAGTCAAGGGTGCGTGTAACGAAATTATGCACTCGACGGGATTTCAAAGGAACCCCATATTAACGCCCCAAGGGACACCGGGATAGAATGCAGCCAGATCGATTTCACGTAGGAACTTAATAAACCAAACAGTTCCTGGATACGTTACACAATTTCATGGCTCAAAGCAGTAGATTCCATTTAAGAACGACTCCTCGCGGGTTAGCATAGTTCCTTCAACCCCATAGATTGTTAGGTGGAACGGAAAGGAAGCGCATTAATCAAACCAGGATCGATAACTCATTAATCGAAATACCTACGAACTCCCGTTATTCGCGATGTCATCGAACCCGAGGAGGAGCCGTCCCGACCCGGGACGAATTAAAAAGGATCCAGAATTTCTCTCCGGTTCCCGAGGGAAGAGGTTAACGACTCATCGGACGTCGCGAAAGGAGCACACCCGCGCCCTTGCTGACGATTAAATGTTCTCAGTGGGCGTGGGCGGGGGTCAGAGTGGAATTTCAAGAGGGGCGTTTCCCCGGGGTTCATCAGCTCCCCCATTGATTTAAGGGTTACAACCTGTGCTGACAGGTATGAAATTTATGGTTTTGGCCTGTATCGAGTATTAATTTTCGGGATTTCCTGACAATACTTGATATTATGGAATTTCATTGCCTAAAGTAGCGGTGATGAAAATTTGGCGAATGATACACGAGTATTCGCCATTTCATAAATTTATTAAAACATCAAAAATTAAAAATCTAAACACCTCCAGTGTCTAGAAATAGAAGGGTTCAACTAATACTGCCATGAAGGCCATTCCCATCAATAACAATATCCTCACTTTCTGGGAAAATCCAGAATTTCAAGCAGATCCAAATGATCCCGATAATCCAATCCTGGAATCGAGTAACTTTTAATTAAAAACGAGCCGGTCCAATCGAACCGGGCCGGGATCGAACGTTCCCCCTTTTCCCGAAATAAGCCGTCGGGTCGTCACCCCGAGGGAATAATATTTATTTTACGGGAGCGCGTGCCGAAACTACTGGGGAGAATAGATGGAAATAATTCGAACTATGATTAGAATATTTAGGATATATAGTACTAGTTAATATGCCCGCAAAGATAGAAGATTGGGATGGAATTTATTGTTACGCACAGGGGTACGAAGTAGCCCTGAGGGTGCGCAGAGGGGGTGCTAGAAAAGGTGAGTATATTCGGGCTGCACAAAGTAACTACAAAAATATTTTGAGCACACACGAAATCCATGACAGAGGTGGAAGTGAAATATTCACATCAAACGATTTTTAGTGCCAAGTTATACTTTTACTTTAACGCCAAAAAAGGGGGATCGACGCAGAGACGCTTTTGAGATATCTACGCAAAGTTGGATAGGCCGTCGTTGCCCGCCAAAAATTATTGATAGTCAATCCCAGTTCGAGCATCACATGCTCGAATACATCATGAGTTTCCTTCACCGCCTTCGAATTTAGGCAGTGGAAGCTAAAGCGGGAGCCTCTAAATTATTCCGGGATTCCTCCAGAGGTGCCCCGGAATCTTTTTCCAATCAAAACGTAGCAAGCCCGATATTGGAAAATCACAAAGGAAGACATCGCACTCCTCTTGAGCTCCGTGGTATTTACATGAAAGGCGGAGCACCGACAGAGGGAAAGAGAGGATATCTCGTGAGGGGAAAATGTCAAAGGTTATCCGGAGCCCTGGAAATCATAAACAAGGTCATGGACGAGTCTCTGGACCAACGTTGTTGCAATGCGAAACGGCGTAGATTACCGGGGACCAGCGCCTCCCTTCCCCGCGCTCCTCTCGTGTGACCTTTTCCGCCTGGCCTACCGAATTTTCCACGGAATTACCCAATCAATTTTACACGCGTAGGTTTTGTACGTGGAATAATAAATTCTCCTCGGCGAGTTTAACGCTATCTTCTCGCACAACGTCGGGGAAGAGAGGGGCGCTTAGGAAATCGTGTCTGGCCGCTTTTACCCCGAGAAATATTTTTTACAGCTGACTCCAGAAATCATCCCTATCTTAATATTTTTTCAAGGCGGTAAATTATTATCTTTGCGATTGATGTTATCTTTATCACATCTTTACCAACCCGACGACTTCGCTTCGGCCCTTGGAAGGGCGACCCTTCACAATTAGTGAGCGTTCGAGACAGTGAGAATTCCATGACGTACTAAAGAAGATATCCCTTTGTTCCAATCAAAAAATCCGTACCATACGCGTGGAAATTCAACTCTTTCGTAATTCGGCCTCCAATAATCATCGTACCTACTCGTCCTCTTCTCCTTCGATTAACCGTCCCTTACGGGTTTTTCCTCGCCCTCCCGCGGTCTCGGACTCCCCGGGCCGCCCTTTCCCATTGAAGGACGTTACGCAACGTTTCCACGGCGACGCGTCCTCTTCTGGCGTCACGGCCGTCCCGACGCGTCCCCGGCTGACGTCAAAGCTACGGCAAAACAATCCCACCACCGACCGAAATATATATATATATACACACCTAGCGAGGGACGAACACGGGGAGATAGTGCGCCATATGGAAAAGATGAGAGGGTGTGGACCATCGACGCAAATATTCATGCTAAGCAATCGAAGCTTGTGCTGAGCTGCTTGAGCAAAATTGCTCTTTCAAATTTCGATTCAAAACATTGCCTAACGTTCAAATGTTTTCACAAGGAAATGGACGGCAGGACTTGGAGCCATATTCGGGCACTACCAATGTATTACCCCTGTAGGTGTATGGCCTTAATGTTTAACACACTAATTTATCCTATGAAACAGTACCTAAACGTTTCCTTAGGAACGTCAGCAAAGAGCTGGTGAACTGGTAAAATGTAAAGTTTCAGTGTAATAAAGGTGGCTTTTCATTGGTCAAGCGTGTGTTCTTAATTTTAAACATTTTAACATTTAATTTTTTCAATAGTTACGCTCATCACCTATAAGAATTTATAGACTGAAAGCAGTCTGCCTGTATAATTTGATCAACCCACGCATTAATATTTTAAACCCAGGACGAGCGTAACAAGAGTAAAGAGAGCTGACGGGGTAATTTGTTTATCAGGGCGCCTCCGCGGAAATTATATTTAATGGGCAACCCTCTGTTTAATTCCGGGCGAAAACAGGAGGGAGAAAAATCGTCGGGGCGGCAAGTAAACACGTAGGAGCTCGGAATGTAAATGTCTCTACCTTGGGATTTGCATACCTGCAAACCGTCGAAGGTCTTAATTATATTCAGCGCAGCTCGAAGGCTGAACGTTTATAATTGGAGAAAGGAGCAGTCGTCTTTTCTGATTTTGCTCATGATTTTGTAATTGGGGGATTTTGAAGAGTGGGGTAGGACAATATGCTTGATGCACAAATACTTGTGCTTGTACTGTTGATTGTCTAAAACTGTCTTCTTTAGTTATGCCTAGTGGAAATGAGTCAAAGGGCTTACAACTTGATTTAGACATGCTGTAATCAACGGTTGTAACAAAAGTTTCAGCTGAAAACGAAGAAGAAAGAAACAAGAAGAAAGACGAAGATTGTGAAAAACCCTTTCTTGGAATTATTTCTTAAATGTTTTTGCAACGTTGCAAAACCATGAAAAATGATCTTCAAACCCTTCAAAAATGTTTCACGAAGGTTGGAATTAACGTTTCCAAAAAAGTTTCAAAAAACGTTCCAGAAATTTGTTCATAGATGAATCGCTAGAAGATTTACGAAACATAGGAAACTTCGACACTTCGTCCTGAAACATTTTAAAAATTTTCACTGAATATTTTCTCCGAATTGTATCAAAAACATTGCGAAGGTGCCCTCAAACACCGTGTATATTTTTTTTTTAATATTTTTGGGAACATTTTCTTGAAATTATTTGGCCTGGTTTTGACCTTACAGTGAAAAGTTTTAGAAACCTTTCATGCTCTGAAAATTTCGGTACATTTAGGAAAATTTTCGGTGGAGAAAATTCAAAAAAATTCCCTCCTCCCCGATATTCAAAGAAAACGAAACTATCTCTTAATATCTCCTAATGATAAAAGCAAGGGGCACTTTTACGATGAATTAATTTTGAATTTCCTCAAAATCCTAAAAAATATACCTATCACTTGTTGAGCGGTCGTGTTATGTAACTAATCAAACCTTCAGAATAATGAAGGAACGGCGACCTAAAAACGTCACCACCTAGCGCCCGTCATCTTACATAAACCCAGTTTGCATCTGACGGGACTAAGGATTTCAATTTCCACGAGCCTTCGGCCGTTGCGCGTTTATCTACGCTTGTCCATCCTTGAGCGACTGTGAATCTGACACTTGTTCAATACATAATCGACCTACACGTAGCACGTAGAATTACCCACCCCCGTCCCACTTCCCTAATCGTGTCACTGGATTGAAATGAGCGTGGGCTTCCACCCCTTCGCGACCCCCACCGCGTCGTTTCATCCCCCATTGTTATCCCGCACGAACAGATAACAGACAATATCGATAATTAACGACCCATCGGAATGGTTATTTTCGATGGTAATCCGATACAAAGGGGAAGAGTGAATAATTTATTTTTGTGTTAATAACACCTTTGCAAGTACTTGAAACTATACGATATAACGGACTGTATGAATTTAACCGGTGGTGTGATAATGAAGCAATGGGTTTGTGTTAAAAGTTTTGTCACAGATGAAATAAAAGGTTTTTATAAAAATAATTACTTACAGTTATAGTTCCTGTAGATCTTGGTCTTGGCCTCAATTCAATGGGCTTTCTGTTTCAACCTCCTGCGCACCTAAAAAACAACAAATTAGTACCCTGTTTTTTAAGAAGTGGTCGGTTTTTAAGTGCCCGAATTTCAAATTACACTGACCACAAATCGGGCGGTAATTCGGATTACGGCCGAGAAATAAATCTCGCTTAAGTAGGTATTTGCGATAAGAGGTGATGACTCAATACCTACGAACTACCTTTTTGTCTCTTCTTTTTATTGATTGTTCTCGAACGTTCCAAATCAGATAAATCACGTTTCAATTTAACGAAGAATCTAAAATTATTCAGTAATAATGTTGAAACTAATTTTAAAAATGATTAATTCCTGGACTCAGGATGACAGGATATGTACTTCACTCCAAGGGGGAAGAGTAGAAGGTTATCCCAGGACAGTTTCCGGGATTGGAACGTTTAGATATTTCTGGACCCTTCCTGGACTTCAAGAATGAACACAACTTCATTATCAAATTATACAGGAAATCGAAGGACCTTTTCCAGGTTCGTCTCATGTATGAGCATGATCGAGTTAGAAGTGAATTCCGCAACTGCATTAGACGAATTTACAGAAGATTGGGTATTTTTTCATTACGGAACGGGAGGTTTCCCTGAATTTCCAGGATTTATGTGTCCATGCAGGGACAGGAGGAAATATGATTCAATGGTACCTAAGGTTCATAAGGAAACATTTCCTGGAACCAAATGGACAAACATGAGTTCCTTTAAGACACCCCAGGATTTTCTCCAGGATCGTAGCACTTCGTCGGGATTTTCTGGATAACGGAATGTAAATGTCTCGCATAAAAATATCATGGGATTGTAGGGGAATTAATTTCTATAAAATTTCACACTATGACAATCACTAATAAATTTTTGAATTGAAGTAATTGCATAATATTTGAGTTACGTCGTCCTTTTCACAATTTCGCACCCTTTTGCAAGAAATTTGAATTTTACCGCGCCATACTTCATGCGGTGCTCCGATGAACTACTAATTACTTGCGGCTGACATCTATTCAAAGAAACTGAAGTTATCACACGTAGATTTCTAACACGGAATAATTTAGTGTAGAACACTGGAAGAAACGATCCCGACTTGAGCAAAACTAGTAGCAGTTGCCGCTGGAACATAATTGTATAGCTTTACACCGTAGACTTACCATGCAAGCAATTGTGAATTACGACGATCTTTTTACAGCACATTGGCTTTAGCCCCTCCCGTTCTCTTATGATAATGCAGAGTGGGAACCAGCCTGTGGGAAAGAAAGAGAAAAACTCTGAACTCTATGAGTAAGATGGAGATAGAACGAACAACGCAAAAAACATGGATGTTTGTAGGTGTGAATTACAAATGAACAATAGAACGTTGATATCAACCTAACTTAATAGCGTTTACAAAATATTTCAGTGGCGTATTTGAATGAAGAAATGTCTATGCGTCGAACTAGAATGTAATGTGTGTTGCCTGCAACGGCGCGAGGAGATAGCTTCGGGGCATCGACTTCAGAGGGCGCCGGTGATGGCCGGGATCGCCCGTGAATTCCCCCCTGGCCCCGGCGAGATCAAAAAGTATCGCCGATTCGGGTTTTATCATCACTGGTAGTCGGCGCGTTCGGCGCTTTGTTATTGTTTACCCCACAGTTCAGTGAACGGTTAACTGTGCGCGTCCCGCTGCGTGCGCTAGGCGACAGAGATCTTTCTATCTATCGGTCCGGTATCCATCATCGGTATAATAGGCATCTTGATTTAAGAAGAGCAGAACGGAAAGGGTTGTATTACGGTCGGTAGTAGGGGAAACCAAACCGAACCAGACCGACTTCTTTTGCTTCACATTGTATGTATGTGTGTTTTTGTTTGTTTGTTTGTTTGTTGTTTCGCTCGGATGGTATGGCTTTCGGTAGTTTTACTAGCGGGTTAATCGACGCCGCGGAAGACGAAAGGCCCGACTCGTCGTGCAGATGATTCATTTCGAGGGCGAGAAGGGGAGGCTTTTACGAGCACATAAAAGAGGCACATTTCGTCGATAAAAATACTCGCGTTGTGTGCGTGTGTGTGCCGTTCGGTCCTCGTCGCCAGACGCGCGCCCGTTTACCCTACGGCTACCTTTTCATTTCGCCTCTTTTATGTCTGCGATCGAAAATGCTCACCGTTTATGTTACCCTGTGGTGCGTCGTCTTCGGTAAGTGGATATTTACGTCTGTTTCGTTTCGGGTCGATCCGAAAAATAATTGCTCCAATGGGAATCCCAACTGGTCCCGGTCCTTTGTCGGGCCTTGGACCGATCACGTGACTGGATTAGTGCTTTTCTGTTGGATAGGTCCGGTTCCGGACTGTTATTAGAACGGGATAATTACCTATAACATTATTGTTTCATTCATCATTTGGAAGATAAAAATTCCTTTACTCAAGGCGAATTATTCCTGCTACTGTTAAGTGCGAGGGTGTAATAACCCCAAGTAGAATTCCCCCTTAGGAAAGTCATTTTAAACCCCTCGCATTTCTCCTTTTGACAGTGAATTTTATTCCTGCAAGGGGATTAAAGCATTACACAGGTTCAAGCATCCGGCAAAAATATTTACACACTTCCCATAAGTGGCTCAATTTTATTTACTAATAGTCACCCTATCTAAATATCCTCTTTTAGGGATGGCTACAAGGCGCTCCTTGGGACATACATTTGTGACATTGGCCAGGTACCCAAATTTACTTAAAGTTTTTCGAAAAACGGAGAGGGACATCCGAATTTCAGGTCTTTTGATCCCGTTCTATTTACATGTCAAATTTGTTTAATATACTTCGATTAATATTGTTGTGAAAAATGAAAGTGCAAACGCTCATTCGCTGCAAGATCGTTATTTAATTGCAGTTTTATAGTTACTGCTACATTAAAGATCTTAACAAAAGCCTGATTGTCTAGTAATCACAGTTTCCGCTAAACATCGCTAGAGGTCGGTACCATCGGTTTACTTCTCATCTCTATGCCCATTTCAAAATTGTAATATTATTTGCAATATTTTTCTGTCTCTAATAATCATTCTATGTGTACCTCTATTTGTTACAGTAATTGCAATAACGTTAGCTCTTTCATGAAAAAATTAAAATGTCATACTTTGAAATACTTCATACAAAATTGCTATTTATAATTTAGTGTTATCAATTTTATATAAATTATCTTCAATTTACTTTGTATGTTCATTAGCCTCACTAGCATAAACTATAATTTCACTATAATTTCAGAATACTGCGTCGCGCAGGCTGAGCAAGACCCATACTTCTCCTCGTTCCCGAAGGACATCACCGCCGTACAGGGCACGTCCGTGACTCTACCCTGCGAAGTTAACCCAGATAAGGGTTTCAAGTATTACTGGGAATTAAACGGTGAGATCTTAAGATAATTATGAATTTAATGTTGTATTACACTTGTACCTCGCTTTACGACACAGGTATGTATGAGAAGTTTGGCTAAAAAGTAACTCGTTTAAAATGACATGCGAATGTCCTTAAGGATGTTCGGGTACGTAAGTACCATAAAAGAATTTACTTGCTTGGAACCAGGGATTGGTCATATCTTTTACGACTCTCCTAGGGTGACAGTGGCCACATAATCACTCATTTCATTTATTGCTAGACTCACTAAAGTTTTCCATCACATTTCTGATATCTGTTTTGAGCAAAATATGAAATGGACGTCCGATCTGCGTCCGTGTCCTTATAGATCAATGATGGACATATGGATATTCATAGAAAATCCCATATTTAGTGGGTACCATCTTTTTGAATAATTCTTTTCAACATGTAAACCTGTTTTTTGGCTATATAATGAAGCATCATGGGGTATACATCGAACAAATGCCATATTTAAAAAGGCCGTTATTGCGAAATGTCATTAACTAATGATCGTCCATATGTGTGTATTCCTGAACTGTTATCCTCCTATGCCAATTTAATTTTTGTACCAGGCTTGAAAATCGTCAACACAACCCGCCGTTTCCAACGGGGTAGCAAGTTGCACATCAACCGAGTCGATAGAGAACGAGACACGGGTCAGTTCAGATGTGTGGCCGAGAATACTGAGAAGGCCGTCCCTGCCATCATCAGCTCCCCTGCTTCCATCAATATAATATGTAAGTCTGTTTAGTTCAGAAATTAATTGTTAAAAAAAGCAGTTTCTTATATATGCAATTGCTCGGATACAAATTGAGATAAAATGATGCTTTCGAGGAATTGTATTCCGCCGTATTCGTATTAAGTATCATCCTAACGATAAACGCAGTGCTTTAAACCTTTAATAACTTTGTGGCCCATTTGATGTAACACTAGAACGGAATTAACGAGCCATGAAGTCTCAACGATTTTCGCGGAACTTTACACGTTTTATTGATGTTGACAATGTTCTCGGAAGGGATCGGCGAGATATCAGTGAAGCTCCAGGAACCCTCCTCGGCTTCTTTTATTACCCCGGGGACAGATGTTACATTGAGATGTCACGTGGAGGCTTCCGACGAGATCCTTGTGGAATGGTACCAGTAAGTTGACTGGTCTGCTATACAATGAAATCAGCCTATCTGGTTTATTTTTAAATTTCAGCAACACTCATCAACTATCGAGATCTCACAAGCACTCGTTGAAGAAGAACAAACTGCATATCAAAAACGTACAGTTATCAGATAACGGTGTGTATCGTTGCATCGCTAAAAATGCGGCAGGGGCAAGGGAAAGTACATTTAATTTTCCACTTATCCTTAAAGGTAAAGCCACTGTTGTACCGATCGTTTCACAGAAGTAGGCATGTAGTGAAAGCAAGGGTAATTTGTGCTGGTCTCAGCATGTAACTTCATTCATAGCCGATTAGCTGGAGACATGGCGTGGGAAAGATATGCATATTTGCACTTGCTTTAACTATGTGTTTACTTGGATAAATGTTCTATGCAATACATCATTGTGGGTTAACAATAAAACGATGTCATTTTAGCTGATGGTGCTATTACTATCGACGTCATACCCTCCGATTCAGTGGCCAAAGAACACAGTAAGGTTATTTTGAATTGTGCCTACCGCAGAACTGAGAACGTCGGATGGTTGTTCAAAAATAATTCTCTGAGCAATTCTCATAAGTAAGTTTGCAATAAAATTGTCTAAATGTTTTAAATATTAAATTAGTCGAAGTAAGCGCAGTACTACCACTTTACTGACAGCCATTAATTTCAACAATATCACCAACTTATACCCAAAATAGTACCGGAATCCACTATTAAATCTTCACCCTTTACGATCTTCAGGTACAAGATACACTCCAACGGATCACTGGAGATCAGGGACATCACCCAACATGATGAAGGATTCTACACATGTCATACTGACCCCGCACAAGCTCGTATAGAGTACTCCGCTAAATTGGAACTAGCTTGTATGTAACTGATCATTACTACTTTACATATTATGTGAGAAATACCGTTTTCTAGATTTGGAACCTTTCACTCCGTCTAGTTTTGAACCGGTATTACCGGACACCTTTCAAATAGCGGCGGGTGTGAGCTCGTTGTTTCAGCTGACTTGTTTGCAGCCAAAGAGTCGGCCACCCGCCAAATATTGGTGGGAGAACCCGAAGGGTCTAACGGTAAGATACACACTTTTTCTAATCGATATTGTTAGAAAATTGTAGTATGTGTTGGTTGATTATTTTGATGATATCAAGTGGTAGTGTTGATAGAATTATTACTACAATACTGAAAGTCATATATCTACCATTAGTTCATATTACATTACACATTTCAGCAATGCTACATCAGTTTGTTGGCACAATAAACTTAACCTTACTTTATTCAAGGTGTCCGATGAGGGAAGGATCAGAGTTGAGGAAGATCGAATGCTGGTAATAGAAAATATCACCGTCAGCGATGCTGGGAGGTACAAATGCGTCGCTTCGAACGTCGCAGGAACGATCGAACAAACCGTCGAAGTGATAACGACATGTAATTAGAACACCTAATTTAAAACAGCAATTTGTAGGTTGTCTAGTAGGTAGTCTAGTTCTGCCTTTTGGTAGCTAAGGAATATTACACATGCTAATCAAAAAAAAGTTTACATTGATAAGAAAATATTGTTCGATTCTAAACGACCCAAGAGGATTCTAATTAAATTAACCACCATGTTTTACACCTACAGATAAACCAACGATAACATCGCACCCACGAAGTGTAATCATCGGTCAAGGCAACACATCACACCTGTCCTGTGGTTATCAGACTGACTTCCCTCAGTTTTCCACCGTCCGATGGAGGAAAGACGGCGAGCTCATCAAGGATTCGAGCGGCGACAAAGACGAACAACAACGGGTGAGGATTTTTCATCAGAACGGCACCCTGGTCATTCACAACACCCAACCGTTGGACCGGGGACAGTACGTCTGCGAGGTATTAACGGAAGGCTGTGAACCGGTCATTTCTGAGATCGCCACCATCTCAGTAATCGGTAAGTACAGGTACCAATGGTCTCAGGTTCTCTGGAGTGCTCTTGATTTGTTTTTGTTCCTGGATTCTTCTCATCACATTGTAATTCAGTATTTGTCTATGCGCTTGGTGCTTTCTGAAGGTTTCCACTTGTGTATTGTCCACGTTTCTCCATCTTTTTATTTTTGTTAGCGTTAATAACTGTAACTTCAATCTGTTTTATTAGAACAACTCAGGTTTTCACCACAACCCGTCAACAAGAACATTGAGCTAGGAAGCGTCGCCAAAATCCACTGCAAAGCTCAAGGAACTCCTCCCCCATTTGTACGGTGGCAGAAAGGGAGACTGTCCGCTCCAGTCGCTTTCCCCGGTCACGTCGTAGACCTGAACGGTACCTTGCAATTCAACACGGTACAATCCAAGGACAAGGGCGTCTACACTTGTATCGCAAGTAACAGTCAAGGCAGCATCAACGCTTCGATCAAAATCGAAATCGTCGGTGAGTACACACGATCGGTAAGTTTTTCCTTAATGCAAGGTGTGTATTTTTTAGTCGCCCCCAAGTTTGTGGTGGAACCGAAGAACCCGACAGAGGCGACCGAGGGCGATACCGTCGCCATCGATTGTCTGGTCGATGGTGATCCGAAACCAAAGATACAATGGGACAAGAATTTTCAAATGAACGGCTTCAACTTGAGCCGGTTCGAAATCCTACCGAACGGCACGCTCTTCATCAAGAACATACAGAAGGAGGACGAGAGTATGTATGGGTGCACCGCCGGTAACAGCGCAGGCCTCAATCGGAAGGAGGTCCGCTTGATCGTACGAAGTAATGCCGTTTGCTAAAAATCAGTATTTGCTATCCGTTTAACTATAACAAAAGAATAACCACTACCATTTCGGTGTTTCCAAAAAGTAATAACAAATGAATATGACTTCAGGGGTGGACGAGATGTACGTGGACGATGACAACGCTGTTACCAAAGCCGTACTCATAACGATGGCCGTCGCCAGCGCCTACATAATCCTGGTGGTCGGTCTGACGGTCTGGTGCAGGTTCAAGCGACGGTCGAGGAGCTCCTACTCCGAAGGTTAAAGTCTTAGTTTCGCCTATCTCGACCCTTTCTAACGATCGCTTTGCAGCGCTAAAAACCGACGAGGGCAACACCGATCACATGGAGCTGAAGGACACCGGCAACGGCAGCGACACGACCAAAACCACCACGAACCAAGCGAACGAAGAGGGGGAGTCTCACTCGGGCAAGTGCGAGGAGCAAACGATAGCGAAGTCGGATCTGAAAGATATGAAGTTGATTGGTAAGGCATACGGGCAATGTGTAATCCCAGTTAGATGATTAACTCGGTGGGATGATGTGGATAGTAGACCGACAGTATTTCCTCTCCATACTTTCGGCATTCTATTGTTAACACCACCACCTTTACCACTTTGGTGTTTATAGATAGTTTCTTTTACTTCTATTATGGGCGTTTTATCTTCCATTTGTAGTCTTTTCTTCACTCAAGACATCGACAACATTGAGTAAAGTTTATACCTTCATTTAACTCTTACAGGTCGGGGTGAGTTTGGTGAGGTTATGGTGGCTAAGGTCTCGAAACACATAGTCAAGAGAAACGTGCAGAATGGGCAAGCAGGGGCCGAAGACAAAGAAGTGCCGGTGTTGGTGAAGATGTTAAGCCAGACGAAAGATGAAAACTGCCTAGTCGAATTCAAAAGGGAGATCAACATGTTCAGTCAGTTATCGCACGAGAACGTCGCTAGGTTTTATGGCCTTTGTAAGGAACCAGACGTGCATTACATGATCTTGGAGTACACCGATTGGGTAAGAGTTCGGACTCCTCGTTTTTCGTCCTTCTAGCATCTTTTTTGTGTTCAAGGGGGATCTGAAGAAATTTTTACTGGCGACGAAGAATGAGACCGCTGTGGCCCTAACGACCGTGCAGAGCATAACGATCCTACACCAAATCTCTAGAGGGATGGAACATCTCGCAGACAAAAGATTCCTGCACAAAGATCTGGCCGCTCGGAACTGCCTCGTCTCCTCCACCCTCTTCATCAAAATCAGTCTTCCGAGGCTGACAAGGGATCCGTACAGCCAAGAATACTGTAAACATTTGAACCAGGTAGTATAATCCTTACCACCAGAAATGGATTCATAAATCAATCGACGCTAACCAATCAGAGTTGATACAGGTGACCACTAAGACGGTATACATTTTTAACCATTAAATTCCATAGGTGATACCGTTGAGGTGGCTTCCGTACGAAGCCGTCTATGAAGACGACTACTCGACGAAGACCGACTCGTACTCGTTTGGAGTTCTGATGTGGGAGATCTTCTCGAAGGGCGAGTTGCCACAGTCAAAGATCAACGATAATAATTTCCTAGCGAGGCTCAAGGAGAAGTCGCTGGAGTGGAAGGCGCACCCTTCCACGCCAGAGGAACTCATACACTTACAGGTAAACGAGTACAAGTGATAACTCTTTGATAACTTAATTGTTTAAATATGTTGATAATATTTGATGTCATAATAAAGTATAAATTGGGTTTGTTGCGAAAAATACAAAAAAGTGGTTACACAAATTTTGCTAATTGTTCATTATGGAAGTTTTGACTATTTCTCCTTGAATGATCTGGCACATGGAGGCACTATTTACTAGTATTTTGTCTTATAGTAATATGCTTTTAATTAAGTTTTCGATTGTGATTTAAAGGACACAATTGATAAAAATTAATGCAATTCTTAGTACACTCCTATTCGTATTTTACTTGAACTAACTGATCTTTTTAATTTGCCAGGAGACTTGCTGGGATTTGGATATAAGCAAGAGGCCGCTGTTTTCGTCGATTTCAAAGACGATAGGCGATATATTGAAGTCTCTCTAAGTTATTCGCTTTAACTGAATTTTCTTTCAAAGGAAAAGTGTAAATCGCGTGTTTATTTCGTTAAACCTATTTATATTATTTTATTTCCCCTGTTGATGTACGCTGGGTGTTTTAACTGATAAGTTTTAAATGTAGGAGCATTTTAAAATATTTATGTACAAAGACTTTATTTATATTGTTCGATTTACTAGAGGACCTAGTGTAATTGTTCTAAAACGCATCGAATTGCATGTATTGTGATCTAAAACTTAGACTTTTTATAAAACTAACGGTTTTTTATAATAATGTTTGTATAATTTAATAAATAACGTCCTCCATGTCCAAAATATTGACTGATATTTATTTGTACTCTTATCGTATAGTACATGTATATACATTTTTGTGTGTAATTTATTTTTATATTTAAAATTTTTTATTCTCGAATTTAGGGCAGCAATCATACGGTACATATTTCAAGTTTAAATGTACCCATAATTTATATACAATATTTGTTTTTTGTATTTTTCTTAAATAAACTTTTTACATAAACAAAGTTCACCTGTTAATCACACCTTGTTATGGTCCGGTAACCTATCGAACCTCTCTTGGGTTTTTTTCCAGATCGTCTGTTTATCGCTTTTCACAGGCATAACATTATCGGAACCGACACCTGCATGGCCTACGTTTCCCTCTACTTTTATCTGAAAAAGTGGCAGTTTGTTGGGATTTGACGAGTATACTTTCGTATACTTACAGGTTCCAGTATTCCTTCTCCGCCTTTCCCGAGGGAGTCGCCCTCTTTCCATCCCATTTTCGCTAGAAGCTTAAAACCTTTGTTCTCCTTAGTGATCGACCTACAAATATTTGTTATTCTATTCATCAACAAAGACTTGTAGGATGCTATAGGGATACAATTAACACGCACAGAATTAACCTCCCTTAATCTAAAAAATGCATACGAGTGCGCTTACTCATTGACCGATGCGACTTGTGTCTTCTCATGCGGATTCTGACTGCCGACAGTTTCCCTCCTCTCCTGCGCCCTATCCTTATACCCGTCTGCTAACTTCAATTCCGGCTGATAATTCAGACCGTACATCTTTTTCAGATCCTTCAACCGATTCCTGTGGGTCTTCGTCTTGCTCTCTGTCACTTTTCCCTCCTCACCGACTGAAACATTTAAATCTAACCATCATTCTACCCGCGAAAACATTCAAAACCTTTTGACTGGAGGAGCCCCGGCTCGCAGTCCTTGCAGGTCTGTCCGCTGTTGTGCACGTGACACACGAGCACCGTCGAGCCGATCTTGATCTCCGTGCCGTGCGCGAGGCTGATCGGCTCGCTCTCCTGTTTCGAGGGCGACATTCGTATGCCGTCGAGGAGCGTGCCGTTCCTCGATCCCAAGTCGACTGCCTTGTAACAGTCAGATTCTCTATCGAAGAAGAACCGCAGATGGTGCTTACTGGCGCTCGCGTCCGGGATGAGGATAGAGTGGTCGCCCTCGCGACCCAAGGTGCCCCCGTCGCAGGTCAGGACGTACAATGTACCGACTTTTGTTTGGGAATTCTCTGAAGACTTCACTATAACTCGAATGCACGGGGGCCATTGCTTTGATAGTTCTACAGAGAGAACGACAAAGGTTAATAGATGAAGTCGTATTGGTTCGTTTCTTTTGATTATTGATTATAGGTTAAATCAAAATAACTACCACTACTATCAGAATTGATCCCGTCCTCTGATGACCACCCGTCGCTATCCGAACACTCGCCCTCCTCGAAATCTTGGCAGATTTCTCCGTCATCGTTACGTCGCCGTTTGACGTCCTGGAAATAACAACTACTTTACTCACACATACATACCCAAGGTGGTAGTTTGTTGATTATAAATGTTCATTTTATTAAGTGAGGTCGCTAGGCGTTCCATATCAGAAGTCTGTTTTACCTGAAAATGAAAGGAATTTAAATCGAGTGAACAGGCTGTGATGTGTGCGCTTACTTTTGTTTTATGCTTTGACTTCTTTTTCCTTGATTCTACTTTTGGTGATATGACAGCGGCTACACTGGAGTGAAATTCATAGCTGCAGGTCTCCGTGTTGTATTGCAGATACATTTGGTTTTTGTCATCATAGTATAAACCGTACTCCTGTAAAAAAATTACTCTTCATTGGAAACAGTGGTTGATGTAAATTACACGCACTGCATTGTAATAATATCCCGTGTTGTAATCGTAATACATCCCCGAAGTCTCTTCATAAACGAAGCCTAAGTTCTGAGTAGCTGCCTGCGCCGCTTCCTTTATGTCATCCGTGAAATTCTTCACGTTATCCTCCGCCTCAGCTTCCGGGAGTGAATCAGGTTCATTTTCGCCTGTTTGCGTCCAGGCATCCCTGCAGGCGAGTTTGATCTGAAATCAGGGACAGTGTCGCTTTCGGAATATGACCCACAAATTACTAACCAATTTATTCCTAAGCTTGGCGATCTTCTTGTTACACTTCCTGATGGTCTTCAACAGCTTGGAAATATACTCCAGGGCCCCAGGTACTTCTTTAAGTTTCTCCTCCAAGGCAGGGTTTATCACAAGAAATGGTCTCTTAGCGACCTTCTCCTCCTCTTCCTCCTCAGACGAAGCAACGCTTGTTTTCGAAAGGGCAACGTTTTCCATATTTTGTTTTAATTTTTTCACATATCAATCATCTGTGACACCTTTTGAGTGGAAATGTCCAAACATAAATGAAGGTTCTGACGTAAGGTATAGGTTAGGTCACACAAAAATATCGAGTTTAGATTCATGCACTTCGTGGGTGAAAAAATTTACCATCTGAGCTGAGTTGTTGATCAAATTTCGTGGATTTACTCGTCATCAGGAAAGATTTTATTACAAAAATGCCCCATTTTCGTTTGGAGACCAATGTCCCACAGGATAAAATCCCCTCCGATTTGCCATCCAAGATATGCGCCGTTTTGTCTAAATCATTGGGAAAACCTTTAAGCGTAAGTGACTTCCATTTAGAAAATCTGTAATTATAGCACATGCCAACTATAGATTTGTATGTAATGGCGTTTATTATACTAGTAATGAATCTTTCTCCAGTATTGCGTGGCGACAGTAATTGGAGGCGTCAATATGTCCTGGGGTGGTACCAATGATCCAGCCGCTCAGGCTACTTTGATGAGCATAGGGGCGTTGGGCGTCGAAGCGAATAAGAAGCACTCCAAAGCCCTGTACGAGTGTGTAACGAAATCTATAGGAGTCCCGGCGAACAGGTTTGATCTAATTTTATCATGTGTAAGAGAATTCTAGTTGTCCATTGACCTTACAGGATGTACATACATTACATTGACGCTCCGACCAGTGCTGTAGGATATGATGGGACTACGTTCCACGACATTCTAGGATAGAATATAAGGTATATGTAAATAAGTTTTGATGGATTTATAAGTGTAACTTGTCACAAAAATATAATTCCTTCTTCCGACAATAGACAAGAGGAAAATAAATGAAAATTTAATAAAGTCAATAAGAAATTCATTTAACCTTTTCCTGATTTCTGAGAATTGACCAGAGAAATATGTTACTGCAGAGGTAAAATTCCTTAAAATGATCAGAACTCAACCCTACGAGTTAATGATCTCTGTGTGAAAAACTGATGTTCCTTCCTTGGCTTAGCCACCTCATCATTCGCTTCTGGCTTGAAAAAAGATGTAATTGACTTATTGCTTTTGGCCTTCTTCTTACTACCCTCATTTTCCTCATCATCCGGGAGCTCAATGCCATAAGCCAAGTTCTTCAGGACATTTTCTGCGGTCGACCAACTGAACCTAACGAGTTGCGGGAACCCAAATGTTGGATCGCAGTTTTCCAATAGATATTTCTTTGTCACTGGATCTAGAAAATAACAGTTGTATGTCCATCAATAGCATATAAGCAAATTTGTTGTATTTTGAGCATAGAACAGTGTTTACCATTGGGATATCCCGATCCGATTTTCTCAGGATTGGTCTCGAATCCTTCCTGGAATAGCCAGGATTTGAGGAAATGATCCCTGGAGACTTTCGCACATATACTCGCGGCAGAAACGATCGGAAACGTCGAGTCAGCCTTCTTAGCCACAATGATCTTACAAGATGGGAAGAGCGACTCCAGATACTTTTGGTACGGCTCCGGTTTGCCCACGGTGTCGACAAAGATGTGTTCGACCTTAACGCCGCTTTCGATGACGGACCGTATCAGTTTGATTGCCGAGTCCATCGACATCTGGTTCAGCGAGTACTTTGACCTGCCCAGCATGTTGTTGCTTATCACATTCGGCGATATCGCCTCGATGGCCCACCCTATGGTCTTCGATGAGTCGAGGATGTTTGTGAATATGACGTCTCGGATCTCCTCAGTTAGAGACTTTGAATCGGCACATTGTAGCTTGTGGAGAATCATTTGTTCGTTTATCGGGCAGTACGCCGTACCGTACACCATGGGGCCTGTTAGTGCAGCGATTAATAAACTGTTTAAGTACAAATGTAACATTTACGCGAATGTAAACAAAGAATGTGTTTAGAACTAACCTAAAACCGGCCCCCTTCCAGCCTCGTCGATGCCCAGAATGCATGGATATTCCTTGCACACTTCGGGAACGTCCGACATGTAGTAAACATTCTGTGAGTTGTCCTTTCTGCTGAAGTATTTCACTAAGCAGTCCAGGGAGGTAATTGTAGTTTTTTGAAGTTTTCGTTTTTCCATAACAGAAACGCACTGATCACTGAGCACGAAACTCACGAAAATTTAGCGGGAAACGACTTGATATGAGTCAGCTTTTGAATTGCCCAAGGGGGACGAAACTATCGACTCGGTTCTATGGACTTTGACAACCGTCTCTCGTTTCGAAAGGCGTCATTCCCTGTCGCGTTCCGTGTTCGTTCTCGGTGTGTTTGTGTTAGGGCCGCGGCGGCCATGCGTCGAGTGTCTCGCTGTAGAAAAACAATAACAAAAAACAAAATGGTTCCCTTGTAGAGGAAATCGTTTCTCGAGCGTAGCGGGCGAGTGCAAGTGTAAGTCCGACGTGCGGCATTTCGAGAAGCGGGCGGACGGACGGACGGACGGCGGATGTCGCGCTGTCGATGCGAGGGCGTCGAACGGCGTCCGACCCCTCCGGCGGACGCTGCTGGAAGGGCAGTTACCTTCCGAGGACGTCGCACGCGTTGAAAACACGTCACGTCTCTTGTTTTCTCGGGATAAGACGTTCACGTTCCTTACGTAATTACATAACGAGAGTTTGTTTGTGTTGCACGCTGCACTCGCGAGGTTTAACCTTGCTCCAGTTCGGCGAGTGCATCTCTTTGTTTGGACAGGTATTTTTTTTCGTTCTGTTGCAGTGAAAACGACGCGAGGTACATCCTGTCGGCTAAATATAAACACGCCGTTGTCTCCTTCGAAATTCGACGTTACGCGTGTACCTGCTCTTGCGTACATTCATGCATTCGATACAGTTCAGGGAAATTAACGGCATACCCCCCAGCACCTACTGTGTTGTTTTCACTTTTGACATGTGTTTGTTTATATGACTGAGCGGTTCCGGTAAGGGGCTCCCGCAGCTTAGCGCAATGTGGGAGAATTGTACTCCACCTGTCAATTATTAAGTACCGCTTTTAAAGTTTACGACATAACCTCCAAAATCAGTACTCTACTTGTGTTTGGTTTTGACATGCCACATGTTCGTTTGTCTGATACAGGGGAGGGGGTAATGATACAGCCATATCTCTACTGCAAACAGTCGTTTGTCCAGGGGGGGGGGGAGAGAATTATTAAATAATTTAAAAATTCCCCCTCCTCCAAAGATGAATTTGGAATAAATCAAAAACGACATGAGTACTACAGCAATGTTTTGGTATTGCGAATGACATATCTATTAAACTTTTCAGTAAAAAATTCAAAAATTTACCAGATTGTAAAGTTGACTTCACCTCAGGTAAAGATGGAACCTTAAACCATTCGAGCTATTTGACAATGTGGCTCCATCTAGCGACAAAGACAGAACTTTGAATCGGTCTAGCTGTTTGATAGACCTGAGTTGTTCTTTCTTAAATAGAAACTTTATTTCTGTTTACTATCGATCATTACATAGATCTTTGTTGATTAATTAATATTTTCATGCATTTTATATCAAGTTCATTATCATACTCTAATGAGTAGTGCATATTTGCGCATGGAAAAGTTTCAGCACAAAATGTATAAACTGAAAATCACTAATACCAGTATTCGTAAATTTTCAGGCAGTATTGGATCTTCGGCAATGAGGTTATCAAGGATGAATGCCAGGATGTGTGGGGTGGGACTGTCAGAACATCGCTAGTTTAGCAAACACGTGTCCCATTACATTATGAAGGAGATGGTAGGAGGCTGTTGCGTGTGTTCTGACGATAGAGGCTGGTCTGAAAACCCACTAGTGTACTGCGATGGACAATCGTGTACTGTAGCTGTACATCAAGGTATAGTTTAATTACGCGTGATAGAGTGAGTATCCCATTAAAACAAATCACTTTCCGAATAGACAGTTAGTTCTATGTGCTTACGCATATACTAATTTTATCATTGTCAAAACTGTACATAATGTAGCGAGAGTTCCTGGACATGTGAAGAAGGATAAGTGGGCAACAGATCAAAATTCAACAGTAAATTTTGCAAATTTGTTATAATGCTTTACTAAATTCGGTCTTTGTAGAATTAAATTAGAAAATAAACCGGATAGGCGTTAAGACCCTGACATCACATGAGATTTAAGAAGTATGAAAGATATGGAAAATCTCTTATTAGTTTCATTTTTGAAACAAATGGTTTGATATTCTGCTTATTCCTCTATTGCACATGAACACTTTTTGGTACTCTTGCTGTCCTGCTTTAGTTTTACATGTAACAAGTGTTCTTTAATGTTTTCATTTGGAGTTGGCCATGCATTGGTAAAATTTCATATTAAACTGACATGAATAAATAGTCAAGTGAGCAACAGATGGATTTACATGCAAGGCCAACTCGAAATTAAAACATTAAAAAACACTCATTACATTTTTCGTATTTTTAGCTTGTTATGGAATTGTAACTGTACCTACTGGTCCTTGGTATTGCCGTAAGTGTGAGAGTCAAGAAAGGTCTGTTAAAGTGGTAAGTTTAGTAATAATATAAACGCTTGGGTTTGTTTAAAGGGACTCCGACTGTTACTCGAATGTGAAAAACCGACTTGCATAAAGGGACGCTTTTCATTACGCCACACTACTCTCATTGCTGAAGATCATTTTACTTGCAGAAGTGTGAGCTGTGCCCGAGCAAGTATGGCGCCCTCAAACGTACCGACAATAATGGTTGGGCCCACGTCGTTTGCGCCCTATACATACCGGAGGTACGGTTCGGTAATGTCACAACAATGGAACCTATACAGCTGCAGCTGATACCAGCAGAACGTTTCAACAAGTTGTGTTACATCTGCGAGGAGAAAGGTAAGCCGGCCAACGCGAAGGTCGGCGCTTGTATGCAGTGCAACAAGACTGGTTGCAAGCAACAGTTTCACGTGACTTGCGCTCAAGGCCTTGGGTTGTTGTGCGAGGAGGCTGGCAATTATTTTGATAACGTTAAGTATTGCGGGTACTGTGAGCATCATTACAGTAAGCTCGTAAGTATATTAGGTACATATATATGCAGATCTTGATGATATGTAGCTTTTAAGGTTTCGGAATATAAGAATTGTGTAGTTTTAAGGAGGTTCTGGAAGTTGTTTAGATGTCGCCTGTAATATTAGGAATCTTCGTTTTTTTGGTAAATAATTTCAACGTTACTACGAATTGTAAAGCTTTACAGCTAGGGCACTCATAAAGAATGGTGTGGGAACATAATTACTTGCTTTTTGCTGCAGTAACTTATGTGCTCAACATTTGCCGTTAGCTGTAAAGCCCTTCTGATTATAACTTAAGGTATGTGTTTTACTGAGGTAACTATAATTAAATATTTTGCTAACTTGTTTTAAGTTAAAATCCATTTTGAAGTTAAATAGAATAGACTAGAGGACCGCAGGGCTAAATCTTCAAATAAAAAAAATGTTGCTTCCTTTTATTACAGATAAGATAAGCCAGCTTCTCTAAATTCGTTTGGAAGTTATTTGTAATATGAAAAGTAACATCAATGTTTCTAAATTTTAAGGTTATAAAATGAGTATCCATACATGTTCTTCAGATTTTTTATGGTAAAGAGGAAACATACTTGCAAATTTGATCAACAGTTATATGTAATATGAAAATTCTTCATTTTTACGCAATATCAATATTGCTGTCGCTTCTAAGTTTCGAATCGTACTTCAAAAATATTTTCAAGATAGGATTAACCTATTCAGTAGTATTTATTTAATTTGGATTTGAGAAGTAGCGAGTTTTTCTCTTCTAGAAAAAAGGCGGGAACGTTAAGCCGATTCCCCCTTACAAACCGGTGGCGAACGAGGCCCAGAACTCCGACTCGAACTCTGAGAAGGAGCCGGAAGGCGCTCCTAGCCTAAAAAACAACATTTCGCCGCCAAACGCGAAGAAGCGCTCCAGCGCAGGCGGGAAGACGGTTCCCTCTAAGACTATAACGAAGTCGTCAAATTCCCAATCGAAGGCCGTCCAAAACGCGAAGAACTCCTCTGCCGAGAATAAGACGGGGGCCGGTAAAGTGTCCTCGAACTCGAGAAGTGCCAAAAGTGTTGAGGAGAACGCCGTCGCCGTGATCGCAACGGACGCAGATACTAAAGACTCTCCCTCTGCGAAGAGGGAAAAGAACGAGGAGATCGAGAAAGACAGTGCGGTGGTGAGTGGTAAGGGCGGTAAGAAGAGAAAAGTGAACTCTAGGACGCCAACGCCGGTCAGCGCGGGTAGCGGTGAGGTGAGTGTCGTCGTCAGTACTCCCGCGGTAGTGACCGGTGCTAACGTTGCCACGACGGCCGAGAAGAAAGGCTCAGCTTCTACACCGGAGAACACGGAGAAGAAGAAGGTGAAACTTATACTAAGAATTTTTCATAATTTTTCAATACCCCTCACCTATTCTGGGGTATTGTAAAGTACTCTGATGCTTCAAGCAAATTTGCTTGATGTTATCAGTACTAGTAGGCTTTCCTTCCATATGGGAGGGTCACGGCACTACTCAGAACTATCCTGTGTTGTAGGAGGCTGTGGAGCAAAATGGGCTGATGCAGGCTCAAATTTGCGAGGCCCAAAGCGCAGGATATTTAATGTATCGAGAACCTGTCTCTCCTATATGATGAGCATGCCACCAATTATTGCCCCATCTCAGTTATCTCAAAGGGACCTAATGATTTAGTTGATTCTTGTGAAGTATTACATCTGTTCAACTTACTAGTGCTTCCACACCTCACTTGTTGCTCTGTAATTAGGGCGACTTACTCGTCCTGTCATATTGACTCTCTTGAAAGTCTTGAACACCCTTAATATCTTCCATTACAACAGTGCCAATTTTGTTACTAAACTTTACATTTCCCTTGAATCAGTGCATTTTTGTGGGGATACATATCGTAAATGTGTATAAATAACTAACAGATAAATTTTGCTTTTAGGTTAAAGTAGACCCGAATCTATCGATAGTTGCGAATCAGCCAGTCGTCGCACTGACATCGATTTCAATGATAAAGGTGAACTCCCCGACGGTAGTCGATACCGCCAGCCTGGTTCCAGACGCTCCCTCCCCGCAGCATCAGACGCCGACTACTTCACAGTCGCTAGTCGTTTCCGTACCCCTCGTCAATACGACTCTGAGCCCTCATCACGGCAATCAGGTAAAGTTAGTGGACGTATGTCTGAGCTTGTTTTTAGGCTCGCTGTAGATACGTCTTTTCTAAACTTTCCCAACTGCTCTTATTTTATTTCATGCACTAAATGTAAACGTTCATTCAAATAAATGTAAATCAAGCAGAATGTTTACCCAAAGAAGCAAAGGAAGGGTACTTTGTAAGAACTGTGGTCGCGATGCAGGTTCATTAAATTATTTCTGTGAATAATGATATATAACCTGGATAGTTTATAACCATGATTTATTCAGTGAGTATTGACATGGTTATTCTCGTTAGGTGGTTGTTGGTGTTGTGCCACCCCCGGCTGTCGTGCAGGAGAGAAGCAACAGCGTCGGTAGCACTACCGAGAGGATGTCGGTCATAAGTGGAGGTAAGCAGACAAAAAGTAAATTACAAAGTTTGTATCCTTCTGAAATTCAGGGCCTTAAAAGCGTAGTCAAAGTTGTGATGGGCCGGTAATAGTACCAATAGTCATAATCATATCCGAAAATAATGCTACATATTTCAATTCAATACCAGTTTGATACATTACTTTACATGTGTACATGTTATATTTGCGTACATTTTTTTCTAATTGTAGAAATATTAACAGGTGGTAACAGCAATTCTGCTGTTCTACCATCAGAGTTAAGTGGCGGAGGGTTAAAGATCGGATACGAGAAGCAAGTGGACTCCATAAACACCGAGGAGGATATGGAGCTGGAATTGGATCCATCACCCTCGACCATCGTTGAGGAACCCAGGAGGTATAAAAAAAATTGTGGTTTATGTTTCCTACTAATTTAGCATGTCTTATATTGACTACAGTTCCACCAATTTTAGGGGGCCTCTGTATATAACCATTTTTTCTAAGAAAATCAGTATGAAATTCATCAAGATTTCTTAGAAAAGTTGGTGAACACCTCATGTATGAAAGGGAGGTGTCAACTTGGGAAACTTTCACTGCATATCGCTTCTTGTATGATATTTTCACTTTCACTAATTCTTCTAATTAAAATTAGTAATTCATCAACCTTCCCTCACCCGTGTGCTCATTAACTCGTAGGTTACCCTTAACGAATGAAAAGTCGGAGCGTCCCAGTCGCGGGAAGAAGCGAGGTAGCGGCGGTGGAGGCAGCTCGTCTTCCACCCCGACTCCCTCTACGGTCTCCTCGAGGTCGCTTCCTCCTCCGCCGCCGTCCTCGAGTTTCAACACAGGTGCCTCTTCCTCCTCCTCTTCCTCTCTGAGGAGAACGAGCAGATCTCAGCATGTGTCTCCCGAACCTCCGGGGGCATTCGCTGCGGTCTCCCAAACGTCCTTCGTCAAGGATATTAAGGAGTCACCGCCTCCAAGCAGTCCAAGTCCTGAGGGAGGGACTACTGCAGGCAGAGGAAGGCCGAAAGGGAGGAAGAGTGCCCCTCAGATGAGTAGCAACGGATCTGACGTGAAAGATTCCCAGGATATTAAATTGTGAGCGAACGGTTTGGAATTTCATGAACTCTAAACGACAACTCATTCCTTACAGGTTTCAGAATGGTTTGACCGCTCCACACATGCTCGGTAATCAGTTGAACCCTAGTTCGACTATGCATTCGAAGATGACGGATCATCTCAATTCGGAACTGGAAGCGCACAGCATATTTAATCCTAGCGAGAATAATTCTAATCTGACTGGCCCTCCTTTACAACATAAAATTGTTCAACAGGTAAGCGACGGACTTTTCCCAGAACTTTTGTTAACGTTTGTCTTTCAGGCAAGGGCGAGCAGTGCGGGAGGCTCGAGTACAGCTTCGGGTAGCAGTGGGCTCTCCAACATGCTCGGAGGAGGCGGAGGGAATATCCCCCAGACTTTGGATCAGCTCTTGGAGAGACAGTGGGAGCAGGGGTCCCAGTTTTTGATGGAGCAAGCGCAGCACTTTGATAGTAAGTTTGAAAAGTTGGCGTAGTACGTAACCTACATTTTATTTAATTATAGGACTAGTTTGTAAGTTTTTTTAAAATTTGCGGTATACCATTTACATCTTTAATGAAAACTTTCTCCCCATTTTGCCTTCTTTCTTGAAGATTTGTTATTATTTCTATCATATTTTCTCTTTGCATGTTGGTCAGGTCAAGGTCCACAAAGATCTTCACGTTCTTCTTCAGGTTCCTGCTGTTTCTTACAATGGACATCGTATACTCAGGATTTTGCAAAATCACTTTTAAAGGATGAGCTACATTCATATTCGTCCTATCAACTCTTATGGTTGTTGTTATTGCAGGCACAGGTATGTTCTTCCCGTCGATGATTTCTTTGATAGCATCAAGGTCTTGCTGCTGATTGGTTTTCTCGGGAACATTATAGAACATAGCATTTTTGGACGCTGTCTGTCCTTAATTGTATTAAGTAAATCTTTCGATTAGTCGCTGGACGTTGTCTCGGCAGCGTCTCGATCTTCATAGAGTTAATTATATCCCTGGATCATCAAGCAACCTCTTTTAAGGAACTTTAAAATAAAATAAGATAAACACTCGCACCTCCTCGGTGATTTCTTCACGAATTAATCCTTATGTTTAGTTCTTATTTTAGCGACTTTTATGACTGTGACGTCACCTCGTGATTAATTCAGAGGTGGCGCTAATGTCGCAAAATGGCCGCGAGCACGTAAAGATCAAAAACTCGCAATTTCTTTCCTTCCTACAGACGTTGCTTTAAACAGCGAAAAAACGAATCATGAAACACTAATATCGCCGTTAGGAAACCGATAAACCTCTTCAATCGTTATTTGGACTCGTAATTTCATCAAATCTATTGGACCTAATAGGAAGCTACTTATTAGAATTCAGCTCGAACTATTGAGAATTGGGAATTATGGGTCGGGTACTTGACATACATGATTTAGAATTAGGTATGATTTTTTTTGTTCATGGATCTATTTTCTGTACCGTCAAATGGTTTCGTTTCTTTTAAGTCGCCTCGCTCCTATCATGTTTGCATCAGTTGAGGGCAGAAAATATGAGGCTAGAAGAACACGTCAGTTCGTTATTGCAGAGGAGGGATCATCTGTTGGCGGTGAACGCTCGTCTCGCGATTCCTCTGACGGGACAACCGACCATCGGTCAGACTTCCACGGGTAAGTACCGTTTCATCGACTAAGATCGGGTGTTACGCGGTGTTGTCGTGTTTTCAGCAAATAACATCCATCCTTCCGTGTCGACGACTCATGAGGACCTGCAGAGGCCGCACGCGCGAGCCGGCAACTCTACTGCTCGTTACCAGGGTGCCGAGCAGAGTAGCGCCGGTGGAGTGCCTTCTCACGACGAGTTGAGCAGGTCGTCTCACAGCCGCGGAAGTAGCAGTTCTAGGTATGGCTCCGGGCAGCATCCCGGGTTGGATAATGGGTTGCCGGAGTCTTACCAGCAGGTTGTTGCGAGCCAACCTAGTCCCACAGTTAGGTAACGACACACCTTCTAGTTACAGTTAGGAAATAATCAAAGTGAATATTACACGAAGATAATCGATAGTTCAGCAGTACTTGGGTCGTTATCACGAGTGTCGTAACTAAGCTTAAGCATATATAGCTTCAAACGTAACCTACATGGGTTGAGCTAATACGAAAACTCGAAAAATCGTCATTACATGTTGTATGTATTACATTTCTAGGCATTCTCCTGTAGGGACGTTTCAGAATAATACCTTGCACCGTCAGAACTCGGATATGACGGGACGTACGACTCACAGAGAGACGAACGCGATCCCGCGATCCCAGTCCTTCTCGTTGTACGATCGACCGGGGCCTTCCTCCCAGCAGGTTAGTACATCGATTTCCTTCGGTCGAATTCTTGACCGTTCGTCGTCTCTTTCGCAGATGGTGATAAGAGAGAGAGGCGAAAGGGAGCCCGAGGCGCAGCACCTGAACTCTACGAAGCCTAGCTGAAAGTGCATGGTGGTCGATCCGTCGTTCAGCATTACCAGACTCTTAGACTTGCATTGACAAATCATCGAGACAGTCATTTATATATTATTAAGTTAAGTTCTGCGTGTGTGTGGGAGGGAGAGAGTTCGAGAGTGATTTCGTGTGAATGGATGTTCTATAGGAAATTTTTAGTGCCATATATTCGAGGGGTTCGGTCTGTTCCGCCGTTGTAAATTTATTTTAATTGTATATTGAATTGGACAGGACCGGGGATTGCAAAGGATTGGGGGGGAGTTGAAGGAGATTTACATATCTGCTCAAGTAATTTATTTATTCATTGTAAAAACAATCATTCGAGAAATCTCGGTAAATAGAAAATTTAATTCTTTGCAAGGTCTCTCGTTGATGTAGGTATTGTTTATCGTAGTAATGGTTATTAGTATGATTCTTCATGTTCACTGCCTCTAGATCTCGAGAAAAATCGTGTGTACGACGTATGAGTGTTAATTGCAAAATGTTTTTTCAGGCGGTCAGTATTACAAACGCGTTTGATACTTCTTTAATTTTGTTTGGTGTTTGTATTGGTTTCTCTGGATAATTACTCCTGCATGGTCTTAGAAATAACCGAAGTGGGGATCGACATGGACCTAATTGGGGAATTTTAAAGTACAACATCGATAAAGTAATAAATTAAACGGAATCTAAATGTATTATTATTGTAATAATCTTTAGGAAACACTCAGGGAACGGTAAACCTTACTAGAATTTATTCTTTAGATGGACTTCCTTTTTTTCATCCGGTAATGCAGTCATATTAAACCTTTCATTAAAGTGGAGTTCTTGATAGATATTTCAGGAATTATGTGATTATCAATTGTATCAGTCGGAGGATTCCAGTTTTCTATGAGATGTTTCTTTTCCGTCATTATTTTAGTTGTAAATATATGTTGTCCCCTCACATTTAATTTCTGTCTAGTATCTGTATGAATTAAACAAAAAAAAAGTAAAAACAAAATACCTGATTTACAGCTGTTTGTGTCTCTGTGAGTAGTGTCTAGGTTCGACAAATCCAAGAATAAATCCCTATTTTTCTGCCGATATTTTTGGGATTTTTTATACTTTTATAAAAACTAGGTGAAAAATGAAAATAGTGTTAGTAAAAAAATATTGCGCGATAAAGACCATTGTATCATGAAGGTTTTTCCTTTTTTTGTTGATGTACATTTTGTATAATTCTCATTTGTTTTGTTTACAATATAGATATTTGTAAGAACTTGTTTTTATTTTTCCACCAAGTGAGAAGGTGAAAAAACGCAAGAAATATAAAAACCTAAGTGTAATTAACTCTATTATTAATCCAAAAAGCTAGAAATTGATGAAATCAGCAATGATTGTCCAAGTAGTCTACCATTTGTAGATGGTCAGCCCATTGAATTTGGTGATCAGTAGCAAAAGAATGGAGATCTTGAAATAAATCTATGATTAGGCAACAAAAACGTACTGTCTGTGTACTTGAATTCATACCCACAAGGGGTATCATGAGTACTCTGTAAACTCTTGCAATTTTTTAATTTCAAGCAAAAGCTCTAAGGAAGAACTCTGACAACACCTTCATAAATTTTGATCTTTGTGTCATATAGACTTTTCTGTGAGCCGTAAAAGATATCGGCAAATCCCTACAAACTCTGGCAATCGATCATGTCTCATGTAAGTAACAGGCTTTGTCATACAAGGTGGTAAATTCTTTTATGGTACTTACTACTCCAAAAATCCTTACCAGTATTTATGCCATTTCATTTTTCGTTAGATAAGAGAGAATACTTAGGCTCTGGGATTTGTATTGAAATTTCGGACATAGAGCTCTTAACTAAGTTATAAGATTAGAACTATCACTTTTGGGTGTAAGTGGCTTCACCAGAAATAGCCAGGCGACAGTTTTTATAAACATACAGAAAGACGATCAAGATTAGATTTATAGATTCATTTAACACGAATAAGACGATAAAGGAAATAGAATGGTTAATGAATTGAAGTCACCTTTGGAAATTCCCAATTGGTTTAATGATTTCTGTGTCAAAATGTCTTCGAGTCCCTGGATCCCTCGGTATGGATAGACTAAACTAGATCCGGGAGATTAGTAGCTGTAGGTACTAGGCAATCAAGTCAGAGATCCTGCATGTATACCTGAAATTTGTCATGTAACGTAATATCGATTACTTATTAGATTTATTATGTAACATGTAATGTACAGTACTTAAAGTATATAAATAGTTATCGAAATAAAGCTGGAATTCCCCGAATTACAACCCGTCATTTTTTCAAAACTTTTACACTCTTGGCACTTTGGTAACGTCCCACGAAAAACATCCAGTTCATACAAAATTACTGAAGAATAAATTAAACACTTCCCGCCTCCCATCAGAGTAAAGCGTCCAATGCGTGGATCACCCCGTTGGTCGCCGGGATGTTCTGCGTGACGATGTGATGGTTGTTCACTTTGATTTTACCTTAAAAAAATTTTCTTAATCGATACCGCCGTTACCACTTCTCCATCTTACCTGATTGTTTGCTAAGCGTTATCTGCTTGTCCTGCAGTAAACTGTCCTTGATCTGGTAGTACCTCATGCCGTTGGTGTACAAAGTACCAGGGATGAGGTGTTTCAACACCAACTCCCTAGCGAGGACCTTATCGGTTACTATCCTCGTCAGGTCTTCGGTCGAGAGACCGGAGAAAGCCTTCTCAGTGGGGGCGAATAGCGTGAAGGTTCTAGAACCTGAAGGGATGGAATTTTAAGCGTTGATCAACGATTCGCTTAAAACGATTACCTTGCAGCATCTCCGACAGTCCCGATGAGAATATCGCCCGGAGGAAACTAGTGAAACGCCTCTCCCTGTCCGATTGCAGCGTCTGGACTATATCCCCGACGGGGAGCGGGAACATCACCCTGTCCACGGCGTGCGCTATCCCTTGGGGGATCTCTATGTCTTTCTTTTCTTCCATGATTTTAGCTCCGTTTATCGTGGTCACCTGGAAGTAGGGTCGACGCTTTCAGGAGTGTCCCAGGAGATCCAGGTTGGATTGTCCGATGTAGTTATTTTTTTAAAATGCGATAAGTACCGCTACGCTTACGATCGTTTAATAATTTCACGCGCTGTTCCACCAGATATCACAAGCCGTGCGATTCGATCTTTTTTCATAAATGCCTTTATAAAACGTCGTTTAGTGATTTGATGCGTTTTTTTAAAAATATTAATAAGTGCTGTTATGACACGAATTGGTTATTACGAAATTTTGGATTAGATTTTACGAATTCTAGAAAAGGAATTAAAAATTATTAACTCGATCGAATTGTGTAAGGGGTCCTCATCGTTCTCGTCGCAAAGTACGCAAGAATTATTCTATGTGAAAATAGACTACTTTCCATTTCATTACACGACTTTATGCGGTACATGCCACATAAATAATTGCCGTGAAACTAAAAACAATACGACGATATTTTATAATGAATGAACGAACAATTAAGTAGGCACTTTTCTGTCTTTTTAAATAATATGTACACTTTTTCACATGTCGGAAAAATTTCTACAAAAATAGTCGTTTCATGAAATTGTTTATAGTTTGTTTAAAAAAATAACCAATGGTTTTGGAAAACTGTCGTTAGTATGCGCCATTGGTACTTTGCGTTGTGAATATTTGTGAATCCAAGCTTTATTTGTTATAAGGGATCGTGTTAATATCTACAGCGACTGATACTGGCTTTGTTTAAGCCCAATGGGATAATTTATCACAGGAACATGAATGTAATGATGACATGTTTGTTGCCACAAAGAAATCAAAGGAATCAAACCATGGCGGTATGGAATACGTCTGCTATAGGATCAGAAAGGACCACTATTCTCAACACCCTCAACATAAGAGAGACGTGGATAAGGTTCGTGCCAAAATTTTCTCAAATTGATATTATGAATTAATTGCAGAGAAATAAGCAAATTCAATAAAACTTATACCCATTTATACTTTGCATACATTGTGGAAAGGCTTCGTAGGGCCCTGGCAATTAAAAATAAAGAACGCCGTCTTAGCCCTGTTATGGCCTTAGACGGAGTTAAACAATTGAAGATAATTTCTGAAGATGATCGATTACTCAACCGAAACCGGTCGCGCGCATTGAAAATTTCAACGTCAGTTTTATTACTGCAGGATATCTGACACCTCGCTTAACTTAATCCATCGATTGGTTATTCCGCCGCACGAACTTAGCTACTTAAAACCGCTCACCTTAACATCGTTCCATTCCAAGTCATGCATGGTGTACTGATTGACCCTGAGCTGGGTGCCGGCCAGGGAGACTCCCGTCATCTCGTCCTGCAGCGTCGACAGCTCGAACGATCCGGGAATCACGTGATGCAACAGAAGCTGGAAATATCATAACAGTAGAACCTGCGACGTTTCGACCCCTTCACCTTACCCCACTCAGTAACCTCGGATTCTCCCTGAACTTCTCCTCGGCCTTCTCCGGCCCGCCGAGTTGCACGAGGAGCGTCCTGAAGGCTTTATCGGTCGGCACGAAGACCGTATACGGACCGGTCTCGTTGAGGATCGTGTCCAGGCCGGATTGCTTCAGGAACTTCGCCATGGCGAACAGTCCGTTCCTCTTGAGGATGTCGGGTAGTTCCAGTTTAACGGGAACCTGCTGCGTAGTGGACGTCACCGCGGGTTCCGGCGTGGTCGTAAGTAATGTAGGTTTAAGCGAGGTGTATATGGTGTTTTCGTTGTTCGACTGTAGGGTGGACGCTTGTCTGACCAAATCGTTAGGCCTGTTGTTGTTCAGTATGTGCGGGGTCCTAGAGGCTGTTCTCTTAGTGGTGGTGGACGTAGGTCGGGGGGTTGTCGGGGCAATGGTACTCGAGCTCCTGTAGATCGTACCGGGGGTGGAGGACGCCACCAGGTGCGTCCCGATGTTGGTTTGCAGTACTGGTAACGATGCGTCTTCCAACGATTTTCTAGTGGAGTACTCGTCGTAAGACGCGAAGGAATTGGGCGTGACGGTGGCGTGGATCCTCCTTGGGCTCGTCGGCCTAGCGGTGGTAGTGGTGGTGGTGGTGGTGGTGGTGGTCGTGGAAGTGGTAGTCGATGGTAACTTTATTTGTCCTTGTTTTAACTTCTTCAGTATGGACTCTACGTCGATATCGGGTTTGTCCTTGCCGTTCCCCTTGATACCTTGGACTTTCAACGTACCGTCGCTTTGCTCCTCGAGGAGGACGAACGTGACTTTCTTCTGGTTCGGCAGGTTCTTGCCGATGGGCTCCAAACCGCCGCTCGAGCCGGTCTTCAGGAGCTCGTAGTCTTCCGGCTGGACGTCCTTCGTGAGTTCTTCCAATACAGCCTTCGGAGGTTTGACGGTCGTCGTCGTGGTCGTCCTGGATAGCACCAATTTCTCCAGATCGCTCCCAGGTTCTAACTTCACGCCGTCCGGCACCAAACTGGGATCCGACGTTCTGATCACCTCGACCCTTTCGCCGTTCGGCAGGGTGATCTCGTCGGTTTTGAACACCTGGTTCGTTCCCTTGGGGGCCTTGAGGAGTTGGGCCTTTTGCCCGTTCGGCAAGGTTATCTCGTGCGGTATGTTCTCGCCGCTGTTCTGCGGCAGGAGATTGGGATCCGTCGTGCGTATTATTTGCACCTGGTGTCCCGTCGGTAAGGTGACTTCCTCGTCGTTATCGTTACCGGGGGTGTCGGCTCGGAGCAGCGAGACCTTCTTTCCGCCCGGGAGGGTTATCTCGGTTTCCTTTTCGTTGGAACGGTGTGGATTTCTGCCGGCGGCCAGGGAGATCTCCCTGGAAGTGAGGTTCTTGGTGGTGTCTTCCTGGCTTTTCGTTATGGCGAGTCGGAGTTGCTCGAGCAGGTCGTTTTTCCTGATCCGCTGCGATTTGTATTCCTTCTGGAGCTGGTCGAGGTCCTCTAATGATTTGATTACTTTGGCCTGCGGTACGACTGTCGGCAGGAAGCTCGGTGGGGCGCTCCTGTTCTTCTTTGTAGTGGACGGTTTCTGGGTGGTCGTCGTTGTGGTGGTGGTGGTGGTAGTGGGATGTTCGATGTAGTATTGTTTCACGGCTTGCTCGAATAACGGGGCCTCTTCGGGGTATATCAACCTAGGCGGATTACTGTTTGATAGTTCGATAGGTGCGTTATTTGACGGTTTGTATAGTTTCTGATAGAGTTTCTTCTTCTGTTCCCTCTGTTCCTCGAGGAACTGCTCGTGTTCCTGCTGGGCTTTCTTCAAGGCTTTCTCGTATTGCCTCTCGACGAATTGGTTGTGTTTCTCGATTATCGACTGTTTCTCCCTCAGCTCTTTAATCTTTTGCTTGTGCTTCTCCGGGTCGAGCTGCCTGATTTGGAGTTCTATGGCCGTGACGGGATCGGGGGTCGGTCTGGGTTTGACGTACTGCGGGAGTTGGGGGTTGAAGTGGACGTTCGGGCTTTGACTGGGGAACACGACGGGGTTCTGTTGTATTATCGACGATTGCTGCGTGGGCACCGCCAGGTTCGGCGGGACCGAGCTGAGCAGCGGGAGCGCGCTCAGGAACTCGTTCTGAGCGAACGCCTCTTTCGCCGTCTCGGGGTACCTGAAGGCGCCCTGCGGCTCCTGCGGGACGAACCCGAACTGATGCGGTTGGAAGTTCTGGCGGCTCGGCACGGCGAATCTGTGCTGATGTTGCTGTACGTCGCTCAGGATCTGGCCCTGCTGGTTCGGCGAGAGCTGCCGGCTCCTGTCGACGTTCGGCGCGAATTGCTGCAAGACGGAAGAAGAGAGGAGAGCAATTTCTCTGAGTGTGTCACAAGGTCGAAGGAAAAGTGTCTTTCTAGTATGATAAATGGTTAACATTTATAATTAAAGATTGTGATCTCCGTTCACCGAATCAAAATCGCTTTCCGTTCGAACGGTTATTACGGACGGATAATAGCCGGTACCTACATGGGATTATTTTTGCGCCTGAATACGAAAAGTGATAGTTCTTTTATACACACGGCATGGGAATCGAGTGAAAGTAAGTAACGTCTGATAAATCTTCTCTTTGTATCGTAAATAATCATAATAATGTAAGTTTGAGGCAATGGCGCAACGTGGGAGAGTCCTAAACGGTCGGTGTTAGAACCTCGCTGGCCTTTTCGGGCGAAACGACGTAAAGTGCTCGAAAGTGCTACGTAATATAAATGATGTTTATGGGAAAAACATGTGTTGTTAATTACAAAATAGTAATTGGCGAGATTGATCTGTATGGGGGGGTCTCGACACGGACACGGAGAATTACAATAAGGGGATGTAAAATGTAATATGTATTTATTGTCGTGTCCATTTGTTTATGAATTTGTATGGAGATCTTGCCAATTTTTTGATAGCAGGTAATAATCGAGGGAATCCAACCCTGTGTCTCGAGACACCCTCGTCGCTCGGGTCGTAAAATCCAAATATTATTTGGCCAAGCATACATGCATCTATTTCGTATAGATAATCCAGAATATAAGTGCGATAATTGCGTTTTAAGTCATGATTTCTGCCCGATTTTGGGATATTTCTGATCGTACAATCACCTGATCATACTTTTGTCTACTTATCTGAAATAAAACAGCTGTGCGAGATGTGCCAGTGCCGCTTATGATCGTAAATCACAAAAGAATTATTTTCTGTAGCAACATTTCTATAATTACCAGGTTCTACTTCAAGCATCGACGCCGCTGTTGAAAAGTGAGCGTACCGAGTAATATTTTGAATCATCTGTACCCAGCAGCATTTAAGAAGGAACGATTGCAAAATTGGAATGGACAAATTGGAATTGATGCAATGCTGTAATCTTCTAATAGGGACAATTTCATAATGTTCGCAAACCCAAACGATTTACGAGTTGTATAACCGAAATATGTAATATATTTTTTGTGGCGGCCTTAATTGAGGATTTGTAGGAAGAGATTAGCACGTATTGGAAGGATTAAGAAGATGTTTTCTCGATTGTTCTAAAGAATAAGATAATTCGATCGTATCTTCCGCGTGTACGTGATTTATGGCAACAAAATCGGTTTAGAACTTTTCCACGCCGCAATCTCCTCCGTCATTTTCGGATAAAAAATAAATTACTTAACCGAACAGAAACGTTATAAATAAAGTACGTGTCGGAATCTGCATGGTCGGCTGTAGCATCTTTCCTCTTTTCCTCCGCGGAGAAAGCTGCTGCGCGATATATGGAATTTGAATAAATAAATAAACGAAAAATTTCCCCGACGAAGGACGGTCTAAGAGGCTGGAAACCCGGTCGCGGTAATCGGCGTAACGAAAGCGAAAAGATGTTCGGAACGAAAGCGAGATGTGGTGTTGAACAATCGAGATGATGATGACGACGGTCATCGTCGCGTCATACAATTAAAGACGTTAACTTTCGACAGCTAAGAGAGAAAGTGACTTCCACATGTCGTCGTTTTTGATGCTTTTTTTAACAGAAAAACGCTCTCTTGATCCGAAATAGACGCCCATCGCTTTCTTTTGAGAGTAGCGAAACGTGTAGTCCAAATTCAAAATGGAAACGTACACGGGAAAGTATTTTGAATTCAAGAGCAGCTCAAACTTTGGTCGAAACGATTCCACCAAATAAATCACGTACAATACACTCGGAGAGGAACTCTTTCAAAAATCTCTACTCAAAAAATTCTCCATTTACCAATTAGTCAACAAATTGCAGTCAAACACGTTACAAAATTACTCAATCTACTCCTTATTCAGTAAACGGTACTCAAGTGTAAGTAAAACATAAATTGTATACGAAACAAAAAATTATTGGATCCACTCGCTTTTGACTCAATACAGTATACTTAAGTATGACCGATAGGCAGCAAAATAAACTTTTACAAACACACTCGTGCCGTGCAACGCGTTTCTCTCTTCATCGGCCGTTGAAATCTCTGGCAAGATCATCATTTGTAGTTTATTTTGGAGGTTACGCCTGGAACGAACAATAATCCATGCCGACGTAAAACACTCGCTTGAAATTAAAATCTGCTGTCTCGAGGCGCGTCCATTAACGTATTAAATCACGTGTCGTAACTGCGCTCAAAGCGAGATTTGATAGATAAAGCAGTCCTTAACGATAAATCATCTCTACGGATTACCCACGAAGACTTAGATGAGAAAATTTTAATTATCTCAAATGATGGATTAGAAGGTTGCTGCAAGAGAAATCACTGGCAACATTAGTCCTCTTGTCAGAATGGAGACTAAACCACCTCGGAGTGAAAATAGTGCTGCAATGCAACAGTAACGCATTTAGGTTCGACTAAGCGACACCTTCGACTTTATGATACTTTTCAGTGAAGTAAAACCTTGTCGGTCGCAATAGAAACCAAAAGGCAAATTGCGTCGCAACAATTGTAGCATATAAATAAGTTGAGGGGCTTTCATGACACTTTACTAAAACACTTTTTACACAAATTCTGAATCAACTGAAAAAAGTCTGAAAACGAGTTGCATACTATTTCCTAACGAAGTTAAAGAAGTTTCACGCAACTTTCCATCTCCTCAAAGGAAACGGTGATTGCAGCTGGAGATAAAAATGGCGTTACAGTGCAACAGTAACGCTCTTAAAATTAACTAAGCAACATCAGAAGCATGAAATACTTTGAAATGAAATTAAAACGCGTCACTGGCAATGAGAAACGCAGAGATAAGTTGCGACGTAATAATTGTAGCTTGCAACGAAGTTTAGGTGTCTTAACGCAACTTTAAATTACCCCAGAGACGGTGACGAATGAAACAGGAGTTGAAATTTGTGTTGCAAAGCAAAAGTTTCAAGATATTTTCAGTATAATTCAAGACGCGTCGGCTGCCATGAAGATTTAAGCAAATTAGTTGCGATGCAACAATAATTATTTGTAACGAAGTTAGGGAAGTTCAACGCAACTTTATCAGAGGCACTGATGATTGCAAGTAGAGTTAAAAAGGGTGTTGCAAATGGCGACGCAACAATCGCAGTTTAACAATACTTTAATGCAACTTTACCGTATCATCATTGGAACGCAACAGAAACTGTGCATCAATTTTAGAGTTAAGGCAGTTTCAGATTGCTACAAAGATCTAGGCAAATTGCTTGTAATAAAGCAGTAAACAAGTTAAAGAGGTTTCATGCAGCTCAAGATTATCTCGAGGACAGTGGTGAGTGCAATTCTAAAAGAAACAGAAATTTTCTAACAGAAACGCTTTCAGGTTCAATTAAGCAACGTCTTCAATGATATCAAATTCGTCGGTGGTAACAGAAATTCAAAACGTGAGTTGCGGCGCAACGATTGTAGCTCGCAACACAGCCGAAGAGATGTAAAGCTAGTGTTGCAACAATTTTGGTTTTAAGACACTTTCATAGTGACTCTATAGCAGCGTTTCCTCATTTTCTCCATCTAATAAATCCCCATTTAGGGTGTTCGATTAGCTTCCTTCAGTCGTGAACTTGGGAAAGTGACATCGAAACAACAGGAAAAAGAATAAAAAATAAAACCGTCGCAGTAACGTAGGAGTCCCGCAAGTGCAGAATCCTCGCCGTGACCTACACTTTCACTCAAAAAGGTCGAAGAATCGGTTAGGTTTCTAAGAGAAGAAAGTCCAGATGAGAAATGCTCATTATTCATGCCTTCGGTTTCAAAAGTTCCCTGAGAAACGCTCGTATTTACCCAAGATTTTTCACCTTGTGCCCGTCACACGGGGAAAAATACAATCGTTCCGTTTTTGTTCCCATACGATTACCTAACAATCGCGGCAAAGGCAAACCAATTTTTGTATAAGATTCAATGGTTGGCAATTAAGAACTGACCCTTTCCTTAGAACGTTTCGGCTAATTAGAGTTGTTTCTCTCTAGTCAAATTATCAGTTAATTACATGTGATTAGTTGTGAGTAATTGTTTAGATGATTCGACGCTTATTTAGGCCACTTTACATGCGCGATGATAATTTAATTATTAATTAGGGCTTCGTTAAATAATTTAGCAGGCGTCCTTAATGAATCCTGGATTACGTAACATTTTGCATTCACGTTCTCTTATCTGGTTGCACAATTCGCAAACATATACATTTAACACTATACAACAATAATTAATCCCGAACGGTAACGTACAATTTCAGATCGGTTTTCTCTTTTGATAAGTATTGTTTTTGTTACAAGTAGGAGAGAAATTCCTGCGGATCGTTTTAAAAATATTTGTGTTGTCGCCCCGAACCAGGAAAATTTAATTTTCCGTTAAGCCCCCAAAAGTTCCTGGCCAAAGACGGCGGATTTTTAACAAAAAGGAAGTAGCGTAGTCAGGAAACATGGAAATTTACAAAGCTGATACTGTCTAAAGCACATTTCGATGTAATATAGAGTTTCATCGACTAGAGTTAAAAATGACATGGTGAAAATATGTGCAAATTGCAAAAACTTCGTCTAGTTGTTGCACAATCAGGCCCAACTCCGAAACTTCTTAATACAAGGAGTTGAAACTTCCTGAATCCTTCAAGTACGATTAACCTGCTGAATTTTAACATAATCGGAGTTAAATCGCGTTGTCGAAATCTGCGATTGGTAAAAATTTCATACAGCTTCGGTTTTACGTCCCCCTCGTATATTATTTCTCGCCGACGATTTCCGCAATTGTTTACACTCTCGTTATTTGCCTAATCGACCGTTGATCGGAGCCGTCTGAATTGTGTTTTTTGTGCGTGCCGATTATGTCAAAAAAATTGAGAACAATTAGCATTATCGCTCGTTACTAATCGCCCTGTTGGGTAATACCCTTTCCTCGATGAATAAATGATAATAATTGCTCGCGTACATTAGCCATACTTATTTACATAAAAATATCGATTGTGCTGCGGTTTCCCGTAGACAAGAATGAAGTAATTGCAGTGAAAGAGACGGGAAGGAAAAAACAGATCGTTCGGTAATTTCGAGTCGAATCGCCGTCAATGAAAACCGGACATCTAAAGAAATACATAGCGTCTACATTAATATTAATACTGAGATGCTTATCCCGTCTCCCCTGTGACGTAATTTCCATAATTAATCACACGCCCCGATTCATCTGCATCACCCAGATAGATCGGCGTGTGTGAGGCATATTTCACGCTTTTTTTATTCGACAGACCTCAATACGATCTTCAATGCATTTTTAGTCCGTACGATTTAATATCTCGCAACTATGTACAGTCCATTTATTTATTTTTATTAAGTTAATTTATTAAATTTTATTCAGTTGAGTCCAAGTCATCAGTTAATCAGCTAGGCCGAACACAAATTTCAATCATTCCCTTCACTCACAGTTAATTGATCGAGAAATTCATCAGTTAACTTGTGTCACCTGGAACAATTAAAACTGACTAAGTCGCTATATGTACTTTAACTCGTAGACCACTAAATTTATTCGAAACATCATCAGTTAAAGTAAATTAGTTTAAGGTAGTTTGTGGTTCGGTCAGTTAATTATGAATCAAAGTGTGTTAGTCAGAAAAGGCCTGTCAATTATACTAAATTGGCTTAACTCGGTCGTCATTTTGTACAGTTGTCATTTCTACCTCATAACATTCAGTCCAGTCAGTTGATTGGAGATTCCATGAGTTAATGTAAGTTACTTAAGGTTTGTCAGCTGCGTCAATTGAATATAACTAAGCCATCATTTTGCATAGTCAAGATAGTCAGTTAAGTAATTGAAGATTTCAGTGAGTTTCAGTTATGATTCCGTGCAACCTGTAGTTAAGTCAGTTTGTGGTGAGTTAAGCTGTGTTAGTTTATCTTCGTCAGTGGAACTAAGAATATTTTCAACTATCAATATGTGTTTCGATTCGTAGTCTACTAAACTGATTTGAAGTTATATCAGTTAATGTTGGTCAGCTACGTTAATGGAATATAACTAAGTCATCATTTTGCATAGTCAAGGTTTCCAACTAAGTTCCATTACTCAGTTAGGTAATTTGAGATTTCAGTGAGTTTCAGTTCAACTTGTAGTTATGTCAGTTTGTGGTGAATTAAGCTGTGTCAGTTTATTTTCGTCAATTGTACAATGGGCATAACAGAATATTTCCAGCTGTGAATGTGTTCTAATTCGTAGTCCAATAAGCTGATTCGACATTGTCATTTAATATTGGTCAGTTCAGGTTTGTCAGTTGCGTTAGTTGAATACAACTAAGCCATCTTTTTGCATAGTCAAGGAAATCAGCTGAGTTATATCAGTCAGTTAAGTATTTCAGTGAGTTTTAGTTATGATTCAGTTCGACCTGTAGTTAAGTCAATATATGGTTATCAGCTGTCAGTTAAGCTGTGTCAGTTTATTTACGTCATTTGTACAATGGACACAACTAAGATTATTTTCAGAGGTCAATATGTATTTCGATTCGTAGTCCAATAAGCTGATTCGACATTATTTCAGTCAACGTTGGTCAGTTTAGATCTGTCTTGCGTCAGATCTTTAGATCTGTTGCGTTAATTGAATATAACTAAGTCATCAATTTGTACAGTCAAGGATTCCAACTGAGTTCCATTAGTCAGTTAAGTAATTGCCTATAGAGCTAATTAGTAATTAGTTCAGTTTAACTCAGCCTGATTTATCAAATTGAGTCATTATATTGTTTAGTCACTATTTGTAGATTGGTTAAGCAACTGCCTATTTAAATATAGCTAATTAATTATATTGTTTAGTCACTGTTTGTAGTTTAGTTAAACTATTGCCTATTTAAATGTAACTAATTAATAGTGTCTAAACCTCGCTTAAACATTAGAAGATTTTAATAGTTAGAACTTTTTAAATTTTGATAGTCAATCACACTACATATCAGTCGGTCATAACCTGGTCAAGTTATGTCAAGTCAGTTAGTTATTATTTTATTTAGTCCATAAGTTAGTCAGTGTCTGCAAATGAGTCAAGCGAATACTCACTTACATAGAGTTAATTAATAAATATTTGTGAGACACAATTTCGTCGTAGAATTGTAATTATTAACTGAAGCGAAATAACAGGTCAAATTTCAATAACAATACTAAGAATTTTAAGTAATATTTTAGTGTAAATTAGTTAATTAAGTTGATTTAATCGACATAACTTATTTTGAAATAATTCAAAAACTGCTTAGCTAATTGGTATAGTCTATTAGTTAATCACCGTTCTCCGTGCTACCGTGAGTACCGTGCTCAAGTGTAGGTAGTGCCGGTGTTATGAACTGAATCAAAATGGCAGCACGTTGCGTTAAGTCAAGTTAGTCTTAACTTAACAGCGAATTTTTTAAAAATAATTCAAAATGGTCTCTTAAAAAATCGATATTAACGAGTTAGGAGAAAAGAATTTCTGGTTGTTTTGCAGTGCCCCCATAACCCTTTTTCGAGTTTTCAGATATCTTCAACTTTCACTCACCGGCTGAAGACCGACGACCTGCGCCGCGGCGCCATCGAAGCACGTCGCGACAGTAACGATGAGGAGGAGGAGGAGGAGGAGGAGGAAGAAAGGAGACGAAGAAGACATCTCCACGTTCCTCATCTTCGCACGGACGACTGCCATATCTTCGGCACTGCGACTGATTTTCACCGAGGAAGAGCGCCGACATTTTTATCTCCCTCCCTCTCCCCGGGGAGGGTCGTGCCTTCGAAACCCTCTCCTCCGCGGAAGGAAACCAAACTTTCTTGTTTATTTTCGCACGGTACGCGGATCGTATGAAGACGTAGAGGGCGTCGCCGTAGGTTAGTTAACACGTAGTTAGCACTTTGTAATTTGATGTTAGAGTAAAGTTTGCATGCAGAAATCCTTTCAATTCAAATTTAAATGTCAAGAAGCTCGAGATACGAAGAATAAACATTCTATCAGGGGCTTGAAATTGAAATCCAGAAGGGAAATTTTAATGCTAAACGTTCGAAAACATTAAGAATGTAAAGGGACGATCCCAGGGGTTTCTCTAGAATTACAATTGCAGAAAGTGCTTTGAAATAGGTTCAACAATTGTTCCACTGCTTTTTGGCAAAGATTTTATGGTCAAATTGTGGTCTAGAAAAATTTGATTGTTGTTTTGAAAATCTGAAAAAATGCAGGGCACTCCTGTGAATTTTCTCGAAGAGGTTATGGACTCAAAATATGTTCTCGTTAAAAATATAGGTTTCCATAAGTAATTCTTAGCGCTTTCTTATTGAAATCCATGAAACAAATAATGAGGATGTGTATCTCACAACTTTTTTCGAATTGAAAAAAATATTACTATAAGTTAAAATAATTTTTTAGGACTTGAAAAAATCAGGAAGGCCCGCGTAATTTTTTTTAGATTTTTCTCAATTAAATTTGTGCCCTTTGTAAATTTTATTTAATCCTTCACTGTGTATAGAAAATATTCTCGTTGGTGAATTTTGATGTTTATTATAAATTCTGTTTCAATTGACCGACCCACGTGGAATGCGGTACAAATTCCGCACTTCGATAAACATTAAACCTCGTAATTACTGATTAACAACTAAAATTACAATAATCTTGTTACAAGTAATACGAATAATGCTAAAATGTTTAACTAATATTTGTTCACCCTCTTAAATTTAGGTATATTTAGCTACTCAAACAAATCCTTATCTCCACATACAAGATATATAGAAATTACTATGTCAAAAACCTTATACTTCAAAACAAATGCATACTTATCAGCTTAGTTCATTGATAACACCGCAAAATTTTGTCAAAAATCGAAAACATTGTACGATCCAAGTATCTTGTCGCTTTCGCCGATTGCTCATTTTTCCCTGGCAATTACGTGCGATCGACACGTTCCTTACGTCACAGATTTACATCGATTTTTTGTGATTTTATGTAATTTTTTACCGGCTTCTTAAAACGTAGGAATACCAAACGAGGTGTGTAATTGGGTATTACGGATTAAATTTGATTATCTACCTGAAAATTGGGATACCCAGGTGAGAAATTGGAATGATGTAGGAAGTTGTTACGGTAAAAGCGCATTTTTTTGAAAAAAAAATCGAAAAAACATTAAAGGTATTTTCGGAAAAAATACTAAGTAATTGAAAGTAATGGGGTGTAGGAAGTACTTAAAATGTTATTCTCATTTGAAATATTTTAAGTGCTTACTACTGTTTTGGGTAAATTTCGTGGGTACTTCTTCCTACTATCAGTTGTTACTAGGTTGCGGCGGATGTCGCGACATCGTCATGGAAAACCTGCAAGGACAATACCTGTTCGAGAGATTTACTTAAAATTGTCTTAAACAGTTTCCTTACTCCGTCCCTGCCGTCTAAATCATCGGATTGACTTGCTATGCGACACGCACGTACAACTTAAGTCAGATAGTTAAGTACACTCGTATAATATCGCCGTCCTGTTCCAACACGTGCGTTCCCCTACCGCTCAGTAGGAAGAAGATAACCGTAAGAGATCCCATTGTTCGCGAGAGGAGAAAGAAGAAAAAATCGAACAGGTAAGTGGCGTGTCGTACTTTTTAGTTATTACGCGTAGTTAAAATGTAATCTCTCGCGTGCGGTCCTAACGTGAATCTGTCGTTTTTCTAACGACGTGTTTAATGATAAAAAATTCCTCTCTCGGGTCCTCTCTACCCTCACATCCTAATTAACTGTCGCCGAGAGGTCAATGCCGCCGAGACGTGATTAGAAAGCAATTCGACGATTAGCATTGTGTGTGTGTGTGTGTGTGTGTGTGTGAGAGGAAAATACCCGCGAAAAATAATTTTTTAATGCACGACAGTGAATGTGCGTCGAGAAGAAAATCGAACGTTCACAGTGAGTTTGGAAAAAGTGAACTGTTCAGTGACCAACAGGTAGTTGGACAGGTCAGGACCAAGGGAATTCAATGCGAAAGTTGGGCGCAGTTATTTTTGAGTTCGTCGTTTGACAAACCAATCAGGGGCTTAATCTTGGTTTGATTCAGTTTTTTACCGTCAACACGAGAAAAAATAAACAGAAAAAGTTCAAATTTTTTTCAAAGCTGAATTTTTTTGGATCACCTTTTTCAATATTGTCATATTTCTGAAGATAGTACTTCGTCACGATATCCTAAGACCATAAAGATATCAGCTCTTTTTAATATGTACTGTATAATAACTTCTTTGTGAAAGGTAGCTGTCAAAGTGATGTTACCGTGAAGAGAAAAAATATTTCAATCCCTTTTCAACGCATTTTTGCTCTACGGTATCTAGTGAAGTTATGTGTGATTTCAACCTGGCAACTCAAAGGTTTAATTATATTAACTGTCAAAGTGACATTTGTGGAATAACTGTAAATAAGGGAAAACACTTTGAAACTTTAATTTCTTTCAGTAAAGTTTTCTTTTTGTCGAAACATTGGAAAAGGTAACTAAATTATCTGCAATTTCGTGTACTAACTTAGAAATTTAAATTTCGAACCTGTTAACTGTCAAATTAACATTTGTGTCAAAAATGTGAACTTTTAATCATTTTCAAAGGCAGCTCGAACTAATGCAAAAGCTTATGGTGCGACAGCCTTCTGCCCATTTAAAGTTGATATAATTATCTACCTCTGCGCCAAATTTCAGCTCTAAATCTTTGTAGTAGTTAGCTTAAGCATTATAGTAGCATGTTATGCGTACAGAGAATATTACAGCATGGAAACTAGTTGTGTAATGATGCTTAACGCATGTCTACACGAGCATAGTACCCAACCTAACCTAACTTTAGGTACCATAACCAACGTATGCACAGATTTGTTAAAATTCTCTGTAGGCCTCATGAGGAACAACCAAGTTTCCATGTTGAATGTGCATCTTTTCAAGATTTCAAATCATCGCGAGGAAGTACGCTGCTCAACAATTATCGTAATCAACGAGATAAATTCAGGGACATCGCCAGTACTAAAATTCCCATTACGAATCGGTCCAAATCGGAAAGACACTCAAACCTCTCGTTATCTTATCTCGAAGCAAATTGAACTGCAGCCGTGTACGTTTTCTTACAGAGAGCAAAACAACGATAAGATGACCGGAGCGCTCCGGAGGTCCAGGCCGGCCAGTCGAAGGTGAGATCGAGGGCGGCGATATGCTGGCGAGGATCGCCCTGTACGCGATCTACACGTGGTCGTTGGGCTTCTGCTACGGCTTCGTGCTGATATCGTCCGCGGAGAATGTCGCCGGGCTGTACGAGAGGGGCGCGCGGTACGTGTACGCCGCGGGGGCGAGCTCGGAGGGCTCCGAGGGCAGGAGCGTCGGGTTCGCGGTCGAGGCGGAGGTCCGCGTCGGGGCGGCGTGGAGCGAGGGGCGCCGCAAGCTGCTCAGAGTAGAGGTAAGTGCGTAAATTTAAAACGTTCTGCGCAGCACTTGTTGCAAAAAGTATCTAAGTGTGCAGGCCGATTATTAATCTATATTCGTGGAGTAAGGGAATGAGAGGGCTCATAGGCGCGCGCGCGACATCCCCGAAAGTAGCTTAAAAATAGTGATTATCCCTTACATTAAACTTACTTCTAGAACAGACTCCTAAAGTCTTTAGTGTCGCTCATTACACCGAAATTAACAAAATTCAAGATGGCAGATCTAATATGGCGATCGTCGAACCAAAAATTTGAAATGCCCTGTATTTATAAAAACAGGCAAGGGTTGTTTTTCATAACATATCGTTTTAAAAACTTTGAAAACCTTCCAAGAGTAATTTTCGCCATATGGTCACGATTCAACGTTGTGAAACGCGACACACTTAACCTAAATATATTTTAAAAGTAATAACTCTGTAAAAAAAAATTGAAGAAACGTCTTTACAATCGGGAACAATGGATGACTAAAGTTAAAATTCACTGCGCATGGAGATGAAGTGATGATGTAATGTAGGTATTGTCGGTAAACCGTTGCATAATGAATGTTGATTTAGTACAAACAGTAATTTTTTTAAATTGAGCTAGTAGACATAGTCAATTGCGAATCATTCACGAAAATTGCAATTATGAACGTCCAAAATTTAAAGAGGCCCGTTTTAAAATTCCTTACCACTCTTATGTTGAGTGAAGTCGATTAGGCCCCTATTAATTAATTTTTTAATGTATTTCCTACTTCATATCATATAAACCAGTGGTATTAGGGTAAATGAAAGGGGAATATAAATTTTTCAGGGAACGAAACATGTAAACAACATTCCGTCAGCCATCACTAATTAACTAATTAACCAAGAATACTTATAAAGCATATATTTCAATTAGTAATCTTTCGATCCAATAATTTTTACTTTAATCATCTCACATGAATGTTGAATATGCAGTCATATGCACCCTTTTCGATAGTACACATTAGGTAAATCACATGTATTTTAACGTGCCATTTTCACCCTTTGTTAAAGCTGATATCACCGAAGTTACTCATAAAATCGAGAAAATCACCGGCCCCGGAAACGTTTACGGGACACGATTCCAAACTGGATGCCTGGAATAACGACCCGTTTTACGTCCTGTGGGATAACGGGATAGTAGACGCCATATTCGTCCGTAAGAACGAAACGACGCCGATGGTGAACCTGAAGAAGGGAATCTCCGGTCTATTCCAGGTAAAGTTAATTGAATTAATTTGTTACTTCAGATGTAATTGTTAAAACAACAGATTCCTTCCTTTCACCCCCTTTAGCGCACCACTCGAGAGCCATCAGGCACCATAGATGTGACAATATGAAACCGCAATTTGTATTCAGTGTTGCCTAAGTTGATTACAATTTTACATAAGTTAAAGGTTAGGCAGATATGGTCAGCAGAAGTATCTATTGCTATGCCTTACTGCCCGTTTATTCAGGAATAACTGTTCTTAAGTAAAAATGTTATAACAAATTCCTACTTGAGTAGCCATCAGCCAGACGTCCTTGCAGGGCGAGCTGCGCCTCAAATTTCCTTTCAAAAGTCACCTCAATAATGACACTCTTAAGCGTCTCTCCAGTTTCAGTTCGACACGAAACAAACGACTGAAACCGACGCCTCTGGGACGTGCACCGTGGCCTACGAGCGGAAATCCTCGACCCAGATACTCAAACATAAGACGGGCTGCCTCGCCTCGGACTCGGACCGTCGCGACCCGGACCGGATCCTCGGGACGAGGCTCGTGTCGAAACGATGGACCGACATCGAAATAAACGACGATTTCACTCACTTGAAATCCGTGAGATCCGAGGAAGTTCACTCGGCCCGGCTCTCCGCCAAGGCGGAGTTCGGCGCCGGCCTCAGGACTTGGCAGGAGTTGAGTCTCCTCGGTTTAGATTCGGAAAAACGGCCGGAGGAGGGAGGGTTTGATGATATAGTCGGAGGTTTAGTGAGGGAAGATCTGTCGGTCAAAATCGCAAAGGGGGACGGAAAATCGGAGTTTTCCAAGTTATCTGGCAACGTGAGGGAGTATTTGAAACAGGATTTGGGTACGTTGAAACCTGCCAGAGCGTTTCTGAAGCTTGTAAATGCCGCCAAGTCGGCAAGCAAGGAAGAAATAATCAAAGTGCTGCAATCGAAGAAAAATAAAGATATTCAGTAAGTTATTGCACCTCCTGCATCAATTTTCTGTACGTTCACATCCTTTTCAGGTTTCAACTGTTGGATGTTCTGGGTTACGTCCAAACCGACGATTCCCATTCCGCGGTTTCAAAAGTGTTCCATCTAGATAAAGAAAACGAGATGGATTTAAACGAGCGGTACTTGTGGGCTCTGTCGTTTTGCTCACATCCCAACCCGGAATTAGTCAAGGATCTCCTAAGAAAATTCCTAAGGTTGGGAAATATCCCCGAGAAGGTCAAGGAAACACTCATCCTGACGATAGCGTCCATGTCGCGGAAACTCGCAAGAGGAAACAGAAATTCAAAGGTAAAACTTGATACGTGAATATTTTTAAGGTACCACTTTTCTTTTAAGATCGTTCAAGAAGTCGAAGAAGCGATTCTGAACGGCCTCGATTACTCGAAAAACGAAGAAAAGTACCAGTTCTTCCGCGCACTGAAGAACCTCCAATCTCCCACTACGTTACCGGTACTCCTCCGTTACATCCGTGAAGGTACGCAAAAGGAAGGGGTCCTGGCGTGGAAAGCCATCAGGAGTTTCCCTAGGCACAACATAGATAAGACTGTATTGAAAAGTGCCGAGAAAACCATCTTCCAATTGGATAGGAGACACGATTCCAGCTCAAGGGTGTTGGCGCTGGATATCATTCTTCAACCTAACGTAAGCGATGAGGTTCTGAAGGACCTGCTGAGGTTCGTCGTTTCCAACGACACGGCTTACGAAGTAAGACAATTTACCTTTCAAAAAATCAACATGGTGGCATCGATGCATCCAGACTTCAACCAGAGGGTAATGAAAATAATTAAGAGCGATCCGAAGTTGAACAATTACTCAGGACTATCGCCGAGAGGCATATCCACCGCACTGACCAGGAGGTTCCTATCGAGCGCTTCCAGCAACGGGAGCCTAGTTTCCTACCAAGAGATCCACTCTGGAATCGTAAAGATGGGCATGGTGAACATGTTGATGGAAACGAGAGAAGACACCAAGGAAATATTCAGCGTGAGTCGTGGTGATTTTACAACAGCAGGAAATGTATTCAAGTATCGTTTAGTTAGGTATCTTCACTGGAGGCTTGCACAGCTTCATGTCCAGCAACGGCGACGCCGAAGGGGAAGATGCCGAAGAAGACACCGTCACCGCTGGCATGGAACTGACGGTCTTCGACACTCAGATCCGCCCCTTCGTGTTCTTCACGGGACAGGGAGAGCTCATGGGACACGTCTGGTCCGGCACCGCCTCGGAGAAGACCTCTGCTTTCCAGGTAACGAACTCACACTATTATCCCCCTTAACGAAACCGACAAGTCGACATTCAGGTCCTCGCCTTGGTCCAAGACCACCTCGAGTACCTGAGGCTCGGCTCCGGACTCGTCGCCGTGCACAGCCTAAAGGGCGCCCTGTCCTTCGACCTATCCGGGAAAATAGAGATCTCCCTGTGGAACAGGAACGCCGAATCTTCGATAGAGAAGTCGTAAGTTGAAGGGAATCGTACGTGACGCTTAATAATTCTCGATCCTTACCAGCGCCGGGCTGCTGCTGAACGGCAGGTTGGGGATCGATGCGGGATTCGCTGAAACGGCGGTGGATTTCAGCGGAAACCTGGAGATGCAGCTCCATCTGACGAGCAGCATAGACTTCTCGTCGAATACTAAAGTTTGCGTAAGACTGATGCAGCCCGATAGTGTGTTTAGGTGAGTTGTTGAAGGAATGGTGAAGGGAAGGAAACACGGGAACACCCCCAGCACTGGGGGTCGAAATAAAATGGATACTTCGTGTACATTCGTTACCAGTGGGGTTTCTTTACCGAGCTAGCGGATTCAATTTTTGAAGACATCTCTGGTTTTTCTCATCACAGAAACGTTCTTCTTAAAAAAAACTTGTAAGTTCTCTCATTGCCCTCCATGTGATAACTCTTGGAAGAAAAATAGGCGCGAAATACAAAATTTTAAAGAAGTTCTTGCGACTTGCCTCGAATGCAAGTAGCAGAAATTATGAAAAAAAAATATGTCGGAGACCTTAGTTATTAATTTTAATTTCAGGCACAACATCGTCGAGACCGAGAGAATCCCTGGCACGAAATACAACCGAAGGATCTCGACTCGGTACAAAATGGCCGTACCGGGAATGACGTATGCTCTCAACAAGAAAAACAACGACATGTGCAGTTTGTTATTTAAGTAATCTAAGACAAAGTAAACGTAAGTCGCCACCGGAGAGTTTAAATTAAACCCTCGGATGCGATGTTTCCTCGGATTCGTTTAAAGTGGAATTGTAGTTTTAAAAACTTTAATTAACAGTTTACGACTGCGGGTGATAAAACGCAGCCGTAGTTTTAGCAATTTTTATTGGTTATTCCGGCGTTCCTTCGTCTTGTGAAGCGCTTAGGGAAATGCATTTAAAACAAATTCGTGGCGTCGGCGAGAAATCAGCGTCTTGTTTCAACATTCATCAATTATCCTCCTGCTAGTTCTAACGTATTTACTGCCCCCTTAAGGCCTCCAACTCCTTCAGTTGTTGACGTTTACGTATTGAAATTTTTATGAACTTCGACGTCGACGTTATTCAAATACACTTTGTCGATACGCTTTAATAAAAACGTTAGGGAGAAAGACGTCAGGTGAATTTGAAAATGAAATTCGGAAACGGCCGTGCATATGATGTGAGATAAAATATCGCTATTATTAAATGCGCGGCCAGCGACTAAGCGCCCGCCCACGGGATGCGAGCACCCCTGCTATTTGATTTATGTGGTCGGATATGGTTTCCCGGCAAAAATTTTTTACTCATTTTCTACTCCGTGCGCTCACTTTCCAATTTTGTTAAGGATCCTGCCAGGCTGTTTTGATTCAATTAACTGATCGGTTTTGAAACGACAACGCACCAGGTTTTTATCGATTAACTCTCAGTTGCATTACGATTATGACGCTTGGAACGGTTTACGAAGCGTCAGATTCCTCCAAACACTGTTCTTAATTTTAGGGCCGCCTACATACAATCTGGGCAACAGTCGATGCTTTCACGTAGGCTCCGTTTCCTCCACAGTCTTATGGTCGATCCCATCGTCGATACATATGCACCATGCATTGGGAACGCTGGAGCTCAAGGAGCATGGTCGTGTGGCGATATTCTCAGTGGAAATTTTAGCGACGATGTCATCGGCAGGTTTGGTCATGGTGTTCGTCCTTTTCACACGAAACAAGAGAATAGTTAAACTCGAGAAGTGTTTAGTTCCCCTGGAGAGGAACTTTCACTGACGTCCATTTATATTCTGTCACGACTCTCACTAGTCGGGACTCTCACAATCGACTGCCACTAGCTGAGACTCTCAATCGTCCAATCACATTGCTCATAAGGTGATTGCCTCGACTCTCTACACCAAAGGATACATGGAAAAATTAGTCTCATTACATATGAATGGAAAATTATTTTTCCCTACACACACTCACCCGTTCGATTGACACGGTTGGGCATTTCCACACTTCCCGGCGCTGTTTAAATTCAATTACCTAATTGATCGACCTGATTGACCAAAACGCACCAAGGTTTTAACGATCAACTCACAGTCGTCCTTCAATTATGGCGCAGCAAGCTTGGGGCGGTTTAAGGAGCGCCAGATTTCTCCAAGCAGCGTCTTTAATTTTGGGGCCGCCCTTATACAACTTGAGGGACGGTCGATATTTTCACGTGGCCTCTGTTTACTCCGTGGTGTTACCGTTGATTCCATTCTCCATACACGTGTACCTTAGTCTGCTGATTTTTAGAATCATGGAGGTAATTCCAGTGGCGGTATTTAGTGTGGATATTCTGTCGACAGCGACGAAGACGATGGTCGGTTTGGTTATGGTGTTCGTCCTTTTTACACGGAAGAAGCGAGTAGTTAGGCTTGAGAAGTGCTTGGCTCGCCTGGAAAGGAGCCTCCAAGCGAAATTTCGTTTAAACATCGATTTCAAAGACAACACCGTGCTGACGCAGTTCGTATTGTTATGTTCATACACGGTATGTTCATGTTTATTCGATAGGTTTACAAGTGAAGTCCTGCACGTGTTTTCCAATACGAGTTATTTAAGTATGACGGAAGAAATATTCTACGGCTTCTATCTGCTGTGGATCGATCTCTTGGTGCTCCAGTTACATTCCTACTCGATACGAATAAGGAAGCTAATCCGATTCCTCAACGAAAACTTCCAGAAACGTTCCGCTGTGACGATACGTTCAATATGCAGCGACAGCACAGTCAAGTTTTTCGCAACTAATTACGAAGATATTTACGAGACCTTCGACGATATCAACGGAATTTTCGGGAAATCTCTGTTTCTGTTGATAATCACCGCCACTTTAAGTATGATAATTAGGATGGACTTTATCATTACAATTGTGAAGAGAGATAGCAAGCAGAGCACATTCGACAAGATTAACTTAGCTCTAACGGCCGGATTGAACATTCTGCAGCATATCGTAAGTAGATCCAAGAGAGCTGTATTCAGCGAATAAGCAATTTTTCCCTAAAAATATCCCTGAGGTTTCGGCTAAATTAACTGAAGCTATCAAAATTTTTTGTCTACTGAAACATTTGTAGGTGCTCACTAGCACACACTCTGTAAAGTAGTTTGATTCACTTTATTCATCAGGATGCTCTCAAAGAACTATCTTCCATATCCTACCTTGTGCCTATTAGTAACAACTGAAATTGTGGTCCGTTATTTGCTACATATTAAGTACGAGCTTCAGTTAAGTTTAAGTCAAAACTGTCCATCAACCATCAAACAACATTTTAGTTTTAAAGCTTTTGAAGAGATTTCCTGCCTTGATTACTGAGCAATTGAACGAGATCAATACGCAAATGTAGTACTTGGATTGAATACCCAATGAAGTTCGTTTTTTTTAAGGGATTTCTTGCATTAGTTACTGAGCAACTGAACGAGATCAGCATGCAAATGTAGCAAATGGATTGAATACCCAATGGAGTTCATTTATAAAGGGATTTCTTGCATTAGTTCCTGAGCAATAGATGAGTGTCCTAATATAGTGGATTGAACCCTCAATGGAGTTTCTCTTGGTAAATTTTCTCGCATTGATTACAAAGCAATAGAACAATATCATTATGTGGGTTGAATCGGCGACAGAGTGACGTAGAAAGCTTCAAGGGGTTTATTGCAATGACGAAGAAATTAACCGGAGTTATAACACGGAATCACCTATCCGATCGGAATTTTCCAAAATATTCAAGTGGCAATTTCTCTTTGACTTTTTAAATGATAATCCGGGGTGCGTACTTTATCGGCTGTTCTGCGTAACATCTGGAAACAAGGCCAACAATATCAAATATAAACGGTGTAATTACTCTCTCGGCTCTCTCGGCTCTCTCTAGAAACGGCCATAGTGTAGACTCTTGGATGGCTCGAAAAAATTTGGAAATCCCCATTTTCACTTACCGAGGGCGGTCAAAAAGGGATGTAATAGTGACTAAGTAGTCAGAAATTGGAAACATGGTTTGCTTTTGCCAGTTGTGAAAGTAGGTTAATGAATTCTAAAGTATACAATCCAATAGATTTCAATAAATTTAAAACAGTAATAACTGATAAAGCTTTTAAAATAAATTTGTCTTGTCACACAGAAAATGTCTCATTCCGTTCTTTTGTATTTAATAATGTCCACGTAATGTTTGTATCGAAAATATTAACGGATTGAAACGTCGCTCCTTTGTCTTCGGGTATAACAAGAGGGCAGTGTTTGTGAAACTTTTTAGATTGATTAGTTTTCCGTAAGACATGGCGAAGTGCACCTGGAATAATTTAACGAGCGTAAAACTGCTCGGATTTTTCTCCGCAATGGTGGGTGTGCCTGTACTGAAAGTGCCTCGTTTTTCGAAGGTTTACTGGGTGTATTCTGTTTGTACGATTTTAATCTGTACCGGCTATTCTTTGTATCATTGCTTATCGATCCAATTTCCACTTTCGTTAAAGCATTTATCGGTCATAGTATCGTCTATGGAAATACTAACATTTGCAGTGACGTACTTAATCTGTTTCGTGTATATCTTCAGCGTATTGATCAACGAAAATGAGGTGATGCAGCTCAACGAGTCGTTGGATTGCGTGGAAAGAGATCTTCAAACGATATTTAGTTCAGGGTTAGATTACGGTGGGAGAAGCATGTTGATCCAGTTAGTCGCGTTTTTGTTGCAGATGACTTTGTTGAACTGTCTCGATTGGCTCAACAGGCCAGTAGCGGCCGTGGAGGTTTCCAAGATTATCTCGATGATTTCGATAAATTTCCTGGCATTTCAGTTGCATTTTTACTCTTTGAGAATACGAAAGTTAATCGAGTTTCTTAATGAAAACTTTCTTACACGAAGAGCGATTTCACCAGTGGTGAATAACAGGGTGAAAGTTTTCGCCGGTAAATACGAGGCACTTTACGAAGCCATCGATAGGATCAATGCGGTATGCGGAAAAGCCCAGTGCCTCGTTTTCCTCTCAGCCAAATTGAATCTCATCCAAGAATTCTTTATACTGACTAAGATATTATGGTGGGAGAGCGCGAGTAATACGTTCCATCTCGATTTCAGAGTAGTGCTCAATTGCATAAAGTTCACCGTAAGTAAAGGACCGATCCTCGAACTGAATCTGAGATCTTTTTTCTTTCCTCAGCTCTTGATCGCCATCCCTTCGCTATCCTGCCACGAGACGATCGAGGAGGTGAAGAGGACCAGGAAGATAGCGTTCAGATTGCTGATGACGTTCCACGCCTCGCCGAGGGACTCGGCCAAGAAGGAGCTTTTGGCGTTAGCGGAGCACATTAAAGGGAGAGACGTGCATTTCTCAGCGGTGCTCTTCGCGGTAAATCGCGAGACGCTCGGTATGGTATTCGGATCGGTCGCTACTTACATACTGTTATTACAGCAGTTGTTTTAAGGCGGTACGTCAATAGCCTCTGGCACACAAGATTGTAAGCACTGTTTGTTGTCACATTATTGAAAATTTTAATCTCAATTGATCATATCCCCAGCTTTAAAAACACACGGTGGACACCGAGTGTAGTACGAGAAGTCTCTCGGCCATCTGTTACTTCCTTCCGTCATTGTCTTAATAGAAACTTACGGATAAGATGGAGTCCTGTGGGACTTCAAATCAGAAAAGAGTAAAAGCAAGTCAAAAAATGACAATTTTCGCTGACATGCTTGCAATTTAAAGTTGGAAATGAGTTCGTGTGTTCGTCTCTCATGTAATTTCAATCCTCCGAATTGATGAATTCATTGAAAGCGTTCGTTTTCGCTCAGAAGTTAAAACGCCTTGTGTACACGAATGATTCGAAATATCCATTAGTAATGGACAATTTTTCGGACCATTCCTTTCATTCACGTTGTGCTTAAAACACGTTTAACGTCATTAGTACCCACGTATGTAGGATTATTTGTACTGAATATCACTGTGCCCGAAGCCTTTTATCTCGCCGGTGGTAATATATACATGTCTGATATGAACAGAATTTTTTTCATTATTTATTTACCCTTCACTGATTTTTTCCAATAACAACGATTACACGTAATGCTCCTCATCGGCGATAATTGATAAAAAATCGAGTTTTAAATTTTCACGACCGCCTTTAATGGGGCGGATCGTCGAATTTCCAGTTTTGATGTTTGCCTCGAGCGTTTTCCCTTTAACGTCTCCGAATGAGGAGTTTTACGTCTCGAAGTCGAGATGAGAGCAGATTGGTTTTGTCGCGTCATAAAAAGGGCCCTTAAAGCACCTTTCACAGCCAATAAACCTAAGATGTGCAATTACGAGGCCGTGCGTCGATTGTATTAATGGGACAGATAAATAGATAGATAGATGGTTCGGGTAGAATCTATAACATCCATAGATTTTCGACGTAGAAGCGCAGGCGTTAGGAAGAATCTCGTAGACAGACAGTGGCGTATCCACCGATGTGCCATGTACAATGAAAAAGCTTCAAGAGTCTTTCGTCGATGTGAATCATACGTTTTAGTATTCAAGCGAAAATTCTTCCAACGTTCTACATTTAGGAGAAACTACATTTTCTTCATTACATTTTAAAATAAAATAGTTTCTATTGGGTAATTATCGCTTTTTCATTGTTAGGGTTCGCAGATTTCACCATCAATAATTGCGAATTTTCCGACCCTCACGAATTAAAATTGCCCATTTTCCGACCTCACCCTATTCACATAGGTATAATTAATTTTTTTCGATCATCACCTATAAAAAAACAAGAACTTTCTGACACCCGAGGGTTAAAATCGTGCATTTTCTGACCCACTGGCGGGGTATCACTAATTGATTTAGAGCAGCGTCGATAAAAACGCCAATTTTCCGACCTTAGTGAACTAAGATGGCGCTTTTTCCGACCGCGGCGAACAGTTAAAGTACGCATTTTTCGATCCTCATGAAATACAATTGCGCATTTTCCGACCCCATTGTATTCGCACGGCTATAATTTATTTTTTCTAAAGAATACGTATAGGAAACAAGAATTTTCAGCAGAACAGAGTAGAAAACAAACCCGAATTTTCCGACCATTATGAATTAAGTTCGCGCATTTTCCGACAGCATTGTACTCGATGAGCCTTAAACAGTCGTTTCGGCTCGAAGGACCAGAATGTTCAGCTCAAGGGAAGCGAAATGGCCACCGTTGATCGGCATGCACTGTAACGCTTTTACTTTATGAAAACTTTTATCGACAGTCTCAGGTTTTAGGTGGAAAAATGCCCCCTTCAAATACATCTCCCGCACGGGATTTTCTCAACGTTTGTTTCCGCCATAAAATGAGCGCATAAACGTACCCCTATTAGACTTTACAAACAATTCCGAAAGGCAGTTTTAAATCGTATTAAATTGAACGGGAATAATTTCCAGTAATTTTCACGGTAATTGAAGGAAAACATGTCGCACGTTCCCTACCCTTAAGGGAAGTAACGAGCAAAAAGTGCCGAGCATCCGTCGATCTCCGGAGCAAGTGGGTAAACAAGTGCGAAATAATTGCCGAAGAAATTCGAGGAAAACGGAGGAATCTAGAAATTTCCGCTAGGAAAATTCGAGCCGAGGATTTCAATTTTTAATCGTTCCATTCTCGACTCCCGCGTTTTATTTTATAACCTTCGTTGTTAACCCTGGAAAAAAGTTTTGAAACATAAACATAAAACAAACTCGTGCTCGGTTTCAGTATGTTTTACGACCCCCTTCTCAAACGTATTAAATTATTAACTACGATCACGTCTCTTAGTAGAAGCCGATGGAACATGACGAATAATTTCCGATTCTCCCCACCTGTTTACGAAATCATTTCCTCGCTGTTGTTTTCCTGAAAATCCCTCCCGTTTTTCCGAGCGGAAACCCCAATCAACGTCATCGTTCGACCGGATATTTTCCCCCGAAGAGTTCCCGATCCTCACTGTAAAAATTAACAATAGCTACTTCATTACGACCGCGAACGCAACAGTGGAAATGACGTGTGGCGATACGGTTTTATTTTTCCGGGCGCGCGTGAAAAATCAAATAATTCTCTAGAGCCATAAAACTTATTCTATCGACCGAAAGGTCACTTCGGCACCTTTACAAATACTTACACCTCATCGGACAAGGACCGGATTAAATCCGGGACCTCAGCAGGAAATTAAATTGGGAAAACCGTTCGTTTTTCCGACCCAATTAGCTAAACAAGGAGATGGGATTACGGCGAATATCTTTTAATATGAACATCGGGAAAAAACGCGGTCTCTCCGATGAAATTTAATTAAGGAATTAGGGAATTTCTGAGGTAATTGATGCTGAAATCATTTCTCAGGCGATGCTGAGGAGGCATGAGCGATTGCTCGGGAGTCGGCGGAAAAACCGCCTTGTGGGAAATCTTCGTAATAAAATTTAAAATGAGACTTGTTTATTGTCTCAATAGGCGAAGTTTTTAAAATAGATTTTGAGCACCACAGAAGTTGGATAGTGTAAAAATGAATCACTCCTGCTGGGAGAAGTTTTCTACGTTCAACCCTTATTAGATTTCATTCTGTGGAATTTTTTCTGGTATATGTTTTCTGGTGTACGTTTCAAAAACGATCTAGATTCAACGTTGAAGCTATTTTGGTCGGTAAAAATTCTAAAGAAACTACCGATCGGTACCGGTATGCCACGTACGCAAAGTACAAGAACCCCGAAAGCAGAAATTTTAAATATCTTATCTGATTTGAGCTAAAAATCTATAATGAAGGTTAATGTAGTGTTGCTTGGAAGGTTCGTAAAATCGGCATAACCTTACTGTAGTACTCATCGATTTGTTGTGTCTTGTTAACTAGGCTGATCCATGATCCACAATCTAAATAAAAATCGAACGGATTATATGTATATATTTATAGGTACGTAATTAAATTCAAGCTTGTATATTTTCTGAGTAAATCAAGGCATCGGCGCGAATTTAATTCGAGCAATTTCTCAAATCCGCAGTTACCTTTCTGTAAAGTTTCTGTTTGCAGAAATTCCCCTTTTGTATTTTTGTTTATTCGCCGGCGATAAAAATAGAGTGATAAAAAAAGCAATATTAGTTAGGAGTCCGTGGTAACAAATACCGGGAGACAGGACCATATGTTCGATGTTTGGTGCTCATGGGATTGGAATAAAGCAATTATCGACTGTCGAAATCATTGTCCGTTAAATTAATTTCGAATCGGACTTTCGTGGAACTCTTGGATCCTCGCGTGTAAGGCTTTAGTAATATCCAGATTCATTAATCGCGAAGTTTTCTTTCTGATGCTCGACGTCTGAATAAATCCCCACGAAGGGAACCAAATCTTATCTCGTTTATTTGTGGAGATTGGAAAGAGATTCCCGCGCGGTTAACCCCACGGGCATTTTTTCTAGAAACTTATATTTATAATCCCCCTTTTGCATAGGAAGGGTGTAATGAGGGGCGGAATCTCTCGATTGTCTCTTAAGGCGTTAGTGAGTTATGGAAAAAGTTCGGGGGAAGCGATGTCTACATTTATATTGCCGTAAAAAGTTTTCTTTTGAACACGGCGAGAATGGGGGAACGGTAGAGAGCGCGAAAAATAATTTATTACTTAACGACCCCATTATATTACTCACGAGCGTAATACGAGAGTGTAACAACACTTAATTACTTTCACTACAAAATCCGTGAGAGGAAACGGAACGGTCAGTGATTTCTGTCGTATCTTTTTGAGATTTTCATTCCGCGAGCCGTTTGAGGACGTAAAGTTGGTAGCAGCTTGAAAGGGCGTTCATTTCTACGCCGATAAAAATCCGGACGGGGACTCGTGATGGCTTATTTTCGACTTATATTTTCCCGGTCCGGTGATGGTAATATGAAAACTTTCCAGGGAGCGGACAGGGAAACGTCAACCGAGGAATTGCACTGTTGTGTATGTGTAAAAGTGTCAGTAAGATAAAAGTTTTCTTTAAATTTTCTTCTGTATATTTGTAGGTATATTTTAAGCCATTGTTTTCTTTCGATATTTTACAGGAAATTCTAGAATATTTTCGGCACGATTTAGATTTTCTAGAAATTGGAAAAAAATTGAAAACGTTTTTAAACTCCACTTGAGACCGTGTAGGAAAATTTAAATTTCTCTGAGAGGTTCTTGGACAGTCAGTCAATTTGAAATTCTTTAGATTTTATTTTAAGGCACTTTCGGTAATTTATCATTTCAACAACATGCCTGGGAAATTTATTTCAGATTCTATCAAAAGTTTCAAAAGTTCAAGTTTTAATTTTCATAATATTGCATCATTTGGAAAAATCTAAAAGGTCCTGCAGTCCATAGGGAATAAAAAAATTCCTTTAGGCATTTTTGGTGGTCCTGCATTGCTCTACATTACAATGAAACCACTTACTCGAAACGTCCACAGATTTTCCCACAAGGTAATATTTATGATTTAAGGGTTTAGTGGAATTTATTGAATTTTTACTCTACACTTTTTAAGCTTTTTAATGTTCAAAAATGAAAACGGAGAATTTTTGACTTTTCATTCAAAAATTCTTAAGAATTTATTATTAGCCTGTGTTTGCTACATTATTTATAACTCAAACAAACTCTGGGGATCGTAAGTTGCAGTTTGTAACCAGAGAAGTTTACATGTCAAATATTAATGCCGATATTTACATGACAATTTGGTTCATAATGCACTGCAGCTACAATTTTGTATGTTATTTATCCAGCAGCATTCATTTTAGCGTTGTTTTGTGTCTAAATTATTTTTAAGGTTGGATACATTTGAAAATACTTCGTCGATATATTTGAACCATTTTATAAACAAGCTGGCATTGGAATACTTCAAGGGTAATAAAATTAAATAAACCGCAAAGGGGAAAATAACAGATATCATACGTTATTTCAGGGACAATACGAATTTCTGGCGGTAGATTGGCCATTCTAATGGTAAAATTGAGTTATTGTCACTCTACGGGGTTAGGACAACTCTTAGGGGATGAAAGGGGATGATTGGATGGATTGGTGGTAAAATCCTAGGCTTTCGCTGCCGTGAAACTTTTATTTTCAAGGATCGATGTTTCGTTTTTATTTAACTTTTTTTGCGTGGAGGATTCCTGTAGGAGGTAAAAAATGGGGGTGAATTTAAGTACGAGTCAAGGCTAAGCTTTTTCAAAATAGTTCCTCGACGCATTTAGAAAACATAGACCACGGAGTGGAACACCCCGTATAAGTTTTATAAATCCTGTTGGAAATTGAAAGCCCTAATGGACTCTCGCCCCCTCATCAATCAAAGAAAAAAGGAAGGTTCATTGTGTTCATCGCCTCGAAATTTATTACCGACAAATTTGTTCAGAAAGTAGTTTCACGCCACCTCAACTATTGTTACGTTATTTATTTTATTACTCTCACGATTGATTACCAAACAATAGTACCTACATCATAACAAAACGGTATACGCGTACCGTTACGTGCACGCTCTTGCGCGGTGACGCGTCGTGCGAAACGTCCCGACGCTCCCGCTCCGGACGCTTATTTCTGCGTCCGACGCGCGTCCCGACGCGGCATTTCCTCGCGCTTTCCCTCAGACTCTCCCCCATGAATGGGGGACCGCTCGAGTAATCGCACCGATGAATGAACGATAAACGGGATTTTCCTGGGAAGTTCCTCGCGAGTGGCAGCAGAGATCTCGACCCGCGGGAGATGTCCGGGAAGAAAATGTAAGTTTACGTCTGTTAAGGTGAGCGAAGCCTCGCGAGTCGTTTGACGTGCGGAGGGTAATAGAAATATTTAAATAAATAAATACGGTGAGGTATACGTTGTTTACGTATACAAAAATATACGTTGTTTACGGGCAGTCGGAGAAAAAATTTCATAAACTAGGAATCTTCAGCGAGGAAAATCTCTGTTGTTATTTATTGTCTAATTTCTTTTTTTCTCACGCTCGTTGGCTCTCAATAAAAACTCGGCGACAGCAGCTCTATAATAGAAGGAAGCTTGTTTTCGGCCCATAAAAATCCTGCGAAATTTCTCGGGGAACAAAAAAGATACGTGCCATATTTCTCTCATAATGGTCGTAGTCGGCGAGTTTCACGTTTCCGATCCTCCGGGGGGAAATTGCAGAAACGTTTCAAATCTATAAACAAATGAAATCGTGCTTGTAACACGAAACGCTTGTTTTAATTTTAAATCGACCTCCGAGCAAATACAACGCGGTTACAATTTCCAAAAAGCTTAAATTGTCGTCCGCGAATTTATCGCCGCACGCGAATAAACGGCCGAATGAGGTTTATTTGAGGTGAGGATTTTCCGTTCGGCATTTTCGCATATCGATTGAAACGTGCGACACATTTTTCTCCTTCAGGAAACCCTAACGCGTTACTACGAACCGGGAGTTAATTCACCGATCTTTTAAGCATTCCTAACAGTAATTATTTATAATTAATTTGCCAGCTCGTTCCGGTATGCTACTTAACACTTACGGCGAAAAATATTTACGAAAGGGAATCGATCGCCTATTGTACTCGAATTATCCCCTCATTTCGTTGAAAATCGGCGAGATTTACAAGCACGCTAAATTCCTAAAGTGGCGCTGTTAACGAGCGAATGCTAAGTACTAGAGATCGAAAGTGAGCACATTCGAGCACGGTTCACGCGAAAACGTAAAACTTTCATCCTGCCGTATCCCGGCGAACGAAACTTCCCTCTTTTCCTCATTTTCCTCATCCTGCGCGTTAATTGTTCCCCTACCTGTTGTTTTCCCGGACTCGTGTCAATTTCGCGTGGAGCTAACGAGCCGCCGTTTTCCTCCAGTGTTTTCCCTCTTTCGATTAGCATTGCGTATTGGTCGTTTATGGTAATGTCCGGAAAACTGGAGAAGTTGCAATGAAATCCCGAAGTTTCGGCCGGTAATACACATTTTAAACGAATCGTAATAAGTCAGTGCTTCTGGTATCGGGGAGTGGCTTGTCGTGTAAGGACACCGTTAAATTATTACGGTTCCTTTAAAACTTCAGTTACATGTAAGTAAATAGGTTTTATGCTCGTTAACGTCAGTAAAAATTTTTAAAATGTCCTAACAACGAATATCAGAATAGGGGTGGTGAACACACTTTTAAATGAACCTTTCATAACTTGTAAAATAAAATTTTAACGAATTATTTTTGATTTCGATGAGTACGATTTTTGGCCAAATACAATATATTTACTTGCTGAAATTTACCCAGTGGGTAAATCCCCTGTGTTGATTAATAAAATTACGGGTTCATCTCATGCAACGCGACGATATTGGAAAGATTTACAATTACATGCAATTTAAATATTTTAATTGAAAATATCGCAATGTAATCCTCGTAACCATGTGAAGCCGTTCCCATATTTGAAGAAAATGCACAATCCCGCCAACGACAGGGAATTTTTGCGTTAGTAACAGAAACTTGTAACTCCAAAAAACTCCACTAACAGATTCGGGATTACTTATCCATAACGATGGCAAAATTTGTACAATGGGACTAGCTTAAAAACCACGATCGTGTGTTCCGTGCATCCGATCTGAAATTTTCTGAATCCATGTAAATTTCGTTGTCGTACATTAAAAATTTCTTCTGGAACAACATGAAAAATTCTTATTCTAGAAATTAAGCGTGGAATTGTGGGGAAAATATGTAATTCCGTCATGTACTTTAGATTTCCACCCAAATGGGAAACGTTTGAAATAAGTAATAAGCGTTATGTAAATATTTGAATACAACGCGATTTTCCCTAAAAGCGCTCATAAATTAATTTGCAGACAAGAAGACAAATTAAAAAATTTCCCGTCACGCTCCTTTCATCCCACGACGGGAAAGAATCACCCCCTCGCCCGCCCCAAAATAACTTTCCCGTAAAAAGCTCTTTATGCAAACTCGACCTGCGGAACAAACATCTCCGAGATAGGCGACGTTAATTAGAATTTCGAAATTAACTTTCAAATTGTTCGAAAAATTTCTGAATAATTCATGTTTTTTCGGATTTCGATTTCTGTCCCGGCGCCTTTCGCTCCGTACATGACGGGAATTAAGTGATATTATTTCAGGGAGGGGAAGGATTTGCATCCCTTAACGCGCGGGCGGCGAAGTCGGAGGAATATCTTCGGTCACGTGACACAATGAACGAACCGACCCCCCTGCGCACTTACGACCCCTCTTAACCCACACGACCTTGCGAAACAGTAATTCGATCCGGACCGCCAGAAATTGGGAAGGCTGCCTTTAATTAATTCCCGCTGATCAAGTAATTAATTTTTCTTGATTGGTCGAGGAGGAAGTGACGAGTGTTCGAAACGACTGGCAGGTTGAAGGGGTGGTTTTTCGCGACATTTACTGCTGCGGCGAGGTGGCCCGAAAAAACAGTGCCACTGCGTGTAGGGGGCGTTTTAGTGAAAATTTAGATAATTTATCAAGTACGGCGGGAGCTTGGATACCAAGCGTACAACTAAAAAATTTTCTTATAGCTTTTCATTCCTCGACAGATTTTCCAAAAAGATAAGCTATTTCGGAAATTCTGGATTATTCAGGACACTGGAAAATGACGTGGAAATTAAGAAAATCTCGGTTCTTTAACATATAACAAAAATGACAAAAATTGCTATTGTTATTGTATTAAATTGAGTTAAAGCTGAGCTCGGATGGAGAGAAAATAAAATGGACTCCACGCCGCTTATAGATATACACGCTACTTAATATTTCTCACCTCGTAAGTAGGTCCTGTGGGTTGAAGGGCCGGTAAGAAGTATCATGGGTTGCAAGAGCTACAATTTATCGGTTGAAATACGCGACTCTGTAGTATTTTCCAGAATTTTGAAAAGAATGAGTCAATATCAAACCTACAAAAAAAAACCGCTACAAATCCCTTTCTTAAAGATTAATGAAGTTTCTTGAAAATTAATTATTCGCCAATTAATTGAAACGAGAAATAATTACAATTACCCCCTCAGAACTGAAATACATTCTTACCGAGATTGAATTACGAAAAGGTCAGCAAAATTACCTCAAAAACACATTAAATATCCCTATTAATAAATCCACCATTGAACGTAAGACCCGAGAGTTCCTCCGTGCTCGAGGGGCCCCTCTCGTACATCCTCGAGACAACAGAAACCAGATCCTACTTATTACCCCTTCAATTTCCTGTTGAAAGTCCTTTTAATCAACGTTGAGGACGACGGGCTGCGCCGCCAAAATTGAGGGATAACGCGCCCGGGTCAAACGTTAATCTCCTGGAAATAATCCGGGGGTTGCGACTCTCGACTCCCCGAAGAATCGGGAGGACCGCCGTTTGCTTATCGTGGGAAAAAAGATGTTTGACTTGCCGCCGACTGTTTACTCGACGCGCACGTCAGAACGTTTGTTTTTCCTCCGTGCGAATTTGTCTGGGGAAAAACGCAAACGAGGTTTGATTGATTATCAGGGTAAACACGTGATAAGCGATATTATTACTGTTGGTCTGTGGTTAAGCTACTTTACCCCGTTGGAAACGTCGATATGTAACGACTGCGGTTCTAGTCGGTAAATCTTGCTAGATTTATCTGTTGAAAAAATACTGGAAGTCATATTTTATAAGCAATCGCGATGAATTTCACCCACTTGATGCTTGTGACTTAGTATCATTTGACATTAGTATCATGTGGCATCGAATGTTTAGTGGAACGAGCCAATTACAAATAATCAACGAGCTTTTAAAAGGAGGAGGTTGTCCAGGTTCTCAAAGTTGGTTACCAGGGTCAAGAGAAAAGAGAGCCTTTCCAATTGCATAGACTTGTGGTTCCTCTCTTGATCATGGTAACCAGCTTTGAGAACTTGGGCAACCCTCACCAGTTAAAATCAGCTAGTCGAGCCACTGCTGCCCGCTTCTACAAAAAACGACTATTACTACGCAAGAAGACTCTTTTACAAATTTGGCTACTGAACGAATGGGAAAAACTTGGGGTTTCTCTATTGTCTTTTGAGCTCTTAAAAATTTGAGTACTTTACGAATTATTTAGAAGCACTGACTTTGACTGACACTTTGAGACTTGCTAGTGGAATTTCTCCCAATTCCATAACTTTAGCTCTTGATAATTGCGAAATTATTTAACTTACGAACATTAAATTTGTGATGTCTTACGGCTAAAGGCAAAACGGAACGTTCCAGCACTTTTTTGAAAATCTGTAGGAATTCTTTAGAAATTTCCATACACTTCTTCCAATTTCTTTGAATAATTTTACTTCCTGATAATTTCTCAATTACTTAACTTAAAAATTTCGATTTTGTATCATTTGATATCCCCTATCGATTTTTTCCAAATCTGAGGTATTCATCATATTCTCCCATCACAAGGTAATAAGTAATGAAATATTAAAAATTCTTGTACAAATCTGTTATATAACCAAGGATACACCCCTCGGTAATAAACTTCGAAAGTGTAGATCCCAATAAAAATATATAAGTAAAAAGAGATTGCGTTGCCTCGCTATGTGAGAGGAAGAAAGCAACCCCTTTTTCGAGATATAAGAAAATATAACGGGATAAACTCACGTATACCTTACGGAAATAAAATACCCTTCCAACTGTGTACTACTTATCTTGTCTCTCCATTTATTCCTTATCGATACCTAAAACTCAATGTAAATTTACCATATACGTAGGGACGCGTTCCTCACTTGTAACAACAGAAGACTCCCGAGACGTGAGATCAAGGATAAGATACGGGAAGATTTAAAGAAATTAAATTCGTTCCCCTGTAGATTCAATGCATCGGCGCAAAACGGGCCTTTTTATCCCGAATTAGCAGGACCGTTGTCTCTAACGGCTCCTCAATCTTCTTTATGAGGGATTTAAGAGCCTGCCAGGGCATTATTGCAGGATAGGGACTTTTTACAACTCGCAAAACGTTGCCTGTCCCTCGTAAATCACGAACGTGTCCATAAGGATGTGAACATCTCCCACGTGTTCAACGAGTAGAGAAATTTGAATCGTGCGCGAACCTGGAAAAAGTCCCGGGAAGCGTCTGGTCTATATAATATTATTTAGCACCGGTGAACCTACGTTACTTCGGTACAATCTTAATTAAAATCGATTTCGTTTAACCAGAGAGAGAGTTTCACGTTTATATACGAGGAGGAAATTTGGTTTTGTTTCAATGTTATTTCCTCTACGGACGCGATGGTCGACGAACTTTACAATTTAGGTGGGCGAACGTTTGTTAGTTTGTTTCGTTAACAAAGTTATCGAAATTACTGCGGTGTTCGAAATACAGACGAAGACAAGGGATGACACCGTGCCCGACACCTCCATAAGTTGCCAATTTTTCATCAGGAGGTTTTAACGCACTCATATTGACGTGCTAAGGCGCAATTGTACGTGTTTTGATCGAATTGTCTTGAAATCAACAAAAAATTCGTGGATAACGGGCGGCAAATAACATTTCACACCTATTTTTAAATTTAAAAAAACAATTTTAATAACACTTACTCAAGAGCAACATTAGCGCTATACTGTGAGAACAATTCAAATTTTACCTCCTACTACTTATTTTTAAATACTCCTACTACTATTATTTAAATCAAACGCTTATAGCGCCAGACGTTACGTGAAATGTAAAAACTCTCTAATAACCTGGAAATTACGTTAACTTTTTTTTGAAGTCAGGGGGTAGGGGGTGGTTATGTCATAGGGGTGTAAAATTTGGATGAGTGTAGTTTTCGATGTAATGCATGATAATTGGAGTCTTAACCAATTTGACAATTTATTTTTAATTTTGTTCTATGGCATTATTAAAACCACAAACCTCAAGGGATGGAACAATATTTGTTTTCCGTATTTTTTAAAGCACTAATAAACTCAGGTTGGCTGAGTAAAAACTGCAGTAAAATACTGCTGTTAATTCAGATTAAAATTTCCAACAAACCCATAATATAAACGTAGTTTACCACCAACTTCAGACAAAAAGGGTATGATTTATTATTAATTAAAATTTTAAAATTACCCGCCTTACGTTCAATCCTTCCCGTCGCATAATTAAAACGTGGCCGGAATCTTTCTTTCCATTTAGAATATTAGTTCCGCGCCTGCCTTAATTTATTAAAATTTTGATTGGATCGGAATGAAATATGATGTTCCATGATAAATGCAACGTCAAGGTGTCAAACCGCCTATTTACTAATACATTCAAATGAATGATAGTTTAAAAAACGATTACCGAGAAATTTACATAAAGGAGATAAAAATAGATTGCGGTAAAGGGTTATTATTTAAGCCCGTAACATTTCGTAATCTAATTGCATTTTCAAGTACATACGTTGAGTAAAAATTCAAGTAGAAATTTCTTATTTTTCTAAATATTTGATATGAAGCCCCCTTTTTTTAAATTATAATTTCTAAACGTAGATCTAACTTCGAATTTAATCTCACTTGCTAAAGAGTCACGAAGCTAAAGCGTAATGCCCCTTTCCCCTTTCAAAAAAAAGTATAACGTTACAGCACTCTTTCCCTCCTTTTGATCCGTAAACGAAATTTTACGAACCCCAAGTACTAAGAGTAAATCCTGCTTTTACGGGACGTAGAAAAAATTATTAGATTTGTAAACCATGACCGTAATAGCCTGTCTAGTGGATAATTTTTTATAGCAATGTGGCTGTAAATTCACCAATTTCTACAAACCAATCATATTCCCACCATTTGAAAAATTTTATTTACAAAAGTGCTTCACGGTGAGCCATCCTCTTATCAGTATAATCAGCTTCCCTTGAACTTTAGAGTTCATTCCCATCTAATCTAAATAGATTTATCTGCCTAGCGATAGCACAGGTAATAATCATAAAAGGTACGTCGAAACGTTAAAAAAATGGACGTCACGGTCTACATTTCCATAAATCGAATCTAATCCCGCGTTAAGCGAATTTTCCACAGTTCTCTCGTGGCGAGAAAAAATACAAAATAATTTCCAACGTTCAATACGGGTAAATATGGGCATACACTCGAGGCATGTATAAACAATTAAAATGAAAACACTATTGTTATGGCAACAGTAATGCGCGGTTATGTAAACAATCTCCTCTGGAACATGTAAACGTTTTACATACCTAACGTGTTGTTTTTAATCATCAAATTTTGGTGATAATATTTTATGACTAATACAATTTGCGTTGAGATTAAAATCGTTGCATTCACAGTTTGCGATCGTGCGGTAAATTTGAGAACAGCGCACTTCTATAAAATCCAATGGGATGGCTTTGTGCCAGTAGGACGTAATTTGTTTCTATTTGTATGAATAATAATTTCTAATATTTACGAGGTTCTGCTTTTACTGCTTTATGGAAAATTTGAAATTTCCATGTCACCTGGACTTAACTTTATCCCTTCCAAAATTCTAGAGTTATTGCATGATTTAGCTCACAGATTCTATCTAAAGTCATTTAGAAAATTACAGATTTTTCTGTAGTGCTCGAAGCATGAAGCAATTTAAGATCTAAAAAAATCTGCTACATTCAAGCTTAAAGGACTTATCTGGTGTGGATATTATGGATTCATTAAGATGTCCAAAATAAAAATATAAACTTCCTATAGAGGCAGTTGAAATTTTCAAAAGAACTTGTGTAATCTTCCTTGTAGATTCTTGATGCAAAATATAGACGTTGAGAATTTCCACAAATTTTCTAGATTCTGATATTCCAAAATGATAAAGTAACTTATAGAGTTTTTCTGTAGTGTTCATCCTTTTTTATGTGAGAAAGCTTCTAGAACCTTTCTAATACCACAGGAAAAACTTTGGATATTTCCTATGGTGCTCAAAGAATGAAATTTATTGCTTAAGACTTTCGTAAACGATTTGGAATTTTTTGGGGAAGTTTGAATGTTGAAAGATTCAGAACAACTTCTGGAATCTTTCTTCCAGATGTCTGAAACATTTGGGAAGAAGACTGAACCATTTGGAATGTCCACAAAATTCAAAATGGTAAAGGATTTTCTAGAATTTTCCTACAACCATCTAATATTTGAAGTTACAAAGACAAAGCTACTAGAACCTTTATGGAACATCGAGGAAAATCTAGATATTCCCTATGGTCCTCTGAGAATGGAAAATTTTAAAACTTACACAAATTTCTTAGATGATATGTTTCTTAATGTTTATCATGAATATGAGATTCTTTGCAACTTCTGCATATCTTTCAGATTCAATTTTAAGTCCAATTTAGTTTTCCAAAATTCTAAGGCAATCTTTAGACTTTTTAGAATTTAACATCGAAACAAATACGTTCGTAGGTTCTACCAGAAATTTTTATTCTTCATAAACTCTATAACTTTATATTTGATGTTAAGGTAATTTCTATGGTTTAAAGTTGCAGAAAATATCGAGCGACTCCGAAATTAAAATTAAGAGAGAATATTCCCACCCGTGATTTGTCACAAAATTTATTTCCCCGGGCCAAATGCGATTTAAATTTGTACTGGAAGTCCTTAAAATTCGTACGAAATAAACCTTCCGCCTACGGGACCTCGTCGCACGTGAATCCACCCTGTCGACTTCACCAATTAGCATTCGCGTAGGTACCTGCGATCCCGCTGTTTATTAAAACCGTCGGAAAGCGATACATGCACGTTCGTACTTCGTAAATCCGCTTAATAAACCGTCTCCGGCGTCGAGTTCAAAAGGATTTTTCCTCCTTCTCTCTCTCTCTCTTCTCGATTCCGTTCCCGTGAACGGATCGAATCAAAAAGGTCGCTGCCGAAGCCGCCGAAAATAGCTGAGAAAACTCTCGCCGGTTACTCTTTGATTAACGACGCGAGGAAAACGCCGAAATGACGGTTACGCGTGTCACAATCGAGACGGTTAAACGTCGAGTAAAATGATGTAATTTTGAAGTTTGAAGGTTACTATTTTTCACGCTAGGAGGTTCCGAATAACCAAACTAATTAAGGATCTGAAAGTTAAATGTGATAATTGTCGCAAAGTCAAAGGCGTCTCAAATTGAAACTGGGGAATCTAGTGCTTACATCTAATCTTGGAAACTGGAAATTTGTAATAATTTCATTTCTAATCCTTGGATTTTCCAATTGTAATCGAGAACAAGAAATCTAGTTCCTGGAGGAAGTTTCTCTTCGCTGTATATTATTTTTTGGATTGAAAACCTCTAAAGGTATGAGATCGAAAAGTGGATACTACAGCCAAGCGAACACGAAAAAGCGAAGTGCGAACGCTCCCACTATCCTTTCGCTAAACTAGTAGGAGAGATCACAGAGAGAGGGTGTGTGTGTACAATATGTGCGCGGTAAAGCTGCACCTTCGTAAATATGCGAATAGGAACGGAAAACTTAGTCCCAAAAAGAATTTCCAGTGAGTGTAATATTTTTCAAACCTGGCTTCTGTAAAATTTTGTGAAAAACCTTTGGTCAAAATTTTTGTCAAGAGGAGGGAACAAGATTATCTCTGCCATATGTTGAATGATGGACAAGTAGTTATAATTAATTGCTCGGCAAGTGCGTTTGCTACGCTCACACCGACTTATCCGCAATTCGTCCGATTATTTGACTTGACTAAAGGCTAACGGAAAAGAAAATAATCTGCAAAAGTAAGCAGTCTGTATCGAAATATTTTTAGACTTCCCAGGCCATAATTAACGCGGCGGATATCATATAATTATTAATAAAGAAATTACTTTATCGAGAAAATTGTCTTACAGTTTACGTGTTAGGTTTTCAATGCAAGTAAACACTTATTGAGTTATGTGTGCTCGCTGTCAAGAGGTGTTATTTTCACCTCATAACCCACATTTTATCCACTAAACAAATTCTTTCGCCTGCGACTTTCATTCGAAACCACGAACGGCGTCCCCCGAGTTCGCCCAGGACAAACCCCGAAACCGCCACGTAACATAAAACATATTAACGCGTACGAGCTGAAGCATAAAATAAACACGGAGATGTATATATTAAGCCGTTACGGGCAGCAATTAATACGATTTATAACGACGTAGTCGCGTACGTTTAATCCCCCAGAAAACGTTAACGTAAATCTCGCTACAGGTTGACTGACTTGATGTTAAACAAACGATGAAATTCCCATTTACAGCGCCAGTCTTGTTTTTCGACGCGGTATCGTTTTGAAAAATTCAACGCGGCAAATATTTGACGCGGTTTTTTCGTCGCACCGTACCTGTAGATTGAAATCGAGCCTGGGCGGGCGTTTCCCACCGAAAAATAAATAAAGCCGGAAAAGCGTGACGCTGACGTTGTTTGATTGTTAATTTTTTTTAACCGCGAAATGCGGAGTATCCGGCAGGACTTTGACCGTCGTCAAGTATTTAAAGCGAATTCGGCATTTCTACGGTTGAGAATAAAACGTTTCCGTCGAGTCCACTGGGGTGGAAAAGCGAAGAAGCGCGGGTTCGAATATCAGACCTTTTCAATTTACCTTCTTATATAAAAGAGGAATCGACTAAAACCGCCTTATTGATAATGTGGAGTTTTCGCCATTTCGTATAACAACTTAGGTAAAAATATAAATAAAGCTTTAGAATTTTACAAGATCTATACAGCACGGTGCAAATTTAAAAAGTGTTTGGAGTATATATTTGGGGACACTACTGATAGTATCCAGAAAATTAAAAACAAACTTTCCATCTCAAATTACATGACATTTTGGTACATGCCAGAACCATCACTTCGAGATTTTTCAGGGAATAAACTTTGTTTCGTAACTTCAATTTTTCCTCTCATCGACCTTTATATTCTATAATTTTCATGAGTCTTTGTTTTTCGAAAATACACGGTCGTTTTGCCCTCGAGGGTGCTAATTGGTTAGCACGAAAATTTTGGACCTCTCAGTATTATAAATGACTCCTAAACAGGGGTTGATAAGTTCAAAAATTTCACCCTATTGTCTCTAACATAAGAATCATAGATAAATTAGGCACTTTTTGGCATATAAGTCTCGATAAGGGCTAAATCTTGTAACCATAAGTTCTCTGAGGGGATAAAATCATCCCCAAAGATTGAAAAAATAAAAGCACTGTCAAATAATTATAAGAAACGAGAAGAAAAGAACCTGTGAAACAACAATCTTTTGCTAGTTTTGGTGAGAAAACAACCCCTACGAAGATAATGAAAAATCACAGAAACAACATACAACTACTGAATAAATTAAGAAACCCAAGCTTCTAAATGCATTATCAGCCATGTTGATTGAACTAATATTAAGAAAAATCGACTACCATAAAACTATACTAACTTTTTCATTTAAAAAAGAAGTATTGACAGGTAGGGTAGCTTGATATCGTTTCAATAAATCTCTCACGCTTTCAGTACGTGTCCCTCTTGTAGACGACAGCACGTGATTAACATCTTAAATACGTGAGGTTTACGTCGGCATATCGGCTTTGTGTCGTATTTCTTTAAGCTGAAAAATGAAAATATTTTGATTACTTTCAGTAATGGGAAATCCTGTAACGCAGCTTCTCTCTTTTACCAAAAATTTCTAAATCCAAGTTTGAAAATTTGAGAGAAATAATACGAGCAAATAAAAAATATTTTTCTTAGTGTTGCTTTTCGCGTTTTTCCTTTAAACCTGAAGAATCCTAAATTGATCGGTCGCATAAATTGATGTTGGCAGAGGAAACAAGATGTTTGCTTGAGACTTCCGGAGCGCATAAATGTTTTAAAACCTTGTTTGTATTTTCCTTTATCCATTCCTCTACGCTTCAGGAATCAAATGGGTATGCCAGATTGACTATTTTTTTTGAAATCGTGTTATGTTTGATACGTAGATTTTTTTCGTTTTCCTTTGCTGGCGTAAAAATAAATCACATTACAACTCCAATTTCTTTCTCCCGGGTTAATACCATTAATACAGAGCCCCTTAAGCTCAATATATTAATAGGAGATAATTCAAATTATGTAGGCTAGTCATTTAATATCCAACTGTCGTATCCTGCTGGAAAATCATGGAAACGTCTCCTAATATAAATGCAAATGCCTTAACTCATTTAATTTTAGAAACTTTATTCAGTTTTACTTTACCCTCCCAATAGAGTTGTTTATTCAATACCCCAACACTTAATCTAGAATTATGGGACGTGAAATTATGTCAGAGTGTTCCATCCTTTACAATAAAATATTTCGTTTACTATCACATCGATTAGTTAATTAATCCTTTGATTTACGGGATTATATCAACGTTTCCATCAGTTAATTAGCTATTGAAATGAGTTCTGGAATTCGTGACTTCGCAAATGATGAATCGTCCCCGATTTCAGATCGTTCCAATTACGGGATCGTCCATCTTCCCGCCGTCATATCTATCTTTTATTATAATAAAAGCGGGCCGGTGACTTTTCCGGCAGAGGAACCGCCCTCCCCTCGCGGGATTAAAAGGGAACTTTCGACGGGAAATCCCGCGGCCGAATTTAAAAGTGAAATACTTCAAAAATGTCCCGATATCCGGACAAAATGTCCGCGCTTTGATTCGTCGGGTCACGGGACGTTAAGCGAAGGAATTATTCATGGAGCGTTTAATATGAAAAAGGAAGATTTTTAATGTCGAGCCCGGTGCGGCCTAATTGGAGTGTTTCCGAGAGGGATTTTCCGAGGAAATTGAAAAAAAATTGAGTTGGGGAAAGTCCCGGGGCGTAATGAATGTGTATGAATCGTTGGAGGTGTCTCGCGTCTATCGCCGTATTTTCCGACTGTGGAACTAATTTTCGGTTCGGAAATACGGTGGCGTCTTTACTGAGAAAATTTCGCATGTTGCGAATTGAATTCGAACAATATTCTAAATGAAATGTCTGAGTGAATTGGAAGTGAGGAAAAGCACGTTACGAAGACGTGACAGGAAGAAACATTTTTGGAAAATTTATTAAGTCATTTCTACGAAATTTCCCAACAAACATTTCACAGGGAATTCCACCTTTCAGGCTTTTCCCACTATTTACCGAAGTGTCAAAATTTGTCGATGAATTAACAGAACACACGTCATACATATTCGAAACACAAATTCACAGAACTGAATACATTGGTATAAATCGATTACTGAAAAGCCGCAAAGCGGTAAAGTAGCTTAAAGGAGTTAATTGACTTAAATAGTCAACTCCTCAAATTTTGCTCTACATAGAAGTACAAGGTATATTTCTTTAAATACGACCGTTACCAGTTGAGTACCACCGCAGTGCCTGGAGAGCCGACGGCGACCCAACCTTCAGCCCAAGGAAGGACGACCCCTGGGCGACCCTGCCCCAAGCCAAGGCGATCGCCGCCACGGTCTCTGTTCGCCATTTAAGTGATGTATTACTCGTGGATTTTCGCAATCTCATCGGACCACCATTTCAACCCTCGACATTCACGAGAATCAAATTTGGGACATAATGAAGCAGAATGAAGTTATTACACCCGTCGAAATCTAAATTGGAAGCAAATGTAAATCTCCTTGGGGTTTATGTCGGAACCTACCATGGATTTACATACATAAAAAAAATTGGTTACCGTGATGTCAACGACGACCCGTAGAGGGTCCAGGTTTTCTCCAGAGTTATTTAAACGTGGTCCGAATACATGTTTTATAAACATTAGCCTCTCGTAATTAGCGGATCCTTTCAATGGTCGGGTAATTCCGGCGTAATTAGTACGCAACCACAACATGTATAAATATAATTATAATTAGGGCCCCGGGGAAATCCGCTTTTCCGCCCAGAATAAAACCGCATCGATTCGTACGGCCGGGGAAGGATCGAAACCATTCTTTGAAGAGGATTAAGGCATGCGGCTGAATCCGAAAGTGGGCGAGATAAAAATTAGAGCAGTGGTTCCTCCGGCGTATGAAGATTGAGGTCAATTAGATCGAAAAATCCTTAAAAAAATACGATTGAATATAAGTCGTGATCTAAATCCGATTCGTTTCACGGAATGACAGTTTTCCGGGCGAATGCCGCGAGCTCCTGATAATTGAACTGAATTTTCCGCTATACCGAGGGAGCGCTTGTTTGTTTTCCACTTCGAAATATACAAATCTGAAAAATTCATTATCCATACACTCATTTCCGATCATTCGGACATCGATTTCGGAGATAAATTATCGTTCGATCGGCGCTTTTCCAAACTTCTCGTAATTAAAACGATGTCACCAGATTATTTCAAGTTAATTACCGAACGGAAAATTAATAACGTCAAGTTGATACGTCGTATGATATATACGCTACCATTTGACAGGCCCCCCGGCGCAGCTGGTGGAAAAACCTTAACAAACCGTCCGTTAACTTTTAGTAGTTGGGAAATTCGTTAACGGCCGCTATTTAACAGTGGCCGGTATTTGGGGTTCGGTTTCAGAATTTATTTCACGGTCGAAAACGGGATTAATTTCGATCGCTCTCCATCGATCAAAACTTCGACGTTCCTATTAAACGGAAAAATGGCGAGAAAGCATAGCAGCGTAGTGTATACAGAGCGATTAAAGGACCGTTAGTTAAGAGAAAATTCTAAACGACTTTCACTGTAATTACAGGTTCGACGTGGCGGTTTTAAAAGGCGATCCCTTGCTAACTTTATAGCCGGAAAATTTCCTGACTGGCACTTTTCCGGGGAAACGGGAAAATTTTACAAATTTACCGCCCTTTGCGCAGTTCATTCCCCGGAAAAATACGACACAAGAAACAAGAAATATAAATTGGTCGATGGGAAGAGGTGGTACGTTGTAACGACTTCGACAGTCTATCAGTTGTATTACATACGGTATGTAACGTATCGGTTCCCTAGGGCACATGTACGAACTGCGCGTACCGAGGCAGGGATATATGGGCAAAGTTATGTGGAATACAGGAACCGCAGGCATGTAATTAGAATACACAACATTCGAGCAAATATATCAAAAAATTCATTTGTGCCACTACATGTGGTAGAGCATTAATCCCGTTTCGTTTTAATAACTCCCCTATTAGTATTTTATGTAAAACTCGAGCAACTTCTCTCATTTTCCACCCGGCGACAATATTTAATGGTGGAATAATTGGACGAACACTCAGCTAAAACAAAAATCCCCGGGGTCTAAAAGAAAACGTAAACGAGTGCCGTTAGAAAGTCGCGAGTGTTCCCGTCCCTTTCGACCCCCTTCACCGATCAATCGGTTCAGGTTAATCGGTCAAAGATCGCAATTATCGCTCCGGTTACGGCGAGGAAATTGCAAACGGCCGGGCATGATCCCACTAATTGATACGTTCGGGGGTGGAGAAGAAAAGCGCAGAGGGGCGAATCGGTTCTCTCGACGATCAAAGCTGCAGTCATCGAAAAAGTGAAGCGACTGCAGCGTCTCGCCGTCTCCTTTGACGTTTAGATTAAAGGCGGCGCCCTCGACGAAGGTGCATTTCACTAAATTGGATCGAGAGACGTTCCTGTAGCGAGTCGCGTTTTCCTTCCCCCAGGAAATTAATGAGGCTCCCTTCAAACCGAGAACTGAGGAAAAATCGCGAATGAGGCTTTTGAAAAATTATCGAAGGCATAAACAGACGCGGTAGCAATTACAGTAACGTGGGTTCCTGCGTGAGGGACTGCTCGAACTTATTGCAATCGAATAAATTACTCACGTGCCTTTTCTGAACCCCTAAAGTACGTTGCCGGTAAATATCGTGCAGGGTTTCAACACAATAGGAACTGTAATAGCGTTTAAAAAAAATGGAATCAGCCACTGGTGGAAATTGTACTAAATACGCCGTATAATTTAATGGAAATTTTTGATTGGCGAAAACTGGTAGAAATGTATGAGATTGCCATACGCTGAAGCTTAAAAAGCTTAAAACGCTGAAACTTATTGAATTCATATGCTACATCTGCGGAAAATTAAAAATACTCACATTTGTAGTATCACAGAAACTTTAAAACAAACAGGATCAATACATTAAAATGCAAAAATTACAGCATCAAATTTGTTATAAAATTACTCTTAACTCATAGAGGATTCTTCAAACAAGGATTATATTTACGTCCATCATTTACCAAAGGTGGTTTTTAGAAATTATTCATGGTTTAGTATTACTATATTCGCCCTTTAGATCTCGCTTCGTTAATGCAAGCTAAATCTTAATTAATCTCCATCATGAACCCTTCATTCTCTGCGCTGAAAATTCAGTACTGAAGCAACGTTGGGTCGTATTGTTAAATTTAAATACTGTTCTAGTGCCGAAGTTTTCAGTTCATGACTTCTTTCCGGGAAATTATCCTCGTAATTACAGTTTCCTCCTTCGTCAAACGTAGGAAAATGTTATCTTCGTCTTGAAGTACAAGAATGGCAAGCATGTTTGTTTACGTGCGCATAATTCAAATTGAAAAAATTCATGAACGTCCCTTGATTTCCACGCTAAAAGATTATTTGACGTTTATCATGATTTCCACGGCGAAGAAAAATTGGCGTGCAACTACATGCAGTAGCGCGTAGTAAAAATTGAAATGGTACTAGTGTAAATGGAATAAAACAGTTTGTTTAATAAGGGGTTTAGAAAAGCATCGAAGAATGTTAAAAGCGCGCCTCTGATATTGCGTGGTATGTCTACAGACGCCGCCCCACTCATTTTGAGCCAATTAAAGTTGCTAGATGGTGGACGCTTTGAGAGTATATTGTAAAGCACCCCAAAATATATTAGTAAATGAGTCATGAAATAATTTGCCTTTCTTAACATTTAAACAATTTACTCCTCTCCTCCTGTTCCAGTTCGATCGAACGTGGCCAAAGTGCAGAGCAATGATCGCGGCGATCGCCATGAACTCCCTCCTCGTGTTCAGCGCCTCCGTGCTCGTGTCGCACGGGTCCTCCTCGAACTTCTCGTCCTCCCCGAGGAGGAACGAGTCGTCGCTCCTCGACGACGGCGCCGGCTTCCGCTGGACCAACTCCGACGCGTACCCCCCGAGGAACGACACGGACTACGACGAGGCGGCCGATCCGACGGAGGAGATCCTCGATTTCATATACCCGAAGTCGTGGACTTGGGCGCTGATATTCTTCCATTGCGTCGTCTTCCTCGTCGGGCTCGTCGGGAACTCGCTCGTGTGCGTCGCCGTCTACAGGAACCACACCATGAGGACCGTCACGAATTATTTCATCGTCAACCTGGCCATGGCGGATTTCCTGGTGATACTCTTCTGTCTGCCGCCTTCGGTCGTTTGGGACGTGACCAGCACCTGGTGGTTCGGCATCGCCATGTGCAAAATTGTCCTGTATCTACAGGTGAGGTACAAACGTAGATGAAATAGCACCGGAAAAACCTGGGAATTTGATGATCCTAGTAATCGATTGGTTATTGACAGTTAAAGAGGCAGCTAGTGTCCATTAAACTTATACCCGTGTATTTTTCGAAATATTTCTTAGATAACATTTCTAATTGGTATGGTAAATTCGAATTAAGCAAAAAATTGCAATTTCCATTCATTACTCCTTAATAAATGTAATTTATTGCCTCTTCGGCAAAAAGCAAGTAACTTTGGAAACTAAAATTGACCTGTCCAAACGATTCTCCTGAGAACTATTATTGACATCATAATTAATATTTTATATGCGCACTGCATTACATTATTTCACCCTACTGCTGCCAGGCCGGTTTCACAACCTCCAGCAACTTTTTAATAATTTCTCATGCCTTTTCCATTTGCTTAGAGCCTTTCCTTGGAAATTTTCCGTCGAGCGATCCCTGCATATTTCCTGTGACGGTGTCTTTTCACGCACTAATTTCCAGTGCAATATTTAACTTCAAATACACAGTAATAAAATCGAAATCTGATACAATGGGAATCTAATCAAAATTTAAATTATCGACTCGATGTCATCGTAACGAATTCAAGTTTAATTTGGAAGAAAACGGTCATTATATTTCCTATTACTGCATGAAATTCCACAATACGACTCGTGGACATTGCTGAGGGAAACCTCCCAGGAGGATTCGTTAGAGGGGCCCTTTTAAATAGGTATTCTACTATCAATTTGTTTCATTGTATCTCGTTCCCAGAAATAAATCGAAGGTCCGTCCAACGAAACGATTACAGCTGTACCAGGGGCAAGTAAGTCGCTTCAATTACGGAGTTACTTCGAAATAATTAACGTCCAACGGAGCGCAGGGAAGCTGTCACACGGCCATTCCATCGGCGACAATAGTAAAACCCAGTGTACGTAATTAGAGATGGAAACGAACAAAAGAACCCTTCTCTGTCCCTTCCGCATATTTACAAAAGGAGCTGCCAATTCGTCAATCGGAGATTCTGTTTTCGTCGTGCTTCCTCTCCCCTCTCAGAGTTTATCAAAAACTTCGCTTGAGCAGCGGGATACCCTACGTAAATTAGATTTTTGATTCGAACGTGACGTCTGTAGGAATTTCGGAGATTTAAGCGGAAAAGTTCCGGGGATAATCTCTCCGGGATATTCCGGCGACTTTTCCGAAACTTAATTCCGAACGTTTTATCCGCGGGATCATCGAGAGGTGCGATACTAAACGATACCTGTAAAAGCGGGAAAGGATTTGTTTCATGATTAAAATTTTGAGTTCGGTGTGTGTAAATTTTTCGGGGCTCGTCACGCGAAAGCGAATATTTTTCTCGGCTAAAAATAGGCTGAACTTCGGATATGCTGACAGCATGATTTAAATTTAATGATATTTTAATAAATCATCATTACATATTATGATAACAAAATTTCAGAAAATGTAATAATTTCTATTTAATTATCACAGGCATTATTTTACCTAATTAGTCAGCAGTGTTGAACTGAAATAATACATAGATAAGGTATTAATTTAATTAGTAATGTCATGACACGTATTTTTCCTATAAAGGTGGGTGGGGTCTTGCAAATAAAACTGCATTTTCGACGTAAAAAAAATAAATATTTTAAGGACAAGACATATATAAGGAGAAATCCAATATGGCTACCGAGGAAAGACGTGTACTGAGGTGGGTCGACTACGTCGTCGACGAAGGGCGGGAGTGAAGAAAAGAGTTCCAACCCGCTCCCACCTTTTCCAGGATTTTACATTTAAAAGGGAATTAAAATTCGTGATTCTATATCTTACGAGGGGCCAACGCATTACAGCACTTTAGCAAAGAAGCTCCGCTTCCACCCCGCAGCACAATTTTTTACGATGGCTTCTTAAACGGACCTTCTCAAATGAGTTTCGCTTCCGCGGGAAGTCCCCTCGATTTTTCATCTTTTTTCTTTGAAACAATCCGCTAATTAGTTGAGCGTTACGTAGATGGGTAATTAGGGTAAATCTCTACGCGTCGACGTTTCGGAAACGCTCCTTTTCCGTTTTGCTCCTGAATTACCGCAAAGTTCTTTCCTGCGCTGAATATTCATGAACCTCATGTACTAATATCCGAAGGTTTTTCGAAAAGGCACCTCCGTTTCCCTCCCCGCTGTGTATATAGTAAATTGTGAGATTATGGAAGTTTCTGTCGGTCCATTATTAAATTTTAACAGCTATTCCATGTTAAGGGACAAACAGGCAGCGCCGCACATTCCCGGATTGCGGCTGGTGGGCAATAATAGGATCGAACTTTGGAAAAGTAGAGAAGGGACGAGAAGTGACGGAAAAATCGAAATAACCACGACGACACACCCTCTCTCTCTCTCCATCTCTTATTAGGGAACTAATCGTGGTAGTTTTCCCTTTAATTATTCCCCCTCCAGCATTAATTATAATTACAGGCACTATCGACTATCAAACTATCCGCCGCGTCTCCTTCTCTCACCTGATTCGTCACGTATTTCCATAAAATGGCAGCGGATTAAGTCCAATCCGCACAATTTAGTTCGCAGGGAACAATTAGCCGGCTTTCCACTACAAAGGAAAAACCACGTAATCGAATACGTGTCGCCGCTTCGGTTTTTAGTCGAGAATGTAAATAGTTGGAGGCGGTGAGAGAAAAACTGGGATTTTAAGGGTATTTGGCCGCTAACCTCAGGTGCTACGGACAGGTGCGAAAATAATATGAAAATTGAGAAATAATGAGGAAATTATTACGTGACGTATTTTCTCACTCTCGATGTGAGCAACCACAGTGGGATCTGAAAATTGATGGTCCTCCATGGGTTCAGGCATCACCAAAGGGACAAAATAAAAGTACATATTTGCAATTTTCGTTAATCTTTACCGCGCAAATAAAGGAAATTTCGGCACAATTAAATGTCACGTTGTTCTAACATTGCAAAATATTTATAAGCGACCATAGAGTATCGAATATATCTTCAGCCGCAGTTTCGTCACGTTTCACCCTTCGTAGCTAATCCATTCCTTTAACAAACAATCATGAATTTGCCGATTATGCCACTTTAAATACCGGTTTTCTCCACCAAGTCTGCAAACTTAAAAGAAACTTTATCTAGGCCGATCTTAATTGTGTCCTCAAAGCCGATTTACGACTACCGTTTTTGCTCGTAAGCTCCAAGTCTAGACAATCAAATCAGCTCTGGCGGAAAAAATGAACTGTTTCGAGCTCTAATCGGTTTTCTATTCGGAATAACCCTATCAGATGGATGAAATTATACACGTGGCGGTATTAGGCATCATCCCATATCGCTGGTAACGAAGAAGGCCCTTCCGAGAGAATCGAAAACCTGTAGCTGAGAAATTTAGGGAAGTTACGAAGTAGACGATAAAATATTAGTTTCAGTGTAAGTGCAAGAAGGGGTAAATTTCTATCAATGAATCATAAAAGTTACAAAACAGGTACTAGCGACAAATAGTCTCATTCTAATGTTAATATATAATATCTAGATTATACCATTTGTATGTTGGGAAACACAAGATCAGGAAACAAGAATTAGTCCATTATATTGTTGCACAATTTGATAAATGGATTTTTCGATAAAATTTTTGGTCAACAGTGGAGTGAAATTTTGAAAAATTTATTAGAATCCGTGATTTTTGGGAAACGTATCGAGTTTTGCTTTCAAAATTGCTCCACTGGCATTACGAGTCCAGTACGAATCTTCCTAGCCGAAATATGAAAATTTTGATTCATTCACCAAGAGTTTTTTGACAGTATTTTCTTTCCCATTTTATTTGTAAAAAGGTTCTTTAAAATATTTACCTCGCATACTACAAAATAACGCTTCAATTCACTCATTTCCCCCGGATTACGATTTTAGAGGATTTGCATCTATAATGAAGGTTTTATTGCTATCACGCTTTTCCAAGTACGCTACAGCGCCGAACTCCCTTGAAAATATTTTTTAACTTCAACGAGCGCCGCTTGTCCCCCTCTTCAGTATTTATCCCACGTCCTGATGATGAATTAAATTTGAATTCGTCAAATTAAATGCCCCACGTATTAATCTCTATTCCTCCCTCCCGCCCTACGAGTGTTTTCCATTTCCCTGATGAATTATAGACTTTACGCCCGCGGAGACATAAAACGTTAATATTTCAGGCACGATTAAGCAAGATCGGTTAAAAATTCGACCGAACGGGGCATCGTAACTAATCAAAAACGATCATTTAACAGATCGATTTTCCGCCCACCGTAAAAAAGTCGCTACCCGTGTCCTCTTTCACACCATCTCACGTTGAAAAATCGGGACGCCCAATTTGAGTTTTTTCTTTTAACTGAATTTTATGGGATCCCCGGCCTGATCGACGATCTCAAATTAACTTCCAGGGAGAGTTCGTCTCTAATCGACAGGGAAGAGCGATGAAGTCCTGACAGTTATTAAGATAAGGTCCGGGCGAATTGCCCAGTTGGGCTACGGGAACAGGTAGCAGGAAATTTGCAGCTGAGTTGGGTCAAGCCGTTGCGGGGGAGTGAATAATTGATTGCAATAGGCGAAATTGCCATAAAATCAAGTTTATTATAAGAACGGTACTATTTTCTTCCGAAGAAAATCATAGGAAAATAATCCTGATTGACGTCGTGATTCGGTCATCGTAATTTTCCACGATATAACAGGCATAGTGACTAATTGCAAAGTGGAGAAAAAATTAAATTTATGAAAACACACGCGATGCAACACAGAGCGGAATCGGTGCAGTAAAAACAAAATGGCGGCCTGTCAAACAAAATAAAAATTCATAAGCCTCCCGTTTTCGATCTGATGCTGAAATGTTATAAAGTTTTTTTGTAGAGCTTGAAATATTCTATAACTCCTGTATTTAAGGTTTTTTTTGATATAACTCACTCAAAAAATGGTATATTTCCATATTTTTTCTATATTATATTATTGTAGCAAAATTAGAAAGCTTCAGGTGCCATTAGGTGAAATGTAAGAGCCTGGAAAAGGTCGTGGAAGCGTCATTTGGAGCGAATATGTGATGTGACGTTGCCCGATTTTGATTATTTCAAAAAATCTTTACAAAATAGTCCTTATAACCAAAACCTTCATACTTGCCAAATATGAGAGTTAATTCCCTTACGGAAAATTCATGAGGTCTTTTCCCCAATTACCGAACCATCAACGTTGTTCTTGATGCATTTTTTGCTGGACTTGACGTTTTTCGGACGACATATCGAAATTTTCTAATATTTTCTTTGGCATAGCGTCTATGTAACCGTGCCACATCTGAAAATGACAGGTTATTTGATATTTCATTATCTACCATCTGAATTATGCAAAATGTACGAGCGTGCTTGCCTCGACGTCGATAAATCCCGAAAACGTACGTTAATTTAAGAGAACCGAACATCATAACGACAAAATTTAATAATCTTATTGAAATACAATGTTATTTGCGGATAGAGGGTACTACCGAGAGTTCCTTTTTGGGACGACTTTTTCAATACAAATTTTTAATGATAAAAGTGATAGGGTGAATCCTCCCTCGCGATATGTGTCGCAAAATTTAATGAATTCCGAATGGAAAAAAGGCAAACACGGCGAGGTACGAAGATGCCAGAAAATATTAGGTTACTAATAAAATGTCGCTATGGTAATGAAACGTGGGGGAAAATTTCAACAGAGAGAACTTTATTAAAAACTGATATCTAAATTTTTATGAAAGGTAAGAGACAAACTTGACACGGACACATGACACCATTGATTGTATAGAAATATCACACTTTTCTAGATAGCCTTAGACAGTTTGTTCCGTTGCAAACAAAAACAAATTACAATGGACTGTATGCGAATTAAAGACAAAAAGGCTGCTTAATATTTCTTGTTCCCGTAGGCTGAAGAATCTTAAGCCGGCAAGAAGTATCTTAAGCAAGAAGCGGAGCCAGTGTTCGGCAGGAAATTTAGAGGAGGCAAAAATGCGGCGAAAATGACATAAGACACACGTGCGCAGCTGGGTTTTAAAATATCGAGCAGCGGGAAAATATATAATACGAAATGTTTGTAAAACTTTGACGCGAAAACTACTTTTGTTATTTAAGCATGCTTCTTGTCAACCTTCCTGTAAGTGCCCAACATGTCCTCATTTCCGTTAAAATACTATCTGACTGTCTATAGAAAACATACCTAATTTATTCGGCACGATTTGTAGGAACAGCGTAATAATTCCCATGGAACACAAATTCAATTGTTACATTTGACAAGTAATTTCCTAATTTTAAGAGCGATCTTTCCACCCAGTATTTCATTTAATAGGACTTTTATTACACTCTCAGTCGCAAGAGGGGCAAAAATTGCCGCGGCATTTCTCTTTATTTAGAATCGCCGCATCCTTCTCCATCGCTGTCACTAATGCTCCGAAATTTCCCGAAGTTTTCGTTTTTTCGGCGAATTAAATTTGGCGCATTTGCGAGATATTCTTAAAATAACAAGTTTACCCGGTCCTCCTCGTCCTTCCCTACTAATAAAAGGGTCTAATTAAGAGAGGCGAAAAAACTTTAAGGATTCGATTACATCCGAGTCCAAAGTGTTTCATTATTAAGCCTTTATATTGGTTTCTGGGCCTATTGACTTAAGGATGTTATCGTTTGCTGATCTCACTTATCGATTCGATAATCGCCATACGTGGCAACCTCCTCACATATTTTCCACAGTCGAAATTACGTGTATAAATATGGCGGTGTTCGCTAATTGATATCTTATTAAAATGATAGCCGTCAGGACTTCGAGCATCCGCGGAGTTTAATGGAGGTCATGTTCGTTTGCATTAGTGGAAGGGCGGAGGGCCGTAGCCGAAGAGCTGAGGAAAGGGAAATGTGGTTAGTGCACACGATGGAGCAATTTGGATAATTATTGCGAGATGCGCGGTTAGGAAATTCGGGATAGTTTCGATGATTAGATAAATGAGAGCTCCACTTGACTTACTTGGAGTGGATTGAGTTCGGTGTGGAAGTTACAGATTGAATTTTCATGAGCTGGTACTATTTGAGAGGGATAGGTGATGTCAACCAATTATCTGTATGGAAATAGGTAAGAATAAGGAAAAAGTAAAAAATAGGATGAACAGCAATTACTGTGATATATATTAATTTGAGGCATGTCTCATGGGGTCGAAAGTAATTCAACATAAACATCCCGTTGAGGTCATAAATCAGCTATAATATCCCAGCAGTGGTTTGCCATTGAACTGCCAATGTGGCAATCCTGCTTGTCCAAAAGTTATTTCTGTATTAACAAAGAAAAAACCATGTAATAAAAACCGCATGGCTTTTCTTAACGTTTCTTGTCTTGTTAATTCTGCTACAATTTAGGAGATTTGCTTCATTAAACATTGAGCCACCTTTGTTAAATTTTGTAGATCTATCAATAAACTGATGCTTTTTGTCAGCCTTTGTTACAGTTCTGTGGCCGTGACGATATCAAAAAAAGCCCACCAAAAAATTATTTCCGGTATCCGCCGATATCTCCGGTACTTCTAAGCTCAGAACTAAAATAAAATTCAAAAAAATCAAATTATAACTAAATTATAACCTTTGTTCGAACCGAAATTGTCGTGGGCTTCCCCCGCCTCATATTTCACACGGACCGAAATCCTTAAATCCGCGTCACTTCCGAGTGCTCCCGAGGTAAACCTTTTTCCCCCTCGAAAACAGTAAAACAGATTTTTTTAATAAAAGATTCTTCCGCTAAAAAAGAGATTTGTCATCACCCAAGGCAATAAACTCCTTTTGTCCCTTATAGTACAACATTTTTCACTTCCGAGCCGTATCTTTTTTTATTAACCTTCAGGTAAAAAAATGCATATTATTAAAAGTGGGAAAAACAGAAAAGCGACGAGGAGACGTAATAAAAAGGGAGTTTTATTGGCGTACACTTTTCGTAAAAAAGGGATTTTTACGGTAATGAAGTGTAAGTTTGTACGACGTGGAGGCGTACATATAAAAAATGCAAACGGCGCATGCGTGGTTATGAAGGGATTATCCAAAAAAAAAATTAGGGAAGGAAATTGTCTTTTCCCATCGACATAAAAAATCCCTTATAATCAACCATTTTTCCCTTCCCTTTCTTCTCCGTCGTGAAAAATTAATGGCCCATTGAAATCGGTCATCTTTAATTAAGCCGCGAGTCGATTAAGGACGTTAATTAACTCTCCGACGGATTTCCTTCAACGGATAAGACGTTTATGCCTCCCACAACGTAATTCTTTAATGGAGACCATTACGTTGGACAGAGTGTACCAGAACTTTTCCCTCCCTCAGAAAAAGCCCGCGGGTTTAATGGCATATTCGTTGTTTTGTTTTTGAAATTATTAATAGAATTTTCGTCCTGGAGCTGCAAGCACTAAACGTCTTGTGGGACTGAACCCCGAATAAAGACCGTATCAAATATCTTTATGAGCGTCTTAACAGTTGAAAGAAGACGTGACCATTTTTTCCAACGCAGCAAAAGACCGCCGCCGGTCCGAATTGAATATGCCGGTCATGAAAATCCACGGGGCACAAAAAATAAAGCCCCGCTAGAAGTGTAACGTACGCTATAATCCACTGGGATAAGAAGGAATGCCGTCGAGGGAATGACAAATGAAAACGCCCCGAGAAGGATGAAGTGGTGATAATAAAATTTATTAACCGAAAGGATTAACGGGGGGTGTATTAAATATCAAGTTAGACGTAACAATTTTTTAAATCACTTCATAATTCACGATGCACCCTCCCGAAACTCCCTAATTCTATCTAAAATTCTCGGAGAGAAAATATTCCGTACCGCGTTGATCCCTCCGCCTTAGCCGGCAAATAAACCTTACGATAGAGCCGGATAGATGTCCCTTCTCTTCCCGTCCTTTTTCCTTTTGTACTTTGTAATGCTTTCGACACCTCCGGATCACTTTTCGTGCGATTCCCTTCCTCGAGACGCTCGGGAAACAGATTGGAAAAAATTTAACGCCTCCTCGCTTCTTTTAGTCCTTTAGAATATTTAAGGCAGAATCCCCGGAAAAAGTGCTCCGGGCGGCACGAAGGGATATCGATTGCCCTCGCCGATCCACACATTACAAAAAAAAATCACTTTAACTTCTTAATTTCCGCCGAAAGGAGGGAATTTCCCTAATGAGGGAAAGTTACTGTCGTTTCGTTAAAACGAGGGGCGCCTAAAGGTGACAGGCGGGCAACGTGTCGAACGCGCCAGGTTTTAGGTTTATGTGTTTAATGCTTTAACTTTGATAAGATTTTAAATACATGACGTTAACACTTTAATTACAAAAATCTAACTACGTGAAACAGTTTTAAATTCTAACATTGCTGTCAGAGCCTCAAGGGTTCGCATGGTTAAATAAATGAAAGATTTTTAACCAAGCCGTAATTCTGTAACATTCCAGCACTTGCTGTGCTCATGCGTCAAGTAATTCCTTTAGATGTTTATCCCATTTCTTATAAGTTTCCTCTTAGTTTCTTGGTTAATTCCCAGTAAGTTTTTGAAAACAAATCTGCCTCAAACAACAATGAATCTGGATGAAAATCTCAAATTATTTTAAATAAAGGTCATCTACAAGAATTACAGGAATGCCTCTACACTGCTTTTAAATATAAAACAACTGAAGACAAAAGCTTTGAAATAATGGGATTTTGGTCCAGAATCCGTGCTGCAAATTTACTACAGCTGACTGTAGCTCAGATAGTATCCCCCATGTCGTGTGGCCGGAAAGGGAACAACTTTATGATGTATTAAAATACTTCTTCGTATCGGTGAAATATTCACTCGATTTTTTTTTTTCGGAAAAACCGAAATTGGAAATCGTGATCCGATTTGTTGGGAAAGTAATACGTGGAAAAAAATGCGCGTGTGAAAAAGGCGATACGTACGTATTTCACCGAGTCGTCATAGGGTGGGATCCTGCGAAAGGGAGGAAAGTTGTAAATGTAAAATTTGAATGGGGCGCATTCAATTTGAGGGAACTCTTATTTGCGCGAATGGAGGTTTCGTTACGTTTTTGATAAATGCGAAACGCGATTTGCGAAATCAACACCGAATGGGACTGAAATGATTTGGTTTAATTATAACGAACAGACCCGAAATTAATTCCATCGCTCATACTTTAGTAGAATTGTACAAAATTCCATCTATTCTTCAGTTTTCCCTTCGAATTTCCTTCACAAATCTAATTAGGTGATTCCCTTTGATTTTTCAAAGCTGCTGAAAATCAGGACAGTGGATAAATCAAATTAAACCTTTTTCCGGAGCATTTATTTTTCCGCTAATTAAAGCCGCTATAAAAGGACTCTTTACATCCTTATCAAATACGAAACAAAAATTTCCTAACATTTCGATTTTATTTTTCAACAAGCAGATAGCACACCTGTGTTAAATTTAATGTAAATATTAACCTTTTCGAAAGAAATTTCTCTCCTTAATACATTTTCAGCGCCCCTTTAATTAATACCTGACGAGAGAGACGTAATGCGTCGCTTTAACCGCCTTTTAGGACAGCCGCAGGAATAGTTTTAAAGGATGCAAATTGGAGCTTTAACATCGAGTTCCTTTTTAAGAAAAAAACCATTCAGGCGAATTTTTAACTAAGCGATCGATAAGACTCGGCCTTTTCCTTCCTTGGACCTGTCCCAAGCTGTAATCCTTTTTGAGCTCGTCGGACATTTTATTTATCAAAGTTCTCGGCGCTTAATCCACTCGTCCGGAAAAGCGCTGCAAGCGCTTTATTCAATTAATCTAGTTGCATGTTAAGTTCCTGCTTTATAACATCTCCTGTGATTACTTGACGGCGAAAGAAATTTTTTGCCGAGACAAGCACAAAGTGATAATAACGTTAAAGTAGCGGAAAAGATGGAAGAGCCATCTCAGCATTTATTTAGATACTGGCGATGTTCGTATATTAAAATGGATAACCGATATTCGCAAACGTGGATTTTCTTTGTTGTCTAAGAAAGTAACATTTTGGGAAATTTCTCGAGTTTTTTCTTGTTTAGCAAGGCTGTTGGCGTTGCTGAACAACTGCTACAAATAGTTGTACAAGACAAATCTGCCTCAGTGATCGTCAGTAGGTAAACAACATGGATTCTGGATGAAAATCCCATATTATTTTATTTATTCTGAAGATTTTGCTTCTCTGCAACTCACAAGAATCACAGAATTGCATCGGTACTGTTACTATTTGTGAAACAAGTGAAGACAGAAGCTTTGAAATAATGGGATTTTTGGTCCAGAATCCGCGTTGCATATCCAATATTTTTTGTGAGGGGGTTCTCGTTAATATAAAATTTTTCAATCTGTTTTTACATTTTTTTTTTGTTGGAACTGACACACCGACAGAAATGGCAAATGGAAATACCAAAGATAGAGAAAAAAGGGTGAAAATTGCCTCAACTCCATAAAAGTATGCAAAGTTTCACAACACTTTCCAACAAAACTTCCACTTTTAACAAAATTCCACCTTTCAGCTCTTTAAACCCGGTTAATTTACTCACCTCTCGAATATCACTTGGAGGGCTTTTAATTTCAGAATTATTCAGGACCAGAATTCAACTCACTTGCATAATTTCGGCTCAGAGTGCCTTTTTTAATTTTTTCTTTCACATACAGACCAACGCTCGAGCGCTAAGAACAATAATGATAATAAAAAAAAAAACGGAAACGTTAATAAATTTACGAGAGTAATTACTTTTGCTTTCATTATGCTTACGAAAAAAAAGTTCATTAAACCGAAATAAAATTCGCACGTTTGCAGCCTTGGTGGTGTTTCTGCGAATTTTCTTCTTTACATTAAACAACGAGGCGCTGAGCGTAAAAAGTGTTGTTTTAAAGATTTCCACGACGTGGAAACTCACAGGCACTGATCACAGTGCTTCAAATATTTAATTCGTTTAGAATTAATTAAAGAGGCAGTTTTACTTCGAGTTGAAAGGTGCCTATTATATGTACCTATTCTGTTCGATTTCAACGTAACAAGAAATAATGACTCCTTGAATAGTTCATAATTAGTTTGAATAGCATCCAGAATCTTCCCGGGGGCGGTTTAAGATACCTTCGAATCGATAAATAAGTAATCCGCTCCCTTCGAAATAGACAAACAACCCCTTTGAACAGAACTGCCGTCGTTGAATAGCGCGGAATTTATTCTCGCGCATAAGTTCTTTGTTGCGGTATCGAGTAGCTTTCAAGTCGGCTCTGATTGATTGCCAAAATTACTCGAATAATATACCGAAACGGTAACTGTTTCTAATCGTTTTCTATTCCGATCGCCCTCGGGGAAGACACGGATTCCTCCGCGGTAGGAATTATCGATTCCGGCGGTGTACTTGTGCACGTAATTCATTATGACGCCGCGGTTTTTCTCCCTGTTTTGTTTCACGTGGAGCGAGGCAGCCGGTGGTGTTCTTTGTAAATGTAAATGACTTCGAGCACAGCCGGAAAACTAAGCGCTTGTCGAAGACGAAGGGGACTCGTGATGATGCCGGAAGTATGAGATTAAGAAAACTGCAAAAACATTCCATGGAAATGTAGCAAAGAGCTCAAATGAGAAGTTAATCGTAGAGCTGAGAAAATCCGGAAAACGCGGAGTAACTTCCTTTAAAATTCAGAAATACGTATTTTCAATTTTCAAAAAATTCTTTGCATGCAATTGTTTTCCAAAATTTGGCTTACATATTGTCTATTTTAAAAAGGTCAAAACGAACTGAATGATTTTCTAGGAAATTTCAAAATTTGAATTGCCCATTTGTGCTCATAAGTACGCAATGAGGAAATCGTGGAGTCTTTAAACGACCCAAGCAGATACGGAAGAATTCTCTAAGAAAAAATGAATCTCATTATATAATTCTTAAATAGTATTTCCGTTAGATTTTTCAAATATCTCGGTACCTTTTGAAATACGAACACGCTACCCCCTCGATTCGCACAGAATCCGCACCTCGGGTGTATTTCGGAATTTAGAATTTCTAAAACATCCGCTAGGAACAAACGACAAATGGAATTTCCCTATTATACAAGAATTTCTCTTTCTTGTCCGTAAAAAATCCCTCCCCCGTAAATACCGGGTGTTGGGATGATTTACGCTTCGTAATTCGCAGCGGCAGCGGCGTCGACGTGCGCGCTAAGATATTTCCCCTTCCGCCGTGAACAATTTTTTCGCGGCGGTTTTAATAACGTATTTTTAAAGTTCTTTGTGTCACGTCACAAAGGGCCTCCCTCGTAATGGTTCCCGTTTCAGGTCGTGGGCACTTCTTAATGGATATGCATGAGTTTCTAAGGGGTAGTACGCAAAAAATCCGGCACCGTAGGGCCGTTTTTATTCCCGCAACATTATTTAAACTTAGGGGTTGAATCAATTACTGCGCCTGATGAAATTAGCTTTATTATTCAGCTGAATTAAAATGACGTTAAGGGAAACTTGTTTTCTTGCTCTCGTATTGAACACTGCAACGATCTCGATTAATAAATTTTAATTTCCTGTCTGGGTATAATGGAGCCGTCGTGTTCAGAATTTCCCCGAATGGAAACGTTGTGTTTCGTCGGAATATACGCCTCGTTTCGACCTTAAATAATTAGAAAAAACAATGGAAAATAAAACAGGAGAGTTAAATTTCCAATTACCCGTTTTTAGTTAAAACATACTTTTTTAATTGTTTCTTCTCTTCCATTCTCTCTCTGTCATCATATACACGACGCACAGGTCACTCCCACTCCTTCCCTAAAGGGCTTCCTTAATTACCCCGCCGTAACGGAAAAAAGGAACGGGAACGGGAATGGGACACGAGCAGAGAAAATATTCATTTGCCAACTCTTTTGATCTTTTTAATGTTTCGATTCGGGAAAAAATTCTTTTTGTAATTCGATATAAAGAATTCGCGACGTTCAAACTGAATCTAATTTATTACCTTGTTCTCTCGTTGCTCTCGCGTTAAATCTTTTTTTTTTATGTATATGTACATTTCTCGATATTTTATTAATACGAAATGTATCGGGCTGTCTCTGCGGATTTAGGACACTCCGAACGCTCCGATGGATTTATAGGGATTTTTATTTTATTTCTTTTAAGCGACAACGCATCGGACGACAGCAAATATCTTCCAGAAGGCCTTCAATTCTCCTACGTTTATTTTATGTAAATGCGAGACCTCGTCATTATTCGAACTTTGATAAAATTTCTTGTTTGTACGCCAAGTTATTTACCATATTGCAACATCAAAGCCCACCACTTTTCTCTCTTTCGCGCATGATACTCTACCCTCTCTACCTGTCAAAGGTAAGAGCACTTTAAAATTTATTAGAGCGAGCGAGCTATCAAAGTTTACAAAACTCGAATGGGGGCGATGGGAAGAGATGAACATTCGTTATTAAATAACGCACAGGTGCTCACCGGAGGAGACTCTCAAACTCATTATTAATTATTATTAAATTAATCAGCGGACGGTGAAGGAATCTAAAGTGAAAAGCGAGTTACGGTAGCGGAGGGAAAGTCGCCGAACTTTCGAAAATGTCCCTCGACGATGGGCTCTAATGGTTTGCCTTTTCGTTTTTCAGAGCGTCTCCGTGACGGTATCGGTGCTGACCCTCACGTTCATCTCCATAGACCGTTGGTACGCCATCTGTTACCCCTTGAAATTCAAATCGACGACTAATCGCGCCAAAACCGCCATCGGCCTGATATGGATAGTGGCCCTCGCATGTGGTAAGTAATAGCAATAGTAACAAATTTTCAGCTATATCCCAACCGTCGATAAGGAAAACTTTAAGGAGCGTTTGTCACTTTATTCGGCATAGATTTTCTCTTCTCAATCTGAATCGACAGGTTTATAGGAAAATCTTACCGTAACAATGACATTTAATATTGTTACCCTACACTAAAACACAGTATGTGCAACAAATCCTACTATAATTGACCTAGTCGGTTAGATGAAACACAAGAACTAATCACTGCATATTTGTATCGAATGTCACGACCAGACCACTATTGGTCATTCCATTGCTAAAATGTTATGAAAATTTGAAAAATATGTGAGGAAAGATTATGACTTTTAAACCTGAGCACATCTTATTATAATCATAAATGTTTTCCAGGCATATTTCAATGACATTTAAAAACGTTCCGGAAAAATTTTGTCAATAATGTAAAATTGAAAATAATTTGGAATATTTTAAAATATGTAAATCTCCATTGTTGAATGTCATATTTTCAACCCCTAAATGAACGTATTTATTTGATATGGATATTTAGATAATTTTCATAATTTATTCCCTTAGTACCGCTTCCATTAAAAAAATCGACATTTATTTGTTTAAGGATCTGTACAAAGGTCCTTTTTCGACTAAGTCCCTTCGTATTTCTCTCCATGTATCGATACGCACTTTCCCCACTTGTCTTCCGCTGCACGTCTAATGTCTCGAATTAATTAAGTCCATTTTGAGGGATTATTTGTAAGTCGAGCGTCCCTTCTCAAGTTAAGGATTTACTTGGTCAAACTTTGTTTTTCTAGTCGATAAAACGTCCCGTCGTTCGGAGGTCGGTTTTATTAGGGGGTAGATTGTCAGGTTAACGACGGTATAACCGGCCGAATTACAAGCTGTTTTTACTTAAAGGGTGATCAATCTAAATTAAGGTATACTTTAGGTGAACCCTATTGATCGATTAGGTCAATGGATCGACTGATTCTTTCGTTATTGCGGAGTTACCGTGGAAAAGATAGAGATTTATACAGGTTCTTTTTGGTGTGTCGCTGAAAATTAAAAATTCTACGAGGGGTGTCATGTAAAACAATTTTTGTCTGTGTTTGTTGTTTCCTTCTGCTGAACTAAAAACCGTAATATAACTTTCGAATCACTTAGTATAACATAGTCAAATTTTGACAGCCCATAGTTCTAATTAAAACAAATTATCTTGAAAAGTTTGAACGTAACCCGAATACAAATAAGGCCGCCAGACGACGGGAACTATCAGAAATTAATCTTGTTTACGATGTATACTTCTTTGTATTTCGAACGCAGCCGTTTTAAGGAGAGTTGTGAACCGAATCTCAGGTTTCAGGTGTATTAAGTGATAGAGTCGAGCCGTCATCTCTGTTCCCCGTCAATTTAACAAGCGATATGCAACCTCGTTCTATACGAAATTCCCGCGACTTCCGGATTTCAGCGCGAACCCCTTTTATTCCCGATAAAATCTTCCGCCGTCTCATTACGGCCGAGATAAAAGCTCGAAGCGCCGAGGGCTTCTTTCCCTCTCAACGTTTTCGTAATCGAATTCGCAAGGTCTGAGGTGAGACGAACCCCGGCGCGGACTTTTTATCCCTACATGCACGTCATGTGCAATGATTTAATCCCGGGACGGAGTAAAAGGAACGTTCTACGTGAAATGCGAAGCGGCGGAAAATCGTCATACTTTCTGTACTTGGGGTAAGGAGAGCGGACCGGTTTAATTAATTTTTTTGGGCTCTGCGGCCGACGGAAGGAAACAGACCGACGTTAGAAACTTAATGAAACGTAATGAAAAAAGTTCAAGATTGTTACCGTCGCCCAGGCTTGTAATATTAACCAAGTTAATTACACAAAACAAATTTAACTGAGATACATTCACCTTCACCTTCTAACCACAAACTTTGTAAGTTTTTTGATCTGGCTTTACATGCAGGCTGCCCTCCGTTTCATATGGTTTTATTCTCTCGCTTTGATCTTTGGAGTGAGCCCACTTACAATATTGTAACTGCAATCGTATCGTTTGTGACGACGCTTTCAAATGCAATAATGGCTATTTGCCTCTTTGCCAAGTTGCGATCGAACGGAAAAACGGCGCTGTTTCCATGCAAGGAAATATGAAACGTGTCACCGCGATATACTGGGAGTACCAAAAAGTCAGATCAACAGATAAGGGCTTATGACGTGATGCTGATTCATGTTTTCTATTTGGTCGAAATAATTTCATATGTGGGGTGAAGAAAATATCATGAGATACGTGCATATTAAAGTGTTCCGATTGGTATAGTTTCCAAAAATATTAATTTCAAACCAAACGACGCCCCTATCATTCTCATCTAGAGGAAAACACAGATAGCAAGGGAAACGAAGCAGAAACGCTTTTGTGGTAGCTTCGCCTAGTTGCTCTGTTGAGTGAGCTGGTGCTAAGCTGTTTATAGAGCTTTCGATAGAGATAAATAAAAACGTGACTGTTATTTCGAAAATTCTAAGGGAACTACCTTTACGTGTTTCTCTTCAACCAGTTTTTTTTTTAAATTTAAAATTTTTAAAATTTCCCCTTAAACTTTCTGCGTTAATTGTAAAATTTTTGTAGCGTTTTAAATTAAAATAGAAAAATTGGGACATTCCCAAAACTTTCTAAATTCAATTCTGAAGCCGTTTTGGCATTTCGACACACAATAAGTGACAAAATTTTTATCAATCAAATTTTTAGAGCATTTCAGTTCAATTGTTATGTAATTGAATATCAATCATGATCAACCAAAGTGTCATCAGTAGTGATTACTCATAACATCTCCTATGGTTTGATAGTATCAATTTTGTAAAATTTATAACAATATATTATAAGGACTCTTCAGTTATTAGGATTAATACATTACAACTAGCCATCGATAATCTATTTAGAAACCAAACACGGTTGAAATCTGCGTAGTATTACAGAATTGATGTGATTAATCTGCTTTATGGTATTTATTTAGGTTCAATTTTAATCAAGTAGGTTAGAATTAATTAATTCTGGAGTGTTTAAAGTTCGAAATTGCAAGCAAACGACTAATATTCGCCATTCTTCAGTTATAACTATTTATGAGAAAACATGTTTTTAGAAAATTCAAAAAGTTGTTCACAGATTTCAATTCAATTTGCCAGCCTTGTCGGATTTCTTGGAGTATGAAATATCACATTTGGAACAAACAACGCAAAGAGCAATAATCAAATTTAAGGCCCGATGGCTCAATGTAAGTGTTAAATTGATTTCAGGTAAGTGAGAAATCGTTTCGAAATAAAATGAACGCTACCTACTGTCAATTTCTATAGGAGATAACATGAAAAATTGCTGAACCAATTCGATTTATTTGTCGATTTACGCCTCGGCTGCGAAACTGTAAATAAAAGTCACTTTTACTTTCAGTAACGTAATACATTATTTATCCTATCAATCAATACAGCCAGCTGGATGATTTTTCGTCGGACACTATTTAGTTTCAAATGGTAATGAATAACTAATAAATGTCAGTGAATCCGCCACACCCGCCAAATAAAACGGCGAAACGACGTTGGCGCATTCACCATTTATTTATCCACGTGTAGGTAATGTATATTTTTACTTTTTAAAATTCTCCCGATTTTGCAAGTCCTTTTTTTAAAATCATCGAAAGCGCGACGCCACATACTCCCTCATTAGTTAAATCGTCACAAAGTCTTTAAAGGATTATGTAAAACACGTCGGGGTCTGAGCCCCCGTAACGGTTATCATCCGGACGGCGTCTGCGGGCGTACGGGGGCGACCACCCTCGGTGTCGTTATCCTGTCTCCGGACTAAAAATCCGGCTAGGATAAATAAAGCGTCCTGCGAGGGAAAACGGGGGAGGAGGCCGACCCCATTGTTTGAGCGTGGTCGAAGCGTGCGGTGGACGTTGTCAAGATGGTTTATTTGTTCTGTTGTCAGGGTATGGTTGACGTGAAGTTACAAGGGTAGCACGCGGCCCTAGGAAATAGAGAGGCTTGGAAATACGCTGCATGCGAATTCGGTAACTTGCTTACGACGGGGCGGAGGAATGGCGGGCATGAAAATTTTATGGGTAGACCACCGGAGTGCTGATGATGAAAGCGAGGGAAATCGATGGGGTTTATTAACAGATGGAGGCGTTTCGGATACGCGGGAATACAGATGAGGCGCAAATATTTCTAGATTCCGGTAACAAAGGGTTATTTGTCGTGGAAATTACACAGGAAACAAGCCGTCATTTGTATGTGATATGCATTGTTAATACTAGAATAATGTCTCGGTTAAGTTCATAAAAAGATAAGAGCCAGCGATTGTGGGACATGTACAAATGATACCCTTTTAACTGCTAGTGACGGGGTAATATGTCGACAATGAGAGTATAGGTTTATCCACAGTACAGCTGAAAATCCGAAAAGGAAAATTGTCCGACTATTCCAATGCATTTTTAAAAGCAAGCAAAATTATAATTAATTCAGGTATCACTCGAAGCTATGCTGTTACGAATCGTCCTGAACACGATAATGACAATGACTATGAATTGCGCCACTTTGTGACAGGGCTAGGATATGAAGTAAGGGGTGAGTGGCTAAAATCATGGAAAATCGCCGAAAAAAGTATATAGGATTGTCGAGGGAGCTGAAAACGATTTCATCAACCATGTACTATCAAAAATCACTGCGTGGATGGTTCCCCAGGGGTGAAAATGGGGAGTGAGTGGCTAAAAACCGGAAAATTAGCTGAAAAATATTCTGAAGGATTCTTGTGAATGGTGAAAACTATTCCAATATTCATTTCATCATATCCCTCAACTGTATGAATGATTTATTCGTCTTTCTAGGGGTGAGAATGAAAAATATGAACAAATTAATATGGTTTAAAAACCCCTATAACCAAATACCAAATAACCTAAGCCTGATATACTAATTATCCCATTATTCCCTCAACATTTTTTTTATATGACAATTGAAAATATGAATTATTGGGAAAAATGAATATCAAAATAGTTGTAACTCTTTTTAGTTTCAAACATTCTTTTTTCCAAAAATTCGCTCAGTTTTAACCCTTAGCGAGGGGTCAGTTGTTCAGTCTCGTTTTCATATAGGCATAAACTAGTATGAGCACAAAAATACATTAAGGTTTTGTAAAATATTATTTTTTTAAACCACCCTTTTTGCGTTTCATCTTTATGTGGAAGGCTGAAGTAGACTTAAAGTTATTTTTATAGGATAGGCTTATTGCAAAACGAATCAAATAATCACACTGTCATTTGGTATCGTTAAAAAAGTTTTCCGTCCCCTAGAAAGAGTAGATTTTCACATTTTGAGGGGTCGTTCCACCCATGTGCTGTTTCTGGAGCTGAAATATGCCTATTTTGATACATAAGTCCTAAAAGCATTTTTAAAATAAAGTTTTTTCATATTTTTTTGAAAAGATACCACTTTTTAGCCCTTGCGAATGGTTGGTACTTCAAGCATATTACGTAAACGGCAAGCTAACGTGATTTCATACCTAAAGAACAAAGAACAGACCGTAACGGAGTCGTAATGAAAATTTTTTCATTTCTTTGTCTCACTTTGAGTTATTTTAACAATATTTTTATACTTTGCATCCCGTTTCTACCCCTTAGTAGGAGTGGTAGTTCAAAAATAACATCGAAATTCTAAAGAACAGCTCATTTTACCTATAGGGTAACGTTATCTCCTCTGAAAATAGCCTGAAATTTATTAGTTATAAACCAATATTGTTTTTAAAAATATTTCTATAATAATAAGGTACTCAATGGAGGTTAATGCAAAAATGGTTGTCGAAATGATATTCAGTCCCCATGAAAACCATTTACGATTCAATTTGGCAACTTTTCAGGCTTTCAACTTTTCGTTCTACATTTTTACCCCTACAATGAGGGGCGATAATGAGGAACCATTTACAGAGTGAAAAGGAATGATAAAATGACCATTGGAATCATTTTCAAAACCCACGAAAACCCTTAACAGCTACCCCTACTCTCACTCCTAGAAACGGGACTCATAACTCTATATATGATAATGGTAACTAACCATTAGAACGTTGTTCGCCTTTCCACGCAGACGTCGCCACTGTCGCTGAAAATCCTACCTGAAAACAAAAAATAAACGTATTAAGGGAAATAAATCGCAATAATTTAGAAAATGTTTCAAAAATCGTTTAGGAAAATAACTCACCTTAATAATATCTGCTACTCTCTTATAAATCAGCCCTTATCTGAAGTTCTATGCCATTGCCGACGAATATACTCACCTAAAATAAATAATACCACAGTTATAAATAAATCGGAACCTTAATAACGTAGAAGGAAATAAAATTTTGCTCTATAAATAGTTTAAAATATACCAATATATATATGATATGAATCATACCGTTTGGCAATGACATTTAGGCATGATGGCAACTGCTTTCACCCTTGCCCAGCAACTACGCCACTGCTGCCACTAATTGTTCACAATTGTTAGCACACGCGACACCTGAAACAATTAAAAATATCGATGTCATTAACGGTGAAAAAAATTCCTTTAAAAAATAATCGTAAAAATTTCACCTTTACAACGAATCCATTTCAAAAGTCACCAACACCACTTGTTAAAAAATAGTTATTAACGCGAAATTCAACAAACCAATTACGAAATCACAATCGTGCCTAAATTAATTAAACAATTAATTACGAATCACACTCGGAAAGAGAAATTCAAGATTCAAACCGAGGCGGTAAAGTTAAGAAAATTTCTGCGGAAAATTGTAATGAGAGGAATTAAAACTGATCCGTCCTTGAACGTTTTAACTGTGCAAAACGAATAAGCGTAAAGTGTTAAAGTGTTTGTGATTCGGAAGTACCGACAAAAAATCCGACAAAAACTCCACGATAGACTGCGTAAAAGGCGACGATAGGCGAAAAGTGCAATGTTGTCGTTTCGTTCATTAGGTTTACTTTCTTTTATGAATTAATTATAAATTACCCCTAGAACAAAGTGTTTATTGTAAGTGGTAACGAAAAATCTGGAAATATACGGCATGTCAAAGGAGTTTTTTAATTTTATCTTACGAGTCATATGAAATCACTCGGGATGATGGCAGGACTGATAATTTTGATCAATGTGGCAACCTGCAAAGGTGAGTCGGAGGTAGGAAAAAATTGTTTATCTCTCTAAATTTTAACGTGTTTTTCGTCAACTTTTCTGTACTTTTTTAAATCCCGTACCTAGAGAAAAACTGTGTAAAACATTGCTAGAAACGTTTCTTTCGATCCTTTTCATATTGAATAGAAATATTTAAAATTACACTGGAAAATAAAGAAGTACGCAAGAAAGCATATTTTTTCCTAATGAGCCATAAATGCAGGGAACCTGTATTTTTACGATTTTTCGTTTTTCAAACATCTCAGTTGCTTCATGAGCCACAAAGATTGTAGCTTTACAAAAGTTATTTACGAAAAAAAATTCAAAATATATATTATGTATTTTTGCACTCTTTTTCGCTTCGAATTTTTTCATAATTTTCCACATGGTGTATTGCTCGTATGTAGCCACTATTATCTATCATTCTCAAATCTCTATCATCATCAAAAAAGCCTTTCCTCCCTCTTTTAATAATGTGCCATTACTGCAAATATTTGAGAAAATATTATTTTGAAAAAAAAATGACTCAAAGACGCCAATTTCTAGTAGCTACAGCTCGCTTGGCTAAGGTTTAATCCACATAAAATCAATCCTATTATCTGCGGTTTTCAGTATACAGGAATTTTCTGGCACACCCTGTACAAAGCACTGGATAAACCCTTAATTAGACGGAGGATTAGGAAAGTACGAACAACAGTAACGGTTGCAAAAAATTGAACATATTTATTTAAAAAAACATATTTTCGAGTGAATTATAGTACAAAGAACTTTAGAATGTTAAAGAGTATAGTACTTTAAGGTAAAAATAGGCCGTCATCTTTGAATTCTTTGAACCTCCATCAATTTTCGTGAAAATTTTTAATTAAGCTTATCTCACCCTTAACTTCAAACGTGACGTGTACCCAACTGGTTCTTTTCGTTTCTTAGAGGTGAGAACTACCCCTTTATAAAAAATTTAAAAAACGCAATGGATTCCAAACTTGCTTAAGTATGTAAAATAACTATTCTTGTGGGTCCTCGTACATGATTTATTAGGTGATTCGACTTTTCAACCCTTAAAAACCACCCCAATCTCGAAATTAATATAAAGACGATGTTTTAACAGGTTGTTACATTTTGATCGTGGATAATTTAAGTTGTGGAATCTTTACCGGACGTACACATGTACATTATACTTTCTTATTTTATCTTAGAACGTTTTCAAGGTAACTAATTAAGAAAAATTTACTTTAAACGCACTTTTTGCCTAATTCTCACAAAGTCTGTCCTCATTCACTGATAGGAGGCATCCCTCCATGCAATGGGCACCCCCCATTGAAATTTACAACACAACCATTTTTCAAAATTCCCCCTTCCCCTCCACACATCCCAGATTCACGATGCATACTCATCCCGCTTATCGTAACCTTCGACGGCCGTATTAAACTTGTCATTTATTAGTATTACACTTTTTTCCAGAGATACCGGAGCCTATCTATTTGACGGTGGTGCCGTACAACGAGTCCTTCGTCTATTTTACGCAGTGCAGCCCGACGTGGACGACGGAGACGGATACCGTGTTCATGATCGTAAAAATGGTGTTCTTCTACTTCGTTCCCCTACTCTTTATGACCGTCGCGTACATGCAGATCATAAGGGTGCTGTGGAAGTCCGGGAACGCTCCGCATCAGGCGATGGGTAAGAGGGGGATGGAGAAAATGGGTTCGAAGTGGGGAAAGTCGAGGTGAGGACTCAGGATGAGGGCGTATTGACAATTTTGATGATTTGCAAAAGTAACTCAAACTCTCCGATGCATGAATTTTACTGTATTTCACGAAAATCCCGATACCCACAATTTTATTTACACCGAGAATTTTGTTATAGGCTTTTCAGGCTTCATGGACACGTAATACAAGTACTTAGTCGTAAGCACTCGTGCACAGGAACGATTTGCACGTAGCGACACGAGTCGCTGATCGCTCATCACATCAACTCGCGGTACAAAACAAAGGCGACGGTACCCTTTGATGAAATTTAACGACTAACTTTTGTTAGCCGTCTCAGTATAGAAAAAATAACCGCGTGTAATACGTCATAGAACCGCAGCACTTAATTCCCAAACCTCTTCAATAAGTCCATACCGATGCTGAATTATTTTATTTTTCAATTATCTCCTGCTCGTCCGGAGTATTCCTCGCCATCACCTGACGAGTTTTTCCGGAAAACGGTCGATCCGCTCGGCGAAAACAAGGAAACTCCATCGGACCTCCTCGCGTAATGAACATTGTAAAACATCGCACCAAGTGAACTGTGAACTGAACTTTACTCGACTCCGGCTCGAATCAATTTAGAAGAGTAGTCGGACAATACGATCGAGCAGATTTCTCGACAAAACGTACGAAAATAACAGTTTCCTTTTTTGCCGAAGGAGATATGAGTTAATGTAACGATAACAATAGAAGGAGGGGTGGGACGAGTTGCGTTCGAACGGGGGTGAAAAGTTTCCATTTCCCGTACGTTTTAATCCAGTGTGGGCGAGTGTGAGTTGTATGTAGGTGTAACTGTAGTTATTAATTTCAGAGGGTGTAAATGAACTCTTGGGAAAGTGTTCGTAATGTACCTACTGACAATTGCCTACCTAAAAGATTTGTTAGGAAATAGGACGTTTTAAACGTACGATAGGGTTTTTAGTTTAACGTAATTTCTAATAATACTAATAAAACGTAAATCTACCCCTTTCAACCCTTGGCGAAACAACCCTCAGGCAGACATTTCGAAAATACATCAAATATATCGTATAGAAATGATCCCAGCTGCATATTTAATTGCTAATTAGTTACCCTGGCATGGTTGAGCCCAAATTTATTAAAACCACCCCATTACCTCCTAACACTCATCCTCTAAGGCTGAAATTTCTAAAATCCATGTAATAGCTCGTATTGACATGATACGTGGTATATTTTATCGTTGTCGAATGGTACAGACCAAATTTCTCAAATCCACCCTTTCATCCCCCCTTGATTTGAGAAATTTGGCCTGTACCGTTCGACAGCAATAAGTTAGCAATAGAATATGGCGTTGGTATCATATTGATACGAGCCATTCCATGGAATTTAGAAATTTCAGCCTTAGGGGATGATCGTTAAGGGATAATGGGGTAGATTTGATAAATTTGAACCGAACCATTCCAGAGCAATTAAATATCAGCTAAACATGCCGCCGGGAACATTTCGATACGAGCTATTTCATGGATTTTAGAAATTTCAGCTTGAGGGGTGTTTCGCTAGAGGACGAAGGGGTGGACTTGAGAACTTTTCCTTATTATTTGGTTTATTTCCCCAACTCTTACTTGGTGGTACCGACCGACCCTTCTCATCAGTACAGATCGTTTCTTCACTTCTCCATCCCCTGTTACGAAAATTACTTTTATACGCAACAAAAAGAAACATTAAATTTAATTCACGACGTTCCTCAATTAATTGAACACCTGTATCGTGGCGTTCTATTCAGTGACGTGCATCTCTGCATAATCTCCCTGCGTCGGCCCGAACGCGTCCATAAAATCAGATTTATGGTGGCAAAAATCCCCCCGACCATCCAATTATTATTTATACACTTTATCTGCCGCCGTAATGTATTCCCCCTGTCGCCATCAATTTCCCCACGAAGCGATCCGAAGTTCGAATAACTTAACCATAAACCCTTTTATATACTTCACGTGATTTACAAAAGATGAGTACGTGTAGGAAACATTAAATAATTACCGGAGACCGATCCCTCTCTTGCTCAGCCTCGTATCCTAATTGCTTATTGGCTGTACAATGCTGGGTGTTTTGCGGGTATAATTGGAACCTTCGGGATCTCCGTACCCTATTCATGCGTCGATTGCACCTAAGATATCTGAGATCTTTAATATACGCGGTTAATCATGGATTTTGATGGGGATGATGGGGGTAATGCATTTAATTACGATTCTGTATCGGCGAGGGGTATTCAAAAAAATTGTAATTGATTTGGACGTTGAGGACACCATTAATTACTTAGTGAGCGTAGGGATGAGTTTCTTTGACATCAAATTAATAAATTACTCTTCGAGTTATAAGACCTTTTATATACGGGGAAAGTTTATTCCTACTGTGCCGCCTCTGACCCATATAGAAGGCAATAAAAAATTGGAAGAATAATACTCGGTCGTATATCATATTTTATAGACGCTTATTCGAACGTAACGGAGGTTCTAAAATGTCGAAAATGCCATCTACATTCTTCCCCGAACTTCTCCGGGACAAAAAACGACGCCTATTGGCGGAAAATATGAACCCATCAACCCTTTTTTTTTGTTAAACAACAGAGCTCTTAAGTTATAACGGGAGGATAATTAACACTGCATACATGTGAAATGAAAAATTCAAGTTATCTCCGATCGAGCCTCGAGTTTCAATCGATATTCTCCCCGGCTAATTACACTTTAAGTTGTTATCAACTTCACTCGTGCTGCAAATATGTGTTCGAGGAGTTTCGAAGGCCAACCGCGGGTAAATACGAGTTATTTAAAATGTGTTTAGTTGATGTTTGTGGGCTTTTGTTCGGAGTTTCGGTGAGAACTCCTGAAACTTACCAAATAATGCTGAAAAGGAGGGGGCGGAACGAGGGTAGTTAAGGCCGTAAATTTTATTTTTTAATAAGGAACGTAATTCATTTCAGAACCTAGTTTATGTTCATAATTTTCCGGGTATCGTTAACGAACCGTGGGTGAATGGATGCCGGAATGAATTGCTTCAATTATCTGTACTTAGATGGTTTATACAGCGAGGGATCAGTTTCCAATTGTTCCAAGTTGTTTAATAAAATGGCGTAGGAATAACACGAATTTTCCCGGGAAATTCCGTCGGCCACTCAGACCTCTATTCGAAACAATTTACCATTTCCTGAGTGGTTTCAACGTTGAACCCAGTTCCCTCGAGTTTCCCCATTTACGCTGCATCGCAGGTAAATTCGTTCCATTTTCGGAACACTTTGACGTCTAGAATTTTGCGTCTTCAGCGCCCCCGACGTCCAACTTTGTAATCGAAGTTTTAATTGAGTACCGAAAGTTGGGGTGAGGGGCCGTACGCTCGCCACGAAAGTTGTGCGAGCTTCGAGCCCTGGGATTTTTGCAAAAATTGAGAAGGGCCGTCGATGATTTTCCTGTGCTTTTCCAGACCACGCGGGGGGCAGATCCGGCCAGCATAATACTTTCGCCATGAACATGAACGCCAGCACCGAGGGACAGCTGAGGTCGAGGAGGAAAGCTGCCAAGATGTTGGTCGCCGTCGTCGTGATGTTCGCTATTTGTTTCCTGCCAGTCCATTTACTTTCAGTATTAAGGTGAGTAAGTAAACGAAACTGAAGATGTTTATGACACATTATTTCGTGAGGTTTTCGAAAAGACTTTTTAAAGAAAAATTGTACAGCACTGTTCGAGAACTGATTTTGAGGGGGACGAGTAGTACTAAATGCTGGAATACTTACAAAAACTTTACCCAACTTGTATTTACCCTCAAATATAGTCGAGATAGCCATTCTTGCGTACATGATTTCAAATATCTCAAAAAATTGGAGACCAATTGAAGTGTGTTCTAGTATGTTCCATACAGAACACGTTACTGATGCAAACCGATCGATTTCCTAATGTAAGCTTAGTTCTACAACAGTTTCGTGGTTGTTGATCTAGCACACAGCATACCTGTTCCAGCCAATAACGGATGGGGTAATTTTTTGAAGTTTTGATAATGTCTTAACCCTCTCCAAGATAGGAATTATTTGAGTAAAAAAGAGAATCCCTTGCAACCTCACTGTAGAACATTTTCTGAAACAGACCCATCGAATCGTATGTTCGACAACTTAATAATCCTCATAAATTAAATTTTTTCCACCTACTATCGATTAAGTTCCTATGTTACTTAAACGTTATTAGCAATTGCCACTTTAATGTAACGATGTCGTTTGAACATGCAAGAATGCAATCAATAATGAAATAAGTGAGCCTTAATGCTTTTATTGTGTTCTGTTGGAATTATTTGGTAGAAATTAATTGGTGGCAAATGGTAGAAAGTTCAAAGAACTATGCCGTTAGAGAGATTTTGATTGTAAAAATGTGTTATTGGACTTTTCTTTTGATCAATAGGATGTAAAGTTTACTTATCTGTTAATTAAAGGGAGAAACTAAGCATACATGAAAAGTAGCGTTACAATTATGCATGTGTTGGTGTCCTGAGTACCTTAAAAACTCTGCAATAAAATACCTAATATACCCCAGTGCAGTATCAATCAATTTACACCCATTTTTATTTCAAGTGCAAAGAGAATACAAGAGATTTATGGATCATTTATCAATGTATTTATTGTTTCGCCCTTTAGGAGTTCATTCAATATTTCGCTCCAATTTCAAACCCGATGTCTTACCCATAAAAGTTTCTATTTTTATGCACTGGAATCCGGAATTGCCAGTTTCCATCTTCTCAACTATGCCCCATAAAAATTTTTATTTTAACATTGTACTGTACCATCTGGGATTTGCCTATTTACATCCCCTCAACGCTCCCTAAATTCCATTTTTCCATTTGCCCCCTTGTCTCATCCGGAGATATGTTTAGAAGTCCGGACGATTTACGTCCCGAGAGAAGACGTGCGGAAAAATCGCATCTGTCTCAAAAACCATCGATTTTTCCGTACGGAGGAGTCCTTGGACTCTCCCCGTCTTCCTGAACGTAAATTAGTCCGGAACGGCGTTACCGACCTTCCCCCGGGGAGATGGGAACATTTCCCGACGTGTGTATGAGGAGAAATATCCTGTAGCGGCAGGGATTACTTCTCATCAAAGGTCGGATTAATTTTTCCGGGCGTGGCGAAACGTTACAAATTTCCGATGTTTCAATGTTAAAATGTTACGAAACTGGAAACGAGACATTGAAAAATAGTTAAGCCGCGCTTTTGGCGGTAATTAAAGTATTCCTCTCGGCCAACTACATAATTTGCCATTATTTTCTGAAAGATTCAGAAACGCCACATTTATTCAGAATTTTCCCGAGAAGGTTTAAATGAAATCTAAAAATCCTCGAGGATCAGTACCTGAATCAAGCCTGAAAAATGATCTTAGAAGTTTCTTGATAGGAATTCTCAGTGTTGCTGAAAACTTCCATTGCATAAAGTTATATAGACTCTCTGAGGTTTATAATAAGTTATTAAACTCTTAACTTTGTCACTCTGTCGGTACATGTTGAAACTAGGCTTTCCAGATGTGTCATTACAAGAATATCCTTACAGTCATTTATTTAGTCACATGGTGCGTTAATATTATCACGAATCTATAAAATTTAAACCGACAACCCTGTGTTGGAATGTAATAACACGTAGTTATTAAAACGTCCACAACTGCTATAAAGGCATTGCATACTCCTGCTTATACAGTAGGTAAGGCGGTTATTTCAACATTTCCCGGAATTGTTCCGATAGGATCTTTCCAGAAAACAATAATTCATGTCGCGAACGTTCATTTACTAGTCCACTTCATTTCTCATGGAAATCCTACGTTCGCAATAAGTTCTGGAACGAACCTACTTAACGTTGCTCAATTGAAACTAACCTTGAAATCCTCGCAGGCTCATCCAAGTCGAAGGGCACTCACTCGTCAAGTTTAAATCGCGCACTTTACTTATCATTACTCTCTCCTCGAACGATTTTCGAAATATTTACGGAAATTCTACTGCGCAGCCCGAACCAGCCATATCGCCATCTTCTCCCTCTCTTGACGACACGAGCGACGATCGATCCGGCGATCCATATCTTCCCGCACGATTTACGAACAAATAACAAACGCCCGAGCGGCGATTTCACGTGATACGGCTGGTCTGTTCGATCGTCTTTCGATTGATAGTGAAATTGTCGCGTGGTATTTCGAAAATACCGAAAATCTAGTTAAGTTTTTGAATAGAGCACTCGAGTCGTACACACACGAACGACACCTGGGAGAAAGTGTCGGAGATGACCGGTCGCCGTGGAAGGGAGACGAGACCGGTGGTTGGTGGTGAGTATTTCAGGTGTTGATCGGCGAAACAGAGTTGCCGGATCTACCGAAATCGTAATACAGTGAAGACAAATTTCTTAGAAAGTAGTTAAGAGTGGAATTTTTTTTAGGAATTAGTGGGAATGTTTTTATGCGAAGGCTTAAGCAGTTGTGCTCAAGTTATGGTAAATGAGAATTTTTGTTTTTGAAAATTACTGTTTTTCTCCTTTGCTCTTGAATTATTCGGGAACTTTTCGTTTTATTATAGGTGAAGGACTCAAGGGTAGGGATTAGAAAAGTTTGCCATTAATTCTCTAATTGATTCTGGGAATTACAAATAACGAAAGAATTTATACAAATCAAGTTCTAATTAGTATTTACTATGACGAAGGAACAGGTCCACTTTCAACAGAATCAATTTTGGTTGTCCTTCGTCATTCATCTTAGAGGAAGAAAGCCATGTACCAAAATAAATGAGGTTAAGAGTGACTAGGTAAATATTAACATGGGTGCTTCTCAAGGATCGGTGCTGAGGCTACTACTATACTTACTGTATGTCCTCAGTTTAAAAAAACGCACTTAGGAGCTAGATATTTTACCTTTTGTAATATATTGGGCCGTCCAACATATATATGAATAGATGATCGTTAAAAGGATACACGGAGAACTTACTAATACTTTAATATCTATTATAGTTGTTCGATACATTGGATCTATCTTGCCACCTTTTACTATACTATACATTTTACTATACTACACCTTTGCTGTAGTGCTATAGTGAGAATAAGTGAGAAACCTGCAAATGCATATACTCCAAGCTCTGGTCATTATTTTTACAACCCAGGAGGAGTCAAGAAAATGTTTATTTCTAAGAAAATTTGTGGATTCTGGCAAAAAGCCCTCTGCCTTAACATTACACCAAACTGCCGCAAGAAGTGTCACGGAAAGAATCCTTTTTGACAAATTTCCCTGGCAAACTTCCATTATTTCTCGGTGTCATCTCTCACGGTGTCTGTTACGAGGCGCCTCGTGCATTCTTCGGAAAGGTATGCAAGCTAATGTGATGAAATTAATTGTTCCAGGTTAACTGTGAAACTGACGAACAGCGAGGTGAATCGCGCGTTCTCCCTCATCTCCCACTGGCTTTGTTACGCGAACAGCGCCGTTAATCCCATCATCTATAACTTCATGAGCGGTAAGTGTAATTACGCACCAATTTTTGCCTTCCGGGCGGTCTACCCCCGGAATCCCCGGAATGGAATGTCGGGATAATCGCGGGACCGTCTTCCCCAGTCCCGGGCCGGAATTGCTTCGGGAAAACTTTCAACGTTCAATCGATGAAACTGCCTGGGGAATAGATTTAATGTATTTCCTCCGTTTAGAGTATTTTTCTTGTCGTCGTTTAATTAAGTACAGTTTATAATCTAATTCTCGTCGTAACGTTACACTTCGACGTCTGCCGTCGCGCTAACCGGAATTTATATTTAACCGTGGCCGGAAAATGATTTTCCCCGCACGGTGGACGGGCGAGGATAAAAACTCCAATCTCCCATGAATTTTCACAATGAAGTTCCGCCGCCGTGGAACTTACGCCGGGAAATTTATCCTTCCTAGTATCATATTTCCAGGTTGTACCACGTTTCCATTAGGGCCAAAGTTTAAATTCGTCCGGGACTATTAATTTTTTGAGAACAACCTGTTGAGGTAATAATGTGCACTTGAGGCGGGATTTGGATTGTAAATAAAACAGCGTGAGGTAGAGTTTAAAAACTCTGGAGGTGCCCTAATCTGCGCTGAATATCGACATGAATTACATGGAGGACATGGAGAATTTCGTTACTTAATAAAGGCCGTAAGCCTCGGAAAACATTCTGTATATTACGGCCGGTTTGTACATTTTATAAAGGATTACAGACGTGTCAACTGGAGAAATTTCATGTCCTTGTGTACCTATGACATCCTTTTATTCTTATCCCCCTATGATGTCCTATGCCATGGTGCCCCTTTCCTACTCCTTATGCCACTCTATCCTTGTTTTCTTCCCTCGTGCCTTTGTGCCCACATGTAATTAAGACGTCCTTATGATATCCTTAAATCCATAATCTTCACATCCTTTTGACCTTATGTTCTTATGGTCTTCTCCTAGAATAGATACATTCTCTAATATAATTCGGAGCAGTTTGTTTGCTCTCCCCATTAACTCCTCGGCCGCATAACACGATTACAGAGAAAGAGAAAAATGGAAATCCGGATAATTGCCGAGGCAAAAAGAAATATGAGCCGTAACTGTAGCAAGTGTATCATGAAATAATTCGAGAGATAAAAACAAAGGGAGGGAGGAAAAGGCGAAATGTCAAAACGTCAAAAGGAGAATATTACTCGGATTTTTACTGCCGCACTTTTTTACATTTCAGTTTACACAGTCAATCTCGTTATTAATTAAATTAATTGCAATAACTATGTGTTCAGTTGCCTTTGAACGGTCCTGTAAAACGGCGATGACGTCAGGTAACCTATTAGTTATTAATTTTTTCTCGTGGTATATAAATGATGATGCGAATCACCCTTTAACCTCTTTTGATCAATTTCACCCTCTCGAAACGCAAAATATTAAATAAAATTCATAAATCGGTTTTCGAGGAATCGATTAAGTAATATTTCAGTTCAGGAATCTTTCCGATTTCTTATCCCGTTAAAGGGATACGAAAACGAACGTTAAATCACATTTCGCTCCATTTCATCCCCTAAATATACCCTTAGTAAGCACATCGTGGGAGAGATAAGTTTAAAAAAACCCAGTCGAGAGGTGTAAAGTTATTACAAAAAGCCTCCATTGCTTTATTTCGGTCCAAAGCAGCAGCAAAATCATTTATCGATACCATTGAACAAACTAATTGGACAATAATATTTTCTATAGTACCACTTTTAGAAATCGGTGCAACACTCCCTGATGGAAATTTGTCAGGATAGATTAAAAATATACCTAAAGTGAATCAGGGGAGAATCCCCTTGTAAATATGTTATTTGCTCTATTCTATCCTTACTTCAACATATGGTATAATCAGATCCTAATATTTTCCATAGATGGGATAATTTTAGTGCACCAGTTTTTTCCTTTTTAAATCGTCCTCGAGCTTAATTAACAGCCTATCCTTAATTAGGATTAATTGCTCTTATAATTACATAAACACTCCATTAATAATTCGCCCCAAATGACTCGAATATCCTCCAGTCTCTTTCATATTCCAGGAACGTTAGAAATCTCTAACGAACCCGCAGAATAATTCAATAAAGGACGAGGCAGGGAGAAGAAACAAAAGAACGGCGGTGTTGGTTGATTAAATTTTTTCCGATGAATGGGAAATCGGGGTTTTTTTTCGAGAAGCTATCGATTTTTCGAATTTCCCCTTCGTACGAGAGAATAAATCGGGTGGAATATTTTGGACGAGTCGAAATTCTTGAAGGTCGATTTTCACCAAAAAAGACACCTGAGTTTGTGAAGTCCGATGTGCTCTCCTCTAATTGGAAATCATTAACTATTCTGACTTTTTCAGCTCTTAACGCTAATGGGACGTTACTCGTTTAATATTTCAGAAAAGGCGGAATTTCGCCATCTTCAAGTCCTTTCTCGAATCCAATTTAGTCGATTATAGCGAAGGTCTCCTTTTGTTAACTTTAAAATTACTAGGACTTTTCTTTCAGTTCATTAAGTATAAACGTACTTACTCGTCAGCGAAAACTACGTCCCACTCGCTTTAAGTGAAAAAAGAAATTTCATTCGCTATGTGTATTTCATTAAATTTCATCCACTATTATTAAATAACACCCACTATTACATTTTTCTTACGTTGATGCTTACTATCTAACTTGATTTGTCATTGCACATAAAATATGTCACTACTTCCACCTTTAGCATTCCCCATCCCTCAATCTTAATGCACTAAATCAAATTTTTGGGCTCATTTTGATAAAAAATCGAGGTGAATCTGTAAAACAAAAGAATAATACCTGGTCAGTATTAATGGTCGTCAGTATTAATAAAGCGCCTTAACGTATGCAGCCAACAATACTCAAAATTACCGAAAGACCCATATAGAACCTAATTCCATACAGGTTTCCCCGAAAATTTGTGAATTTTCGATAACTGTGAAAATACTTGGAACATTTAACAAGAAAAGTATGGGATGCATGCAATATGGATAATATAAGGGTCCTAGGTTAATAATCATTGCATGAATAGTTACACAACATATTTTATGAGCTCCACGTTTTTCTTTTTAAATCCTACAGCGTATTCAGGATATTCTAAATGGTATAAAGGGCCTGTATACTGAGTACAAATAATTTCCTTCAAGATATATATGTTCTATGCACGAATTTGATGACACGCTCGAGAAGCAGAATTTGCTGCACGTTAAATTTAAATAGACTAGCAATGATCAAACACTGGATTTTATTTTGGGGAGAACAATTCCCCGTTTCATCCCGTTTAAACGGACCGAATGCAGCGCTGCGATTTCTCATTAAATCATCTGCACCGAAATTTCGGGACGTAATCCGAATTTACAATCGTCATTACTCATCTCCCTCCGGAGTCTAATTTACGGAGGCTTTTGTCTTGGTGTAGACGGGAAAGGGAAATGTTTACATTTCACCAAAATTTGTCATAATTAAAACAACGCGTTGCTAAACAACTCGCGTATCCGAACTAATTAAGTAAAAGCGCGCTTTTTTCCTAGCCGTTCCACTCATGTACTCCGTTAATTAGCACAAGTGTAATTAGGTCGCGGGGTAATGAGGGTGTTTATGTGAGACTGGCGTCTGGCGTTCTTTTCTCCAATTTTAACCCAGAATTGATTAAATTGAGTGGATTTATCCCCGAGAGTAAAAATTTACTTTGCGGTCACTCCTTACGGCGCTAGAAATTAATTTACTGCCCGTTTCCAGGGAAATTCCGCAAGGAATTCCGCCGGGCGTTCGACTCCTGCTTCCAAAGGGAACTCGACGAACGTCATTATTACCAATACGGCTGCACATTCTACAACAAGGACTCCGGGTTCGCCTCCAGGACTCAGTCGAGGAACGACTACGAGATCCACAAATTGAACACGTACAAGGATATCGATTCGAAATTGACCAGGAAAGGTACCAGGACCAGCGTGTTGCAAGTGGATATTATATGAAGGACGATTCGTCTGCGGGTCTAGAGACTCGAAGGGATTAGGTTAAGGGATGTGTGTTGTTTTTGTTATTTTTTCAAAGTCACGAATCGCCCTTGAAAGCACTCTAAACAAAGTATTATTTTATAATGTAACGCATTCGAGCAAAATAATAATTCCTCTGGATTCTTCCTGGAACTGCTTGATAACTTCAAACAAGTTATCCAAGTCTTATATAGTTTTGTATATATACACCTTGGAGTTAGAGTTACTCAATGTTCATATTAACCGTGTGTCAAATATTTATATTTTTTGGCGACAAAGCGGTTTGTGACGTAACGGTAGAACTTATACTTAGGGGAAAATAACGCTCGATTTTCCTACATTTCGATGTTATTAATAAATGGTGTCACCAGAATTGTCAATTTTTTATTTAAGTTTTGACGGATTCCTGAGTAAAACAAGAGATGCATGTCACATAGAACTGTAATGTAATTATAATAGGCTAATTAACAAAGTAGTTAAGAATATTGTGTGGGAAAATATTTGATCAGTATCGAATGTATAAAGTTAATTATTTACTAGACAGTTGTAACACTGAAACTTGTAATCAGATCACCTATTTGTACGTATATGTGTCATATTCCTGAACAAAACGTCTTAACAAGTAATAATAAATTATTCTCTGTTTCCTACCTTGTACATATGCACTGTACATAATAGCTGTATACTCATTTATTTGATGTAAATTGCAAACGAAAACTAAATAAAAATTATCATTGGTAATGCCGTTTCAACGCCCCCCTTTCAACTTTATTATTACTCCTTCTCCTAAGAACTCTATTGTAAAGTTCCCATTGTAGTGAAGAAATTTCCATGGAAAGGAAAAAGAAACCTCTCAAAGTTATGAAGAAAACTTACAAGAAACTTAAATTAAAGGAAAAACTTTTATTCAAACGAATCATCACATCGAATTTTGTCTGGAAATTTCTGGGAAATGCCCTCAAGCATGTGATGAAAATTGTGGGAAAGACGATTTAATAAGCTACGCAACCAACATTACATTTACCCGCAAGGTAAGCACAAATGTTTAGGGAATTAATGAGGAAAGAATTAAAAATATCAGTACTGAATTGTCGGTTCAGCTTATGTTTGTTTTATACAAACGTTCATTTTTTACGAATGATCACAAAGAACTTTGAGTTTTGTTGGTTGCATACAATTAGAAGTTTCACTTACACTATTAATACTAATTTATAAAGTCTGTTCTAGGTGAAGATATCAAGTTCTTTTAATCCCATTTGTCAATATTTTTCATCAATACAAATATTCATTAAGACTCCCTTACAGCATACTAACTTTCAAGTTTGGTTTACTTCTTTCCCAATGAATTCTTTTGTAAAGTTTCCATTGTCGAGAAGTTTCCACGAGAAGGTAAAAGGAAATTTCTTAAAGTTAAAAAGGAAATCTTCAAGAAAGTTAAACAAAAGGAGAAACTCTTCCTTCGACCAGACAATTACACCGAAAACTCTTTAAAAATTTCAATCGACATGAGACTGGTTGCTGGAAAACTTCCAGCACGAAGAGAAAATTATGGAAAATGCAATGTGATAAGGTAGGCAATTAACATTACGCACATCCACAGGACAAGCACGTAGGTAATCAATAAACCTTGCAACACAGAAATTTTTTTGAAAATTAATGTGGGATGAATTATAGACTTTAGCACTGAATTGTTGGATCGGCTTTCGTTTATTTTATACAGGCGTAAAATTTTTTGACGAATAAGAACGATGAACTTTTTCGTATTGTTTGTTGCATATCTATTACAAATATGTTTCAGCAAAATATTCACATTTACTGAAATCTCAGGAAACGTAAGGGTTCATTGGGTGGAACATATTCAGTAACTTCACTAGAACAAACCTATTACCTCCAAGAAGCACAAATTCAGGTGAATATGTTCCAAATAAGTTATAGGCAGTTAATAATACTAATTAATAATTTTTATTTGTGTGGAACTTGAGGTGCTGCAATTTCAAAAACAGGATTATACATTAATACTAACTTACTAAGTCTGTCTCCTCTTGGTACCACCACCACGAGACAGAAAATACAATTAGAAAAACAGTCCCACAGTACACGAAGGTACACGGAATTGTCCCCAAATCGTAAACTAAATGTATATCTTTCAGTTCCTCCCCTGACTAGAACACCACCCTGAACAACGCCATCACGACCACCATGACCGCGGCGCTGACCGCCAGCCCGCCGGCCCCGTTGGAGTAGATCCCGAAGACGAGCACCGCCCTCTCCGGCTTCCCGGTGCTCAGCGCGATCGACCTCGTCGTGTTCGTCACCTCCGACCTGTAGGTCGTGTTGAAGACCGGCAGCAGGTCGCTCGTGAGCGTCGTCGGCACGAAGTACTCCTCAGGAGCGAGCTCCGACCGCGCCGTGACGGTGATGTTCGCGAACTGCGCGGTCTGCTTCACGTTCCTCGACGCGCAGCTAGAGACGTCGTTGGTCTCGCACGCCAGCAGGGCGCAGACCTTGACGGGGACGGTTGCGTCGGGCAGGATGCGCGTCAGACCGCGGTACGCCATCAGTCTGGGGAAAGATAACCACAATTTATGAATTATAATGATGAGAACTACTGTTTGAAGAATGGGATAGAGATAATTTTGGTACTATGCGCATCAGAATTAAAATTCCCCATCCAAAACTCATCCATGCTCAGCCTGTGAGGGCTGTCTTCTACCGAGGACACAAATCGCTACTATAAGTGCAGTGGTGATTTTCATACATCCTGGCCAGGTATGGCTAATTTACATATCGATATACAGGTGAATCTATTGAGGTTTATATCGCGTGAAACATTAACTGGCGCAGTCTTTCACATACTAAGGGAAAAACCGTGACGGCACTCACTTGTATACGGCGGTGGAATTTGTGGAGGTGACGTTAAGATTGAACTGGCAGCAGAAATCACCGTCGCACACCTGACTGGACACGTTCCCCGCCTTGGAGACGTCCAAATTGACGAAACGGTAGTCCTCGCTGTGGAAGAGCTTCGAGGTGTTATAACTGTCGATGTCGTTCGTCTCGGTACCCTCGATTATATCGAAACCTAAAGAATCCGGGTCCTACGAGCAGAAACGGTGTCAGTACGGCGTCGTAGGGGGTTTCCCGTTGGACTTACCGGCAGGCTCTTGACTGAGAAGGATGAAGTCCTGACGGTCGCAGTGAGGAGCTTATTGGAATTCGCAGCTCCAGATAGGTAGTAAGCGTAGACTGTTCCGTCCGCTCCGTGTATCCCACTTCCTCCCATGCCCACCGTAGCGTTATTTAAATTCGCTGCCAGGATATTTACCCTGTTTTCCACAGCGTACCCCTGCTGGACGCTCACGGCTGAAAATAGAAGGACACATCATATCTATCCTGGAAGGGAAATGACAATGATCGTTCCTATAGTCGTCCCAAGCACATTTTATCCTTTAACCCTTTAACCCTAACCCTTTAAGATTGTCTCATTCTGTTGGAACAGACCCATCGATCTTTCGTTACTTACATTGGTAGAATGGCAGGGACGAGTACCAGGCGGTCGGGTAAATGATGTCTGTCACGGAGTTGTTCAAAACTGTCCTGGACGGTACGTAAAACATTATATCGAAACAGGTGAAGATGCCGAATGTGACCCCGAAATCAGTCACGAATGTTACCCGTTGGTTTTCTTCGACGTTCCCAGGGGTAATGAGGGACTCGTCGAAGAGGTTTATCTTCCTGTACCTGAAGGATAGATTATATTATAGACAATATACAAGTGAAATACTTCTTTCTGGATCACCTCTACACAGTAGCGACTTGGAACTGTAAGTAGGTAAAGATTAGGCTAATCTGCGTTCGGTCTATTGTTGAGCGTACCGCTAATAAATTGTAGGAGTAAGGTGGCGGAAGGTTTGTCGGAATAGAAACAATAAACAAGCCCTTCAGAAACCTTCCTTATATATCTATGAGTTTCATTAGAAGTGTTACGAGGGTGGTAATAAAACTTATTTAAATTTATCGGGGGAGTCATAAGTTGTTACGGTATAGAGGTGATTAACTATTGGATACCCGTATTACATTAACATATCCTTTCACTGAAATAGCTATAAACGCATACACCAAGGCTGTAAATTATACTCGACATTGTGGCTGATTATTATCGTTACACAAATTGAATTTTTTTAAGGCAACGGTTATCTAAGATGACAAAATAACTCCAAAGTCGTAAAAGCACCGCCAGTTTCACGTTATCTAGAAATTAGTTAATAAGCTGCTTAGTGACAAATTTTTAATTCTACTTAAAGTTTATTACGGGGACAAGCCAAAAGTGACAAACTCTGCGCTGTGGGGAAATCCTACCGCAATTTTTCGAGGAGAAACGGGAGAATCCCACACGGCACTATCGAAAAGTAAACTTTATCCCTGTCGACTTACTTCGCTAATATCTTCCTATCTTTCCCGAAGACGACGTTCGTGTTGTAATAAATCGTCTCGTTATTGTTATTCTTCGCCTTCTCCACGATATTGAACACTATGTACATGTTGTTCCCCGATGCGGCGTTCGAGAGGGTCTCCAGCACCTACACACGGGGATAAGGGACAACTTTATAGGTTTACGGGAAATTCGAATGCCAGGGATATACGTACGTTATTTGCGTAGGGCGGTTCAGCCCCCACGTTCGGGATTTCTATGGATGCATTAGCGATGTCTGCGTGTATACCTGTTAGGCCGTATTCGGGAAACACGATGATTTGAACGGCGCTTTCCTGGAAATACATTTACAAAGGGTGCATGAAGGTTTAGGAATTTCCACAAAATTCGTAATGATGATTAATCTATCAGCAGCGACTTGTGATTCACAGTTTTATTAGAGATTAGGAACAATTAGTCAGCAATGGCTAGTCGGTAAGTGACGCAAAACATGTGATTTTCCCGAGTAGGAACTAGCAAAAAAACAGTAAATTAGTGGTCAAGTAGTTAGTCAGCAATTAACTCAATAGTAATAGCTAGTCAGCATTTTGGTTTTCCTATATTTTTACATTAGTAAAAGCTATTTTTGATTTTTAACCAGGGAACCCACTCGATGTGAGCAAAAGATACATGGTGTTAAAAATACTTTTGCGTTGGTCGTTTCTGTTCCCTATTTTTTAAAATTGTCTCGCTAAGAGTAATGCCATAGATTGTAAATCTTCAACGAAGGGGGCTTTTATAGAATTCTCGAGATAAAAGTTATAAAACTTTGTTCGTCGAAACGTTACCTGCGAAGACCTGATAAGATAAAAGGGGGAAATTAAAAAAACAACGCGAAACCGAAAGGGCACGAGCATTTATAATTCAGAAAGTGACGTAATACGAAGATTGTAATACCAGGAGTCATAAAAGGTCGTGATTATTCTAATCTGTTCGAAAAGAGTTGTCATTTACATTACCTAAATTTGTAATCTTTGTTTAATCTACACTCGAGGAATATTTACCTTTAATAGCTATAATTGTTGGTGTGATATTGGAGCTACTGTTGAAATTTATGAACTGTGTAGGTAAAATGTTGGTGTTTGATGTTAGCTGTGTAATCAGTTAAACAACGTAACATCAAAGACGCATTCATCTCACACAAATGTGAAAATGCCTCTACTACCATTAATTTCTGAAAATGTGATTTTTCCTCAAATCCACATAATTAACCCTTTTCCATTCGTCATCATTAGTTCACCACGTTTAATTCATCATTAAATTAGGATCAAAGGTGATGAATCATATTTCCAACGTATGTACCCTTTACGCGTAAATCCCTTATCGAAATCAAACAAAAATTCGTAAAGTAAATTTCTCGGAAATCAGTAAAGCGACATAAGCGGAAAGTAAACTTTTCATAATGTCTTATTGGAAATAAATATTAAATAAATATATTGGTGTATTTCTCGATAAAATAAAATTACTTGCAACACAGATAAGATACAGAATGAGGCCGAATCGTCGCCGAATAAGTGTTAGCGATTATTTATCACTAGAAACAGTTTAGGTAACGTGTTAAGATAAGCGAGTGACTAATACAAATGGACTTTAACAACTCAAAGTAGGTGATTGTAAAATTATCGATGGGTCCGTTAAAACCACCCCAACTTGTTACTTACCCTGGCCTTCTCTATGTAGTAAATGTATTCGTTCAAATTCGCGCTTATAGTCTCATTGGCTGTGGCGAGCTGTTGCGGGGAGTACTCCAGAACACCGGCCACATAATCCTGGAAGAAAACGTGCGATTACAACCCACCATCACTCATCGAATTTCCAAGCTTCACTCATCGAACCCCACAAATTTATCTAAGGACGTTCGTTCTATAAGGACCTTACCCCTGCGGCAGCGCCCAAAGCTCCAAACAGGGCGATAATCGTGATGTGAGCGACGCTTCCCATTTTACCGCTGAATCTACGAGCCAACTGAACGACGGTGAGCCACGAAAAATATCATTATATACCCGTACGTTCCTATTTCGCTGATAAGGCGGCGAAGATTTTATTTATCAGATAACGGTTGATAACGGCGTGGAAATAGAAGCGGACCGTATGGCGAGTCGGACGAGGGGGAACACAAAGAATTGAGTGAGGACGACGGAGGTGGAGGAACAGAAAAAGAAGAACAAGAAGAAAGCGGTTGAAGAAGAAGAAGAACAAGAAGAAGAAGAGAGAGAGAGAGCAGGTACGGGCGACGGAGAGAGCGCAGCAAGAGGAAAATCATTATTAAAGAAGTTAAACGTATTAATCGTCGTAGCAGAACAAGAAGAATGTTAAAGAAGGGTCGTCATTTTGTAGATATTGGTTATTTTCAAAGTGCGAGATGTCGAAGAGGTGCGTCAGCTTTTCAAGGGTTTGCTCTCTATGTTAAATCACGGCTAGTTTAAACTCGGGAGAAGTTCGTAGGCTCATGAACATTTCGCACAAGTTTTCAGAGATTTCTTGATTACAATCTGGCACGATTTTTGGCAGAATTTATTTTTGTTTCTATCTTTTCATGATGATGGCAAAAAAATTCCACGTCTGCCACGATTTCTGACAGATTTTTTTTTGTTTTCTATTTTTGATGATGGCAAAATAAATCTCACATTTCTAGGCACTTAACCCTTACCCATTTTGGATTGAAATTATTTTTCCTGGGCTCTCTTTTTAAACCCGTCACTATTTAAAAATTCACCTATGACCAACAGAAGAAAATTGAGTCGGGAAACCCGAGGAAACGGACAAAACTTTGTTTATCTGCCTGAGTTATCGCAGAGGGCGCCTGCTTTCAATTTTGAAGGTATATTTTATTCATTATAATTTGGCCGTGCGTGTATTTCGGTACTTAATTGTAAGTTAAAAATAACAACACGATATAGACGCATAATTAAATAAGCTTCAAATGTTTTTCCCAGAACGATTTTTGACCTGTTAGAAAAGACAAGGACGTAAAGTTGTTCTATCGATACTTAAGTAGTTATTATTTGTTACTCAATTTATTATCTGTATGTTTGGTAAAGAAAGTTGCTTACCAAAAAGTAAAAGTCTTTGCATGCATACCGCTCCTCGCCTGAAAGCGATCTTATTACCATTATACTTATTGCTATGTGGTGTGGTTATTAAAATGATTGATAAAATCACACAAATCCTTTCTCCTCTTACAAGCTGTAATCTTACAAAATAATTTATTTTTCCCTTAGTTGACAGTCCATACACATACTATTTATTAATTTTTCGTGTCCATCTCCTACAGTTGCTTGTCATGTCCTTCCTGAGAGTTTTCCAGGAGGTTCTTCCAAAATTCTTCAAATTTCTTCAAATTCTTCAAAATTGGTAGTGCTCCTCCCCGTTTCGTCCCTCCTCGTCCCATCTTCAGGCCGGCTTCGGCTTCTTCCCTCGGTCTTCGTTGTGTAGGTCATAGCGTTCGTAACGTTAACGTCTTAGTGGGTCATACGAACGCGCGCATACGTCCGCGAAGAAAGAAGAAAGAAAGAACCATAACGTGTATAACAGCAACTCTCTCGAAAGGAAACCAACGGCCGACGTTTAATCAGACAGTCCGCTTTGATTGAGCGACGCGCGCGCTTCGACGGCTCTTCTTTTCCTAGTATTTTTCTTCATTTTTTTGAAGACGGAGTGAAGTGGGGGTCTCAATTTTCTTTCTTCGGGTTGGATTTGAGGCGCTTTTTTTCGTTTTTTCGGTAAGTTTGCGACGAAAATCCTTCGTTCATTCGAGAATTTTTTGGGGAAATCCCCGGCACATGGACGCTTCGCGTTGTCTACACACGAGCGACAGTTGGTCTGTTATGCGAGACCAAACACTCTTGTGCTAAGTAATAACAGGTTTCTTTTGTAATATTTACATAAAAGAAACTTAATAACCGACTTTTCCGCGTTAATGGCATATGGGAAAAAATTAGAAATTTATATTAACCCAGAGAATTAATCAAGATGACAATTATGAAATCGTAAGACTATTTTATTAAAAGCTAATCAAGTAATTTACCAATATTCCAGTGATTTGTTGTTTGATCGCCTCATGAAACACTTAATCAACGAGTCAATTTATCCACAATTCCATCCATTGGAAAATTAAGTAATTATCTTTGAACGTTCAATTAGTTAAGTACCTTGAGTTAGTAGTTAAGTAAGTTAAGCTTCTTTGATAGATTCTATGGACAAATGCATATTTTGAAGTGATACTTGGTCCTCCATCAGATATTTATAGACTGTACTTAGTTGTTATAACTGCAGAGCACGTCTCATACGTCACTTCGCTTCCTAATTGATCACGCGTATAAAGGACAACCTACCAATAAAAAAACGCGCTGAACTATTTCTACTGGCAACTGGCTAATTGACTAGGGACAATCGACTAATTAAGAAAAAGTGTGTCTCTTACACACACTAATTGCAAAACAACGCGCTTATTTAATAACGAATTAGGTATGCGTAAACTCAATTATTTTAGAAAAATGTACTTTCACCCATGAAACATTTTAACATATTTTCGTACATGTACGTTGTTAAGGAAATGGATCTTCTTATTGTTCACGAGTCAGTGATCGTCTCGAAGTCAGGACTGGCGTATAAGGAGAAAGTTAAAAATGGGCTGTGGGACCAATTTCGTTCCATGGAGGAGATGCGTATCGTTCAAGTTTTAGTAAGTTTTGCAAACTCGATATTTCATCACGATAATCTGAAAGTCTAAAAGTATTGATGGAGTGAAAGGTTAAAGAGCGGCCAGGTATCGAACTTTCATGAAATCATCATGGAGAGGCTTGGAAATCGATGAAAACTCCCTTTTCCGAAAGATTTGATTTTTTTTAATAATTTTAAGATTACAAATACAAATTTTGCAGAAATTATCGTTAAAATTGTAATATTTCGTCAAATAATAAAAACTACTCTTAAATTTAGGCTTGGAAGGTTAAATCGTACAAAATCGTCGGCTGTAGATGAGGAAATTGTCGTTAAACTCCATTTAGAACTTTCACCTTGACCTTTGGTTAGAAAACATTGTAAAATGCTTTGTAAATTATTCTAAAATTTCCTATAGTTTACAAGTTTTTCTCAAAACCTTAACGCAATCTATAAAAACATTGAAACTTTCAGGTCTAAATCGTACAAACCAAAAATTTGTGAGTCACTTTTTGAGTGAACAATTTGTCATTAAACTCCGTTTGCAAATTGCGCCAAATTTTGAGTTATTTCAAAATACGTCAACGTGAATATTGGTGTTTATTTTTCGAGCTCCGTAATATCCGCAACTTTAATCTTAGTACCAGGCCGTTACACTTGTCTTGTAGGTACTAAAATATTCTACAATATGCTTTTTGAATGACTGGAAAATTTCGAAAAGTTTGGAAGTTATCGTCGAAAATGTAATGCTACGTTGTAAAACCAATTTTTTCCAAAATCAGTTTCAAAATTTAAGTCTCAAGATTTGAACTCCAGTAATTTCCGAAGTTTTGATCCTACTAGCATGAAGTTACTACCTTGTAAGTACTACGACATTTTCGAAAGTTCCTTTTAAATTATTTTATAATTTTTGATAGCCCAGGTGTTCAAGTCGAAAAATCGAAGTGGCATCAAATTAAAGTTGTAAAGTTTGAGTCACGCAAACTCTTATTGAGTTTTCATTTGAGTGACGAGTTTGTCATTAAACCCTTTTTAGAATTTACGTCATGTGTCAAAACAAATTCTTGAGACAGGTGGAAAAAATGGGAACGCAACTTTGATTAGTTATCATTTTGAACCCCCGTAACTTCCGAAGTTGTAATCCAACTGACACGTGGTTAGCGTTGTTTTATAGGCTATAGAATTCCCTAAAAGACGTTTTTTTAATTGCAACAAAATTTTGAGTACTTTAGAAGTTATCGTCAAAAATATAAGGTGATGTCGAAAAATCGAAGTTTTTGTAAATCAAGTACAAACCGTACGAAAATATGTAATTTTTTGAAAGAAATTTTGAATTGGGTGAAAAGAAGGATTACAACAGTGGAGACTTTTGAATATTTACTAATTATACTCTGGTAACCTCCCTAGCATGTTAGTTTTAAGCATGTGGTCACTGTTGGCTTGTAAATAACGAAATATTCTGAAAGATGGTCTACAAGAAACTCTAATTTCTGTTTTGCCAGACCAAAATTAGTGTGTTTTCCTAAACAAAGTTTCCTATAAACTCCCCTTTTGGATTTCCCCTCAAAAATTATGTCTATTCAACGTAGAATCGTAACCAATCTAGTCATTAGTCATATTTTTTCCTTCGATGATTAATACCCTCCGTTAATCTCTGATTGATTTCGGACGCACCTACATTCATTCACATTTCGAACGGGCACGTCAAGTGAAACTTGGAAAGCCAGCTGACTTACAACCAGTCTTAAAACCGTTAAGTAAGTAGACCACTAGTGCACATTTTCTTTTGTGCATTTTATCTATTTCTCGCGTAGTTTACCTTCACTTGCCTTGTAAGACGACGGTTTTTACTTTAAGACCGCCTTGGAAGCGAGACAAGTAGAGAGAAACGGCCAGGTACGCCAGGTAATTAATCGAGTAATTAATTTGTTAGATTCCAAAGGTCTGCCAGTTGTCTATCAGTGCGTGTTGAATTGTTTAATCGGGAATTTTTCAATTATCTAATTGTCTATTGGTGGTCGGTAGTACTAGTCTCCTTATTGTAATTACGAATTTAATCGCTTTTAATTTTGTATTATTGCAGGCTGCGCGGCTAATCGTCGAAATTATGAAGGAAAAATGGGGCACCGTTAATTGCTCCAATCGCAACTTGTGATGGCCCGTTAAAGCTGAATCAAGGGAAGAAGGATATTATAAAAGAAAGGAATAATACCTACACCATGTGAAAGACGAGTAACACAATAAAATCCTCCCCCCCCCCTCTCTCTCTCTCTCATACGCACGCATACTCTGGAATGATGGCAGTCCGTAGGAACGTATTGCTGTGCATTTGGGTGCTGTATTGGCTGTTCCTCTCGGGTAAGGTTTAATCGTTTTTTATTTAATTAAAAGTACGGACGGTTTAATTAATTCTAGATGGGGGCCCTCGTGATTTAAGCTCCCTCGAATCGCAATGACGATCGTACGAATTTTATATAAAATCGCGGGTGTTGCAATGCCGTTTTTAAACTGTTGAAACCATTCACGACAACTTCTTTCACTTGAAGCAGCACCACCGTAAACTTCTACAAGAGAACGATGCGCCTCAGCAGCAGATTTCTCTAAGTGAAATAAATAAATCAAAACTTCCCGCAAATGACGCTTATTTGGTAGAAAACTCGACATTTTCGAACAAAAAAATGTATACTACCTGTACAAAGATAATAGTATTTTAAGGTTACGTCGTTGCCAGGTGTTTAAACTTTCTATATGGCATCTTCCATCTGATCATTTCAAAGTAATCTTGTCAGTGAAGCCATCTCTTGAAATCGGCGGAAGCTTATTTGTATACCCTATATTTATTCCACCGCCTCGCCACACTAACCAGTTATGATTCGAAAAAAAATAACACCCGAGTTATTATGCATTTTATTCATGATTGCGTACTTCACGTTTACTTTTCAAGGATCGGGGGGCGTTGCTGAAACGAAAGGAATGTCTATTAACGCAGTTGCGAGAATTATTCGCAAGAAGTTGCGTTATTATTTCTATTAATTATCGTTATCTGGTTAAGTGTTGGGACTTATCATCCCAGAGACAATGAAAGACGCGAGATATGTGGAAACGTGCGTTTTGTCATCCGTTACGAGGAACTGTCGCAACGGCGATTATCGTCTGCGGCAAAAATAAAGACAATTGAGGTTAAGTGCCTTAAATCCTTTTTCGGGACTCGGCGAGTTGAATCGACAAATATAAAATCGTCCGTAGTTAATTACGATTGTTTTCATCCATTATTGAGATGTTCAGGAAAAAGCGTAAAATTCAATGAAATATACTCATTAAAATTACCCTTTCTGCAAAAGATTCGAAGAAGGATATCCGATGATTTTCTGTTGGTGATAAATTATGCCGTGCTGGTCACAAAGCCTGCCGCCGCATTATTCATGCCGCTAGCTGCATCCTCTGTGCCACTCGTGTTTCATCCGAAGTGTTCCTGTACATTAAGTACTTCGATTTCTGGGATACTAATGGAGAAACTGCCTCATTCCATTTTTTCCTGAATCAGGCTATATATGCCCTATATCAGAAACAAACCGCGTGATACATCAGACAGCATTCAACGCCCTCTCGTGCTACAATGCTGAAAAAGTTTTAAAAGATATGAATAGGGTAATCTGATGACTTTCTCTTGGTGCAATGCTGGTCACGAAGCCTGCCGCCGCATTATTCATGCCGCCAGCTGTATCCTCTCCATGCGGCGATATAGTGAGGGATCCGTCACTCGTGAAGAAATGTTCCTTTGCATTAAGTACTTCAAATACTGGGAGATAAATGGAGAAATTGTCGCATTCCATTTTTCGCTGAATATGCCCTACAAGATAAACAAACTGCGTGATATATTAGACAACAGACTACAATGCAGAAACAAATCGATATAGGTGAAACTGAATTGAATTGTCACTTTACTACTTTCGCCACCTCAGTTGTAGGTACCACAAAAGACTCACCTTTCCATTCCTGGAAACATTCGCGAATTTTACGTTAAATTCCTCGCTCACGCTCTACGATAGGAAGATTCATATTACATATTCACGTAACTTACACCAAATGTTCCGCTGCCGAAATTACGCTGGAGATTTTGTGGCAATTCTACAATCCCCTTTGTAATTCTGTAAATATTTGATCAATCGCGTCGGTTCGAGAGTGTTTTGAAAGGCAACAAACCTCCTTGTATGTGTGCTAATTTCCACGAGATCGAAATTTCATTTAACCTTAACATTGCCTATAATAAACAACCCAACAACAACAACGACGCTCCGAAACGTACCTAAGCTGAATTAATTAGACGAGAGAAAGTCGTCCCCATAAATATAATTAGATGATAAAGAGCAAATAAACGGGATGCTCAGTGAAACTGCGTAGTTTCGTAATAATTTTTGCTCGAAAATTATATCGACATACGTACCGATTTAGAAATGTCGCATAGTGGCGAAATGTAGGTTTTTAGTTTTCAGTCGGCGCTACGGCGTTTAGTTGGGATTTTAAACTTTCTCTCGCATTCTAATTAACACATTATGTAAAGTATGAATATACAATTTATTATCTTAATTCCTAAAGGAACACGAAAAGCGCTGAGATAATGTTATGAACGAATCGCAGAAAATTTGAATAGAAAGCGGATAAAAATACGACAGAACCGTATAATTTTACCCGTGAAAACGGGGCAGCCGATACGAGTTGTATTGGAAATATTGCGAAAACGTCTGATCTGGAATTTTACGATATGTACAATTTACCTTATGTACGATAATATTTTAATATGACATGACGCAAACGTACTATGTTCTACTTGAAACTAGGAAATTCTAGAAATTTATGTGGTATGCGAAGAGTTGAAAAACAATGGAATTTCCACAAAATCGAAATTTTGAGGCACTTTCGATCATCGTAAGATTCTATAGGGCAAAATGAAATTATTTGAACCTTTCATGAACTACCTGGAAATCCTCGAAACGCAATTCTAGATGTCCCATATTCCATAAGGACCTTTGAAATTCACCTTCTACACTTTTCAAATTCCATTCAAAAGTTCCATTGAACATCTAGATTCAATTTTTAAAAAATCTTACAGGTTCACAAGTTCTAAGCGGACTCCCAAATTTTTTCTGGCATGATTAAACCTTCTACTTTCTCAAATTATATTGAGAAGGGCCCTGAAAAGTCTCTAAGATCATTTTAAAAATATCTAGATCGATTTCAATAGTCTACAAAGGTTAAAACAATTTGATATTTGCATAAACCTTCTATAGTCAATTTTAAAACACTTTCGGTAATTTTTAGAATATCGTACCACTGTTGAGGTTATTTTTACGCTTACATTTTAAGGTGTATAGTTTTCTATTGGCTATGGCACCATCTTTTTTAAAATTTTTGGCGGGAAATTCAAATTTTAGTTTGAAACCTCCATATTTTTTGCTATTTCTTGAGAACGAAGAGATCAGAGGTGATTAAAATAATATACGGTTTGTATTTTTATCCAATTGTTCGTAACATATTTTTTCTATTAGTTTCTAAAATTCTAAAGCAACATCCAGAATTTTTCATCAGCATGAATTTTAGGGAAACAGTTAAAACTTTTTTCGAAGGTTATTTAGGAAAACATAGATTATTTTCTATGCTCCTTGGACGTTGAACAATTTTATAAACCTTCTATATTCGATTTTAAGGCACCTTCGGTAATTTGTAGAAAGCAGCATGAAGTTTCTCATTTTAGGTTCGTTCCAACGTTTTTGTAAACCGCTCAGATTTCCTTTGACTGCAATTTTGGATCTTGAAGTTTCCAGACAAACCTGATGAATTTTTCCCCTTGATTCTTAATGTTTTTTAAAGCTTTGAATCAATATTGGGACGCCTTAAGTTTCACATAAACCTTATAAATTTCACGTTTGAATCCATTCTTCCATTCTAATATTTAAAAGAACCTCTAAAGATTTCCATTAGCAGATTTAGAATTTTTATTGCCTCAAATTTTAAGGACGCGTTTTCTAGAACTTATCCAAGAGCAATTTAAAAATCTAGATTGTGCTCTGTGGTCCTCGGAGAATGAAACAACTTGCAACTTGCATGAACCTCCTGGAATCCTCATTTTAAACCCTTCCTAACGTATAAAAACTTCTGAACACCTTCTATATTCATTGCTAAAGACGTTCTAACAATCTAAAGGGACTTCTATTTTATTCCAGCACGCTTCAAACTTTCTATAATCGACTGTAGCGTCAAATGAATCCGCTTCTGGATTCTATTTCCCTCCAATGAGGAGAGTCTAGAGCTTTTCTGGGTATTCTAAAATTTCCTTGAACCTTCTGATCTTAACTGTCAGTTGAGGTCGTATGTAATGCCGATGAGTGTCCCTAGGGGTGTTCATCTAAAAATAAAATCTTGACGTATTCCCAAAAATTTATTACATAGGTGTACATCCTCTTCTGCTGATGTTGTGTTACAATTTTTTTCCAAAAATGAACCATTTCGTCGAGCTGAGTCGAGGGAACCTAAATCGATATTAAATTACCGCCAAGTCGTTTCCACACGCTCTTCCCTAATCTGATCGCTCCTTAACGCGAAAATCAGTCTAACCACCAATTACATTCCTCGGTTATTATGCGTGCAATACATCTTCTCCTGCTCCGTAAGTACCCACAGTGAATCATTTCTGGAAAAAATTTTATTCATCGATAATCGCACGCGTGAGGACTTTCACTCCAAATTAGTTATCGTAGGTTATATTTATTGCCCACGTTAGTGAAAACGCTCCTACCGATCATTATCAAGGTTAAGCGTACCGCATTTTTTTTCTATTTGGTTTTCGTAGGGAAAGCAAAGACGCTAGAACGAGACACGAGAAGAAAAAACAAGAGTTCGACGTACTCTGCGAGGATTTGCGTGCTCGGACTGTTAATTAATAAATGAATCGTGGGATTTTTCGACGTAGTGATTTATAATATTTTTCCTAATTACATAATGAGTATGTAATGGCTGTGATGAAGTGATGTTATTAAAGTAATTCCATTTGTTCCCACGAGGCGAAACGGTAAACGCAATTAAATAATTTTGAGCGGCACTAACTTTTGATGAAGTTGTAGCGATTCTAATCAAATACACACAGTGTAACGAGTTCGTATGTTAACGTAAATATTGAATCAGTATATGGCTTGAAAACGTTACCGTGTAATGCAGTCGTTTAGCAACGCAGCAACGGGCCTCTGCTGGAAATAATACGTTTCTTTAGGGTGTTAAGAGAGCAAAATGGCTTGAAATCTCAATCTAGAGGGTTGTTGGAGTTTATAACCCTCTCCGTTTTACTTGTAAATGCCAAAGAATTTAATCTGGAAGCTTTATAGACGTTTCAAACAAATTCAGTTTAAGTTTAAGTTTTTTCATTTTCCAAGGACCGAAGGAAATAGATTTTCATGATAGAATCGCGAGGAAAGCGAATCTATAGATTCCTTCAGAACTTTGTGAAGCCATACTGGATCCAAACGTTCCAAATTTAATTCTAAATATGAGAAACCTTCAGGAATTTAGAGGGAAGGTAACATGTATACAAAATTTCTTCTATGGAATACCTAGAGAGTTCACGAAAACTTTTTTTTAATTTTTTAACATCAAAGAATCTAAAATAGAATTTTATTTTACCAAGAGTGTCTTAAAATCTAATCTAAGAAGTTTCAATTTTTGTCACCCTTCGAGAACTTGAGAAAAATAATAGATTCTTCAGAAAATTCTTCAGGATTTCAAATTTTACGGAAATTTAAATTTTAATACTAAACTCTTGAATTTGGTAGATTTTTTCGACACATCTAGAGCACCCAAATTTTTTTTTAATAAAATAGGGTATTTTGGCTCTAAATTTCAGGCCTATAAATTTGAAAAAAATGAGCATTAAAAAATGTTCCTAATTTTTTCCCATAAAATAAAATGTGGGAAGTGTGGAGATTTCTTTGAAGTGCTTTAAGATTTGTGAATATCGAAATGTGCCTTCATGAATTTTTTCAGAATTTTCATTGCACAAATAGATAGGAAACCCAATACTTTTCAAGGGTACAAAATATATCAAGTGCGCCCAAACCCAAAAACCTCATGCGCAACATTTTTTAAAACGCGACATAAACATTTTATAAAATAGAGGTGAATTACATTTAGTATTTATTTTACTTGTTGCTTTTGTGATAATTATCATTAATTACACGTTTTTATATTAATTACTACATAATTATTACAAAAATATTTAAAGTATTTACGTTCAAAAACATTGATTTAAATTTTTATGGGCCTCTTGTAAATTCTAATAGATTTTCCGGAAAAAAACTTAGAAGTTTTTTCCAGTGGCGTAACAAGGTGGCAACCTGTGTCAAAAAACTTTGCTTGCCACATGAGCCCACCGGAGGGTACGCCACTGGTGTAATGGAACTCCACTTAATATTGCACAGTCGTAAAACCGGGCGAGATAAAACAAAACTTTCCAAATTAAATTTAAACGGGTTCATACTTATTGCATTACGAAACCTCTTAACTCCAATTCGGGAATAAGGAAACTCGAAATAAAACTTTAAGGGTAATCTGTACTTCAAGCAAATAGATGAATTTTCCATTAAGATTTCCGAAGGGAAGAGGTGGTAAATATAATCTCACGTTTAGTACAACAATAACTGTCTAATGTTTTTACATCAAACATCGGCACAAATGCCAATTAGGCCTTTCTCGCGGGAGATCGAATAAATTCCTGCAACTTCTGGTTTCCAGCGAAGAGGTACAATAAAGTGATTGTAACAACAATCGTGCAATTGTGGGAATTAATTTTCATAAGCAGCAACAAGTGATCCAATTTAAACCCACCTTCAGACAGCCGCGGTATTAAAAGTAATCTCTCAACCTAACGATGGGCGATTTAATCATTTCTAATGTACGAAAGAAAAGGAAAATATTAATTCAACTCGCTTTTTTTGATTTGTTGAATAAAGGTATTTTTTAATGGAAAGCCTGAGAGTTGTAATCTGAGTAAATAAACAGAAGATTAATCAAGAAATTAACTCGTTAACTTGGACAGCTTTGCACTCATCAGGGGTTTCTTAGGTTTTAATCTAAATTTAATTAATCAACTAAACCTCTGGTGGCAATGGAATTACGAGTTATCAGGTTAACGAAGCGCAATTTACTCCATCTACGATACGCCCTTGATTAGGAAAAATTAATTTGAAACCCCTCTTGAAGCGAGTTATTTAAATATTTACCTGCCTTACATTAGGATCAAGTAACTGTCTAAAATTTCTTAAAGATATATATGTAAGTGATTCAACTGAATTGCATTCTTAGATGGCTGTGGCATTAAAAGTAGCGTCTCAAGATTGTTTTTCACCTCTTGAACATGTACCTAGACGCGACATGTGAATTATTTATAAGAGTCTCTAGGGAAAAATATAATTGGATCACTTGTTAGTCTTATCTCGCTCAAGGTAAGCGACTTGACTGTTATTACGAAGGAGAGAACTAGGGCAGTTATGAAAACGGTGTCGAGGTGTATATTATTTTTACCTAGATTAGCGGGAAAGTGACCTGCACTTAATTCTTAATTTTTCCAAATAATTTAATTAACTTGAATTTTTTAATACGTGTTAAGAAATTTAATGATGTAAATAGGGAAAATTCGACACACATTACCGTTCTTGGTCGACATCGAAGAATTTTTCATTACCTACGACGCGACATTTCAAAAAATTGGCGGGAAATTCTTAGAGACATTGATATGTCTTGAGAACTAAGACGCCAGAAATTTATTTGAAATGTATTTTTTTATTAAGGAATATGGTTAAAATCGGCAAAACTGCAATGTACCTAATTTTCTTGGGGGGGGTCTTTTATTATCATTAATGGAAGGATCACCAAGCTATTTTTCATATCCTTATAGATGACTTGGAGCTGTAAAGTCCCATTAATTTTTTTACTTTTTAAGCCGCGGAAAATTGTTGAAAACGTCAACAACCATATTTTTTAGCAATTTTTGACTATTTTCGAGCCTCGAGGGTACGCTATTCTTACATCGTAATATTTTACTTAAACTTCAATTTAATCTGTAATTGCGTTTACTAACTGAACATTAAAAATATTAACGCACCCACCAACGGCTTAATAGAAATGGCGAAGGAGCCTATTATTGCCATTAATCTTTTTTCACCTTTTATTGAAGGCGCCTGTTTCAGATTTTATTGTAGCTACAATTTAAATTAAAAGAATGATTCTTAAATGCTTTCACATCGGTGTAATTAAAGATTAACCGTATAAAATTCATCTTTTGTATGGTTAATATACGGTTATTCTCCCGATTCCAAATTTCATCAAACCCCCTAACTGCTACATTCCCCATTTCTGCCCAGTCTCCTCCTTCCAATGGGTGGACCCGTCCGTCGAGGAACAGGACGAGAGGAACGACGCGGAGATCTTCCGGGCGATCGTGACCTCCATGAGGGAATGGGAGCAGCAACGGCTCAGGAAACGCTCGTCGCCGAGGCCGAAGAGGGAGGACGCGGCGAGCAGCGTGTGCTACGAGAACCTCGGCTGCTTCGAGTCCTCCGGCCCGTACGGGTACCTGGACGCGCTCCCGGCGAAGCCCGAGGAGATCAACACGAAGTTCTGGATGTACCCGGGGCGCAGGAGGAGGAAGAGCGGCTCGCCCCCGGCAGAGGTGCCCTTCGAGAGGCTCGAGGAGGCGTTCGAGTGGGCGAAGCAGGGCTTCAACGCGAGCCTGCCGACCAAGGTGCTGATACATGGCTTCGGCAGCGACTGCAGCTACATCTGGGTGTACGAGATCAGGAGCGCGCTCATGGCCGTGGTGAGGGAAATTAATATTAGTTTTTCAGGAGCACGTAGCTCTAGAATTGTACTTGCCCGTGGGAGTAGGCTTTCACTCTTCACCTTTAGCGCTAGGATGCATCCCCTTATCGTTTGGCACTAAAATTTTAAGAACCAGAGAGACGTTGACATTTTCTATGTCTGGTCAAAAATGTAAACTGCAGAAACTCACGAAATAGGTCAACAGCATCCTTCTAAATTCTGTGAACCCGTCTCAACTGGCTAATCCTGGAAAGTTTGGAGCTTTCCAAATTTTTGTGGAAAAATATTGTTTCTTTTTTGAAATTACTTAACTCTGAAACCCTTGGGAAACGGTTTTCACTATTGACTTTAGAATGTTCCTGCCTATCATTTGACACCAAAGTTTAAAAAACCTGAGGCAAATAGATTTTTTGGCAAAAGATTCAAAAGTTAAATGACCGTAGAACTATCTTTCACTTGGAAAACGGCTAACATTTTCAGGGAAAAAGTCTTTCCCTATAGTTTGACATCAAAATCTTAGAAATACGGGGTGTTTCGAATTTTTGGCGATAGCGCCGCACTAATCCCGTCACCTGCAAACTCAAGGATGGGAGGTTTTTAATACTTTTTCCTGGTGAATTAGGCAACTCCTCGGTGTCGTTAGAGAAGGCAAAATCAAACCGAAGATGAAAAATGTTATACAATAACATCGTTGCGTAAAGAGCATCTGATCAATCCTCGATTGAATTTGGCCTTCAAAATTAAAATAAGTGTTACAGTAAACGTATTATTGCATAAACCATTTGGAAGATACACCGCTTTGAAATCGAGGCTAATCGCTGGACTAATAACGTACATTTACAGTAAAGTTCATGACTTCTCGCCATTATTACAAAACCGTCAGGCGGCAAAAAAGTAATAAGATGTGTAAATAACACTTTACTATTTCACTACTACTTTCACAACTGATCCCACCTTTTTTGCCAGGATTCCCGTCAACTTTTCCGTTTTTTTCCCAGGAAGAGGTCAACATAATCTGCGTCGATTGGTCGAACGGAGCGGCGTTGCCGAACTACGTGAAAGCCTCCGCCAATACCAGGCTAGTCGGGAAACAGCTCTCGTTACTCCTCAGGGGTCTGGTCGATAAGAACGGTCTCTCCTTAAGGAAGACGCACCTCATCGGGTTCAGCCTGGGAGCCCACATCGCCGGGTTCGCAGGAGCCGACTTGGGGAACCTGAGTCGAATCACCGGTAAATGACACTATTAGTGCATCTAAATGAAGGGTCTGGAGGGATTAGAATTGCATAAGGTTGCGATTATTTCCATTCCTGTTTAATTTAAAGTAGCACGGAAACATTAGGTCCTCGTTCTCAGGTCTGGACCCGGCCGGTCCCCTCTTCGAATCGCAGGACTCGAGGGCGCGTCTGGACCAGACGGACGCGTCCTTCGTCGACGTGATCCACAGCAACGGGGAGAACCTGATCCTGGGCGGCCTGGGGTCGTCGCAGCCAATGGGACACGTCGATTTCTACCCGAACGGCGGCAGGATGCAGAAGGGGTGCAGCCACTTATTCGTCGGGGCGGTCAGCGATATAATTTGGTGTAAGGACGGGCTTTTCGGGAAGGGTCGCAGCGAGTCCAGGTCGGTCTCGCAATGGTAATGAAATTCCTATCCAGGCTCAATTAGGGGAGCTATTATACAGAATTTAGCAGCGCAAGAGCCAAGCGTCTGGTCAGGTTCTAATTTAGGACTAAAAAAAAATTCCTGGAACCTTATTACAACGCCACCTACTTGCTCCTATTATGATACAGCTCGTTATTTGAGACCCACCTGGATTTGCTTCAAGCTATGTGCTTTTACCGTAAGCAGAGTTTTGATTGTTTCCCCCTTTCTTTTTTCCCTCCCTTAAGCGTCCCCGGTCGAAGGGAGGTCGTTGTGCAACCACAGGAGGGCGTACAAGTTCTTCATCGACTCCGTCTCGCCCCGCTGTCATTTCCCGGCTTTTCCGTGCGAGTCCTACGAGGCTTTCCTCGACGGGAAATGTTTCCCGTGCACGGGCGAAAGGTAAACGTCTTTCTTTTCTCCCCGCTACTTTCCCTTTTCTGTTGTTAATGGATTCAAATTGCGTGTTTGCAAAAGGGAAATTTGTCGGTTTTGACGTCCCGACTTCCGACCGAGGGAAATTTATTTCCAGCGAGGAGAATGCGTGTGCGGAAGGGACGCGACGGGGAAGAACGGCGGCAGTGGGATTTTTTAAATCGCGAGCGAAAAAAGTTGGAGTGAATGACTAAAGAATCCCTCCGAAGTCGCTCGTTATACGAGGCGTCCCTCGGGAAATACGATTTTCCTCCGAGGGCATGTGGAGGTTTTAATTTCTAAAAAAAATACCGTAGCGGTGTTTCATGATGTTTTACTTTAGGACCTGCGGCAATATGGGTTACTACGCGGACGTGTCGAAGGGCAGGGGTCAGTTGTACCTGGTCACGAGGGACGAGGAACCCTTCTGCGGTAAATCCCCCCGACATTCAATTAATAATTAACAAACCGATTAATTATTTCTTCAGCTCATCAATACCTGGTCAAAATAGAAACGTTACCCAGCCCGATTTCGATCAAGAGCTACGGCAAAATTCAAATCACGTTGATAGGAGAGTCGAACTTAAACGAGACTTTCACGATGACGAAGTGAGTACGTATGCGATAGAACGTTTCTCGTGCAATAACGTACACTCATTTTCAGGAAGGACGACGAAGAAATGAGACTCGGCGAGTCGATATCCCGGATCCTGGTGCCGCACCCGATCTTAGCCCAATTGACCAGGATCGAGATACTCTACACCGCCTACACGGGGTGGTTATCGTCGGGACTCACCCAGTGGAAGATGGATAAGGTCACGTTGATGGACAGCTTCGGGAAAATGTACTGTGAGACGAATTGTAGAGTGTTGAATGGTTGAAAACCCTAACGGCGTGAAGACGTCTTCAAGACGCTCTTTTAAAATATGCCTTAAAAAGGTTTTTGGGTCCTATTGCTCGTCATTCTCCTGTCGGCCAGAAATTAATATCGAAGTTTCTTTGTCGAACTTACGTAAACCATTCTAACGGCCAGTTCTGCTAAAAGGCTCCTTTAGCAGCTATTTTCATTGTTTTGTTGGTCTTCAAATGATCCACTACAACTACTTACGTATACCATGAAGAAAACAAGCTGTCACTGCCCCCCACATAAGTATCTGGTATCCTTCTTCATTACATCCCTCTTCAATACATTATTGTAGAGTTTTTGCTGTTGTCTACAAATGACTGTGCAAATCCATTCGCGCCTACTGAAAGATGCCTTCAGAAGATTAAATTCAGAAGGTAGAAATCGAAGAGGAATGGGGAGAGAACGCATTCCTGCCTGACTATGGATCCCTCTTGGTTCATTGCCAACCTTGACTTAGACCGTTTGGTTCCAATAAAGTTTTCTTTGTAAAGAATATTTTGGTCTACGAGCACCTCTATGCTCTTCAGAATTCGAATGGGTTTTGCGGTGCCTGACCCTTTAAAATGGTTCCTCCTAGTCGATGGAGCATAACATCACATCTTTTCTCTGGTCGTTGCAGTCTTGGATTAATGCTTTGCAAATATGCCTCTCTCGTGCCTATTGCCCTTCTGAATTCAAATTGTGTGGCCCCATTCATCTATTTCGCCTATCGTGAAAATTCTATAGTGAATAGTTTAATAGAGACTGCTAAAGCAGACGCACTACAAAACCCCAATTCACATCTCCGCTTCGATTCCAGGTCCTCGGTATGCAAGAAGAACCTCATACTGGAATCCGGGACGCCGGTCACGCTCCCCCTGTACCCAGGTGAGTGCAATTTACCCCACCACCCCTACGACGACGAGGACGACGCGGACGCCCTGACCATCGAGCAAACGCTGCTCGCGGCCGCGAACAAATCCGCCTTCGTCCCGACGCAGGTCGTCAGGCTGGGTCCCGGCGATAAACCGGGACGCTCGTTCCGCGACACGAATCGCCTGAACCCGCCGTGGCGGAACGAGCAGGAGAACGACGTCGACGGCGAAGAGACGGCCGAATCGAGCAGGGCGTTCCACGCGAAGGCGACGGAGAGCGGCGCGGCCAAGGAGATCGTCGAGCCGATCCTTAAGACGCACCAGGTGAAGAACGCGAGGTCGCACGACCCCTCGAGGGAGAAGAACGAGATTTCCGAGCCGATCCTCAGGCCGACGACGGCGAAGAGCACGACGACGCCACGCGTCGAGAACGCGACCGCTAGGGCTTCCAACGAGAGCCGCGAGGCCAACGAGGCTCTCGATCACATCGCGAACACGGTCCAATTTCTGCCGCACCGGCTCGCCAAGATGTTCGAGGAGGCGGAGAAGTACGCCAAGGAGACGATCCTACCCTTGGTTAGCACTTACACTCCGAGGTTCATCTCCGATATAATCACGCCCAAGGAACAGCAGCAGCAACAGAAGGTGATACCGTTGGACTACGAGAAGCCCAGGAGCAGAGCTTCGCCACGCGAAGACCTTAAAGCGAGCGAGGCGCGTTCCACCACTCCATTCACTCATATCCAGAAGATCAAAAAGAAGGGCGACAAGGAGGAAGCGCCGGACGACCTCGTCGTGGCTGCCAGCGAGTACGCCTCATCCTCCGCCTCCTACTCGATGCCACCTCCGTCCACCACGAAGAAACCAGAGCACGTTAGTAGTAGTAATCTCGAGAATAAATTAACTAATATCCATCCGACCAAAGCCATTTACGTTGACTTGCCCGTACCAGACGATAGGAAAATCAAATATATACCGTTGAATTGAGGCAGGTATTTAAGAACGTTATGTACCTTGGTGTTATGTCAGTAGGAAAATAAATCGTTAATTCGGATAACTTGGTATTGATGCTGGTGGTGTGTAAATTATGTAAAAATGTAAATCACTGCGACGCTATCATAGCAGTTTCTCACGTCCGATGGTTGAGCAAGTTTAATGTCTCGGTTATGCTGAGTTTCTAAGACATGTCCCAGCAAGAATCGACCGAAACAGGGTCAGATCTCCTGCTGGGACAAATCACCTTCTAACCATCAACAGCTTGCTAACATTGGTACTGATTTCATGTAAATATTAATTCATCATTTCCTGGGTACATCGGGGTGTTTGGGCAAACATTGCGATTTCAGGTGTTCAGGTAGGGGCTTCATGGGGGCACTACAAGCACCATTTTCTGCTTTCAAAGTCAAAATAATAAATGTGTTGGAATATATGTGTTTGGTGGGGATAATGGTTTGAGTTTTCTTCGATACGATGTAGAATCTTTTAGAAAATTTAATATACATATATTTTCGCACCTTCAGTTTCTTTAAAAATCCGATATGCTGATATCGAAGTCTTTCTCAGTATTTTCCTCAAAAAGCAAACAATTTTACATAAGCAAATGTCTGTCTTCTCGCTGAATTTTAAAGAAAAAGTAGTTGTCTATCTTTCCAAAACTTTAATTGCACACCCAGACCGGGATCGACACTTTTGGAACCAAATTATTGCGTTTCCTGCCTTACTTTAGCTTATAAGGCATATTTCCCAAGTTTCAGCACAATCCCAGCTATTCCACATGTTAGAAAAACGGTGGGGTCAAACTTCACCTTGGACCAATAGGGAACAAACCATCCCCCTAACCGAAACCATCTTTCGAACACGTTATTATTTCGATTTGACCCAACTCGTACCTAGTCCAGCACGTGCCCCTCCTTTCGCCGGAGAAGGTCCTCAAGCACTATCTCCCGCACCCAGCAGGTCTTTCCCGGCCCGCCCGCTCCCCTAGTAACTCTCGAGATATTCCAGGTGCGCCCGCGCGAGAACCCGCTCGACGCCATCGTGAACACGATCCAGGTCCTGCCGAGGACGCTCGGCAGCATGCTGGAGCAGGCCGAGAGGTTCACGAGGACGACGGTGCTGCCCTTCGTCTCCAGCCTGACGCCGAGGTTCGTCGCCGATTGGTTCAGCCCCTCGGGGTCGAGGGAAGCGAGGTTCATCCCGTTCAGCAGCGGGGAGAGTTTCTCGGGCGACGTGGAGCAGAAACCCATGGCGAGGAGGAGGAGGGGGAACAAGAGGAGGGTGACGCAGGGGGAAGGCAACGCGACGGAGACCACGACTTACTCGCATATCCAGAAGATCGGGAGGAAATCGGGAGGATCGGGTGCCAAGTTAGATAAAGGTGTGGTTAAGGAGGAGTGAGGCACTGTAGCACGTTGTTAAGCAGAAGCTTCTGCACGCAATGGCCTTGTTGTAAATCCCAGTTTTGCTTGTCATGCGCGGTAGGTACAAGGGAAACAAAATTGGTTACACGTCGTTAATGGACGACGACCTTGTCGCCAACCTAAAATATGCGCGCGTATTTAAATCCTCATATAACCGTTGAGCAGTTCTTGCTGTAATTATTACTTGGTAACGTTTCGCCAATTTTGCTTTACTTGTACCGTAAATGTGCGTAGAACTTATCGAAGTTGGCACGGCAAAATACCAGAAGCTTTTGCATCTGTAGATAGTCGGAATAAAGTAAATGTGTACATACTAATGTATATTTGTAAATATGTCTATATTTTTTCACTTTGTCAATAAAGAAATCAATTTCTTACGCGAATGTAACGTATATTCCGGTTGTATCTACATTTCGGGGATAGTATGTATTGAACACGAATCCAGGAACCGTTCCAGATCCTCCAGGCGCCTCACTTCTCTTTGGATGTGTTTCAGGTGACCCCATCTCAATTGCTTCAGGTGTTTTATGTAGGAAGGTTCTTCTACAAGCAACAGCAAATTTAAAGGTATAATACTAACTTAATTACGATGAAAACAATTATTTCCAATGATTTTGGAACTTTCCAAGTCTTTTATAATATGGATAGAATCAAGGTTTTCACCTTCCAGAAAACCTTGGGAAATTATAGAAGATTCCTAGGGTTCAGAGGGTTAAGTATCTAAGGAAACTACAAAAATCTTGTCCCCTTACCTGTGTTACAGCAACAAACGCGACTCTTAAAAGAACGAACCTCCTCGTCCTCGTCGTTGTTGGGATGACACTCCTCTGTGGGTGCCGTGGCATTCGATAGAATTGAATCAGTAAGAGCGGTGGTTATTTCCACCATCAAGTCCTTATCTGATTTGCAGCTAGTGGTATTTGAATGTCTGTTCAGCGTACTGGCAGCTTTCTTCGGGTTCATGTCGTCGAACTGAAAAGTGAACAATGGAATTCCGTGTTTTTGAAGAATATATATTTTTGGAAAATTTCCTCTTCCTTACCTTCCTTCTGGTTCTCTCTCCGGGAACAGTGCCCAGTTCTTTACTGAGGGCCTTGTCGATGAGGCTGACGATGTAACTTTTGGACCTGTGCAGTTCCAGGGCGCAATGATCGTCCAGTGGAGGGCGAGGAGGGGGCCGGGATCTAAACAGAAATAACAGGGAAGAATAGAGATTCCATTAAGATTCCAGGTTCTACCTCGGTTTGCCAGTGCTTGTCCCGCTGGATAGCGAATGGGCCAGTTTGTCGGTGATGTTCTGTATACTCGTGACTGAGTCGGTGGAGCTTTTGCGTTTCATCTTATTGTTGATATCCTCGTAATTGAAACTCTTCGCCTGAGTTTTACTGACCTGGAGGGAAGAATAGGCATTTATGGGAAACTTCTGGGACTAGTTTTTTGATCACGTTCACCATTACTAACCTTATCAACGATATCTTCGTGTTCTTCGCTCTTTTCCTCGTTGACTGGCTTGCCGCTTCTCTCACCACCCGCCTCGCACTTCTTCAGCTGCGAGAGCAACTTCTCCAGGGAGTCGTCCAGCACTTCCGCCACCTTCTGATTGGCTGTTTTACTTTCCGAGAACTTCGTCGCTTTCAGCTTCGCCTTAACCGAAGACGGAACCTAGAGAAACTGAAACGTCCTATCCAGATCCCAAGTGAATAGATGTATTTCCTACTTTTGGCTTGAGGAACTTGGCGATCTTCGTCAAGTCGCTCTTGCTCTTGATCTCATGCGGGAGGTTCTCGTTCTCGAACATCTTCAGGAGCTCGTTCAGATCCGGGATTTTCACGTTGAAGTCGCCCTCGGAGTCCATCTCGTGCGGCGGGAGTTCAGGCTCCTTGTTGCCTACCGAGGATTGCTAGAGGATTCAGGAGAATGAAAATTGTAAAGAGCATGTTTGAGGGACTTTTACGCGCTAAAGTTTTGAGCACAACTGCTCACCTGCTGTGTGAATTCCTGTACGTTGTGCCTCTTCTGCTTCCTGAAGACGGTCTCTGGGTCCTGCTGACTGGCAAGCGGCAAGCACAGCGCCGACGGCTTCTTCAATAACGAGTTGGCCCCAGTAGATTTCCTGTAGTACCTGAAATGCAAGAACGAGCAACCTTAGGATCCCTGGATTCCATCCAGCCCGGTTTAATAGGTACTTACTTAGGCGCGCCGACTGTTACCGGGTACCTCTTCACGTTCGAGGTTCTCTTGACCCCGTGACAGTCGTGATCCTGGATGTTCCTGTGGCCCGGATGGTGGCTCGTCCTCTTCACGTCCCTCCGTTTGTGGCTGAAGCCGTGTTCGAAATACTGATGGCAGCAGTTGGTGAACGGCACCGCCGTGCATAAATTCACGTTGATCTGGTCCTGGTAGGACCTTAACGTCAAAATGTTACTAACGGGTAGTTTTGTGAAAGATTACCGGCACACAGCAGCAAGAGGAGCTGTCGTTATTTTATATGGCACATTTGGTATGTAATGTCAAGGGAAAAGAGAGAAACCTCAAGTCTTTCAAACTATTTTTGGGGTTTCTCTCTTTTCTCTTGACCATGGTAACCAACTTTGAGAACTTGGACAACCTTCTCCAGTTCGGTATGTAATTTATTACTATTTTATGTTCAGAATTTTGAAAGGCTTAAAATCTCATGACTCATCACGAGAACCTATCTAAGACCGAGTATTAGACCAACTAGTCGCTATTACTTCTGTCGAACCAGACAAACCGACAGCATTTCCGAACTGTTTTTGCCCAATAATCAAGCAACTCCGTGGTCAGTCGAAGGGCGAAAAAGGAAGCGTCAGATTGGACCAATTCTGATTACTCACCCTGAGTAATCAGGTTCAACGCGGTATATCGGCGGAATACTCGGCAGGTTCTGTTGGGTGAAGTTACATTGGTTGTCGTAGAAAGTCTGGTAAGGCTTGAAGTTGTTGCACATGGGGTCGTTGTCGGAATAATCCCCATCCTCCTGGTAATGCGATAGGGAGTATTTCGTATTCACGTCCTGGGACATTTCTAAAAAATAATTTGGTCCTGTATAGTTAGTTGTTGGTGATTAATTTTGCCTCTCACTACAAGGCTGCCCTTTTAATAGATACGTTAGGAAACTACACTGGAAACCGCAGGGAACTACACGAGATTCCACTTTACATAAACCTCTTAATTATTAGCCCGTGTTGATTAAATTTACACGACATCGCCTTAAGAACTTTTACTTCGAAAGCTACGATGGAACTTGAGATGCCTCCTCATGTAATCTTTACGATTTCACCGACAGAAAAGAAGGTTTAATTATAAGGGACTTCCCTTTCGACGCAGATTCCTTAATATTTACGAATCATTTCAGGATTCATCCGATGGATTATTGAAATATTTATTCGCGAAATCGAAAATCCCCAACTTTGATCTCGAAGCACTTTTATAGGACGCCGTTTTACTTTCTGCGCTCGGAAAAATTCCCATCTAATCGCCGAGGGGAAGTTAAAAAAGTATCACCCTCGAAACATTAATATTAACTATGGAAAACGCGTCTCGATACTGACCTGGAAATGGGCGCGGTTCCGTTTAAAGCACACTAGTCCGAGGGAGACCCGGGAAATTTCGATGCGTCTCTGAGGGTTTCTCGATGCAAAATAATCAGCTTCGCGTTATGATTTGACCGTGACATTATTTTACTAAAATTTTGTCAAGACTGACAGGTCGACCGATGAGATTTTGTTACAGCTTACAATGGAGAGAGAAAAAATGCGAAGATTCAATCAGGGATCACGTGGCTGCGCACGGGGAATCTGAAAGGGGCGTCACGTTAGGGATAAGGAAATCTCCTTTCCGGGAATTTCCGGTGTTCATTGGGACCCAAGATCGGGTTTGATTAATCATGGAAGAGTTGAATAATTTTTATATAGGTTGATTCCTCTTAACCTGCTCTCCAAAGCTCGTGAAACAATAGAACTCATGAAAATAACAACAAATACCTAAGTGAAAATCGATATACAGAGTGAGCTGAAATAACTCGAGTTCTGTCTTAGCTGCACGTGCAATATAAGGTGAAATAATTTTGGGAAACCATGTTTATAGGTTTGTTATTGTATATACGTCGTTTACCTAGTATTTAAATATTTCAATAACTGTATTTTTGATGGAAAGTACACATTCAAACGTATCAGAACTACCTTATATGAAATTCTATTAATCATCACGACCTTAGAATATTTCACTATATACTTATAATAATTTTCCCTTCTCTCCAACTCCTTTACCCTTGTGATCCACCTTTGAAACCATCACTCAAGCAATTCTACAACCTCTTTTCATTCTATTTTATTTTCTACATATTCGTTTACATCTTGCTTTGAGCTCCTATTAAATTTCTATTTTCATCCATATCTAATTTCGATATGATTGATTTTACCATAGGCGAAGCGACAACGTTGCACTTTTCGCCCATTCTCGCCCGTTTTTTACCTCGTACGCAGTCCTTCGCCGAGGTTTTTATCGGATTTTTTTATCGGAACGTCCGAGCCACAAACACCTTTTAACGCTCGACTATTTCCACGTTAAAAAGTTCATTCACACGGCGAAAACGTTCGAGAACGGGTCATTTTTGATTTTCTATTTGAATTTCATTGTAATTTTTCGAAATAAGGGCCCGTGGTGCGCGGGACGGGCCCGATTTTCGTTACGTTCGCGTCGGGAGAAATTTTCTTAGTGCCCATCGCCGCGTTTTGAATTTGAAACTTTTTTTTCGCTCGCGGTTTCTCTCTCGCGTTAATTTAGTCGCTATTGTATTTTCATAATTATTTCGTCGCTTCTCGCGTTAATTACTAGTGATTTTCGAAATTAGCAAGTGATAAAGGTAATTATGTTACAAATATTTTTTAATGACATTTTTTACCTCCATGTATTTCAGTGTTGATAATTTCGACATTACTAATTGTTTCAGATATCGTGTGTGATAACAATTGTGAACGATTAGTGGCAGCAGTGGCGTAGTTGCTGGGCAAGGGTGAAAGCAGTTGCCATCATGCCTAAATGTCATTGCCAAACGGTATGATTCATTTTTAAACAATTTATAGAGCAAAATTTTATTCCCTTCTACGTTATTAAGGTTCCGATTTATTTATAACTGTGGTATTATTTATTCTAGGTGAGTATATTCGTCGGCAATGGCATAGAACTTCAGATAAGGGCTGATTTATAAGAGAGTAGCAGATATTATTAAGGTTCGTTAATTTTGTAAACGATTTTTAAACCTATATGGCGATTAATATGTTTATTGTTAATTTTTCAGGTAAGATTTTCAGCGACAGTGGCGACACCTGCGTCTAACGGCGAAAGTGCTGGTGGTAAGTACTTTTCAATTATATTTTCGTTCCTATTTTCTTCCTACCTTTTCATGACGATGTGTTATTAATAAATTCAATTACATCTTTTCAGTTCGCCATGCCATGACAGCACTCAGTCAGCCTCGAAACGAGGCAAAATCATCCAATCCTCAACGCTGTTGCTGTTCAAGGTTCGTACTTTTAAATGATTTTCAAAGACTTTCTTTAATAACTTCTTGTAAGTTATCTAATAAAAAAAAGTAGCACAGCATTCAAGAATTAGAAACAGAAACTGAAATTGTAATAACTCCTTTGAATGCAACGCTACCCTTACGACTGAATAATTTTGTAAAAATGGTTTTTTTACTTGTTTTGTTGTTGTCTCTTGTATTTGTTCCCTTAGGGTCAAATGTTTATAGATACTAATTTTTTAAACCTTATGAAGTATGAAAACTGCCCTTATGCTTCTCCCTTAAAAATTTATTTTTCAGATTTTTTCTTAGGTTTTTGCTACATCTTGTCTCTAATCGAAAATTGATTCATATTTTTAGAAAAGAAATAAATTTTTGTTGGTTTCACCCTCGCAGATCACGGCTTAAATTTTTTCTAAGTGGAAAAATCCCACGTACAAAGCTATTATTGCTCAATTTTATATTTTTTAAGAAGGTGACGACTAAATAAATTTCCAACTTCAGTATTCTTCCACAAAATTCTCAGGGGTAAACTACCCCTTGACATTTCAAGTGACACTTGCTTTAAATTTTAAACAACTCAACTGAAATTATTTCAGTGCAACTTTACTTAATGCACAATTATGAAACAAAACTTATCTCTCCCTAGCAACCCTGATCACCAGCTGATACGTAATCAGTCGCCTCGAAGCAAAATCCGCTTAGCCGTGAAAGAGAAAGACGTTCCTCCAGGAGCCACGGGAGTGGAGAGAGGAGAAAGCACCGAGCACCCTTGAGTAAGTGATAAGTTAGAAGTTTATAATTATTATTCACTATTCACTATTTATGGCAACTTTCTTTTGTTATTACACTTGCTTTTTTGATATTCTTAATCAGTGGCAAATTCGGAATGTTTTTACTCTTAGTCTTGTGCAAAAATTACCATTCTTAATTTTATTGTGAATTGCATTGTTCTGGAGAATAATTGCCAAGTAATGTAACGTAATAAATACAAAATCCTGGATACCATAGGTAAAATAAGAAGGAGTTCATTTTCTGAAGTTATTTTTCTGTTGAATGATTACTTGCTGTTAGAAGAGACAGCTCCTTTCAATAGGCCATCATTTTCCATAACTGTTCGTGGCAGCTGCAAATATCAGCAACTTTCCAATTTTATAAGAATGGAAAAAGGTGACGCCTTCTCCTCCGCCCATGGACTAACTAATTTATCACTGTTATTGCCAACACATCACACATAAAAAGAAACCCGGAATAACTTTCGCATTTCCTGAAATATCCTAAAAAAGAAAACTGAAATATTGCCTTCCTTCCCATAACTTTTTTACGGCTGGAGTGAATCTAACGGTCGAATATCTTGCCAATGTATTTGTGGCATAATCAATTTGTTGTAATGCGACGGGGTGGAATTTTCCCTCATCCCATTTCGAATTATTTTCGTTGTCTTAGCTTAGGATCCAAACGTAATACCGTTGATTCAAAAGTAGTACAGTCCTTTTTCGCTTCATTCTAGATTTTCAAAAATGTTCTTCAGGAGTGCCAGAGGGAATATGTATATATATATATATATATTTCGATTTATTGGTATTTATTACATTTAAGAGTTTTCAATAATTGAAGAATAACGAAAGTCTTCAGTACGATTTTTTTACTATTTATATGATTTTAATAGAGAAACACAGTTATGGAGAAATTTCCTAAAAACTGAAAAAATTAATTATTGTAAATGTTACGTCTTCCTCAATATTTTCTAAATCCTAATAACTACACCCCTTCAAGGGGTATTTTCTACAAGTGTTATAAACATTATATATTTTTGATTTAGTTTTTGATTACAAGGTCTGTAAGATAGCTATAATAACTTAAATATGGAAGTAATGCCCTCGGGTTTGGAAGTACTTTACCCATACCTACTAAAGGATATTATTTTAAACGTCCTATATAAAATATATTTTCAGTTACTATATTTGTGAGGGTGTTTGTGTTATTATTAGTGGAGTATGGGTTTTTACTTGCCCTCTCGCATAGTATTTGAGGATTATTACTTTATTACTGGATTCATCAAGGTAAAATTATTTTCTCCTAGACACTGTTATTTTAATTCATTCTGGTATTGGTCTACCTTGTATGTACACAGCTCGGATACACGGAACACACATTTGCAACTTTTAGGCTAGTTCCATTGTACAACATTTGCCATCGTTGTGGATATGTAATCCCAGATTTGTTTTGAATCGGTTATACGATTTCTAAGAGGTTGTGCCTAACTTAAAGATCTCCTGTTCTTCGCAGGATTGTACGTTCCCTTCAAATATGGGAAGGGCGTTACATGGTTTCTAGAATCGTCCTATCGTGGTCTTGCCGTTCCGAGTGAGACGTTAAAGGAGTTTCAAGTGAAAATGACTTCCTTTTTCCTCTTGTCGTTAGTAATGAGTGCTCGTAATCTCATGGTAGCAACGCCATTTTGTCAGGGCGGATATGGAAAGCTTTCCGTTTGGAGTTCCAACGCGAGTTCCCTTCTTCGCGACGTTCCCCTGTTGTAAAACCCCGGGTTAGAGGATGTGAATCCCCGAAAAGTGGCGCGTGCGACCGGGGGCGTCCCGACGCGTCGTCGAAACAATCGAAAACCGACGGCGGCGGCGGCGAACCAGTCGACGTCAGCCGCTCGTATGGTGAGAACCGACGGCGCCGTCGGTCCGAAAGTCGCATCGTGAGAAGGTATCCCGTGGGTTCGGTAGCGTTTTTCTTGCAGTTTTTCCTCGAGCCGAGTGAGGGGGATCGAGGTGTACACGTTAGGGCTGGGGAGTTGCGCTCTTGGTGGAGCGTTTGTGGTAAGTTTCGAGGAGTTGAATGGAATTCGGTGAGAAATAAAGTCGAATCGATGGTTGTGATCGTTGTTTGCGTGATGGTTGCGATTTTTCAGGGTAAGAGTGGGCGGAGTAATTGCACTCTCATTCGTGAGTTCTTGGTGAAAAGTTTGGTTTAAGGGACAATTATAAAAAAATTGAATTTTGCTTTTAAAAATGTGGAGTTTCAAAAAATTGTATTTTTTAAAAAATTTTACCAGCTGTGTTCTTTAAAAAAAATCATCTGATTGGAAATTAGTGGAACGTGATGTAAACGAGCGATGAGTAATGATGAAAATCTTTCATCAAATTAGACGTCAAAAATTGAAATGTTGATACGTTCTGACAGAATTCCTTACGTACTTTAAATCTTGTCAGATATGTTATGGTTTCGATAATTATATTATAAACGATATTGAATTTAAATGGCAATTTGTAAATCCAATTGGTAGAAACAAAATCAGTCCGATATAAATAAACAGAAAGTTTATTTTCCCGTCGAAAGAAAATACCCTCAAAACAAAACGAAAACAAATTACAACGTATCCCAGGCTCTAAACGGTCATTTGTTCCCGAATCCGACAAAAGAAACACTCTTAAATCAATACTTCGAAGTTGTTATTAAAAAGTATAAATATTTACCGGATAAATCCGAAATTTATGACCTGTTTAAAAATTCCGCTCAAATTCAAAATAATCGCCTCAATTCCAACTTCTAAACGTCCGGACACCCACCGATCGAAAAGGAGTCGCGCAAAAAAAAAGATAACCAATCGCGTTCGGTTTATTACCGTCTCTTTTTCGAGAAAATAAGGCGATTACACAATCGGCCTCATGTGTCGGTGCGATATAATCACGGGCTCTCCGCTAAGCTCAAACAATCCCGTGTTTACCTTTGGCATTCAGCCCCGAGAATGTTATTAATCTTAGCGCTTAATAGCTATATCGAGGGGGGAAAGACGAGCTAGTTAGTTCAATATGAAACTTCAGGAGGCTGTTAGTCATTGCCACCGCCAAGTTGTCTTACGAGGGGGGATGCGGATTATTGCGAAATTGATATCTCTCTCTGGAAACGCTAAATCAAAAAATTAATAACACGTCGCAGCTCTACCAATTTCACTTATAAAAATGTAATTTGGGTGAATTTCGCGATCGAGCACAAGTGAGGAGTTCTGTCTGTCCGCCATTTGCTTATAACTTGGTAGAAACTCATCCGCCTATCCAATCATGTCCAAATGGGCTTTGTATATTCTCTATTCAATTTTTTTCCAACTAAATTCCGGTACAAAGTTGGATTCCTGCGAATCCCTGAGAAAAACCAATAAGGATGATTCCCTGACGCCAAAATTAGAAGTATTTTAGATTTTTTGAAAAATTCACGGTGCCTCAAAAAACATTGGGACATGAAACCCAGCTACTGCGAATTTCGTCACTGAATTTGAATGCCCTTGCGATTTTTTTCGAAAGGGTTCTAAATAAGTTTTTTCGAACTGATCCTAAAAATTCACTAATTTCCTTTGAACTATACGAAATATTATTTATTTAAATCATTTTCCTTTCCAAATTTCGAAAATTCAATTTTCCGGAACGAATGCACGTAAGGCGACCTCTTGCGAGTTTTTCCCGAATTGCTTTCTAATTTGGGAAAGTTCTATCAATCCTAAATTTTACTTATTGATACATTTATTCACCCAGCATTTTGGAAATGTGATAGATTTCTCCTATTTTTACTTTTATTTTATAACCATCCCAAATTGATATTATTGATATCAAACAATCAGAAATCTATCAGAAATATTAGGCCAAAAAGAGTTTCCCTACAATTTCTGCCAAGAAATAAAAGAACTTTTTCTAAAAAATCAATAGAATTAACCAAAAGTTCCATGTTTTTAAAATATGCGCAATAAATGCCTCTTGTGGAGAAAAAATATATTCAAACTCATGTTACTTATTGAAACATAGAAAATATAATATAAAATTTTAAAACCTTCAACCAACCTATGCATTTTGCATTTTTCCCAAGCCATACTGATCAGCATGATATGTAACTTCTTGCACATTATATGTTAAATCATGTAACATTAATGTTCACATTCTTCTAATCCTTCACAATTTAATTTTTAAATTCTTTTAAATACAATTTTAATACATTTTCTGTCACAATGTCGTTTCGTTTAATATGCTGATATCTATTACATCGTCAGTCATATCAAATTTTAAAATATACGCACTGCTTTGACGAGTTATCGATATATTTTGGGGAAAATTAATTAGTGAAACGTTTTGATATCAATTACACATCAATTAACACTGTTATTTTGGAATTGGTTCGATGTTATTAAATTTTTCTGATTAATAATTAAACGTCGACTGTGAGAGGAAAAATATTTATAGAGGAAATTTGTTGAAATATGTATCAGTGAATTGGAAATTTAAAAACGATGTGATGACATATTTTATCTCCATTTTCAAAATAAGTGACAAAAGATCCTGGCTTGTTCGTCCAGCATTTTTCTTCAGATTTCGAATTACTATAAGAAAAAATACTTTTTTTTTGAAAATTTATGAAGCCTTTTTCGAGATATTCATGAAAGAGTTTTCTAACACGCATTTTTTTACTAAAAAAACTGACATCCAATCGTGAAACGAATAAACCTATCAGTATAATAATTTCGAAAACTTTTTGCTAAAAATTCGTTTCTCTATGGATTTTCGTGGTGATTCTTACCTCTACCCGTAGGGTAAAGGGCCACTTTGCACTAACGCACCTTTGTTCTTTGTGTTATATTTTAAGTACCGTTAAAATTTTCTACCAATCGGTTGTACCAGAACTAATCCTGAGCTAAAAGCTCTTATGCGCTGGACTATACGCCAGATGTGTTTTCACACGGCTTACCCTGGCCCTATTACACAATGGCCCCCTACAGGCATTTAATGAAACTCCCTTTTTTCTGTTACCTCTTGTATATGTTGAGACCTAAAAACACCTTCCGTTTTCATTCAATTCGACATAAATTAATCCATTAAACATCCCCGCCTCCCGACGATCCGCTTCTAACGGCAGGAAAAACGGGGCACTTCTGGAGTCATCCCTTCGCGATTCGTCCCTAACGAGCGAATTTCTGTTGCATTCTCTCGAAACTTTTTACCGGCTCTTCGGGAGTTCGACGGGATGTCGTCCTCAATAGTTTCTACGGTTCTTCCTCGGGGATTAAGGTCGACCCTCGACTATCGATTCCACGCCGTGAACCAAGAGGGGTCTATTGAAAGACGCGACATTCTTTCCTCCTCGAAACTCCCGAGGAACTCCGGAGTTATTGTGAACGAATCGTGACGAACACGTACCAAGTGACGCACAAAGGCTTTATTCTAAAGCGTTTGTGACAGACGGAATATCTTTGCCATCAACTTTCTCGTTTTTACATAACCAGGGTGGCAACAATCCCGATACAGGGGCGGGCGTAATAATATAATGGGTTTATCGTGGGTGTTCAGGAAAAGGGTTCGATTTTTCGGTCGCTGTGAGAAACTCGGGACGGAAAAATCTAATAACCCGATCGATTCAATTAAGGTCTCAGATTTACCTGCGGGAAAAAATGGACAGGATTCTGAAAGTCCCCCAATCGCCTGTACGAAGTTCGTTAAAGCCGATTTATACGCTTATCCGATCCGGTGCACAAATTAAATTTCCCAGGGTTACGCCGTCCTTCCCGGATTCCTCCCGAGAACTTCCACGGTTCAATTTGATCATCCGACTCATTAATACTATCTAAACGATAAAGCAATTTCTTATTTCCTTCCGTTTTTCTTTCTCTCGTTCGCCGTTCGCCGGCTTTTAACCAAGTTTTGAGGATTAGCCGGTAATACGGTTTCTCCGGGACGCTCCTGGGATGTATCCATTGCTCGGCTGTGGGATAATTTATTCGGAGCTGCAGCGGTTGCAGTTTAGTGCACCAAACTGGGGAGGTCATCGATTTTCCATTAAAAACGCTGGAAAGATGTTCCTTCCCCGAAGGCGTTTGCCAACGGTGGAACATCCCAATTTTTCATTCGAACCGCACCTAATTGAGTCACATCCGGTAGGAAAATCTGATGGAAATTAATTAGGCCCGCCGAAATTTTCTTCTTCTAGAACTTTTTCTACTATTTGGAATCATAACGAAAGAGCTTCTAGATTGTACTAGAAACCATTTGGAAAATCTAGTTTTTCATGGTCCTCAGGGATTTGAAAAAATTCCTATATTCCGCTAAATTTACACACTCTTAATCAACATCGATTCTAGAAAATCTTTGGAATTTATATTCCTACGGGCTCCTTCTGATGTTTAAAATTAAAGTTAACTCGTTTGAAACTCCATCAAACCATCTAGATTTCCTATAGGGAAAATTTGGGCATTGAAGTTTTTACAAATATTTTTCGAAATATCCTTCAGAATTTCCATGAATCCTCTAGATTCAAATGATACCAGTTATGGCCATTTCAAATTTCCAAACGAACCTCTGTTGTTTATCTTTAGACTTTCCATTAATTTCTATAATACGCACGTTTCTATACTCTAAACCCTAAACTCCTTTAAACCCTTTTGCTCGGGAAATGAAACAATTTAAACCTTGCATGAATTCTCTCAATTCAGGCACTTTCCAAGAAGAAAATCCTGGAAAATGTTTACATTGATTCCAGTGCTTAAAATTAAAATAATTTCCTTCTTAAATTCCGTTGAAATTTCGTTTTTATTTTCTGTGGTCCTTGGGCTCTTCCTCTGTTTAAATATGTAGAACAAACATTTATCCATGTTCTAGAATATAGGGTATAGCATTGTCCTACGTTTCAACCCTTCTAAACCATCCCCTCCCCATTATAAATTTTTTAAATTATTTTTCTTCTTCTGTGTCGTTTAAAAGTTAAACACAAAAATTTGGAAAATTCAAAAATCTTCTAGATTCAATTTTGTAAATTTTTGAGTTTTCTTAATTCTGAAAGAACCTCAAAAGTCTTTCTGCAGCATTATTCAGACGTTCTGTTGTTTCAGATTTTACTAGAGATGTGCCTGGAACCTGCCTGAGGCCATTATGGAGAATCCAATTTTTCTTCCTGTGGTCCTCAAACAAATTGAAACTTGTAGAAGCTTTCTTGATTCGTTTTCCAAAACTCTTGACTCGTGTAATTTTTGAATTTCGTCCCCTTACGACTCCTATGTGCTTATTTTGGCATTACATGTATAAATACGTGAGCAGGTATAGTACCCGTCAAGATATAATAACTTACACAAATGAAAAATCTCCCGTTTATTTTTCTATATGTTACATGACTGGTACTATAAATGTGGCCATTTAGAACTCAAGTAGAGATAATGTAGTGCCCTTTAGGCGTCTGCCTGAGTGCATTGGATTACGATGTACCTCTAACTGAACAAAAGTTTTCCCATTAAAACTTGAAGGAATACCGGAGACGTTCCCTTTCGCGACTCGCTGGAATTTTTTCGGTCATTAAAAAAGTTTTGATTATATGCACAAATAGGCCCGCTCCTCGCTAATTTATCGCTCGACTTTACTTACACACTCTCTTGCTCCCTCTAAAAACATTACTCATTCCTCTCGGCGAAAGGTCGCGGCTCCCGTAGCATAGACTAATGACGGCGCGGCGATCACGTTTTTAGGAAAATTATTTGTTCCGTAAATCGAGGGGGAAATCTTCTGGGGACGACGCCCGCAAACTTTACGATACCGCCTCTTTAATAACGACGGAGCGGTCGAAGTTAAAAGACCCCGTGAAACCTAAGGAAAATAGATCGCTTTAACTTCGAGGCTTTGGCGGATCGTGCTTATTAAAAGTTTCGAATTTGTCGAATTATGTCGAGGGAAAATGTGTGCATCGAGCTTTCACTCCCGTTCCCTCGGAGCACGTGGTTAACGCCAGGGGGGTGCGGCGACAAGTGGCGAAATTTCCTGATTTTCTCAAGTATAAATGACTAACATGGGAGCTGGACAAAAATTATTGTGGTCAACACCACCTCCACTAATTTCTATTCGTGATCCCTATGGTATGCCTTTGGGTCTACAGTGTATTAATTACCATCTAATTATCGCCCTAAGTAGTAGTGTATTAAAATAGAAATTTCAATAGATCTACGAAGGCTTAAAGTATGAGATGTAATTTCCACATTTTCTCACACCCTCATCCATTTAAGTTTGACAAGTTCCATTTGAAACTATTGTTTTCCCATTTTAGCAATATTTACTTAAGTAGCTTTCATACGTCATTTATTAAAAATTAGGAATTTCGAGATTTTCTTTGCCTCGTTGTCAATAGAGCTTTACAGTGTATTTATTACCATCTAATTATCGCCCTAAGTAGTGGTGTATTAAAATAGAAATTTCAACAAATCTACGAAGGCTTAAAGTATGAGATGTTATTTCCACATTTTCTCACCCCCTCACCTATATAAGTTTGACAAGTTCCATTTGAAACTATTGTTTTCCCATTTTAGCAATATTTACTTAAGTAGCTTTCATACGTCATTTCTTAAATATTAGGAATTTCGAGATTTTCTTTGCCTCGTTGTCAATAGAGCTTTCACCATCATATGAACATATAATGAAAATTCTAAGGAAAACCCCTTTCTTCCCTCTCTCGCCTCTCATATGTTGTACAAATATATTTTTAGAAATTGTTTGAACTGTACAAAAATACATTTTTCGAGAAAAAAAACCCATCAATTCAATTCTGGAGCACGCAATACGACTCATTACCTCCCTAATAAATTCCCAATTCTTTCGTATACCTATCGACGGGGAAATCTTCTGGGAACGTCGCCTGGAAACTTTATGATACGATCTGTTGAGTTGCGATGAAGTTGTAGAAGTTAAAGGATCTCGGGAAACCCAAGGAAAACCGATCGCTCAAACTTGCCGGCTTAAAGATCGTATTTATTAAAAGTTGTAGATCGATATGCCAAAAAGTGGACATCAAAGACGAATATATTCGCTTTCTCGGGTCCTATTGGGGAAGTTCTGACACTCTGGTATGTTCGAGTGTGTATTATGTGCACGTGGTTATTATTTTTGTGGCAACATTTTCTGCTACAGTTCAGCAATTGTGGGAATAAAACACTCGTCTTAACACTTGTTAACATTACTTTAGAGTACCAATTTATATCGAGTGTCGAACTAACCAGAGATCCCCAGGCGCTGTTGTTGCATATTCGTCTCTTTCTGGTGATGTACAAAGAAACAACTTTCCGTTAATTTCCATAATTTCCGAGCGGAATGATGCAACATTACACGCGCGTCGTTTGATCCATTAATTCCCTCTGCAACAACAAAAGCGCCCTCTTCCACTTGATATTTTTCCCACGCGAATGCATTTACCGCTCGATTTTCCCCATTTTTCCTTCCCCGCTTATCGCCGCTTCGTATAAATGAATAAACATTAACGTTGAAAATCTACAAATGTCGCCGCATCTGAGGCCTCAGAAATAAACGCCAGAAACCTATTCGAGTTGATTGCCTGCCCCAATTGGATAACATGTATGCGGACCAAAGGGAAGTTCTTTTATCGAAGAGAATGAAAGGGGGGAATAAAGGAGTCGTCCCGTTAAACGGGTTATTTACGAGATGGAACGTTACAAAAATAGGGGATTTTTAAACGACCATGAACGATAATGCAACAAGGGAAATAATAAATAGACATAATGCCCCTTATTCTATTTTAATGGTAATGGGGTTTATGTGAGTACGTATCAAAGGTGGAAATTTCAAATTTTACCATGGCGTCACTTTTCTCAACTTTCTTAAAAGTTTAGTTTAGTAACACGTTTGCCATCAAAAAAATAAATAAACAATTTTTGTATTTATTTCCAATTAAAAAATTTGGACCTTTTCAATTAGTAACTTTTAAATTTTGTAATTAACTAAAATCACAATTTGAGTTCGATAATTTACTTATATTATACGAATAATTATTGATATAATGTACTTTATTTAGCCTGAAAGATTCGAAAATTGCTGTGTCACATCTATAAAAATGTTTTCAAAAGGAAACAAGAAAATTGCTATAGTATTTGGCACATAGTTTGTCAGAATTTATTCAAACAACTTTTGGTGTCCATCGTCGCAGTAAACAAGGCTGGAGAACCCAAAATTTCTATTTCCTATCTATACAGCCAGAACATACATGTGCTCCAGTGAAATTTACCCTCAAATATTTTTGAATTACATTGTTGTAGTAAATCTAGCTGCGAGGCCTCAGAATTATTTTTTCCAATCTCGAAAATTGCTTTCAGTAGGATTCAATAAAAGACAAGGGTTTATATTAAACCCTGCAGGTGTCCCCAAAATTTCTATTTTCTGTCTCTAAAATAATAACCAAATAATGACTAGAATATTACCATAGGCTCACCCTCACCCTCACCACAATTCACCCTCAAACAATTCTTGGGTCGTCTAGTTGAAGTAAATTCGGTTGGAAGGCGGTCCAAAATTCCTGTTTCCCGTCTCTAAATTTTCCCTCGTTGGAAAACAAGGATATCTCCTCTCATCCTTGTAAACAGGCTCGGGAAAGTTTCCAAGGGAAATCGTCACGGAGAAGATTGATATTTTTCCAAATTCCATCTTTCAAAAACTCATATTCATCCCCGAAGATGAATTTTCCAACGGTCCCGAAATATATCGGCACGAAAGTTTCCCCGCCCGCTCCCATATCATGTATATGAATAAAGTTTTCGAATAAAGGGCGGAAGTTATGTGTGTATTTTACCGTAAATAGATAAATATGTATGTTCGTCTGCACCCGGCCCAAAGGATTTACGAGCGAAGGTTCCTTTTCTGAGGAACCGACGAAACGTCGCCGATGCATGTTCGCGGATAGGGACCACGTATCTCCCCTCAAAAAGGAAATTAGATCGCTCCGCGACGTTTAATTTATTCCCAAATCCCATTTCTATCATTGTTTAAAATAGGGGAAGATGGAGATTAATCGATGTGTTTCGTAGATTTAACATCACACCATTCCGATGCAATAATGGGGCGTTAAATCGGAAGTTTATACGGGAGCAATTATTGTGTCTGATTCATAACTCATGGTTTAACTGGACACTTTTATTACCTTTAGATATATTGAAATTTATGGATTAGTAAAAGTTGCTTTCATGGAATTTATCCAAGGATGAACCTAAAAAAATAAGCTCAGTTCTTAGGGAACTGTAGAAGAATTCTTCTAAAGAAAATTTTATTTCGTCTTAATTTGCGAACTAATCAAGGACTAAATACTCAACATGAATGATAATATTCAGAACATTGCTGGTATATGAAATAATACCTTTGGCACTGTGCTGTTAATTTTTGGGAAGCACAATAAATTGAGTTTTTCATCGGAAAATTCGTATTTGCTGGTTATGGCGGTTAAAAATCACACCCCCATACCCATTTCAGTATACTTTTTATGCTGCTTGAACCACTCAGCTAGAAATACAAAATCGCACGTTTCGCGTAATGTTTGAAGCCATTTCTCGCACTTTTCTCTAAACGTATACGAAAATCGAAGATAGCCAAGTTGTAGGTTTTGATGTCATCTTTCAAAAATCGTTTGAAAATTTAAAATCGGCCCATCTTCGTTTATAAGCCGAATTTTGAAAGATTTCGATGTATATTATTAATGACATAATTATGCAAAATCTATTCATCCGACAGCTTCCAAATGTTGCATGTTTAAAGTAGACATAATAGTCTAACTAAAAATTCACTAAAAATTAGCGCTTTAGCTTTAAACTGGGCTAAACGGTGAATTTTTTAAAATGGGTCCATTTTAACGGTTTTTCCAAGTTTTTTCGGTGAAAAATGCTCCGATCATCTTTTACAAACGCTCATTTTGAAGGTCATTTAATTCTCGAGGAATCGTCTATACAACGTATTTCATTCTCGTCAATAATTTTCATGCTATGGTAAAAAACCGAAAAACGACCTATTTTTTAAAATTTTTACTGTTTAATGAAAACGTATAAGCTCAGATTTGTCTAGATTTTGGGTTTTTATCATCTTTGATCCATTTTAAATAAAGTTTTTTTTTGTCTGTCTGCATTTAAATTTTATCTATCAAAAAAAAACTCTATAAACTGGGCTACTCGTAACCAACAAATATGCTGCTAAAAAACAGATTTTTTTTAGTGTACAAACGCCGTACAGTATTAAAATACCTTCATGAAATGCAAAGTAATTGCCAAAATAAAAAAGTCCTTAGGGGTGAATTAAATTTATCGATTATTCGTTAAATCAAATTTAAATTTAAATCAATCTTGTTTCCTCCTATCCTTTTTTGAGCTACTAGGATTAATAACAGCAACCGGAAAATGAGAGTAGTGTCCAGAGTCCTGGAATCTGTGGAATTTGACGGAAAAGGGTCTGTTGTCGCATCGTACTTAAAAGAAATGCTTTAACGGGTTTCAAAACCACCCATTCCATTATTTAAGCTTGCTGGCTTCCCTCAAGGTAAGCTAAGAAACGTTCCAAACAGGTAATTTTCCTTGAGGGATCATTGGTCATGGACCAAGGAGAATAGATGTTTATTTTTAAAGGCTTAAGAAAAACACAATGTAATAGCTGAAGCCAATGGCTGGTTTAAGGGAGAATACTCATAAAAATTAATTCATTACTTTTCGCGAACTTCAGCAATGACAGGTTCCATAATGAGTGTACCAAGAACATGTAAAATCAACCCAAGGACCCTTGAACAACTTCAATCATTCATCTAAAATCCATTAATAGTTGTTTGTGATTACTTAGCCATCAGTCGAATACAGTAGGTAAATCACACTTCCCTTAACTCCTGCACGTCTTAAATTTTTGGCAGGTTCTTTATCTGGCGACGTTCAAATCTCCCGCCCGACAGGCTCGATTTTTCGAAGGGATCCGATCCCGGATCGTAAATTTTCCGCGGCGGACACGTTGCATTATTTAAACGGGGATTTTCAACGGCGCGAAATATCGAATCGCCCTGTGAAAATCTTCTACGCCAGACAGGAACGAGAGATGCATCATGGGAAAATCCAACTCCTGAAATATTCCGTTGATTGATTTCGCGCAAGTTGAGCACGTCCTAGGTGAAATCCTTGAACGTGGTGGTGATGAATGCATCTATCGCATCTCTTAGTTCCATGAGATTATGAGGCTTCATACGCTGAAATTGCCTGGAAACGGTCCAAACGTAACTTTACCGACGTCCCCCCTACCCCCCCACAAATCCCCACTCTGTGAACATCTGTCCAAGGAAGATTCAAAAAGCCCTACAAATCTAAAGAGGATTCTTTTTGCCACGAAAAATCCGACTGCCTTTTTATCCGCTTTGTCCCCCTTTAAATACGCCACAGGGAAAAGTTGGAATAATAAAAAACACGACATGGCGGAGGGGAAATTTGCAAAACCATCGAACGATATTTTAATTGCAAATTATTTTTACGGCGGCAACAATACGGTCGCGTAAAGATGTCGTGCGGTGCAGGTGCCAATTCAAGCCGGGAAAGCTTTATGGAAATTGTGAGCAACATTGTGACTGTTTCGCGGAAAATTAACGGACGTGGACAACGTCGGGTCGCTTCCTAATTAAACCCCTCAGTTATATTGTCGTGACTTCATCGAAAAATGGAGATTAACTATCAGAATTAATTAACTCGCGTTAAAAGTAAAACTGACTTAACTCGACGCGCTTCCCGTTTATGAAAGAAAGATTAATCGTCATAACGTCTACCGAACTTTATACCTGAAAGGTAAATTGCCTCGTTTATAAATTTTTGTCGACGTTTTAATTTATTTCCTCATTCATCGTGCGGCTCATCTGCTAAATTGACCGTTGGTCTCCATTCCCCCCTCCACCGTTCACTGTGGAACTAATAACAAAGTTCAAAAGTACTCATACAAATACAACTTTATCTATAAATCTCTCTAAATGGGTATACACTACTATATGTTATGTATAGGGGGGATCGTATTGCCGGCAGCTATCTCCTTTTACATCGCCTGGAAAGGCCGTCCCAAAATATCACATGATATTCTTATTTTTGAAACATGACCCTTGATATAAGTTAATTCCTGATAAATTTCTGATTCCGGGAAAACAGCACAGCGAGTCCAGAGATTTATATCTTTAACCATAGAAAATGATGGAAAATGGGATTAGGATGCTACATCGAAACGATTACAAAATAATCTCTACAAGTTGCTGAACTTGTATCCGCTTGAAAAGTTTAAAGGAAAAATCACAACGTTTAATTGACACAGTGGGAATTTAGACATACTTAAAGTGAAAAATGCAATGATTTTTTTGGGAATATTATCCATACACAGGGTGTCCGGTGACTACACACTAGACTCTCTGAAGTGTGTAGGGGACTTCAAATTGTAAATTTGAATTGTAAAAATGTATTAATATTAATGTAATTAATATTAAAGCTACTACTACGCAAGGAGCAACATAAGTTCCCTATAAAATTTCAAACGAAAATGTACTCTTGTTTGAATGCGATACAATTAACGGTTTTCGAGATAACATGAATTTTTAACGGCGATCTCAAAAGTATTCGCCTTCGCCATTTCCTATAATTGCTTTTTATAAAAGTGCTTTGCCCCAAATTACTGTATTTAAATTATTTGGTTCATGGGGATCCCTACAAATACTGCGCGATTGGAAAATGAGATATCGTTAACAGCGAAGGCCGGAAAATTCGCGATTTTCTCCAAGTGACTCGGGGTTGATTAAACAACCTCCTTGAATATGATGCGGTCGGAAAATGAGATCTCATTAATCGCGAAGGTCGGAAAATTCGCGGTTTTCCCGAAGCAACTTCCCCCACGAATGTGGCGCAGTCAACGTAACGGCCATACGAGAATGTAAATACTCTAATTTTGAAAGTCCCCAGAATTTTAGTTTCCCCCAATTCTAACCAATCTCCTCATTATTCCTTATCCACCATAGAGGTACTCTTGTTTAAATTCTATACAATTAGCGGTTTCAAAGACAAATTGAATTTTTAACGGCATTTCCAAAGTGCGCACCTTCGCCATTTCATAGAACCGCCTTTCGAAGACCAGTATTTTGAGCCCAAAATGAGTCAGTTTGGTGAAAACGCCTAAAAATTACCTTGATAAACTGTAGATAAACTTTGATTTGAAACGCCTTTTCCAACTTAGCTCATTGCTTCTAAAATGGCAAACATTTATTTTCTATAAAATTTTGGAAATTAATCTCAAAAACGTTCGTAGCGCAAATTCAAACTACTTGAACAGCTGTTTAAATATAAATTTCTCCAAACAATATTTTGCTTTTACAACTCAGGCGGCAGCGATAAAGGAGCCAAGATCAGCAGGCCACAATCGAATGCGAGTATGTGTTAAGATGACCGTGCCGGGAGCACTTGACCTGCTCCGCTGACCGAAAGCCGCCTTAATTTTTCTGTTTAAAGTTACCATTAACAATGTTAGAGTGCTCCAAATGAAGTAAAACTTTATGAGAGTATTCAGCGGAGTTTCTTTTATACGCCTACCGAGTTTCATTTCATTGGCTCTTAAGATGACCGTTCCGGGAGCACTTGACCTGCTCCGCTGACCGAAATCCGCCTTAATTTTTCTGTTTAAAGTTACCATTAACAATGTTAGAGTGCTCCAAATGAAGTGAAACTTTATGAGAGTATTCAGCGGAGTTTCCTTTACACGCCTTCCGAGTTTCATTTCATTAGCTCTTAAGATGACCGTTCCGGGAGCACTTGACATGCTCCGCTGACCGAAATCCGCCTTAATTTTTCTGTTTAAAGTTACCATTAACAATGTTAGAGTGCTCCAAATGAAGTGAAACTCTATCAGAGTATTCAGCGGAGTTTCCTTTATACGCCTACCGAGTTTCATTTCATTAGGTCTTAAGATGACCGTTCCGGGAGCACTTGACATGCTCCGGTGACCGAAATCCGCCTTAATTTTTCTGTTTAAAGTTACCATTAACAATGTTAGAGTGCTCCAAATGAAGTGAAACTCTATCAGAGTATTCAGCGGAGTTTCCTTTATACGCCTACCGAGTTTCATTTCATTAGGTCTTAAGATGACCGTTCCGGGAGCACTTGACCTGCTCCGCTGACCGAAATCCGCCTTAATTTTTCTGTTTAAAGTTACCATTAACAATGTTAGAGTGCTCCAAATGAAGTGAAACTCTATCAGAGTATTCAGCGGAGTTTCCTTTATACGCCTACCGAGTTTCATTTCATTAGGTCTTAAGATGACCGTTCCGGGAGCACTTGACCTGCTCCGCTGACCTAAATCCGCCTTAATTTTTCTGTTTAAAGTTACCATTAACAATGTTAGAGTGCTCCAAATGAAGTGAAACTCTATCAGAGTATTCAGCGGAGTTTCCTTTATACGCCTACCGAGTTTCATTTCATTAGCTCTTAAGATGACCGTTCCGGGAGCACTTGACATGCTCCGCTGACCGAAATCCGCCTTAATTTTTCTGTTTAAAGTTACCATTAACAATGTTAGAGTGCTCCAAATGAAGTGAAACTCTATCAGAGTATTCAGCGGAGTTTCCTTTATACGCCTACCGAGTTTCATTTCATTAGGTCTTAAGATGACCGTTCCGGGAGCACTTGACCTGCTCCGCTGACCGAAATCCGCCTTAATTTTTCTGTTTAAAGTTACCATTAACAATGTTAGAGTGCTCCAAATGAAGTGAAACTCTATCAGAGTATTCAGCGGAGTTTCCTTTATACGCCTACCGAGTTTCATTTCATTAGGTCTTAAGATGACCGTTCCGGGAGCACTTGACCTGCTCCGCTGACCGAAATCCGCCTTAATTTTTCTGCTTAAAGTTACCATTAACAATGTTAGAGTGCTCCAAATGAAGTGAAACTCTATCAGAGTATTCAGCGGAGTTTCCTTTATACGCCTACCGAGTTTCATTTCATTAGGTCTTAAGATGACCGTTCCGGGAGCACTTGACCTGCTCCGCTGACCGAAATCCGCCTTAATTTTTCTGTTTAAAGTTACCATTAACAATGTTAGAGTGCTCCAAATGAAGTGAAACTTTATGAGAGTATTCAGCGGAGTTTCCTTTATACGCCTACCGAGTTTCATTTCATTAGGTCTTAAGATGACCGTTCCGGGAGCACTTGACCTGCTCCGCTGACCGAAATCCGCCTTAATTTTTCTGTTTAAAGTTACCATTAACAATGTTAGAGTGCTCCAAATGAAGTGAAACTCTATCAGAGTATTCAGCGGAGTTTCCTTTATACGCCTACCGAGTTTCATTTCATTAGGTCTTAAGATGACCGTTCCGGGAGCACTTGACCTGCTCCGCTGACCGAAATCCGCCTTAATTTTTCTGTTTAAAGTTACCATTAACAATGTTAGAGTGCTCCAAATGAAGTGAAACTCTATCAGAGTATTCAGCGGAGTTTCCTTTATACGCCTACCGAGTTTCATTTCATTAGGTCTTAAGATGACCGTTCCGGGAGCACTTGACCTGCTCCGCTGACCGAAATCCGCCTTAATTTTTCTGTTTAAAGTTACCATTAACAATGTTAGAGTGCTCCAAATGAAGTGAAACTCTATCAGAGTATTCAGCGGAGTTTCCTTTATACGCCTACCGAGTTTCATTTCATTAGGTCTTAAGATGACCGTTCCGGGAGCACTTGACCTGCTCCGCTGACCGAAATCCGCCTTAATTTTTCTGCTTAAAGTTACCATTAACAATGTTAGAGTGCTCCAAATGAAGTGAAACTCTATCAGAGTATTCAGCGGAGTTTCCTTTATACGCCTACCGAGTTTCATTTCATTAGGTCTTAAGATGACCGTTCCGGGAGCACTTGACCTGCTCCGCTGACCGAAATCCGCCTTAATTTTTCTGTTTAAAGTTACCATTAACAATGTTAGAGTGCTCCAAATGAAGTGAAACTTTATGAGAGTATTCAGCGGAGTTTCCTTTATACGCCTACCGAGTTTCATTTCATTAGGTCTTAAGATGACCGTTCCGGGAGCACTTGACCTGCTCCGCTGACCGAAATCCGCCTTAATTTTTCTGTTTAAAGTTACCATTAACAATGTTAGAGTGCTCCAAATGAAGTGAAACTCTATCAGAGTATTCAGCGGAGTTTCCTTTATACGCCTACCGAGTTTCATTTCATTAGGTCTTAAGATGACCGTTCCGGGAGCACTTGACCTGCTCCGCTGACCGAAATCCGCCTTAATTTTTCTGTTTAAAGTTACCATTAACAATGTTAGAGTGCTCCAAATGAAGTGAAACTCTATCAGAGTATTCAGCGGAGTTTCCTTTATACGCCTACCGAGTTTCATTTCATTAGGTCTTAAGATGACCGTTCCGGGAGCACTTGACCTGCTCCGCTGACCTAAATCCGCCTTAATTTTTCTGTTTAAAGTTACCATTAACAATGTTAGAGTGCTCCAAATGAAGTGAAACTTTATGAGAGTATTCAGCTGAGTTTCCTTTATACGCCTTCCGAGTTTCATTTCATTAGCTCTTAAGATGACCGTTCCGGGAGCACTTGACCTGCTCCGCTGACCGAAATCCGCCTTAATTTTTCTGTTTAAAGTTACCATTAACAATGTTAGAGTGCTCCAAATGAAGTGAAACTCTATCAGAGTATTCAGCGGAGTTTCCTTTATACGCCTACCGAGTTTCATTTCATTAGGTCTTAAGATGACCGTTCCGGGAGCACTTGACATGCTCCGGTGACCGAAATCCGCCTTAATTTTTCTGTTTAAAGTTACCATTAACAATGTTAGAGTGCTCCAAATGAAGTGAAACTCTATCAGAGTATTCAGTGGAGTTTCCTTTATACGCCTACCGAGTTTCATTTCATTAGGTCTTAAGATGACCGTTCCGGGAGCACTTGACCTGCTCCGCTGACCGAAATCCGCCTTAATTTTTCTGTTTAAAGTTACCATTAACAATGTTAGAGTGCTCCAAATGAAGTGAAACTCTATCAGAGTATTCAGCGGAGTTTCCTTTATACGCCTACCGAGTTTCATTTCATTAGGTCTTAAGATGACCGTTCCGGGAGCACTTGACCTGCTCCGCTGACCTAAATCCGCCTTAATTTTTCTGTTTAAAGTTACCATTAACAATGTTAGAGTGCTCCAAATGAAGTGAAACTTTATGAGAGTATTCAGCTGAGTTTCCTTTATACGCCTTCCGAGTTTCATTTCATTAGCTCTTAAGATGACCGTTCCGGGAGCACTTGACATGCTCCGCTGACCGAAATCCGCCTTAATTTTTCTGTTTAAAGTTACCATTAACAATGTTAGAGTGCTCCAAATGAAGTGAAACTCTATCAGAGTATTCAGCGGAGTTTCCTTTATACGCCTACCGAGTTTCATTTCATTAGGTCTTAAGATGACCGTTCCGGGAGCACTTGACCTGCTCCGCTGACCGAAATCCGCCTTAATTTTTCTGTTTAAAGTTACCATTAACAATGTTAGAGTGCTCCAAATGAAGTGAAACTCTATCAGAGTATTCAGCGGAGTTTCCTTTATACGCCTACCGAGTTTCATTTCATTAGGTCTTAAGATGACCGTTCCGGGAGCACTTGACCTGCTCCGCTGACCGAAATCCGCATTAATTTTTCTGTTTAAAGTTACCATTAACAATGTTAGAGTGCTCCAAATGAAGTGAAACTTTATGAGAGTATTCAGCGGAGTTTCCTTTATACGCCTACCGAGTTTCATTTCATTGGCTCTTAAGATGACCGTGCCGGGAGCACTTGACCTGCTCCGCTGACCGAAAGCCGCCTTAATTTTTCTGTTTAAAGTTACCATTAACAATGTTAGAGTGCTCCAAATGAAGTAAAACTTTATGAGAGTATTCAGCGGAGTTTCTTTTATACGCCTACCGAGTTTCATTTCATTGGCTCTTAAGATGACCGTTCCGGGAGCACTTGACCTGCTCCGCTGACCGAAATCCGCCTTAATTTTTCTGTTTAAAGTTACCATTAACAATGTTAGAGTGCTCCAAATGAAGTGAAACTCTATCAGAGTATTCAGCGGAGTTTCCTTTATACGCCTACCGAGTTTCATTTCATTAGGTCTTAAGATGACCGTTCCGGGAGCACTTGACCTGCTCCGCTGACCGAAATCCGCATTAATTTTTCTGTTTAAAGTTACCATTAACAATGTTAGAGTGCTCCAAATGAAGTGAAACTTTATGAGAGTATTCAGCGGAGTTTCCTTTATACGCCTACCGAGTTTCATTTCATTGGCTCTTAAGATGACCGTTCCGGGAGCACTTGACATGCTCCGGTGACCGAAATCCGCCTTAATTTTTCTGTTTAAAGTTACCATTAACAATGTTAGAGTGCTCCAAATGAAGTGAAACTCTATCAGAGTATTCAGTGGAGTTTCCTTTATACGCCTACCGAGTTTCATTTCATTAGGTCTTAAGATGACCGTTCCGGGAGCACTTGACCTGCTCCGCTGACCGAAATCCGCCTTAATTTTTCTGTTTAAAGTTACCATTAACAATGTTAGAGTGCTCCAAATGAAGTGAAACTCTATCAGAGTATTCAGCGGAGTTTCCTTTATACGCCTACCGAGTTTCATTTCATTAGGTCTTAAGATGACCGTTCCGGGAGCACTTGACCTGCTCCGCTGACCTAAATCCGCCTTAATTTTTCTGTTTAAAGTTACCATTAACAATGTTAGAGTGCTCCAAATGAAGTGAAACTTTATGAGAGTATTCAGCTGAGTTTCCTTTATACGCCTTCCGAGTTTCATTTCATTAGCTCTTAAGATGACCGTTCCGGGAGCACTTGACATGCTCCGCTGACCGAAATCCGCCTTAATTTTTCTGTTTAAAGTTACCATTAACAATGTTAGAGTGCTCCAAATGAAGTGAAACTCTATCAGAGTATTCAGCGGAGTTTCCTTTATACGCCTACCGAGTTTCATTTCATTAGGTCTTAAGATGACCGTTCCGGGAGCACTTGACCTGCTCCGCTGACCGAAATCCGCCTTAATTTTTCTGTTTAAAGTTACCATTAACAATGTTAGAGTGCTCCAAATGAAGTGAAACTCTATCAGAGTATTCAGCGGAGTTTCCTTTATACGCCTACCGAGTTTCATTTCATTAGGTCTTAAGATGACCGTTCCGGGAGCACTTGACCTGCTCCGCTGACCGAAATCCGCATTAATTTTTCTGTTTAAAGTTACCATTAACAATGTTAGAGTGCTCCAAATGAAGTGAAACTTTATGAGAGTATTCAGCGGAGTTTCCTTTATACGCCTACCGAGTTTCATTTCATTGGCTCTTAAGATGACCGTGCCGGGAGCACTTGACCTGCTCCGCTGACCGAAAGCCGCCTTAATTTTTCTGTTTAAAGTTACCATTAACAATGTTAGAGTGCTCCAAATGAAGTAAAACTTTATGAGAGTATTCAGCGGAGTTTCTTTTATACGCCTACCGAGTTTCATTTCATTGGCTCTTAAGATGACCGTTCCGGGAGCACTTGACCTGCTCCGCTGACCGAAATCCGCCTTAATTTTTCTGTTTAAAGTTACCATTAACAATGTTAGAGTGCTCCAAATGAAGTGAAACTCTATCAGAGTATTCAGCGGAGTTTCCTTTTTACGCCTACCGAGTTTCATTTCATTAGGTCTTAAGATGACCGTTCCGGGAGCACTTGACCTGCTCCGCTGACCGAAATCCGCATTAATTTTTCTGTTTAAAGTTACCATTAACAATGTTAGAGTGCTCCAAATGAAGTGAAACTTTATGAGAGTATTCAGCGGAGTTTCCTTTATACGCCTACCGAGTTTCATTTCATTGGCTCTTAAGATGACCGTGCCGGGAGCACTTGACCTGCTCCGCTGACCGAAAGCCGCCTTAATTTTTCTGTTTAAAGTTACCATTAACAATGTTAGAGTGCTCCAAATGAAGTAAAACTTTATGAGAGTATTCAGCGGAGTTTCTTTTATACGCCTACCGAGTTTCATTTCATTGGCTCTTAAGATGACCGTTCCGGGAGCACTTGACCTGCTCCGCTGACCGAAATCCGCCTTAATTTTTCTGTTTAAAGTTACCATTAACAATGTTAGAGTGCTCCAAATGAAGTGAAACTTTATGAGAGTATTCAGCGGAGTTTCCTTTACACGCCTTCCGAGTTTCATTTCATTAGCTCTTAAGATGACCGTTCCGGGAGCACTTGACATGCTCCGCTGACCGAAATCCGCCTTAATTTTTCTGTTTAAAGTTACCATTAACAATGTTAGAGTGCTCCAAATGAAGTAAAACTTTATGAGAGTATTCAGCGGAGTTTCCTTTATACGCCTACCGAGTTTCATTTCATTAGGTCTTAAGATGACCGTTCCGGGAGCACTTGACCTGCTCCGCTGACCGAAATCCGCCTTAATTTTTCTGTTTAAAGTTACCATTAACAATGTTAGAGTGCTCCAAATGAAGTGAAACTCTATCAGAGTATTCAGCGGAGTTTCCTTTATACGCCTACCGAGTTTCATTTCATTAGGTCTTAAGATGACCGTTCCGGGAGCACTTGACCTGCTCCGCTGACCGAAATCCGCCTTAATTTTTCTGTTTAAAGTTACCATTAACAATGTTAGAGTGCTCCAAATGAAGTGAAACTCTATCAGAGTATTCAGCGGAGTTTCCTTTATACGCCTACCGAGTTTCATTTCATTAGGTCTTAAGATGACCGTTCCGGGAGCACTTGACCTGCTCCGCTGACCGAAATCCGCATTAATTTTTCTGTTTAAAGTTACCATTAACAATGTTAGAGTGCTCCAAATGAAGTGAAACTTTATGAGAGTATTCAGCGGAGTTTCCTTTATACGCCTACCGAGTTTCATTTCATTGGCTCTTAAGATGACCGTTCCGGGAGCACTTGACCTGCTCCGCTGACCGAAATCCGCCTTAATTTTTCTGTTTAAAGTTACCATTAACAATGTTAGAGTGCTCCAAATGAAGTGAAACTTTATGAGAGTATTCAGCGGAGTTTCCTTTATACGCCTACCGAGTTTCATTTCATTAGGTCTTAAGATGACCGTTCCGGGAGCACTTGACCTGCTCCGCTGACCTAAATCCGCCTTAATTTTTCTGTTTAAAGTTACCATTAACAATGTTAGAGTGCTCCAAATGAAGTGAAACTTTATGAGAGTATTCAGCGGAGTTTCCTTTATACGCCTACCGAGTTTCATTTCATTAGGTCTTAAGATGACCGTTCCGGGAGCACTTGACATGCTCCGCTGACCGAAATCCGCCTTAATTTTTCTGTTTAAAGTTACCATTAACAATGTTAGAGTGCTCCAAATGAAGTGAAACTCTATCAGAGTATTCAGCGGAGTTTCCTTTATACGCCTACCGAGTTTTATTTCATTAGGTCTTAAGATGACCGTTCCGGGAGCACTTGACCTGCTCCGCTGACCGAAAGCCGCCTTAATTTTTCTGTTTAAAGTTACCATTAACAATGTTAGAGTGCTCCAAATGAAGTAAAACTTTATGAGAGTATTCAGCGAAGTTTCTTTTATACGCCTACCGAGTTTCATTTCATTGGCTCTTAAGATGACCGTTCCGGGAGCACTTGACCTGCTCCGCTGACCGAAATCCGCCTTAATTTTTCTGTTTAAAGTTACCATTAACAATGTTAGAGTGCTCCAAATGAAGTGAAACTCTATCAGAGTATTCAGCGGAGTTTCCTTTATACGCCTACCGAGTTTCATTTCATTAGGTCTTAAGATGACCGTTCCGGGAGCACTTGACCTGCTCCGCTGACCGAAATCCGCCTTAATTTTTCTGTTTAAAGTTACCATTAACAATGTTAGAGTGCTCCAAATGAAGTGAAACTCTATCAGAGTATTCAGCGGAGTTTCCTTTATACGCCTACCGAGTTTCATTTCATTAGGTCTTAAGATGACCGTTCCGGGAGCACTTGACCTGCTCCGCTGACCGAAATCCGCCTTAATTTTTCTGTTTAAAGTTACCATTAACAATGTTAGAGTGCTCCAAATGAAGTGAAACTCTATCAGAGTATTCAGCGGAGTTTCCTTTATACGCCTACCGAGTTTCATTTCATTAGGTCTTAAGATGACCGTTCCGGGAGCACTTGACCTGCTCCGCTGACCGAAATCCGCCTTAATTTTTCTGTTTAAAGTTACCATTAACAATGTTAGAGTGCTCCAAATGAAGTGAAACTCTATCAGAGTATTCAGCGGAGTTTCCTTTATACGCCTACCGAGTTTCATTTCATTAGGTCTTAAGATGACCGTTCCGGGAGCACTTGACCTGCTCCGCTGACCTAAATCCGCCTTAATTTTTCTGTTTAAAGTTACCATTAACAATGTTAGAGTGCTCCAAATGAAGTGAAACTTTATGAGAGTATTCAGCTGAGTTTCCTTTATACGCCTTCCGAGTTTCATTTCATTAGCTCTTAAGATGACCGTTCCGGGAGCACTTGACATGCTCCGCTGACCGAAATCCGCCTTAATTTTTCTGTTTAAAGTTACCATTAACAATGTTAGAGTGCTCCAAATGAAGTGAAACTCTATCAGAGTATTCAGCGGAGTTTCCTTTATACGCCTACCGAGTTTCATTTCATTAGGTCTTAAGATGACCGTTCCGGGAGCACTTGACCTGCTCCGCTGACCGAAATCCGCCTTAATTTTTCTGTTTAAAGTTACCATTAACAATGTTAGAGTGCTCCAAATGAAGTGAAACTCTATCAGAGTATTCAGCGGAGTTTCCTTTATAAGCCTACCGAGTTTCATTTCATTGGCTCTTAAGATGACCGTGCCGGGAGCACTTGACCTGCTCCGCTGACCGAAAGACGCCTTAATTTTTCTGTTTAAAGTTACCATTAACAATGTTAGAGTGCTCCAAATGAAGTGAAACTTTATGGGAGTATTCAGCGGAATTTCCTTTATACGCCTACCGAGTTTCATTTCATTAGGTCTTAAGATGACCGTTCTGGGAGCACTTGACCTGCTCCGCTGACCGAAATCCGCCTTAATTTTTCTGTTTAAAGTTACCATTAACAATGTTAGAGTGCTCCAAATGAAGTGAAACTTTATGAGAGTATTCAGCGGAGTTTCCTTTATACGCCTACCGAGTTTCATTTCATTAGGTCTTAAGATGACCGTTCCGGGAGCACTTGACCTGCTCCGCTGACCGAAATCCGCCTTAATTTTCCTGTTTAAAGTTACCATTAACAATGTTAGAGTGCTCCAAATGAAGTGAAACTTTATGGGAGTATTCAGCGGAATTTCCTTTATACGCCTACCGAGTTTCATTTCATTAGGTCTTAAGATGACCGTTCTGGGAGCACTTGACCTGCTCCGCTGACCGAAATCCGCCTTAATTTTTCTGTTTAAAGTTACCATTAACAATGTTAGAGTGCTCCAAATGAAGTGAAACTTTATGAGAGTATTCAGCGGAGTTTCCTTTATACGCCTACCGAGTTTCATTTCATTGGCTCTTAAGATGACCGTTCCGGGAGCACTTGACCTGCTCCGCTGACCGAAATCCGCCTTAATTTTTCTGTTTAAAGTTACCATTAACAATGTTAGAGTGCTCCAAATGAAGTGAAACTCTATCAGAGTATTCAGCGGAGTTTCCTTTATACGCCTACCGAGTTTCATTTCATTGGCTCTTAAGATGACCGTTCCGGGAGCACTTGACCTGCTCCGCTGACCGAAATCCGCCTTAATTTTTCTGTTTAAAGTTACCATTAACAATGTTAGAGTGCTCCAAATGAAGTGAAACTCTATCAGAGTATTCAGCGGAGTTTCCTTTATACGCCTACCGAGTTTCATTTCATTAGGTCTTAAGATGACCGTTCCGGGAGCACTTGACCTGCTCCGCTGACCGAAATCCGCATTAATTTTTCTGTTTAAAGTTACCATTAACAATGTTAGAGTGCTCCAAATGAAGTGAAACTTTATGAGAGTATTCAGCGGAGTTTCCTTTATACGCCTACCGAGTTTCATTTCATTGGCTCTTAAGATGACCGTTCCGGGAGCACTTGACATGCTCCGGTGACCGAAATCCGCCTTAATTTTTCTGTTTAAAGTTACCATTAACAATGTTAGAGTGCTCCAAATGAAGTGAAACTCTATCAGAGTATTCAGTGGAGTTTCCTTTATACGCCTACCGAGTTTCATTTCATTAGGTCTTAAGATGACCGTTCCGGGAGCACTTGACCTGCTCCGCTGACCGAAATCCGCCTTAATTTTTCTGTTTAAAGTTACCATTAACAATGTTAGAGTGCTCCAAATGAAGTGAAACTCTATCAGAGTATTCAGCGGAGTTTCCTTTATACGCCTACCGAGTTTCATTTCATTAGGTCTTAAGATGACCGTTCCGGGAGCACTTGACCTGCTCCGCTGACCTAAATCCGCCTTAATTTTTCTGTTTAAAGTTACCATTAACAATGTTAGAGTGCTCCAAATGAAGTGAAACTTTATGAGAGTATTCAGCTGAGTTTCCCTTATACGCCTTCCGAGTTTCATTTCATTAGCTCTTAAGATGACCGTTCCGGGAGCACTTGACATGCTCCGCTGACCGAAATCCGCCTTAATTTTTCTGTTTAAAGTTACCATTAACAATGTTAGAGTGCTCCAAATGAAGTGAAACTCTATCAGAGTATTCAGCGGAGTTTCCTTTATACGCCTACCGAGTTTCATTTCATTAGGTCTTAAGATGACCGTTCCGGGAGCACTTGACCTGCTCCGCTGACCGAAATCCGCCTTAATTTTTCTGTTTAAAGTTACCATTAACAATGTTAGAGTGCTCCAAATGAAGTGAAACTCTATCAGAGTATTCAGCGGAGTTTCCTTTATACGCCTACCGAGTTTCATTTCATTAGTTCTTAAGATGACCGTTCCGGGAGCACTTGACCTGCTCCGCTGACCGAAAGCCGCCTTAATTTTTCTGTTTAAAGTTACCATTAACAATGTTAGAGTGCTCCAAATGAAGTAAAACTTTATGAGAGTATTCAGCGGAGTTTCTTTTATACGCCTACCGAGTTTCATTTCATTGGCTCTTAAGATGACCGTTCCGGGAGCACTTGACCTGCTCCGCTGACCGAAATCCGCCTTAATTTTTCTGTTTAAAGTTACCATTAACAATGTTAGAGTGCTCCAAATGAAGTGAAACTCTATCAGAGTATTCAGCGGAGTTTCCTTTATACGCCTACCGAGTTTCATTTCATTAGGTCTTAAGATGACCGTTCCGGGAGCACTTGACCTGCTCCGCTGACCGAAATCCGCATTAATTTTTCTGTTTAAAGTTACCATTAACAATGTTAGAGTGCTCCAAATGAAGTGAAACTTTATGAGAGTATTCAGCGGAGTTTCCTTTATACGCCTACCGAGTTTCATTTCATTGGCTCTTAAGATGACCGTGCCGGGAGCACTTGACCTGCTCCGCTGACCGAAAGCCGCCTTAATTTTTCTGTTTAAAGTTACCATTAACAATGTTAGAGTGCTCCAAATGAAGTAAAACTTTATGAGAGTATTCAGCGGAGTTTCTTTTATACGCCTACCGAGTTTCATTTCATTGGCTCTTAAGATGACCGTTCCGGGAGCACTTGACCTGCTCCGCTGACCGAAATCCGCCTTAATTTTTCTGTTTAAAGTTACCATTAACAATGTTAGAGTGCTCCAAATGAAGTGAAACTCTATCAGAGTATTCAGCGGAGTTTCCTTTATACGCCTACCGAGTTTCATTTCATTAGGTCTTAAGATGACCGTTCCGGGAGCACTTGACCTGCTCCGCTGACCGAAATCCGCATTAATTTTTCTGTTTAAAGTTACCATTAACAATGTTAGAGTGCTCCAAATGAAGTGAAACTTTATGAGAGTATTCAGCGGAGTTTCCTTTATACGCCTACCGAGTTTCATTTCATTGGCTCTTAAGATGACCGTGCCGGGAGCACTTGACCTGCTCCGCTGACCGAAAGCCGCCTTAATTTTTCTGTTTAAAGTTACCATTAACAATGTTAGAGTGCTCCAAATGAAGTAAAACTTTATGAGAGTATTCAGCGGAGTTTCTTTTATACGCCTACCGAGTTTCATTTCATTGGCTCTTAAGATGACCGTTCCGGGAGCACTTGACCTGCTCCGCTGACCGAAATCCGCCTTAATTTTTCTGTTTAAAGTTACCATTAACAATGTTAGAGTGCTCCAAATGAAGTGAAACTTTATGAGAGTATTCAGCGGAGTTTCCTTTACACGCCTTCCGAGTTTCATTTCATTAGCTCTTAAGATGACCGTTCCGGGAGCACTTGACATGCTCCGCTGACCGAAATCCGCCTTAATTTTTCTGTTTAAAGTTACCATTAACAATGTTAGAGTGCTCCAAATGAAGTAAAACTTTATGAGAGTATTCAGCGGAGTTTCCTTTATACGCCTACCGAGTTTCATTTCATTAGGTCTTAAGATGACCGTTCCGGGAGCACTTGACCTGCTCCGCTGACCGAAATCCGCCTTAATTTTTCTGTTTAAAGTTACCATTAACAATGTTAGAGTGCTCCAAATGAAGTGAAACTCTATCAGAGTATTCAGCGGAGTTTCCTTTATACGCCTACCGAGTTTCATTTCATTAGGTCTTAAGATGACCGTTCCGGGAGCACTTGACCTGCTCCGCTGACCGAAATCCGCCTTAATTTTTCTGTTTAAAGTTACCATTAACAATGTTAGAGTGCTCCAAATGAAGTGAAACTCTATCAGAGTATTCAGCGGAGTTTCCTTTATACGCCTACCGAGTTTCATTTCATTAGGTCTTAAGATGACCGTTCCGGGAGCACTTGACCTGCTCCGCTGACCGAAATCCGCATTAATTTTTCTGTTTAAAGTTACCATTAACAATGTTAGAGTGCTCCAAATGAAGTGAAACTTTATGAGAGTATTCAGCGGAGTTTCCTTTATACGCCTACCGAGTTTCATTTCATTGGCTCTTAAGATGACCGTTCCGGGAGCACTTGACCTGCTCCGCTGACCGAAATCCGCCTTAATTTTTCTGTTTAAAGTTACCATTAACAATGTTAGAGTGCTCCAAATGAAGTGAAACTTTATGAGAGTATTCAGCGGAGTTTCCTTTATACGCCTACCGAGTTTCATTTCATTAGGTCTTAAGATGACCGTTCCGGGAGCACTTGACCTGCTCCGCTGACCTAAATCCGCCTTAATTTTTCTGTTTAAAGTTACCATTAACAATGTTAGAGTGCTCCAAATGAAGTGAAACTTTATGAGAGTATTCAGCGGAGTTTCCTTTATACGCCTACCGAGTTTCATTTCATTAGGTCTTAAGATGACCGTTCCGGGAGCACTTGACATGCTCCGCTGACCGAAATCCGCCTTAATTTTTCTGTTTAAAGTTACCATTAACAATGTTAGAGTGCTCCAAATGAAGTGAAACTCTATCAGAGTATTCAGCGGAGTTTCCTTTATACGCCTACCGAGTTTCATTTCATTAGGTCTTAAGATGACCGTTCCGGGAGCACTTGACCTGCTCCGCTGACCGAAATCCGCCTTAATTTTTCTGTTTAAAGTTACCATTAACAATGTTAGAGTGCTCCAAATGAAGTGAAACTCTATCAGAGTATTCAGCGGAGTTTCCTTTATACGCCTACCGAGTTTCATTTCATTAGGTCTTAAGATGACCGTTCCGGGAGCACTTGACCTGCTCCGCTGACCGAAATCCGCCTTAATTTTTCTGTTTAAAGTTACCATTAACAATGTTAGAGTGCTCCAAATGAAGTGAAACTCTATCAGAGTATTCAGCGGAGTTTCCTTTATACGCCTACCGAGTTTCATTTCATTAGGTCTTAAGATGACCGTTAAGGGAGCACTTGACCTGCTCCGCTGACCGAAATCCGCCTTAATTTTTCGCTTTAAAGTTACCATTAACAATGTTAGAGTGCTCCAAATGAAGTGAAACTCTATCAGAGTATTCAGCGGAGTTTCCTTTATACGCCTACCGAGTTTCATTTCATTAGGTCTTAAGATGACCGTTCCGGGAGCACTTGACCTGCTCCGCTGACCTAAATCCGCCTTAATTTTTCTGTTTAAAGTTACCATTAACAATGTTAGAGTGCTCCAAATGAAGTGAAACTTTATGAGAGTATTCAGCTGAGTTTCCTTTATACGCCTTCCGAGTTTCATTTCATTAGGTCTTAAGATGACCGTTCCGGGAGCACTTGACCTGCTCCGCTGACCGAAATCCGCCTTAATTTTTCTGTTTAAAGTTACCATTAACAATGTTAGAGTGCTCCAAATGAAGTGAAACTCTATCAGAGTATTCAGCGGAGTTTCCTTTATACGCCTACCGAGTTTCATTTCATTAGGTCTTAAGATGACCGTTCCGGGAGCACTTGACCTGCTCCGCTGACCGAAATCCGCCTTAATTTTTCTGTTTAAAGTTACCATTAACAATGTTAGAGTGCTCCAAATGAAGTGAAACTCTATCAGAGTATTCAGCGGAGTTTCCTTTATACGCCTACCGAGTTTCATTTCATTAGGTCTTAAGATGACCGTTCCGGGAGCACTTGACCTGCTCCGCTGACCGAAATCCGCCTTAATTTTTCTGTTTAAAGTTACCATTAACAATGTTAGAGTGCTCCAAATGAAGTGAAACTCTATCAGAGTATTCAGCGGAGTTTCCTTTATACGCCTACCGAGTTTCATTTCATTAGGTCTTAAGATGACCGTTCCGGGAGCACTTGACCTGCTCCGCTGACCGAAATCCGCCTTAATTTTTCTGTTTAAAGTTACCATTAACAATGTTAGAGTGCTCCAAATGAAGTGAAACTCTATCAGAGTATTCAGCGGAGTTTCCTTTATACGCCTACCGAGTTTCATTTCATTAGGTCTTAAGATGACCGTTCCGGGAGCACTTGACCTGCTCCGCTGACCTAAATCCGCCTTAATTTTTCTGTTTAAAGTTACCATTAACAATGTTAGAGTGCTCCAAATGAAGTGAAACTTTATGAGAGTATTCAGCTGAGTTTCCTTTATACGCCTTCCGAGTTTCATTTCATTAGCTCTTAAGATGACCGTTCCGGGAGCACTTGACATGCTCCGCTGACCGAAATCCGCCTTAATTTTTCTGTTTAAAGTTACCATTAACAATGTTAGAGTGCTCCAAATGAAGTGAAACTCTATCAGAGTATTCAGCGGAGTTTCCTTTATACGCCTACCGAGTTTCATTTCATTAGGTCTTAAGATGACCGTTCCGGGAGCACTTGACCTGCTCCGCTGACCGAAATCCGCCTTAATTTTTCTGTTTAAAGTTACCATTAACAATGTTAGAGTGCTCCAAATGAAGTGAAACTCTATCAGAGTATTCAGCGGAGTTTCCTTTATACGCCTACCGAGTTTCATTTCATTGGCTCTTAAGATGACCGTGCCGGGAGCACTTGACCTGCTCCGCTGACCGAAAGACGCCTTAATTTTTCTGTTTAAAGTTACCATTAACAATGTTAGAGTGCTCCAAATGAAGTGAAACTTTATGAGAGTATTCAGCGGAGTTTCCTTTACACGCCTTCCGAGTTTCATTTCATTAGCTCTTAAGATGACCGTTCCGGGAGCACTTGACATGCTCCGCTGACCGAAATCCGCCTTAATTTTTCTGTTTAAAGTTACCATTAACAATGTTAGAGTGCTCCAAATGAAGTGAAACTCTATCAGAGTATTCAGCGGAGTTTCCTTTATACGCCTACCGAGTTTCATTTCATTAGGTCTTAAGATGACCGTTCCGGGAGCACTTGACCTGCTCCGCTGACCGAAATCCGCCTTAATTTTTCTGTTTAAAGTTACCATTAACAATGTTAGAGTGCTCCAAATGAAGTGAAACTCTATCAGAGTATTCAGCGGAGTTTCCTTTATACGCCTACCGAGTTTCATTTCATTAGGTCTTAAGATGACCGTTCCGGGAGCACTTGACATGCTCCGCTGACCGAAATCCGCCTTAATTTTTCTCTTTAAAGTTACCATTAACAATGTTAGAGTGCTCCAAATGAAGTGAAACTTTATGAGAGTATTCAGCGGAGTTTCCTTTACACGCCTTCCGAGTTTCATTTCATTAGCTCTTAAGATGACCGTTCCGGGAGCACTTGACATGCTCCGCTGACCGAAATCCGCCTTAATTTTTCTGTTTAAAGTTACCATTAACAATGTTAGAGTGCTCCAAATGAAGTAAAACTTTATGAGAGTATTCAGCGGAGTTTCCTTTATACGCCTACCGAGTTTCATTTCATTAGCTCTTAAGATGACCGTTCCGGGAGCACTTGACATGCTCCGCTGACCGAAATCCGCCTTAATTTTTCTGTTTAAAGTTACCATTAACAATGTTAGAGTGCTCCAAATGATGTGAAACTCTATCAGAGTATTCAGCGGAGTTTCCTTTATACGCCTACCGAGTTTCATTTCATTAGGTCTTAAGATGACCGTTCCGGGAGCACTTGACCTGCTCCGCTGACCGAAATCCGCCTTAATTTTTCTGTTTAAAGTTACCATTAACAATGTTAGAGTGCTCCAAATGAAGTGAAACTCTATCAGAGTATTCAGCGGAGTTTCCTTTATACGCCTACCGAGTTTCATTTCATTAGGTCTTAAGATGACCGTTCCGGGAGCACTTGACCTGCTCCGCTGACCGAAATCCGCATTAATTTTTCTGTTTAAAGTTACCATTAACAATGTTAGAGTGCTCCAAATGAAGTGAAACTTTATGAGAGTATTCAGCGGAGTTTCCTTTATACGCCTACCGAGTTTCATTTCATTGGCTCTTAAGATGACCGTTCCGGGAGCACTTGACCTGCTCCGCTGACCGAAATCCGCCTTAATTTTTCTGTTTAAAGTTACCATTAACAATGTTAGAGTGCTCCAAATGAAGTGAAACTTTATGAGAGTATTCAGCGGAGTTTCCTTTATACGCCTACCGAGTTTCATTTCATTGGCTCTTAAGATGACCGTTCCGGGAGCACTTGACCTGCTCCGCTGACCGAAATCCGCCTTAATTTTTCTGTTTAAAGTTACCATTAACAATGTTAGAGTGCTCCAAATGAAGTGAAACTTTATGAGAGTATTCAGCGGAGTTTCCTTTATACGCCTACCGAGTTTCATTTCATTGGCTCTTAAGATGACCGTTCCGGGAGCACTTGACCTGCTCCGCTGACCGAAATCCGCCTTAATTTTTCTGTTTAAAGTTACCATTAACAATGTTAGAGTGCTCCAAATGAAGTGAAACTTTATGAGAGTATTCAGCGGAGTTTCCTTTATACGCCTACCGAGTTTCATTTCATTGGCTCTTAAGATGACCGTTCCGGGAGCACTTGACCTGCTCCGCTGACCGAAATCCGCCTTAATTTTTCTGTTTAAAGTTACCATTAACAATGTTAGAGTGCTCCAAATGAAGTGAAACTTTATGAGAGTATTCAGCGGAGTTTCCTTTATACGCCTACCGAGTTTCATTTCATTAGGTCTTAAGATGACCGTTCCGGGAGCACTTGACCTGCTCCGCTGACCGAAATCCGCCTTAATTTTTCTGTTTAAAGTTACCATTAACAATGTTAGAGTGCTCCAAATGAAGTGAAACTTTATGAGAGTATTCAGCGGAGTTTCCTTTATACGCCTACCGAGTTTCATTTCATTAGGTCTTAAGATGACCGTTCCGGGAGCACTTGACCTGCTCCGCTGACCGAAATCCGCCTTAATTTTTCTGTTTAAAGTTACCATTAACAATGTTAGAGTGCTCCAAATGAAGTGAAACTCTATCAGAGTATTCAGCGGAGTTTCCTTTATACGCCTACCGAGTTTCATTTCATTAGGTCTTAAGATGACCGTTCCGGGAGCACTTGACCTGCTCCGCTGACCGAAATCCGCCTTAATTTTTCTGTTTAAAGTTACCATTAACAATGTTAGAGTGCTCCAAATGAAGTGAAACTCTATCAGAGTATTCAGCGGAGTTTCCTTTATACGCCTACCGAGTTTCATTTCATTAGGTCTTAAGATGACCGTTCCGGGAGCACTTGACCTGCTCCGCTGACCGAAATCCGCCTTAATTTTTCTGTTTAAAGTTACCATTAACAATGTTAGAGTGCTCCAAATGAAGTGAAACTCTATCAGAGTATTCAGCGGAGTTTCCTTTATACGCCTACCGAGTTTCATTTCATTAGGTCTTAAGATGACCGTTCCGGGAGCACTTGACCTGCTCCGCTGACCGAAATCCGCCTTAATTTTTCTGTTTAAAGTTACCATTAACAATGTTAGAGTGCTCCAAATGAAGTGAAACTCTATCAGAGTATTCAGCGGAGTTTCCTTTATACGCCTACCGAGTTTCATTTCATTAGGTCTTAAGATGACCGTTCCGGCAGCACTTGACATGTTCTGCTGACCGAAAACCGCCTTAATTTTTCTGTTTAAAGTTACCATTAACAATGTTAGAGTGCTCCAAATGAAGTGAAACTTTATGAGAGTATTCAGCTGAGTTTCCTTTATACGCCTTCCGAGTTTCATTTCATTAGCTCTTAAGATGACCGTTCCGGGAGCACTTGACATGCTCCGCTGACCGAAATCCGCCTTAATTTTTCTGTTTAAAGTTACCATTAACAATGTTAGAGTGCTCCAAATGAAGTGAAACTTCATGAGAGTATTCAGCGGAGTTTCCTTTATACGCCTACCGAGTTTCATTTCATTAGGTCTTAAGATGACCGTTCCGTGAGCACTTGACCTGCTCCGCTGACCGAAATCCGCCTTAATTTTTCTGTTTAAAGTTACCATTAACAATGTTAGAGTGCTCCAAATGAAGTAAAACTCTATCAGAGTATTCAGCGGAGCTTCCTTTATACGCCTACCGAGTTTCATTTCATTAGGTCTTAAGATGACCGTTCCGGGAGCACTTGACCTGCTCCGCTGACCGAAATCCGCCTTAATTTTTCTGTTTAAAGTTACCATTAACAATGTTAGAGTGCTCCAAATGAAGTGAAACTCTATCAGAGTATTCAGCGGAGTTTCCTTTATACGCCTACCGAGTTTCATTTCATTAGGTCTTAAGATGACCGTTCCGGGAGCACTTGACCTGCTCCGCTGACCGAAATCCGCCTTAATTTTTCTGTTTAAAGTTACCATTAACAATGTTAGAGTGCTCCAAATGAAGTGAAACTTTATGAGAGTATTCAGCTGAGTTTCCTTTATACGCCTTCCGAGTTTCATTTCATTAGCTCTTAAGATGACCGTTCCGGGAGCACTTGACATGCTCCGCTGACCGAAATCCGCCTTAATTTTTCTGTTTAAAGTTACCATTAACAATGTTAGAGTGCTCCAAATGAAGTGAAACTCTATGAGAGTATTCAGCGGAGTTTCCTTTATACGCCTACCGAGTTTCATTTCATTAGGTCTTAAGATGACCGTTCCGTGAGCACTTGACCTGCTCCGCTGACCGAAATCCGCCTTAATTTTTCTGTTTAAAGTTACCATTAACAATGTTAGAGTGCTCCAAATGAAGTGAAACTCTATCAGAGTATTCAGCGGAGCTTCCTTTATACGCCTACCGAGTTTCATTTCATTAGGTCTTAAGATGACCGTTCCGTGAGCACTTGACCTGCTCCGCTGACCGAAATCCGCCTTAATTTTTCTGTTTAAAGTTACCATTAACAATGTTAGAGTGCTCCAAATGAAGTAAAACTCTATCAGAGTATTCAGCGGAGCTTCCTTTATACGCCTACCGAGTTTCATTTCATTAGGTCTTAAGATGACCGTTCCGGGAGCACTTGACCTGCTCCGCTGATCGAAATCCGCCTTAATTTTTCTGTTTAAAGTTACCATTAACAATGTTAGAGTGCTCCAAATGAAGTGAAACTCTATCAGAGTATTCAGCGGAGTTTCCTTTATACGCCTACCGAGTTTCATTTCATTAGGTCTTAAGATGACCGTTCCGGGAGCACTTGACCTGCTCCGCTGACCGAAATCCGCCTTAATTTTTCTGTTTAAAGTTACCATTAACAATGTTAGAGTGCTCCAAATGAAGTGAAACTTTATGAGAGTATTCAGCTGAGTTTCCTTTATACGCCTTCCGAGTTTCATTTCATTAGCTCTTAAGATGACCGTTCCGGGAGCACTTGACATGCTCCGCTGACCGAAATCCGCCTTAATTTTTCTGTTTAAAGTTACCATTAACAATGTTAGAGTGCTCCAAATGAAGTGAAACTTTATGAGAGTATTCAGCGGAGTTTCCTTTATACGCCTACCGAGTTTCATTTCATTAGGTCTTAAGATGACCGTTCCGGGAGCACTTGACCTGCTCCGCTGACCGAAATCCGCCTTAATTTTTCTGTTTAAAGTTACCATTAACAATGTTAGAGTGCTCCAAATGAAGTGAAACTCTATCAGAGTATTCAGCGGAGTTTCCTTTATACGCCTACCGAGTTTCATTTCATTAGGTCTTAAGATGACCGTTCCGGGAGCACTTGACCTGCTCCGCTGACCGAAATCCGCCTTAATTTTTCTGTTTAAAGTTACCATTAACAATGTTAGAGTGCTCCAAATGAAGTGAAACTCTATCAGAGTATTCAGCGGAGTTTCCTTTATACGCCTACCGAGTTTCATTTCATTAGGTCTTAAGATGACCGTTCCGGGAGCACTTGACCTGCTCCGCTGACCGAAATCCGCCTTAATTTTTCTGTTTAAAGTTACCATTAACAATGTTAGAGTGCTCCAAATGAAGTGAAACTCTATCAGAGTATTCAGCGGAGTTTCCTTTATACGCCTACCGAGTTTCATTTCATTAGGTCTTAAGATGACCGTTCCGGGAGCACTTGACCTGCTCCGCTGACCGAAATCCGCCTTAATTTTTCTGTTTAAAGTTACCATTAACAATGTTAGAGTGCTCCAAATGAAGTGAAACTCTATCAGAGTATTCAGCGGAGTTTCCTTTATACGCCTACCGAGTTTCATTTCATTAGGTCTTAAGATGACCGTTCCGGCAGCACTTGACATGTTCTGCTGACCGAAAACCGCCTTAATTTTTCTGTTTAAAGTTACCATTAACAATGTTAGAGTGCTCCAAATGAAGTGAAACTTTATGAGAGTATTCAGCTGAGTTTCCTTTATACGCCTTCCGAGTTTCATTTCATTAGCTCTTAAGATGACCGTTCCGGGAGCACTTGACATGCTCCGCTGACCGAAATCCGCCTTAATTTTTCTGTTTAAAGTTACCATTAACAATGTTAGAGTGCTCCAAATGAAGTGAAACTTCATGAGAGTATTCAGCGGAGTTTCCTTTATACGCCTACCGAGTTTCATTTCATTAGGTCTTAAGATGACCGTTCCGTGAGCACTTGACCTGCTCCGCTGACCGAAATCCGCCTTAATTTTTCTGTTTAAAGTTACCATTAACAATGTTAGAGTGCTCCAAATGAAGTAAAACTCTATCAGAGTATTCAGCGGAGCTTCCTTTATACGCCTACCGAGTTTCATTTCATTAGGTCTTAAGATGACCGTTCCGGGAGCACTTGACCTGCTCCGCTGATCGAAATCCGCCTTAATTTTTCTGTTTAAAGTTACCATTAACAATGTTAGAGTGCTCCAAATGAAGTGAAACTCTATCAGAGTATTCAGCGGAGTTTCCTTTATACGCCTACCGAGTTTCATTTCATTAGGTCTTAAGATGACCGTTCCGGGAGCACTTGACCTGCTCCGCTGCCCGAAATCCGCCTTAATTTTTCTGTTTAAAGTTACCATTAACAATGTTAGAGTGCTCCAAATGAAGTGAAACTTTATGAGAGTATTCAGCTGAGTTTCCTTTATACGCCTTCCGAGTTTCATTTCATTAGCTCTTAAGATGACCGTTCCGGGAGCACTTGACATGCTCCGCTGACCGAAATCCGCCTTAATTTTTCTGTTTAAAGTTACCATTAACAATGTTAGAGTGCTCCAAATGAAGTGAAACTCTATGAGAGTATTCAGCGGAGTTTCCTTTATACGCCTACCGAGTTTCATTTCATTAGGTCTTAAGATGACCGTTCCGTGAGCACTTGACCTGCTCCGCTGACCGAAATCCGCCTTAATTTTTCTGTTTAAAGTTACCATTAACAATGTTAGAGTGCTCCAAATGAAGTGAAACTCTATCAGAGTATTCAGCGGAGCTTCCTTTATACGCCTACCGAGTTTCATTTCATTAGGTCTTAAGATGACCGTTCCGTGAGCACTTGACCTGCTCCGCTGACCGAAATCCGCCTTAATTTTTCTGTTTAAAGTTACCATTAACAATGTTAGAGTGCTCCAAATGAAGTGAAACTCTATCAGAGTATTCAGCGGAGCTTCCTTTATACGCCTACCGAGTTTCATTTCATTAGGTCTTAAGATGACCGTTCCGGGAGCACTTGACCTGCTCCGCTGACCGAAATCCGCCTTAATTTTTCTGTTTAAAGTTACCATTAACAATGTTAGAGTGCTCCAAATGAAGTGAAACTTTATGAGAGTATTCAGCTGAGTTTCCTTTATACGCCTTCCGAGTTTCATTTCATTAGCTCTTAAGATGACCGTTCCGGGAGCACTTGACATGCTCCGCTGACCGAAATCCGCCTTAATTTTTCTGTTTAAAGTTACCATTAACAATGTTAGAGTGCTCCAAATGAAGTGAAACTCTATCAGAGTATTCAGCGGAGCTTCCTTTATACGCCTACCGAGTTTCATTTCATTAGGTCTTAAGATGACCGTTCCGGGAGCACTTGACCTGCTCCGCTGACCGAAATCCGCCTTAATTTTTCTGTTTAAAGTTACCATTAACAATGTTAGAGTGCTCCAAATGAAGTGAAACTCTATCAGAGTATTCAGCGGAGTTTCCTTTATACGCCTACCGAGTTTCATTTCATTAGGTCTTAAGATGACCGTTCCGGGAGCACTTGACCTGCTCCGCTGACCGAAATCCGCCTTAATTTTTCTGTTTAAAGTTACCATTAACAATGTTAGAGTGCTCCAAATGAAGTGAAACTTTATGAGAGTATTCAGCTGAGTTTCCTTTATACGCCTTCCGAGTTTCATTTCATTAGCTCTTAAGATGACCGTTCCGGGAGCACTTGACATGCTCCGCTGACCGAAATCCGCCTTAATTTTTCTGTTTAAAGTTACCATTAACAATGTTAGAGTGCTCCAAATGAAGTGAAACTCTATCAGAGTATTCAGCGGAGTTTCCTTTATACGCCTACCGAGTTTCACTTCATTAGGTCTTAAGATGACCGTTCCGGGAGCACTTGACCTGCTCCGCTGACCGAAATCCGCCTTAATTTTTCTGTTTAAAGTTACCATTAACAATGTTAGAGTGCTCCAAATGAAGTGAAACTCTATCAGAGTATTCAGCGGAGTTTCCTTTATACGCCTACCGAGTTTCATTTCATTAGGTCTTAAGATGACCGTTCCGGGAGCACTTGACCTGCTCCGCTGACCGAAATCCGCCTTAATTTTTCTGTTTAAAGTTACCATTAACAATGTTAGAGTGCTCCAAATGAAGTGAAACTCTATCAGAGTATTCAGCGGAGTTTCCTTTATACGCCTACCGAGTTTCATTTCATTAGGTCTTAAGATGACCGTTCCGGGAGCACTTGACCTGCTCCGCTGACCGAAATCCGCCTTAATTTTTCTGTTTAAAGTTACCATTAACAATGTTAGAGTGCTCCAAATGAAGTGAAACTCTATCAGAGTATTCAGCGGAGTTTCCTTTATACGCCTACCGAGTTTCATTTCATTAGGTCTTAAGATGACCGTTCCGGGAGCACTTGACCTGCTCCGCTGACCGAAATCCGCCTTAATTTTTCTGTTTAAAGTTACCATTAACAATGTTAGAGTGCTCCAAATGAAGTGAAACTTTATGAGAGTATTCAGCTGAGTTTCCTTTATACGCCTACCGAGTTTCATTTCATTAGGTCTTAAGATGACCGTTCCGGGAGCACTTGACCTGCTCCGCTGACCGAAATCCGCCTTAATTTTTCTGTTTAAAGTTACCATTAACAATGTTAGAGTGCTCCAAATGAAGTGAAACTCTATCAGAGTATTCAGCGGAGTTTCCTTTATACGCCTACCGAGTTTCATTTCATTAGGTCTTAAGATGACCGTTCCGGGAGCACTTGACCTGCTCCGCTGACCGAAATCCGCCTTAATTTTTCTGTTTAAAGTTACCATTAACAATGTTAGAGTGCTCCAAATGAAGTGAAACTTTATGAGAGTATTCAGCTGAGTTTCCTTTATACGCCTTCCGAGTTTCATTTCATTAGCTCTTAAGATGACCGTTCCGGGAGCACTTGACATGCTCCGCTGACCGAAATCCGCCTTAATTTTTCTGTTTAAAGTTACCATTAACAATGTTAGAGTGCTCCAAATGAAGTGAAACTCTATCAGAGTATTCAGCGGAGTTTCCTTTATACGCCTACCGAGTTTCACTTCATTAGGTCTTAAGATGACCGTTCCGGGAGCACTTGACCTGCTCCGCTGACCGAAATCCGCCTTAATTTTTCTGTTTAAAGTTACCATTAACAGTGTTAGAGTGCTCCAAATGAAGTGAAACTCTATCAGAGTATTCAGCGGAGTTTCCTTTATACGCCTACCGAGTTTCATTTCATTAGGTCTTAAGATGACCGTTCCGGGAGCACTTGACCTGCTCCGCTGACCGAAATCCGCAATAATTTTTCTGTTTAAAGTTACCATTAACAATGTTAGAGTGCTCCAAATGAAGTGAAACTCTATCAGAGTATTCAGCGGAGTTTCCTTTATACGCCTACCGAGTTTCATTTCATTAGGTCTTAAGATGACCGTTCCGGGAGCACTTGACCTGCTCCGCTGACCGAAATCCGCCTTAATTTTTCTGTTTAAAGTTACCATTAACAATGTTAGAGTGCTCCAAATGAAGTGAAACTCTATCAGAGTATTCAGCGGAGTTTCCTTTATACGCCTACCGAGTTTCATTTCATTAGGTCTTAAGATGACCGTTCCGGGAGCACTTGACCTGCTCCGCTGACCGAAATCCGCCTTAATTTTTCTGTTTAAAGTTACCATTAACAATGTTAGAGTGCTCCAAATGAAGTGAAACTCTATCAGAGTATTCAGCGGAGTTTCCTTTATACGCCTACCGAGTTTCATTTCATTAGGTCTTAAGATGACCGTTCCGGGAGCACTTGACCTGCTCCGCTGACCGAAATCCGCCTTAATTTTTCTGTTTAAAGTTACCATTAACAATGTTAGAGTGCTCCAAATGAAGTGAAACTCTATCAGAGTATTCAGCGGAGTTTCCTTTATACGCCTACCGAGTTTCATTTCATTAGGTCTTAAGATGACCGTTCCGGGAGCACTTGACCTGCTCCGCTGACCGAAATCCGCCTTAATTTTTCTGTTTAAAGTTACCATTAACAATGTTAGAGTGCTCCAAATGAAGTGAAACTCTATCAGAGTATTCAGCGGAGTTTCCTTTATACGCCTACCGAGTTTCATTTCATTAGGTCTTAAGATGACCGTTCCGGGAGCACTTGACCTGCTCCGCTGACCGAAATCCGCCTTAATTTTTCTGTTTAAAGTTACCATTAACAATGTTAGAGTGCTCCAAATGAAGTGAAACTCTATCAGAGTATTCAGCGGAGTTTCCTTTATACGCCTACCGAGTTTCATTTCATTGGCTCTTAAGATGACCGTTCCGTGAGCACTTGACCTGCTCCGCTGACCGAAATCCGCCTTAATTTTTCTGTTTAAAGTTACCATTAACAATGTTAGAGTGCTCCAAATGAAGTGAAACTTTATGAGAGTATTCAGCGGAGTTTCCTTTATACGCCTACCGAGTTTCATTTAATTAGGTCTTAAGATGACCGTTCCGGGAGCACTTGACCTGCTCCGCTGACCGAAATCCGCCTTAATTTTTCTGTTTAAAGTTACCATTAACAATGTTAGAGTGCTCCAAATGAAGTGAAACTCTATCAGAGTATTCAGCGGAGTTTCCTTTATACGCCTACCGAGTTTCATTTCATTAGGTCTTAAGATGACCGTTCCTGGAGCACTTGACCTGCTCCGCTGACCGAAATCCGCCTTAATTTTTCTGTTTAAAGTTACCATTAACAATGTTAGAGTGCTCCAAATGAAGTGAAACTCTATCAGAGTATTCAGCGGAGCTTCCTTTATACGCCTACCGAGTTTCATTTCATTAGGTCTTAAGATGACCGTTCCGGGAGCACTTGACCTGCTCCGCTGACCGAAATCCGCCTTAATTTTTCTGTTTAAAGTTACCATTAACAATGTTAGAGTGCTCCAAATGAAGTGAAACTCTATCAGAGTATTCAGCGGAGTTTCCTTTATACGCCTACCGAGTTTCATTTCATTAGGTCTTAAGATGACCGTTTCGGGAGCACTTGACCTGCTCCGCTGACCGAAATCCGCCTTAATTTTTCTGTTTAAAGTTACCATTAACAATGTTAGAGTGCTCCAAATGAAGTGAAACTCTATCAGAGTATTCAGCGGAGTTTCCTTTATACGCCTACCGAGTTTCACTTCATTAGGTCTTAAGATGACCGTTCCGGGAGCACTTGACCTGCTCCGCTGACCGAAATCCGCCTTAATTTTTCTGTTTAAAGTTACCATTAACAATGTTAGAGTGCTCCAAATGAAGTGAAACTCTATCAGAGTATTCAGCGGAGTTTCCTTTATACGCCTACCGAGTTTCATTTCATTAGGTCTTAAGATGACCGTTCCGGCAGCACTTGACATGTTCTGCTGACCGAAAACCGCCTTAATTTTTCTGTTTAAAGTTACCATTAACAATGTTAGAGTGCTCCAAATGAAGTGAAACTTTATGAGAGTATTCAGCTGAGTTTCCTTTATACGCCTTCCGAGTTTCATTTCATTAGCTCTTAAGATGACCGTTCCGGGAGCACTTGACATGCTCCGCTGACCGAAATCCGCCTTAATTTTTCTGTTTAAAGTTACCATTAACAATGTTAGAGTGCTCCAAATGAAGTGAAACTCTATCAGAGTATTCAGCGGAGTTTCCTTTATACGCCTACCGAGTTTCACTTCATTAGGTCTTAAGATGACCGTTCCGGGAGCACTTGACCTGCTCCGCTGACCGAAATCCGCCTTAATTTTTCTGTTTAAAGTTACCATTAACAATGTTAGAGTGCTCCAAATGAAGTGAAACTCTATCAGAGTATTCAGCGGAGTTTCCTTTATACGCCTACCGAGTTTCATTTCATTAGGTCTTAAGATGACCGTTCCGGGAGCACTTGACCTGCTCCGCTGACCGAAATCCGCCTTAATTTTTCTGTTTAAAGTTACCATTAACAATGTTAGAGTGCTCCAAATGAAGTGAAACTCTATCAGAGTATTCAGCGGAGTTTCCTTTATACGCCTACCGAGTTTCACTTCATTAGGTCTTAAGATGACCGTTCCGGGAGCACTTGACCTGCTCCGCTGACCGAAATCCGCCTTAATTTTTCTGTTTAAAGTTACCATTAACAATGTTAGAGTGCTCCAAATGAAGTGAAACTCTATCAGAGTATTCAGCGGAGTTTCCTTTATACGCCTACCGAGTTTCATTTCATTAGGTCTTAAGATGACCGTTCCGGCAGCACTTGACATGTTCTGCTGACCGAAAACCGCCTTAATTTTTCTGTTTAAAGTTACCATTAACAATGTTAGAGTGCTCCAAATGAAGTGAAACTTTATGAGAGTATTCAGCTGAGTTTCCTTTATACGCCTTCCGAGTTTCATTTCATTAGCTCTTAAGATGACCGTTCCGGGAGCACTTGACCTGCTCCGCTGACCGAAATCCGCCTTAATTTTTCTGTTTAAAGTTACCATTAACAATGTTAGAGTGCTCCAAATGAAGTGAAACTCTATCAGAGTATTCAGCGGAGTTTCCTTTATACGCCTACCGAGTTTCACTTCATTAGGTCTTAAGATGACCGTTCCGGGAGCACTTGACCTGCTCCGCTGACCGAAATCCGCCTTAATTTTTCTGTTTAAAGTTACCATTAACAATGTTAGAGTGCTCCAAATGAAGTGAAACTCTATCAGAGTATTCAGCGGAGTTTCCTTTATACGCCTACCGAGTTTCATTTCATTAGGTCTTAAGATGACCGTTCCGGCAGCACTTGACATGTTCTGCTGACCGAAAACCGCCTTAATTTTTCTGTTTAAAGTTACCATTAACAATGTTAGAGTGCTCCAAATGAAGTGAAACTTTATGAGAGTATTCAGCTGAGTTTCCTTTATACGCCTTCCGAGTTTCATTTCATTAGCTCTTAAGATGACCGTTCCGGGAGCACTTGACATGCTCCGCTGACCGAAATCCGCCTTAATTTTTCTGTTTAAAGTTACCATTAACAATGTTAGAGTGCTCCAAATGAAGTGAAACTCTATCAGAGTATTCAGCGGAGTTTCCTTTATACGCCTACCGAGTTTCACTTCATTAGGTCTTAAGATGACCGTTCCGGGAGCACTTGACCTGCTCCGCTGACCGAAATCCGCCTTAATTTTTCTGTTTAAAGTTACCATTAACAATGTTAGAGTGCTCCAAATGAAGTGAAACTCTATCAGAGTATTCAGCGGAGTTTCCTTTATACGCCTACCGAGTTTCATTTCATTAGGTCTTAAGATGACCGTTCCGGCAGCACTTGACATGTTCTGCTGACCGAAAACCGCCTTAATTTTTCTGTTTAAAGTTACCATTAACAATGTTAGAGTGCTCCAAATGAAGTGAAACTCTATCAGAGTATTCAGCGGAGTTTCCTTTATACGCCTACCGAGTTTCACTTCATTAGGTCTTAAGATGACCGTTCCGGGAGCACTTGACCTGCTCCGCTGACCGAAATCCGCCTTAATTTTTCTGTTTAAAGTTACCATTAACAATGTTAGAGTGCTCCAAATGAAGTGAAACTCTATCAGAGTATTCAGCGGAGTTTCCTTTATACGCCTACCGAGTTTCATTTCATTAGGTCTTAAGATGACCGTTCCGGCAGCACTTGACATGTTCTGCTGACCGAAAACCGCCTTAATTTTTCTGTTTAAAGTTACCATTAACAATGTTAGAGTGCTCCAAATGAAGTGAAACTCTATCAGAGTATTCAGCGGAGTTTCCTTTATACGCCTACCGAGTTTCATTTCATTAGGTCTTAAGATGACCGTTCCGGGAGCACTTGACCTGCTCCGCTGACCTAAATCCGCATTAATTTTTCTGTTTAAAGTTACCATTAACAATGTTAGAGTGCTCCAAATGAAGTGAAACTCTATCAGAGTATTCAGCGGAGTTTCCTTTATACGCCTACCGAGTTTCATTTCATTAGCTCTTAAGATGACCGTTCCGGGAGCACTTGACATGCTCCGCTGACCGAAATCCGCCTTAATTTTTCTGTTTAAAGTTACCATTAACAATGTTAGAGTGCTCCAAATGAAGTGAAACTCTATCAGAGTATTCAGCGGAGTTTCCTTTATACGCCTACCGAGTTTCATTTCATTAGGTCTTAAGATGACCGTTCCGGGAGCACTTGACCTGCTCCGCTGACCGAAATCCGCCTTAATTTTTCTGTTTAAAGTTACCATTAACAATGTTAGAGTGCTCCAAATGAAGTAAAACTTTATGAGAGTATTCAGCGGAGTTTCCTTTATACGCCTACCGAGTTTCATTTCATTAGGTCTTAAGATGACCGTTCCGGGAGCACTTGACCTGCTCCGCTGACCGAAATCCGCCTTAATTTTTCTGTTTAAAGTTACCATTAACAATGTTAGAGTGCTCCAAATGAAGTGAAACTCTATCAGAGTATTCAGCGGAGTTTCCTTTATACGCCTACCGAGTTTCATTTCATTAGGTCTTAAGATGACCGTTCCGGGAGCACTTGACCTGCTCCGCTGACCGAAATCCGCCTTAATTTTTCTGTTTAAAGTTACCATTAACAATGTTAGAGTGCTCCAAATGAAGTGAAACTCTATGAGAGTATTCAGCTGAGTTTCCTTTATACGCCTTCCGAGTTTCATTTCATTAGGTCTTAAGATGACCGTTCCGGGAGCACTTGACATGTTCTGCTGACCGAAAACCGCCTTAATTTTTCTGTTTAAAGTTACCATTAACAATGTTAGAGTGCTCCAAATGAAGTGAAACTTTATGAGAGTATTCAGCTGAGTTTCCTTTATACGCCTTCCGAGTTTCATTTCATTAGGTCTTAAGATGACCGTTCCGGGAGCACTTGACCTGCTCCGCTGACCGAAATCCGCATTAATTTTTCTGTTTAAAGTTACCATTAACAATGTTAGAGTGCTCCAAATGAAGTGAAACTTTATGAGAGTATTCAGCGGAGTTTCCTTTATACGCCTACCGAGTTTCATTTCATTGGCTCTTAAGATGACCGTTCCGTGAGCACTTGACCTGCTCCGCTGACCGAAATCCGCCTTAATTTTTCTGTTTAAAGTTACCATTAACAATGTTAGAGTGCTCCAAATGAAGTGAAACTCTATCAGAGTATTCAGCGGAGTTTCCTTTATACGCCTACCGAGTTTCATTTCATTAGGTCTTAAGATGACCGTTCCGGGAGCACTTGACCTGCTCCGCTGACCGAAATCCGCATTAATTTTTCTGTTTAAAGTTACCATTAACAATGTTAGAGTGCTCCAAATGAAGTGAAACTTTATGAGAGTATTCAGCGGAGTTTCCTTTATACGCCTACCGAGTTTCATTTCATTAGGTCTTAAGATGACCGTTCCGGGAGCACTTGACCTGCTCCGCTGACCGAAATCCGCCTTAATTTTTCTGTTTAAAGTTACCATTAACAATGTTAGAGTGCTCCAAATGAAGTGAAACTTCATGAGAGTATTCAGCGGAGTTTCCTTTATACGCCTACCGAGTTTCATTTCATTAGGTCTTAAGATGACCGTTCCGTGAGCACTTGACCTGCTCCGCTGACCGAAATCCGCCTTAATTTTTCTGTTTAAAGTTACCATTAACAATGTTAGAGTGCTCCAAATGAAGTGAAACTTTATGAGAGTATTCAGCGGAGTTTCCTTTATACGCCTACCGAGTTTCATTTCATTAGGTCTTAAGATGACCGTTCCGGGAGCACTTGACCTGCTCCGCTGACCGAAATCCGCCTTAATTTTTCTGTTTAAAGTTACCATTAACAATGTTAGAGTGCTCCAAATGAAGTGAAACTTTATGAGAGTATTCAGCGGAGTTTCCTTTATACGCCTACCGAGTTTCATTTCATTGGCTCTTAAGATGACCGTTCCGTGAGCACTTGACCTGCTCCGCTGACCGAAATCCGCCTTAATTTTTCTGTTTAAAGTTACCATTAACAATGTTAGAGTGCTCCAAATGAAGTGAAACTCTATCAGAGTATTCAGCGGAGTTTCCTTTATACGCCTACCGAGTTTCATTTCATTAGGTCTTAAGATGACCGTTCCGGGAGCACTTGACCTGCTCCGCTGACCGAAATCCGCATTAATTTTTCTGTTTAAAGTTACCATTAACAATGTTAGAGTGCTCCAAATGAAGTGAAACTTTATGAGAGTATTCAGCGGAGTTTCCTTTATACGCCTACCGAGTTTCATTTCATTAGGTCTTAAGATGACCGTTCCGTGAGCACTTGACCTGCTCCGCTGACCGAAATCCGCCTTAATTTTTCTGTTTAAAGTTACCATTAACAATGTTAGAGTGCTCCAAATGAAGTGAAACTTTATGAGAGTATTCAGCGGAGTTTCCTTTATACGCCTACCGAGTTTCATTTCATTAGGTCTTAAGATGACCGTTCCGGGAGCACTTGACCTGCTCCGCTGACCGAAATCCGCCTTAATTTTTCTGTTTAAAGTTACCATTAACAATGTTAGAGTGCTCCAAATGAAGTGAAACTTTATGAGAGTATTCAGCGGAGTTTCCTTTATACGCCTACCGAGTTTCATTTCATTGGCTCTTAAGATGACCGTTCCGTGAGCACTTGACCTGCTCCGCTGACCGAAATCCGCCTTAATTTTTCTGTTTAAAGTTACCATTAACAATGTTAGAGTGCTCCAAATGAAGTGAAACTCTATCAGAGTATTCAGCGGAGTTTCCTTTATACGCCTACCGAGTTTCATTTCATTAGGTCTTAAGATGACCGTTCCGGGAGCACTTGACCTGCTCCGCTGACCGAAATCCGCATTAATTTTTCTGTTTAAAGTTACCATTAACAATGTTAGAGTGCTCCAAATGAAGTGAAACTTTATGAGAGTATTCAGCGGAGTTTCCTTTATACGCCTACCGAGTTTCATTTCATTAGGTCTTAAGATGACCGTTCCGGGAGCACTTGACCTGCTCCGCTGACCGAAATCCGCCTTAATTTTTCTGTTTAAAGTTACCATTAACAATGTTAGAGTGCTCCAAATGAAGTGAAACTCTATCAGAGTATTCAGCGGAGTTTCCTTTATACGCCTACCGAGTTTCATTTCATTAGGTCTTAAGATGACCGTTCCGGGAGCACTTGACCTGCTCCGCTGACCGAAATCCGCCTTAATTTTTCTGTTTAAAGTTACCATTAACAATGTTAGAGTGCTCCAAATGAAGTGAAACTTTATGAGAGTATTCAGCGGAGTTTCCTTTATACGCCTACCGAGTTTCATTTCATTGGCTCTTAAGATGACCGTTCCGGGAGCACTTGACCTGCTCCGCTGACCGAAATCCGCCTTAATTTTTCTGTTTAAAGTTACCATTAACAATGTTAGAGTGCTCCAAATGAAGTGAAACTTTATGAGAGTATTCAGCGGAGTTTCCTTTATACGCCTACCGAGTTTCATTTCATTGGCTCTTAAGATGACCGTTCCGTGAGCACTTGACCTGCTCCGCTGACCGAAATCCGCCTTAATTTTTCTGTTTAAAGTTACCATTAACAATGTTAGAGTGCTCCAAATGAAGTGAAACTCTATCAGAGTATTCAGCGGAGTTTCCTTTATACGCCTACCGAGTTTCATTTCATTAGGTCTTAAGATGACCGTTCCGGGAGCACTTGACCTGCTCCGCTGACCGAAATCCGCATTAATTTTTCTGTTTAAAGTTACCATTAACAATGTTAGAGTGCTCCAAATGAAGTGAAACTTTATGAGAGTATTCAGCGGAGTTTCCTTTATACGCCTACCGAGTTTCATTTCATTAGGTCTTAAGATGACCGTTCCGGGAGCACTTGACCTGCTCCGCTGACCGAAATCCGCCTTAATTTTTCTGTTTAAAGTTACCATTAACAATGTTAGAGTGCTCCAAATGAAGTGAAACTCTATCAGAGTATTCAGCGGAGTTTCCTTTATACGCCTACCGAGTTTCATTTCATTAGGTCTTAAGATGACCGTTCCGGGAGCACTTGACCTGCTCCGCTGACCGAAATCCGCCTTAATTTTTCTGTTTAAAGTTACCATTAACAATGTTAGAGTGCTCCAAATGAAGTGAAACTTTATGAGAGTATTCAGCGGAGTTTCCTTTATACGCCTACCGAGTTTCATTTCATTGGCTCTTAAGATGACCGTTCCGGGAGCACTTGACCTGCTCCGCTGACCGAAATCCGCCTTAATTTTTCTGTTTAAAGTTACCATTAACAATGTTAGAGTGCTCCAAATGAAGTGAAACTTTATGAGAGTATTCAGCGGAGTTTCCTTTATACGCCTACCGAGTTTCATTTCATTGGCTCTTAAGATGACCGTTCCGTGAGCACTTGACCTGCTCCGCTGACCGAAATCCGCCTTAATTTTTCTGTTTAAAGTTACCATTAACAATGTTAGAGTGCTCCAAATGAAGTGAAACTCTATCAGAGTATTCAGCGGAGTTTCCTTTATACGCCTACCGAGTTTCATTTCATTAGGTCTTAAGATGACCGTTCCGGGAGCACTTGACCTGCTCCGCTGACCGAAATCCGCATTAATTTTTCTGTTTAAAGTTACCATTAACAATGTTAGAGTGCTCCAAATGAAGTGAAACTTTATGAGAGTATTCAGCGGAGTTTCCTTTATACGCCTACCGAGTTTCATTTCATTAGGTCTTAAGATGACCGTTCCGGGAGCACTTGACCTGCTCCGCTGACCGAAATCCGCCTTAATTTTTCTGTTTAAAGTTACCATTAACAATGTTAGAGTGCTCCAAATGAAGTGAAACTTCATGAGAGTATTCAGCGGAGTTTCCTTTATACGCCTACCGAGTTTCATTTCATTAGGTCTTAAGATGACCGTTCCGTGAGCACTTGACCTGCTCCGCTGACCGAAATCCGCCTTAATTTTTCTGTTTAAAGTTACCATTAACAATGTTAGAGTGCTCCAAATAAAGTGAAACTTTATGAGAGTATTCAGCGGAGTTTCCTTTATACGCCTACCGAGTTTCATTTCATTAGGTCTTAAGATGACCGTTCCGGGAGCACTTGACCTGCTCCGCTGACCGAAATCCGCCTTAATTTTTCTGTTTAAAGTTACCATTAACAATGTTAGAGTGCTCCAAATGAAGTGAAACTTTATGAGAGTATTCAGCGGAGTTTCCTTTATACGCCTACCGAGTTTCATTTCATTGGCTCTTAAGATGACCGTTCCGTGAGCACTTGACCTGCTCCGCTGACCGAAATCCGCCTTAATTTTTCTGTTTAAAGTTACCATTAACAATGTTAGAGTGCTCCAAATGAAGTGAAACTCTATCAGAGTATTCAGCGGAGTTTCCTTTATACGCCTACCGAGTTTCATTTCATTAGGTCTTAAGATGACCGTTCCGGGAGCACTTGACCTGCTCCGCTGACCGAAATCCGCATTAATTTTTCTGTTTAAAGTTACCATTAACAATGTTAGAGTGCTCCAAATGAAGTGAAACTTTATGAGAGTATTCAGCGGAGTTTCCTTTATACGCCTACCGAGTTTCATTTCATTAGGTCTTAAGATGACCGTTCCGTGAGCACTTGACCTGCTCCGCTGACCGAAATCCGCCTTAATTTTTCTGTTTAAAGTTACCATTAACAATGTTAGAGTGCTCCAAATGAAGTGAAACTTTATGAGAGTATTCAGCGGAGTTTCCTTTATACGCCTACCGAGTTTCATTTCATTAGGTCTTAAGATGACCGTTCCGGGAGCACTTGACCTGCTCCGCTGACCGAAATCCGCCTTAATTTTTCTGTTTAAAGTTACCATTAACAATGTTAGAGTGCTCCAAATGAAGTGAAACTTTATGAGAGTATTCAGCGGAGTTTCCTTTATACGCCTACCGAGTTTCATTTCATTGGCTCTTAAGATGACCGTTCCGTGAGCACTTGACCTGCTCCGCTGACCGAAATCCGCCTTAATTTTTCTGTTTAAAGTTACCATTAACAATGTTAGAGTGCTCCAAATGAAGTGAAACTCTATCAGAGTATTCAGCGGAGTTTCCTTTATACGCCTACCGAGTTTCATTTCATTAGGTCTTAAGATGACCGTTCCGGGAGCACTTGACCTGCTCCGCTGACCGAAATCCGCATTAATTTTTCTGTTTAAAGTTACCATTAACAATGTTAGAGTGCTCCAAATGAAGTGAAACTTTATGAGAGTATTCAGCGGAGTTTCCTTTATACGCCTACCGAGTTTCATTTCATTAGGTCTTAAGATGACCGTTCCGGGAGCACTTGACCTGCTCCGCTGACCGAAATCCGCCTTAATTTTTCTGTTTAAAGTTACCATTAACAATGTTAGAGTGCTCCAAATGAAGTGAAACTCTATCAGAGTATTCAGCGGAGTTTCCTTTATACGCCTACCGAGTTTCATTTCATTAGGTCTTAAGATGACCGTTCCGGGAGCACTTGACCTGCTCCGCTGACCGAAATCCGCCTTAATTTTTCTGTTTAAAGTTACCATTAACAATGTTAGAGTGCTCCAAATGAAGTGAAACTTCATGAGAGTATTCAGCGGAGTTTCCTTTATACGCCTACCGAGTTTCATTTCATTAGGTCTTAAGATGACCGTTCCGGGAGCACTTGACCTGCTCCGCTGACCGAAATCCGCCTTAATTTTTCTGTTTAAAGTTACCATTAACAATGTTAGAGTGCTCCAAATGAAGTGAAACTCTATCAGAGTATTCAGCGGAGTTTCCTTTATACGCCTACCGAGTTTCATTTCATTAGGTCTTAAGATGACCGTTCCGGGAGCACTTGACCTGCTCCGCTGACCGAAATCCGCCTTAATTTTTCTGTTTAAAGTTACCATTAACAATGTTAGAGTGCTCCAAATGAAGTGAAACTTCATGAGAGTATTCAGCGGAGTTTCCTTTATACGCCTACCGAGTTTCATTTCATTAGGTCTTAAGATGACCGTTCCGGGAGCACTTGACCTGCTCCGCTGACCGAAATCCGCCTTAATTTTTCTGTTTAAAGTTACCATTAACAATGTTAGAGTGCTCCAAATGAAGTGAAACTCTATCAGAGTATTCAGCGGAGTTTCCTTTATACGCCTACCGAGTTTCATTTCATTAGGTCTTAAGATGACCGTTCCGGGAGCACTTGACCTGCTCCGCTGACCGAAATCCGCCTTAATTTTTCTGTTTAAAGTTACCATTAACAATGTTAGAGTGCTCCAAATGAAGTGAAACTCTATCAGAGTATTCAGCGGAGTTTCCTTTATACGCCTACCGAGTTTCATTTCATTAGGTCTTAAGATGACCGTTCCGGGAGCACTTGACCTGCTCCGCTGACCGAAATCCGCCTTAATTTTTCTGTTTAAAGTTACCATTAACAATGTTAGAGTGCTCCAAATGAAGTGAAACTTTATGAGAGTATTCACAGGAGTTTCCTTTATACGCCTACCGAGTTTCATTTCATTGGCTGGAAACACATCAAAATATCGTCATACAGACCACAGAGTTTCATCATGGAGACATGATTAACGTCTGCTTCTATGGTGCAATTGAAGTAACCAATCTATTTACATTCTTTATGTTCTACAAAAACATGAGATGGGGCATTTTTTAAATCTACAACAAGACAGGAGATTTGTTCTTGTAACGTTGCATTTTGATTTCTTCTATATTGCACTACCTTTTTAATTGCAGCAACAAGTCGATAGCTCCTTGAAGACACCATTTTTCTAAGTTCTGGAGGCACTGGGAGATTTTTAGAGTTGCTTCTTTTTCTCTTTACGATCTCCCTAACATGTTTGGACATGTTTCTTATTAAATGGTTTGTACACTCTACTTTTTCTATAACACACGGACCGTATGGCCGTGATTCGAGTAATCTTCTGTAGACACTGCTGTCGCCGTCCCCTACAAGTCTAGTAAATTTGATACCATATGTCTCCCAAATAAATTTGAAACCGTCGACAATTATTGCTGCTTCCATCGCTGTCGAAGGTCCTTCAAAATTTTTGTAACAGATATGGTCCATAGAAGTTATACCTTTTTTTTTTTAGAACGGGCACATATGCAACAATATTTATTTTTAACGCCAATATACAAAACTTTGCCAGTCCTCTGTCCAATAATACACGCCTACAACAAAAAACAATTGATGCATAGTCCATATTACAATTTTACAATTTAAAATCATAACAATGAATGAAAGAAATAAAGTTAAGACTCACAGGAATATATATATACATATATAGATAGAATATACATATACATAGATAGAATATATATATATATATACATAGAATATATATATATATATATATATATATATATATATATACATTATACACCATATAAGGTACTTCACCGTTTGAGCTACGTAAGAAAATTATATTTTTTTAAACATAACATCTAGTATTTCATTGCATATTTGAATAGATCACTTAAAACCTATGTATGTATAGCAATGAACGTTATGAGGAAACCAAATATTAGTATTCGTTTAAATATTATATGATGTATTTAGGTATGTACGTTTCACGCATTGCGTTATAATAACTTACCACCCCCGACAAGGCGTTGTAATTTATGTTATAAGACCGTTTCGACCGCGCTCCATCAGCGATAACCGTGATAGTTGGTGTTTCATCAGCATCAACATCCCCATGAAATCTAGCCAAACGTGCCTCTTCGTGTATATTTTCTTCAATTTGCTCCCATAGTGTCTCATGCATTTGATCAGCTACATTGTTATGACACTTATCAAAAGTTGCAAAATTCATGAAGGGAACATTTAAAACAGACATCACTTCGCATGCAGTTGAGTAACCAATACCAGAGGAAATGATGCCTAAAGTTGCAGCGTCATTTACTTGTAATTCTGTCCTGTCTTTATAATCCGTCTGTAAATCCATTGTAGTGTGACACATTTTACATTTTAGAGTTATAATGCTAAAAAGACCCATGGTAGTCTCTTTAACAACATACATATCGGTTATGTTGCAATCGAAAGGTGTATGGCTTTTAGATGAGAAAATTTGTTCTGAAAGAAATCTATTGCAATTAGCCTTCTTCCCTCAAGATGACAATCTCTTTCTTTTTTTCCGCAACAAATTTATTTTCGGGACTGCAAGAAATGTAAAAATTACCTCAGAGAAGAAAGTATAACCAATACAAACCTAATGTTTTCAGTGTTATTTTCTTCAATTTCTACAGCAAGAAGAGTTGAGACATTATTTGCTGAGCTGCAATATGATTTAATCATTGCACCGTGACTGTATTAATATTCATGTACCATCGAACTCACCTTACGCTAGGAACAGATGCCTTCTGTTCAACTTTACTAGAAGTATTAGCAATGGCCATCTCATGACTACTGATCAATAGGGATGTTTGATTTTTAAATCTATGTGGAGGAAGCATGGTTGATTTCATTAAAAAGTGATAGGTATACATATTTCAATTTTCGATCAATATAAATGGAGACCCGTCAATTATTAAAAACGCCGATGGCAGAGCCAGACATACTGATAAGTTATTAGCGTGGAAAGATATATTTTCAATCATTATTACACCGTTGCGTTCAGTGTGTCAGAAAAATATTTCCAAAAATAATAATTTCGGATTTCACAATAATCATTTCGAATTTGCACTGGTAAAATGCCCGACCAAAAGAAATTCTAATCACTCTGTAAATTCTTAAAAAAAAAATCTCTTTCCCGCAAAGTTAATAATTTTGCAGAAATTACGCTAAGCAAAAAAAATACCTTTAAAAAATCCTACAGAAAAATGGACAACTTTGCGGATACTACTACTTTATTTTGGATTTTTTTTTATAGAAGTCATTTTTCAGTAATTTCTAAAATAACGTTGGAATTCGCTAAAAACAAATTCGCCAAGATGGCTGCCTCTGAAATAGCCTCTTAAATAATGGAAAGTCTCTGCTAGTGGGAGTCGATTATAAGAGTCCCGACTATTGACAATATATAGCTTAAATACTTTGATAATTTGTTCGCCCCTCTCTTTCTTAGGGATTGTAGAGCATGTGGTGTTATTTGGTTGTGGCAGATTTGAGCAAAATCGCGTCTGCTATTTTATTTAAAAGCGTATGTTTCATTCCAGACTCCTTTTGAATATTTCATAAGTATTTCCCGATCGTGGGATGGAACAGAGTATTTTTTTAATAACAAAACAGTCAGCAAACATTGAAGGATTCGCAGATATCTATCGACATGCCAAACTCGTAAATCTTTTAACGAAAGACACGGAAAATATCCCCATGAATTTTTTACTGGATTTCGCCGTTCGTCTCTCGAGGAAAAGGATTAAATTCTGTTTGTCTGGAAGAATTACAAAACGCTGCGACAATACAAAAACGTACTTTTGGAATTTCAAAGGCGTCCCCGGGGCGTCTCCGGGCCCAAGGGTTGACCACAATCAATCCTGGATATTGACGTCATCTCGTCCTTTCATCCCTCGCTATTACCTGGCCTATATGTTTACGTGATGTAATAAGAGAACGGGATCAAATACGGCTGTATTCCACTTTAATTATCCCGTAGAAAAGGACGCGATGAATAACAGCCCCGTTGAAAATAAACACGAGGAAACGAGGTAGAGTCCGTGTTAACAAGTCGATGGTCATTAAAAATAGCCGGTAGTTCGCGAAGGAAACAACCTGTTATAAATTGGGATTAGGAAACGCTCGACGGTAAATAACAGTTAATACCCCGTGGGCGTGGGGGGGGGCGGCTAATTTTTTCGAAATATGTCACACTCGTCGAATTTTTAGAGGAATTATTAGCACTTCATCACACAAACCACTCGTATTTCAATAAGGGCGCGGCGTTTTCAGTGCGCGGCTTGAATACCGGTAATGAGGCGGGGATGTTTATCATGAATAAAAGATCCGAGGGTGGGGATTTCGAGGAACCGTGGCCGTTCATTAAACGTTTAGAAACGGGCATAATAGCGTACATCATGCGATGAGATTTATTAGGAAGTTTCAATGGAACGCCCCAATACAAGTAAACGGAGCTGGATGAAGTTACTGAAAATATGGCGGGTAGAGGAAAAAATCACACGTATGGGCCTTCAGAAACGCCTACAAAGTACACTTTTTTTACTGTATATTGTGTCTTACCTGAAGGCACTCAGTAATGTAAATGGCACAGGATCACCGAAATTAGTTTCAATGGCGATTTTCTGTCATTATGTTCCAACGCAGAAATGTTAACCTCGTGAAAGACTTTTGAAATTAATTCGAGCTGCTAATTATGTCTTTTCAGAAAATTTAAACCCTCAAGCAAAACCGAGACACATATTAATACTAGCGTCCTACCTGTGGCGGATTCGCCATAACGATTTAGGAAAGCTAATGACTAATTAGGGATATAAAGAAATGTGACCGCGTGGTTTAGTGCCTTTTCACTACCTTCGGTTTTACATTTAATAAATCACAAATATCAAGTCAACAGGAGCGTCTTGAATGGAAATTAATTTCGGATAATTTGAAAAAATAGGTTTAATACCAATGAAAAGGCTCAAGATGCATTTGTTTCAAAAAGAAGATGAGAAACGTCATCACATCGCCTTGTTTTCCAGGAACGGGTGTCAAGATCTTTTGACTTATGAAAATATCGTTCTTATAAAAAGTATCATAAAAGAATACTGACCATGATCCTCGTGACCTGAGAAGACATTCTATTTTTCGCCAAATGAAATAAACTCGTGGAAGTTTGCTGTTTCATCCATCAATCATTTTGGGAAGCCCCGAGAACAATTACCAATAAACTCAGAGTGATACCGAAGAGAAAATAGCAAGTCACTGCTAATGAACATTAACTGCACCTAGTCGGCCAGCAGATTGTGATTCATCACCTTATTACTTTTACGTCTTTTTTCCGAGAATTTTCCGCTCCCCTCGCAGCCGGTAAATCACCGACCGTTAAAATATTTAAAAAATCGAGCTGATATCAGCTCGCAGCAGTTCAGCACCGACACTCGCATCTATAAAACGCTCCCTCCCTCCCTGTAATTTTGACGGGAATATTCCTCGCGGCGAACATCCGAATCTATCCAGGAGGAATATACGATAATGGGCGTTGTATGTGTCTGCGTGCGAGCGCGGAAAGTAAAAAAGGGGATAGAGGAGAGGAAAGAGATTTATATTCGAGGGAAACCGTCGATGTTCTCCAAAATACTAACCTATTGTTTGATTATTGTTTACATTAAGGTTTATCATTATCCGGGTCTTTTCCTCGTCCCTTTTCGGGAATTACGATGAGTTCCAATTCTCGAAGTCGGTTGGTCTTACATATACAAGGGTTTACAGAAAGTCTATCGCTATACAAATGTTACCTTCCCACCCGAGCTTATTTAAAAAGTGGCTTGTTGCCCTATACCAAATCATAGTACTTATTTAGGATGCTTCATACAATAAGTGGGTAAGGATTCCAGTCGACCAAATGATCACAAGAAATAGTAATTTCATATCTGTCTTGAGTGTTACAATAGGAACACTATTGTGATTGAAATTTTACGAATGTTTGGTTTGCATGCACGGTCGGTCATATTTTTAGCGCTCAAGAGGCTATTAGAGATAATTGTTCCAATTTTGCTTGGACAGGGAGTATTAGAGATGATTTTTAAATCGAAATAACTAAAATTTCAATATACAAAAATGATTTCTAAAGGATGTCAATTTTTGAAACATCTTTTAACTATACGTTGGTAAATTTTGAAATTTAAAACATTTAGTGAAGGTGTAATGGTGAATATTTACATATGAATGTAATTTTATTTTGACACTTGCTGACATTTTCTTATAACGTGCTTGTTTTCATCTCGTCATTGGTGGTAGTCCACCGTTAGACTACTACAATAGAAATAAATTGGCGCTGTGGCCGTTAATCGGATTTCAAATTAAAGGATTTTAATGTTCGAGCGCTAGATTTCGAGAGTTTACTCCCTTTCAGCTTCAGGTAGTTTATACTCAGGAAATTACCTAAGAAATCCTTAGAAATAAGCCACCATTATCGGAGACAACTTACTCTAACTCTATTACGTTCTTTTATCCATTTATCTATTATCCATTTCTATTATCCATATTCACCATGTTCATATTCACCATTATCCATTTATCTATTAGAAACGTTCTTTGTATCCAAAAATATTTATAATACGTTAGCCGGTATTATGGAAGCCACTAAATGCTAAGCGTTAGTGAAACATATTGAATACTGTATTATTCTGTATAGTGATTACGTTTAATGGTTATAATGTAATATGAATTTACTGTATTTCAATTATTCGATTCACAGGGATTCCTACGAATGTAGCGCGATCGAAAATTGAGATATCGTTCACCACGATGGTCGGAAAATTCGCGATTTTCTTGAAATGACTCTGAGTTGATCGGACAACTTCCTTGATTACGGTGCGGTCGGAAAATGCGATCTTTATAACCGTGAAGGTCGGAAAATTCGCGGTTCTCCCAGAGTAACTCGGAATTATTTAAAACACCCCCTTTGAATAGGGCGCTGTCAACGTAACGGATGTTCCACTAGTAGGATGGACGAAATATAAGTTTAAAATGTAAATATTGTAACTTAGAAAGTCCCCAAGAAGTTAATTTCCTCCCAGTTCTTCCCCTACTCTCCATTCGAGCCGTGGTGAAATTCCCTACTTATTCATCTTCACTCACGTCACCAGTTGCCTCGTGTCCGCCACCAATTACGTAGAAAATTCTTCGTATAAACTTCGAGAGCCACATCGATCGCATCTCCATGTCCGACCCCCTCGTTATTACGCCTCTCACATTGTTTTTCCTCGCCCTCGGATCGGCAGAAGGCAATTACAAACCGCACCGGATTCCGGGACCTTTCGTTATCCTGTCGGAATTTTTTCGATCCTATTTCGCTCCCGGTTGTAAACGTCGAACCCACGGATCGACGATTAGCCCGAATCGACTCGACAATAGTGTAAAAAGGGAACAATACCCGGGGACGAGCGCGAAGTAATTCGATCGCATCGACTCTATGCGGCGAATAATAGCGCATAGGTGGTTTAGGGGGAATGAATTCCTTGATATCAGAACTATTTCCCGAGAACACTATTTCTGGACCGATTTATAACCTGGAATGGCTTTTGTTGCGATATCTCGGGATAGATAGCTTTCGCGATGACGCGTCTACGTTGCGATGATTTATACATTTTTTCCCTCCACATACGAAGTGAAAGATGATTCGAGGGCGTAAACCACCGCCACTTCGAAAGAAAAAAAATATATCTCCCGGCCTCTCACGTGAAATAATTTCGGGAGTCGGCGCGTGTGAGGGATTTTTCAATTATGCAAGGGTATACACGGTTGCACTCGATTTTAGGCGTGATTTATCGCCCGGAGCTCTCGGGAATTTAAAATTTATTCGCGGCTCCGGGGGAGGATTTATTTGTAACGTTTCTAAAGCGGCTGACAAGTTTACAATTCGGCTCCTAATTCCGGGATCGTGCCAGTCGGGGTTTCGCCTCCGGTGGAATCGGAAATAAGTGCAGCTCGAGCCGGTCCGGATCTCGAACTGCACGCATTACGATGCAGCGCCATATAAATCGGGTTTATTACGTTCAGATGCTGTTTACGTCGGGAATATCGGCGGAAACGCTTTATTTTACTGCTTCGCCGAGGTCGCGACTCCAGAGTTCCTTTCCGTTGTATGGAAAAGTGGGTTAGCCCACCCTAACAATTTATAATGCAAATTCACGAAAGGGCGGTTAGTCTGAATTAAAATAGAATAGTATTAAATTTGAACGAACATTAGCTGTGGAAAACTTTGGACAAAATTAACGCCGTGTACGTGAAATTTCCAAAAAATAAACGTTTTTCGAAGTGGACATACCATTAAGGAAGCTGGTGTAGCACAGCGAATTTACTTGCTTAATTACTCGCTAAATTACCTAAAAGAAAATTTATTTTAAACGCGAGTTAATCGGTCCCTCCACACTAAACATCCACTCGACCGAAGAGCAACGATGTTATATGCACAGACCACCTTGTATTCTTAATACTGAACTTTCCATTATCATTTTGCTTACATTTTAGCGCCACCTAGCCACAGCCGCAGGTACTAAACTTGGGCGGAAAACTTCGAATATGTTTGAAAAAATCTAACAAACTTCACTCAAAACGAAAACGGTGTTTGCGACTGCGACAAGGATTCGAAGTCAAAACTCTCGGAATATACAGGGTGGGCCATGGAAAACTTACCGGAAATCACAACTTGCGAGTTTGTTTGTGAGGGGGCAACTTTCTTACCAAAGAATATTACGCAAACTTCACCCTCCTAAACCGGTGTGTCATCCCCTGAAATTTTGCAAATCCTGTGACACCTCATCGAAAAATTTCTTTCTATACACTGCTGCCATGTTTTCGAAATTCGGTATACTCGTTTAAAACTTTAGTAATCACGTTCCCAGAAAATTGCAATAATTAAATCGATTTTACTTGAAAACTTACCGTATCATTGAGGTAAACGTTGAAAATGTTATCCACCATCCTCCACGTAATTCGGAGGTTATCTACAAACCGTTGCCCAGCATTTTGCAGAACGAGTGGTGTCACTTTATGCCATAAGTTAACGAAGCAGCAGTGTATATGGAATTTAAAACTTTTTTAACGAAGTATTACTTGACCCGCATTCCAATTAGTTCGACATGATCAAATTCTGAAAGTTATGCCTTCTGATACGTTTTTAAGTCATTTTGTATATAAGACGTAAGAACAGTAAGAGATCAGCTACCGAATAAACAGTAGCATTGATCTTCAGAACTTTACAAATGAGTTTTATACACACATGAAATATCCCCATTAACTTAAGCGAACAACCGAAACCAGAATTGGGCGTGATAATTGCAACTCCCCTACACTGATTAAATTTAATAGTGGACGTTAACTTAGTGTTGAGTGCTCTAATCCGTACCAGTCTATGCATGTAAATTATAACTTTTAGAACATTGTAGCAAAATCAAGAAGTTAACATATAGTTTATGACAATGAAACGGGATAGGAATCCCTGGGGACAGTTATTGGATTATATAAGTTATAAGACGTATTCAGACAATATTTTATTAGAAGTGAGGCACTAAAAATAGGTATGAGTACCTATTAATGAGTTATTAAATATTACATTGTGGAGATTTCAAAGCCAACAGGAAAGTTTTGGTTTGTTTTCCCATCAAAAATATGGAAAAGATAGATAATAAAACCGAAAAGGAACAGAATACAAGTTCTAATTTTTTCATTTCGCTATACCGATTTGAAAAATATACAAAAATTAAATAATGTTTCGAATTTGTAAAATTTGGGTGAAATTTTCAAAATTTCAAATTCGCGCTAAAAATTGAAAAAAAATTTGGCCATAGGTACTTAAGGTATCGATTCAAACTCTAAATAACCACCCATCCAGCCTAGGAAAAATTCTTTATTCGACCATTCGTTACTTAAAACGATTTCGTGATTTGAGATAAGAGCGTTCGATCCTGGATTTAATTTAACCCCGACGTGATTTTGTTATTCCGTTACCTTTGGATCTGCATTTTCTCCAGCCGCCTCCTCCTCCAATTAAGTGGCCACTTCGCCTCCTCCACTCCAATCTCTCGACCTTTCTTCTCTCGACTACACTTTGTGCACAATGAAACCGTTCCAGCAGAAACGGAACCCATAAAAATCTGCATGGGAGTGTTTGTTATTTATCCGCAAGGCTTCGATCCGCAAACAGGCCACATTGTAGAGAGAAGCAATATAAGGAGGCATAAAACACAAAACTGTTTACGTTCCCGATATTTTATAAGACATAAAACCCGGAACACAATTACATCATGTAGCACGAAATGGGCCGTTAAAACTCTTAATAAGTCTCACGAAGGATCGAATGGGACGAGAAAAAATAGACGAGGTTTACTTGGATAAAGTTTCCGAGGTGAACAACTCTACATTTACCTGATAGATGTGCCGGCCTATTTCGTGCAAAAGTTCATTGTTCCCTCACTCGTGACATTTCAGCCCGTGGGCAATTGCTCTTCCGGTAAACACGTGAAATGCACGTTAATAAAGGTTGAAGTAGAAATTTCAAGTGAGGGCTTAAGTTACGCCCGTAATTTAAAGCGCGGGTGTCGTACCGGTGTCGAGGTTTAAGATTTAATATCGCAGATTAGAAGCAAATCCATATGTATACCTTCTGGGAACATGCATGAGATAACTTTTTAATTTACAAAATACAACAACGTAGGAAATATTTCATTTCGGAATAATCTGTAAGGATATTAAGTCAGTTTTAATCTAGTCTGATAAGATCGTGCACGTCGAAGGAACACGAAGTAAGTAGAAATGAATTAATTTTAATTATCGCAGTGGTGAAGAAGGAACAAAACACTTAATTCCATAATGGGGACTGCGAGTGGTTTTAATCCATTTACAGGGTGGTTCTGTGGTAATCGGCTGAAAAGTGTGGGTAGGTGTCGAAGCCGCACTTGATTTAGTTCAACAGGTGTAGGGTGTTAAATGTAAAATACTGAAATAGAAAATTCTACTTTTTCCTTTATTCCTCGGAGAGTGAAACTTATATTCTAGATTCTTACAAATTCTAAAAATACCTCTAGACCCTTTTTCGATAACATCTTAGCTTTCTATCTATCAAAACGAAAACGCTTATAGATTCTACTTGAGGCCGCTTAAGGAAATTTAGATGTTTTCAGTGGTCCAGAGATTTTCCTAAAGCTTCCATATTAGACGTCAAAAACTTACTATTAGTCGACCCCCTATAGGTAGGACGATTCGCCAAATGCCATTACGGTCGAAAATTAGGTAGCTACGAAGTAGAGCGAATTCCTCTCCACCCACTCGATTGGTGGAAAATTTTCTAAAAATTGTCCCTTTGGTGCGTTGTTACGCCACTGTGAAAAATATATATTTGCTATTAATATTTTACAATTACACAGTTCATTGCACTTCTTAATTCTAAACCAAATACATCGAAAGTGCTCGGTCCAAAAGATGGCCGACCCCACATATTTTATGGATAAAATAAATGAAAGGAAAATTTAATAATTTATTTCTCGCATTCATCAAATAGTAATTATCTCTTTTAGAATAAATCCAGTCAGGTTAGGTTTATCGCAACATTTTTACCGCATGATTTTCGCATGACCACCCCGTATGTAGCCATAAATCCCACCTGATATTCACAAGCCGCACTCGATGGAGCTTGAAAATTTTTACGTCAGTCCCGAAATCCCCGGATTTGGAAGGCTTACGGGGATCTGCTTTAGGGAATCTCTGATGAAAAAAAGTTTCGTTACGGGAAGGCAGGACGCCGGAGAGCGGCGGTTCCCGGTAAATCCTGCGGTACTAATTAAAAAATGATGGAGTAAAAAACCTCGCCGTCCAAAATAACGTAAAGCCGAATCGGCTTTTCTGACCGGATCGGGTAATTTAATTTAAACGTTTCGGGTAACGAGAGTGCACCTGTAATTACCCCTCGTCGCAACAAGGATTTAATTAGGGGGTCGTGAAGATTCCCGTAGGCGAATGTCCCACGGATCAACTCTATATTTAGTAATCTCCCGGATATAAACAGGGAATAAACATAAATCGTAATGCAAATAATGTCGTAAAGTATATTTGATCGATAGCGAGGCGTGCGTTGTAACGTTAGGCAAAAATAACTGTTAATTATCACCTGAAACAGACGAAAGCCGCGTTCGATATTACAAAGAATTGTTTAATCAGGCTTACAATCATCAAGGCTTATCTGACTTGCGTGATATAATAATGTAATTAGGACGAGAACGCGAGATAACGTTTCCATTGAAGGCGCCACATGTTGCGTTTGTTATAACGCCGGACTCGATCCGGGAAAAAATACCCATAACGTAGGTTGCATGGGGTTGATCGATTTCCCAATTAATAGCCATAATGCAATTACGTACGGCGTCCAGACGTTATGGAAAATGTAGACGCCTACTCGGGGATGTCCCCTACTCCCAGCGCATACAGGTGCAAGCGCGCTAATTAATTAATTAATGCTGTCAGGTATCGGCACAAATTGGTAATAAGCTTCAATGGAATTTATCCCTTACTTTAGTTAGTAGTAGAATGTAGTAACTGCAGAAATTTATTAAAATGCCCTAACGTAGAGCCAAGGACAATTAATTTATTCTCTATTTTTGATGCCAATGACGGTGTCTTTATTGCATGCCTTTAAATGTCTAATAATTCTAATAATTATTTTGTAAATATTCGAATGAAAATGGCAAATCAAACTGAAATTCGTAACGGCCATTCCGAAATAATAAACAATAATGCTTCCATGTTATTGGCCCTCGTAATTGAAGGAGAAATAATACGAATAAAAGAGACCGTTTCCATGGCTCTTAGGAAATATCGGAGAAACTTATTAAATTCATCCATGTTGAAATAATATCTCCATTGTCTCATATAACGCTGACCAATAAATAAAAATTTTTGGGATTTTTCCTGGCCCTATTGGGTTAATTGTTATAATTTCAGCTCGAGGAAGTGGAATGCGGAAATGAAAATTTTTTCCTTCCTCTTTATTTGATAAAATTAATTTTATACCTCCTCCAATCCCGAAAGTATACTCCTCGATTGTGTAAATTCTGGCGGTAACAAAACCGAAATGCTTCAGAAATAAAAATGAATCTGTCGAACAAAATACGTCGTTTAAGGGAAATTTTAAACACAAGGGAAATATTTATAAATCGCCTTACGTTGTGGAGAGGAGCTTTCAATAAGATTAAAAAAAAAACATGCTAAACAACCCAGAAATTGGGAATTTAAATTTCTTTTAATATACTCATCGTGCTGTTTTACTCACGAAAACAAGAAAATGGAAAATTATATCCAATATGTTTATATCAAAAGACACGACACAAACAACTAATGCGATAGTATATTGAAATAATATAATTATAAACTCGCTTCTTTGATTTTCAAGCCCCTAAACTATGTGAGTTGGTATAAGACAAAATTAAATCCGCTGCCAAAATCAGACCCTTTAACAAAAAATCCAAGGGATTTTTAGCAAACATTCTGTGCTCTACTGTGCATAATTTCTGTAGATCTCGTCCTTATTAATTCATTAATAACTCGTCTACATACTTATAGTAAAGATATTTACCTTGTATTATCAGATATAAATAATTTGATATACATAGATGCCTTTTATCTAAGCACCTCCAAAACAAAAAAAATGTTATTTACGAAATTATTATATTGACGTTTTATATTGGACGCTGCGCATGTGTGCGCCTATGGTATAGTAGGAGGGAAGATCTGATAATTTTCTCTTTTGTGTTTCAATGTTTCATAGAACTCATAAATATATCAAACAATAAATTATGTTGTTTGTTAAGATGTAAATTGATAAACAAAATTGATAATAGCATTTTGTTTCAAAATACCGCTTAATAGTTTAGGGTTGTATGGTGAAAATAGGGTACTACTTTGCAATTCTTTCTGGCAACATCGATTTTCATGAAAATTTGGAACGAAGCCCATGTTACCCTCTTCAAAAGTTTTGTTATGCCGATTTGCACTTCTTACTCTTTAGGGGTGAAGTCTTACCCTTATAGAATAAATATCCTTTATGTTTTGAAACATGATTTATACCCTTTCTTAACTTAACTCATAAAAAACCACCCCTAAAAACCAAATTTGAAAAACAAATTAGCAATTCTAAATATTTTAATAGTGCATTTACATTGATTTTATAATATACTGTAGCGAATGCCCCGTATAGGTCGTTGTTATGGAAAAAACAAGTAGTTATTTATGTAATTGTGAATTGTGAATACTGACGTCAATGTAGAACTAAATCTCTGTGTGTAAAGACTGCTGTAGTTTTAGAAGAGTAAAGCTTCCGTGAAAGAAAAAGTGTTAGAAATGGGGGCCTGTACGGGATTTGGTGAACCGAAGTAGCGGATAAAGGATTGGTGGACCTGGGATGGCGTACGGAAGTGATGGCGATGGCACGCGGCGGAGAGGCGAGGAGTGCAGTCTGTGCGGCGTTATGGAGGTGTTGAGCGGCTGGCGCAGGTCGGGATGCTGCAGAATCCGAAGCTAAGTCTAAATTTAGGAAAACACTCGAATGGATTGACTGCGTGCGGCTGGCGCGCGTGGCCCGTTTGAGTGCTACACTCACATTTGTAACTCATATTGGGAGACGGGCGCTGTTCATCTTTAGTACAAGAATTGGTGATGGTTGACCACTGGGTTGTGCGTCTGGAACCATGAAGCAGTTGCTGGGGATTTCAGTAACTGCAGGAACAGCGAAGGATTTCAAGAGACAGGTCCCTCTTCTACCTGGAGCATTGGATGGGATTGGTCATCCCTGGTGTCTTTGATGGTCAGAAGTAGGATTGGCCTGCTTGGAGGATTTCAAGAGACAGGTCCCTCTTCTACCTGGAGCATTGGATGGGATTGGTCATCCCTGGTGTCTTTCATGGTCAGAAAGAGAATTGGCCTGCTTGATTTCGATTTGCTGCTGACGAATTTTTGTACAGGATTTGCAGTCCAACCCGCTCAATGGAGTTAATCGCACACATACACATGCACAGAATTACACATATACTTGCAATTTATTGCAAATGGATTTGGCAAGGATCAGGCGGAATCTCTGAAGAAGGGGAGAGCGGGAAGCGGTGTGCATGGTAGCAGTAGCAGTAGCAGTAGCAGTAGCCGAAACATTAGCCGTAGCATTAGCAGTAGCAGTAGCAGTAGCAGTAGCAGTAGCCGTAGCAGTAGTAGCGGTAGCAGCTGTAGCAGTAGCCGTAGCTAGTAGTAGTAGCCGTAACCGTAGCAGTAGCAGCAGTAGCAGTAGCCGTAGCTGTAGCAATAGCAGTAGTAGTAGCCGTAACCGTAGCAGTAGCAGCAGTAGCAGTAACCGTAGCTGTAGCAGTAACCGAAGCAGTAGCAGCAGTAGAAGTAACCGTAGCTGTAGCAGTAACCGAAGCAGTAGCCGAAGCATTAGCCGTAGCAGTAGCAGTAGTAGCAGTAGTAGCAGCAGTAGCAGTAGCCGTAGCCGTAGCAGGGAGCAGTAGCAGTTGCAGTAGCTGTAGCAGTAGCCGTAGCAGTAGCAGTTCGCTGATATGGTAGTCATTCGCTGATATGGACTGCTGTGGAAGTAGATCGTCCGAGGGTCGAGGGCGACCCTGAAGACGGGGAGGGATAGTGTAGCGAATGCCCCGTATAGGTCGTTGTTATGGAAAAAACAAGTAGTTATTTATGTAATTGTGAATTGTGAATACTGACGTCAATGTAGAACTAAATCTCTGTGTGTAAAGACTGCTGTAGTTTTAGAAGAGTAAAGCTTCCGTGAAAGAAAAAGTGCTACAATACTTATATATTTACATATACATATTTATGTATATGTAACATATAATTTATTCAAAAAGTTTTATTCCTCAAGAACCACCCCTCAGAGCACCAAAAATTGTTTTATGCCACCCATTATGTTGCCATTAGCATAACTAATTAAGTATTTGATAATATCACAAAAAATTCATCTACAACACTGTAAAAAAAGATGCAAAAAGTGCCTGAGAGAGTATATCAAAAGTTCCCTCCCTCATTAACGAATCCCTTATAGGAAAAACTTTGGCGGAATATAATTTTGTGGTTGAGCAGATAGTTGGGGTACATAATTAATCGTGCAAGCCAAGGACCAACGAGTAAATGTAATGTGTAATAATTAATAGGAAGAACGTTATAAATACACGCTGGATTTGGTTGAACACGTTCGCGCGAATAGGAACGAAACAAAAAGTATGTTAGTGAAAAGTTATTCAACAGATGTATCAGTAGTGGAGCAGAGCAATCAGGGAAGGATAATTAGGAGAGTTTTGTGGTAATTATTTCAACTGAGGGATGGGTTGAAACGTAACAAACTGAAGCTTAACATTAAAGTGAAGGTTAACCTAAATTTAGCTAAATGATTCAAACAGAAGTTGCTTAACGAGCATGTACCTTTGAGGTGATATCACGTGCTGATGTACCCTTAACAGTGGGATGAATAGAAATTATGGTATCCAAAATTGTGTGATAGTGAAAAACGCAATGGCAATTTTTCCAGTGATCCTTTGTACTTTCTTGAGTCTCTTGTCTTGTCTCTTCTTTGTCACTTCCCTGCGTTTCATTCGCTATCCCGGACGGGCCCCCAAATTGTAACGAAGAGGTGATCATTACCATCAGCCTGGATATAGTTTACACAATTAACCGCGGCCGATAACCGATTTCAAAGTGTCGTTCGATCGCCATTAATCTCCGCTTTGCTCGAGGATTAATTTTAATCGACACTATGACTTTCCACCTTTCAATCACCACTTCATACGTCCGCGCAACAACAGTTTGCTTTTAAGTGGAGTTTACGTTTGGTAAACAGTATGATCGTGACTGTCGCGCACCACTGTTTAATTAAGATAACACGTGAATTGGCATATTTTGGGACAAAATATGTTTTAATTATGTTTTGTTTTTGAAAGCAAACTGATTGCGTTACATTACAGTGCTGTGGTAGGGCCGAATTGTCACTAAAGTACACAATATCTCTCTATCCATCATAACACTGACATCGTTCACTCCAATCAAGTGATGATAACCTTATTACACGATTACCTCATAAATATCGCCATCGGTATTAATTACGTCACTCGTCACACACCCCTGAATGTGTAGCGGTATTCGTAATCGATATTAGCCATAGGGAGAATCTTATCATCTCCATATTTCCCTCGCGGGTAGCTTGACGGTAAATAAAATGGTGCTATAGTTTTATCAAACAATAAGTTTTATGGACAAGAAGTGTTGCAGAAAGTGCTGATAAGAGTAACACGTAGCGATAAAGTAAAATCCTACATGATCTTGTCCTCGGTAAAAGGGAGGCCGGATCGACATTATCCGGTCATATAAATTCAGAAAAGGGGAAAACTCTGCAAAAGTGGGAGAAACGAGTATTTGAAAAAATAATGGGTAACTCAATTTTTATGCGTATACGTACGTCATTTTGACTTGTCTTCGCAGATCGTGTCACGGTGCTCCCGAGATACGAAATACATGTTATAATAAATAATTCGATATCCCGCTATGTTAATAAAGTTAACGTTACATTTCACGATTCCATCATTGCGACGTGTACAAAAATGGATTCGATATTCCCGGGGACGCGCGCGTCAGGGGTGAAAATGTCGACTTTGAAAGACGTGCAGACAGGCTTTGTTGGAAATTAATATTCAAAACGTGGATATTTCCCAGACAAATGAGAATTAATAGTCTGCATTTGATGGGGGGGAAATAAATTAAGAGGCGAAAAACAGAGAGCGAACGAGACAGTGAGAGAAGGGGGTGGGCACCCCCACCCACACATACACACACCCATGATAAAAGCCGTGACCTCCGTTATCGAGTAATGTCGTTTAAATTTTCGTTTATTATGTATTATCCTCGTTTGGAATTTAATTATCAATATCAATGGGAATATGTGTGTATACATCTCTCTCGTATGATGTTTATGTGGATGGACGAGGGATCTGTTTATTGACCGAAACTCCCAGTAACGATGAATAATAATAAAAATAATACACCATTACGGACAGAAACCAAATAAACACCATTAATTTGACTGGTTCGTAAACCGGGATACTTTCCTCTTCTCTCTCTCTCGCGCACACGCTCTTTCCTCTGTGAGACGAGGATCTTTGTAGTTTTGCGGAGCGTCTGTCGGCGGGAAAATTATTTTCGTGTCCGTTATAAAACCGCGAGAAGTAATCATATTTGAGATTAGAACGTTTATTTTCGTATTTCGGAATAGACCCTCGCAAAACAAATCGGCGATTTTCGAAATTCTAATAATAACAAAGAGCGAGCCTGCGATTGGGAATTCTATCGAATCTTTTTTTATTGAAAAATAAACTCTATGCCATACAATAACACACAATTTTTCTCGTAGAGATATGCGCGGTACTATCAGTTATTAGTACACATTAACAAGTGAAAATGTACAACCCTTTACATACCAGCGCCCTATTAATTCATTTGTGAAATGAAAATTAGTATCACTAAACTTCGGGAAATATGCACTTAAAGATTCCAAAAATATGTGTACAAATATGAGCAAAAAACAATCAAAACATGCACTAAAATATGCATTTAACATGCAGATATGCGTTAATAAAACAATGAAATGAGCAGTTCCTTTACTATGTAGTTTTTATTTGAACAACTACATACATGTCAAAAACCAAAAAATAAAAATTAATCAATTATTTTTCAATTATATTTCTTTTTATATTATTATATTATTATATTTCAATGGCAAAAAGCTAAAATCAACGAGATAACTGCCACTTATGAAAACCGAGGAATATTTTAGCTATGGAATTTCTTATTACACTAACTCCGAGAGTAGAGAGCACATTTCCGCAGTTTTAATTATAACTTAATTTTAGTAGCCTTTCCACAACTATTCTTAACAAAACGATACCAGCTATTAGTATTAACAGCCTTTCATCAACAACAAACCTTAATACATATCACAGCATATCACATATCTATTTACACAGAAATTTATACAATCAAAATTTTTATTTCCTTGAAATTGCATTTTGAAAATCGCTGAAAATATGTATTTCTAATAAGTACATATGCATTTTAAATTTTGTCGGAATACGCAAATATGCCCTTGATATGCATTTTGCATATTTCCCGAGCTCTAGTAATCACTTACTTGCCAAGAATACACCTTCGTACCAAATATACCTTAAAAGGATTTATTTAAAAAAGGATACTTTTGATACCCTATGAATACTATTCGTTCTCCTAGTTTCCAGAATTTACAAACGTTCCCACAGGGGATTCCCGCCTATCCAGTCTCCTGCTTGTGGTTTCATTTTATTTAAGGGCTGAATTCTTAGTGGGACTCTTAGAGCCAATAAAATTATTCTAGAGCCAATAATTTCCCCCAAAACAAATATACGTATTGAAGGTATAGAAGGACTAGTACCATGGTTGTTTTGGATGTTTCGGTATGGTAAAATATTGTTTCAAAACGTTTTTACCCGTTTTGCCTTACACTGGTATAAACACTTTTACATTAACAATAGGAACGTGTAACGCCCTGCGTTTTCCTAAATTCTGCACGCTTGTACCGAGGAAAATGTACCGGTTTCGCCCTAACCGAAATCGAAGATTACACTTTTATCTCGTCGAGCATCGAGACCTGAACCATAATTCCCAATGAGACATAAATAGGGAAACAGTTCGAGTGTACACGAGGATTAACCCCCCCCCTCCATGTAAGTAAGTTCCATAACGTAATACGCCACGGGACTATCCACTAAATCTCCGGGAATAATTTATTCTCACGACCGGATTATCCTGAAGGAAAGCCACGCGCGCGAAAGCGACGTGGAGGGAGAGCGAGCGAGACGCATCGTCCGAATGTAAAAATAATTTCGTAATGAATTCTTCGCTCCGTACGTCTTTACCTTTCCTCTCCTCAATTATGGATGTCTCCGGGCTTAGGGAAAGTCGGGACATTCCCGGCACGTCTTCCAATCTTTCCCGAATGGGGACGACGTGATTACCCGCACTAACCTCGTCCCGTTCCCTTGTATCCAATTATTTTTCGATGCGTTACTCGATCCGAGTAAATATGTTTAAAATCAAAATTACTGTCTCGTTAGGCGGCCATGTGAGTAGCGGAGTGTCAAATGTAATGCGCCTCCAAATAAACGTGATGCTTTGAAAAGGACCTGTGGCAATTTATTAGATTCGTGTTACCTTTAATCTCAGTAGAAGATATTGATTATTTTTTTGAAAAAATATTTAATGTAACCGTTACGTTGTTAATAAACAAAAAAAATCTCTGTGATTTTAAAAGCTTCTCTCCGTCGATGGTTATTTTTATCCCTGACACGTCATGGGGGAAATAGCGCATCGTAGGCGTTGAATTAACGTCTCGATAACGAATTATGAATCAACCGTATGCCGCTGACTTATCATTGCCGGCCCTGCAAACATTTTACGCCCCGAATTATGCATTAAAATTGCACCGGCGAGGCGGTGGTCGCCTATTTCCTATTCATGAGGAGGAACTCGCTCCACCCTCTATACGTTATCTCCTACAAACGAACAGCCCCACCGACCTACACGCTTGATTAGGATTTACCTAGCGTCTGACTTTTGAAAAATTTACGTTACACGTTTTCCTGTTTCAGATGTAGCGGTCACGCAGAGGGAGGTCGATTCCTGTTCGGGACTACACGGAAATGTAAGTGAAAAATTGCTCATATAAAAGAGAAAGAGAGAGAGGGAGGGGGGTTTGCTCGGGGGTCGACCTAGTGTCATCCACTTTTTGCACCCCTTCAGTAGGTGAGATTTAGGATAATCGCATTTTTTTACTGTTTACTGTTTTTTGTACCTGGGCACCCACTAAGAGGTGGAATTTGAGATTTCAGGAACTTTTTTGGACCATCTTTTGTAACTTTTGTATAATTTTCATCCCATTTTCCACTCCCATGTGATTGAAATTTCAAAATTTACATAACCTTCCATCCCATTTTTACCAGTTTTGAAAGTGAAATCAGGAATTGCAATTTTTTCCTGGGATATTTTGGAGCCCCTAAGTTGTAAGCATGCCTTGTTTAAATCTTCCACTTACTTGGAGGCTCCTAAATAAGTTTCATTGCTTTTTCTTTCCTCTGGGTCAGGAAAATTTGGAACTTTTAAATAGTGCTTGAAATCAAAATAAATACCATCAATTCCGATATTAATTGATTTATTATGCGTCGCCTACGAAACAGACAATTCCATTTTTATTATTGCTCAACGCAAGCTGCTGATTAATTTTCCGTTGAGGCGCCACAGAATGAAATTAATATTTTTCTTTTATGGAGGGGAAAATATCGTTTTATCCACCATAAAACGTATCCAAGGCGTGAAGTGAAGTCTCCCCTCATTATTTATTTACCCGTTCAGAAAGGATAGGCCATAAAATGTTAATTGTTACGATTTCACCTTTTCGAAAGTTTATCTGAAACCGTGGCGTTTCGTTCTTTTTCTGATTGCCTTATCTTACCCAAAATTAATTGGCGTTTATAAAAATTCACCGATGCATTGATCAATTAACTGTACATAATTTTTTAAAGGCATATTTAAAACAAATGTCCTGGTAAATTACCCTGAATGAAATGCTGATTAAAAATACATGAAATAAAAATTTTGAATTGAAAAACACAAACACAAAAATGAGATGTACCTGTATGCCTATTGATATTCCAATGAAATAGTGATTAGGTCTTATATTTATCACTATTTCTTGTTTTTATGAATAATCAATACTTTTATCCTTTCAAACATTTTTCTACTTTCATGGGGACAATTTCGAAAAATCTCGTTTTACCTGAGTAAAAGTCGCTTGATAATACTCTTATAGCGGATTGGGTTTAACATAAAGTCGAAGTTATAGATGCAAATTTAAGACTTTCTATAATAATTTCAAATAAATTGTTGCTTTTGGTACCTGCGTGCATTAAGTCCCATGACGTATTGCGTCACATGTGACTTTTGATGGATTTAACTTAAAAAAGAAAAGAGATATCGGCGGTTACAGGCGCATCAGAAATGTGGACCTTCTTAAGCGTTTAATTAGAAGAATCATAAATGTAAGACAGTAAAAATGATAGAAATAGAAGAAAGGAAAAGTAAAAACTTAAGTAAAAAAGTTTGAGTTCAATAGAAATAATTGGCAATGGCATCGCAGAACTTGAAGCACGTGCTCCATTTACAACCTTTTAGAAAATTGTCAAGGTAAAGTGCCTCTTAGGGCGAATTCTGAAAAAAATCCACCAAAATCCAACCAAAGCAGTTTTTAAGAAAATTGAGAAAAACTGAAAATTCTCGAATAAAGTGCCCTTTAAAATGAGTATTTGTTGAAATATTTTAAATAAAAGCAGCAATAAAAGCAAAAGCAGTAAAAGCATTATTTGTTAATTTTAACAATATATTGTAGCGTTTGTACGTACAAACAGATTTAGTTCTTCCGAAATTACAACAATCCTTACACACAGAGATTTTGTACTACACTGACGTCAGTATTCACAATTCGCAATTACATAAACAACTACTTGTTTTTCCCTAACAACGACCTATACGGGGCATTCGCTACACTATCCCTCCCCGTCTTCAGGGTCGCCCTCGACCCTCGGACGATCTACTTCCTCAGTACTCCATATCAGCGAATGACTACCATATCAGCAAACTGCTACTGCTACCATGCGCACCGCTCCTCCCCTTCTTCAGAAATTCCGCTAGAACTTTTCCATCGAGAGCCAGTCGTCCTCTCCAGGCGATGTTCACCTCCGGGAATCTAGCCATAGTTGATCTAAAAATCAAACAAAACACGCCAGTATCCTTGCCAAATCCATTTGCAACAAATTGCAAGTATATGTGTAATTGTGTGCATGAGTATGTGTGTGATTAACTCCATTGAGCGGGTTAGACTGCAAATCTTGTACAAAAATTAATCAGCAGCAAATCGAAATCAAGCAGGCCAATCCTCTTTCTGACCATGAAAGACACCAGGGATGACCAATCCCATCCAATGCTCCAGGTAGAAGAGGGACCTGTCTCTTGAAATCCTCCAAGCAGGCCAATCCTACTTCTGACCATCAGAGACACCAGGGATGACCAATCCCATCCAATGCTCCAGGTAGAAGAGGGACCTGTCTCTTGAAATCCTTCGCTACTCCTGCAGTTACTGAAATCCCCAGCAACTGCTTCATGGCTCCAGACACACAACCCAGTGGTCAACCATCACCAATTCTTGTACTAAAGATGAACAGCGCCCGTCTCCCAATATGAGTTACAAATGTGGGTGTAGCACTCAAACGGGCCACGCGCGCCAGCCGCACGCAGTCAATCCATTCGAGTGTTATCCTAAATCTAACTTAGCTGTAAGTCCTGTGGAATCTCGAGTCGCGCCAGCCGCTCAACAACTCCATAACGCCGCACAGACTGCACTCCTCGCCTCTCCGCCGCGTGCCATCGCCATCACTTCTGTACGCCATCTCAGGTCCACCAAAATTTTTCCGCTACTTCGGTCCACCAAATCCCGGACGAGCCCCCAAATTTGTAGCGTTTCTACGTACAAACAGATTTAGTTCTTCCGAAATTACAACAATCCTTACACACAGAGATTTTGTACTACACTGACGTCAGTATTCACAATTCGCAATTACATAAACAACTACTTGTTTTTCCCTAACAACGACCTATACGGGGCATTCGCTACAATATGATACATGATAAGAGATTTTACTCTGATGAGAATTTTAATTTAAAGTTTCACTGTAATTATATTTAGGGAATATCCTGAAAAATCGTTAATGTTACCTTGGAGATTGGAAAAAAATTCAGTATATTAACAAAACCAAAGATATTTAAAACCTTAGTATTGCCCCGCATATAATTTTTTTTCCATTATATTGTACCGCAAGAAAAAAACTGCTTTCAAATTATACGAAACAAAGCATTACGTTTTCTGTTTTGCTGTTGGATCCGACATGACTTGCCATTTTATTTTCGTGGTTCACCTCAACCTACACACCCGCAGATACGCATCCCTTATCGTTCGCGTAGTTGACAGATGACAGTTGATACATGACAAAGAAATCCACAACTTCGCTAATTAACACCCTCCCTGTCAGCGCGGCGGTCGCGCCCCCGCGCGTGGAACTCTATCCCTTAATTAGTCTAATTGTTTTTCTATTCTAACGGTGAAAAAAGCAAACAAAGCGCCGAGCGAGGGAGGTGCTGTTATTAATTTGTTAGAGTGGTTGCGTGGAAGGAAAAATCGAATTCGCGGTGATTTTACTGAGAAAAAGGCGACAGGTATAGGCGATGATGATGATGATGATCGAAAGAGCAGGGGAAGTGTTTCACATTAGTGGAAAATATCAAGGCCATGGGAGGGATCACTCGAATGAATCGGGTATAGGATTACGTGTACATAAAAGCGTATCCATCGGTGTAAAAGTGGTATTCTTGAAGAAAAAGAAGTATAAGATTTTCGCAAATTACGAAATTAGGACATTTTCCGTCCGGGCCATCATCGATCGCCCGCGAAAATCGCATCCTGTGTAAATCCCCGGGATCGTGTCCCGTCGTTATGATTTATCGTAATGCCGATACTGCAGGACCGCGTATCGCCGTCCGTTTCTGATTAATTTTAATTCAGTCGTCGATTGAGCTTCGCCGGTTTTTGGTCAATCGATCGCGACTTTTCGCCAAAGGAAGGAAATCCAATGGAAAGCCTCTTGCCTCTTGCCTCAATACTGATCAACTCCTTGTAAAGCGGAAAAAGCGAGGAAATACACTCAAAAATATAAGACTGCACACCTACTTTCGATTTCCTGGAATATCTGCGGTCATAAAACGCGCATCTTAGAATTTTCAACCTGTTTTGACGAACAGAAATGCTTTGAAACCAACACTTTTGAGAAAAATTTAATTATTACGTATTTCGTAAAATTAGGATGCCAAACACGTGTTGCATTAATTGTGAAAATAGAGGACCATTCAGGACGTTTCAATTCCACCGAATCCTACAAAGTTTCTGTTTTCAAAAGTTAAAGAGTTTCCAAAAAAGTCAGATTTGCCTTGCATATCCTCCAGGTTTTTACGCACATCTTGCATATAACAGGAACCTTGTTCATATATATGCACATGGCCTACATGTCTCGTTGCATACTGTTCCAGTTTTAATAACGACTGACTAATATGGGTGCTGCAAGAAATAAACTAAAAAATATCCTAACGTGTAGAAAAACAGGAATTTTTGAGCCATTTCGGATATCTTAATTGGATGCATTGGTTATAGTGAGTGTGTTTGCACGTGCAAGTTTAGTAATTGAGAATTGAACAATTAAATATTAGAAGGTAATTGGATATTAGTAATTAGTGCAGTTGACGCTGCGGAATATTATCGGGATTGTTAATTTATTTTTGGAAGCAAACCAGGAATTTTGGAAACATAATTAAATTTTCCATGAATTAATTAACAAAAAAGCAAGCATTGGCACAAATATAATACCTGCACGGCACATTTTCCGCGTCCCGCAATTCGGCATAAAAATTATCATCCATAAATTAAACGGTTATCTTTATGTACCTGCCAAAACCGTTGATTTACACCGACTATTTACAATCGCCACACGACGTTAAAAAAGCGCCGACCATACGTCTGCTCTTACAGAAACAGACTGGCTTAATCTCCTCTTCGCACCAGCGAATCAGACGGAAAAATCCCGAGAGAACGGTTTTTTCCCATAAAAAAATTCCCCCGATAAACATCTAATGATGGTATCGCGTAAACTGCGGAGACACTCCATCAATATCGGTTTCTCTCACCGAAGAAAACGCCACAGCAAAAGAATGAAAGGACGTCCTCATCAAGGATCGCCTCCCTGAAAAACTACCCCTCGAGGTCCTTTGAACTTTCCCGAGGAATTTAAATGAGACTCATGGCGGTGGATCGGTCGCCTCCCGTATAGAGATTTATTTCGATACATCCCGGGTTCGAAAGTTATCCTTGATTTTTCGGAAACGGGAAGACAAAAGCGTAGCGGTATAATTTTTCTTCCTTTTTTTTTCATTTCGGTTCTTGTGTCTGAGTGATTCAGTACGCACTGCGATCCCACAAATCCTTCCGGAAACGACGGGAAATTGGACCGTTTCCTATTACGACAGGAGGAAATGCGTAGGATTTGCGTCATCCACATACACACCACCCTGTCGCCTCGAGCCTGGAAATTTATATTTGAGAAATTTCAAAGAGGACGAGGAAATGAGCAAAATTTTGTGGTGTGCTAAAATCGCCTACGAACAGAAACACAAGAGATGTAAACGCCGAAAGCGAAACGTAAGCAGAAATCGCTTACGTTTAGAAGGGAATTACGTTTAAAGGGTTTTAGTCCCTCATGGAATTCTTTCTACAATTTACTCGTTTTCGAAAGCCCAATTTGCCGATCAATTATCGAACAAAGACGAAAATATCACTTATCCCTTTTACCTAGCAGGGCAAAATAAAATACCCCGCCATTAGAGCTGGAGGTGGATTTTCGAAATTGTCTCCTCTCACTTTAAGCAGCCTGTCAAAATGGATGAGAAAGGGACCGTTGACACAAGAGAAACAATTGTTTACACGTAGTATTACTACTTGAGAGATTTGAATAGAACGTTTGATGAATCGAAAAAATCCTGATAAACAAGGTGTACTAACAAAGTTTTTCATTTATATTAGACAAAACGTCTTTTTCTTTTAATAGAATTAATTAAGCATACCCTGTATATCAAGATCTATTCAATTCACCAAAAATTTTATTGAATACTCTTAAGCCATTATCATTCATGAATTTAAAATATTTAGTTTTCGAGATATATTGGAAAGACGGTAAGGGGTGCATTTTCACCCCTGCTTCCACTATATAATTTAATAGCACTTCCAGCCTAGCTTATTAGGGCATAATCAATCGCCTATGAGTCTAATTCACGTTCAAATACGCACTAACGTAGGATGTCACTATATGAAGTTTGATAACATTTCGATGAACGGCCAAGGTCGTTGTTTGAATAATTTCCGTTGTTTACCATAACAAAATTAAACAATTTCACAAATTCCATTAGCAAAAGTTCGCCAATCTTGAATTAACGCGTAAACGATCGATCGCGGTTCTATTTTTAGCACGCCCTGTACATACGTTGTCTTTTCGCCGTTTATTTACGTCCGAGAGCGAGAAGGAGAACGAGAGAGGGAGGGAGAGAGATAGAAAGAGAAGTTTAATCAAACGGTAGTAGTAAAGTCGAATGGTTATTATTGCAACCTTGTTCCTAAACATATCAATTTCCCGACACTTCCCGACATTAATTTATCGTTTGTTACGTGCACGTCGGCCAGTTTCTTCGGGTCCCTTCGAAGAGTCATATCGTTTTCTCGTTCTCTACGGTATTTATCGGTATTCCCTTCGGTATTTATCGCATCGGGAAGATGGGCGGTATCGGCGTAGGTGGGAGATTTCCAGCAAAGGTGAGACGATCGAGGATGGGCGCTTTGAAATTCAAAACACGCTCGAACTTTTGTTTTAAGTCTCCACTAAACCTCCCGTAAGCCCCACAGAAATTCCTGCATGCAGCTCAGATGAGAACAAACATTTCGTATCCCCTGCGTTTTTCACTCCGCGCATACTTTCCCAATTGGGAGCCTTCGAAGGGGTAAAATGCACGACAAGCACGCCGGACGAGAGCCTGCGAAAGATGAGCAGGTGCCCTTTAATCCGCCCTATTGATCCATAAAACATTTTTATGCGATTTCCCCGGAAGGGGTGCGACCCGCCCGACCCTCCCGAAAAATAAACAGGTGAATACACGCTTGTTAATCCTAATTTACCGAAAAGTTTTTCAATCTCCATAACGGCCCGGATTATAATTATTTCCGCGCACGATAAGACCTCCATATGTATGAGGACGTCTGACGCAGCCGTCTCCGCGAAAAATCTGGAATTCAGATCGCGGGTAGAGGGTACGAAAAGTTTTTTAAAATTTCGACGGCGTCGTCATACCCTTAAATAAACAAATGAAAGTTCTTAGGGAGAAGGAAAGAAATAAATAAAGATCCGCGGGTCGGTTTTAAATTCGATTCCCCGAGGGGGGAATCGTAAGTTTTCAGCGGTTGAAACGTCGACGGGTTTTCTCCCCGCGATAAATCCGTCTGGATTTTAAGGATGTCTCGCGGACGTTTTCGAAAAATAAGTCGCGCGGGATTTATCACGCGCGCGTTCGCCAAGATTTGTCCCATTATGGCGAATTCGCCAGAAATTGCGCGAAATAAATTTACTTGTCGTTCATGGAAAAAAAATTTCAAGTTTTCTAATACAGTTTGATGGCCCATTAGTACCGTTGCCATTAGCGAGTATTTAATAATAAAACTTGCGCCAATGACCGTCATTTGAAAAAATCATTACTCGCTGTGGGCGTGTAAAATTTAACTAATCAACATAAAAAGTCCCCAGAAAATGTATTAACACACAATTAATTACCGATTGATGCCATCATTACGAGCATTACTGCCAGGAGTGTCCCCGTAAACTTATTTGATGATAATGGATATTTGCGACCGACGGACCGAATGTCCAAAACACATGCGCCCGGCAATTCTCCCGCTGGAGTAAGTAATCCTGCTAGAATATCCTGAAATAATTAATATCTTGAGTGGAATGTTTTGGCAAGGCAATAATTGCTCCATTCTAACTTAAGGGACACTTCGGATCGGTAGCTTATTTATACCTGCATTAACGAAATTGTGGAAATTTACAAAGGACAATCCGGAGGTTTAACAAGGGTGTACTAGCCAGCAAGGTCCATTGATACAGAATGTATGATTTGCTCTTAGAGAAGTTGAGGGGATTTTGTAGCAAAAGTATTGAATATGCAAGAAGCGCCATCTAGAAATTATTACGCAAAAGAGAGGATAAGAAAATTTACTTTCCTGAAGGGAAGGTAATATAGTTTTCCAATCAAATTATTACAACTCGCTGTTCAATAAAGGCCATCTGATTTTTTTTTTATTTTTCTAAAGAAACTTCACAAAATTTGATAAGAATTTCGTAAAAAAATCCCGATGGCACCGCCAGTCTGTATAAGGACGTATATTTTCGATTTTTTTTTTTGAAATTTTTATTCGTCATAAATTTTGAAAATACAGGAAAATGCATAGTTTGGTCCAAAGTTACATATAAGTACACAATAAGTATATATAGGCGTAAAATCTCTATCCACCCCATCTTATAACAGCCACAGAATTAAAACTTTCGATTGGTTAGGTTGAGTTAGGTTAAATATCACACTAATTACCTGTATTTTTTTAAGGCTAATATCGAGAGAGGTAGGAGAAAGGATAAAGCGCTTGATTTCAAACGTATTAAAATGTATGATATGAGCAATATCGACATTGACGAAATGTACTAGTTGATCTCTAAATCAAGTAAGAAAGAGGATCCGTTTTCTCTCCCACATTAGCTTGGTTTATCTTTCCCTCCCTTTCTCGCTTTTAGACAAACACGGTGGAAAAATTTGGTTTTTGAAGTATCACGTGAATCGGCCGTCCGATGACGAATTTCGGATTTTTCTTCTCCATCCGAAAGGAGATAATTCGTCAATTGCCCTTTTTTAAATTTACGTGGACAATGTTTCATCAGGATTTTTTTTTCGAATTTACTCACGTCCATCATTAGGAATTTTCGTATTTCTAAGAGTTTTACGCAATTTACTCAAAATCTGTGAGTGTGAGTGATCTGGAGTACGTCAAAGTGCACTTACCTCCAACAGAGAGGAGACTAAAGTTAAGCAAGCAAGGTATTAGTCCAGTTAGGTAAGAAACTTCGATCCCTACACCGTTATAAAAATATTTCAAAGTTTCTCACGAGAAGGAAACCCTCAAAAGATCCACTTAAAACTGACAAGAAGGTAATTAATCAAACGAGCGAAGTTTGTAAACAACACTCATCCAACCATCTCGTCGTCTACAGGGTGTTTCTTGTGAATTCGCACGCACACTCTATAGTGTCCGTTTTCTTATTCAGGAAAAGTATACGTGACGCAATGCGAAACGAGCGCTTATTAAGGGATGAAACCGAGGCCGGCTATAAATTCCCCTCGGATAATTAGTTTCGATTAAGGCGAAAAGTGAGATTTTCGACAAAAAAAGGAGTTACGTCCATGTTATCAAAAGAGGAATGGAGAGAGAGAGATAAAACCGAACGCTTCAATTACCAATTCGTTATCGCTAATTTTGTTTAATAACGATCCCTCCGGGATACGCCTTATCAATCGTCGAGATAAAATAGGTGTAATTGAATTATTTACGATTTTTTCCAATGTAATTGAATGTCGTTTCGACTTTGTAAGATTATACCAATTCCGCGAAAATTAATATCTTCTCGTGTTACGCTTCCTCGGAGGGTGATATACGGTGAGAAAAAACAATTCGTTTTATTAGCGGGAGTTTTCCGTTGAGTTTTATGAATAATACAAACGCGACGTTTAATAAATCAAAAGCTACTTCGCCTTGAAACGTCTGTATTCGCTTAAACCGTCAATGTGCTGTTAATGAAAATTTAATCAAAACTCCAAGTTTCCCGAAGGAAAATTCGAACTTATCTCAGTGCTTGTTTTTGAGTTGATATTAAATTTCCCCAATAAGCTCGTCGAAACAACCATCGAAGGTCTGTCTCTATTAAGTACTTCCCGTCCTCTAAAAATATCAAAACCCAAATTAAAAACGGTACAATGGAGGGCGGACGAGAGTAAACGAAACGAGTCGAAATACACAAATGCCGACGAAAATATAAATTTAAAGCTTTCAGTTAATTCTCACAGCAAAAAAACCATTTGTCATTTTACATTTTAAATGTAACAACTTTTTGTCGGTGTTTCCCGCGGCCGTAACAGGTTGATATTTACGCAAATGAGCTTATGGAAGTAATTCGGGAAATGGAAAAACAATTAGTCGACGAAACGGAAAAAGAGAATTTTCGAGAACCCATTTTAATTCACGCAACGTACCCGCCCACACTTTTAAACACCTAAAATACAAATTCAATCACTTATACGTACATACAAGCAGGAACGCTTATTACGCACAATCTTCATATACAGTTGTGTAAAAAAGTTGTTATCACTGTGTTATCGGTCTTGTTCATTGTTTGGTTTTATCTCCCCTCTTGAATAACATCTGAATAAACGTGCCCTTTCGCTATCTTTTAATAACCGGTTCTTAAAAAATAACACGAATGGGTTCACTTTGTTATAACTCAACAGTACACACAAACCCAGACAATAGGCGGGATTTTAATTACGTCCCCGATCGATACTGACGGGGGCAGGGGAGGTCTATTGGGCCAATTAGACGTAATGGAAATCAGTTCTGAAAATCTCGACGGGTCGGGTTAAATTCGGAATAATTCAGGCTCGCTTGAAGAGGGCAAACAACGAAGAGTCCAACAGGAATCACAACAGATCTCTGCTTTGTCGGTTGATTAACGTATTAATTTAACAGCAGGTGCGGTTTTACGTGAATGGTGTCGTATACTTGATATTTTTATAAATGATTAAGGAAACAACAACTATTGGCACTTACAGTTAAATCATCAGAAAAATAATGAATCATTCGACACGTGACAAAATAGATAACTGAGATGCAGATGATGGGATGCAACTTTTGCATGCTTAAAGTGGACATGATAACCTAACATTTCACGCAAAAATAATGCTTCAGCTTTAAACTGGGCAAAGCTGTGAATTTTTGAAGAAAAGGTCTGTTTGAATGGTTTTTCCAAAATTTCTCCGTGAAAAATTCTCCGATCGCCTTTTAGAAACGCTCATTTTGAAGCTCTGTTAATTCCCTACAAATCGTCTTTACAACGTATTGATTTTCCGTCAATCATTTTCACACTATGGCGAAGAAACTGAAAAGCGACCTTTTTTGAGTTTTTATTGTTAAGTACAATGAATGAAAGCTCAGATTTGTCAAGATTTTGGGTTTTTATCATATTTGATTCATTTTAAACAAAGTTTCTTAGTCCATCCGCTGTCCAATTTAATCTACCAAAAAATACTCCATAAACTGGGCTAATCCGTAAATAAATGTAATACTTTGGAGGTTCCCACCATCGTTCCAATTGAGTCTGGAAGAGGAATACTTCTATTACTCCCATTTCAACCACCCTTGAACGTTTTTCCCCTTTCTTTTTCAGAAATGATCTCGAGGCATGTCAAACGCAACGTCGACGATCACCGTCCCTTCCGTTTCCCCATCGTCGTCATCGCCCACGCCGGTGAACGTCTCCTCCACGTCATCGACGGTGGTCGACAGCCAAGCCTTGCACGTAACGTTGGCGATCCTGCTGAGCCTCGTCATAGTCATCGTCCTCGTGGGCAACACCCTCGTCATACTGGCGGTCATAACGACGAGGCGCCTGCGGACTGTCACCAACTGTTTCGTCATGTCGTTGGCCGTCGCCGACTGGCTGGTCGGCACCTGCGTCATGCCGCCGGCCGTCGCCTACACCCTAATGGGTGAGAATACCAGGGTTTTTCCAGAAATTCCATAAACTAATTCGACTTGCCCCGTTCAGGTAAATGGGAGCTGGGCTGGGTCCTGTGCGACATCTGGGTTTCCCTGGACGTGCTGCTCTGCACCGCTTCGATCCTCAGCCTCTGCGCGATCAGCGTCGACCGCTACCTCGCCGTCACGCAGCCGCTGCGCTACTCCAGGAACAGACGATCCAAGCGACTCGCCTTCGGCATGATCCTGATCGTCTGGATAAGCTCGGCGCTGATCTCCTGCCCGCCCATATTCGGATGGTGAGGGATTCAGAAATTTCCGTGCCTGTACCTACGTTAGTATCTAGAAGTACAGTAGGGACAAGAGAATTTAGCGCATAGACCTGAGGATATTGTGCTGTTCATTAAAGCGAGAATAGCAAATGTTCCTATCTGGCTTCTATCTATCAAAACCTTGTTTTATAACCCAGTACCCAAAACATTTGTAATCGAACAGTCTTTCTCCCGTTAGGTACGAGCCAGGCAGGCACGAAGGGAAGACCTGCAGGTACAACAAGAACCCCGGTTACGTCATCTTCTCCGCGATGGGTTCCTTCTTTATACCGATGGTCGTGATGTTGTACGTCTACGTCAGGATCTCGTGCGTCGTGGCGCAGAGGCACGACCAGCTCGCGCACATCGATACCGCGCATCCTAAGGTACGCAGCGGACGTCCCGGGTCATTTTATTGTTTGATGTTCGTGCTTGAACGTTTCAGAAAATCAAAAAGCTGATACTTAACCAGAAGGAGGAGTCCGACCTGGAGAGGGGCTCGTCGGAATGCGAGGAGGCCAACCTGAGGTGCCCCAGGTACGTTATGATCACTTCGGATGGTACCAGTAATGCCAGCCTGGTTAATACAGCACAGTCAGTAAGGCTTAGCTAGTTAATATCCAGGTCGATAAGCAAGCTAGTTATTACAGCACCTTCACGTTGCTGTTTTCTCTTAGCCAGCCTTTCTCGACAGCTGCAGGGTCAATGAAACAGTTTTCAAGTACAAACTTGCTTAATCAGTTGTCATTTAACTCTAGGTTAGTCAGAAATTAGACAGTTAGTCAGTAAGGTATTTGATTATCCCTGGTTTGCATGGGGCGATAGTTAGTTGGTAATTGGTTAGTAGGTGAAGGTACACTAGTACATTTTCAGGTTGATTAGCTAGTTGACCTAGTTAATACAGCATATCCACCTTGGTGTTTCCATATGTTTTCTAATTTACTAAGAACAGACGTGTTACTAATTTCGATGAATCAATGAAATAGTTCGTCAGGGACTGTAATGAATTAGTTGCAGTTTTGCTTATGACTTTAATTAGTCATTAATTAACCGGTCGAGGGATTCTAGTTAGTAGAATAAAATGAAATAGTCCCTTAGGAACTTAAATATTGGTTCAGTTACTCAGTAATAGTCCGAGTCCATTTAAGCGCAGCACCTTCACACAACAGCAGGTTTCTGGCCGTGACTTGTTGATTCAGCATCGTTATAATGTCTGGGTTGCCTATTTTAAAGGGTGTTCAGTGTTCAAAAAGGAGCTCACAGTTCAGAGAGTTGACGAATAAGAACGTTGTCTTCTGCGTTAGAATGGATTGAACGAGAGAGTGAGCGAAAGAGAGCGACCGTGAGGAATGGTAACAACTTCTGCTCGCTTGCCATGTAACAGCAGTTATTCTTCAACTCACTGTTTTTCCTCTTCGCCGAATCTATCATCCACACATTTAGCTTAACCCTCGAACCTTTTTCGGTTCAATCCCTTGACCATTTCTGGTGATTCCTTCTTCCAGCAACCACTCCCCGGAATCGATAAACCTGAACGACCACCCTCGGAAGCCGGCGGCGCCGCAGCGCCCGCTGCGCACCTCCACGTTGAGCTACACGTTCGGCCACCTCCAGGAGCCGCTGACGCCCTCGAGGGCGGCGAGCTTCTACCGCTCCTCGCTGCCGATCCGCTCGCGGCCCGAGAGCCTCCACCTCGACGCCTCGGTGCTCAACTTCGAGCCCGCCTCGAGGGTCTCGAGCTTCAGGCGGGAGACGAAGACCGCGCAGACGCTGAGCATCGTCATCGGCGGCTTCATCGCCTGCTGGCTGCCTTTCTTCATCTTCTACCTGCTGACGCCGTTCATAAAGGCGAACGAGGTCAACTCGCTGATCATGTCGTACTTCACGTGGTTGGGCTGGATCAACTCCGCCATCAATCCGTTCATCTACGCGTTCTACAGTCCGGACTTCAGGATAGCGTTCTGGAGGTTGACGATCAAACATTTCTCGAACGCGCACCGGATGAACTTCGCCTCGCAGCACAAATAAGATTATTCCACTTGTCGGCCACTTCCCCGTAGCCGACAATACTCGATATACCTAACTTCCTGATTGTATTCTAGTCATTTTATGTTCGTTGAGTAGACCCTAAGGCTCTATAGAACAGTACCTGTAGCGTTGGACGGAACGAAGACTATTCGATGTTTAGGCTGAGATCCTTAATAGCTGTCTGTTAAATTTATTTATTTATTTATTTATTCCGATAGAGCGGACGTTAAGGACGAGGTTCAGAACCCGCACCGAAGCTGTTCTATAATCGATTTGAGCTTAATATGAGAGCACGTCGAGTCCTTAGCGTGCGTCGCTTCCGACAAATTTGTCAATTAAAGACGACACAAGCCAAAGGTTTAAGGAAATTATTCGCGAGCAGCAACATTAGCGAATAGAAGAAAAAAATTCAATTATTTTTCTCAGTTGACTCTCAAATTGAATAGCGGCTCGTGGGAAATTTTCAACATGGTGTTTAGTATGAAAACGTAAATATTGTATGTTTCGTATTAGATTACTTGTATGATACTTGTTAAGTTCAGAATATAATTATTCAATTTTTTAATCTTGATGAATTTTTTATTAATTCATTGCGCTAGGTTTTCATATAGTATCACCACTCTTTGTCAACTGTTGCTTTTCATATGTACTCACTGAAGTTCGTTGAACATTTTTTGAAACGTACTTCATGTTACTGAAACTATTCTACGTTGCTTCCAAATTTCAGTACCGTAGGCTGTCTGGACTTGGTTAAGATACTTTTTCATAATGCATCAAACTTCCCTAACATCTGCAGGAAATCCAAATTCTCCCATGAAGATCATGCACTCCTCTTGGTTTTCTTCAAGTCATCGCTTTGCATCTTCCTTTGTGTTTTCTGAAAACTTCTGAAATTTATTTATTTTTTTAGACTTGCGCCTTAAACCACATGCAGCACAGTAGCTGCCCCATATTTGCTTAATTTTGACAATTTAAAATTTTTAATTTTGATGATTACAGATACTTTTAATATTAAAATTAATTGTGCCAGTTCTATGTTGAAAGTTGCTCAAGATATAACAAAAGTTAGAGGGCACACGTGACACCTTTTTTGAGAGAAATAGCCCGTAGAACTAATAAAGTTTGCTTGCCTTGAGACGGATGCTCACTAACAAAACTTTGTGTTGGGGTTTGTAAATGGTATTTGGATATTATTCTTCGTAATTAACACTGCATGTAGAAAAGTTTCTTTATCGTTCACTTGTACTTTTCCTTCTTTCCAATGTGCAATGAATTTTTCAGTTTAGGCCCTATTCCAATCCCTAGATCCCTACGAACACGATATGTTTCCTTGCAAATCCTTACGAATATGAATATAGGGTTGCCTATCCTCCGAAAACCTTGAAACATAATACAATTTTGACGTCCTGTGAAGTTAATTTTGACATTCTCTGCTCGTACCTAACATAACCTTACTTTTGGGAATCTAGTTCGTAGCAGTTATGAGTATTTTCTGTAGTTAAGTTAATTTTACCATGTTCATAAACGGAAGGATGTGTCGAGTGTTTTCCAATATGGTTCGTTTCCGGATGATGTCGGGAATTACGTCTGAAAGCACCCAGATCGATGCGACAAATTATTTTTCTTTCAAGACAGGATTTACTGATGTGGAACAACAGAAAATTTTAAAGGTTCTAAATAGTCATGAAGGGAAAGAACTGATTAAGTAATGGTTCGAATTGCTAGTAGATTTGTGATGTCATTTTTGTTTACTTTTAAGGTATAATGTGTCCAGAACAAAAGTGAAGAGTATCGAATCGTGGAAGGAAAAGAAAGGTCCATTTAAGAATTTGAATGATGTATTACAGGTCAATGGGATGGGGGAGATGACTTTGGAGAGGATCTGTAAGAGGATTATCAGAAATGAGATCATTGTTGATGGAGATGCTGAGAAGCCAATGTTACAAATCACAGATAGGAAAATCAAGCAGAATATGTCCCCAACTATGACAGATAGTTTAACAAAGGTAGGAACCGATGAGGGTTTTTAAACAGTGAATAATGATTACTTTAATAGAGGATAAAGGTCGCCACAGGTATCCACTTAAGCCCAACAGGGATCAGTTGGGCTCAAATGAACAAGCGAAACGAGCTTACTGATTGGGGATATGAGGTCTTTACTACGTTACCGAAAAAAACCACTGCAGTGGAAATCTTTGATTTGGTATGAAATACATTTAAGACAGGTTGAATTGTATCCAAATGCATTTATCAACAGGCATACTGTTTACTTAAGAAACTTCCAGTAGGCGATGTCTATTTATTCGAGAATCAACTAAGTACTGGCATGGGTCAACCAAATCAGAACCTTAACTCTTCCTATCATCAGCAACTGGAACTCTCGTCTATGATACTTGCTTTGCTTAACACTAGCCATACACACAACAGAAATGTGCCTGATAATTGTGTCTTCACCTTAAAAAATAGACTACCTGCGAGGTAAGCGATTACAGTAAAGGTACACACATGAGATACAGTTCACAGTAGAGTACGGTATCCATAGCTAAAAATTAAGGATCAAGGAGAAACCAATTTAATTTTTTGCTTTAGAAAACCCAAATCAGTGTCTGACGATGGTTATACCATTTCCATTAAAAATCTGATCACTCCCTTTTTCCAGATTATTCCAGTTAATCGTAGGCTCCGAAAGGATATCTGCAGTTCAAACTGTGGAACAGCTCCTAGGTAGAAGGGAAGATTTCAACTTGCCGTGCACCCCATTGAAGTGCGATCTGAAATTTAAAGACATTTTCAGTTTGCAACAGCCTATGAATAAAGAGTTGCTGGGAAGGGCCTTGATCCTCGTCATTTGCTTCATGGATGTTTTTGTAAACAAGAATTCTACTAGTTTGTATATGTTATTCCCGAATAAATCTTCAAGGAGGTGAAAGACGATAGGAAGAGTTTTTACCAAGTAGTAGGCAATTAGGGTTAGAATTTTAGCCAGATGAGTTCTGAGCTTTTTAGGAGATTAGTAGTGTAGTAAAAGAAAACTGGGCCTCTTACGCTTGGATGGTTTTCCTCGATATTTGCCTTTTTTTAAATTAATATGTCTGGGGAATTTTTGACATTTTACCACCGCAATTTTTTAAAATAATGCCCTAGAAATTCGATTTTGTTTAAATGTGAAACATTGTGGATTGGAAGAAAACCTAAAGGAAATGTGCTTTTCCTCTCGAGAGTAAACGAAGATTTCATTTCTTGTCAGGTGGTGTGATTGGAAATGGACTAGACAAATATTTGTAAAATTATATTTAAATTATTCCAATATTAATATCTTAATTCGATGTAGTAAAAAAATCTGCAGTTAATAATTTTCCAATACCCAAGTATTTGTTAGAAAATCTCTAAAGCTTCTTGGAATATGCCGACATTTCCAGGAAAATAAATCCCTCTCTAGGTTGAACGCGGGTGTCTAGGAATCCTCCTGAGATTCCTGGAACTTGTTTATATTACTTTTTCGAAGATTAGAGTTCCAAGAAGTATTTCGTCCTTGCTAGTGTTTCCTTGCATTTTTAAGAATTCGTTCCGGAAAGGTCGCAAGATTCTAGGAAGGAATTTGGGTTAAATTTGTTCTCAATGTTTACCGGTCATTCAGGACCTTCTAGGAAATTAGTAGAATATTCCACTTAGTTTCCATGGAATTCATAAGGGAGGTATGTAGTTTTATGTCAATAATTTTAACGGTTTATTGAGTTGTCTTGTTAATTTTTCATCTTTGATGAAATAAATTAGTGGAACGTCCCATTTTTAATGAATTTGAAAAGTTATTTTTTTGGTAGAACAGATATTTTCAACAAGATAGGTAATGACAAATGCTGTTAGTACACAAGATGTACTGGCTATAAGAAATAACACATCACAAGTGGATTGAACTGTGGTGAAGACAGTGCAGTAGTTCAATGCAAAAACAAATTAGGGTTCTAATTTTTAATGTGCACATAAATCTCGAAGTTCTTGCGATACATCGTTTTCCAATTTAATTTTTTGAAAACTGAATTTCTTTAAAGCCCATACTCAAACTTTTACGTTCTGATAATCTACCATGCGTTACCAATATTTGCTACCCAATTCCGATTAAAAAAATTGACCAGCGAGCCCGTTTAACCCCATCTCCCCCATACCACCCCTCCGAGTCTATAAATATTACTTTTGCGGGCAGGAGAGCGAGAGAAAGGGAAAAGGACCGTCCCTCCACGGAAGGAAAAACGACCAACACGGAACGGAAAACAACCCAGATGGTCGCTATGGCGACGTCGCGACGCCGTTCCCGGGAAGCGCTGGCGTCGCGACGTCGGGATAACACGCATTCCGCGTCGTGTGGGCGAACGAGGTGACGAAAAAAAAAACAATATGGCGTAACGTCCGGCCAGGCCTGACTTTTGATTTATCCCGGCGAAGGTGTACCGAAGTCGTCCGCTTCCGGGGGGGTGCACGATCGAAGATGGCGTCGATAGGCGAAACCAAGGGCGGTAAGTTTGGCTTTATTTTCAAGAATGGTGGGTGATTCCTCCCTGCAGATGCCATGTTGTTGTTTACCTACCCCTATGTATCCATGCAGCTTATCGATATAACCCAGATAGGCGAGATCGGTATTATTTAGGTATAACGGGCGATATTTTTGCAGGATATCGAAAGTATCGGGCTGCTTGAACGCAGACACGCTTTGTATTGATGGGCCAGCCTACGCGAATGCATATTTGGTTTATTTGTTATTGATTTAAATTCAGATATTAATCGAGAAAGGTTTATTACTCCTAGTGATTTATCACACCAATAAAAATCTACAAGGATACGTTCGGATATATAAAAAGAAGCATTACCTATAATTACTCAGAAGTTATTAGATTGGTTGGAAGGAAATGCAAAATCACTGTTGTAAAACTAAATATTTATTACAGTTATGAATGTCAGCAGTTAAAACTGGTGGTTAAATTGCGTATGAAAAACAAATCAACTGCGCTTTGTACCGTTGGGGTATTTTCAGTCCTGAATTGCATTACGAAAAGTTTTCAAAAACATCAAGAAATCTTTTGGAAAAATCTAAACAAACCTTTCCAATCTGATAATGTCGATAAAGATATAAAAGCTTGTCTGTATCACCTGGACATATTTTCAGACTTTAATCATGGAATTTTTGCTTTCATATCATTAAGGAAAGTTTTCGAGGCAATTAGGAAATCTCTATAAATCTTAAAACCAAAATTAACCATGTCAAGGATTATGATATGAGCATCATTGAACCATCAGTATCATTTAGAAACATTTTTCTGGTTTTGATTATAAAATTTTCTTTGTATCCTTAAGGGAAGTCTTCAAAACTAGAGAAAATCTCTTTAAAACTTCAGATTCTAAATAAATCATATCCAGTACTAATGAGTTTTATAAAAAATCGATTTACTTCGATATTCTGGAAGTAGTTTGATGCTTGAATAATGGAAGTTGCTTTATGATCCTCGAGAAAAGTTTTCGAGACTATCAGGAAACCTCTTTCAATCTTAAAAATTCTAAATACATCCCGTTAAAGATCATGGAAGAAGTTTCATAGAGTGGAGGTCTGTCTGTAACACCTGGAATATTTTCAGGCGTGAATCGTGGCATTTGCTTTGTTGGCGTATATTAAGGGAAGCCATATCCAAACCCTTTATGCGTGTTAGTACAATAATTTATTTATAACATCGTAAAAATATCATTTACTGCAGTTTTAAAGCAGACTCAAAAATGTTTCAGCTATAACCGATGACCAATTAAAAAGAACCCATAAAGGCATATCGTACGAAATAGCACAGAATATGGTAATCCACTAAATAATTGTTATTTTTAGTGACGGCTTAATTTTGTGGAATTTTGGAGTGTAAATAATATATGCGCAAGTGTATCCATTTGCACATCTGCAAATCGCATAAAAGTAAAGTAAAGTGTGACGCAATAGAAGATGTAACGCTCGTCAATAGATACCAAGGGTATTCCTAACCGGAATACAATAGGAGGTAAATTGGGCGTTATAATAAATTAGCGAGAAAAACGCTCGGTGTTCTTCCTTTGGGGCTTCCCCAGTCGCGTCCACTCGGTCATCAATAATTCATGAGTCTCGGTGTCCTCATTGTATACCAAATGAGGACACACGAATAACACCGCCAATGTTGCGTACTATTCCCTCATGAATACAATCGTATAACGTAGCATACGAACTTTTCGGGAACCTGAACGTCGTTTTCCCGCATCGCCCGTCCGCCGTGAAAATTTCAAAATTTCGCCCGATCGTACCGTCGCGTGCCCGCCTCATTTCTCGTTCCGCGCGCGAGGACAAGCGCGACATGCGCACCGCGTCCGTGCGAGAGTACGTCGAATCTCGTCAGACGTGCATTCGAGATCGAAAACATTTGACAGTTCCAGTGAATCATAATTTTCGTATGTGTTGATGGAAAACCCGTGAATTTCCCGGAAAATTTCCGTTTTCGCCACGAGGACACCCCGCTAGGTCAGGGAGAGGGAATCCCGCCTCTGTGCCCGTGCCCCTCTAAGGACAAAGCTTATCTGGAGCAGCGTCGCACAGGTAATAAAACCACTTTTCTGGGATATGTAAATAGTGTCGAATTTTAATTGATCGTGTAAACAATCGAGACGGGAAAAAAATTGTTTGTTTCGGATCTGCTTACCACAGGGTCGGATTTTTAGTAAACGAGGCGTTGTTTTTGTGTTGTTATCTGTACACGTCCGTGCGTAACACACGAGGAACGAGATTTTGTTTCAGACACGGAGAGATACGCGAAATATCGAGAAATTTGTAAAGGAAGTCGACATGGAGGTGACAACCTTCCAGAAAATCAAAAAAAAAAAAGAAAAAAATTCGTCGTCAAAACGCAAAAACAAAATTTTCACTTTTCTGATCGAAATGTAACGGATCCGTTAAATACACGTGAATTGTTTTATTCCTTACGGTCTGATTAAAACAACAGCAACATTTATGGATATGGTCATGTACATGTTCACAAAGACTTCGTTACGAAATTACAAAGTTTATCATGTTACAGACATGTCGTTTCTTAAACATATTTCTCCTACTTTTATTATTCTCATTGTCAGCACATAAACGGGTGACCAGAAATAACATGTTTTCTGCTTACTGGAACGAACCTAATTGGCGTGATACCTAATTGTAATGCAATGGAAGATTGGTCAAACATGCGAATTTAAAACGTTTTATAAATTATCAGGTAAACCCAAAATCGCAAGAAAAATTCAACACCATACTACGTCCATCGTAAGGCACTAACTTACAAACTGTTAGGAAATTCTCAAAAGGCCGTTTTTAGAAAAAAGTTTCAAATAAAAGTTATAGGTATTAGATAGATAACTCAAGCTACGAAGTTTGAAATAAATCGCAAGAGCCTTTCAGGAGATAATTAAGAAAGATTAAAAATTTTCAAGAGTAAAGTGCTAAAGAGCACTTTAGAGAGGCAGTTTTATGAAAAAATGTTTTAAACAAAAGTTATAGGTATTAAACAGTTAAGTGAAATTACAAAATCTGAAATAAATCACTAGGGCGATTTTTGAGATAATCGAAAAAAGACTGAAATCTTTCAGGACTCTATTTTCCCCTATTTTCATATAATATTTATTATCATCGACGCATGCCCATTTTCTCAATTTTCCGTCTCTCAGCCCATGTCTCAGTTCAAAAAGTGGCAACAAACTCCTGAAACAACTTTATACGAAGACACTACGTAGGGCTGTGCAAATGGCTGCCAAGGTGGCTGTAGAATGCTTTTTGGTAAAGAATACATGGCTTTCTAGCTTTCTGAAGTGAAAGTGCACCCTGACAATTTCTTAGGAAAGAAAAGGGCCAGAAATTGAAAGTGAAACTTTCACCCTACAGCAATTACCTAAAACACAACAGGAAATTTCTCAAAGCGAAAACTTTCTAGGTTCAATTTTAAAGCCATTCTAGCCTTTCAAAATTTTTGGGATACCAGTGGCGTATCTGCCGAGTTAATATTTTATTTGAATTGTGGCCTGGCGAAATTTTCGACATCTCCTCGTAAAGTTCTACTTTACTATATTCATTATTAATAGGAGACTTCACAGTCTACTCGAAGTTAAATTTACTTGATCCTATGTTACCCTTCTGACGTCGCTTAGAACACCTGCCAATAATAACGTCGATTATTATTTTCTATTTGGTGCTTCACGACTCGGTACTAATTTAATTAAACGGGCACGTCGGAAAATAGTCGGCGTACAAAAAAAAATAAACAGAAACGGCGATCGCGCAGGTATTTTTACTGTGTACGAGTACGGAATCCTTAATAGTTTTTAACGGCCAAGAGTTCGTTTCTCGCGACTGCTTCTGTGGAATAAAATGGATCTGCAGCGCGGGCCTGGCAGCAAACTTTAAAGAATTCCGCCATATTACTTTAATTAAAATAAAATTCGATCAACAGAGAAGTGACCAAATGAGACGTTATGTATTTTTCGCTGTAATGGGTTCGAATTATTACGGCCCGATTAACCGAGTGTAATGTCTGTATACTGGCTCAATGCCTACGTTTTATTTCGGGGAGTCGTAAAATTTACTGAAATTTATAACTCAGAATGAAGGGGATACTTTAGAGGAATTGTTTTAAGGGTGATCTTCCCTAAAGATATTGTCCCTAATATTCCCTAACCCCGTACATATACTTCGGTCACATTCTTCTTACAGATACCTCATACGTATTCTACATGATTTCGTACATATGCCTCGTACACATAGCTCGTAACAATCCTTCGTACGTATCTCGTGCACAGGTCTCGTACTCAGTCCATAGATTAATTCATCAAAAACACGTCCGAGCAAACACTCCTTGCTAATTTGGTCCAAGTTGCGATGTTTTCAATGAAAACTTTATTATTTATCATTAATAACACCACAATCATATACTCGGGATTTGGTTAAAAAATTTCCACGTTTATTGGGCGATGCGTTTTTATTGTCACGTAGTTATGCTCTTCTTATGAGGTAATAATACTCCATGCGAGATATTTTTCATGACATTGCGTGTAGGAAGCTGATTTTTCATTTTAATGGGTATAGGTATCATGTGAAATAAGAATATCTCTTGGCTTTTGTCGCAGAAGCTGAACGTCGTATCGAAAATTTCTTTGACAGTGTTTCGTGCCTCATACAGTTTGAAAGACTGTGCCAAAAAATGCCGAAAAAACACGTTCTTTTTATCAATTAAAAAAAAACACGTTAATGTAGGGAAAATTCCCTTCCTTTTCCTTCTTTCGTTTGTTTGATAGCTGCTTCTAGGTTTTCTGTGACAAGATCTGGCCCATCACTGTTGCCCTTCCGACGCCTGTTCTTTTGTCTTTGGAACAGGTTTTCCAAGTGTTTCCTCCAGATTTCCATATTTTCTTCTATGGTTACTAGCTTCATTGTTGTCTACCAATTTTCCAGTTTCTCCTGCGAAATTTTTCGATTACCTCTTTTACTTTTCGGTGTAATCGCCGTGTAAATCAATGCCTCTTCGATAAAAGAAAGTTCTTTTCTCCTGACGCGATTGTCTGCGTACCTGGAATCCTTCAGAGAAGAAAGTGCGCGGGGGAGTTAAAAATCTTAAAACGACCGATCAGTCGTGGTTATCCCTCCGCGTATACGCGGTTTTATGTATCACCTTTCACGTTCGACGTTCTCATATTTGTCATTACGACTAAAGGTTAATGGAGACTTTCACTTTTACGAATCGAAGTCGCGACGACGAAGTTTCGCTTATTTTCTCGAATCTTATTTACTTTTTTCGTAGTAGTGGTATTTTTTTTTCAAACATCGATCATTATCGAAAATTAATATCGACAGATTGATAGGAAATTTGTTTATGGGAATCGAGTGTTTAAAGTTTATTTTTATAGAATGGCAAACGTGGAAATGCGTCAGAGGTAATGACCGATAAAATAATAAAGTCTGTATATTTAAGGGGGAAATTAATCCCACCCACGTCTCTATGGAACTGAAAAAATCTGTAAACGTTATTCGATCCCCCGAGGAAAGTTTTGTGAGAAAAATTAAGCGAGCAACTGTAATAACTCGCTTTCCCAGTTCCTTCGATCTTATAGCTTTTATTTTATTTTCCTTACGTAATGATAGCAAGCTCACTCAAATGGTGTTTTTGCTGTTTCAGGTTTGCATGGGAATTTATGGCGTGCACATCGAATACAATGGTAAGATTACTGCTTTATATCTCTTCTAACTGTACCAGAAATGATTTAACGTTACGCTTACCTTCGTAACATGATTGAGACCTTATAATAGAGGTAGCCTTCATATAGCGTATCAGTAAGGACTCACCTGGGCATGAAAGTGGCCATTTGTTATACTAGCACAAGGGAAAAATTGGAATATGTCAATAAAATTTTGATATTGTGGTTAATTGGGTATTTGCTGAACCATTTAAATTAAAAAATCCTCTACTTCAAATCAGGTTTTGAGCAATTGTGAATGTAATTTTAGGGGTGAGTTGAAGACGGTTGATAGTTCTCAATTTAAATCGTTGATTCGAAAAAGGAGTTGTTTAAATTATTTAATTTCAAAAAATCAGCCTCACGCCGTGTTAAAAATCGTTAGCTGATTTGACCTGACTCGACCCTTTTTTTCGATCCCCTCGAAAACCGAAATTTGGGATTTTTCTGGACCATCTGGGGGCTAAACCTGTAACTTCCATGCCAGTTCCACTTTGCCAAGTTTCATCCTCAGAAACGGAAATTCGAAGTTATAAGATTTTCTTTACCGTATTAGAGCCCAAGTTGTTAGTGTGCCAAGTTTAAGGTTTCTAGCTATTCGGGCACTGTTAAATACATTTTATCCGCTTGTTCTATAACTGTAGTGTTACTTATTTCATTAAATTTATTTTCAATCAAACCAACATGTATCTCGGTCCCCAGGTGGAATTGGTTTTTTCGAATCTGCATGGCATTTGGGGTTACAGTGTGTATGATACTATTACCCTTTTTCGAAGCGACTAGTTAATTATTTTGGAATCGTTGACAGTGGTTTTTTCCCCTTAAAACGTCGAAATTCATAAATAAATTCATTTCGAGTAAGTGAACGAACCGATAAACTAATTAACGGCTCACGTAAATAATTCACTACTCCATTGTTCGCCTCGTAAAAAGCACCGAAACAATCGCGATTAACTGATAACGAACAATCTAGGGACGCCGATAAGCACACACGTACGTTCGCTACTTATTCGAGTTTGTCATTCCGTGGCGTAATGATGTCATTACCGAACGATCGGCCGCTGTTTTGATTCAGAGTGAAATTGTCACGAATGTGACGAGGAGCTTTATTTTCGCTATGTCGCTTTGAGGAAAAAGTGTGATTCGCTCCGTGCCGTCAGGCGCACTCGCCTGTTTCTCTGATTTTTAGTTGAATTGTTTTTTTCTTTCGTTTATTATCTCGAAGTGGTTTCTAATCCGATCGGATTTTGCTTAATTGCCGTCTCGCGATTGTGTCGATTTGCATAGCATCGAGGTGTCATTAGTACAATTTCGAAAAAAAAAAAGTTGTTTGAATATGTAAATGTGTACACAGTTCATGTTTCGATTTAGACCTTTGGTAGGTAACCAGTGGAAAGATTTGTTGAAAGGTATTTAAGGAGAGTGTGACTAGTGAACAGTGGGTTGGTGTTATTCGCTTTTGCATTTGGTACCATCTTTTACTGGCTCGTGATTATTTTTGTTAGGTTGGCAACGCTTTTACGCTTTTGTGTTCCTGAAAATTCAAACGTGATGAGTCAAAATAAATAAAATTCTATAGTCATTTTCCTTTATCTGAAATTTTATAAAAATGCATTACTCAAAATGACATTTTAAATTTCGCACCTTTTTGTGTGACTCACAGTATTCCGTGACAGAGAATACCAATAACAGAAGCAACATGAGGTCTTCAAGCCAAAAGCAAGATTTCAGGGCACATGACCGAAGCGGACGTCCCACATTAACCTATCAGATGCCTTTAAATCTGGCTCTGTTGCAAAACAATTTGGCTATAATTAAATATTCCATGTTTGTGGTTCCTTCGTTCACCGAACCTATAACCTGTCAGATTAGAAATAATTTACATTTTAAATTATTCGTAACAGATATGGCAACAGGGCAATGTGACTCATTCGATATGCTTCAAAATGATTGGGTTTCGCAATTTCCCACGACAAATATTTAAATCTTTAAATTTTTAAAAATTGATTCAAAAATTGTGCTATTTCATTAACAACTGGTGTTCTTTTACTATGTCTTTTGGACCATAATTTAAGATTATTTTACCGACTCAGGGTGTGTGTATCCTAATTCCGCCCTCCCATAGGATATCTGATCCTATGCGGTCCGGTTACCGGCGTGAACGGGGACGGAATTTTGGACGCCTTTTACACACACAACCCCCATGGTATTCATTTCCTCAAGAATTTCATTACTGCACGGCCACCTTTTATTGTTTTGTGTGTTACTATTATAACGGTAACGTGTGGCTAAACAGAGCTTTGTCATTGATTTGAAATTGAAGCTAAATCGATTAAATTCATGTATTACTTCATTGTTCACAATAAATGTTCGCTAAGCATTGCTTCAATTAGTCAATTGTGGAAATATTTATTGAAGGATTTGACGTGACAAAACCGTCATTATCAAATATGTAACTCAAGTTTCCAAATTTGACGTTCACCTCGAGATGTTACCTACAATTTCAAATTTCATCCCTCCTGTTAATTTCCAATTTTTCAGGCTTCCATCGTCGCGACGAGCGTCCCCCGCACCCGCCTCCGTCTAACCCCGCCAGGCCCGGACACCCGCGCCCAGAATGACGCTTCCAGTCCAGCCGGTCTCGAACAACAACAATAACAACAATACCAACAACAATAACAACGGTAAGGCGCCGTTCTTGCGGCAAGCGTCGCCGGTCGCCCGCAGGACGAACTGCAGGAGCGCCGTCTGGGCGGAGACGCCGATCATTAACAAGCGGGAGCGCAGGAGGGCGATCTGCTCGTGGACGGCCGGTTACGGGACGCTGCTCGACGAGTCCGAGGACTTCGGCCTCCCTTTAGCCGAGAGGGGCAAGAGAGGTGAGTTGGTAATGGTTGTGTTTAATGAAACAGGAGAATTAATAGCCATTGCCACCATACGTAATATCTCCATGAACGCTTATTGACGCTCTGCTGACAGTTTAGTGTTGTAACTTTAATCATTGGTTGCAAGAAAAAGTGATTCTTAGACTTGTCGGATACACAAGTACGAAGAAAGTTCATTTACTATTGCCTTCCGTATTTTCAGATAAAGTGGCCAGAACAGACGCCCGTCGTACGTTGACCACCTCCTCGACGGCCCCGTCGATCTCTCCGCCGCAAGCGCCCCCGGGCGGCGCCGCCCCTTCCGCACGACGCCTGTCCCGCTCCCGCCTCACGGAGCCCCTCCTGACCGCGATGCCCGGCATCAGGTCCCTGTGGGGCAGCAGGCAGCGTCGCGGCGGCGGCGGGCAGGCGGCGGCGCCCCTCGTCGGCCTCAAGGCGTCGCCGGCGCCCACCATACAGCCGACCGGCAGCCTTGCGAACCTGAGGAAATGCGAGACCACTACCGGGTACCTGAGGTCATCGTCGTCGACCAGCAGCATAGAACCGTTGCAGCCCGTGAACAGGCTGAGGGTGTCGCCGCACGCGTCGAACTCGAGGATGTGTTCGAGGTATATTCCAGGATGGATCGATGGGTTATTTGTAATTTTATTTGATTACTCTCGAGCGCAGGCAGTGGTAGTTGTAGGAAAGTTAAAGTCACATCTAAATTAAGACTACAAAAAAGTCGTAGTAATATCTAACAAGAAACCCTAAATTTCTGTAAGCCTTCTTAACAATATTTAAGTAATAATTACTACATGCATTGCGCTTTTCTTATTGTATAGTAATTTTGATTGAGTATTTCGACATTTGAACAACTCCCCTAATGGTTCCTACGTATCTACATTCACAGTAGATATTTATCTGGACACACATCCTGTCCTATCAAGAGACGATCACACACTTATAGCAGTGTTCTGTTATTTAACTGTAATTCTATGCACCTAGTTTTCTCATAATATTCATATACTATTAAGCTATGTAATGTATGTGAATCCTTGAATTAATGCTTCCATTGTTTCTAGAACCTGTTCCTAATATTTCGTTTGATAACGGGTATTATATTTAAATAAGTTGTTGTATATTTAATTTACTCCTTATATCGGTTGATCTATCTGCCATTTCATTTCCTTGCATCCATGCTATTATTATCTTTTTCTTTCTCCCACTTAATCACTGTTTGTCTGATTTCTAGTACAATTTTATATGATAGAATAGAAATTTATTACATCCGTGTTAAAACATTTAACAAGGGTAATCACAAGTCATAAACAAGTTATAAACATTATCAGCATCACTTTTTAAATTCATTATTTAACATCTGGAAATTTCAGGTGCTCCAGTCTGTTAACCCTCGCGTCTACTTCGAGGTACTCGTTGAACTCCACTACGGGCGGTTTCGTGCCTGTGGCGCCGGAGGAGCCACCTCTGTTGTGCAAACTGTGCTTGTTGGAGGTACCGATGAAGGATGCGGTTAAGATCGAGCAGTGCAACTGTGCATTTTGCAACGAGGTAAAGCTTTATGATTTCCTGGTATTTACAAGATAAGGTTTGTTAAATAATCTTGAGGAAAGTAATTTGGATTATTACTTTTTTATGGTGATAACAAATTTACGTGAAACATTTAGCTGAATCATTATTTTTGAATGAATCATTCTGGATATACTAACGATTATTTCTGGAGTTTATTCATTGGTTACTTTTCCTTCTGTTGCCGTGCCCATCGCATGTACATATGAGCACATCGCAGACTTAAATAATAAGTTCCTATTACTTTCCACTGTTTATCGGTCTTATCCCTACTCTTGATTTAAATAGAAGTATAGAACAAGTGTATTATAATTGTGACTAAAAATCGCTGTCCTTGTCGGTCAAAATCATGAATTTTCCAATTTCAAGCCGAACTCCCCCCTGTTTCAGTGCATGGCGGCGTACGTGAAATTCGAGATCACGGAGGGCGCGTACGAGATCTCCTGCCCGGACGCCCAGTGCCCCTCCCAGGGCGTCCTCAGCTGCGACGAGGTCCGGCAGCTGTCCTCGCCCGACCTGATGGAGAAGCACGTCCGTTACCGGCTGAACAGGGAGGTCGAGCTCGACAAGACGCGCACGTGGTGCCCGCGGGCGGGCTGCGAGACCGTCTGCAAGCTGTGCCGCCCGCGGCAGCCGTGCGCCCCGCAGAGCGTCTTCTGCCCGACGTGCTCGTCGGACTTCTGCAGCAACTGCAAGTCGAAGTGGCACGAGGGCCTCAGCTGCGACGAGTTCGCGAGGAGCAGGGACGAGAGGAGGGCGGACGTCGGCGGGATCCCGTTCGATTCGGAGCTGATCAAGTGCTGCCCGATGTGCAACGTGCCCATCGAGAAGGACGAGGGGTGCGCGCAGATGATGTGCAAAAGGTGCAAGCATGTCTTCTGCTGGTACTGCCTCGCCAGTCTAGACGTATGTATCACGGCATTGTGAAAACTTTTATCTGGCGTTTTTGACATAAAGATAGATTTTTCCACTTCTAGAAAACTTGATACTACCTCTGTATTATCATATACTGTTGGTGTTTTCAACTTTCCCTAATTTCGCCTCTTCTCTCCTCACAGGACGACTTCCTTCTGAGACACTACGACAAGGGCCCCTGCAAGAACAAGCTCGGCCACTCTCGCGCCTCCGTGATATGGCATCGAACCCAAGTGATCGGGATCTTCGCTGGTTTCGGGATCCTCCTCTTGATGGCGTCGCCGCTTCTGCTCCTGGCGGCGCCATGCATCGTCTGCTGCAAGTGTAGATTCTGCAACACCGGGACCAACGCGAAACTCTCCAATGAAGACGATGACGACGAGGAGGTCGAGGAGGTGGTGGGGACGAGGAATAAGACGGCGACGACGGAATCATGATGGAGAGCCTCGGAGTTTTGGGTGATGGTGGAGTCTTCGACCTAGGATCTGATGCGAGCTCTCCCAGAGGAGGGAAAAGGGGGAGGAGACTGCGGAGTTGTGGATATGGAATCTGTAAGCTTGGACGTCTCGGAGTGGTTGAGGTTGCGCGCATGAAAACGGTGAGTTCGGGAGTAGCTAGTGTTTTTCACATGAGATCTATTGGTAATGTTCTGATTTTTTGAAAGACTGACAGTTTATATTTTTTTTTTAAATTTTAATTTTCATTGTTGTTTGTTGCTGTTGTTATTACTATCATATATGAATATTTACCCACTCTTGTTTATTATTCCATGTTACAATTCTGTCCGTCTATCTAACAAACGACGATTATGTTGTGGTGAAGATGTGAACAAAACCAAAAATGTTTGAAAATTTTTAATGAGATGCCTTGAGATGTAGTGTATCACAATACACCTTTACACCTTTATATGAGTCATCCCATGGGAGCTTCGCGAAGGTTATTCCTCGACAAGCTTACGATCGTAGACTAACTATCAAAATATTTAAGAAATGTAAACGTTTCAAACATGCACCTCAATTCATCGTCCCCTTCACTTTTCTCTCCTCTTTCCCCTCTCCAAACCTCACTCCAATGGAGGCGTTTCTGTGATAGGACTGTGATTAGTTTATAAACGCAAAAAAATGTTGGTGCGCGTACGTTGTCCGAACGTTCTCCCTACTTTCCTCCTATCACCATCGCCCCACTCATCCCCCTCTTCTATGGGTCTAAAGGTTCCTTTTCTTTATTTTTTCTTTATTTCTTAATTGTGATAATTTTCCGGTTTTTTATGATCAGGATAAAAATTTCTCTCAAAATCAAATTTACTAGTCGATATGTACAGGGTGAGAGAGATATATGTTAAATTCAATCAAAAATTCAGGTGTTTCACTTTCACCTTGTAAATATTTTAAATTTTATACACCTAGTCACTTAGACAAAAAAAAGCTGTAGATATATTTTTTATATAACGTTGATATTTGCAAAATTATTTTTTTTTTTCGTATGCTGGGAGATTTTTAACGGTGTTACATTTTTGTTTACTGTTTGTTTATGCCTTCATTATTATTGCTTTGTTTTGTTAAGTTTTAAATACTTTACTCGGAAACATAGTTTCGCGCAGGGCTTCGTATAACTCCTTAAAAGTTGTTGATCATAGCGTATTTAACTTTAATAGCGTTGTTTTTTGTTTTAACAGTTAAGAACCGCGCCTTTGGGGCCTAACTATTGTAATTGTCTCCTTCGAGTATAAGAGAGTACTTAGCTATTTTGTATATATGTATTGGATAAATGTATATAAATATAAATATCTACTGTTATGACTAATATGTGCGATTAGGTACTGTGTACTTAATAAAAAAAATTATCCATGGTTTGGGTGGTGGTTTTGATTTTTGAATCATGTAGTTACGGATTTGGAAAAGTGCTGTTGTAGTGAATTTCACTTGTAGATTTTCAAGTGAATTTGTTAAAGTTGGATTGTAGTTTCGTTTTATAAATTTTGGTATTTAAATGGATAGATGTAAAAGTTGTAGTTTAAGTACAGAGTAGTTCATTATCATTGCATGAAAACTTTATGGCAGGCTTGGAGAAATGCATATAGGTTGACAAACAAAGGTTGACATTCATGATGTCTTGGTGAAGCTCTTTTGTAATGATTCGGAACCTAACATCATTACACCTATCACTACATCACTACACCTAGTAAATTTTTGTGGCTTCTTAAATTCACTCTGGAGAGATAACACTCATGACCAATTAATTTAGTCATCCTGTGTGTATTTCACATCATTGACGGTTTAGAAAAGTTACTTAGGGAATATTTCTTAAAAAAATAACAGCATATGTTTATATAAATTAATTTTCATATAACAACTTTATAAATCCACCTTTTAATGTGTGAACGATCTTAAAAGATCTTAATATAGTTTAATTGGTCACGTGATCCAAGACCTGTGCAGTGTCGTATCCGCTTGTCAATATATTCGTGAATATAGAAGCACGCGTTCCATGGCACACATCAATAAAACCCCCTCACGACATCTATTGGTGAAATAAACCTATTATCCTTCAATGGCGTCCAGAAACCGTTTAAAGTAAACTTTATCGTTTGAATATTTGATTGAAGATTGAACCCCAAAATAGTTAAAATGGCTGTGAGTGCGTAAATCAACGTCCGAAGACTACATATACCATGGATTTAACCGAGAGAATACTACAGGGAAAACGCCAAAACGAGGCTTTAAAGTCGGAGCTGCAAAGACTGATCGAGCTCGGCCTAAAGGGCACCGGCCACAAAACCGGGGACCCTAAGGAGCCTCCTGAAGTGCCAGTGAAAAGTGAACCGGTAGTGTCGGCGAAGAATGAACTCGCCAGGAAGCAGGACAAGCCCCCGAGGAGGGCGAGGAGTTACGACGTGGAGGGGGTGAGACGGTACATGAAGGAAAGGGAGAAGAAACGGTCGGAGAGCGCCAAGCCCGAGGAGAACAAGGTGCAGAAGGAGCTCCGAAAGAAGAGGCTCGAGGAGCTCCACAAGAAAACGCTTGAGCTCGTCTCCAAGAACGTCAAAAAGCGCAGGTCCAAGTCTGCAAATCGAGAAGGCTCGCTAAGACCTGACCACTTTGAGGTTAGTCGCCCTAAGTTTACCGCTAGCGAACAGATTTTGAGTTCTAGTAAAATCCGTTCTAATAGCATAGAAGGAAAGACTGATCTCAAAGTTCCTATCCAAAATGTTATGAAAACTGTATGTGAAAAATCTGGGGGCCTCCCACAGAATGTTTCGAAACGCATCAAGGACCCAAACAAATGCATGAAATCTTCAACACATTCCTCTCATTCACAGGAAAATATTGTGATACCAGAAGCACGTTTTGAATCAAATTTTGTGATTGAAAATCCTGAGAATATCCCAAGAAATATTACAAAACGTACCAAATCAGTATCAGAAACATTTGCCGCTAGGGCTCCAACAGATCTGGATAATTTAATAGTACCAGAGGCTCGTCTAGAGCCCAGCCTAGGAGTTTCAAAAGCGAAAAGTCTCACACATTCCTTTAAATCTTCAGTACATTCCAATAATTTTCCACTGGATTCTCAGTTGGAGCCTCATTTGAACCCAAAGCCTGAGAAACTCCCACGGAATGTTTCGAAACTCGACAATGAACTCGTCAAATCTCCAATACATTCCATTCATTTAAATGAAAATATGCTACCACATTCCCATTTAGAATCGAATTTTATAATATCAAAGCGTGATACTATCCCACAGAATATTTCAATACGCCCTAGACGAATAAGGGAAACTGCAGCTACGAATGAAGCTACGAAATCTTCAATACATTCCCTTTCCCAAGACAAACCATCTGTGATTAACCTAAATTTACACCTCACCGTGCCAGAAAATTTGCAGAATATCACTAAAAGAGAACTCTCCTTTCATTCCAACATTGGACACAACGTAAACATTCCACCTTTTAACCCCAAAATCTGCTCGACTAACGTTAAAACATTCCACATGCCTCAAGACGTGCCGGAGAACTTCAAGGATATGAAGATGTGGCTTCACGATAGCCACGATCATCCTTTTAATTTCGTCAATACCATCAAACGAAAACTTGACTTTACTAACCATGTCGATATTGGCACACAAGACTCTTTCCCAGCTTTGGATGCTCATAATATCGAACATTTAAATCTGGTCAATAATAACAATAATAAAGCAGTTGAGAAAGAGAGCGACACAAGCGATACTTCAAAGAACATCCCTGATATTTCGATGGAGAGCAGGAGGTCTTTGAAATTAAACGCAGAGTCTGTAAAGAAGAATTTGAGTAGAGAGTTTTGTAATGACGATAAAAAGAGTCTCATTGAATCCTTACGACATAACGCTCAAGAGGATTCGCACAGATCTAAGTCCTTACGTTCAAACCAGCTTTTGCTAGACATTTCCAATAAAGTTAGTACCGAATCTCTACACTCGAGGGTCGGTAACAATTCTGAAGTTTCCAGTAAAAATCCATCTGATAAAACCATCTCTCAAGCGTTATGCTCAAAGCAGTATTCCGCATTACCAGTTAACAGCTCTGATTTCTCCAATAAAGCTTCACAAACTAAAATGGCTTCGCATGAAAATTCTTCCAGGAAAAGTCCAGTAAAATCGCTTAGGGTGAGTTGTAACCTCAACAACATTAGTCGATTCTTACGTGGAATTTTTCTAGAACAAGCATGAAGTTTTCTTGAAGTTCGAGGCGGAGTTCCATTTACTGGACGCTTTCCGGGAATCTTTGCTTAACTATTCCGCTCTCGAAGAGGTAAGGACTTTCGACCAAAATCTTAGCAGCTTCCTCTAATCATTTTTCTCCACAGTCTCTGATGTCCCTAAAGAACCAGAACAACGTTGACGTCTCCGACATCATCCGGCCTCCCCTGAGGGAAGTTCAGTCCCCTTCATATCAGATAGGCGATGTGCTGGACCAGTCTTCTATGATTTCATCGGTGAATTACTCCAAGGGTTCTGAGTCCGAAATGTCGTTAGCACTGACCGATCGTGCTGAAGGTGTGAAGCCTACAAACGATTTGGCAGCTTTCTCCGTCCAAATGGTAAAGGATAGTGGTGATGTTTATTTGGTGTCGTTATGTGTTATTTCTTACAGTTCGAGCAGCTCATAAAAGACGAGGAGTCCCGTTTGAAGAACATACAAGTGAATCTACAGATAAGGGAGAAGGTGTTGTTAGATAGGACGAAGACTGAACTCGCCTGTCTGGAAATAGAACGAAAGTATGTGTTGTTTGTTTGCTTTTTGTTTTTTTATTAGTATGGTGAAGTAGCGATTTTATTTTCACAATGGACGGAAGCTGTACAGTAATTTCTCTAGCAATATTTTGCTTTTCAATGGTACTACATTTAAATCTGAGACCTATAAGTGACCGTTTCTTAATGCTAATCTACAATGAAACCTGTCTATGTTCAGCACCTATGGTGAAACCGTTATTTCGTATTCGACATATATCTTTAGAGGAAGCGCCAAATAGAAAGGGGAATAAGCAATTCCTCTACTGATTCTGTTATTGCTTTGCGTCTTTTATGCCAAAAATGATCGACAGTTCCATTTTCATTTGGCTTTTCTTATAAAACATTTGGCGATGGAATTCAAAATAGTCTTTCTCTTAATGCACTCTAAACAGTCTGCATGACTTCTGGCAATTATCCAAATTCGATACTTAGCAATTTTACGATCAAATAAATGGTGTTGACTTAAAAAGAGTCGCAAGTGTTAAGTACCTTGACATTGTTATTGATCGTAATGTGACATGTCACACATCATTAAGAAAGCCAGATATTTACATATGTATTTACAAGACTGAAGTGTACTTGTGTAATAACTGAACACACTTAAATAATAATATGTTACTCGCTGTTCAACAGTGTGTTGACATTGATACAGTCGCAGTGGAATGGAATCATTTTATACTCTTTCGGTAATTGAAGTGTAAAAGTTTACGTGATCTTCGTTTATGATTAATTAATACAATAAAGTTGAATAAACATTTACTGATAACAACTTCTTGTTTTTTTTTCCAGGAATTTGAAAGCTAAAGGTAACGTGCACGAGGCCTCGGCGATCAAGAAGAAACAAAGAGCAATTGTAGTAAACCATCAGAAGGAACATCATGAGATTAAAGTGTACGTTGAGTTCACTTCACTTTCCGATTCGTAATGCATGTGTGCACGTTATAATAATAATAATAATTTATTATCCTCGAAATATCACAACCTAATCTTATCAGACTAGATTGGCATTTATTATTATTTTCATAACTTATGTATACATAATTTGTTGCGACGTACGAGATTTGTCGTGTTTTGTTTATAGCATGTACATTGTGATTCCACAGGTTGAAACAGATGCAAAAAGCGGCCTCAGAGAAACGGAAGACCACTCTTCGGCAACAAGAGCACCTTATCAAGAAGCAGTTCTGTACGGAGGATGTCGCGAGGAAGATGCGGTCGAGGAGGGACAGCAGGGAAAGGCGCAGAACAGGACCTTTGAAAGTAAGCAAAATGAAACCGTTAATTCTCTGGAAAACTGTCATTTTTGTTTCATTCGAAGATTCCAGATTCTATGTCCGCCATGTCGGAAGTGACTATGTCTAGAAGTTCCATGGATAGAAATTCAAATATGGATTTTAATGAACAACAACTCTCGGAAAGCGCTAAGGATTCCGACACGCAAATAGTGGCGAAGGCGATCAACAAACAGAACGAGTATTCCGATTTTAAAAGGGAACAACTTAAGAAGTGAGTGAAAAAATATTTAGCTATAAATTGTTATTCCCACAGTGTTTATAGAGAGTTTGAAACATTTTTAGAAATTAGGTCATGGATTTAGACATAATTAAGGATGAGATATTTTCCAAGTAAAAAAAAATCCAGCCCCATTACAATTACACTGAACAACTCCACACATAAACACAGACACACACACACGCCTTTAACGATTAAAACAGATGTTTATTACAGAACAAACAACGCGTGTACATATGAAAGAGAGAGAAAAAGCTCTGTAGTTTTAATTAAGACAATATCTGTTTTAATTATCGTTTGTTATGAACGTATTAGAAATAATCAAAAACGGAGGCCCGGCGCTAATATTAGATATCCTGTTGGATCTCGTCCAAGTGCTGTTTTTGTATCGGGAGGAAGTTTCCTTTACCGAGGAAATACATGTTTTGAAATTAGTCAGGTGCACGCGCTTACTTACAAGACAACGACACGATAAATTATAATAAATAACGTTTCATACGTACGTGCACGTAATAGCTGGGCTCAGTGTTGCAGTGTTGATAGTTTCTAGTTTTCGTTGGAGAGAATGGAAAGTAAGAGTTCCGAAAATAATTAAATTACGTCTAGTTTTTAACGACGAATGTAGACTTTTTCGTCCTTCGATAGAATGCCAAACCTTCAAATCAAATTTAATCTCGGTACTAAAACTCTTGGAAATTGTTACACTCGCTCATCACAGTTAATGTAAGTTAGTAATTACTTCTTTCTCTGTCCCTAAGAATTCTGTTGATGCACGAGGAGACTTTGGAGAAACGTAGGAAAGCAACCGAGGACCTGTTGAAATGGCACCGGAGGCTCGCCGAAGAAGAGAGACGCGTCAACGAGCTGGAATCGAAAGCAGACACCGTCATTTCGAGGAGGAAAACACTACTCCACAACGAACATGAGAAAAAACATAATTTCACCGGCCGTGAATTGAACCAGATGTGGTACACATTAACGGACAACGAGGAGGTGAAATTCGCGGAGAACAAAGTCTATTCTTTGTCTCAGACCGCACTAGAGAAGTTCTGCAGGAACGCGAAGGAGCATCTGATGAAAGCAGGAAAGGACGGAGGGGACCTGGCCGACATCATCGGTGAATTCAAGGAGGAGGTCCAAGAAGAGCAGAGGTACCAAGATGAGACTTTCGAGGTCGACACCGACGCGTCAACCAATAAGATGGTCTCCGGGGAAATCGTAACAGAACAAGAGCAATCGCTTTCCGATGAGATTTCGACAGCACCTGCGTCCGATACTGAAAACTTTGTTAAAACAGAGGTTTCTTCTAAACTCAATAAACAAATTTCTACTTCTGGAAACATTGTGACGACGCTCGAAGATATCTTGTCCAGAACTGAAGCGGACTTGAAGCAGATCGTCGCTCAATTCGAAATAAGGGAAAATACGACAGAAGATGTCTCGACGTCTTTGAACCAGTCAAACGCCTCACTAGCGATCAACGAAGAAATGAAACAAACATCGGTTACAAACGTGGAAGAAGAGGTTCAAGAAGACGAAAAATCTGGAGATGATATTAAAACTACTTCTTCTATATCCGTGGAGTCGAGCATAAATGAAGGGAACGAGGGAATGGTTTCTTCAATAATAGAAGACTTAGTTAAGTCTGAAATAGGAGAAAATGGAGATCTGGGCGTTTTAGAGGAGAAATCTTCAAATATTGAACATAACGATGATATAGAAGCTGTTAACAAAGACATAAGTTCATCTGTTTTTCAAGCTGTGGAGATAAAAGCAAGAACTGATCCTGATGAACACGTTACTACTATAGTGGAAGATGACAAATCTTCACTCATTTCATCTAAAATCGAACAGTTAAATGAGATTTCAAAAGCGATTACAGAGAATTTAGAAGAAAGTACCGGTTCACCCCTTTCTCCAGCTGAGAAGTTGGATGACGATACTGATCCAAACGAACATGAGAAATCTCCAAATGTTTCTTCAGAGAAGCAACAAGTAACAGAGCCCATATCAGAAGACGATTCATCTCTTTCACAAGACGGTAAAATAGGAGACGAAACCTACCTTATCAATTCTGTGGAGGAAAACGAAAAATCTCCAAGCGTGCCCCTCGAGGAGAAGTCGAAAATCGAGATAAGCGATGTCAAGCAACGGGTACACGAGATAATGGACGCTCATCAGGTGTCGAAGGATCGGAGTCCGAGAGTGCAGGATCTGTACGTCACGACCTATGACCTCGTCTCGCCGACTAATTCCCCAGACTCGGGTAAGGGATAAGTTTAGGATGTTTAGTAAATGGTAATTACTTATTATTTCTATTCGAGACATTTTTCCCATCTTTTGATTGTAGTTTCTTTTCTCTTTTCTCAACTGTATTGTTCATCTTGTCCATTTTTGGTTTTCTTGATCTCTTTCTGGTATCCTTTGTTGTTTTAGTGTATACAAATTGACAATAACTGATCTTTCTCAACAGGCTCCCCAGTATCCGAAAAAGCGCTGGCAGTGTCAAGTATTTTTGGTAATGAGGCAGAGGAACTTTTGAAAAAGCAGTTAGCCATAGAGCAAGAAGTAAGTCCTTCTTTATTTTCTCCATTTCGTTCTTACGACTTACAATTTTCTAGATCAAACAAATCACGGAGCAGCAACGAAAAGAAAAACAAGTCTCCTACATGTACGTGAGGGAGATCCCGAACAAGCCTCCGCCCCCTTACACTCCGCCGGGCTCCATCGCCCCTTTAAAGCCCCTCAGCTCTGAGACCTCGATCATCCCCTCGATCGAAGAGGTCCACGACATCGTCCCGAGCTGCGCGAGGATCCTGCATAAGGCTTATCTTTCGAAGACCATCGAGACGGTCTCGATATCCGAGAACACCATGAACTTGATCTTGACGGACATGCCCAAAGGACGATTCAGGTTTATTTTCGATTTGTGCAAGGATATCGCGAGGAGGCATTACTGTAGATTCGAGGAGAAAGTGGTCCCGTCGTGGCTTAAAGAGGAGACGCCCGGCCGGCGTTGGTCGAAACCGTTAGACCCGAAAGGTCTGGAGAGGTACCTGGAGGACAGCCTGAGGGAGCTGTTCGGTTTCGAGAAATCCAAACGTAGAGAGAACAGCATAATTAAATGGAGCAGGAAGAAGAGGGATCACGTCGACGAGGTCCTCGTCAGGGAGTGTCAGGACGAGGAGCCAAAGTGGACGAGCTGTGAAAAGGACAAGAAGCTGATAATGGACCAGATGGTGAATGAAGTCATGAAACTGTTGATTGAGGACAGTTGTGGAGTGATGGAGAAATTGTTCAGGAGGACGGAGCTGAAAGTTGAAGTAAAGTAAGTGTAAATTTGTTATTGGGGTAGTGTTGTTTTTGTACTTTTCGTAATAAAATGGTTCTTTTACTAAGAGTGTCTGATCAGTTGCCATCCGGAAATCTCTCCTGAAAATAGGAAACAGAGGTAAATGAAACTATAGCTAATTGTCATGTGTCATTTATTTATCTAACCTGCAATAATAAATAAAACATTGTATTTACAGAATACACACAAATCTCGACACATGTATATGTAATAATAATAATTTAATTTTTTTGTTCGTTTTTTGCTTGTCCTCTTATCATATATATATATATATACGAAGAAAAATCGAAATAATCTTATTCGTGATATGTATTTAATCAAACACCTATATAAAAACGTTCCACATGAAAAAGATTTGTTTTGCTTATACAGTAAATGCAAACAGTGAGAAATGGATGAGACTAATTAATACACAAGAATGATTGTAACGTTTTCTTTACTTGTAAGTTAACGAATTTTCATTGTGTGAAGCCGAAAAATGGAAAACGAGGTTGTTAAATCTCTTCGATTTCCATTTATCGGAGTTAAGCTGGAAATGGTGCGACACAGAATTTTTCTTTTTTGTTTCCGAAATAAAAGGACAGGGGTGAAGGAAGGGGGCTAACGCTAAAACATTATGCATTCATTTTTAATAATGCTAAAAGCATGGAGTTATGCTCATGCACTTGATTGTCTCGTGCCCTTAGAAATAAACATTGTGACATTCATTGTATTTGACAAAAGTTGTGATGTTTCATACATGTTAGGTGGTTATTGCATGCTTTATTCGTAATTTTGTTTTAGAAAAATATCGACCAAGTTGTCTCTAAGCATCGAACTCTTGTCAAATATGGCAGACAGGTATTTTAACTATATATTGAAATCGAGATGTATCCATACAGAACCAGTAGTATCAATAATAATACCGTTATTATTAATTATTATTATTATTATTATCATTGACTGGAAACATTTTCGAAAAATTACACCGAAGAAGGTTGTATATCAACAAGATCTCATTTTATTTTTTTAAAATTTCTTTAAAATAGAAAATACGTCCTTAACATATGATACTTACACACTAAGATTTAACTTTAGGTCTTTCTTTATTTCTAAAAAATAGTCATGCCTGTATACATCCTTGTTTGGTTGAGTCCATCAGTTGTTTTTCCTTAACGAGCCTACGATATTTACAGATTTTCAGGAGTAAACCTACGATATTTACAAGGGGTCCGGGTGGCGGCGACATGTTTCTTAATTGCTATGGTATTTACTAAATGACCGTGAGACCGCACACTAGCGGTCGATATAGCGAGGAGAGGGCGTAAAAAATTTTAATGGAGAAAAGTCATCATAAAGCTGAAGTTTGAATATGTTTGAACATTATTTTGTTTATAGTTTGTTATCGCCATTTTTATTTATACAGTAATTAATAACGCAAAATGCTTGATGGTTGTTCAATTAGTTTGCATATTTTTAGATTAACAGAGATATTTATGTTATGAGGTCTTCAGGGTCATGGCAGATTTTTTGTTGTTGCGCACGTATAGTTGCCTAGTCCAATCAAATCAGCCCTTTTCGGTTAAAAAATTAATAAAAGGTTGAATGATCGTTGTGTCAGTTGTAGGAAATAGTTCATAGAGTGGACCTGTACTAAAACGAACCTCTAAAATTGGTGGGCTCCTAAACCACCAGGTGGCAGAAAATGCAGAATGATGAAACTAGTACTCATTACAACTATAACTACATAAAATTTAAACTGTTTACACAGTGTGTTGGGTATCGTCTGACGAAAATATTCATTACCATTGGTTTCACAAAAGTATGAGTCTTGTTATTAATGGCCAACAAAGGGTGTCCCCGCCTCCCGGACCAAAAGGTATTGAATGGCACTGGAAGTTTTATAAATGTGACTATGAAAGTAAAAACCACGACGGGTCTTATTTGAAAGTAAAATTTCAAAAAAGACTTGTCCGGTGTGAAATTAAACGGTCGACTACATTTCGGAATGTCTTAAGCTGCATTACCACAAAGTGTATTAAATATACGCTTTCAAAACCGAATCATTTAAGTCATCGTAAAAGTTTAACGCATTTTTTTAGACATTTTTCTCGTTTATTTCAACGAACCTTAAGATATACAAAAATTTACATATCAATACGTTGTTCTTTTTTGGTCTAGGTTAAGTAAGTTAATTGGTATACTTTAATCAATTTTCCTCCTTGTTAAACTATACATTATAGTTATAAATAATTTAGAATTTTCATTGGTTTGTTCTCCGTTCATTAACTAACGCAACTTTAAGGGTACCGCGAATAAATTGGGGATCCCGAGTATTCCGTGGAAAAATTGTAACCCTTCTCTATTGGCTATTTTCGAAATACTCGGTATTTTTCTCAGTTTATTTGTAGTAAGGGGAAACTCAAAAAGTCCTGAGGTACACTTTCTAAAAAAATATTCAGCTACGATTTCGATCACACCTTCGAACTTTTCGGCAGTAGACATTAATCGATAATCGATTCAATCGTTTTTAAAACTATTACATTATTGTGTATCAAGTCTTAGTCTTAGAAAACGTTAGTGACTAGAAAACTCACATTTTTCCCGAATCGAAAGATAAATTTTTTCATTGTTAGTGAACCGCAGTGGTAGCTCGACGACTACTCTCGAAAGATATTTTACAAAATGTGCTAGCTTACATAAAAAAGAAGAAATGACATCAAATATCAGGTAATAATCGACGTGATTTTAAGGAAGCACACAATAAGAAAAAGGTCCTTAAGTATATCCTTAATCCTATCTAACTTGAAAAACATTTACCATCAAAGGAATCGAACGGGGGGGGGGGGCAGGTTATGGGGCAAGGAACAAGTTCGTGCAAACAATTTGAAGAGATAGAAATATTCGAATACACGTCAATATTTCATTTATACAATCGTTGAGCATATTTCAGGGCAAAGTATATTGTACAATATATTTATTTTTGTCAAAACGCTAATACTACCGTTTATAACATATATTTTCCTTACGACTAAAAGATCGCTCTGCAAGAAAGTGATACCATCAACACCTGATTATATTTACGACCAAATAATCCTTGTAACATTCAAGCCTTTAAAAACTTATTCAACAACATCTCGAACATCACACGAACTATTTTAAGTTTTCTCGCCACTTTCCCGAGAGCGACTTGAAAAATTTTCCCGGTGAAATGTTTTCCAAGTCATTACGTTTTATTACTGTTTTTCTTTTTCCCTCTTAAGAACGATATGATTAAAGTTCGCACTGAGCGCGCGATATCACAATGGGTTACACAGCGGGTTAAAGGAGTTAAAAATGAACGAAAGGAAAACACGTGGAAACGGAGGGGTGGGGGCTTCCTTAGGCTACTTACTTAATTCCTTGCAGTGCGGAAATTCATTAAAACTGAAACGGAAAGGGGAAAACGATCAGTCGAGGGGTTCTCGTGAGAAGTGCACAAAAGGCGTCTCGTTACATTTTCTTGTAATACAAGGGAGTGGCACTACAGGGGTTTTTTGTATAAAACGGTTGTTTTGCAGTTTTCCAGTTTTTGAAAGAAAAATAATCTTGTTTGATCATTGAATAATACTGTGAAAGTTGCAAACTTAGTCAAGAAATTATCATGTATACACCACATCACATTCAAGGAATAACTTGTGAAACTAATTAACTTTCCTAAAAAGGGGTGCAACTAATGAAATAACAAAGGCGCTATAATGTTCTAATGTGTTCATAAAAACATCCACGGGGTTAATGGAAACGCTTTCCCTTCAGTCTTAATGAATCGGTTCCATATGGGACGCACTGTGCGAGGAGTGTCACGCGAAAAATGATTTCTGAGAGACAGTGGGGATTTTTTCCGCAAATCTAATTCGTAGTACGATTTTCATCAAATTTATACTTTCACCCCCTTTTTCCAGCCATACGGAAAGTATCCCATGAACCTTCGCCTTCACCTCACCTGACACCCCTGCTCGAGTCCAACTTACATGCTAAGTACATCACATTTATACTCGGCACTCCCGCGAGCTTCGGTCCTTTAACGAAACGAATGGGGGCCTCGCTTACGAGGCCGCCGTGGAGGCCGCTGCGGCCGCCGGGACGTAGCCGAGGTTCTTCCTCTGGAGGAAGAGGTGTATCTCCGAGAACCTCGGCCTGTCGACGGCGTTCCTCTTCCAGCACTCGCCCATCAGGTCGTAGATCTCCCTCGGGCAGGCCGCCGGCCTCGGCAGGTACCTCTGGCAGCCGTCGTTCTGGTACCAATGGTTCGAGTTCTCGACGACCTGCTCGCTCGTCAGCTCCGCGTAGGGCTGCTGGCCGCAGAGCATCAGGATCTCCCACAGGGTGATCGCGAACGCCCACACGTCGCTCTTCGTTGTCTGTCGCCCCTGGAAGGAAGGGAAAAGGAGGGTTTGAGACGAAACACACACAACGCGAGGACGCCTCCATCCAGTCTCGACGCAGAAAACTAAAAAAAATATTTTAAATTCACCCGTAAGTAGATGCCTTTAAGATGTCCACTGGAGGCAGTTTTAGCAGTTCTTATCTTAGAAAGTATCGGGAAGTACGTGTCGTAGGAAGAAAACAATTACATCCCTGGCATCGGGGAAGCTTCCCCTTTCGTTTGCCACCAGAATTTCGAAAATCTAAAAACGAGCCATTTTTGGAGAAAATCGCAAGGGGTATACCTTCCTATTTTTCAGCCTCAAAATACGAACTTTCGAATTTCGCGATGAAACTCGCAGGGTAGCTCCAGAGGATTGTTTTAAGCCCTGTGGAGTCAATTACAGCTCGATAGGCCTAACGGTTTTCGAGTAATCGAGATTTTTCCAAAATCAGAGTTCGCCATTTTTCATTCGATCATATCTCTGGAAGTACGCGTCGTAGGAAGAAAACAATTACATCCCTGGCATCGGGGAAGCTTCCCCTTTCGTTTGCCACCAGAATTTCGAAAATCTAAAAACGAGCCATTTTTGGAGAAAATCGCAAGGAGTATACCTTCCTATTTTTCAGCCTCAAAATACGAACTTTCGAATTTCGCGATGAAACTCGCAGGGTAGCTCCAGAGGATTGTTTTAAGCCCTGTGGAGTCAATTACAGCTCGATAGGCCTAACGGTTTTCGAGTAATCGAGATTTTTCCAAAATCAGAGTTCGCCATTTTTCATTCGATCATATCTCTGGAAGTACGCGTCGTAGGAAGAAAACAATTACATCCCTGGCATCGGGGAAGCTTCCCCTTTCGTTTGCCACCAGAATTTCGAAAATCTAAAAACGAGCCATTTTTGGAGAAAATCGCAAGGGGTATACCTTCCTATTTTTCAGCACCAAAATACGAACTTTCGAATTTCGCGATGAAACTCGCAGGGTAGCTCCAGGGGATTGTTTTAAGCCCTGTGGAGTCAATTACAGACCGATAGGCCTAACGGTTTTCGAGTAATCGAGATTTTTCCAAAATCAGAGTTCGCCATTTTTCATTCGATCATATCTCTGGAAGTACGCGTCGTAGGAAGAAAACAATTACATCCCTGGCATCGGGGAAGCTTCCCCTTTCGTTTGCCACCAGAATTTCGAAAATCTAAAAACGAGCCATTTTTGGAGAAAATCGCAAGGGGTATACCTTCCTATTTTTCAGCACCAAAATACGAACTTTCGAATTTCGCGATGAAACTCGCAGGGTAGCTCCAGGGGATTGTTTTAAGCCCTGTGGAGTCAATTACAGCTCGATAGGCCTAACGGTTTTCGAGTAATCGAGATTTTTCCAAAATCAGAGTTCGCCATTTTTCATTCGATCATATCTCTGGAAGTACGCGTCGTAGGAAGAAAACAATTACATCCCTGGCATCGGGGAAGCTTCCCCTTTCGTTTGCCACCAGAATTTCGAAAATCTAAAAACGAGCCATTTTTGGAGAAAATCGCAAGGGGTATACCTTCCTATTTTTCAGCACCAAAATACGAACTTTCGAATTTCGCGATGAAACTCGCAGGGTAGCTCCAGGGGATTGTTTTAAGCCCTGTGGAGTCAATTACAGCTCGATAGGCCTAACGGTTTTCGAGTAATCGAGATTTTTCCAAAATCAGAGTTCGCCATTTTTCATTCGATCATATCTCTGGAAGTACGCGTCGTAGGAAGAAAACAATTACATCCCTGGCATCGGGGAAGCTTCCCCTTTCGTTTGCCACCAGAATTTCGAAAATCTAAAAACGAGCCATTTTTGGAGAAAATCGCAAGGGGTATACCTTCCTATTTTTCAGCACCAAAATACGAACTTTCGAATTTCGCGATGAAACTCGCAGGGTAGCTCCAGGGGATTGTTTTAAGCCCTGTGGAGTCAATTACAGCTCGATAGGCCTAACGGTTTTCGAGTAATCGAGATTTTTCCAAAATCAGAGTTCGCCATTTTTCATTCGATCATATCTCTGGAAGTACGCGTCGTAGGAAGAAAACAATTACATCCCTGGCATCGGGGAAGCTTCCCCTTTCGTTTGCCACCAGAATTTCGAAAATCTAAAAACGAGCCATTTTTGGAGAAAATCGCAAGGGGTATACCTTCCTATTTTTCAGCACCAAAATACGAACTTTCGAATTTCGCGATGAAACTCGCAGGGTAGCTCCAGGGGATTGTTTGAAGCCCTGTGGAGTCAATTACAGCTCGATAGGCCTAACGGTTTTCGAGTAATCGAGATTTTTCCAAAATCAGAGTTCGCCATTTTTCATTCGATCATATCTCTGGAAGTACGCGTCGTAGGAAGAAAACAATTACATCCCTGGCATCGGGGAAGCTTCCCCTTTCGTTTGCCACCAGAATTTCGAAAATCTAAAAACGAGCCATTTTTGGAGAAAATCGCAAGGGGTATACCTTCCTATTTTTCAGCCTCAAAATACGAACTTTCGAATTTCGCGATGAAACTCGCAGGGTAGCTCCAGAGGATTGTTTTAAGCCCTGTGGAGTCAATTACAGCTCGATAGGCCTAACGGTTTTCGAGTAATCGAGATTTTTCCAAAATCAGAGTTCGCCATTTTTCATTCGATCATATCTCTGGAAGTACGCGTCGTAGGAAGAAAACAATTACATCCCTGGCATCGGGGAAGCTTCCCCTTTCGTTTGCCACCAGAATTTCGAAAATCTAAAAACGAGCCATTTTTGGAGAAAATCGCAAGGAGTATACCTTCCTATTTTTCAGCCTCAAAATACGAACTTTCGAATTTCGCGATGAAACTCGCAGGGTAGCTCCAGAGGATTGTTTTAAGCCCTGTGGAGTCAATTACAGCTCGATAGGCCTAACGGTTTTCGAGTAATCGAGATTTTTCCAAAATCAGAGTTCGCCATTTTTCATTCGATCATATCTCTGGAAGTACGCGTCGTAGGAAGAAAACAATTACATCCCTGGCATCGGGGAAGCTTCCCCTTTCGTTTGCCACCAGAATTTCGAAAATCTAAAAACGAGCCATTTTTGGAGAAAATCGCAAGGGGTATACCTTCCTATTTTTCAGCCTCAAAATACGAACTTTCGAATTTCGCGATGAAACTCGCAGGGTAGCTCCAGAGGATTGTTTTAAGCCCTGTGGAGTCAATTACAGCTCGATAGGCCTAACGGTTTTCGAGTAATCGAGATTTTTCCAAAATCAGAGTTCGCCATTTTTCATTCGATCATATCTCTGGAAGTACGCGTCGTAGGAAGAAAACAATTACATCCCTGGCATCGGGGAAGCTTCCCCTTTCGTTTGCCACCAGAATTTCGAAAATCTAAAAACGAGCCATTTTTGGAGAAAATCGCAAGGGGTATACCTTCCTATTTTTTAGCACCAAAATACGAACTTTCGAATTTCGCGATGAAACTCGCAGGGTAGCTCCAGGGGATTGTTTTAAGCCCTGTGGAGTCAATTACAGCTCGATAGGCCTAACGGTTTTCGAGTAATCGAGATTTTTCCAAAATCAGAGTTCGCCATTTTTCATTCGATCATATCTCTGGAAGTACGCGTCGTAGGAAGAAAACAATTACATCCCTGGCATCGGGGAAGCTTCCCCTTTCGTTTGCCACCAGAATTTCGAAAATCTAAAAACGAGCCATTTTTGGAGAAAATCGCAAGGGGTATACCTTCCTATTTTTCAGCACCAAAATACGAACTTTCGAATTTCGCGATGAAACTCGCAGGGTAGCTCCAGGGGATTGTTTTAAGCCCTGTGGAGTCAATTACAGCTCGATAGGCCTAACGGTTTTCGAGTAATCGAGATTTTTCCAAAATCAGAGTTCGCCATTTTTCATTCGATCATATCTCTGGAAGTACGCGTCGTAGGAAGAAAACAATTACATCCCTGGCATCGGGGAAGCTTCCCCTTTCGTTTGCCACCAGAATTTCGAAAATCTAAAAACGAGCCATTTTTGGAGAAAATCGCAAGGGGTATACCTTCCTATTTTTCAGCACCAAAATACGAACTTTCGAATTTCGCGATGAAACTCGCAGGGTAGCTCCAGGGGATTGTTTTAAGCCCTGTGGAGTCAATTACAGCTCGATAGGCCTAACGGTTTTCGAGTAATCGAGATTTTTCCAAAATCAGAGTTCGCCATTTTTCATTCGATCATATCTCTGGAAGTACGCGTCGTAGGAAGAAAACAATTACATCCCTGGCATCGGGGAAGCTTCCCCTTTCGTTTGCCACCAGAATTTCGAAAATCTAAAAACGAGCCATTTTTGGAGAAAATCGCAAGGGGTATACCTTCCTATTTTTCAGCCTCAAAATACGAACTTTCGAATTTCGCGATGAAACTCGCAGGGTAGCTCCAGAGGATTGTTTTAAGCCCTGTGGAGTCAATTACAGCTCGATAGGCCTAACGGTTTTCGAGTAATCGAGATTTTTCCAAAATCAGAGTTCGCCATTTTTCATTCGATCATATCTCTGGAAGTACGCGTCGTAGGAAGAAAACAATTACATCCCTGGCATCGGGGAAGCTTCCCCTTTCGTTTGCCACCAGAATTTCGAAAATCTAAAAACGAGCCATTTTTGGAGAAAATCGCAAGGGGTATACCTTCCTATTTTTCAGCACCAAAATACGAACTTTCGAATTTCGCGATGAAACTCGCAGGGTAGCTCCAGGGGATTGTTTTAAGCCCTGTGGAGTCAATTACAGCTCGATAGGCCTAACGGTTTTCGAGTAATCGAGATTTTTCCAAAATCAGAGTTCGCCATTTTTCATTCGATCATATCTCTGGAAGTACGCGTCGTAGGAAGAAAACAATTACATCCCTGGCATCGGGGAAGCTTCCCCTTTCGTTTGCCACCAGAATTTCGAAAATCTAAAAACGAGCCATTTTTGGAGAAAATCGCAAGGGGTATACCTTCCTATTTTTCAGCCTCAAAATACGAACTTTCGAATTTCGCGATGAAACTCGCAGGGTAGCTCCAGAGGATTGTTTTAAGCCCTGTGGAGTCAATTACAGCTCGATAGGCCTAACGGTTTTCGAGTAATCGAGATTTTTCCAAAATCAGAGTTCGCCATTTTTCATTCGATCATATCTCTGGAAGTACGCGTCGTAGGAAGAAAACAATTACATCCCTGGCATCGGGGAAGCTTCCCCTTTCGTTTGCCACCAGAATTTCGAAAATCTAAAAACGAGCCATTTTTGGAGAAAATCGCAAGGGGTATACCTTCCTATTTTTCAGCACCAAAATACGAACTTTCGAATTTCGCGATGAAACTCGCAGGGTAGCTCCAGGGGATTGTTTTAAGCCCTGTGGAGTCAATTACAGCTCGATAGGCCTAACGGTTTTCGAGTAATCGAGATTTTTCCAAAATCAGAGTTCGCCATTTTTCATTCGATCATATCTCTGGAAGTACGCGTCGTAGGAAGAAAACAATTACATCCCTGGCATCGGGGAAGCTTCCCCTTTCGTTTGCCACCAGAATTTCGAAAATCTAAAAACGAGCCATTTTTGGAGAAAATCGCAAGGGGTATACCTTCCTATTTTTCAGCACCAAAATACGAACTTTCGAATTTCGCGATGAAACTCGCAGGGTAGCTCCAGGGGATTGTTTTAAGCCCTGTGGAGTCAATTACAGCTCGATAGGCCTAACGGTTTTCGAGTAATCGAGATTTTTCCAAAATCAGAGTTCGCCATTTTTCATTCGATCATATCTCTGGAAGTACGCGTCGTAGGAAGAAAACAATTACATCCCTGGCATCGGGGAAGCTTCCCCTTTCGTTTGCCACCAGAATTTCGAAAATCTAAAAACGAGCCATTTTTGGAGAAAATCGCAAGGGGTATACCTTCCTATTTTTCAGCACCAAAATACGAACTTTCGAATTTCGCGATGAAACTCGCAGGGTAGCTCCAGGGGATTGTTTTAAGCCCTGTGGAGTCAATTACAGCTCGATAGGCCTAACGGTTTTCGAGTAATCGAGATTTTTCCAAAATCAGAGTTCGCCATTTTTCATTCGATCATATCTCTGGAAGTACGCGTCGTAGGAAGAAAACAATTACATCCCTGGCATCGGGGAAGCTTCCCCTTTCGTTTGCCACCAGAATTTCGAAAATCTAAAAACGAGCCATTTTTGGAGAAAATCGCAAGGGGTATACCTTCCTATTTTTCAGCACCAAAATACGAACTTTCGAATTTCGCGATGAAACTCGCAGGGTAGCTCCAGGGGATTGTTTTAAGCCCTGTGGAGTCAATTACAGCTCGATAGGCCTAACGGTTTTCGAGTAATCGAGATTTTTCCAAAATCAGAGTTCGCCATTTTTCATTCGATCATATCTCTGGAAGTACGCGTCGTAGGAAGAAAACAATTACATCCCTGGCATCGGGGAAGCTTCCCCTTTCGTTTGCCACCAGAATTTCGAAAATCTAAAAACGAGCCATTTTTGGAGAAAATCGCAAGGGGTATACCTTCCTATTTTTCAGCACCAAAATACGAACTTTCGAATTTCGCGATGAAACTCGCAGGGTAGCTCCAGGGGATTGTTTTAAGCCCTGTGGAGTCAATTACAGCTCGATAGGCCTAACGGTTTTCGAGTAATCGAGATTTTTCCAAAATCAGAGTTCGCCATTTTTCATTCGATCATATCTCTGGAAGTACGCGTCGTAGGAAGAAAACAATTACATCCCTGGCATCGGGGAAGCTTCCCCTTTCGTTTGCCACCAGAATTTCGAAAATCTAAAAACGAGCCATTTTTGGAGAAAATCGCAAGGGGTATACCTTCCTATTTTTCAGCACCAAAATACGAACTTTCGAATTTCGCGATGAAACTCGCAGGGTAGCTCCAGGGGATTGTTTTAAGCCCTGTGGAGTCAATTACAGCTCGATAGGCCTAACGGTTTTCGAGTAATCGAGATTTTTCCAAAATCAGAGTTCGCCATTTTTCATTCGATCATATCTCTGGAAGTACGCGTCGTAGGAAGAAAACAATTACATCCCTGGCATCGGGGAAGCTTCCCCTTTCGTTTGCCACCAGAATTTCGAAAATCTAAAAACGAGCCATTTTTGGAGAAAATCGCAAGGGGTATACCTTCCTATTTTTCAGCACCAAAATACGAACTTTCGAATTTCGCGATGAAACTCGCAGGGTAGCTCCAGGGGATTGTTTTAAGCCCTGTGGAGTCAATTACAGCACGATAGGCCTAACGGTTTTCGAGTAATCGAGATTTTTCCAAAATCAGAGTTCGCCATTTTTCATTCGATCATATCTCTGGAAGTACGCGTCGTAGGAAGAAAACAATTACATCCCTGGCATCGGGGAAGCTTCCCCTTTCGTTTGCCACCAGAATTTCGAAAATCTAAAAACGAGCCATTTTTGGAGAAAATCGCAAGGGGTATACCTTCCTATTTTTCAGCCTCAAAATACGAACTTTCGAATTTCGCGATGAAACTCGCAGGGTAGCTCCAGAGGATTGTTTTAAGCCCTGTGGAGTCAATTACAGCTCGATAGGCCTAACGGTTTTCGAGTAATCGAGATTTTTCCAAAATCAGAGTTCGCCATTTTTCATTTGATCATATCTCTGGAAGTACGCGTCGTAGGAAGAAAACAATTACATCCCTGGCATCGGGGAAGCTTCCCCTTTCGTTTGCCACCAGAATTTCGAAAATCTAAAAACGAGCCATTTTTGGAGAAAATCGCAAGGGGTATACCTTCCTATTTTTCAGCACCAAAATACGAACTTTCGAATTTCGCGATGAAACTCGCAGGGTAGCTCCAGGGGATTGTTTTAAGCCCTGTGGAGTCAATTACAGCTCGATAGGCCTAACGGTTTTCGAGTAATCGAGATTTTTCCAAAATCAGAGTTCGCCATTTTTCATTCGATCATATCTCTGGAAGTACGCGTCGTAGGAAGAAAACAATTACATCCCTGGCATCGGGGAAGCTTCCCCTTTCGTTTGCCACCAGAATTTCGAAAATCTAAAAACGAGCCATTTTTGGAGAAAATCGCAAGGGGTATACCTTCCTATTTTTCAGCACCAAAATACGAACTTTCGAATTTCGCGATGAAACTCGCAGGGTAGCTCCAGGGGATTGTTTTAAGCCCTGTGGAGTCAATTACAGCTCGATAGGCCTAACGGTTTTCGAGTAATCGAGATTTTTCCAAAATCAGAGTTCGCCATTTTTCATTCGATCATATCTCTGGAAGTACGCGTCGTAGGAAGAAAACAATTACATCCCTGGCATCGGGGAAGCTTCCCCTTTCGTTTGCCACCAGAATTTCGAAAATCTAAAAACGAGCCATTTTTGGAGAAAATCGCAAGGGGTATACCTTCCTATTTTTCAGCCTCAAAATACGAACTTTCGAATTTCGCGATGAAACTCGCAGGGTAGCTCCAGAGGATTGTTTTAAGCCCTGTGGAGTCAATTACAGCTCGATAGGCCTAACGGTTTTCGAGTAATCGAGATTTTTCCAAAATCAGAGTTCGCCATTTTTCATTCGATCATATCTCTGGAAGTACGCGTCGTAGGAAGAAAACAATTACATCCCTGGCATCGGGGAAGCTTCCCCTTTCGTTTGCCACCAGAATTTCGAAAATCTAAAAACGAGCCATTTTTGGAGAAAATCGCAAGGGGTATACCTTCCTATTTTTCAGCACCAAAATACGAACTTTCGAATTTCGCGATGAAACTCGCAGGGTAGCTCCAGAGGATTGTTTTAAGCCCTGTGGAGTCAATTACAGCTCGATAGGCCTAACGGTTTTCGAGTAATCGAGATTTTTCCAAAATCAGAGTTCGCCATTTTTCATTCGATCATATCTCTGGAAGTACGCGTCGTAGGAAGAAAACAATTACATCCCTGGCATCGGGGAAGCTTCCCCTTTCGTTTGCCACCAGAATTTCGAAAATCTAAAAACGAGCCATTTTTGGAGAAAATCGCAAGGGGTATACCTTCCTATTTTTCAGCACCAAAATACGAACTTTCGAATTTCGCGATGAAACTCGCAGGGTAGCTCCAGGGGATTGTTTTAAGCCCTGTGGAGTCAATTACAGCTCGATAGGCCTAACGGTTTTCGAGTAATCGAGATTTTTCCAAAATCAGAGTTCGCCATTTTTCATTCGATCATATCTCTGGAAGTACGCGTCGTAGGAAGAAAACAATTACATCCCTGGCATCGGGGAAGCTTCCCCTTTCGTTTGCCACCAGAATTTCGAAAATCTAAAAACGAGCCATTTTTGGAGAAAATCGCATGGGGTATACCTTCCTATTTTTCAGCCTCAAAATACGAACTTTCGAATTTCGCGATGAAACTCGCAGGGTAGCTCCAGAGGATTGTTTTAAGCCCTGTGGAGTCAATTACAGCTCGATAGGCCTAACGGTTTTCGAGTAATCGAGATTTTTCCAAAATCAGAGTTCGCCATTTTTCATTCGATCATATCTCTGGAAGTACGCGTCGTAGGAAGAAAACAATTACATCCCTGGCATCGGGGAAGCTTCCCCTTTCGTTTGCCACCAGAATTTCGAAAATCTAAAAACGAGCCATTTTTGGAGAAAATCGCAAGGGGTATACCTTCCTATTTTTCAGCACCAAAATACGAACTTTCGAATTTCGCGATGAAACTCGCAGGGTAGCTCCAGGGGATTGTTTTAAGCCCTGTGGAGTCAATTACAGCTCGATAGGCCTAACGGTTTTCGAGTAATCGAGATTTTTCCAAAATCAGAGTTCGCCATTTTTCATTCGATCATATCTCTGGAAGTACGCGTCGTAGGAAGAAAACAATTACATCCCTGGCATCGGGGAAGCTTCCCCTTTCGTTTGCCACCAGAATTTCGAAAATCTAAAAACGAGCCATTTTTGGAGAAAATCGCAAGGGGTATACCTTCCTATTTTTCAGCACCAAAATACGAACTTTCGAATTTCGCGATGAAACTCGCAGGGTAGCTCCAGGGGATTGTTTTAAGCCCTGTGGAGTCAATTACAGCACGATAGGCCTAACGGTTTTCGAGTAATCGAGATTTTTCCAAAATCAGAGTTCGCCATTTTTCATTCGATCATATCTCTGGAAGTACGCGTCGTAGGAAGAAAACAATTACATCCCTGGCATCGGGGAAGCTTCCCCTTTCGTTTGCCACCAGAATTTCGAAAATCTAAAAACGAGCCATTTTTGGAGAAAATCGCAAGGGGTATACCTTCCTATTTTTCAGCACCAAAATACGAACTTTCGAATTTCGCGATGAAACTCGCAGGGTAGCTCCAGGGGATTGTTTTAAGCCCTGTGGAGTCAATTACAGCTCGATAGGCCTAACGGTTTTCGAGTAATCGAGATTTTTCCAAAATCAGAGTTCGCCATTTTTCATTCGATCATATCTCTGGAAGTACGCGTCGTAGGAAGAAAACAATTACATCCCTGGCATCGGGGAAGCTTCCCCTTTCGTTTGCCACCAGAATTTCGAAAATCTAAAAACGAGCCATTTTTGGAGAAAATCGCAAGGGGTATACCTTCCTATTTTTCAGCCTCAAAATACGAACTTTCGAATTTCGCGATGAAACTCGCAGGGTAGCTCCAGGGGATTGTTTTAAGCCCTGTGGAGTCAATTACAGCTCGATAGGCCTAACGGTTTTCGAGTAATCGAGATTTTTCCAAAATCAGAGTTCGCCATTTTTCATTCGATCATATCTCTGGAAGTACGCGTCGTAGGAAGAAAACAATTACATCCCTGGCATCGGGGAAGCTTCCCCTTTCGTTTGCCACCAGAATTTCGAAAATCTAAAAACGAGCCATTTTTGGAGAAAATCGCAAGGGGTATACCTTCCTATTTTTCAGCACCAAAATACGAACTTTCGAATTTCGCGATGAAACTCGCAGGGTAGCTCCAGGGGATTGTTTTAAGCCCTGTGGAGTCAATTACAGCTCGATAGGCCTAACGGTTTTCGAGTAATCGAGATTTTTCCAAAATCAGAGTTCGCCATTTTTCATTCGATCATATCTCTGGAAGTACGCGTCGTAGGAAGAAAACAATTACATCCCTGGCATCGGGGAAGCTTCCCCTTTCGTTTGCCACCAGAATTTCGAAAATCTAAAAACGAGCCATTTTTGGAGAAAATCGCAAGGGGTATACCTTCCTATTTTTCAGCCTCAAAATACGAACTTTCGAATTTCGCGATGAAACTCGCAGGGTAGCTCCAGAGGATTGTTTTAAGCCCTGTGGAGTCAATTACAGCTCGATAGGCCTAACGGTTTTCGAGTAATCGAGATTTTTCCAAAATCAGAGTTCGCCATTTTTCATTCGATCATATCTCTGGAAGTACGCGTCGTAGGAAGAAAACAATTACATCCCTGGCATCGGGGAAGCTTCCCCTTTCGTTTGCCACCAGAATTTCGAAAATCTAAAAACGAGCCATTTTTGGAGAAAATCGCAAGGGGTATACCTTCCTATTTTTCAGCACCAAAATACGAACTTTCGAATTTCGCGATGAAACTCGCAGGGTAGCTCCAGGGGATTGTTTTAAGCCCTGTGGAGTCAATTACAGCTCGATAGGCCTAACGGTTTTCGAGTAATCGAGATTTTTCCAAAATCAGAGTTCGCCATTTTTCATTCGATCATATCTCTGGAAGTACGCGTCGTAGGAAGAAAACAATTACATCCCTGGCATCGGGGAAGCTTCCCCTTTCGTTTGCCACCAGAATTTCGAAAATCTAAAAACGAGCCATTTTTGGAGAAAATCGCAAGGGGTATACCTTCCTATTTTTCAGCCTCAAAATACGAACTTTCGAATTTCGCGATGAAACTCGCAGGGTAGCTCCAGAGGATTGTTTTAAGCCCTGTGGAGTCAATTACAGCTCGATAGGCCTAACGGTTTTCGAGTAATCGAGATTTTTCCAAAATCAGAGTTCGCCATTTTTCATTCGATCATATCTCTGGAAGTACGCGTCGTAGGAAGAAAACAATTACATCCCTGGCATCGGGGAAGCTTCCCCTTTCGTTTGCCACCAGAATTTCGAAAATCTAAAAACGAGCCATTTTTGGAGAAAATCGCAAGGGGTATACCTTCCTATTTTTCAGCACCAAAATACGAACTTTCGAATTTCGCGATGAAACTCGCAGGGTAGCTCCAGGGGATTGTTTTAAGCCCTGTGGAGTCAATTACAGCTCGATAGGCCTAACGGTTTTCGAGTAATCGAGATTTTTCCAAAATCAGAGTTCGCCATTTTTCATTCGATCATATCTCTGGAAGTACGCGTCGTAGGAAGAAAACAATTACATCCCTGGCATCGGGGAAGCTTCCCCTTTCGTTTGCCACCAGAATTTCGAAAATCTAAAAACGAGCCATTTTTGGAGAAAATCGCAAGGGGTATACCTTCCTATTTTTCAGCACCAAAATACGAACTTTCGAATTTCGCGATGAAACTCGCAGGGTAGCTCCAGGGGATTGTTTTAAGCCCTGTGGAGTCAATTACAGCTCGATAGGCCTAACGGTTTTCGAGTAATCGAGATTTTTCCAAAATCAGAGTTCGCCATTTTTCATTCGATCATATCTCTGGAAGTACGCGTCGTAGGAAGAAAACAATTACATCCCTGGCATCGGGGAAGCTTCCCCTTTCGTTTGCCACCAGAATTTCGAAAATCTAAAAACGAGCCATTTTTGGAGAAAATCGCAAGGGGTATACCTTCCTATTTTTCAGCCTCAAAATACGAACTTTCGAATTTCGCGATGAAACTCGCAGGGTAGCTCCAGAGGATTGTTTTAAGCCCTGTGGAGTCAATTACAGCTCGATAGGCCTAACGGTTTTCGAGTAATCGAGATTTTTCCAAAATCAGAGTTCGCCATTTTTCATTCGATCATATCTCTGGAAGTACGCGTCGTAGGAAGAAAACAATTACATCCCTGGCATCGGGGAAGCTTCCCCTTTCGTTTGCCACCAGAATTTCGAAAATCTAAAAACGAGCCATTTTTGGAGAAAATCGCAAGGAGTATACCTTCCTATTTTTCAGCCTCAAAATACGAACTTTCGAATTTCGCGATGAAACTCGCAGGGTAGCTCCAGAGGATTGTTTTAAGCCCTGTGGAGTCAATTACAGCTCGATAGGCCTAACGGTTTTCGAGTAATCGAGATTTTTCCAAAATCAGAGTTCGCCATTTTTCATTCGATCATATCTCTGGAAGTACGCGTCGTAGGAAGAAAACAATTACATCCCTGGCATCGGGGAAGCTTCCCCTTTCGTTTGCCACCAGAATTTCGAAAATCTAAAAACGAGCCATTTTTGGAGAAAATCGCAAGGGGTATACCTTCCTATTTTTCAGCACCAAAATACGAACTTTCGAATTTCGCGATGAAACTCGCAGGGTAGCTCCAGGGGATTGTTTTAAGCCCTGTGGAGTCAATTACAGCTCGATAGGCCTAACGGTTTTCGAGTAATCGAGATTTTTCCAAAATCAGAGTTCGCCATTTTTCATTCGATCATATCTCTGGAAGTACGCGTCGTAGGAAGAAAACAATTACATCCCTGGCATCGGGGAAGCTTCCCCTTTCGTTTGCCACCAGAATTTCGAAAATCTAAAAACGAGCCATTTTTGGAGAAAATCGCAAGGGGTATACCTTCCTATTTTTCAGCACCAAAATACGAACTTTCGAATTTCGCGATGAAACTCGCAGGGTAGCTCCAGGGGATTGTTTTAAGCCCTGTGGAGTCAATTACAGCTCGATAGGCCTAACGGTTTTCGAGTAATCGAGATTTTTCCAAAATCAGAGTTCGCCATTTTTCATTCGATCATATCTCTGGAAGTACGCGTCGTAGGAAGAAAACAATTACATCCCTGGCATCGGGGAAGCTTCCCCTTTCGTTTGCCACCAGAATTTCGAAAATCTAAAAACGAGCCATTTTTGGAGAAAATCGCAAGGGGTATACCTTCCTATTTTTCAGCCTCAAAATACGAACTTTCGAATTTCGCGATGAAACTCGCAGGGTAGCTCCAGAGGATTGTTTTAAGCCCTGTGGAGTCAATTACAGCTCGATAGGCCTAACGGTTTTCGAGTAATCGAGATTTTTCCAAAATCAGAGTTCGCCATTTTTCATTCGATCATATCTCTGGAAGTACGCGTCGTAGGAAGAAAACAATTACATCCCTGGCATCGGGGAAGCTTCCCCTTTCGTTTGCCACCAGAATTTCGAAAATCTAAAAACGAGCCATTTTTGGAGAAAATCGCAAGGGGTATACCTTCCTATTTTTCAGCCTCAAAATACGAACTTTCGAATTTCGCGATGAAACTCGCAGGGTAGCTCCAGGGGATTGTTTTAAGCCCTGTGGAGTCAATTACAGCTCGATAGGCCTAACGGTTTTCGAGTAATCGAGATTTTTCCAAAATCAGAGTTCGCCATTTTTCATTCGATCATATCTCTGGAAGTACGCGTCGTAGGAAGAAAACAATTACATCCCTGGCATCGGGGAAGCTTCCCCTTTCGTTTGCCACCAGAATTTCGAAAATCTAAAAACGAGCCATTTTTGGAGAAAATCGCAAGGGGTATACCTTCCTATTTTTCAGCACCAAAATACGAACTTTCGAATTTCGCGATGAAACTCGCAGGGTAGCTCCAGGGGATTGTTTTAAGCCCTGTGGAGTCAATTACAGCTCGATAGGCCTAACGGTTTTCGAGTAATCGAGATTTTTCCAAAATCAGAGTTCGCCATTTTTCATTCGATCATATCTCTGGAAGTACGCGTCGTAGGAAGAAAACAATTACATCCCTGGCATCGGGGAAGCTTCCCCTTTCGTTTGCCACCAGAATTTCGAAAATCTAAAAACGAGCCATTTTTGGAGAAAATCGCAAGGGGTATACCTTCCTATTTTTCAGCACCAAAATACGAACTTTCGAATTTCGCGATGAAACTCGCAGGGTAGCTCCAGGGGATTGTTTTAAGCCCTGTGGAGTCAATTACAGCTCGATAGGCCTAACGGTTTTCGAGTAATCGAGATTTTTCCAAAATCAGAGTTCGCCATTTTTCATTCGATCATATCTCTGGAAGTACGCGTCGTAGGAAGAAAACAATTACATCCCTGGCATCGGGGAAGCTTCCCCTTTCGTTTGCCACCAGAATTTCGAAAATCTAAAAACGAGCCATTTTTGGAGAAAATCGCAAGGGGTATACCTTCCTATTTTTCAGCACCAAAATACGAACTTTCGAATTTCGCGATGAAACTCGCAGGGTAGCTCCAGGGGATTGTTTTAAGCCCTGTGGAGTCAATTACAGCTCGATAGGCCTAACGGTTTTCGAGTAATCGAGATTTTTCCAAAATCAGAGTTCGCCATTTTTCATTCGATCATATCTCTGGAAGTACGCGTCGTAGGAAGAAAACAATTACATCCCTGGCATCGGGGAAGCTTCCCCTTTCGTTTGCCACCAGAATTTCGAAAATCTAAAAACGAGCCATTTTTGGAGAAAATCGCAAGGGGTATACCTTCCTATTTTTCAGCACCAAAATACGAACTTTCGAATTTCGCGATGAAACTCGCAGGGTAGCTCCAGGGGATTGTTTTAAGCCCTGTGGAGTCAATTACAGCTCGATAGGCCTAACGGTTTTCGAGTAATCGAGATTTTTCCAAAATCAGAGTTCGCCATTTTTCATTCGATCATATCTCTGGAAGTACGCGTCGTAGGAAGAAAACAATTACATCCCTGGCATCGGGGAAGCTTCCCCTTTCGTTTGCCACCAGAATTTCGAAAATCTAAAAACGAGCCATTTTTGGAGAAAATCGCAAGGGGTATACCTTCCTATTTTTCAGCACCAAAATACGAACTTTCGAATTTCGCGATGAAACTCGCAGGGTAGCTCCAGGGGATTGTTTTAAGCCCTGTGGAGTCAATTACAGCTCGATAGGCCTAACGGTTTTCGAGTAATCGAGATTTTTCCAAAATCAGAGTTCGCCATTTTTCATTCGATCATATCTCTGGAAGTACGCGTCGTAGGAAGAAAACAATTACATCCCTGGCATCGGGGAAGCTTCCCCTTTCGTTTGCCACCAGAATTTCGAAAATCTAAAAACGAGCCATTTTTGGAGAAAATCGCAAGGGGTATACCTTCCTATTTTTCAGCACCAAAATACGAACTTTCGAATTTCGCGATGAAACTCGCAGGGTAGCTCCAGAGGATTGTTTTAAGCCCTGTGGAGTCAATTACAGCTCGATAGGCCTAACGGTTTTCGAGTAATCGAGATTTTTCCAAAATCAGAGTTCGCCATTTTTCATTCGATCATATCTCTGGAAGTACGCGTCGTAGGAAGAAAACAATTACATCCCTGGCATCGGGGAAGCTTCCCCTTTCGTTTGCCACCAGAATTTCGAAAATCTAAAAACGAGCCATTTTTGGAGAAAATCGCAAGGGGTATACCTTCCTATTTTTCAGCACCAAAATACGAACTTTCGAATTTCGCGATGAAACTCGCAGGGTAGCTCCAGGGGATTGTTTTAAGCCCTGTGGAGTCAATTACAGCTCGATAGGCCTAACGGTTTTCGAGTAATCGAGATTTTTCCAAAATCAGAGTTCGCCATTTTTCATTCGATCATATCTCTGGAAGTACGCGTCGTAGGAAGAAAACAATTACATCCCTGGCATCGGGGAAGCTTCCCCTTTCGTTTGCCACCAGAATTTCGAAAATCTAAAAACGAGCCATTTTTGGAGAAAATCGCAAGGGGTATACCTTCCTATTTTTCAGCACCAAAATACGAACTTTCGAATTTCGCGATGAAACTCGCAGGGTAGCTCCAGGGGATTGTTTTAAGCCCTGTGGAGTCAATTACAGCTCGATAGGCCTAACGGTTTTCGAGTAATCGAGATTTTTCCAAAATCAGAGTTCGCCATTTTTCATTCGATCATATCTCTGGAAGTACGCGTCGTAGGAAGAAAACAATTACATCCCTGGCATCGGGGAAGCTTCCCCTTTCGTTTGCCACCAGAATTTCGAAAATCTAAAAACGAGCCATTTTTGGAGAAAATCGCAAGGGGTATACCTTCCTATTTTTCAGCCTCAAAATACGAACTTTCGAATTTCGCGATGAAACTCGCAGGGTAGCTCCAGAGGATTGTTTTAAGCCCTGTGGAGTCAATTACAGCTCGATAGGCCTAACGGTTTTCGAGTAATCGAGATTTTTCCAAAATCAGAGTTCGCCATTTTTCATTCGATCATATCTCTGGAAGTACGCGTCGTAGGAAGAAAACAATTACATCCCTGGCATCGGGGAAGCTTCCCCTTTCGTTTGCCACCAGAATTTCGAAAATCTAAAAACGAGCCATTTTTGGAGAAAATCGCAAGGGGTATACCTTCCTATTTTTCAGCACCAAAATACGAACTTTCGAATTTCGCGATGAAACTCGCAGGGTAGCTCCAGGGGATTGTTTTAAGCCCTGTGGAGTCAATTACAGCTCGATAGGCCTAACGGTTTTCGAGTAATCGAGATTTTTCCAAAATCAGAGTTCGCCATTTTTCATTCGATCATATCTCTGGAAGTACGCGTCGTAGGAAGAAAACAATTACATCCCTGGCATCGGGGAAGCTTCCCCTTTCGTATGCCACCAGAATTTCGAAAATCTAAAAACGAGCCATTTTTGGAGAAAATCGCAAGGGGTATACCTTCCTATTTTTCAGCACCAAAATACGAACTTTCGAATTTCGCGATGAAACTCGCAGGGTAGCTCCAGGGGATTGTTTTAAGCCCTGTGGAGTCAATTACAGCTCGATAGGCCTAACGGTTTTCGAGTAATCGAGATTTTTCCAAAATCAGAGTTCGCCATTTTTCATTCGATCATATCTCTGGAAGTACGCGTCGTAGGAAGAAAACAATTACATCCCTGGCATCGGGGAAGCTTCCCCTTTCGTTTGCCACCAGAATTTCGAAAATCTAAAAACGAGCCATTTTTGGAGAAAATCGCAAGGGGTATACCTTCCTATTTTTCAGCACCAAAATACGAACTTTCGAATTTCGCGATGAAACTCGCAGGGTAGCTCCAGGGGATTGTTTTAAGCCCTGTGGAGTCAATTACAGCTCGATAGGCCTAACGGTTTTCGAGTAATCGAGATTTTTCCAAAATCAGAGTTCGCCATTTTTCATTCGATCATATCTCTGGAAGTACGCGTCGTAGGAAGAAAACAATTACATCCCTGGCATCGGGGAAGCTTCCCCTTTCGTTTGCCACCAGAATTTCGAAAATCTAAAAACGAGCCATTTTTGGAGAAAATCGCAAGGGGTATACCTTCCTATTTTTCAGCACCAAAATACGAACTTTCGAATTTCGCGATGAAACTCGCAGGGTAGCTCCAGGGGATTGTTTTAAGCCCTGTGGAGTCAATTACAGCTCGATAGGCCTAACGGTTTTCGAGTAATCGAGATTTTTCCAAAATCAGAGTTCGCCATTTTTCATTCGATCATATCTCTGGAAGTACGCGTCGTAGGAAGAAAACAATTACATCCCTGGCATCGGGGAAGCTTCCCCTTTCGTTTGCCACCAGAATTTCGAAAATCTAAAAACGAGCCATTTTTGGAGAAAATCGCAAGGGGTATACCTTCCTATTTTTCAGCCTCAAAATACGAACTTTCGAATTTCGCGATGAAACTCGCAGGGTAGCTCCAGGGGATTGTTTTAAGCCCTGTGGAGTCAATTACAGCTCGATAGGCCTAACGGTTTTCGAGTAATCGAGATTTTTCCAAAATCAGAGTTCGCCATTTTTCATTCGATCATATCTCTGGAAGTACGCGTCGTAGGAAGAAAACAATTACATCCCTGGCATCGGGGAAGCTTCCCCTTTCGTTTGCCACCAGAATTTCGAAAATCTAAAAACGAGCCATTTTTGGAGAAAATCGCAAGGGGTATACCTTCCTATTTTTCAGCACCAAAATACGAACTTTCGAATTTCGCGATGAAACTCGCAGGGTAGCTCCAGGGGATTGTTTTAAGCCCTGTGGAGTCAATTACAGCTCGATAGGCCTAACGGTTTTCGAGTAATCGAGATTTTTCCAAAATCAGAGTTCGCCATTTTTCATTCGATCATATCTCTGGAAGTACGCGTCGTAGGAAGAAAACAATTACATCCCTGGCATCGGGGAAGCTTCCCCTTTCGTTTGCCACCAGAATTTCGAAAATCTAAAAACGAGCCATTTTTGGAGAAAATCGCAAGGGGTATACCTTCCTATTTTTCAGCCTCAAAATACGAACTTTCGAATTTCGCGATGAAACTCGCAGGGTAGCTCCAGAGGATTGTTTTAAGCCCTGTGGAGTCAATTACAGCTCGATAGGCCTAACGGTTTTCGAGTAATCGAGATTTTTCCAAAATCAGAGTTCGCCATTTTTCATTCGATCATATCTCTGGAAGTACGCGTCGTAGGAAGAAAACAATTACATCCCTGGCATCGGGGAAGCTTCCCCTTTCGTTTGCCACCAGAATTTCGAAAATCTAAAAACGAGCCATTTTTGGAGAAAATCGCAAGGGGTATACCTTCCTATTTTTCAGCCTCAAAATACGAACTTTCGAATTTCGCGATGAAACTCGCAGGGTAGCTCCAGAGGATTGTTTTAAGCCCTGTGGAGTCAATTACAGCTCGATAGGCCTAACGGTTTTCGAGTAATCGAGATTTTTCCAAAATCAGAGTTCGCCATTTTTCATTCGATCATATCTCTGGAAGTACGCGTCGTAGGAAGAAAGCAATTACATCCCTGGCATCGGGGAAGCTTCCCCTTTCGTTTGCCACCAGAATTTCGAAAATCTAAAAACGAGCCATTTTTGGAGAAAATCGCAAGGGGTATACCTTCCTATTTTTCAGCCTCAAAATACGAACTTTCGAATTTCGCGATGAAACTCGCAGGGTAGCTCCAGAGGATTGTTTTAAGCCCTGTGGAGTCAATTACAGCTCGATAGGCCTAACGGTTTTCGAGTAATCGAGATTTTTCCAAAATCAGAGTTCGCCATTTTTCATTCGATCATATCTCTGGAAGTACGCGTCGTAGGAAGAAAACAATTACATCCCTGGCATCGGGGAAGCTTCCCCTTTCGTTTGCCACCAGAATTTCGAAAATCTAAAAACGAGCCATTTTTGGAGAAAATCGCAAGGGGTATACCTTCCTATTTTTTAGCACCAAAATACGAACGTTCGAATTTCGCGATGAAACTCGCAGGGTAGCTCCAGAGGATTGTTTTAAGCCCTGTGGAGTCAATTACAGCTCGATAGGCCTAACGGTTTTCGAGTAATCGAGATTTTTCCAAAATCAGAGTTCGCCATTTTTCATTCGATCATATCTCTGGAAGTACGCGTCGTAGGAAGAAAACAATTACATCCCTGGCATCGGGGAAGCTTCCCCTTTCGTTTGCCACCAGAATTTCGAAAATCTAAAAACGAGCCATTTTTGGAGAAAATCGCAAGTGGTATATACCTTCCTATTTTTCAGCCTCAAAATACGAACTTTCGAATTTCGCGATGAAACTCGCAGGGTAGCTCCAGAGGATTGTTTTAAGCCCTGTGGAGTCAATTACAGCTCGATAGGCCTAACGGTTTTCGAGTAATCGAGATTTTTCCAAAATCAGAGTTCGCCATTTTTCATTCGATCATATCTCTGGAAGTACGCGTCGTAGGAAGAAAACAATTACATCCCTGGCATCGGGGAAGCTTCCCCTTTCGTTTGCCACCAGAATTTCGAAAATCTAAAAACGAGCCATTTTTGGAGAAAATCGCAAGGGGTATACCTTCCTATTTTTCAGCACCAAAATACGAACTTTCGAATTTCGCGATGAAACTCGCAGGGTAGCTCCAGGGGATTGTTTTAAGCCCTGTGGAGTCAATTACAGCTCGATAGGCCTAACGGTTTTCGAGTAATCGAGATTTTTCCAAAATCAGAGTTCGCCATTTTTCATTCGATCATATCTCTGGAAGTACGCGTCGTAGGAAGAAAACAATTACATCCCTGGCATCGGGGAAGCTTCCCCTTTCGTTTGCCACCAGAATTTCGAAAATCTAAAAACGAGCCATTTTTGGAGAAAATCGCAAGGGGTATACCTTCCTATTTTTCAGCCTCAAAATACGAACTTTCGAATTTCGCGATGAAACTCGCAGGGTAGCTCCAGAGGATTGTTTTAAGCCCTGTGGAGTCAATTACAGCTCGATAGGCCTAACGGTTTTCGAGTAATCGAGATTTTTCCAAAATCAGAGTTCGCCATTTTTCATTCGATCATATCTCTGGAAGTACGCGTCGTAGGAAGAAAACAATTACATCCCTGGCATCGGGGAAGCTTCCCCTTTCGTTTGCCACCAGAATTTCGAAAATCTAAAAACGAGCCATTTTTGGAGAAAATCGCAAGGAGTATACCTTCCTATTTTTCAGCCTCAAAATACGAACTTTCGAATTTCGCGATGAAACTCGCAGGGTAGCTCCAGAGGATTGTTTTAAGCCCTGTGGAGTCAATTACAGCTCGATAGGCCTAACGGTTTTCGAGTAATCGAGATTTTTCCAAAATCAGAGTTCGCCATTTTTCATTCGATCATATCTCTGGAAGTACGCGTCGTAGGAAGAAAACAATTACATCCCTGGCATCGGGGAAGCTTCCCCTTTCGTTTGCCACCAGAATTTCGAAAATCTAAAAACGAGCCATTTTTGGAGAAAATCGCAAGGGGTATACCTTCCTATTTTTCAGCCTCAAAATACGAACTTTCGAATTTCGCGATGAAACTCGCAGGGTAGCTCCAGAGGATTGTTTTAAGCCCTGTGGAGTCAATTACAGCTCGATAGGCCTAACGGTTTTCGAGTAATCGAGATTTTTCCAAAATCAGAGTTCGCCATTTTTCATTCGATCATATCTCTGGAAGTACGCGTCGTAGGAAGAAAACAATTACATCCCTGGCATCGGGGAAGCTTCCCCTTTCGTTTGCCACCAGAATTTCGAAAATCTAAAAACGAGCCATTTTTGGAGAAAATCGCAAGGGGTATACCTTCCTATTTTTCAGCACCAAAATACGAACTTTCGAATTTCGCGATGAAACTCGCAGGGTAGCTCCAGGGGATTGTTTTAAGCCCTGTGGAGTCAATTACAGCTCGATAGGCCTAACGGTTTTCGAGTAATCGAGATTTTTCCAAAATCAGAGTTCGCCATTTTTCATTCGATCATATCTCTGGAAGTACGCGTCGTAGGAAGAAAACAATTACATCCCTGGCATCGGGGAAGCTTCCCCTTTCGTTTGCCACCAGAATTTCGAAAATCTAAAAACGAGCCATTTTTGGAGAAAATCGCAAGGGGTATACCTTCCTATTTTTCAGCCTCAAAATACGAACTTTCGAATTTCGCGATGAAACTCGCAGGGTAGCTCCAGAGGATTGTTTTAAGCCCTGTGGAGTCAATTACAGCTCGATAGGCCTAACGGTTTTCGAGTAATCGAGATTTTTCCAAAATCAGAGTTCGCCATTTTTCATTCGATCATATCTCTGGAAGTACGCGTCGTAGGAAGAAAGCAATTACATCCCTGGCATCGGGGAAGCTTCCCCTTTCGTTTGCCACCAGAATTTCGAAAATCTAAAAACGAGCCATTTTTGGAGAAAATCGCAAGGGGTATACCTTCCTATTTTTCAGCCTCAAAATACGAACTTTCGAATTTCGCGATGAAACTCGCAGGGTAGCTCCAGAGGATTGTTTTAAGCCCTGTGGAGTCAATTACAGCTCGATAGGCCTAACGGTTTTCGAGTAATCGAGATTTTTCCAAAATCAGAGTTCGCCATTTTTCATTCGATCATATCTCTGGAAGTACGCGTCGTAGGAAGAAAACAATTACATCCCTGGCATCGGGGAAGCTTCCCCTTTCGTTTGCCACCAGAATTTCGAAAATCTAAAAACGAGCCATTTTTGGAGAAAATCGCAAGGGGTATACCTTCCTATTTTTCAGCCTCAAAATACGAACTTTCGAATTTCGCGATGAAACTCGCAGGGTAGCTCCAGAGGATTGTTTTAAGCCCTGTGGAGTCAATTACAGCTCGATAGGCCTAACGGTTTTCGAGTAATCGAGATTTTTCCAAAATCAGAGTTCGCCATTTTTCATTCGATCATATCTCTGGAAGTACGCGTCGTAGGAAGAAAACAATTACATCCCTGGCATCGGGGAAGCTTCCCCTTTCGTTTGCCACCAGAATTTCGAAAATCTAAAAACGAGCCATTTTTGGAGAAAATCGCAAGGGGTATACCTTCCTATTTTTTAGCACCAAAATACGAACTTTCGAATTTCGCGATGAAACTCGCAGGGTAGCTCCAGGGGATTGTTTTAAGCCCTGTGGAGTCAATTACAGCTCGATAGGCCTAACGGTTTTCGAGTAATCGAGATTTTTCCAAAATCAGAGTTCGCCATTTTTCATTCGATCATATCTCTGGAAGTACGCGTCGTAGGAAGAAAACAATTACATCCCTGGCATCGGGGAAGCTTCCCCTTTCGTTTGCCACCAGAATTTCGAAAATCTAAAAACGAGCCATTTTTGGAGAAAATCGCAAGGGGTATACCTTCCTATTTTTCAGCACCAAAATACGAACTTTCGAATTTCGCGATGAAACTCGCAGGGTAGCTCCAGGGGATTGTTTTAAGCCCTGTGGAGTCAATTACAGCTCGATAGGCCTAACGGTTTTCGAGTAATCGAGATTTTTCCAAAATCAGAGTTCGCCATTTTTCATTCGATCATATCTCTGGAAGTACGCGTCGTAGGAAGAAAACAATTACATCCCTGGCATCGGGGAAGCTTCCCCTTTCGTTTGCCACCAGAATTTCGAAAATCTAAAAACGAGCCATTTTTGGAGAAAATCGCAAGGGGTATACCTTCCTATTTTTCAGCCTCAAAATACGAACTTTCGAATTTCGCGATGAAACTCGCAGGGTAGCTCCAGAGGATTGTTTTAAGCCCTGTGGAGTCAATTACAGCTCGATAGGCCTAACGGTTTTCGAGTAATCGAGATTTTTCCAAAATCAGAGTTCGCCATTTTTCATTCGATCATATCTCTGGAAGTACGCGTCGTAGGAAGAAAACAATTACATCCCTGGCATCGGGGAAGCTTCCCCTTTCGTTTGCCACCAGAATTTCGAAAATCTAAAAACGAGCCATTTTTGGAGAAAATCGCAAGGGGTATACCTTCCTATTTTTTAGCACCAAAATACGAACTTTCGAATTTCGCGATGAAACTCGCAGGGTAGCTCCAGGGGATTGTTTTAAGCCCTGTGGAGTCAATTACAGCTCGATAGGCCTAACGGTTTTCGAGTAATCGAGATTTTTCCAAAATCAGAGTTCGCCATTTTTCATTCGATCATATCTCTGGAAGTACGCGTCGTAGGAAGAAAACAATTACATCCCTGGCATCGGGGAAGCTTCCCCTTTCGTTTGCCACCAGAATTTCGAAAATCTAAAAACGAGCCATTTTTGGAGAAAATCGCAAGGGGTATACCTTCCTATTTTTTAGCACCAAAATACGAACTTTCGAATTTCGCGATGAAACTCGCAGGGTAGCTCCAGGGGATTGTTTTAAGCCCTGTGGAGTCAATTACAGCTCGATAGGCCTAACGGTTTTCGAGTAATCGAGATTTTTCCAAAATCAGAGTTCGCCATTTTTCATTCGATCATATCTCTGGAAGTACGCGTCGTAGGAAGAAAACAATTACATCCCTGGCATCGGGGAAGCTTCCCCTTTCGTTTGCCACCAGAATTTCGAAAATCTAAAAACGAGCCATTTTTGGAGAAAATCGCAAGGGGTATACCTTCCTATTTTTCAGCCTCAAAATACGAACTTTCGAATTTCGCGATGAAACTCGCAGGGTAGCTCCAGAGGATTGTTTTAAGCCCTGTGGAGTCAATTACAGCTCGATAGGCCTAACGGTTTTCGAGTAATCGAGATTTTTCCAAAATCAGAGTTCGCCATTTTTCATTCGATCATATCTCTGGAAGTACGCGTCGTAGGAAGAAAACAATTACATCCCTGGCATCGGGGAAGCTTCCCCTTTCGTTTGCCACCAGAATTTCGAAAATCTAAAAACGAGCCATTTTTGGAGAAAATCGCAAGGGGTATACCTTCCTATTTTTCAGCCTCAAAATACGAACTTTCGAATTTCGCGATGAAACTCGCAGGGTAGCTCCAGAGGATTGTTTTAAGCCCTGTGGAGTCAATTACAGCTCGATAGGCCTAACGGTTTTCGAGTAATCGAGATTTTTCCAAAATCAGAGTTCGCCATTTTTCATTCGATCATATCTCTGGAAGTACGCGTCGTAGGAAGAAAACAATTACATCCCTGGCATCGGGGAAGCTTCCCCTTTCGTTTGCCACCAGAATTTCGAAAATCTAAAAACGAGCCATTTTTGGAGAAAATCGCAAGGGGTATACCTTCCTATTTTTCAGCCTCAAAATACGAACTTTCGAATTTCGCGATGAAACTCGCAGGGTAGCTCCAGAGGATTGTTTTAAGCCCTGTGGAGTCAATTACAGCTCGATAGGCCTAACGGTTTTCGAGTAATCGAGATTTTTCCAAAATCAGAGTTCGCCATTTTTCATTCGATCATATCTCTGGAAGTACGCGTCGTAGGAAGAAAACAATTACATCCCTGGCATCGGGGAAGCTTCCCCTTTCGTTTGCCACCAGAATTTCGAAAATCTAAAAACGAGCCATTTTTGGAGAAAATCGCAAGGGGTATACCTTCCTATTTTTCAGCCTCAAAATACGAACTTTCGAATTTCGCGATGAAACTCGCAGGGTAGCTCCAGAGGATTGTTTTAAGCCCTGTGGAGTCAATTACAGCTCGATAGGCCTAACGGTTTTCGAGTAATCGAGATTTTTCCAAAATCAGAGTTCGCCATTTTTCATTCGATCATATCTCTGGAAGTACGCGTCGTAGGAAGAAAACAATTACATCCCTGGCATCGGGGAAGCTTCCCCTTTCGTTTGCCACCAGAATTTCGAAAATCTAAAAACGAGCCATTTTTGGAGAAAATCGCAAGTGGTATACCTTCCTATTTTTCAGCACCAAAATACGAACTTTCGAATTTCGCGATGAAACTCGCAGGGTAGCTCCAGGGGATTGTTTTAAGCCCTGTGGAGTCAATTACAGCTCGATAGGCCTAACGGTTTTCGAGTAATCGAGATTTTTCCAAAATCAGAGTTCGCCATTTTTCATTCGATCATATCTCTGGAAGTACGCGTCGTAGGAAGAAAACAATTACATCCCTGGCATCGGGGAAGCTTCCCCTTTCGTTTGCCACCAGAATTTCGAAAATCTAAAAACGAGCCATTTTTGGAGAAAATCGCAAGGGGTATACCTTCCTATTTTTCAGCCTCAAAATACGAACTTTCGAATTTCGCGATGAAACTCGCAGGGTAGCTCCAGAGGATTGTTTTAAGCCCTGTGGAGTCAATTACAGCTCGATAGGCCTAACGGTTTTCGAGTAATCGAGATTTTTCCAAAATCAGAGTTCGCCATTTTTCATTCGATCATATCTCTGGAAGTACGCGTCGTAGGAAGAAAGCGATTACATCCCTGGCATCGGGGAAGCTTCCCCTTTCGTTTGCCACCAGAATTTCGAAAATCTAAAAACGAGCCATTTTTGGAGAAAATCGCAAGGGGTATACCTTCCTATTTTTCAGCCTCAAAATACGAACTTTCGAATTTCGCGATGAAACTCGCAGGGTAGCTCCAGAGGATTGTTTTAAGCACCGTGGAGTCAATTACAGCTCGATAGGCCTAACGGTTTTCGAGTAATCGAGATTTTTCCAAAATCAGAGTTCGCCATTTTTCATTCGATCATATCTCTGGAAGTACGCGTCGTAGGAAGAAAACAATTACATCCCTGGCATCGGGGAAGCTTCCCCTTTCGTTTGCCACCAGAATTTCGAAAATCTAAAAACGAGCCATTTTTGGAGAAAATCGCAAGGGGTATACCTTCCTATTTTTCAGCCTCAAAATACGAACTTTCGAATTTCGCGATGAAACTCGCAGGGTAGCTCCAGAGGATTGTTTTAAGCCCTGTGGAGTCAATTACAGCTCGATAGGCCTAACGGTTTTCGAGTAATCGAGATTTTTCCAAAATCAGAGTTCGCCATTTTTCATTCGATCATATCTCTGGAAGTACGCGTCGTAGGAAGAAAACAATTACATCCCTGGCATCGGGGAAGCTTCCCCTTTCGTTTGCCACCAGAATTTCGAAAATCTAAAAACGAGCCATTTTTGGAGAAAATCGCAAGGGGTATACCTTCCTATTTTTTAGCACCAAAATACGAACTTTCGAATTTCGCGATGAAACTCGCAGGGTAGCTCCAGAGGATTGTTTTAAGCCCTGTGGAGTCAATTACAGCTCGATAGGCCTAACGGTTTTCGAGTAATCGAGATTTTTCCAAAATCAGAGTTCGCCATTTTTCATTCGATCATATCTCTGGAAGTACGCGTCGTAGGAAGAAAACAATTACATCCCTGGCATCGGGGAAGCTTCCCCTTTCGTTTGCCACCAGAATTTCGAAAATCTAAAAACGAGCCATTTTTGGAGAAAATCGCAAGGGGTATACCTTCCTATTTTTCAGCACCAAAATACGAACTTTCGAATTTCGCGATGAAACTCGCAGGGTAGCTCCAGGGGATTGTTTTAAGCCCTGTGGAGTCAATTACAGCTCGATAGGCCTAACGGTTTTCGAGTAATCGAGATTTTTCCAAAATCAGAGTTCGCCATTTTTCATTCGATCATATCTCTGGAAGTACGCGTCGTAGGAAGAAAACAATTACATCCCTGGCATCGGGGAAGCTTCCCCTTTCGTTTGCCACCAGAATTTCGAAAATCTAAAAACGAGCCATTTTTGGAGAAAATCGCAAGGGGTATACCTTCCTATTTTTCAGCCTCAAAATACGAACTTTCGAATTTCGCGATGAAACTCGCAGGGTAGCTCCAGAGGATTGTTTTAAGCCCTGTGGAGTCAATTACAGCTCGATAGGCCTAACGGTTTTCGAGTAATCGAGATTTTTCCAAAATCAGAGTTCGCCATTTTTCATTCGATCATATCTCTGGAAGTACGCGTCGTAGGAAGAAAGCAATTACATCCCTGGCATCGGGGAAGCTTCCCCTTTCGTTTGCCACCAGAATTTCGAAAATCTAAAAACGAGCCATTTTTGGAGAAAATCGCAAGGGGTATACCTTCCTATTTTTCAGCCTCAAAATACGAACTTTCGAATTTCGCGATGAAACTCGCAGGGTAGCTCCAGAGGATTGTTTTAAGCCCTGTGGAGTCAATTACAGCTCGATAGGCCTAACGATTTTCGAGTAATCGAGATTTTTCCAAAATCAGAGTTCGCCATTTTTCATTCGATCATATCTCTGGAAGTACGCGTCGTAGGAAGAAAACAATTACATCCCTGGCATCGGGGAAGCTTCCCCTTTCGTTTGCCACCAGAATTTCGAAAATCTAAAAACGAGCCATTTTTGGAGAAAATCGCAAGGGGTATACCTTCCTATTTTTTAGCACCAAAATACGAACTTTCGAATTTCGCGATGAAACTCGCAGGGTAGCTCCAGAGGATTGTTTTAAGCCCTGTGGAGTCAATTACAGCTCGATAGGCCTAACGGTTTTCGAGTAATCGAGATTTTTCCAAAATCAGAGTTCGCCATTTTTCATTCGATCATATCTCTGGAAGTACGCGTCGTAGGAAGAAAACAATTACATCCCTGGCATCGGGGAAGCTTCCCCTTTCGTTTGCCACCAGAATTTCGAAAATCTAAAAACGAGCCATTTTTGGAGAAAATCGCAAGGGGTATATACCTTCCTATTTTTCAGCCTCAAAATACGAACTTTCGAATTTCGCGATGAAACTCGCAGGGTAGCTCCAGAGGATTGTTTTAAGCCCTGTGGAGTCAATTACAGCTCGATAGGCCTAACGGTTTTCGAGTAATCGAGATTTTTCCAAAATCAGAGTTCGCCATTTTTCATTCGATCATATCTCTGGAAGTACGCGTCGTAGGAAGAAAACAATTACATCCCTGGCATCGGGGAAGCTTCCCCTTTCGTTTGCCACCAGAATTTCGAAAATCTAAAAACGAGCCATTTTTGGAGAAAATCGCAAGGGGTATACCTTCCTATTTTTTAGCACCAAAATACGAACTTTCGAATTTCGCGATGAAACTCGCAGGGTAGCTCCAGAGGATTGTTTTAAGCCCTGTGGAGTCAATTACAGCTCGATAGGCCTAACGGTTTTCGAGTAATCGAGATTTTTCCAAAATCAGAGTTCGCCATTTTTCATTCGATCATATCTCTGGAAGTACGCGTCGTAGGAAGAAAACAATTACATCCCTGGCATCGGGGAAGCTTCCCCTTTCGTTTGCCACCAGAATTTCGAAAATCTAAAAACGAGCCATTTTTGGAGAAAATCGCAAGGGGTATACCTTCCTATTTTTTAGCACCAAAATACGAACTTTCGAATTTCGCGATGAAACTCGCAGGGTAGCTCCAGAGGATTGTTTTAAGCCCTGTGGAGTCAATTACAGCTCGATAGGCCTAACGGATTTCGAGTAATCGAGATTTTTCCAAAATCAGAGTTCGCCATTTTTCATTCGATCATATCTCTGGAAGTACGCGTCGTAGGAAGAAAACAATTACATCCCTGGCATCGGGGAAGCTTCCCCTTTCGTTTGCCACCAGAATTTCGAAAATCTAAAAACGAGCCATTTTTGGAGAAAATCGCGATCCATCACTGTCAAAAATGACTTAAAATTCAACTTTAAACATGAAGAAACCATCGAACGAAATAATGTAAGGCAGGAAAAGCCGCATCGATATTTTTTTCTATAAATTAGGTGTTCTTACCAAGAGAAGGGCCTCCCAGGACATCCACCTGATCGGCAATCTCGCCTTCGTATCGCTTATGTAATAGTCATTCTGGTAGCGTTCGCAGTACATCGCATGATCAGACACTTTCACCGTGAAGTGTTTATCTATTACGCAATTCCTGATGGAAGAAGAAAAGTGGTTAATACGATGTCCAATGCACCCATTGCGGTCTTACCTGGCGGCCAGGTCCCTGTGCACTAGGTCCAGACTTTCCAGGTATTTCATCCCGGAAGCTATTTGCGTCGCCACGTATATTAAACATCCATAACTGCAAGAAAAAAAGGAGGTCTTAAGAAATATGTTTGTTTGATTTTTTCGGTATTGAACGATCAAACTTCAAAAGCGTGTTTTTTCTGGGCAAAAGATTGTTTTTTTGAATGACGTTTCGTTTAATGCGGCAAAAGACTTTCATTTTTCGTTGTATAATTGAAAGGTATGCAGGAAATGCGGGGGTACGTTCGAGTATTCTGTATTTAGACGGTCGGAATAAGCACTAATGAGGTTTCGTTCCTTTGATCCGGATATTTGCGTCGTGCGCGTATCCGAGTTAATCAATTTTATGTTTCGTGGAACGTCATTGTTTCCGTCAACTGCCAAACATAAAAAAATTTATTAAATCTCGATGTCGTATCTTCGCCCGTTCCGATATTTCTGAATTAGGCGAATTTTCCCAGCACGCGGGACGTATAAAATCGTATTTCGCGTCCATCACGGACGCAATAAATACCGACGACGAAAAATAACAATAAATAAATTTACGGCGGGCCCTTTTAAAAAACCGTAAAAGTTCCGTGTACGTATGAATGCCATTTTCATATCTCTCGTACGTTGTTTTATTCTAGGAGCATTCATACAGGGTAAAATATGGGAGACAGTTCGTGATGAACGACAACATGCGGCTCTTAGAGTATAAAAGGATGGAGACAGTGATGAATTGGCACTATCTTCTCTCTACTGTACTTTGGGATTCAATGGAGGCCGGCCTAGAATAGGTTTTTTACTTCAAATTTGAAATTTAAAAATTTTTAATACGGCGTCAAGTGAGAGCGCTTTGCGCACACAATGACAGGATTTTTACCGGAGAGAATGCGCCTGGGAACCGCAAAATCAGGTTTACTGAAAAATTACAAATTAATTTTTTAAATGGTATATTCTATCTGCGTATGTGGGAAGTGCCCCGAAGAATCCCGGCGTTGCGTGTGCAAAGCACCTACACTTCACGGCTTGTTATGGTTTTTCCATCTCCAGAAAAGTCCCACTTTCTGTTTACTCCCTTTTACTTATCCATATGCCCGTTTCGCATGAGAGCCGACCTTATTACAAATTTATAAAATCCGAGGCGAAGCCTTCGTTTTTAGAGTCTTCGGGAGGAGGAAAATCCTACATGGACTCCCGAATACAACGTTATAAAATATTCCGCTTACAATGGAATAACATAGGGAGAAATCAAATCTGTCCCTTCCTCCCCTCTTTCGCTCTCTTTTCCTCACGGTGTCATGTCAAATTGAGTTCCCGTCTTAAGTGGGTGTTCTCTTCTTGTTTAGCAACAAGTTACTTTGTTTGCTTAGAAAACTAGCAAAGTTAAGAAAACCTGTCTTAAAAAATTGGTCATTGTAGATTTGTTTGGCGTTGGTACAATACAGTGAGAGTAATAAGAATGTCATGTAAACGGGGAGGAGGGGAATTTTCTCCATTTTTCGCTTCGTTACGAGGGAATCCGAATCTCACCCTGTGTAGATTTAACAAACCAACCCTTGTCCGGTTGAGATAGACACGCTTAACTTTCCGAGTCATTCTTAAACCCGCGGAAAGGTGAAAGAGTCTACACAGACCTTCCATTAGGATTAATTATGCGAAATTGTGGTCTGGCAGCCATTACGGCGACGTTTCTAATGTTCCATTAAATTAGATAATGGATCTGGAGTTTTAATTATTTTCAGTCTAAACCGGCGCGAAAAAGAGAGAGGGAGAGAGAGAGATACGGAGTTAAAAGCGTAGCATTAACTTTGGCGGATATGTAAAACAGATAAATACGTGTAAAAGGAGTTTGGGAGTTGTGTGAGTTAGAGGGCTCGGCAGTTCATTATGGCCGAGCGACAACTTTGTAACGGAGTTATAACATCGGAAACGCATTAATGTGGAAATGTGCGGGGAGGGATCGGACAACGGGGGCGCCGCCTATCGATCCGCTCCGGAAGTTTCCTAAGGGAGGAGTTCTTCCCATTTTCTGAACGGAATCCTTATGGTTTAATTGCTAGCAACTCGACAGTAAAAATCATAGAAACTTTACATCAATATTCGCATTACTTGTAGTAGTCATAATAGTATCAATACTTAGTCATCTTGCCATTCGATTTATTGCGACATTTTTCCCTTCACCCTTTTCCACCCTCTGTTTACACCATGTGTTCCCTACTTCTTTGTCGTGTCATTATGTTTCCCGCTGAAAAACTTTGAAAAACCCACAAACGAAAATTCCGGAAAGTGGGAAACTGGGAGAGGAAAACTTGTTCCACGCGAAGGGATGAGGAATGGAAAAATGCTTTGAATTGAAGTAACGAGGTAATCGCCTACTAAAATTCTTGTGGATTACGTGCCAGTTGTATGTTACGGTACTTATTTTATACTAGAATTATTGCTATGTTCAAAAAATTGTAATGACAACCCCAAAATGTGTAAGTGCGATAAAGCCCTTGCATTCCAACCGATATTTGTTAATCCCCGAGGGTTTCAAATGCTGGCGTAACGTACATGTTTACTCTAATCTCGTCTGATGTGTTCAACTAAATAACCCTTCTAGACCTTCGAGGGAGGCGAGCCGATTCCGATTTCGGTCACGCTTTTAAAATACAAATTTCCAAATTTACCGAACGAGAAATGGAACAGAAGGTGGGGGATTTCGGAAACTCGCCGTTCCAGTTATAAATCACAAAATGGCGACATTTCCCGACTGCCCCGATCCTTTCCGTTTATTAAGACGCATTACCTCGGAAATCGATGGATCATTAGAATGCATCTCGTGGAGCGTTAACTCAATAAACCCCCATAAATCTTCGGTGTGAGTGCGGTTCGGTGCAATGTAGCCCCCAAAGGGTTGGAGGATCGGCGGCCCTCTCCCTTTGCTCTCCGCTTTTAAATTAGTTATAAGCTTTATGTGGCATGAAAAGCGACTTATCGGAAGAGAAGGAGGTCAGGTCGTGCTCACGACCGGATAGTTGATCGTGGATTAACTGACGACACTGCGTTATAATCGAGGATTCGATCAGATTCGCATAATCTCGAGTTCTCCCCTCTTTTGATCTAAACTCCCCGATCACTCCTCTGATGATGGATGCTTCAATGGCGAAACGGATTTTTGCATGTCGAACTGCGCGAAGTACGGATCGAGCACCGTCGAAATGCACATAATCCTCCAAGGCTTTACGCTTTCCTCTCTCTCTGTCTCTCTGATGAGGGTCTGAAGAGGTCGAAAGTTCAGAAACAAAGCACACTTTACATTCACGATCGTTACCATTCATTCATGCCCTATCGCCCCCTCTCTCTTAATATTCCCGTTGATTGTTTCGTAATGTTGCCGTACGCCCCGAGTGGCATTACCGGCCTACGGGAAGAGCGAAAGAACGGGCTTATTGTCGTTCGAATTCCGGAAATCGATCTTCGGAGTGGCAGAATAAGAGGGATGGAGAGTCGAGCTTTTGTGAAAGATTTTATTCCACGTGCTCGGAATAACGCGCGTTAAAATTGATTTCGGATTACTGTTAAAGGTTTTCGTCGTTGTGTTCGATAGCTCCTTTATTATATTCAGGGAAAATTCCCGAATACTGAAACACCTGAACAATTCGTCCACTAGATTGCAGGTCCAAAAAGGTATTTTAACTCTAAGTTAAAAATATGGGATAAATACCGTGGTTCATGTTTCAAGTTCAGTATAAACATTAATTTTCCTTTTTTTTTCAACTGAATAGAGGCAAAACCTCTGAAACACGCATTAACTCAAAGAGGCTACTCAATTCTCCCTTCAATTATAACCTGAAAGTTACTCAATTATATTTTAAAAAATAACTAATTATAAAAGGTACAAAGGTGCAAAATATTTTAAAATAGTATGTTAATTCAGTATTTTTCATCTTCACTCCCCATTATTTATTGTTATACTGGGCGTCCCGCATAAATAAGAGCGTATAGATGACGTACAAATGTGAAGAAAATTTTTGAAAACGTTGGTCTAAATGTGCTCCCCTTGGATTTTACAACCCTTCTAAATGATAACTAGAAAGTTAATTTTTCTCTTTTACCTCCTTAAGTAAAATACCATAACCATAAAATTTAGTATACGGGGGTTTTGTGGTATTACAATGGGATGAGCCTATAAGTACAAAAGTGGTCCATATCTTTGTTACATTAAGGCTCATGCTACTTTTGGCTACATAGTATGACTACATAAATATTTTTGCTTAAAATGATTCTCTTGTTTAAAATCGATTAATTGAGTCGTTTAGAAGATTTTTTCTGTTCTACTGTTAGAGTACATATTTCGGCGCATTCGCCATTTTCGTCAATTTCGAATTTTAAGGATGAAGTAAATAGAATAAAATTTAGGAAATAACAGCAATTCAGCTTTTTTTGTAAATTATACAGGATGTTCATTGGACTATACCGAAGAGATAGCTGACACTTGATAAGTATACGAATTTTTGAGTTACACCGATCTTATTGAATTTGATGCAAGTTAAATAACAATAGCATTTAAGGTAAAATTCTGATGTTCTAAAAAATTTAAAACAATTTAGTTTAGTTTAGGAAATTTTGTTATTGCTTTCTTAATGAAGTTTGTATAAATTGAAGCATTGAACTCAAGATTCTAGAGTTTAAAAAACATTAGGAAAATGACAAGTATGTGGGAAAATCCCGGGGAATTTTATAAGCAATTTTAAAATCTACGTCAGATATGGAATTACAGGATATTTTCCAGGGAAACTTGAGAAATAAAATGTACGTAATTAGAATAATGATGAAAACTCTACCACAAAACCACCTCTAATGATCTGTTTACTCAGGTTCCTACCTCGCCCCTGCAGAAAAACCAAAAAATAAGACCGAATCGTCGAATTCCATCCTCCCTCTACTAATTGATGTAGAAAAGATTACCACGAACGTAATTTTTCCTCGTATTTCCCTTTTCTTTTTATCTCTCCGGCCTTATTGAAATTTTTTCCGCGCCTCTTTCACGATCCTTACGCGGTAATTAATGCTCCCGATACGGTCCGTGGAACGGATCGAACGTTAATCGTCGAAAGGGGAAGATAACGTTAACGAGAAAATTCATTTTTGACGGAAACTTTCTCGAAAAACTCGGCTACGATCTGATTTTTCTCGAAAACCAGGTTATCCCGGTGTTCCCATCACCTTCTCCACTTTCTCCGGGAGTTTCCTCGCGAAACCGAACTCGCGGCTTTTCCCTTCATTTAGGCGCGTTTTCTACCGTTTGTCGGCCATTAATTAATTCGGAAAATAGGCGGGGGTCGTCAAATTAACGTTGTAGAATTTCCTGAAAGTTTTCCGCCCGTGAAGGAGAAGAAACTCCCCAGGGTTTCCATGACGGTCAGTTAAAAGGTTCCTTTCGTGGGGGTCGCAGGAGTGTTTTTCCTCCCGCCCGAGAACTGTAGGTTTTAATTTATTTTCCGTCCGTACCGTATATTAACAGCGATTAAACCTACATGCGAATACGAAAATGTAATTTTCCGACCTCCGGCTTATAAATCATTCCTGCGATAATTTCGGGGGTAGGAAAACAACCGGGACAAAGACAGAGGGGCAGAAAGAGATATATACAGAGTGTTAATTCCCCCTCTCTCTTTCGCTTTCTGTTCGGTAATATTAAACATATTAGAGCGGAAATTACTCGACGTGATCCCATAATCCGCGGCGCATTCGCCAAAATATAATTCTAGTTGTATATTTCTCGTTAGTTGATATATCTGTCTGTTCCTCTTGCGCTGCCTTCATGTGAATAATTTAGGGATTTCGCTGGAGCTAAGTAACCTCTAATGAAATTATTTATTATTCCATTAATTTTTCAACGTCGATACAGCAACATCTGCAACATTTATTCCTACCTTTCTATTTTCTAGGGATGTCGATAAAAAGATATATGATGATTTTTATTGCAAACATTTTATTGACCATAAAAATGATGTTTTACCATCAAAGCTCGTCCATATTTTTTTCTACGGTCTAATGTAGTTTATACGTTCCAGTTTATTGGGCTGGAAAATTATGGAATCTACTTTTTATGGCGACATATAATCGGGTCGTGTAAAGATTTTCGATAATTTTTAAATCATGTTTTTACCCGACGGAAGGTGCTTTTTATTTGGACTTTGATTACGTGAGAAAAGCAAAAGAGTTGATTAAAAATGCAAGGGAAGCATGTAATGACTGATAATATATTCAAATTGGTAAATAAGGGGAAGTAACTGGGGAAATGCTGTGGCAGGACTCGGTTGGTTGGTAAAAGATTTTAACCCCTGAAGAACTGAAATATGCACTGAAAAAACTAAAAAATCGAAAAGTACCAATTTTCAGACTTCTTTACTTTCCTAGCACGAGCTATTACACAGGTACAACCCAGAGTATAAAATTTATGCAATAATTTTAACATCCAGCATGAAGTTCATAGCAGGAAGCTCTCTTTATATAGACTTAAAAGGGGAAGGTCTCGTATTGATTGCGTTTTCACAGTTCAACAGATCATTGAAAAAAGAAGAGAACAGGAATATTTACAATCCCCTTTAAAGCCATAGATATTCCTTTTATTTTTAAATTGACGAAATATTGTCAATTACTAATTGTCGTCTCTCGCTCGAATGGAATTAAATCTTGTATCGAAATAGATTTTATAAAAATTCACTCACTAGAATTTCGTTCCACGAAACTCCGGTTTAAATAAATTAACAGGACGTTTTATCTATTCTAGCCAGGAAATTACAAAAATTCATTCGATTTTCTCGCTTAGCTGATTCCATATGCCTGCAAACGTGTATATAAAAGGGTTTTTTAAAATTTGTTTGTGACGGCTAAAATTTATAGAAAATAACGAATTTTATCAGTTACGACACGATGGGGTGCGACATGAAAACACTTCGTAATGGAATTGGATCAACTAAAACAATTTTTAAGCAAATTTGTAGAAATATTCAATTATGGACAAAAACGTTTCAGGCTACGTTGAAATTATTTAGCTGTGAACTTGGGTCGTCGATGTTAAAACAATTGGCGCAATTTTGAGCCCTGTTTCTGCAGGATTTCGCGCTGTAAGCGTGCAACAATGACAAGTGCAACAAAGTTTTATCGCAGCGTTACTTCGAACTTTAAAGCTATCGACAAATTCTAAAAAAAAAACCGCCCCTGTTATTACACCGAATAAAAACCTCCCCAAAAACTACGTCTTTAATAAAATTCAAATTTACAACCTGCTTTCGTCGTCTCGGTTCCCAAGTTGCCAACTTTTTACCGGCGTGTGGGGGGAATCGGGAACACTTTTTATTACCATACAGCTATGTCGGAAATTAGGGCGCACGTGAGAGAAAAAGAAGGAGAAAGGAAGAACAACTTTCAGAATTTAATATAAAGTTCCTCATATAAAAGAGGGGGAAAAGGAGCGCGAGTTGGCCGGCGGAACGGGAAGGGGTAGAGTGAAACTATTTTAAAAGCTTCGCCAATTAACTTTTTAAACTTTACCCAGTAATACGCGCCGTTATCGATTCGACTTTTCAAGTGGGATTTAATTTGGAGTTTTTTCGGGTAAAAGTTCGCGAACAAAATGAAATAGAAACCGTCTGAATGACTGTAATTAATAACTTAATTTCGAGATGGGTTCAAAAACTGGGAAAATAATTTAGAGTCTCGGTTACAATTGAATTTAATTCCGCAGTTTTGCGGTTTGGACAAGCATAACACTCGCGCCCCATCCCTAATAAAAATTACAATTTTTAACACTTCTATATCCTCCAGAATCGTTCCTGGATCTCCTATTCCTAGTGGAACTTCTATCATTTCGCGAAGAAAATTTAAGTCTCTTCAGTTACTTTCGTTACGAAAGAATATTGAAACTTCGCCAAAGGGGAAATTCGTGATTTTTCTGCATGAGGAAAATCTGACTTTTTACAAATTGTTTCACCACACGAATGTTCTTCTAAGTTCTTTTCGCCTTGAGAATATGTAAAATTTCACAATTCTTCCTTCTATATCCTTCTATAAGTTGCTATTTCTAGTAGATATCCTAAGTTCCTGTGCTGTAAGATTTGAAATGTTGCAAATGTTCTGTCCAACAAAGTAAAGTTTCTATAATGTTGCTGGACGAGAAAAATTTAATCTTCTAAAGTTGCTCATAAATTTTTTCTTGCATTACCTTCCCCGTGAAAACATGTGAAACTCACCGAAAGGAGGGAAATTAGTCTTTCCAGCTATTTTATATCTATCAGAATTTTCTTTGAGTCCTTTGAGACCCCTTAACAACAAACACAACCACATTATTTAAATCTGTGTTATTCATACTCCACGCGATATTACTGAATATTCATACTTTTATAAACTTCCCATGCTTCCCAATTTAACCGGACTGTAGGGGGACTGGGTAAGGGGATACGAAGGAGGCTGTCGAATTAGTTTCCACTGTCAAATACAAACCGTGGAATTAATTAGTAACGAACTATATTAGTCGTTTTAATTAGTAGTGACGTATTAGGAAGGAGACGCTTTCGTTGTTCAGATGTTTGTCGTGATGGGAGAAATTGAGGCAAGAGGGCGAGGAGTAAGTGGAACACCTAATTTTAACTACGGTTCAGGGATAAGAAAGGGAGCAATAGAGACAACTGGATGGGGATAAATAAAAGATAGTTTCTTTCGTTTGTCTTGGATTGATGCAAATATGCATCTGCAATATCTGGAAAATTTTGGATGAGGACACCCTGTAAATAACCTCCTAATTGAGGGATACGCCGCAGGAAAACCTCATCGCAACACAATAAAATATAAAGACCGCGCAGACTGGTTACTCACTGAATCATCCGATCCAGCAAATCGTCTAGAGTATCCTAGGGGAATAGCCATCTTTACGGATCTTCCAACCTTTTTCCCTCGGCTGCAAAATTTTCGTACTCACCTAACATTAGGTCCCATCGTGTTCCCCTCGTCGATGTTCGCCCTCTGCTCGAGGAACCTCGGCAGATCCCCGGGTTCGGAGTGTTCCAGGAGGGCGCACATCGGCTCGTCCTGGCTGCAGAGGCCGACGACGCGCGCCAGGTTCGGGTCCCTCAGGCCGGCGAGCCAACTCGTCTCCCGCAGGAATTCGTGCCTGGAAGAGGACGAGAATGTAATTGTATCGCCACCCGTCTCATTGTGAGTGTATGGTCGATAGGTGGCAGGGGAATCCGGGAGGGTCCCGGAGTTTTGCGTTAGTTTAGTGTTCAATAATAATGCTGTGTCGGTCAAGAGTGCAAGGCAAGCATTAAAAATGCGCATACCAGAAAAATTTTTAAGGTCCTTCCAAAAGGCTTACTGAACGACAAAACTTCGACCAATTTTCTAGTAAAGTTTCTAGTAAGCTTATTTCAGTTTTTTCAGCAACCCTTCGTCATTGCTTAATTTCTCACGATTAATCTAATCCGAGTTAATGAGGCATCGAATCCGATGACGGTGCAGTGAATTCGCAACGTTCGTCCATACAAAAATAACCGCGGCCGATCAGGTCGGTTAATTAGCCCCCGCGGTTTTGTCAACATGGCGGAAAACGCGGCCGGCAGATTCGATAGGTCGGATCGTCGGTGGATTTCTTTCCAAATGGGTTCAGTTTTACGTAGGGTGGTAAATGACGTTTTTCTATTTCTATTTAAAATTGTGTCGGTTACCTTTTTGCGTCGCCGCACCCTCTCCACAAGCTCTTGACTATCACTAATTGCTTTTTGTGAAACGACGATCCTCCGTTGAAGTCCGGCAGGCCCTCTGCTTCACACAAATGCACCTGAAAGCAAAAGACAATCAAAAACTAAAATATTCATCCCATCGACCCCCCCTCCCCTTCCATCCCACAGGAAGATATTTCATAACTCACGTTATATCCGCGGGAACGTTCTTCTAGAGTGTGATAATTTTTTTTCTGCTCTCGCGAAAAAAGCTCGGCGCTTTTTTTATTTATCTAATTGGATTAGTTAAATGGTGTAAACATTTTATGAGCTTCGGGCGCTGAACCAATAATAAGGACCAATAAAATGTTCCAGAAACGTGCCGGGGAATACATTTCACTACATTAAATTTAACGGAATTCGAAGTGAAAGAAGAAGGGGGTGGATGGTAAAAAATGTGGAAGAAGAAGAAGAAGAAGCTGCGTAGGAGGATCGAAAATGGCCGACCGATCGATTTGCTATAAATAACAATAACGAGAGAGATTATTTTAGGATAAGGATACCTCTTATGTTATACGTTTAGGGTTTGGTGAATATTATGAATTTATCGGTGAATGAATTTAGGGTAATTTAAGTAAATTAGAAAGGAGCAATTGTGTTTACGTGAATTCATTCTTTCGGATTCCCTTTGGAGGCAATTTTGTTTATTGAAGGTTCCAGAAGAACTTCTGGAACATCCCAGGAGAACAATCGCGTTAGAAACTGATTGAATTTGCAATGCCCTTCTCCTAGTATTTTCATATTTCTCCAAAATTGATCACAATACCAAAGAAAATTTGAAAAAACCTTACACACGTAATTAATGCTAGCAAAAAACTTTGATTCAAGATTATTGGATCGATGTGTCTCCCTCCTTCATGTGATATATTCCTCCTGCCATTTCCACAATAAAAATTATAAAGCCGATGAATTATATGATCGTAGACAGAAAAATATAAATGCTGCAATAATGCTTCGTACTTATGTTTCGACGATTGGCGAATTTTGACGTATTCCCATTACGAATTGATCGAATTAAATGAGAAATGATCGCCAATCGCCTGTCAGAGCCATTATCCAATACAAACATCCTGAGTGATTTTTATTTGCTGTCATCCCCTTTCCCTTAATTGCTACCCGAGATGTTGTTGGCAGAATTGAGTGGTGCTCGAGGAGCCATCGCGGGAAAGAAAAAGAGGGAGACGTAGATGGAAAAAAGGGCAATAAGCCAGCGAGCAATAATCCTAATAGCCGAAGTGGCTTTTGTCGACTTACGAAAAAACCATCTCCGAGACAAACGCGCCCCGACGGTTTCGTCATTTATTTATACGTCAGATATTAACGGGGATCGATCGAATAAAACTTGGAGGGGGGGGGGGGTGTACTGACCATGCCGAAGTCGCCCTCGCCGAGTTTCTCCAACAACCTGAGCCGGTGCCTGGGAAAGTCCAACAGATGGGCTACACCCTCCAGTGGCGGTCCTTCCGGCAACTTGATCGGGGTGAAGCGGCCGGGGGTGAAGTGCTGCTCGCGTCTCTCGCCCTGGAAAAACGTTTAATCAGGCAGTGCAGAACTCTAAAAAAATCCACCCGCACGTTCCTTTCCTTATCCCTCGACCCTCCCTTTGAGTGCCATTCTGTGTTGTCAAAAACCGTTTGTGGTCCCGAGTGAAAGAGGACGAGCTTTCATCCGAAGGCTCCCCGGAAAGCTTTCACTACCACACGATAAGATTAAAGCGTTTAGGGAGATGAAAAGTCGGTCGACGTTTGTTCCTTATTTTCCGAAAAGGTTAACATGTACGCACGTATAAATGGAACAAAGGGGGAAGAGAGGGAGAGTCATTAATTAAACGAATTATCATCTCCCTTTTTCGGAAAAGTCGAGTCGTAAAGAAACCGTGATCGTAAAATTCCAGAAAAAAAAACAGGAAAATTACGCCGAGGACGCAGGAAACCAAAGTCCCCGTCCCGATTTCCGAGCGACTAATTTTTCAAAAACTAAACATTACCATTTTTCCCCATATCCTGATATGCGGCGACGGGAAACTTCGACCCGCCCCTCCCGCCCATCTTTCCGCATCTAACATTTTTTCCGTCTTTCGAATTTAATAATGCGGTCGCCTTCCGCGCGCCGTCTCCCCCATTTTTCATTCCACGCTCTCCTAAACAATCCCCCGTGCTCTCTTTATTTTCCCGAGGAAAAACAATAAAATCGGAAAAGTCCGAGGAAACTCCCGCGTCGCCGGTAACGAGGAAAGCCGCTTCGACGTATCGTCGCCACCTGAGATCCTTCTCGACTTAATAGCGTAATGACGAGGCAGCGGGGGAAGAAACACCCCCGCCACGAAGGAAAGTAAGCAACAGCTGCGCCCCCTCGACCGGGAGGGAGGGGCGGTTGTTTTTGCGTGTGTCGCCCACCCGCCGGGGACCGTTGGAGTGCAAGAAAAGTGGGTTTAGATAACACGGGAAATTGAGTAAAGTAGAAGAGAAGAGTGTTAATATTGTTTAGAGGTGCTTGCAATTCGATAACGTAGATTGCTAGAATTTGTGTCTGTAGGATAAGGGCCATTATGTTTACACTGTCCTAATTAAAAATCAATTTTTTTCGAAGTATGTTTTTAGAACATTCCCGTATAATTTACACTATCCCGTACGACTAGCAACGCCCCTGGAGATGGAAAAGGGATCCGTTCCTGAACGCCCTCGGAAAATTGAAAATATCCCCGCAGCCGTCGATTTTTTCCGCGTGATCCAATCGAACTGTCCGACGGGATTTTCGGGAGGTTTAAATAGACGCTAAACGCGGGGAAAGACACGTGAAAATTTTCGATTACGGCGAATTGTCTTTGACGGGCTACTTTTTTCAGCGGAATATTCGGATTTTTTTTGTTTTTTGACAACGTTCGAACGCTCCGAGGGGACAGGGAAAACCAGGTCAGATTAACCCGATATTCGCGTTAACTTTTTCCGCATGCGGATCCGTAAAATCGGGTTGCGATCGGTCGACGGGAATAAAATTTTTGGGAAGTTTTTTTTTCGGGCCGGTACGCTTTCGTAAATACTCCATTTGGTAAATATCGGGAGGAGGGGGGAAAAGTGGGGGAAAACAAGGGGTAACAAAGAGAACGGGCATGTGAAAAAAGTAGTTTATCATATTTAAACCACTTATCATTACTGTTTTACATTTGCTGCCAGGCTTACGATCAATAGTCTTTTAGTGAGCAATCGAAAATACTGACAATTAAAATCTGTTGATATAATTAGTCCCCATTTTAATCTACTGCGTACACATACTTAGTACTCATACGTCGTACACATACCTCGTACATTTACTTCGTATACACGTATACATCGTACCTATACCTCGCACACATATCTCGAACGTATAGTTCGTACACATAATTTGTACATATATCTGTTTTTAGTGAAAGAGAAAAAATCCCAAATGCACGAAATGCAAAATATCCTTGAAAGATATTTGCTGAAGCACGGACGGAATTTAAGTTACCGTCAAAATGCACTGATGGAAGTGACAAGAATGTTTTCAGTTAATTATGGATCCGACATGGCGGGAAGAGAGAAACAGAGCGAAAATTATTGATGAGATTATCAATAAAAAGTGAGTGATCGATCCACATTTAGTGAAAATTGAATGTGATGAAGGATATCGTAGACGAAAAATTATTTTTACCCTGTTGAAGTGTCCTACTCTAAAAATTGTTTGAAATTAACTGAAAAACCGTTGGCAGCACTGGCCTCCATTCGTACTTAGCGAGTAAAATAATGCCAAGACGTTATTTATTATATTCCTTACAGGACGAGTCCTGAACGTTTCCCTTGCCGTTTTCCCGGCGCTGCGTCATGCATTTTTCATCGGGCCGTTTCGGAAATGATTTACGGATCGCAAAATGCACGTCTCGCATCATTTGCGATGCACGAGACGAGATGAGAACATTAAAACTATGAAAAACCGGACGCTGAGAGCCTCACGGGTTTTCTTACGTTTTCCTCAGCGCCGGCGGAAAACAACGCGAAACGGAACTCTCGATTTCTTCGAGAAACTATTAAGTCGAAGCGTCTTAAACGAAATCTACTCGTCTTGCGGCATAAAATCCAATTTAAAAACTTTTAATGCGACATTCTCGGAGAAAAAGGGAAAATCCCATCTCCGGAAAACTTTACCTTTTATTGAATGTGGAAACATTGCCTTTTTGAATATCTATATGTAGATGCATGCGGATGGGAAACGGCGAATTCTCGGGGAGACTACGAGATTTTCTGCTAGGGAAATTTTCACTTGGAGATGTTTTAAATTTAAAAATCAACGTTTGCGATCGACACGGGTATACCCTCCTTTAGGAAAATACATTGACCAAAAATTAAAAGATATAGTATTTAAACAAACACCGCATATCATTTCCTGTCAATTTTGTATTATTTTCATTTTCAAAATGGTGTCTGGAAAAGTTGGTCATTTCTGACATTAATTTAGCAATACTACATCAATTCAGTACTAAATTGGTGCTATTTACGGCTGCGCAGAGAGCATATCATCACCAAAGATTACCATGCAAGTATCAACATCGAATTCAATGGGTAGAACACATACTAAAAGACCCAAAACACGCTAGAGGAAAGAAATTGGTAACAACGTATACTCCTTGTAACTGATTGTTCTGTTACCAAGCGCTTAAGGGTGCCACCATCGCCTATGACTGTGTGACGTATATTGCACGCCGGAAAAAACTTGAATGTTTTCCAGCCAAGAGTCAAGAGAGTACAACGTACAATCACCTACCAGAAGAAAATTAAAATTATCTAAATTAATTTCACAACCCAGGTAATCGATATTATCAATATGTGGACAAAAAGTTGTATGTAATTATTATTACTTATTATTAGTACATTACTCACGTGGAGGGGTGAGCATAGTATCGATTCCGTCGTAGTATAAGAAATAGTAATATTTTCGTTTTATTCTCCCTTTAATTAATCGTGCTCGTTTGCGAGGAAAACCCAATCCGAGTTGAATCCTAAAATTTGCCTACTCGCGCCGTCGATGAAATAAAAAAAAATTCAGCAGGAAAATTAGGAAAACTCCCTGAAATCTGAAGAGTTATAAACTCAACGCGAAAATAAAAAGAAACGTTATCACCGTGCAGTAAAAGCGTATGATATCCGCACGCCGATATTTTCCGATTAGCTCCCGAAGTATTCATTAAAGGCATTACCGAAGAGGGTTTTCCCGCGGAAATTTTTCATCGTTACACATAAAATACCCGAGCCGTTCTCCTTTCCCCCTACTCTCGAAAGGATGTGGCCCGGGGGCGGTTTTATTGCGTTTTTTACGCGCTGGATACTGTTTTTCGGGGATATATTCCGTACTTGTTGCTCGCTATATCTTCGACTTTTCCAACGGCTGGGGGCGGAATTTTCACGAGAGAAAGGGGTGCTAAATATCACTCGACGCTGGGTGAATCAAATTTCACCGATCACCACGGAAAATAAGAGAAGGGGGAATTCGGAATCGGCGCAAATCCTTAAATTGCCCAAGAAGCTTAAAGAGACGTAATTAATATCATTTGTGTTAAGTGTAGTAATATTGCGTCGATGAGTACTGTTGGAGATCGCGTACGAGGACTAAGAGAAGCGACTGGTGAGGTTCTACCGAGCGATTGTGCCGTACGAGAGCGAGATCTGAGATTGCTCGTAAGTATCTTCCTGGTCTTAAAGGTTAATCGTGAAGTATTTTTATTTTCCCAATAAAAGATCGTGAAGCTCAAGCCTATTTCTCCTCTCCCAACTGCTTCGTATGCATTAAGCGTCGTGGTATAATTTATTATTGGATCGCGTGAAATAAATCGATTTTAGCATATACCAGCTCGCCTTGATTAACACAGATCATGGCTTACCTTGACGATGTCAGTGGCGGCGTAATAGTTCTCCGGTATGACCCCGTTGGGAATGGTCCCGTTGCTCTGGACCTCGTACCCGGGCGGCCTGGAGGCGGGCGGCGGGGGCGGCGTCAAATTGTAGAACGAGGGGGACGAAAACTTCATATCCTCCTGGAAACTGTTGACGCTGGTGAAATCTGCAACGGAAAAATCCCCGTCATTCCCTAATCCCGAAGCGCCACCCACGGCGGGTATTATTATTAAACCCCCGTTCTGTGCCAGCGCAGCTTCTTATTAAATATCTGCGCCTTTTAATTAAAAATGAATAAAAACAATTAAAAACAGGCAACGAAGACGGCGAGGGAAAAATATGCGGCTTGAAATTATAACAAAGGAGGCGATGCAACGGCATTACTACACGAACTCCTCTTGCGTTTAAAATGAGTGTCAACGTCAGCGACATCGCTCTTTTAGCAAATAATGCGTACACCTTCGTAAGAAATATTTAATTAAAAACGTAAAATGAAGGGAGCCCCGCGGGAAAATTATGCGAGAGCTATGCAGTACCTACCTGCATTAATGGAATATTAAAAAGTGCACGTGGTTTCGACAATTAAACTAATTTAGGGTAATAGCGAAAAATGACATTTCAAATGAATCCCAGAATCAATTTTAAGGCCACGAGAGCTTTCCAAAATTCTGAAAAACCTCCAGTCAATTTTGGCATCATTCATAATGCCTCTTCAATTGATAAGTAACAATTGCTATTACCCATTCAGTTAACAATTGTTGCGAATAGTGTCGCTTACGGATCCGAATTTCCTCCCGTTACATCCATACGAAATTAAACGAAGGCACACAAACTCTAAACGGCCCGCGACGCCTTCCCCGAGAAATCCTCCTCGGCGTCGCGACGTAAATCATAGGAGATTCGTGTCGCGCCCGGGATTTTCGTGTTTAATAGAAAAACGTGTGTTAGATGAGACGTGAAAAATGTCGGCTGTCTATCAAAACGTTTAAGTCCCCGCGGAGAGGGAAAAAGTGCAAGAAAAGTGCGAGAGAAAGGAAAACAATTTATGGTAACGTAAGCGGTTGATTTCGTACCTGGCGACGATGAAATATTACCGGAGCGGAAAAGTAATGAGCTGATGTGGCAAAAGACGAGGGCGGCGTCGGACGAGGGGCAGGTGGAGAGGATCCGTGCTATTGCGAATTTCGTAATTTTAGAGTTAAAGTTAGGGAAGTTAATTTCTAATGGCGTCTGAAATATTTAAAGGGACCTTTAACTGCCTTAAGGGCAATCGATTGAAAACTTTTTGAGACATACGCTTTTGTATAAGTACAGAGAATATTTTAGGAGACATTTACATCAATGATACAGTAAGTTTTTAAGTACAATATATTTTGGGGGATGTCACCCCCATTTAGGGGGATAAAGTTTGGGCTGTAACTGACTGTAATTTTTGTGGCAACAGTTGCCCCCTTACAAAAAAATTTGACGTATTTCTGTTTTTTCCACATACCCCTCGGTACGTTTTCGATGGTCCACCTTGTATAATAGGCACTCTGATGCATAAGCGGTTGGCCTCCTCTCTTTCCTTACCCCATATGAAATAAGTGCACTTACGACACGAACTGCAAGGCACTAGCAACTTTCCTTCAATTAACTCCTCTTGGGCACAACTAACATTACAAGCATCGCTTCTGCCGGTAACTCCTGAACACATTATACTTTATTTAAATTTAAAGAGACCATTAAGACAGCGGAAAGAGGTGCTAAGAGAAGAGCCAGGTCCTATTTTCACTTTCCACAGACAGGCCCCATGGTCTGTGCCAAATTTTCCATACGTACCCGTGTACTCTCCGCTCTTGCTCGACGATATCGCGTCCTTCTTCAGCAGACAGCCGTACTCCTGCTTGGCGTTCGGCAGTAGCTTGTAGGGCTCGTGGTAGACGGAGGAGTTCTCGCTGTCGGACTCCTCGCCGGTCACGTGGCCGTACAGGTTGCACTTCTTCTGCTTCTTCGTCGAGTCCGTCGCGCCTATGGTGTTCGACTTGCTCTTCACCGACAACCTGGACCGCGACAGGCCGTTGTTGATTATCGGCGTCGAGAGGTGCTTCAGGTCCTTCATGTTGATCGTCGTCGGCTTCGTGCTGCTCGACACTAGAGCCGTGTGCTTGTGCAGCAGCGCCACCTGCGAAACGAAGGAGAACGGTGAGAACCGTAGACGTGGAACTAAGTAACTAACTGACTTTAAAGTCCCTCAAAAACAGAAAAGCCCCTGGACAAGAGGAGATGCTTAAATAAGGAGGGAAAAAGGGGCCAGCGCAGTAGGAAACACACTTCCAAAATCTGTGTAAAGAAGGGCAGGACAAGGAATAGACAGAAAATGAATATGTGGTGGATAACGACGTGGAACTTAGTAACTAACTGACTTTAAAGTCTCTCAAAAGCAGAAAAACCCCTGGACAAGACGAGAACCTAAACGAGGTGCTTAAATAAGGAGGGAAAAAATTATAGAAAAAATAAGACGTCGTCAACCATTACACCAACCTCAAAACTTCAAGATTTGGCGCCAAAACTCCACCCTTTTAATCTCCCAAATATTGTAAAAAATCCATTGCTCCTCTCACTTGGTAGACCCTACATGGTTACCTTTTTCCTTCCCCTCCTGACCATCAGGAAAACGGTGCAGGCGAGGAGCAGCACGACCATGGCGAGGGCGCCCGTGATCAGCCCGATGTACGCCTGGGTGTTGTTCGTGGGGCTCGTCGCGGGGGTGACCTCCTTCCGGGCGTGGGTCGTCTCGCCCCCGGGGGCCCCCGGCGTGGAGGTCGACGGGGGCGCCTCGGGCAGCAGGTAGTAACGTTGCAGGTCGTCCTCGGTCAGGTTGTTGGTGAGCGAGACTGAAAAGTAAAGCAAGAGGCGACGTCAGAGGCTAAAATCGGTTTAGTCGTTGCGATAATCAAATGCTAAAAACCGAGAATATTGCTTAGCGACCAATAGTTGAACCAAGAACCGTATATTGAGCATTTGTTTCGGTATTTTAAAAATATGGCTCCATAATGGAAAATCTGAAAGGGAAATTTGGAAAAAGTGATGAAATCTGTTTTTTTTTTTTGTTAAATTTACACATGTCCTTCCTCGTCCTTGTCCGCAGCTTATCACTTTTAAATTTGTTTATTTGTCATAGGCACTCCCTCTCTCTTATTGTGGATTTTTTTTAATTATCTCCCCTTCAAACGTATATTTGTATATGTTCATATGTGTGGGCGTGGTTTTTCTCCAGCCGTCGGCAAACAATCAAGAGGTTTGTTTTAATTTCAAAGGTAAATACTGGCGCGTGTTTCGCGAAACACACGCCCGGGGTTGTTTGCCGTCAACACAATTATTCAATTTCTATTCCGGCTATGTGGCAAGCTGGAGGCGGAGAAGGAGATTTCACAAACATACGTGGTAGACTTTTGGGCGAAAATAAAAAATATCACGTCGATCGATCGATCAGCGATAGAGAAATCCAGAAATTATTCTGTGCTTAGAATGTACTAGAATTTAATTTTTACGTGACTTATTTAAGTCTTAAGTCTTTGAATCGTGCGTCATCTACAATGTTTTATAAGTACAGAGCACGTTCTATAAGATAATTATCACTGCAGTGAATGCAGGAGTGATCACTCGCTATAATGGCCACTATAACCGATTTTGTAAAGAATATCACTAAAACAGTGACCAGTTGTGGTTCTATAGGTAACTAAAAACTTTGACAGTTATAAGAAATGCGACTAAAATTATGATTAGTGTGTTGTGGCAGTAAACATGATTGTGACGTAAACTGTAGTCATGTGATACCAATAATAGTGATTTGTTATGGCTCTATAGTGAATGCAAATAGATACTGTACTAGCTAAAGGAACACAGTAACCACGATTGCTACTCGAACTATTATTATGTGATTATAATTGATTGAAATAGTGACTTACCACGCCTCTCTAGCATAACATTCTACTTAGATAGTGATTAGCTCGAGATAGTAGCTAGAGCCGATCTATCAATAGAGCTAGACAGTAGATAGTGATCATTTGACTGAATACTGCGACTATGTGAGAGCTTTTGGAAGTGTGACCATTGTGTTGCGACAGTAGATATAACTGTAGTGATACAGTGAACTGTCATCAAATTCTGACCAACATGTGACAGTAATGACGAACAGTGACCGAATCTCGAGGTTACTCGACAGTAGTTGTGAGGACAATTTAAACTCTGGTGATATGACAGTGATTTTTCTTGTTCCATCGCGTCACTAGGTTCCAGACATATTTCCTCTTCCAAAAACACATCGATTGAAAACAATTTTTCCTCATTTACTGGGGTTTTCGTAAGCGTGGCTCGTCCCCTGTGTGTTTTCCTCCCGGATCGCAAATTGTCGGATCGGCTTTCGCGGTTTCCGGTGCGGGGCATTAAAGGTAAAGCGAAGTACTTTAGTGTCACAACATCTGACCCTTCCGCATAGCAACAAAAGGAAAACACGCAGAGATAATCGGATAATTGCTATTCGATTTGGGGGAAATTTTCATCGGGCGTTTGCGTGGGCTTTTCCGGCTCGTTGTCGTTTTACGGATCGTTGAAATTCAGATGAGGCGCCGCCTAAGAAAACACACGAGGGGGGAGGGGGTTTTCTCCCCGGGAGAGTTTTTTAAAATGGCCTCCCTCATTTGGAACTTGCAAGGTTACGTATGCACATTTCCATATTAAAATCGAATTTATGGGGTCACTCGGTTGTATTAAACTTTTCCTCTCCCGTTTAGTCGATCGAAATATGAATAAAAGATGGGTGAAAATACATTTTGTTGTTGCAAGGACTCTATTTAGTATCTGCGTTATTTTGATAAATCGGGTTTCTCCCCGGGAACATAAAACGGGCGCCTAGTAAATTATCCCAACATGTATTTTGAATATTTCAGATATGTGCACCCTTAGACTGAAAGTTTTACCGCACTCGCTCCTATACTAATGGTCCAGCTTTTATAACGGCGTACCACAAGAAAATTCATAAGGAAAAGGTGTTTACGACTGCTACAAGGATTCGAAACCGGAACTCTAGGAATATATATAAGGTGTAAGAAAACAAAAGATCGATTAATACTCACAAGAGAAAAAATTAATTGATTAATTTTCGTATTTTCCGAGGGTTCCGGTTTCGAATGCTTGTCGCAGTCGTAACACCTTTCTCCTTAGCCCTAGAAATAGTTGTTTCCGGTTGGTTCATATTTACTATTTTAAATACTTAAAAGTACAGTAAATCGCTTTTTACAGAAGTCTCTAACACGAAAATTAAGCGAGTGGTGATGAAAATAATATGAGTTGCTCGCTATTTTAACCGTCATGCGCCGAAACTCCCGGTTTCTTAAATACTAATCCCTGCGAGTTATCACTTATACCTCTGAGGGAAGCCTCGCAATGCCAAACGTTAATTTCGTTCAGGAGTCGCGGCAAGAAAGGGAACCGTAGCCAATTCGCCCCTCGCCCCACCCCCACTTACTTCGTACAATAAATAAAGCAACTTTAGCTCGAAGCAGCTGCAATAATATAATTCAGAAGCGTGGCTTGTATGTACGCCTTTGGGGCATTTACTTAGTTTCTTGCCGTATTACTCGATGGGCCCACAGAACAAAAACACTAATAGTTTCGCTTCGGAACGCCGGAGGTTAGAGGTCAGGTTGTTGCCGATGAAAAGCGGTAATTGCTCGGGATGTACGGCTGGTTTTCGCTGCACGCCGAGTCTGATTGGCTAATATTCAAAAGCTTCGCCTGATATGTTCTAACTAGCCTTTAAATTGCTGATCAGATTTGAGTGTCCTCTTAATAGCGGCGAAAAAGGCTACTTAACTACCTTTCATCCACTAGCTGGACGGCGCAGGAGGAACAACGCCTTATGATCCTGCTCAAACCTCGTCTTTAGTTGGTTGAGCTTCGAAATTGGTACTTTCCAGTGAAGAATAATTAAAGGGTTTTCACAAGGAAAGGGACGGCAAGACCCAGAAACTGGAGATATGTTCGGTACATTAGCATTGCACTTTCCCTACAGGGTAAGGGCCATCATGTTTTACACTCTTGAAGTATCACAAAAACCTGATTAATTAGAATCAAATAATTGATACTACATAATTTCACTTCTAACTCATAGACAAGAACGGTTAATAAGGACAGATGAAACTGAATTGTAAAAATTCCACCATAAGGCAGGTTTGGCAATGCTGTGACGATGACAATACCTGCATCCCTATGACTGGCTTATAACCGAGAGTGGGACAGTAACCATGACTGTGGTTATAACCGTAGTGTGTTACGGTAGCCGGCTTGAATAGCTACTACTGTGATTTTTCATAAGACTGTATTCTCAAAGATTTATTGTACATTTGTTATTGCGACAGTAGATGCAAGCTATCGTGTAGGTAATTTCACATTAACGTTGCTCGTATATTTAGTTATATTTTTAACATTTAGTAATTTCGTTGTGGTGTGAATGACGTTTTCCCATTAATAAAATCAATCACTATTAATTACCATTTAAATTTCTGTTGGTAATTGTTGTCGAAAACATCGATATTAAACTGTTCATTTGATTGAAACCATGAGGACATGAAATTGAACATTGGATATTTAAACCTGAATATTAACTAATTAATTATTCGATTCAATTATGTATCAATTTAGATATTAAAGTAATATTTAACTTCAAACAGGGATCTTTTGTTGTTTTAGACAGTCACTCTATTTACCCATTTCATGGAGCTTTTATGAAACTTGCAACGTATGCGCAACACGAAGCCTCCATACACGACCTCAAGATCCGCTAAAGCGTGATACGGACGATTTTATCGACGTATTCTTCGTTCTGTAACGTTTCAACAGGCAGCTTTCCCGGGTCCAAATGGCCGCCATACGCGTCGAATGAAAACCATTACGAAGTTTATTGAACATAATCATACAGTCTGCGATTTATTACGCTTACCGGAACGGGTTTTATGGCGGATTTCTCGCTCGTAAAGGTGTCCATACGCACTAATGGATCCGTTAAATTCGAATGGATCACCTGCACGGGGACGTAAAGTGTGTCTTGTTTCGATCTGTGCGCGTTATGAAATTCTTAATTGCTTTCGAGGGGTTGTAAATGGAAATTAGCTGCTTTATTTGTGATTCTGTCAAAGTGCGTTTGCTACAATGGTGTTGTCACCGAAAATGTTGCAAATTTCCCAATTTTCCTCAGATAAGCGATAATACTGACAACTGAAAAACGACTTTAAAAAATTCTGCGATACGAAAAATGGCCCGTAGAATTTTCATAGGCGATTCAGTGAAGTCACGGTGAAAAATCTAATTTTTTTAAATGAAAATAATTCGTTCAACAAAAAATCTAGAAAAAATCCTGGATGATGAAAACCTTATGAAAAACCTGGAACTGGATCGAGTCCCTTCGCCTCGAAATCTTCTATGAAAACCCCAGAAAACATAATACCAACACCATATAACCCTGTGTGAAAGTCTGACCGATGACTGCAATGAAGGATATTACAATGTTATTCCGAGAAAACCCACGAATTTGTTTTTGTTCCCCCAGCATTTTCCCCCAGAAATTATGTCGAAGGCACGTCTATCTGATATCGCCTCGTATAACGCGAAATGGCCCGTAATTTTCTGTTTCGCTTATTTGGCGCGCACACACCCTCTTGATCTCCGAAAGCAAAAACAAAAATACGAAACAATAAGAACGAAAAGAGCTCCTCGTGTGGCAGTTTTTCCTCCGTCATAATACCGAGAGGTGCTTAAGACGTGCGACGGTTTTAAAATGAAAATTCTTCGAAAGAAAACAAGCCTGGATACGTAAAAAGATATCGCAGATGAACGACGTTGTTGTGTAAAGGAAATCTATCGATTGGCGGCGAAGGGCGGATTGTTTCAGTGGGAAAACTTCTTTTGAGGGAAATGTACCGTCGAGGGAACTCCCGAAGAGATTTTCCTGGATGATCTGGAAGATTTTCAGATATCTGATTCACATCTTTTTCTCTTTTAGTACTTCATTCTCTCGGTTAACGCCGTCTATAATTAAACCGTTTTAACGATTCATTTAAATGATCCCGAATCGATATTAACCCTGAATAGGATCCCGTAACAAAACAAATTAAATATTCGTCGGGGATCTGAATGAAATGTGCATTAGGCAGATTGAACGGAAGCTTATCTGGCCGTAAATGCACACATACACACATACACATACCCACACACAAACTCCATAATAAAAGTTTTATATGGTAATCAATATCGGCGGGCGTACCGCGGAACAACATAAAATATGAAATTCCCGGAGTATTTGCGAATGGAATCCCGGATTACATTTTCCAAATGGAAGTTGGCGGATTCCAGACTTTTTCGTGGCTGGAATTTTTAGAGGTGCACGAGCGCAGGCTTTCTCTCCCTCTCTTTCTCTCTCTCTCTCTCTCGCTCTTTTTCCTCCCGGAGTTTAATTAAAAACAAAAGTATATACGGAACAATTGTGGGAGGTAGCCGAGGGGCGATCTTCAGTAATCTGTAAAAATTTGTCGCTGAAACGTACAGAAATAATAAGGACGGAATCATAAGTATCGCTATAGACAGAGTTTTATGTATTGTCAAATTTTGTAGATACTATTTTTGAAGTTTTATACAAAATTTTGAAGGGCACGTTCTTTTCAAAGGTTTGTACCTACGATTTAGATTTAAAAATTCTTTAAAAAGTGTTTAACAGCTTCTACAGCGAAAAAACGGCCGTGAAGCGAGAAGAGAGAGTACTAGCATCGAAAGAGACCACTTGTGACGTTCTCCCGGGAAATTTTGCCGTACGGGAGAGAAAGAAAGAGAGAGATCTCCCGGTTGGAAAAGGATTGGGTTTATTTTTCACTCATCCTATATAACGTTGTGTATTAACGGACACTAAATGCGTCTCCTAACGCCTATTCAATAAAATTTTGTACAAAAAGGGCAGCTCCTCTTCGTACTCGTCCCTCTGGCGTTTAAAGATTCAAACCACCCCTTTTGATTAATTAAAAAACTTCCCAACTTCTCCATAATCCCGTTACTTGCAACTTGTTACAAAGTATAAATTCTATGTCGTGTGAGAAAGCGGAAGAGGGATGGGAGAGAAGGAGAGAGGGAGAGAGAGAGGGAGATTTCCCTCCGCCGTTGCGGCAAGATGGCGTCGTTAAAAATAAGCTAATAAAGAGTAACGTGGACTCAGGTGTTCACTTTGGAAAATGGCGCATTTGCTAATGAAGGCCGACGCTTAAACGGCCCACCGAATTTATCGGGCAGCCGTTTACGATCTACGGCCGTGGGATGTGTATATATATCTCGGAGATATTCCACGTAATGGATCGTTTATTAAGGGAGTCGGTATCGTAATGAATGATGCGCGATTAGTCGGTAGTTGAGGGACAAGCGAGGCTCGTCTCTCCTTTGGAGCGTCGGGATCGTGCCCTTCAGACAATTTGTCGAAACCCTTCTCGATTTTTCCCCGAGTGAATTATGATAAATCTCCTCGAATTCCGACTTAATGACCGGCGTTAAATTCACGAGGGACGAAGAGACTGAGGAATTAGTAAGAGTGGAGGCGTCTAATGCAGCGACGTTATTATTTTGTTTTATGAGTGTTTAATTTTTATTAATATCGTTTCCGCTGCGAGGAAAGATGAATTTTAATGCGTCCCGGAATAAGAGAGAGAGAGGGACTTTAATGCGAAGCGTTTAATAACGATTCCGTTCCTAATGGGCCGTAAAGACGTTTAATTATTTATTAAAATCGCGGAGTTCGCGAGGAATACCTGATTCGAAGGAGATCTCGCTGAGCAGCAGCCATTTGTCGGCGAAGAACAGGCGCAGCCTGACGAACTTCGCGGGCCTTCCCAGGAGGTGGATCGTCACGTTCCTGGCGCTCTCGCGCGACCTGTCGGCCGGTATCACGGCCCGGATCTGGTTCGCCTGGTAGCGGTCCGCGTGCAGGCTGAACCACACTTCCGCCACAGAGAACACCTGGAACACAGAATTGCTTATTACACCTTAAAAGTTTCCATTTTCATCCGTAGCATTATAGGATACGGGACGGGGGCGCTTCGATCCTGTATATATCGCTAAACGCATTAGTCCCATTTAAATGGGACAAAAGCGGGACGGGACGAAAGGAGTGAAAAAGAAACCAGTTATAAATCCATTCGGTATGCAAATCGATGTTTTGTCGAAAACGATTTCGTCCGGTCGGATGTCGGTCGGGACCGCAACGCGAAACGTACTTCGCTGATTGAATTCGTCGACGACCGAGCGAGACGTGCTTTATTTACGCGAAGGCCCGATTTTGGGGTATTTTTGATGGGCTAGCAAAAATGAGAACGGGTTTTCCATTCGATTGGTAACTAGAAAATCGGTTTTGCTAAAACGCTAATTTCGTTATATAACAATTGATTGACGACGATGCCAGGTGAATATCGGACACCATAAGACTATACACTCTACTAAAAGTTTAAGGCAAGCATGTGGTATGACATCTATATTTCATGTAATATAAATAAAAGGAATGTTCAAAGGATGTTATTCAAATAGTTCTCTGTACAAAAATACTTACGTTCGTTCATGCGCCCAATTTTGTTACTCGTTACAATAAATTCGTTACTCTTTTGTTTAAAATCTGATGCAGAAATTTTAAAGACTTTTTGTGGATCTTAAAAAGTTCCAAATTTTCGTACTGAACAATTTAAATTAAAAGGTATCACGGATTGCATTGTCTTGAAAAACCCATATTAACCCTCTTAAACTTTTACCATCTTATTCATAAACGCATTTTGAGCCTAAAATGGATTTTAGCTTAAAATGCGTTTAGAATGTGTTTCACAGATATAACTGCACTTTTGTTTCGTCTATTCTTGACATGGAGGTACCTATACTTTTCCATTTTTACTAACTAAAATTAGATTTTTTTTATCTAGTATTGTTGTTAAATGAGGCAAAGGTACAATAAATCTGTAAAAAAATCAAGAACCATCTCATCTGGTTCAGCTTTGCTTTACATCCATTCTCCAGTTCTTAATTTTTCAGCAGGTTCTGATTCACAAAACCGATATGGAGTAATGGAGATCATTTTATTTGACTCCACAGATCTCAGCATAGAAATAAAGATTAGTACAAAAGGCAGTTTTGATTTCCGTTGAACAACAATTAATACACATAATTGATATGAAAAATCGCAGAGAACCATTAGAATTATTAGGCATTTTAAGTTAAATGAAGTTAAGTTTTAAGGATGACACTGACTTTCTAATGAAATCTTCTTCTGTCCCTTGAAAGTATGTACGTTCTCTTCAAATCTGGGAGGGGCGTTTCCTGGTTCTATCAGTTGATGCATCGTGACCTTGTTCTGAGTGCGAAAAAGTAGTTTTAGCAAGGGGTTTCTTCCTTTCTTCACTTGGGTTCGAGTAGTTTTTTGCATTTAATACCACTTCAATCCCTAGGGACGATATTTTAGATGTGGTGGCCTCGTTAGATTATCAATTAGCCCGAACTGCCGTTATAAATTATTTGGTGTAAGTTTTCTCGAGAATGGCGAATGCGCGCACTTCGTTTCGCCATTTTTTACCTCGGTAGGAAAAATTGATATATGCGAGGGAGACGAAATTCGCTTGGATTCGATGACGAAGTTTCGAACCGGGCAAAAACCGGATTTCTCCCCACCCGCCGCATAATCCAGAAACAAAGTTTAGTTCTTCCATTATACAGCGTTTTCTCCCCTCGGGCTCACGTACCAGATTTCCATTCCAATAAAAACCTTTTCCAGTTTCTATTTTAATTTAAATATGGGCGTACGGTTCAAAGCCGTCAGGCGATCGGCGCCTAACGGAATATACCGTTCAAACAAAATTCTAATTTTATTTTGTTTTTGTTTTTATTTCTCTCGCTTGTTTTTTTATTTTCCGTCCACTGCACGTCCCGCATTGAAAAAAATTTGAATAAATACAGTGTGCCGAAACGAGTAATTATAAAGAGAAGCGCGCCCAAGCGGTTTTTGTGTTAATTAAAATTTCGCTACGGGCTCGGGAAATTTTCAGCAAATCGCCGGAAAAAAAAAGATGAACGGTGGAAATTGGCGTTTAATCACGAATCCTCTTGATTTTCCATCACTTGTTGTCCGACAAATCATCAAAATAACCTATTCACCTGTTGCTCGAAGATTTCAAGAATTCGACATTAGCCAGCACCTGAAACGTATTTGCTCGGTCACATCCCGCAAAAATTTCCATTTTAAATTAACTTCCGACCAATGAGCTCGCGGCGAACGAAAACAAACGATCAGAATGTGACCGTTTAGCCGGCGAAGCGACCGCAAGGCGAACGTTCTTCCCGATTCTTTCCGCAGGTTTAATTAACTTTTAAATTATTCCGTCCCGACGTTCCCTATTTTTATTTTATTTTCGTTAAACGTATTTAAATGGTTAGTAAATCGAGGATACGTCGACTCTCGACTCGGAAAGAACAAAGGGACAAACAGAGAGAGAGAGAGAAAGGTATAAACTACGAAAGTGCATTTATGTTAGAACTTCTGTTTCGGACGTCTCGAGCGGAAAACTCGAAGAAAAACTCGGAGAAAGACGCGAGATCCACAGGGAAAGGGAAAGAGGAGATAAGAAGCAATCCAGAACACCGTAGAAAATCGTCGGAGCTTTAATATGAAATCTTTATTGAAAATTTTTCGGAAAGTGGCGTTGTGCGAAGCGATATACAAGAGTATACGATATGCTATGCATGTAATTGGTATACGGAAAATTGTCGAAATAAGTACTTGATTTTGTAAGTGTGCCTACTAAGGGCAGATTTTCCGGAAATGTAGGATTTGAGGTTTGAGTCAATTTGTTTTCAGTGCTTTCACAAAAGGAATGTTTCAAATAGAGCTTTGCTTGATTTCCTAATAAATCTGTTTTCAGTGTAATAACCCCCCCATAAGACGTTTTCGTGGGGAAAATGAGTGGGGAAATTTGCTTTCCAATATTTTCCATATCTGCAAAATAACAAAAGTATAATACTAATGACATTTGTGCTTTTAAATTCCATTCAAACCAGTCAAAATTTTCCATTTCCCGATATCCAATTAGGGGTTTAAGAGGGTGAAAGCTCATTTGACGTTTCTTTTAGAATCTCTTTACGGAAGAGATTTTTACTTAACGCTTACTGTCTTACATACATCTGAAACATCTGATGTGAAACTCATTTTCATAAAGTGACGCTTTCAGCTTGCCACGTCGATCTACAATATAAGTACCTGGAAACCTATAGGAAAAACTTCTTATTTACTTGGATTAAGTGGAAAGTTCGGGAAAGTCCTTACCTTTCGTGTAACTTTTGCTTCTAATAAGGCTCAGACGCCATTAAGAAACTTAAAAGTTATTTGGAGGGAAACTGAAAGCTGTTCGGTGGAAACACTTTCGACGTGGCGCGTCCACCAGAAAATAGAAACGCCACAAGGACCTTACGCCTAAAAATCTTTCCGAACTTTGCTGGTTAAATTTACGGAAAATGACGAATTACTCCGTCCTCTATTGGGATTAACGTGGGTCGAATGTACATACAATTTATGCGGAAAACTCACCTGAACACCCCTGGTGAACATGTTGTTGGAGTGCAGGTGTACCGCATTCAACTCCCTCACGGCGTCGAACTCGAAGGTGATGTTGATGGCCCTTCCCTGATGGGAATCGTTCCGCCAGCCCACCCATCGACTGCCTGGAAAAGCGGGAAAGTCGGGAAATTAAAAATACACTCGAATCAGAGCGAAAATCAGACGAAACAAACAGGAAAATTGCTGTTACTTCTCGGTTTGGTGTTTACAGCTATTAAGGAAACTGGTTTGAAGCGTTCTAAGGGATGGATTGTTTTATTGCGTTGGTTAGGGGTGAGGGGAAATTTTATGGAAATGCAGGGAAAATCTTAACTCATTGTTGAAATTATTTTGTTTTGTGTATTTAATTTGCTTTATCCAGCTGCTCGATATTTCAAACCCCGCCGCGCATATGTCTTATGTCATAAAACATTGACTTATTGAATGAACTAGGGATCATAGGATAATTAACCTTCGATACCGGATAACAAACCTTTGTAACGCCCATCAGTTTATAATGGAAATTTATATAATAATATTCTTATGAAGAATTCCTTACAAAATTTGTAAACTGCATTCTGCAATCGATTTTGAAGCACTTTTGGCCATTCAAGCCTCTAGAAAGTACCATTATGGCTTTGTGCTGTAGCATCTATCTGATATTATAGATTATTTGTGGTTCATTGTAAAAGACAGGTAAAGGTACACGGCAAAAAATATTTCAGTAGATTATTAGGCGGAGCTGATTCATCAATTTCCAATAAAAGCTTGATTGCTTCACTAGTCGCTCCTGCTGCTAATAATGTATAATAATCCGATATGAGAGACCACCTATCGTCCCACGCACCTTCCACACGGCGTTCCTGTTCCATCCCATAATCGATCCCCTTTTTCATTCACTCTCCCTTCCCCTTCTCTAAGGACCTTAATCCTTTCAGCAGAAATTAAATTTCGTTCGTCGGGAAGACACGGTCTTCACCTAATAAGCCCGCTGCATCAAACCCTTTGTTATAAATAATGAGCTTCTTAATGAGAGACGTAATTTTTCCGCCAAGCGAAAATATTAAATTACGAGGAATTTTTAACAAAACTTCGAATTGCCGAGAGAGGAAAAAAAAGGAATTAGAGGGATAAAAGTCGGCGGCGCCATATTTTATTAAAACCGGTGAACTACTCCCTTTCGGGAAGTTTCTATTATTCAACGTTTAATTTCGTGAGTTTCTCGAAAGATGGTTAACAAAATGGAATTTTTAATCACCAGCCCCGATTTACAATTTTCCGTTATGTCACTCTCACTACTGCTTTGCCGATACTTCCCGTTTTTCCATCAGTTTAAACAACTCTTCCCGTCAAAGCTCGTAACTCTATCCACGACAAGCGTAATATCCGTCAACAAAGTAGCAAAGTTAATTTAATTGGACGTCAAATCGACCCCCTCGGTGTAAGAAGAAATAATATTTCTCGGTGGCGTTGTTATTCACAAGACTTGCATTATTCAGCTCAGGCACTCAGATGTCGCAAAAATAAAACGTAGTAGAGGACAAACTCTTTTACTACTACATCGCTATCTCCGCAAATATATTCCATGTCCCATGAAAAATACGTAAAAGTGCATATGCATACGTGGACAAGCGCGGAATCCTCCAGGGAGATCTGGAGAGGAGATAGGACCGCAACAGGTTATTTACTGAAAAGAAGGAGATGGGCGGAAACGCGATATTATCGACAGATACTAGTAACACAATATTTTCTCCTAACGACGCAAATATCGGCTTACTCGGGCTCTCGGTAACAAAAAATATAATAACATAAAGAAATACGGATGTATAAAGTGGGTTTTTAGTCTTCAATAACGTAATTTAAATTTCCCTCTCGAGCGAAAAAAAAAACAGCATTAAAATCGTTCACTCGACGTTTTCGCCCACCCGTTCGCGATCCCATTATTATTTAAATAAACGTAGTTTTTGTCCATCGAAACCGCCAATCCGGTGGTATCGATAAATCAATGGGGATCAGATGCGGACGACCAGGAGGTCCCAGTAAAAAGACAAAAATTTATGCATGTATGCCGAGTACGGGTGGTATGGGAGGCTTTTCCGATGATCTTATGGGATCCTACGTAAAGTCAGCCTTAATATCTTTAGTTTTAAATAAAAATACTTGTGAGGACGCTGGATAAAATATTGATCAACGCTGCGTGCTTTTTAATGGTACTCAATTCATTAATAAGCACTTGTAGGCTACTGATATTCGGGCGGCAATATCTCTGCCAATTTTTAACCAAAAAACTTTTGTGACCCATCACATTAAAGGAAATTTTATCTGCTTTTTTTCTGTAAAGCAATGCCTATACCTGTATCTGAGTCAATAAAAGTTATAGGCTGAAAAGTAAAATAATCGAATTTTTGTGGTTTTTCATTACTTCCCTTCAAACTTGTTCTGAAACTTTTTAAATAAACACTTTCGATGGAAAATCCTATTCCCTACAAAAAGTTTCATATAAAGTATATAAAAATTTTGTTTCGTTTTCAAGATACACTAAATAAACAAACAGGGGTACATTTTCACCCCTATCTCTAATTTCCACCCTCTAATTTAATAGCATCTAAAATGATCCATTAACCAATGGCTGCAATTACCATTTTTCAGGGAATTTCAAGGGCTATAAATGCAGTAAATTTTAGTATTCTTGAGCTTCTTTGAGATTTTTGAGTTTAAATGACTCGAGGAGTGTGGTGGTCAAATGCACACCTTAAGGGAGGTATCAACATTAATTTTTATCCTAGAAAAATATAAAACACTAAAGTTTTCTGTGAAAGGGGAGCAAGTTACATTTTAGGTGTCTTTTTCAGTTTTGGAATTATTGTTCAAAATTTTTTTATAGAAATTTCAAAATATTTAAACAATTTTTTTGAACTTCTTGATATTCATGGGATGTAAATACAGTAAATTGTAAGGGGAATAAGTTCAGCTATAATTCTCGCCGGAAAAGCCATTGGTTTCATTGCTAATTTTTTCTACAAAAAAGCGAGAAAGCCATTTTATTTCTAAGGTGTCTTTCAAATATTTCGAAAAAGGTATTTTTCCCTTATTTTACCTCGAATGGTTTGAGTTAAGTTTTCAGTGAATAAACTATTTTGCATTTAATTTAAATTCAAGTAAGTGTATGTCTCTTTTGAGAGTTTTCGTTAATTTTGCTTTGTGGTTCCAGCGCCTTCGGTGAATTTTGAATATAGCAACTACGTGCAAAATTGAAATTAATACCTACAATTCCGTACATAACGAATTACCCAATTCCGAAATAAAAACAACGGAAAATCCGCGGGGCCCGTCCGAGATGGACGAGATAAGCATGTTTCGGCACGCTTTATCGGAGGATCTTCCGGGGAAATTCGGCATCGGCATGTACGGACACGTTCGTTCCACTTTTCCCGCAATTAATTTCGGAATATACGAAACGGGCTGAGTTCGCGTTATGAGATGTAATAAAAGCGCTTCTCCCCCCGTTTCTCTCTCTTGCTCGCCCTCTTTACCATATTGGCGTATTTTGATGTACGGCAGGTGAGAATATTGAATACGGAAAGTGTCGCACTGATAAACAGAGCAGATCTTCAATCGGTCCTCGGCCAACCGTGACGCTCTTAATTTAAATGGTAAACCTTTCGAAATAAAAACGTGCACACCAGAACTTTATGGTTCCCGGTATAAAATCCCGCTGAGGAAACAAAGGATTTCCGTTATATTTCCATTGCTGAGGCGACATAAAGTTTTATTATAAATAAAATCGCTTGCTTTCGGCGGCACATGTCGGCAGACTACGCCGAGGATTCATGAGGTGGTCGCACTTTTATTTTACCTAGTTTCCATAAATAACTCGAATATATCGAGAAAGCAATCAATCAATACTAAATTTTCCTTCAATTCGGGACTGCACAACCTTTATTCGATATGCAGTAATTTTTAAATTCTTCCTAAAAAAAGTTTCCACACAGGATTCCTGAATATCCCGTGCCTTTCTTCTAGTTCATCACGTAAACCTCTTGTAAACCTTCATTCCAAAACATGTAATAAACATAAGGATTACTCCATCCCTCGTCAATTCATTAGAATTTTCCTTAGAGTTTCTGAACACTTTACCTGAGTGCTCGCCCTGCAACTGCTTCTGGTAATCGTCGTCCCCGTAAAGGCCATCGACTAATTGTCCCAATCCGCCCCTCATCATGTTCCCATCGAGCAGTCCATCATAGCTGATGTCCTCCAAGTCGACGTCAGGTTCCCGGACTTCTCCTCTCGGAGCCTCGTACTTTATGACGTTCTCTGGAAGAGAAAGATTTATTAGAAGGGCGACAATAAAAATACCACACGCTTTGTTTAATTCCATTCCCTGATTACCTCCCCCGGGAGGACGTCGAGATCCTTATCCCGAAGACTGATCGGGAGCAAACAGCGATGATTACCCATTCTAATCTCGCTAATTGAGTATACTTAGGCATGTGTATGTATTATAAATGAACATGCGGCATGAATTGAAGTGATTAACGACGAAAACAAGTTTAATTATTTATTTGTTGATTTACGTTTATTTTTGTTTCATCCTTCAGGAGGAAATCTCTCGATTGAATCTAATGGATACGTGTGCGAGGCTGAAGGATGAACGTATAAATTTTATTTCAGCCCGAGAGCTGGTCCGGTAAATGGAGATTTATGCTGCCGAAATGAGGTCGTGGATTTTATTTTTCGAAAATTCCCTTTCATGGATAATCAAGGCCAATTAGATGTTAGAAGGGAAGATGTTTTGGAAAGGAGAAAGTTGCTACAATCTGATCAATCTGAAATTTGTAAGTGCTTAGGAAAATTGCGTGTGTTGGCATGGAATTCGCGTTATTTGGAAGGAAATCCATATATTTCCTCATGTCATCATACACAGAGAAGCTACGTAGCTAGATTCAACAGGAATTGACTCAGAATCGATTCTAAAGGGACTAAGGACGTTTCAAATAATTTTATTTCATTTTTAAACACTGGCATGTAACTTAGAAGCTATAGAAAATTTAAAAAAAATTATTTTCCGAAAACCATAGATAGCGTCTCTTTAAAGACTTCCTCCTTAAATGGTTTCAAGTAGAATCATGTCAAAATAGACTTTAGAGGTTCCTTTAGGATTTTAGAAGGCGAGAATTGCTATAAAACTTTACTCCTTAAACCGCAGAAGTTGCCTTGAAATAAAATCTGAAACGTTGACACACGTCAAAAGTGGTTTCATTTCAACTCAAAACGCTACAAAGAACCCAGAATAAATTTTTGGTACTTATAGAGCGTTAAACCGCCTGAAGTTCCTTAAGTGGACACAGAAAATAAGTGGATTCTACTATTACGCTCTTATATAGAATTTACAAGGATTTTCGTTTTGATCTAGAAGAAGATCTAGTACTAGAAAGTCCGAGTTATGCGAAGAAATACTCTAAAAGTTCTTTTAGGCGTGTGGAATACTTGAACCCAAGGAGTTTCTTGGATATATAAATTGTTCTATAGGAATTTTAAACGCAAAGAGCTTAGAATGTATAGAATATACACAAGTTCTTCTGGTAACTAAAACTATAGAAGTTGCTTCAAATCTAGGAGTTTTACAGACATTTCAAGTAATTTCGCTAAAGCTACATGCAATTTTGAAGACAATTCCAGGTTTCCTTACAACGTAAAACCAGTAAAAGTACAATAACCTAGGAGGTTTAAGGAAATTTCACTTTTTCTATCCAATGATCATCGTAGAAAACATCTAGATTTTTCTATAGGTTCTCAAATAGAATCTAGAAACTTAAAAAAAAACTGCTGGAAAAGAGTACAAAGGTTATTTTCGTATCTCGGGAGGATGAAATGTCATTAAAATTCAATGTAAATTGCTTCCAATGTGTCTAAACGTCTCCATTTTGATTTTGAACGCTAGAAATCGCTAAATAAATAGAACAAACATTCTGGAAATTCTCCTGGAAACTTAAATCACAGAAATTGCCACAAAAGAAAATCTAAAAGGTTCACAGGCGTTTCAAATATTTTAATTTCAATTGAACACTGCAATAAATCTGGAACAAAAATTTGCATACAGATTGAACCTGTGGGTGTGTTAAATTACGTTGAAAATTTGAGTATTTGTGATTTTTAAGTACCTGCAAGTGATGCCAAAATTTTTTCCAATATCAACCATTTACGAAAGTCACTATTATTAAATATGGAACGTCATATCGACTTAGGCAAGATGTTGATAAATTAATTCTTCCAAGTCGCCGGCGAACGAGAATTCTTTCCCCGTCCGCATTCCCGTTTCCTTCCATTTCGATTCCATTTAATTAAAGTCCGTTTCTGTAACCCTCTCGGAGGACTTAATAAGTTGTGTTAGCAATATCGCTTTGTCAAAGAGCAGCCCCTCTTTCCCTCGCACATACACACTCATAAACCTAATTAAATCCCTATACAAACAAGCGCCTAGTCCAAACTAAACAAGTCGACGATGTGCAACGTTCTACTCCCGAAAAGCAACAGAAACCACCGTAAAATGAATATTTAACTCGTCATAACAGGCTGAGGCTTTTATCGCGACGAAGTGAGTAAGCGAGAAGGAGAAAGAGCAAACGGGGTGAGCGAGCGAGAGCCCTCATCATCGGCCTGTTTATATTTAATTAGGCCCCGTTTGCTTTCCCATTGTAACTATGGATAATGGAAAAAACTCCTCTTTCTCTCTCTCTCTCTCACACAGACTATCTATATATCTATCTTTCGTCCCCCATCGTCCTTCTGTTTTATTTGTTGTTGCCCGTATTTCAGGACACGAGTAATCCAGTAAAGTTAAACGCTGTTATGCTGACGTTTTCCTAATTGAGGTTTGCTTCTGGATCCCGGCGTTTTTCATGAGAAAGATGGAGGACTCTCCTCGGATGAAATATACAAGCCGGGGCTCTTCATTACGATATTTGTTAGAGGAGAAATGAGCATCGACTCCTGGCGAATTCGTTAAAACGTCGAAACGTGTTTCTTTGTTTCGTTCTTTCTACCCGGGAAGGTAGGTTCTAATTCCATGTTTAAATATTACGACGACCGATGTTATTTTTAATTAACCCGAATATGTAGGGCAGAAGAATCACGAGTAACACAAAGGGGGCCGGATCTATTATTTGAGTATTTCTCGTTGCTTGTAATTTTAACGACAGGGAAAATACCCTTGTTATTTTTGGGCACAAGGAACTCGGTCTGGAAAAGTTAACGACTTACGTAGAGCAAAAATAGGAATATTAAAATATCTCGTAATTTATTTCGGATTACTTCCACTATACTGCGTCTTCTCTCAGGGGTAAGGGTTTAAAATTTTATACGGGAAATACGAACCTTGTAATGACAAACGTAATTAAATGATATCACAGTGTTTTCCTTAACAGTAATGCACATTTTTACTCATTCACTCATAATTGTTATAGCCTTGATTTTTTACTTACAGACGACAGTGAAATTAAAGAATATTCGAAGATAATGTATTTTCCTGATGCCAGAAATGCATTTTTCTCTTTCATATGACGCCTGCTTTTCGAGTTAAAAAAGAGAGAAAAATCGATAATTGCCATTTTGAAAAAATCTCTATATTTCCAAAATCATTGAAGTAAACGATCCGAAATTCAGGCCATGAGTTTAGAACCTTCTAAGGGACATATGTTGCGAGTTTCATCACAAAACTATAAAGATCATATTCTGAAGGCCAGAAAAGGGGAGGTTAAACCCTTGCGATTTTCCTAAAACATCATCGATTCAGGATTTTGAAAGTGCCTGTGCCAAACGAAAGGGAACGTTTCCCTGATACCAGAAATATTTTTTCCCTTTCCTAGGACGTCTACTTTTCGAGTTATAGAGAAGAGAAAATTCGCTAATTTCCATTTTGAAAAAGACCCTATATTTTCAAAACCGTAGGAGTACACGAGCTGAAATTCACGCCATAAGCTTAGAACCTTCTAAGGGATCTATGTTGCGAGTTTCAACACAAAACTACAAAGATCACATTTTAAGGACCAGAAAAGGGGAGGTCAACCCCTTGCGATTTTTCCTAAAACCTCATCGATCCAGGATTTTCAAATTTCCTGTGCCAAACGAAAGGGAACGTTTCCCTGATACCAGAAATAATTTTTTCCCTTTCCAAGGACGTCTACTTTTCGAGTTATAAGGAGAGAAAAATCGCTAATTTCCATTTTGGAAAAATCTCTATATTTCCAAAACCATTGGAGTAAACGAGCTGAAACTCAAGTCATAAGCTTAGAACCTTTTTAGGAACCTATGCTGCAAATTTCCTCTCAAAACTACCCGCCCATAAGCCACACCAGCTTTTCTGTCGTGGCGAGCAATATATTTTACTCAAACTGTACATACTAAACGCATCGAGGAAATTGCAATGAATTTTCACGATAAAGGTTCTGGTCTAAATGTTTTACAAGCTTTAAAATGCTTGAACAACAATTTATTGTATACGTATCGATGATGCTTTAAACATAAACATGTTTTTCAAACGTACATCCAGACATACAGTCAAGTCTTAAAGTTTATCCCAATTCATTAACGACTAATCCTCTGGAAACAAATTTCAACTAATCGCTAATCCTCCTGCCGCCGAAAAAACAATCCCCGAACCTGGGGAGAATTTTTTTCTCTCGTAATAATCCACCCACGCGCATACACATACACGCACCAATTATCCTCCGACTTCGTAGGCCGTAATCCAGGTGTCCCGAAAAGTTATCCTTTTACGCAATAATTTATTTTTGGCCTAATGGAATTAATGCCAATTTGTAATTTCGAACGTGCAACTCGGCCCGCTTGATTAATACTTGAACGCTAATCTATTCGGATTAGCGCGACCCCCGCAACGACCCCCTCGCTCATCCCCTTTACGGATATATGAGTTCGGGGAGGATGTTGTATATTGTGTAATGGCCTTTAGTGCGCACTAGACTAGCTGGAGTAGGTTATCCTCGCTTTGGGGGATGTAATGAAGATGTGTGTGTGTGTGTGTGTGGTTGTTCGCCAGAGGAAGTGAATATGAAAAGTAAGGACGCCGTATTTTTGCTGCTAATGTAACTAGGGAACAGCCCGGCATTAGCCGAGGTACAATTTTGATGGGGATAATTATTTTGATGTAGTGGGGATTTCAAAAGGCTTCAGAGACCCGCGTAAAAGTCGCATGAAACAAGAATGGAACGAAACATACCACGAAACCTTGGAAACATTGGAAATGAAGAAAACTACAATATAAATGAGAAATGTTAAGAGATTTCTAAGCAACTTTTATAGAGTCTTAATTAAATTCAGCCCTACTTTTATCCCTATTTTAGCTACATCCCTTTACAACAATAAGTGTACACAGGAAAGTACCTTTACCGTTGTGTGATATAAAAATTATATAGAGTAACCAATAGATGGGGATATTTGCTTGATGATGTCTTGATGAAACTATATATTTATAGTATATTTGTGACACAGATCGTGAAAAAATCCCGTCCTAACTCGCGTCCGCCGGCTGCGTATGTTTGCACGGCGCATGCCGCCTATTATGATCCTGTCGAATTGTGCGAGTATTGTTTGGTTTATAGGTTTTTCCCAGGGAAAAATTGTGAAGAATATCATCAAATATGATCATCTTTATGATCTTTATAGCGTCTCACTAGATTCATTGGACGCCATGATAACATAAATGGGCCATGGTCCCTAGAACAGATTCCGCTGGTTTCTTCCCTCGCTTCCACATTTCCCAGTGTAACTCCAGTCCGTCCCGAAATATACATACGTATACATATCGACGACAGATAATATCTCTCCTTCTCGCTCTCGCACCTCCCTCCACCTTTCCCTCCCCCGCATTGATGGAACGCTTTCAGCGGATAAAAAACTGATATTTTCGTCGGCTCGTAGGGGCCCATCAATTTTTCCTTTGCCGGAGCTATTTGTTGCTTTTGTTAGGCTGTTTACCGGGCGTCCGCGCGCGCACGCGCGCACCCTCTCTCTCGGGCCGCTTTTCTGTTATCCGATCGGCTATTCATTTTTACCCCGAAAAAATCGGAAAATAGAGAGGAATCAAGTACGGGAAATATCACTGTTCGGTATCGGTAGTGATCGGAGGAGCTACCGGGGTTGTTTTACGGCACATACAAGTTTTTGTTATTACGTCGTATGTATCGATTTAGGGGATGCTCTGGCGAAGCGTATAGGGGATGTTCGGTGTCTATTTTCCACTGGTTTGGTAACAGTAAAAGAAATATCAATTCCCCACATAGTGACAAACCTCGATAACTTTAATTGCAAAAGATGCATCATGAGATCTACACTACTTTGACACGTTGATATAAAAGCTTTTATACAGTCAAACGTGCCGCGTTTTCAAACATCCCCCCCGACCCGGAACACTTATAAGCATTAAGCTAATTGCCTCGACTTCCCGCTTTTCCTTTTTTCATCCTCCCTCTCCCTTTTTCCTCATTCTAAAAACACAACCGACTTATTTCCATTCGCTTTGTGCTCCACTCGTGCTAATTCCCGTTGAACAAATTAAAACCGCCGGTCCCGGCTATTGTGGAGGAGCTGAAAGGAGAGAAATGAAGGGTTGTAGTGTGTGTATGTGTATATACGTATACGTGGGGAAAGTGGTCGAGTTACGCATTAAAATTAATGATCAATAAGAGTCTTGCGAGCGTCGGGAACGTTTCCCTTGCCGCACGGACGCTGTGAATAATTCTAATTCATAGCGGACGTCCCGAACTGAAATTAGTAAGGGACACGATAGTTGTTATGTTTTTCCCCCCGTTCCCATCGTTCGCTTTCGAGGACTCCGCTCCTCGTCAAAGGAGCTGCTCGTTACCGCGACCGACCGCTCTTCTCTTTCTTGCCGTTCCCGTCCCCGCACCACATTTCTGTTTAATTTTCCTCAAAGATTTGCGTTCAAACGAGCAGAAACGTCGACGGCGGCGCCGTGATGAAATTGCAGGTAATTCCCGGACGCTGCTTCATCGCAAACAAAATGGCGGGCGTACGTTCATCAGTCAAAATGCTTTTAAATTAATTACACCGCCCTTTATTTAGACGAACTTTCAATTAGTCTGAAAGTTACCTCCCGTATAACGTTCGCTGGAGTAGGGATCAAATACAGACCCATTCTCGTACACGGAGGGAAGGATGATTTTTTCTGGCGGAAAAAGTCCCAAGGACTTTTTACAAGTCCGGTGTTCATGTCCCTTGAAAGGACTCGGAGTCATATGTACACAGTGCTGTGGGCATAGGGCGAGGAAAATAAGATACAAATTTAGGAAATGTAAGCGGGCCCTTCTTACCATACACAATATAACGGTAAAGGATGACTCCCCGTGTATGATGGGAGAAAAGGGCGCATTCACCAATAAATCGAATACTATGGCATTATTGAGAAATGGAGAAAAATTATTGCGATTAATACAATTGTTTTGACTATGGCAAGGCGGTCAGTCCAGTAAAAAAAATAATTTTGTTTTATTGTCAACTAGCGGACCCGGCGAACTTCGTATCGCCTAACAGTCGATTCTTTAATTTTTTATTTTTTTAAGTTAATAAGTCAATAATTACATTATGTCAAAAATTAAAAATTATAACTCACAAAATTCTTTTAATAGTCACTAAAAAATCACAATGAAAATCACAATTTCAGATTTCTTAATATGATACCTACTTATTATATTTGATTTTATTTTTAATTATTCTAAATTAAGTTTCATTTTTATTGCAGTACTTTATGGTACACGATATTTTTTGTTTGATTGCCTGGCGCGTAAACAAACAGAGCAGATCGTTTTCCAACACGGGAACAGGCAACATACAATTGACCATGCGAGAAACATGGGTTTTCTAAATTAATACCACAAACACTTAATGACTAATATTTCAATTACCTGTAATGGGATTTATCATCTTGATTGAGAAATCATAGCCATCTTCACCTTGCCAAAATATAATGGGATATTGCAGTGCATCATATGAGCGATGTGTTTCCTTAATACGTTGTAATTGATTATTTCGACGATGTAAAACAATATCACGTGACTCCAAATTTTCTCCAACTACAACAATGGCAACTTCATCGATAGTAGGTGCATTAAAACGTTCTGCATGTTGGCCCATAGGAGTTTTATCTGCTCTGATAACAATTTTGTGATCATCAGATGGCATCATATCCATTGCACTTTTAAATAATATAATTAATTGATTGTGTTCGTGAAATAAGTTTTGTAATTGTTCAACTATTGACCTTTTTACTGAATTGTTATATGCACAACGTAGATTGATTTCTTGTGGAGAATTGCCCATAAAATAAATTTGCAAAAACTTGTAGTCGCTATCTGGCACTGGTAACAAAGAACCTGCTCTGTGATATATTTGACCTTGTATCTGTAAAGGGAAAAAATGTATTGTAAAAATTTATATGGGCTACAATAGTTATGATTAATTAACATACAACTGCAAATACTATTACAAACCTTAAAAGTTGGCATAAAATTTTCCCGAACTACTTTTGATGCTCCAAATGAAGTCATTTGAAAGCAGTCGTTATATTGTTGAATATTCTTTAAAAAGTGTATTGAATCTGTTCCTATTCCTAAAACTAATGAGTACAATGGCTCTGGAGGTGGAAGCAATGGTATCAATTTCACCTTTCCATTTGCGCAACACAATCCATTGGCTTCATTTTTGTATTTCAATGCCTTACAATATTGGCAAACTGAGTTCATAGGTCCAATAGCAACACAGTTGTAGGCACTGTAATCAATTGACATATCGTAACAGAAAGCAGCTCGATTCAAACTTGCACCATTTTTAGTCGAATGTCGCGCTTCACGGGTCTGTCTTAAGCGAATTCTTTCACGTTCATTGCGATCTTCACGTTCCTGGGCAGTACGATTAGATTGATAATGCATTTGATTTGTTGCATTTCGGGTTCTCCTGCCTAAATTTATCCGCCGCCTTATAGGAGGCATATTTAGTAAGTCACAAACACACAACACTTTTAGGTTTAGTAATATTATAGATGCACAGCAAAGAGATATTTACATTTCAACTGACATTTTACCACAGACAATTTACATTTTACCATAGACAACAAAAAAATAAATATTGACAAATATTGGCATTAATATTTATACGATACTAACGTCACTCAATTGTTTTGCCTTCCTGGAACCTCTCCACTAACACAAACTTTATCGTATGGTATTAAAGTTCAAATTGACTTTTAAGTATTATCACAAATCTTTTGTATGGGAGTATAGAAAAGTGTTGTTTTTAGACTTTTACAGGAAATTTAAAATTTTTTTTTTTGAATTTTTCTCTCCGTAAGAACCATCCTCGTACTTCAAGGAATATTTTAAAAAAAGAATTAGCGAAATCGGTCCAACCGTTCTCGAGTTTTGCGCTTAGCAACACATTCAGCGACTCATTTTTATATTATAGATTTACAAACTATACGAGGGCACCTCATTATATATGTACATGTGTACTACATAAATAGTGCAAGTATTAGGTTTATTAGTCCTGCTTTCCCCTTTCGCTCTGATGCCTTTGTGATCCATTTTTCAAAGTCAAATTACGGATTTGGGACTTGTGCTCGAGATAGAGTCGACAAGTCCCCTACCCACATTTCTCCTCGTAACTCGCGCCAATTTCGGGCTTAAATCGGGCGACGTCGATCCGTGAAACGACATTTGGGACGTGCAAGAAAATTCAAAAATCGCATTTTCGCCCACGCTCGCGACTCGATATTTCATCATCGACAAAGGGTGTACCTTACAGCCGAAAATTAAATTTTTCCCGGCGCCCGGCTCCCCTGCCCCGCGCGATAATATTCAAAATTGATCAGACGGTATGACGCCGGTTTATTTGTACCTCTTTTACTTTCGACGGCGCGCCCGGCGGAACGTCCGGGTCAAAAATTGCGCGCCCGGAATTGAATTTACTTATTCATGTGTTGCGTCGCGATAACCGGTCCGTTCACACTGGGAAAAGCGGGGAAATGCCCGGTTATCGCGTGCGGAACGGGAAACAATCAGAGCAGTTTACGTAAAACTGATAGGTCGACATTTTATATGTTTGCTTCCATAGTATAAGTTGCTACATAGATCAAGAGTCATTTGAATTGGTTATAATGACACACCTCGTTTAGCGAATGGGGAATGCATGACATGTTTTAGGGCGTCGAAATGCTAGTAAGTAAATCTTTTGGACGCAACGCATTTCTACTTTCGCTCTAAATACTTCACTATTAGCTACACTTCTTCATGCATTATTTTTCAGCGCAGAACCATCAAAGTTTATAGATTACAACAAGTCCGCTATGACCCTTACTTGCAGGATACACACATTTTACGAATAAAATTTTTATGGTGAATAAAGTTTTATTTTACTGGGAGAAGATCCAATAGTACGTAAAAGTACACAATAGAAAGAATATAAAATAGATATTCCAGAAATCTCTTTAGAACTTTAAATTACACAGAAAAATCTAGACATCCCTAAACTTCCTTAAACAGCTTCCACAAGTTTTCTCGTTATAATTTCCTAACTCAGGAAAATCAAAACTTTAGAATTTGCTATAAAATTTTGGAACATCGGGATAGATTTAAAATTGAAATTAAAAATTTTATGGAAAATCCAAACGCTTGAAATTTAATTCCAAACGCTAAACGTCCTCAAGAATCTAAGCCAATCTAGATGGTTTACGGAAGCCTGAAACCCTTAAAGTCATAACGAATTTAAAATAAAGATTCTAGTCTTTTCACTAGACTCGCACTTAACCAAAGAATCTACAACAAAAATTCTATTCGCTCTTCCAGCTGCCATTAGTCCCCTAGCACCTAGGAAAATTTTACTCTTCAAGGACTACAGCAAAAATTCTCTAATTGGTTCCAAGGAGATTCTAGGCATGAACGGTTTCTAGGGAAGTTCTAAGCAATTTTATGATGTCCCTAAACGTTAGAGCGTACGTAAATGAAGATTTCTGAATTTTTTTGGAACTTGAAATTCCCAAAAATGTTTTATAATGATATGTGGGGGTTTATGCAAGTTTCAAATTGGTTTTTTCTGCAAGGGTCACAGAAAAATAATCTAGCTTTTCAAATATGTGTTTTGTATTCTAGTGTTATGTAATATATACCTAATTCTGAATAATAGAAATTCTAAAGAAAAGCTCTAGAAACTCCCTTAGAATTTTGGAACTTATAATTTCAAAAGTCCTTGGAATTGTGAATCAGTAAGGTATTAAAACCAAATTTGGAAAGTTTTACAACCTTCCCGGTTTTAATTCTAATCCGTCAGTGAATTTTAGTAAATTCCAGTTGTATTTCCCATTGTTTCGGAGTAAAATTTGATTTGTTCATTATATTAGAGAAAACTCCAACTAGAAAAGGGAACGACACAGAAACGCTTTTAAAATAGCCCCGTCCGATAATTGCTATGTTGATCAGACTAAAGATCAGCTGTTAGTAACTGCTATTCCTACTGCCAACCCCTTAAAATTGACATATTTGTATATGTACAGTATGTTACAGTTTATTTTCATAGCTCTTCTATGAACCATCCTAACTTCAATTTTGACTGGGTGTCATCGTTCTATACTAAATTTTATTCTCAACCGCCACCTCCAGTGACTTGGCGAGTCAAAAATTAAACGTTCCGCCCTTATCTAGTGGAATATGAAAGTCGTGTTCGTTCCCGTTCTGTTTACTTTCAATTTAAATTTCCGCGGTGGTCCCTCTCGATAATCGAAAGAAATTTTTCGTAGAAATTTTAATATCCAAAATTCCCAATTTCGTTTATTCTCCCAATAAACATCCGGGCCCTTAACGACTCCCAGAAGGGAAATTAAACCAACAAACGGCCGGCATTTTCGTCGCTCTGTACTTACGAAAGGGATTTTTTCACTTACGTTCCCACGAACATCCGTAAAGTTCGACGCGCATGCAGACTGTCCTCGGATGTTCGCTGTAGGGTATGAAACGGACCTTACTAGCGATGAAGGGTAGTTCCAGTCTTTGCCTCACCACTAAGTAGGTATTGCTGTTGCCTGTCAACACCTGAAACCGAAAAAGTACAATTAAAACCCATGTCACGACGTCAATTCGATACCACCGAGCATTGTTAGTAACCGACATATTCAATTTGTGTATTTCGAATATTTCCCATTAAAAATCATTAAAATCGCCCGCAGATATCTGCATGCACGTTATTATTATACAGGCGAGAGCGTATATAAAATATTTATTTAAACACGACGTACCCAAGTAAAAACAAGAAATCTCATTTACGTTTCGACGGAAAATTATTTATTTGCACCGGTGAAATACGACCGTAATAATTTCGAATTATTGAATAACGGAAAACCCTGTATAAATATTTCATACGTATGTTACGAACGTGCGAAATAAATGCTGATAAACATTTATTTTTATTTGGGAAAAATAAGCGCCGACGCGTCTCAACCGGATCTACTATAACGAGCCCGATTCTCTTCCAGGCATTTCAAGGGGAAATAACGCACGAGGATCGTAAGCGAATTAGAAGAATAAAGAGAAAAATTGCAAAGAAAATTAATAACATTGCAAGAGAAGACCACGAACTGTGGAAATGCCCTCGGGCGCCCTTCAGCGGCCTGGGTTCGATAATACTAATATTTAGTACGCCATTTCGAAGGCTTCAATGGAAGTTCGATGAAGTTCATAGATTAATATTTAATAGCTTAAGAGAGAGCGTTATTGGGCAATATCATCTATACTACGACGAAATAAGGTTGGCGGGTGTTCTTGAGATGTGCACTTGGAGAATAGGTAAGTGGTGGGGATAATTTAATACGTCTCGAGTGTGCATGGAGTACACACAGGTCCTCGTGTGTTTAAAAGACAAATTGTAGTGTTATGCAGTTGCTATGTGGTTCACATTGTATAAGGGCAATCAGTAGAGACATATTATGCCGTTTAGCAACACCGTTTGACGCTCCTACCTGATTACGATCCATCTCTACCGCCAACTTTATTTCGTCGTATTGCTTGGTATCCATAAATAGAACCTGTAGTCACAAAGTTTTAATTTTTTTTGCAACGGGCATGGCAAGAACGCAATATCATGGGTTCCACGTGCTTTCTGATTGACTGTCGTCATGACAAGTATTCACCTTTGAATTTACAGATCCTCTTAAAATACACCCTCGTGTACTTTTAAAGCACTTATTGTTTTATGGAATGACGTTTGAAACAAGGATTCCTGGTGCTTTAAAGGAACAGTAAAGGATTCATAAACTATTTGCTACCATTGTCATCACCTCAACATTGTTAAAATCTTACCCGCTTTAGTCCTCCTACCCATCATTCGTATCCACTAATTGAGTTAGAATGTCGGTTTCGTAAGGGTAATTGAAGAAATTCGGAAATCGTCCAGCCGCTCCAGGCGAATTTGAATTTAAAATAATCCCCAGCCAACTTTTCCCCCCCATTAAACCATCGACGATACAGAAACTGATCTAATAAACGGCTGCAACTTTTGGAAAAGCGCCCTTTATGTATCCGCAGCATCGCACGGGAAATTTCCCACGGGAACATGGGACACACACATACGCGCTCGCTCCGGGTGATATGATGAAACCCTAACGTGTATATGTGTTAGGGTATGTGTGTTTTCCGAACGAATTCCCCTACAATTTTTCGTCCTGATGAAGTGGGACGCTTCTGGGGGTTTTAATAGATTACATCGACGCAGGGCGAATGAGTGAAAATCGGTACGTCTGAGCTCGTCCGAGACGTGGGCAAAAGTTCAAAAACAATCCGGTAAATCAATCCGGGTCGAACGTCGATAGGTAATTCGCCGATGCCCCTCGATTATTATTTGAGCCTTTAGAGTTAAAAACTTTTCAGACTTCAGCCACTCGCTCCCTCCTCGAAACTTTTACCACCGGTATCATTCTATCATCCGAAACATTGTAGAGCTCTCGTGTTTAATTTCAAAAGATACACTCCGGTCGTTAAGTGGAACCCATCCCTTAGCGCAATGTTCGGACATCGGTCTCACTTTTCCCTGGAGTAGACCCCTCGCTCCCTTCTCCAATAAGCCGGGAGCCGACCCTTAAAACAATTAGTATTCTCACTTTATTATGATGTTTATGAAAATGGATGTTTTGAAGCTGCAGCCGCCGCCGAGAAGGGGGTCGCGTCACGTGATAAATCTTTATCTCGATAGATGGAGACTAATGTCCCGGAGAATTATTCAAACTCTTTATCATCCCTTAGATAAATTTGCCTGAGACAAGTCGACGAGCCGATAGAAAATATATTTAGTTTAGACAGAGAAGTAAAATGAACAACATGCTACTCATTGATCTCCTATTTCCGGTGTATGATGTCTTGCGATATAATTATCGTTATTAGGGTCACTTCCATCATGCATGAGCACCGCAGGTACCCAATTTGGGAAGAAATAAAATTCCCCCTTCAATTACCCATCCAGATATTAAAATTTACCGAGAGGCCAATGGGCGCACTCCCAATTTCCCCTTCCGCCGTTCCTAAGCACCTTTTTTATGCGTCGAGGGAAGTCCGCGAATATAAAACGGAAGGAATGTTCTCACCTCTATTCCCCCCGGAGGAGGGCCCGCACGACCCTACAGGGACAGTATTCTCCCGGAAAAAACGACACACATACGTCTCCATTTCGTACGCAAAGACGTTGTTAACCCTGCGAAATCCTTTCGCCCTTTCAACCCTACACATATATACACACACGCATACGCACGCACCATCTTTAAACCTTAAGAAACCCCCTAAGCTTCCTCTTCTCTCTCCTCGCCCGCGCTAAAACGTTAATCATACTAAGCGCCATTTGTCAGTCTTATCACTCTGTCGTGTCGCCTTCTTCTTCTTGTCTTCGAAGACACGACGTCATTTGTCCGCTTGAAAAGGGACTAAGTTGAAGTTTCTGTACGTTTGTTTTACCGGTTTGTCGTTGACGGATCGTGTCGTCTTAGTGGATTAAAAACTACGCGTTCTGAGGTTGATGTACGGGAAAAGAGCCCACCCTCGTACGATCCTTGGGGCATGTGTTGCTAATGTAATGGCTTCCAAGGCAATAGTCATAAGGGGCACGGCGACGTTTTCCCTACCGAATGCAAATCGATGACAGTGCCTGCAGCATTTCGTTCGATGGTTCTTGTTATCACTTCGTTACTTATCAATTACGGCAAAATTACTTCATTTGGTAAGTCGGGTCTGCGTTTTCTTTTCGTACCTTCCAATTTTTTCAACTCAAGAAGTTGGTAATTCATGTGGAAATGAGGAAAATGGTAGATTTCGAGGATTTCTAACGGAAGATCAAGCAACACAACTTATAGGGAGGCAATCAAGGGCATCAACGAGAAGGACACAACTTTCGTACGATGTGAAAATGCATTTGCCAGGACATCGCGGTTTCCAATGGCGCATTTTCCGACCGCGTTTTCCCCACAGGAACTCGTTTCTTAGATTCCGAGTGTCATCGGAAAATGTCCAAATTTTCCAACGGTCGTCGCCTCCGATTGCGTATTTTCCGACGGCACCCTACTCGATTTTGCGTAGTATTTGAAAAACCGCGAATTTTCCGAGCTTCGCGATTTCAGAACGCAAATTTTCCGACCGCACTGTATTCGTAGGAGCTTATTCAACCGATTAGCGTCAGGGAAAAGTTCGCGAATTTCCCGGCCTTCGCGGATTCTCCGATTCTAGGACGGCCCAGAAAATCCCGAATTTTCTCACGTCAGTGAATTGGTCGTGGAAAACTGAAAACAATTTTGAAACGATGGAAACATTGAGGAGTTCGGGAGGAGAATTTAATTTTAAAGGAGCCAAAAATGGCTGTAAAATTGTTGCATCAATTTTGAAAAACCCTAGAACGACTTAAACGGTTTAGTTTTTTCGATTTAATGGCATGTAAAAAAACATGATTCGAGCACATGCAAGTTTTCCTAGTTGTTTATGTTTCCATTATTGCCCCAACATCAGAAATCACTTTAAACACAGTTCAGTTCGTTAATGTACGAGGGGCACAAGAGAAGTCAAATTATAAACATACTTCGCGCGGTTGAACGCCGATGAAAAAAAAGTAAAAGCGTGCAACAGAGAGACGTTGGAAATCAATTTTTTCACGTTCCGTCTGAGAACGAATCAAGTCAGTTCGTCAAGATCAAAGGGAAAGTATTCGAGGGCGATAAAAGTTATTCGATCAGGATTCGACGGCGATTACATTTTTTTTTTTCAATAAATTCATCAATGAGCACCTCTAAACAAGCGAGAAGGAGGAGCGCGGGAGAGGCCGGAGCTCGGGGGTGATCGGGACAAGACGTGTAGTCGAATTTCATTAAAAGTTGCAAACTCGGTTCGTCGAGATGGCGTAAAATATATAAGTTGAACAAGTTGATTTATGACAGTTTATAAGGACGTATCAATGCTCGCCTTTCCCCCGACGACAAATTAGTTTTAAAACTTTTTAATCAACTTGTCGCTTACGACGCTACTGCGGATCCATCCCCGACCCCGGCCCCGCTCGCCCTCCGTCCCGCTCTTCGCTCGCTTAATCTCGCTAATACAATTAGAAGGGAAGAGTTGGCGGCTAAAGTCGTTAACAATGATCATTTATACCATTTTAACACACTGTACACGACTCGGGGAGTATTTCGGCGGAATCGCTGCGATATATTACTGCACGGGGAGAACGTAAACACATCGGACCCCCCTGCACGTGTTGCACATGAAAATTAGGACGGGGGCAGATACGCGAAGATTCCTTTCTATCGCGAGTACTCTCACCTTCTCCCCCCGCGAGTCCTTGTACGCGACCCACTGGTTGAGGGAGCTCCTCCAGTACTCGATGAGGAACGCCTCCGCGTACTCCTGGCCCTGCCCGTTCCCGAAACGGCCCTGGGTCTCGGTCCACGTCAGCAGGTGGTTCTTCTGGAGGTCCACCTCGAGGTACTCCTTCACGTCGATCCTTATGGGCGCCTTCGGGCACCACGCTCCGCCGTTCTTCTCCTGCCGGATCCTAGAAGCGAGAAGCAAATGTTTAACACTGATGTTATAGTAGGTAGGTACTATAACAAAAAAATTACAAAATGTTGAAGATATGAAGGAGATGGATAGTATGGAAATGGAAAGTAAGTGGAAGGGCCATATAGCTGACAGATGCTTGCCTTGTACTATTCCCTTAGAATAATCAAGGCCAAACAGGATAAGAAATGAAGCAATGAAGGCACGAATGGGGATAACTGGAGCAGTATCAGAGAACCCTGAAAGGGTAAAATTGTTATGGTACGGCCATAAAAGATGATAGAAGACTTCCAAAGGGAACTTCCAAAAGAAAACCAGGGAGAAGCTGGTAGGGAGGAGTGATGAGTGCAAAGGACCTGGGGGAAGAAGAATGGAAAAGGGGATGATAGAAAAAAATGGACTGTAGGGATCGGATAGCGGGGAAATATGCGCTTTTGGAGAGGCTCAACGAGTGTTTTTGAAGGTACTTTTCCCGTACATTTTTAAATTTCCTGTGAGTAAATGGAATTTAATATTTCTGTGTTTCTGTACTTAGAGTTTCTTAGGGAGAATTTATGTGTCCTCTATTTGTTGAAATGATGGTTTCGTAGGGTGGAGGCCACGAATTTAAATTTGTGAATCGGTGAGAAATTTCCTCCGCGATTAACGTCGGAATTGCCGCGTTCGAGAGAAAGCGTATGTCCTCTCCCCTCCCCCTACTTTATCATTAAACACGAAATTAATATAAATGTGAGGGAGATGCATACTTGACCGGAGCGAGAGTAATCCCGAGCGATAAATCTCATTAGAGGCAGGCGTGTAGTAGTAACAGCGAAAGGTCGTAAATATAAAATTTGAATAATTATTTCGGTCGTAAATTCGTTCGGAGAGAAAGGGCGGAAACCGAATTTTCCGATTCCGGACGCGCAAGCGAGCGCGACGCAGACGTTCCTGATGGAAGTTGCTTCAGTGGTCAGGATTTTTTCGACGGCGACACAAGGGCCTAAGAGCAATGGCGGGAAAAAACTGCACGGGTCCACCTGCGACATACCTCGCGGATCGTCCGTATTCCCGCCGTACCCGCGGCCGTTCATTAATGATAATTGAAACGGCCGACGTTACGTCCTCAAAAAAAGGAATGGAGCGAAATAAAACAAAAATAACAGGGAAAAAATGGACCCGAAACGGAGCCCGAAAGTACGATGCAAACACGCGAAATGTCGGACGCTCGAGATTTTTTTGTTGTAATTGTTTCCGACGGTACGTGAGCTGAAATATATATTAACGCATTTGAGGCCGAGAGGGGCGTGCGGGAGAAACCGAAAATCACACCCAGCGCAAAAATTTTACTTAAAAAATTTTGCTTAAAGAAATTGTTCTACGATTAACTTTACCACGGAAACCACTTTTAAATCTAAGCATTAATGCACTGTGCGTTATTTGCTACCCGTGTTTATAAGATTGCCAAAGTACAGCCTCGATCTTCGAAGAAAATTTGAAGTGAAACCCCTTCGTTTAGTGAACATACTCGTAGGTATTATTGTCATACTTAAGTCTTGTACTTTAATTAGTGTTAGTACCTCCTATCGATCTGGACAACTTCCACTTCCTCTTATCTTTCCCGTTTCGACAATTAAAGGTAATACCCTTCACCTGAAACCATAGCAACTAATCTCCTTACATCGACGAGTGCTGTGGGATTGTTTTTCTTCGTCGCAATCAATAACGTCCATCAATTATTCATGGACTCGATTTCTGTCTTGACGGAGGTTAAGGAACGGCCATTGTTGTCATTTTAATACGCTTTAAGGCTTTTGCGGAGCGGCCAGACGAAAAAGGAAAAATTCCGAAACGCTACTCCGGTACGGGTGAGTGGGGAAGTTAAAGAAACGACGGGAATTCCATTAATTCGTAGTCGAAAACGTCATAAGCAGAGTCATGAAGGAAAGAATAATGCTGGAAAGTAATGCAGAAATGAAGCAGTTAGTGTGTGTTAATAATACGCCCTGATATTGGTGGAATGTTCAAAAAGTGCATGAAATATTCGATCTGCATAGGAAACATTGACACGTCCCAAAAGGATTAAAACTGATAAAAGGTCGTCAGTCATGTTGTACGAAAATTAAATTATTTAAAGAACCCAGAGAGTGTGCCATGCGTAAAACGATAGTCCTTCATAGCGAAATTTCTAAAAATTGTGTTGTATTACTTATCCACGATTGGTTGGGCTGTATTTGACAAAACATATTATGAAACGTACTTTCAGACAAAAAGGAAGACCAAAGGATCTCATGGCACTTTTCCCATGGTGCATAACAGATATTTGAAAGATCTTTTGAAAAGAGGGAATAGCGACCACAAAACGATAGTCACTGCACGATTGATATAGAATAATGCCGAGGAAAATAAATATTATTATCATTATTATTATCAAAATCAATATTATTATTATAGAACATTAGAAATGGCGTTTTTATGAAGGGTTAAAGTAAATAACCATCGTCATAGCATAAATAATAAAAACTTTTATCCTCGACATTAGTGCCTGGTAGTAATCCGTGGTATTACTAAAAGCGAGAAAATTGCATTTTTCCAAATTCACATTTCCTCGAGGAGTTGTAGCCGCAAATTAAATATTTAATAACTTTTCCCCGGTAGCCTAAGATCCACCCAGACGTTTTTCGCCAGTTTTCATCCCTCGGATTAATGCTGTCCTACACCCCCGAGGGGGCGACTCCACCACGGCAACTATTTAAACTTGTTAATCCGTTTTAGTTGTTGCATGCACTCCGCCGTCCCGGAACAATCTCCTCGCAATTAAAACAAGGGCGCAGGAAGATAATAGAGAGACATCGAGTCATCTTAATAAAGCGTCGCGAACAAGAAGCAACTTTTCCATCCATCCAGCCGTCGTCTTCGTCTTCTTCTATTTCTTCCTCTTCGGCTTTATCGCGCGTAATAAGTTAGACGGCGTCCCGCTTTTCCGGCGACGCTTTTAAATTAATTTTGTCTCGAAAAAGGATTATTTGGGATTTGTTTGGTTCAGGTTTCATCCTGCTTGATTTTGGATCGGTATGGGGGAAGCTGCGAGTGTGTGCTAAGGACTTTACAACATCGAATTTATTACGCGTGAATATCTAAACTTTTAAAAGGCCCTAGTGAGGATTGATGATTTGTGTGATGATAAAACTTCTTACGTCGAGTCTGGAAGGAGTATACAAATGACACATCTCTCGAAATACATACTTTTACTTCGACTGCTCGTAAACAGCTCTCTTGCTAGACCGTACAGCGCATTAAACGTTTTAAAACTCCGAAGTAATTTTTTCCAATATTCCACACTGTCTCAACAGTAATTTCCGTCCGAGACTTTTCACATTAGCGCATGTTTTTGAGACTTGAATAATTTAACGAGCTTCCATTACACGGACCGTGGAGAAAATTCAATGGGAAAACTATCCCCCCGCCCCTATCTAAATTTCCCGGAATAATGAAAAGGGTATGTGTTCATTTACAATCGAGTGTGTACGTACGTGATGGAAACTCCAACAGGGCCATAATTGACTTTCCAATTTTAGCCGAGCCGCCGGTCCCGAGGTTTTTATTCGGGACCGACCAACTATACGGAGCTGTTAGGTACAACGTAATGAGAAATATGAAATGGACGGGCTTGAACCGGGGGCGATTCCTACAGGAGCCTACAGGGTTAGAAGATCATGTTGTGATAGCAACCGTAGGGAAAAATAATGATAAGAAGGGGAGAACTGCCAAGGCTATGAAATCCAAGGAACGTGGGCTAGATTCGTTATAATTTATTACGGAAAATCGCAGGTGTATTCATTACTTAGGCATTTGTGGCTCGATTATAAGGCAATTCGAAGTGTACATCATCTCTTTCCCACACCTCAATACTTCACGATCGATTAATGAAGTGAATAATTGTGTGCTATTAATTTACGCCGTGAAAATGAGGCAATGGTTGACGACAGAAAATATTTTACAACAGTAACAGTGCTTTATGGGGATTATAACGCTATAACTGCCCTAATTTTACTTATAATCGCGTTTCTAGCTGAATATTAAATAATTTATCCAGCAAGGACTTGTAAGAAATGGCGAAGTCGCGTACTAATAACATCAAATCCTAGTCGGGACATTAGGACAAAGTTATTAAACTTTTGTATGGTCATCGTGTCCGGGACTCCTGCATTCCCTTGGAGTCCTGGATCGTTACCTCTCTCGTCCTTTTATCTGGTGCATGTAATCCACGGTTGTATCGATATATCGATAGACGTTTCCATAAATCAACGATCGGGGATGTTAACATTCGAGCATCGTCGCCTCGCCCCCTCTCATAAAGATCCCGCCCGTAAGGAAACAGGACACATTTTCAGATCGTACATAACAGCGTCATTTCCTCGATTTCCTCAATCAGCAAATTATTTCGAGGGGGTCGACGATCCCTCGCCGCTCTCGCGCCCCCAGCTCGATGCACTTTCAGGTGATCCTCCCTGTTTCTCTCTCCTTCGCCCTGCTTAAAATTCAGATCGGGCCCGTAATGGGGACGAGGGGTTCACAAAAGTGATATCTATCGTGCATTGTTGAAAGCCAGCCGAGAGCGAGAGTGGATTGTTAGCGATTCATAATCTCATATTCACAAAGGGCGGTAGGGGATGATATTCCGCGGAAAAAGGGAGTTTTCGGGGTATTTTTTTGTGTCGGGCGCACGGGAAAGTTTTCTGAGAGGGAAAGTACGCTTTCCTCGAAGGTTCCGCGCTTCGGATGCGTAGAAGAGAGACGGAGAGGAAACGGGGGAAATCGGAGAGAGGGTTTCCTGCGTTTAATGGAACGGCTTACAGGGAAAAGGGTCAACGTAAAAATGTTGTAATATCACCAAATACTGAAGAGGAATAGTTATTAAGGATATTTCCATATGATTTAAAAGTTGTGTTTGTAAAATTGCTTGCATAGTGTCCTTCACTTAGTTAATGAATTAAGTGATTGCATCAAATTAATCAAAGTCATTATTATTAGGATATTTTTTACATACAAATTTTCTAGCTTGTAGAAATCCCTGGAAAATGTTGAAGAACACTTCATTTTGCGTGAAAATCCTGTAAACTTTTCAAAATTTTCTTTGACGTGCTGAAAGAAAATTCCAAAACTCAATCTAGTGAAAAAATTGTACTGAGAGTATTAACAGATTATCCAATAACGATGAAAGTTAAATGGATTTTGCCTCATAATCACTAAAAATATTTCCTATTCCCCCAAACACAATCAATACATAATGAACATGCATTTCCTTAGTTAATATGGCAATTTCCATTAATTTTGCACAACTTTCGATTGTCTGTCTCCTCGCTTAAACTGGATATAGTGACTTCAATGGAAAAATAAGGAGCTGACGCAGTGCTGGAAAGGCGTCGCCGTTACGCCGTGGCGTCGTTATGACGACAAGGATTATTTCAACGCCGGTAATGGAGAAGAAGACGAGATGACGAAGTGAAAGACGCAAGGGAAGAAGAAGGCGAAGAAGAAGAAGAAGGAGGGGAAAGAGGAAGAACCACTTATCCTCGAGGGATGCGGAAAACTGAAATAAATGGACACCTTTCGGTTGAATAAGCGGTTTGTTTATAAGAGAAGACAAATGGAGTCGTAATACTGAAAAGAACGAGATTAAACGTAAAGGCTTTCCAACGGATTCGACGTCGTTATGACGGGAATTAGGGAAATGTTTGACGGGAATAGGAGTTTAGTTAATGGAAAGATTGTGCGTATAAGCGAAGCGTTCCATGACTGAGCTACGCGTTATATGACAAGTGTCAAGTATTCGAAAGGGCTTTGAGTGGAACCTTAGATTACCTTCCAACGAATACAAAGTTATAAATTGGAATTTCAATGGGATCGTTTAAAATATTTCGGGATAGGAATATGTTAACGCTATAGTTATGATAATGCAGTGTGGAATGAATTAGAATTGTTGTAAACTTATCGCCCTTTGTACAGGGTGCCCCAAAATGATTACGACAAGAACTGGGGGTAGATGCAACATTCGCCCCTGTTTTCATTTAACAGCTCGACCAACTAAAATTTTAATGCATGTAAATCGTACATCACACTGTTTATTTTTTAATTTGATCGGGATAAAAATGCTCTCAACCCTAATTGGTCTACGATGATTATAAGATTAAGAAATACGGACAAATCCCAATAATCTTCGGCTATAAGAGGGTTCGGACCTGCTGTCCAATCCTCGTTAAGAGATTACTCCTTTTTTCGCTGCCCACATCAGTCTTTCTCCCTTCTCTCCCTCTTTCTCTCTCTCTCTGTGTGTTTCTTTTTCTCTCGACCTCTCCTGCAACTTTTGATCTTCATATAGGTTGTACATTTTTTGTTGTTGATTTTCGCGATGCGTTCGAGCGGATTTTTCCCTCCCTATTTTTTGCGCTCCTCGGACCCGGGATCGATCCCGTCTGGCAACGAAGCCATTTACCATTCCCGTCTCTCCTTCTCTTTCTCTCTCGTGCGTATTTCCCCGAGGGAAACCAGTATTAAGGTGGACGAATGGTCAGCTAATTGGAGTCATTTGTTTTAGTACCTCGGACGTCTCGGATACCATTATTTTTGCCATTTTCGGTGCGTGCTTTTTCTTATTTCTGTCAGCTCTCCGGCTACGACATAAAAGATCGGAAGGGGGGGAGCCGGATTGGATGTTTATTTCTTACGCGACGATATAAAACATCCCTTCCTTAATTTAATAGGGGGGACGTCGGCGGGTCCCAATTCGGGAGATAAACGGGGTTTTCATTTACGCACCTGCTGGAATTATCCGACATATTTTCTTTTTTTTTTTTTCGATGTAATGTAACGAATTACTGTTTCGGCCGTTGATCTCTGTCCCGAGCAATTTTCCCTTTACGAGGGCGATCCCTTCGTTTTTAATTTTATCGAATCATTCGAGGCCCCATTGATAACATCATCTGCCCAAGCTATTAAAACCACACACACACACACACATACGAGGATGAGCGGCCATTAATAAAAATTCTAAACGATCTGTGACAGCGAAAGGGAGAGATTAAAAAAAGCTATATCGGAACGGGGGCCATTTATCAAATATTCCTCCGGTATGTGTATATAGGTATACATCCGTATGCACGTCTATATGTCTATGGTTTTTATTATTTCGCTCTCTTTGTGTCAGGAGAAAAGTTACTTTATGAGTTTGTCCTTCGGCTTTTCTCTTTGCCGGGACGTCACATAGAAAATCAATTGAAATACTCGAGCGAGACCGAGCGGAAAAGGATCTCTGAGATACGGTTATCCGCAAAGAGAAATTTCACAACGCAAATGTTACTAGGATCAAGGATTTTATTGCATTTCCGAATTTTCCAAAATCCATTGGAAACGTCATCGGTCTACCCCAATAGTGACCAGATATAAAAAACAACAAACAGTCTGGCGTAATACAAATATTTTCCGATATTGGCCATAAAAGTGATAAACGTAGAAAATAGCTTTCAACATTTTTCATTTTTCCTGCAGCGGACGTTAATTTATCGATGAAAATTGTTCTCGATTTCTCGCAACAATAACAACGAAGCAGGGAAAATCGATTCAACATCGAAACGAATAAATGTTGACTTGAAATGTTGTGTGAATATTATTACTGCATTTCCCATCTTGATTATCCCCTCGTCTCTCTTACGTACTCTGTCTCCCCCTCGACTCATTTATGTGCAAATTTCGGATAACTCCGAGGATTTATCCCATGACGATCTGGTTATTAGAAACACATTAAAACCAGATTTTAAGGGAATTAGGCGACACTGTAAAAGTTCCGGAGACTTGGGGAACTTACGAAAAGATTTAAGTTATCCGAGTTTCGCAAGATTAAAAAATATACTTTCGAAATGTTGTCGGCAATGGATGCTTCCAGATTTCGCAGTTTATGGATTTATAGAGGGGAATTTACGATATTCCGGTTTAACCGGTTTGGAAATCAGTGTTCTAACCAGATTTGGCTTAAGAGTTTCTTTACAATGTTGATATCACAGTTACGTATTACATATTCTTCGCTTTGAATATTCGGACAGTGACTATACGTCGACGACGAAATAAGACGCACATAATACATGTTCGCTCGCAGATATTTATAAGACGCGTTACATCAAGGATATACGTATCTCAGAGCGGAAACTATCGGAATAAAGTTCCCGTTTGATCATCTCGTCGAGTCGAGTAACAACGTTCCACTTCCCAAAAAGTAACAAAAAACATAAAAAGAGTTTCCGTTAATACCGTTGAAGAGGGAATAAGGGGAAACTTTTCCAATCGGACCGAACTCGCTTAGCCCACTCTCTCTTTCGAAAACTGCCCGAGTATGATTACGTTTCTTTCCGAATATAAACTTTTGAGTGCCTCAAGACCGCAATTTCGTTACTTATAACTAGACGGTAAGTAAGGGAACGGGAGATTATCGGCAGCATTTCAATGCGAAAACATGAAAGCGTCCCTGGGAACACGTGCCGGAATTAAAAAAAGATTCCCTCTCTCTCTCTCTCCCGCCCGACGGTGTAACAAAGTGTATCGGAATCAATCGACGTTTAATTCTTTACTCGACGTAATCTCGCCATGAAGTTGTATTGGAGTTTGAAGTTTCGTAGTTAAAGTCGAGGCACGAGGGTCGACTGTGAATGCGTTTTAAATTTGTTTACCCGAATTGATGTGATTGCTTTTCCCCCTTTTTCTTTTCTCCTCCCGCCGATCGTACGGGAATTATTTTCAATTAGAGACGGTTTCTTTTTACCGGAAGGAACGGGGGAGGAATCGACTTCGAGAAAGTTACGAACCGGGAGTTTAAAAATACTAATCACGCGTACGAAACGATGCCCATCACCTTATAGCCCAGTTTATAGAGTTTTTTTTTTGGAAAATAAAATTTATCGGTAGACGGACCAAAAAACTTCGTTTAGAATGGATCAAACATGATAAAACTCAAAATATAGACAAGTCTGAGCTTTTGCGGTTTTTTTAAACAAGAAAAATTAAAAAAATCGGCCATTTTTTCATTTTTTTCACTATAGCGTGAAAATCGTTGATGGAAATGTAATACGTTGTACGGATGATTTGTAAACAATTAACACACTTTCAAAATGAGCGTTTTTAAAGGATGATCGGAGGGTTTTTCACCGAGAAAACTTGGAAATGGACCCTTTTTCAAAAATTCACAGCTTTGTCCAGTTTAAAACTGAAGCGCTGATTTTGGGCCAAATGTTAGGTTGTTATGTCTACTTCAAACATGCAAAAGTTGGATGACGTCAGATGAAAAGTTTTTGGTCGCAAGTATACAGTTTTATGCTGCTTGAAGCCAAAAAGTTAGAGCTTCTATATAATTACTTAAAAATATCAGAGCAAGAACAGTTCTGCGAAATTTCAGCAAAAATCCTATTTGTATGCATATACCCTAAAAATATCTAACACCCTTAATTGTCCTAATATCTGAAGAGTTAAAAGGAGCCGCGACGAGAGAAGGGCAACAGGTCAGGTCCTCGACCGACCTACGAGCCAGTTCCGTTTCGATCGCGTCTCCACCCATTACAAAAACCAAGGGAAGAGAGACGGAAAAAGACAAAATAATTAGACCGCCACTACAAAACCTCATTTACTCGCGCACCATTTACCCTCACGGAACGTAAATTCGGCCCTCTTGTCCGACTCCGCAGAATAGATAATCGAGCGGCGTCAGCAACATTGTTTACAAGGGCTAATGCAATTACGGGGTTATTGGAGTCTGTTCCTGAATCTGTTGGAAGTTTTCGCTCAGGTGAGTCGCCATGGAAACGTGCCACGTCCCGGCCAAAAAGGACCGACACAAAAATTCATCTCGTCTCGCGTGGCTAATATGAAATGGCGCAGTCGGTAGGATGTTATGAAGACGACGAGACGTCGTAGTCGTCGGAACTCTCTCGGCTGTGACGGGAATCTTCAGTTCCTTTATTTAAGAATATCATCATCCATAGTTTCGCCCTGGTGAACAGTACAGGTAAAAAGTAAAATCTGTAGTAGCTAAATCACATCTTCGCTTTATTTTCTGTTACTTCCATGTGAAGCATATCGTTAATATAGGCAATATAATCGGCGTTCGGTCTATTGTTGAGCGTAATCCATTACAGGGATTGGATTGAAAAATTCTGTCACGAAAGTGGTAGAAATTTTGTCTCAATAGAAGCAATAAACAGTTTACTTCACTATTAATACTAAAATTCTAGAGAGTAGAAGGTATTTACAATTTACATATAAAGTGATTTACATTGTAGTAAAGTAAGTGATGAACATTTATTGAAACTGCATATTTTCAGTGTAAAACCTCAAGAAAACGCAATATGTAAAGTTTAAATCTCCATGTATGCATAACAGTTTCAACAAAAGCACTTACGAGTTCTGATGTGAATACAAGATTTCGTCACCATTTACTAGCCATTGTTTCTTATATCCTATGAAATATAATATTCGTTAGAGCTTATGGGGGATCTTCCCGAGTACACGAGTCAAAAGTAATTTTGCCATAGGATGTACAAGGAAGCAAAAAAATATTCCTGTTTCCAATTTCCTTGTTTCCTAACGATCGAGTCCACGTACTCGATTTTCAAGTCTCCTGTCCGATGCGAACGCGTGGTTGTGTTCCAGGTTTTCGATTCCCTGTTTTCGATTCCGTGTGCCCTGCTCCCGTGTCATGCGTCTCCATCCTCCGTCCCACGTAAGCCGCAATTCCCCCTTAAGGGTCGACCCGAGGTTGTTTTTATCTATTATTACGGTAATGCGGGAGAATCCTCGAGGACTCCTTCGGAGACGGTGCGCTCAGGTGAAAGGGAGAGCCGGCTAATTTATTAGCTGTGACTTTTTTCGGATCGAGAAGGATGAGGACGGTCGGAGGAACGACGGGGGGATATTTTAAAGGAACGCCGCGGGAAAAACGACGGGAATTACGGGAGGTGTCCGCAAGGAGGAGAAATCCGGGAAATCGGGGATTACCTCGAACCGAAAATGAAGGAACGTTACTAGAACGTCAGCGTTTCATAGGGTTTCGTAGTAGAATTTTCCTTTTAATACCCGGAGAGAAAATCATGGAAATCTTTCGTCGTTTTGGGTAAATTGAAGGGACTTTCACCTTTTTCCAATTTAAATTCCAACCGTAGTACTTGCGTTTCGAAAAGTCCGACCGAGGCTCGATCAGCCATAGAACAGATCGACAGTGTTCTGGATCCAGTCCGAGGCAAATGGCGTAGAAAGACATCGTGATTGGCATACGATTAGGGCGAAATGCACAACTTAAATTGCTTTTTCGCACCATTACCAGAATATAATTATCCACTTAAATAACTCAAAACGCGCCCCGAAGAAAATTCAACTAATAATAACTTCGGGAAATTGAAATCGAGAACAATTTATAATATTCCTTCGATGGCGTCCGCATCGAGGTTGCTGTTTCGGAGGGACCATTAAGGCAATCGATCAATCAGTGTCGTATTAGTTAGTCCTTCTGCTCAGAGTGTCACATTCGGAGGGATCGTCGCGGCGCCGATTCGGGGAAAAAACTTCCCGGCGACGAAAGGGTCGTGCGGAGAGGAAAATTTTAGTTCAATCAGGGAAAACTTTACTTAACGCAGAGGGGAAGCGTAGGTGAACGTTTGCGAAAGAGAAAAACGCTAAAATCAGTCTCGTCTTTGTACCACTGGATCTCGATCAAGCTGCCTCAATTATAGATTGCTCAAAATCCAACGCATTTATGTTTGTTCAAACTCTCTCGCATTCTCCGGATAAGCCTCATATTTAAGGAAAATTAATTTACGGCGAGACTTATACGCTTAATTTTTACGTGTCACCGATCCATCCGTCCCTTATCGCGACCCTCCCCCGGCCCCCGGTGTCATTTTTCTCCCCTTTCTCTACTTAAAGCGTGCCGGAAAGCACGAAAGCACGGGCGCGATAAAAACGAAATAAATTTCGTCATTTATGAATTTCTAAACACGTCCGTTCGCAGAGGGATGACTGAAAGGCTTTAATGTGAATTTATTTGGAAAAAGAGAGAGAGAGAGAGATCGCTCGCTCGCGTCCCGCGCTGACAAGATAAAAATGATTTTTTTTGTGGCCGTATTCGAAGATTTAGTTATGAAAAATTAATAATTAATCCGTCTTTTATGAGACGGGACAAAGCGCGGTGAATGCCGGAGGCGTCATTTATACTCGGACGATTTTTTTTTAAACGTAATTAAAACGTTCTTTATTCCGTATGATCGAAACGAGTAATGAAACAATTCTCGAGGCTGCCCCTCTCCTCTATTCGCGGATAGTTTGCATAATCCGCCAGGGGATCCCTCCTGGACCGCAACAAGGCCTACGTTGATCCTCGGAGTGTGATCCTCGGCACTTGTTACGGCATCGCCCTCCTCTTCCCCCTCGATCCTTCTTCGTCGGCTTCTTGTCCGTTAAGGGTTAACGCGTCGAAAGGGTTGCAAATTGTTTCCATGCCGGGCAGTTCCCGCGAAGAGAAACTTCATCCGGAGTTATCGCTGGAAAATACGTACAACACGCCATAAATACATTTGCGAGCATGGAGACCGCGTCACTCGCTAACGCTAATCAGATCTTTTATATTCAAAACGCGCCCGCCTCCATTGCCATGTTTATTTAAGAGGATTTCCGGAATTTCGCGGGAGGGGGTTTAATCTCCGTGCAAGAACTCCATAACAACGGAGAGGGAGGGGGAGCGGTGCGCTTATCGCCGTTTCGAAAACATCTTTTGGGGGAAAAATTTCCCGTTTATCCGTCAAGGTTGGGGATTTTTCCTAGATTTAATTTTCCGACGAGTGTCCTTGGGTACATCAAAAGCCCGGTGATCCTCCTCCATCTCCTGTTTTTGTCCCGCTGTAAATTACTGGAAAACATGTTGCGGTTAATTCTCCTCTCCTCTTTTTTCCTGGTTCCTCCTAATTTCGAAGCTCTTTAGCATTCGAGTCCCGAACGGTGCCATCGTGGCGTTTATTTAAGAAATCCCTCCCGGAATATTCCGGGCTTTAATCGCCATGATGCTTATCACATTTTCAATATGCAAAGTTTTTAACGGGGCCAAAGGAACGGAAATATCACGTTTAACTGAGACGCAATGATAATGAAAAGAAGCTAAAAGGGATGAGTTTTTCCGAGAGTATTTAGAGATTTTTAGAGTTTACATTGTTTCCAACACTTGTTGAGGATTCTTGAAGTACGTTCTGCGAGTCTGTTTGGTTGCTGTTTGCATTACGTCCTATTCAATTTCATTGAGTTATATCGACAGAGCGTAACTATTTTATTCTCCACGTTATATCGTTTTCACGTTGCGCCTCAACAAACCCATAAAGTTATTAAGGTCCGTTATTATTCCGCCGACGAATAATTTATATGAATTAAAGTCGAAAACGAAACGCCGGAACAAGTTAACCGCATTAGTGTGGTGGTGTTGTTCGTGGAAATGCATTTTCTATGTAGGGCGAAAATCGCGTAGGTTTTCTAAACGGTAAACAACCGATCGTGCAACATTTTCCCTTTAGACGCGCGATTTCCGAATAGATTTTACATAAACAATCCCGCCGAACGGAAAACACTTATGGAAAGCTTTACGCTTTATGTAAACAGTTCATAATGCTGTGAAAACTTTTCTCGTGTTTAACCTTCAGTCTCCAAAAAAATACCTGCAGTATTAGCCATAACAAAAAAATCGGAAAGAAATTTTTATTAGAAATATTATATTCAAAATTGAAGTAATAGTCAACCTCTCTGATATTTGCTGTAACTCGCTAGGAGGAAAAATAAATTTTTGCTAAAATAAAATCGTAGGGTAACAGCGAAGTTTTTATATGAAGAACTGAAAGATATTGCCCGTGACCTGCTGATGTACTCAAGAAGACACGTTTGACAAGGGAATTAAGGGACAATGGAAAGAAGAAGAATTTCTTTGGGTCTTTGTCGTCCCTTTGGACATCTTTCGCTCATATTCTAGTGAAAATGTGTTAAACACTCTTGGGAAAAGCGGAGAAAAACTGAAAATTCAATAAACAGTAGATGAAATACCCAAGCAACGGATCAACAATCGTTAGATTAGTTTTCGAGTTGACACAAAAAGGATGAGAGTAAGTGTCCTTAGTCCTTAACCGATTTTAACGGAAAATGCACTAATCAGAGTGTTTAAGGAACCAAGTTTCGGGTTTTCAAAATCTACAGGACTTAGGGTACCTCAAAACGCATAGAGAAGCCAATATCTGAAATTCTTGTAATTCTAATTATAATTCTCCTTTTTCTAATTGTATTCCGGCAAAAAGTATAAAACATTTTTATCAACTCGATTATTATTTGCAACATACCTCGTCCTCGAGAATAAATCGTGACCCTGGAATATAACATTCAAAAAAATTCCCTCGGAATGTCTCATACTTTCATTCCAGACGAGCCCTTCGAAATTTCAGCTATTTTTCCTTCACTCTCGTGGGCGAAATTCTCCCGATCCGAACCATCGTGGGATTTGGTTAGCGCTCAGATGATGAAATTCCGTACAAACTGCTCAATAAGCAATCTAAAATTTCGACAATTTCGTCGTCGTGAGAGACGGCGATAAAACTCCGGGCGCCTCGGCGCCATTATGGGCCACCTGTTCGACGGGAGAATAAAACTCCGTGCCTCTCCCTTTTTTTTACATATCCCGACGATTTACGCCCTCTAACGAAATTTCCCGGCATCGCTCCAGACGCTTCCCTCAAGCCTTTCCCCGTCCCCGGGAATTATTAACAATACGAGAAACCGTACTGGGGTTTCGAAGTGGTTCACGTTAAATACTTTTAAGCCTCGAAACGAAGCGAAAGGAATCCTGACGAAGTTCCGATCGAGGGGAGAGAGGGATCGAGCGACTTCGAACAAGGCCCGGAGCGAAAAGTTTAAAGCACTGAAAAAATTATTTATTAATCTTACTTACGGAACTCCGACGGGATTTTTCCGGATCCGGCGCTGGAGTTCCGGGAGTCCGGCCGTATCGTTAAATGTATTGTACAAATCCCGTGGGGCGGTAAATTGGCCGACTCCATAACTTTTATCCGGGAGCAGACGCACATATACACACTCACAGGAACGAACGATTGAAAGTCACTGCACCGAAAAAAAAGAATGACGAATCGGTCGATGGAAAAATAATGACGCAAAAACGTGGAGATCGAGAGGGGAGGATTAAACGTTCGAATCTGCCTATGATTCATCGTAAAAGTCGCACCTTTGTGCGTCGATTACGAGACGGCCTAGCAAATATTTACGGTGTCACCTAATTAATGTCAATAAGATCATCGTTAAATAACCACAAGCCAACAGTGTCAATATTTGACGCTAACGGTAGCTGATACGGGGTGTTTTCCTATACGGTAAACAACGAACCGTCGTGTTAACCCCTTAGATGTGAAGAGTAACATTTGATTCTACTTTTATGAAGCGCTCTAACCGGACGAGGTGTTTATATATCAAGCGGGCATGTACATTTACGTTTCAAGGGTCTAAGGTAAATTTGGTCCATTAGTCACCAGATTTCATTTATTCTCAATTCCGAATTGCTACCATAAAGGTACAAAAATGTGTTATATTAACTAAAATAACGGGGAGGCATAAGGCATGGATGAGTCCTTCACCTATTCTCTTCAACATTTACTCTGAAGAAATTTCATCATAGCACTCAAACACGAATTTGTGGCGTCGAAATAAATAATACGGCAATTAACAACTTGCGTTACGAGGACGACACTGTCTTATTGCTGAAGGCATGCCTGACCGACAGTTTGATTAGGACTAATTTCCATTAATAACATCAAATGTATAAGAGCTGTTATTAAAATCGAACCAACCAGTGAACGGTTACATTTGTTGTTATTTTATCCATCCTCGATATTCCTCTAATGGGTAAAACTTGGATCGAACGGTACGGTATTTATAAACTTACATATTTAAACCCACTGCTAGAGACGAAAGTACGAATGGAATAAATAAACATCATTGCAACCCCTACTAGAAAATCCCTCGTTACGAAATACACGAGGTGCTCATGCCTAGGCAACATTTCAGGTGGAAGTTTCGTGTTTCCTCTTCCTTTTACCTTCAACGAATTCAGTCCTCGTTGCAGCGCATTCATTTCGCAACGACGTAACGTTTCTCTTTTTCCTCCCGTAAGTAATCTAATAAATCTTTGTTCTTCTGTCTCCGCGCCTCCGACCATCCCAGTGCGTTCCCTCGCGCCCTTTTATTTCTGTTTCTCGGTTTTCTTGTCCATTGCAGCACCTCACCTCTGATTTTTCCTCATTTTGGTTTCGATCACGCTACACCCTACAGAGGCGGAGTGTCGAAGATTTATTCAAAAGTTGACCATGAGATACTGTCATGGCGTCCATCACTTTCAAGAGTAAAGTGGCTCAAATAATCCCGGTTGATCCTCACGATATTCTGTCGTTTCCATTCTTGCATCCATAAGCGCATCCCTTCCTTTATTTCCATTCCATGTATTACCAAGCTGCGACCTTTACCGAAACGTCCTGATTAACGATCGAAACGGATCCAGAATACCCGTTTTAAGCATCGTCGGTCCCTTCGAATGCATCGCCCCCTAAGAGCTGCATATCCGCTGGAGACCTTGAAATCGAGAACTCCTCGGGATCGTGCCTCGTTAGGGGGCCTCGCACGTGACGGGCATAAGGAGTTCGTTAAGGGTAGCAAACAGTGCGGCGGCATCCCTCTCGAGGGGTGCCGATATTGAGATCGGCGACTAAGTGATTCCCGGGGAAAAATGAGGGGAGGAGTTCGAGGGTGGTTTTGCGGTCGAATCGGGGAGGATTTCGGGGATTTTTAGGGAATCGTACGGAGAGGAAACGTTAAGCGACGGGAGGTTTTCCCAATTATATCCATTTATTTAACCCCGGACAGGGTTTGGATTAGACGACAAGAAAAAAACGTTTATCGATTGCTCTGCCTGCGTTAAATTAATTTTTAAAAAGAGTTTGTTCCATTATTCCTTTCTGTTACAAGACGAGAACGTTATTAAAACATCCAGACGAAGTCTCCAGAATTCAAATTAAAAAATACGCTTGAAGATTGTTGTTATTAAAACTTCAATAACTTTCTTTTCGACTCGAATACGCTCCATTAACCCCCCCCCCTAAGTCCGACGTAAACAACCGAGAAAAAAGACTGATACCTTTATCACGAATTTATAATCCTGCCCTTCGATCCCGTCACGGATCACACATCTCATTACCTCGTTTCCATGACTTCGGCGACTCCGTCTCCAGTCTGTTCCCTTCACTTTTTTCCTCGCCGGGGGAAGTTCGAAGTCTGGAATAAGTCCGCACGATACATACGCAAGGGGTAAGTTTCCAAGCTGGCACCTGCCGCAAAATGCGGACGCAAAGCGGCGGCTTTTGCGGCTGCGGATCGGGAAAAGGGAACAGTCTGCGGATGCGGTCGACTGAACTTTATTACATCGAAGTAAACATGTTATTAAAATTCGGGCGCACCGGGACCGGGAACGGCTTGCGAACGAAATATTTTTGAAGAAATCCCATTAAACATTGTGGGTGTAAAACAGTTTAATGAGTTTAACAGAGTAGTACCCTTCGAGCCTCACACGGTTTATTAGGGAAGCTGCTCTTGGCCAATCGGAAGTCTGAGAAGATATGTATTAGGTCTTATAGAAGAGAGCTTCGACAATGGGTATGAGGTTTTCCTCGGGGCAGGAAAAGCCCTTTCAGTCCCCTACGTCAGCCTACTGCAAAAGCGAGGCCGGCCTCTGCCCCGAGCACAACGTATACAGGTGAGCGCGAAACACGCTGAAAAAGTTATAATAAGGTAAACTTTAACATCGCGAAACTTTAACTGCCCAACTACACGAAATTAACTCCATCTCGTTAAAACGAGGTACGTATGAACTTTTCCGTAAAACTCTTCGACACCCCATCGTTCAATTTTGAATTTTTGCATTACTTCCAATGGCCTATAAAATGCCGTATAACCATTAAAATTTTTGACGAGACGTTTCGCTCAAGCGGCGATAAATTATCACGTATGAATCGCGGCGAGGGAAGAGGAGCCTCGAGATTTACACTCGGCGGTTTGAAAATTAATTCTGGATTTTATGCAATTCTCCGTCTGTCTCGGCTCGACGGATGAGTCCCCGAGAAACTATCCGTCTTGCTAACGCGCGTGGAAAGTTTTCGGAAAAAGGAGCGTAACAGGGGGTAAGTTGGAAGATAAGCAATAAATTCACCTTGAGACTAAGCAGGCATTAATATGTTAAATACTCAATTTTTCGAGGTAGTAATTGAAATTGATCATAGAAAGTGGTTTTAACTTATTTGAAACTAAATGTGATGCAAGCTTCAAAAGAACGGTTTTGCAGGGTTTTGACAGCACCAGAGAGGAAGATTTAAAGTGCTGTCGGCATTCCGACGACCAATTCGAAACGTTTACACAACGTTAATTCCTCCTCCGAAGGAATCCTTATGGACGAACGCCGATAAATTTCCACGGCAATATTTTCACTTTCCGAACACCAGCCCATTAATCTCCCGACTCTTTTGTTACTTCATTAACGGCAGGAAAGTAATTCGAAGTCGAAGAGAGTCCGTCATGTCCATTTTTCAGCTCGCGCTCATCTCCTCACTTCAATATGCTAATTTGAGTACTAATAGCGCGAGAGCCCGGAGTCGAGCAATTAATCAAAACATTCTATCCGAAGAGGTCCCGGAGGAAATCTAAAATATACTATGCGAAAATGAGCTCCACCAATTAAATACTTTCGGGAGGGGGCGGGAAGAGTAAACATGGGAGGCGTGACGTTCCGGGGACGGGAGGAAATCGGGAGATCGTTACAGTCGTCTCGGGAAGCAACAATCTTTATAGGTTAAAAGGTCGCGGATTATACAGGAGTGATCGTCTGACGAAGAAATGCGCAGCTAAAGTCAAAAGAGAAGGGGAAAATCTGATGATTTCATATCCCACCTGTCGTTCGACCCTTCCCCAAGAGCTCCCTCCACATTCTTCTCAATACTTCAGATTCGAGAAATCAAAACTTAATTACTTTCGAATGAATTCCCGACTCGTTGGCGGGTCTTCCCGAGCTATTATCCGGGCTCTAATAGGTCCTTGCAAATAGGCAATTAGCCGTTTAATCGAAATAAAATAAAGTGTCGAATTGGAGGTACGTCCTTAACCTATCCCGGGAACCCGTCGATCCATTAATTTCCCGTCCCGCCACTGTCCCATTCCAGCTTATTAACAACTGCTCCTTGTGTTAGGGGTTGAATACGGAATGCTTGCGGTACACTACCCGGATACTACCTATTCTAATCAGATACATCGCGAATTCGCATCACGTAATACCTTTTGAACAATAGGAACCGACACGCTGCTAGCTAATAAATTAATGTCGTGCATGTATCCCATGTATGTCTGTATGTGTGTGTAGGGGAGAAGTTTCAGTTACCGCAGATTTGCCTTTGTATCGATATTATTTGCGTCTAGGGCAGGGGGGTCAGGGGGGAACGGGCTAATTGCCGCCGGAAAATCGGGTAAAGGGGAAACGGAGGATACGTTCGGTTCGAATATCAGGCTTCGCTTCCATCAGAAATGTCCGACTTATCAGAAATTAAGATCTGACCGATTGAAAAATACAAACGGTTACTTACTATTCATCGGTACGATTTATTTGGCGGTTTCTAATAGAGGGACTATTTGACCATCGCGGCTTTCGATCGCGCATTTTCCGACCTCAGCATACTCGAAGGAATATAATTCTCTGATCCCGAGGGTCGCAGGGGGATCAACGAACTTTCCGGCCATTGCGCATTTTTTGACCTCCCGGATTCGGATTTTTCTGACCATTACAGTTATTTAATCCCGTGTAACGCCGAAGGGTCCTTGAATTTTCCGATTATTACGGTTTACGATCGCGCGTTTCCGCGAATTTCCCGACCTTCGCGGTAACCGATTAGGCATTTTCCGACCGCGTTGTATCCTTAATACCCTAAAAATCGACCTAACGCCAATTTCGAGCAGTAATATGCCCTCTAAGGAAGAGAAACTACGAAGAAGGGTAAAGAAGAAAGAAGAAGAAAAATGTTAATTTTCGAGATTTGAAATTGGAGCACCATTTAGTTATTAATGAACGCAAAATCACAAAGGAAAGAACGTTAATACTACTAACTTTTCTTCTAACATTACTTGAAATTAAAGTTAATAAAACTACGTAGGAGGAAGATAATTACGTGACTTTACTAAAGAAGTCGATCCCCTGCGAAAGATCGAACGTTTGCCTTTCTAATTACTCCATTCCATTCCAACATTTGCAACTGAAAACATCATAGAGAACTCAGGACCCTCAAATTTGCATATCAAATGCACACACGTGAAGGAAAACCAAAACGGTGCAGAGTTTTAAATTCGCTCAGTTACCTTCACATAGCAGCTTTAAGATTTTCCGTATCTGCTCGTAAAGTAAGGACGTCGGGGAACATTGAAAGAGTGCGAAATGCAATTCCACGAAGTACTACCATTAGGTTTCAGTATTTTAAGAGACACGGGGGAATATTCAAGAGTGAATTACATTTTCAGGCGTATAACATTGAAATCGTTCGAGAATATATGGAATAAGATGAGATTTTGCGTCCAAAATTTATTTTATATTAGGCGGTACAAAGATGTAATCAGCGGAAAATGTGACCGAAGGAAAATCCATTTGTAGATAAAATTAGGAGATGTTATGTGTTAGAGATTAAGGAATTTTATAGAAAATGTGGCTCCAATAGTTAGAAACAACTAGTAGAGTGAGCTCGCATTAATTTCTTTACAATTCTGTGTGTTTCATTGGCGTAATTGGTGTAACATACTGAAATGACAGAAAATGTTCTTTAGGTATTGGACAGTGTGCAGTCAAGGTGCATCTATTTTTTCTCTGTGAAACGTACGAAGGCACCATTTTACCAAAGACAAAAATACAATCTGTGGTTCCACTCAAAATCCTTTGAGATTTGATATACGGCCACAAAATAGCATTTTCCATTTAGGCTCACCTTTTTTCTCCTAAAATACCAACTCTGCCCATACCTCATTTCCCCTTTCTTTCTTTTAATAACGAGTTAGCTGCAAACCCTATCAAAATCTCACGGATTATAAGCGAGATCTTTTAGAACGCCCTTACCAAAAAAATCTCCAACATATCTTTTCACCCTCCACGTTTTGACCCTCACTTTCCCCTCCTTCTCTCTCGCGCTCATCTCCCGAGCATCGCCGTAGGTTGACACGTTGTTTTTCCACTTTCCCGTCCGACGTCACGTTATTTTAATTTGCCGCATGGTCGCATGTTCGAACCGCGGCGATACTTTTCCTCGTGCTTTCTCTCTCTCTCTCTCTCTCCCGACAGGGATTCCTTCTCGTCGAGAAATTCCCTCGGGACCTACTTCACCCTTTTTGACATACGATCGACGTGGAATTCCCCGCACGCTCGTTCGACACACTTCCTTGCATAATTGAAAGCGTTAAAGAAGGAGAGAGAGAGAGAGAAAGAGGGAGAGAGGACGGAGAGGATGGAGGTGTGTGGGGATGGGAAGACAAACATAATGCCCCTGAACAATCACTTGTAGAATATCCTGACAGGAAGGTATTTGCCTGCCTAGTTAAATTGAAATAACTCGGCGTATGGCATATGGCTGGAGCGCACACTTCGCCATTGTTGAAGATTTATCCTTGTTTGCTGAGGATGTTTACCATCTGCGGGGAACAATGACGATAACTTTGTAATCCTCCCACTCCTTTCCGCGGGGGAGCCGGAAGGATAATGAGATGAGGCATGGCGTATACTAAGCGCCCGACTGTAAACGTTCCTTCTTAAACGTTACTCAAAATTACGACGTCTCCACAATATCTGCCAGACCGGCTTGGTTTCGTACCGAACAATGCGGCGAATGGTCATTAAGTGGTCGAATTGACGCTTTTCCGAATTCATATTTTTACAAAACGGCGAAGATAGACGTTAAACATTCGGAAATCCGCCACGAATTTGAATACAAAACGTTCCACCCTCTCGCGGCCAACTCCATATAAGCGCCATGTTTTCCCGCCTTTAACCCCGTCCGTGTACATTAAATAACGTTACAGCATCCGTTACCGAAAATTTACATACTATATAATATATTTAGCTACCGTGGAATAGGCGAAATACGCGAGCGACCTTAATTACAGCGAGATGTCGGCGTATTTACGTTGTCTCTGTGGAAAAAATATTAACCATCAGTTAATTGAGAAAACGGTCAAAGCGTGCAGGTAATTTCCGAATCGGCGTTTACAGTAATTAGAACGTTATGCTTTGTGATCTGAAGAGGCGATGTTCAGATCGATATCCTGACGTGATCACAAGGACCGCAAGGTTGAATCAAGAGGAATATAAATTATTTGTATTCACAACTGTGAAATAATGACTTCCTCAAATATACGCTTTTAACGTCGCGGTGTTTTTGTCAGTTGATTATAAAATGCCTTAACTAACCAAATGATTTCCTAATCAAATAATAGTTACACCGAATGTCACGGAAAATCCGCGAATTTTCCGACTATCGCCGTTTAGGATCGCGCATTATCCAACCGTAATGTATCCGTAGGAGCTTGATTAAGAGATTTCGCAGAAAACTGCGAATTTTCCGACCGTGGTGGTTATAGATCGCTCATTTTCCGACCAGTGGAAACTCTATTAACAGGTTACGAATGTTCCCGAGGAAACTGCGAATTTTCCGACCCCCGTGGCTTCAGTTCGCACACTTTCCGATCGTACCGTACCCGTGGCAGCTTGATTAAGAAACTTTGAAGAAAACTGCGAATTTTCCGACCGTGGCGGTTATAGATTGCGCATTTTCCCACCTGTAGAAAATCTATTAACAGATTACGAATGTTCCCGGGAAAGCTGCGAATTTTCCGACCTCCGTGGCTTCAGTTCGCGCATTTTCCGACCGAACGATATTCTTACGAGCCTAACCAATGTTTTTTAGCATGAAATATTCTATTGATGGGCTGATATAAGAAATATTGACTGACCATTTAATGAGTTGGGCAAAAAATAGGGAATGCAGAAATCATCAGAAGATAGAATGATACCAGGATTAGGCACCTTTCGTTATATTGAATATTCGTACCTCAAATGGGTAAACCGATTTAATGTGAAGTGAATAATTACACATATATGGTGTACTTACATATGTAAAGCCTACAAATCAGCTACTAATTAACTCTCATCTGATTGATGATGACCGATGACATCACTCATGCATGGAAAAATCCATGGAAAGCCATAACATCACGTTTCCCACCCAATAGAACAAAAAAAAATAATATTTTTCAACATTTTGTGTAAGGCGAATGAGCCATGGTTTCAAATTTAATGCTTTGTTTGCCGAACCCCATTTCAGATTTTATTTGTTCACGAATGCACCTCGTATTTATTAAATGTTAACTGAATTTCCGTCGCTATATAAAATTTTTAATTACTCGGTCATATTCGATGTGGCATATTAAATAACGGTTCACGTAATGCGCTTATAATGAATATTTTTCCTTCGTGACAACGAGCTGTAACTTTTGATAAAATGATGATTCGAGGTGACCGTAAAGCTATGTTGTTGAATAAAATATGAAAGTTTAAATAGCCTTTATCAGTAAGTCATTAAATGTGTATATAACGAAAGTGGTATGTATGCACATTTATGATTTTGCCATTTCCGATAATATTTCGGTTGTGATGGTAAGCGCGTTGCATTATTAATTGTCCGACAAAATGAAATTGAAATATTTACATCAAACCGCATTGCTGTTTATTAATTTTCTGGAAAGTGTAATTAACTTTTTTAAAACAATATTTCCCGAACGTTTCCATTTTCTCTTTTGTGCAAATAATAACTGTCCCGCTTCCACCTATAATATATTGTAGCCACTGTTGCAGTGAAAAGCTCTTACCCCGCCACGTTTACGACCCCTCTCTCCTCTATGAAAAATTTAATCCGCCATCAAACTCTCCGCCGCACTTTTACAACTTCCACGGATAAATAATAGAAAAGTTTCTCCGTCCTCCTCTCTCCCGCCTATTCCCAGATTTCTCTTTGTCGCGCTATTATCAGAGGAGAACGGCACGGCCCCCGGACCCCGCCCCGCCCGAAAATTGCCGATTGATCGCCCGACGTTTCGACCTCGAAATTGGCCGGTGAATTATCCAGGAGCATTGTGTATGTGTGTATGTGCGGAAACGGCCCCGAAGAACTTTTCCGGGGGAGTTTCCTTTTATGAGGTCCTCGCGGTGGCCGTCGAAGATGGCGGCGGTAGATGAATTTTTTAAAAAGGCTGCTCGGTCCGCGTCCCCGGGACGAAGTGAATTTTTAAGGGGGGAGTTGTAAAATTTCAACTTGAGGGAATTTTTCTTTCAGGAATTCGATTAGGTAAAAGGTTCAAGTTAAAGTTTTATTAGGCGGGTTGTTTCTTAATGCATAATTCCTTCATTAAATATGCTCCTGGTATCTACTTCCGTCTAGGTCTAGGAGGTTTAAGAGCTGTTGTTATTAATATTGTTCAGCTGTGTATTGTATGCCTTAAGAAGAGCAAAATTAAACAGAAGTGTCCTTTTATGGGACAAAATACAAAAACTTGGCTAATTAGTTTTCCTCTGATTTAGGACCAAGCAAAATTTTAGAAGATACCTCTAGAACATACCTAGAAGTCTAAGATTTAGATTACTTCTAGATTCTACTTGAGACCATTTGAAAAAAATGTCGATTTTTCTATTGTCTACAGAGGATTTAAAAATATTCCAAAAATTCTGAAGTTGACTACGACAATTTCGATAATCCCAGATTATATAAAATTTCTGGAACCTGATCTATTATAACATATGAAACTCATAATGACTCTAAGAAGTTTCTATAAACCATTTCTATTTCCTTGGAGGGTAGTTTGGGATGCTGAACTGCAAATGAAAGTTAAAGAGAGTCTTTTGGAAGTTTTCTTCCAGACTCTTGAAGCTTTCCAATGTTTAGAATAAAAATTGAAAGTTTTGAGATTTCCATAAATCTTCCAAAAGAACTCTGAAACTTTCTTCAGCATGATTCACGCTTTATCTTATTTGAAATTGCAACAAGAAAGCTTTTATAAACGTTGGACTATCGTTATGATTAATTTTGCTATTAAAGTCGGGTGGTTTTAGAGCAATAGAATTTCTTCCATTGACATATGAAATTCCGAGAGTAACGTAAATATATGGAAAGGACTTACGTTTCTGCCACAGACATTCCTTGGTAAATGATGAACTTACCTGGAAAAAAAAAATAGATTTTAGACAATGTTCCAAAAATTTTAGCCGAATTAGCCGATTAGCCGAAATATTCTGCTAAAGTTCGGAAAATAACCGTACTTGCCGCTCTTGAAACGCAATTCACTTATTTGAAATTTCGCGCCAAAAAATGCGGGATCGCAGACATTTAGCGACGCTACAAATTAAAAAACAAAAGAGTTTCGGTTTGTCTGAGGTTATGAGAGTGTTTAGGAGTACAAAAATTTGGTTATTGAGGTACTTTTTAAATATCAATCGTTTAAATAATATGAAATAATTTTTTTTATAGCAGTAGCCCCAAAATTTATTAACATAAAATCTGTAAAATTTTGAAAGATATCTACCGCGATTTTTTGAAATTATTTCGCAGCATGTGAATTCATAGAAGCATATATATTAGAAAATACCGGAAAAATTCACTTCAGGGTGTTTAGCAGCAAATTGTTCATTAAAAAGAACGTCAAGAATTTTAAAAAATTCAAACTCGGTACGTGAAAAGCGGTAACACAAAAAATATTCTTCAAAAGCATGTATTGAAAATTTTTATCCGCATGGAAAGCACCCCTCTCATCCAAAAATTCAAAATTCTCCCCAAATGATTTAATTTCCCAGAAAGCAATCATATCCTACTTACAACCCTCGATTGTTTTTATACAAATTGTGTATTAACGAAACCCCAACTCAAACATCTCCCGCGGCCGATATCAAACAGCCGCAATCCGCGGGACCGTTCACGAAATTAATTTTCACGTAAAAATTCCTCCCTCCGGGGCTAATCAAATAATAATCTACCGTCCCCCACGTCGGCTCCTTCCGTCATCCCCTAAAGAAAAAAGCCGAAACGTATATTCGAGCTAAAACTCCCATACTCCGACGTGTATTGAATTAACGAAGCGGCGTGTGAGAGGCCTTCTGGACACGTTTAAAAAAACACTTAAACGCATCGCATTCTTGTTAATTATTATTTTCCCCGTTTTTACCGAAAATAAGGGACGGATGCGGACTGCTAATGCAACCGCGCTGCATTAGCGAGTCGCATTTTTTATTTATTACGTTTAATGTGAGAGTAATGTCGAGACCTGTTTAACCGGTAAAAGGGGGGGATGGCACAACGAGAATTTTAAATTACCGTAACGGCTAAGAGCACTTTCATGTACAGGGAAAAATATCTGGAGGTGAACGTCGAATCGAAACTAGATGGATACTTGTATTGCTAGGTTTAATTGAAGCGGGAAATTGGACAAGTGATATGTTCTGGACGCTTAAAAAACTCCCAATATATCCCAATTCAGGATATTATTTTTCAAAAAACGACTGAACCGAATTCGTCCTGATCGAAATGACACAAACCGTCACCGTAGCATTAATTGTCATGTTATTTTCATACCCTTAACCCTCAACAATTTCTCGCGAATTCCCGCCGACGAAATGAGCAGAATACAGGCGGAAGCCGACCAGGACCTACTGAACTACGACAGCTACGAGGACTACCTCGACAGCCTGTGGACGGACCTCGACCTGTGCAACCTGCGCAGCGTCGACGTGTGCAGGACGATAGCGGAGCAGGGCTACCGGGCCCCCGGCGAGACCCTCAAGAGGGAGGAGTACGAGACCCGCAGGGCGGCGGCGCAGGCGTACTTCCACCCGAGCTACAAGCCCTACGAGATGGCGAGCCTCGGTAGTCCGTACACGGACGAGGTGCACTCGCAGCTCGCCGTCAGGGAGAGGGCGAACAGGGTGGGGATAGTGTCGACGATCATCTTCGTCATGGTGAGTCGTGGGGCGCATTGGGTCTTCCACTATGGGATTTTGGAAGTCCAAGAGGTTGCAAACTTGTAGGTTGTAGGAATATCGAAACCGATTGAAAATCTTGGTCACTTAGTCACAAATTTCCCCTCAGGTGAACAACGACAAGGGCCACCCGATCTCCGGCTACATCGATTACAGCGAGAGCCTCCACCGGGAAGACTGGAAGAACTTCTTCCACGGCAACAAGGTCATCGTCCCGAAACCCACCGACCTCAGTTACTACAACTGGAAGACCCAGAAGTGCGTGTCGAACGACTCGATCAATTACATGAAGAAAGTACACGAGGGGAGTCCCGAACTGATGCTACAGTACAGGTTCGACAGGCTGATGATCAACCTGAGGCCTAACGCGAACCCCGGGAAGAACACCTACAGGAAACGCGTCCACGGGGAACCCTACGATATCGTCGTACTGCTGGATCACGTGGTCAGGAAGAGGATATGATATTGTAAAGGAATTTTTTTTTAGGTCAATATACTGTGATGTGCAGTGAATGATTTTTTTGATTCAGGCAGAGAAGGTAAGTTTAATGAGGGAATGAAGGTAGGGGTGGCTTCTAAAACGAGGTGGTCCTGAAAACCTTTTATTCCTTAAGGTGAGGTGAGGTAATGAACGCAAGAAGCTTTTAGTAAGGAAACTGTAAATTCGCAGTGAAATGGGCGAATTGTATTACGGCAACACATTTTTCCTTAATACCCTTCTACATTTTTTATAAACTTAAATCCAAACGAGTATGTGTGTGTGTACGTTATTTACTGTTATTACATGCATATTCGAATCCGGCAGGGAAAACCGGGAGCTTTTGCTTTCGTATGTTTCCTTTTAAACAACCCAGCGAGCAATAGAAGGCATATAAATATGGCTCAGGTGTAGTGTTGGCGCGCACGCCATGTCTGCTTCGTTTTTCAATTTCTCCCTGTGCAAAATGAACTCGTCCATGCGGAGTCTCTCCCGATAAATATTTGATTTTATCCTTTCGCAGGAGACTGGAATTGTAAGAAACTGTTTAGAAATGTGGGAATACAAGAAAAGGCTCCTAAATGAAAAATTTCCCAATAGTCTATTATAATCTAGGGAATTTATAAGGCACCACTGTGCTACGAACACTCTTCAACCTAGTACAAAACTTGTTAACGTACTGGAACAACGGGAATAGAATTTCGGAAGCGATTAGCACTATGGAAAAACGCTCCTGTGATACATCGAGCCTATTCGAGTAGGATAATGCATCAACTCGACGAGCATTGCGTGTGGTACATGCATTCGGGTATTTACTGCTGACCGCAATGGTTCGATCACGTCGATATTTCACTCGATGACAAAAGTCTGGAACTCGCATAGCTCGTTCTCTCTCCCCGAATATTTCTGGAATTGCGAGCGTTCTTCGATACAATGTGAATTTTCAATGGCACATAGTTACTCCATATGATCGTATATATTCAGGTCTCTTTCTCTCTCTCTCTCTCTCTCTCATGCATTCGTTCGATGATTTGTCAAACATCAAACAATACTCGATTCAGTATATTCGACGTGAAGGCATTGTGCGAATTATCATTAATAGCGAGAGACGGTAATGCATATCTATACTTGGCTCGTACTACGGTGAAATCCAATGCAAGTAGATATTACGGGGTAACGTAGAGGATTAATAGGCGAAATGTCGGTCGAGAGGAAAGGATAAAATTTTATAGCCCTGATCAGATTCAATGGGATTCGGATTTAATAGGACAATTTTTTCCGTAGCTACTTTTCCGGCCGATTTTCTACACACATTTCCTCTCTCACATTCCCGAAAACATAAAGACCTAATCGAAGCGACTTATCATCTTAAACGGACACACTTCAGCCGCCATTTTTCCCATAAAAAGGAAGATCCTTATCCTTGTAACTAATGCCGATAAAACAGCAGTTTCCTTTTCTCGGGGACCGACATTTTCGAGTCGAATGAATATGGAAGTGGCCACCGCCATATTTCAACGACATCTTCCTGAGAGCCCGGGTTGTGTGGACAAAACGTGGAAAAACCCGTCCGGTTCATCGATCAACCGGCCATTACGGTCTTGAATTATTAGCGTATAAGCGTTCTAGCAAAATAGGATATTCCTACTGGAAGTACTAATTTATACAACTAATACCCAGCTCACATGTTTACATTGCTCTATTATTTATTTGATTTCAGATTAAGAAGCAAAATATAGTTTTCGATGATAAGTCAAGGTCTCTGTGTAAATGGATTCATTATTTAAAGAGAAATTCGCAACAAAGTAAAATCAGCGTTTTCTCCATAGCTTAATAATTATTATATTAAGTATAAATGGCTAAAAAATAGGGCACTTTTAGTCCTTAATATTTGTGCAAAATTTATTTTATTACTATTTGAGATACAAAGACCCTTCTGCGTAAATTAAAGGTGAAAATTTTAATACAGGGGAATCATTAAATAATTGAGGATTTAGAACATCTGTTGCATTAAAATTAGAGGGTAAACCATTGGCTCGGCAAGGACCCGCTAAATAAAAATTGGTGAATATTTCAAGGTTATTAACTTTCAACCATTGCTAGAAAAAATGCTTCCCTGACTTTTTTCAGATTTTCCATAGTGGTGGACCATCTCCAAAATCCGTTTTTTAACGATTTTTGACATTTTCCAAGTATTTTTGTGAATCCTGCGTAATAAAACGTCATTTACATAATAAAACCTACTACTAACAATACAATTATGGTAACACATGTACTAGTCAATTAGAATTTTGACCAATACAAACCTTTCAAGATGACATTTAGTCATATTTTCCATCCATAACTTAGTTTTTGCATCCCAGCCTTCTAAACATTTTTATACAGGCGTAAAACCTTTAAACTTCAGCTATTTAAGGGTTCATGGTTGTTATATAGCATATTAGCTTAGTTACCAATGTTAAACAGCAACAGGAACCCATTTTTTAATCATATCTGATTGCCTCAAGATCAAGATGCCTCTAATAACCCCGGTTACGTTAATAACAAGTCCCCCTAATTTTCCTCCTCTCTCCTCTTTCTCGGAAAAAAATATGGCAATGTCGAGCCAACATCAAGGGGAGCTTCACTTACGGACAGGTAATCAAAAGTTCAGGGCAAAAGAGAGAACATATCTCGCATATAAAATATTCAGCTCGTTTTTCTCTTTTGTGAAAGTTGCATCAAATGGCCGGGAGAGTGGGTACGAGCGAGAGGAAAAGATAGAAGGAGGTGGTCTGGGGCCAGGGGAAGGCGTGCTGGAAGTTTTCACATTCCCAAAGGCCTCTTATAAGTTTCAATACCGATATATCATGTAGATAGTGTATTCGGAGAGCTTCCGCGATAACTTTTGCATGCTTTAGCAAGATTAATGAGCGACGTCTTGGCGCGCGAAGAATGGCGCGGTGCGACGCCCCCCTCCCCTATTCGATCTGATACACACTTGTATCTATATATACGCCGCACTCCCTTTAATTATCATTTAATTAATTTACAGCACCTTTTCGGCACTCTTCACGATCCTGGAACGAACCACCGCGGGCGCAAGTACAAAGGAAACGAGAGGCATCCTTCACTCTTCGCAATTTCCATAAACGGCTTCCCTCCCGTGCGATCCCGCCTCCCACTTCCTCCCCCAATCAGCTGGGCATTGAAGGAAAGGACGCCAATCGAGCGGAAGTCGGAGGGATTGTTAGGGACAAAGGTCACGTGATTTACGGATGGCACGGCCGTTGCCCCAATGCGCGACCTGCTTAGATATGTAGCATACGTTCCTAGAGGAGCGTCGGCACCGGAGGACTCAATCAAGGGTTTGTTCTTGCTAATTAATAAGACACAACGGGTAAACATAACGGTACTGCCCTATGGGATGTACAGCGACTATTGGGAATATTCCATGATTCACGTCCTCGTTTGATCAAAGCGTACGACATTGTATTAGACATGATCCATGCCCATGCTGGCGTTTAAAATTTACAGTCTTGGTACGTCTTGGTCTACAAAAGTAAAGATTTTCCAGTAATTTAAAATTTTCAGGGGAATTAAGATCTACTTTTCCCCTTCTACCGTACCAACTGTCGACTTGCTTCCCGTTTTTAATCCCTTCTTATTCCCCAAATCATTCGATCTTCTAGGCTCTCGAGGTATAATCGTGCCTGGATTTGAAAACTCGGTCATATGGCACGCCTTCTTTTCCACACCTCCATTATATTTCTTTTCTGTAATCCGTTTCTTATCGAGATCAAGATCGGAGATTTCCCGCAAGTTTCCCGACTTTTCACCTAATTATTTACGTCACAGGCTCGAACTAATCGACGGCCCATCCATATCTCTTCATCTCCATTAATAAATTAAGTCTTGTTATCGATTCTTCAGAGATACCGAGGACGACGAAAACAATACCCCAACGGTGGAAACTCGGTGGGGCGTTTCTTTCGCTCTCTCTCTCCCTTCTTTCTCCGGCTCCGCTCCCGTCTCTCTCCCCCTCGGGGAGCTCGCAGTGACACCCTTTCATATTTTATTGAAAACATCTTTCTTCCATCGTTAATAATAACCGGAGTTTTATCGCGGGAAAGAGAGAAAGCGAGTTTCCCTGAAAAACGATCGAACATAAGAGGACGTGGGGGGTTTTTCTTGCACCCTTCGGTTTTTCGGATTGTGACAGTTATTCGCTCGACGGATTTTATTGGTTTAATTTTTAATTTTGTCCGTGAGGCGACGCGACGTGTCGACTCGTTATATTTTATTAAAAGTGACAGAAGAGCGGTTTCCCTCGTGATAACATTGACGGTACAACAGCTGATATTGGATTTATTAAAAATGGATGACGGCGTGATTCAATCCATTGTTTCAAGTGTAAACGTTACGCGACGTCGGTAAAAATAAATTAATAAAATTTAATATGAGCAATGATAAAAACAGTACGTACACTGACAATTTTGACAATTCAATAATTTGGTCATAAATAATTTTCGATTAATCATGTACCCTCTACCTCACATGCAGTTACTCACAATGAGTGTACACTAAATGCAAGTCATAAACACTCGTCATGAATTATATTCATTGTTTTCAATTTACTGTTCAGATGTTACTTAATTATTATTTTGGGAAAAATATGGGGTAAAATATGATACATTTAAATTTTTAATAAACTACACTGTAATTTGTATCCCAAAAATTTCTAAATAAATCGAAAGAAGCATTCGCCATATGCAAAATCTTAAGCAAGGTCGTCAGAAGGAGTTCATAAGGGTGGAAAGTTATTAAATCGAGTCAATTGACGAACAATTAATTTAAGGCTTAATTAAGTATTAAAAATTGTATTCATCGTAAAAAAGTCTTGCTCGGATATCAATAAATAATTATCGACGAAAACAATTCCCCCCCCCCTATTTCAAAGTGTTGCGAAAATAGGGGTGAAATGAACAATCTAAATTTTTTATGAAAATTCGTTATGCCCTAATTTTTGTCTTAAAAATTCCTAAATAAATCATAAATACATGTGCCACAGAAAAAAATGTGGCAAGATTCCCAAAGGGTGTTTATAGAGGTGGATAATTCCAAATTCGACCCAGTTGGATTTAATGCCAATCAGTTATTATCGCCAAAGTTCTCTCCCCACTATACTTTAGGGGGTGGGAGCAATAGGGGTGGAACATGAACGAACTAAATTTCTTCATGGCTCGGCAAATTTCTATTTATCTGTGTAAATACGCGTGTATGCCGACAGCAATAAACAATTCTATTCTATTAATTACGCAAATCTCGTTCTCATTACATTCGTCATTGCCATTTTCCTTCCGCTCACTATCAACTAATTAATTTATCTTCTCAACGATCTATTTAAACGCAAAGAGTTGTATTTGAGGAGTAAATATAATTTTGCCCTTTGGAGGACTTAAAATTTTTGCCACATTTGCGAAATCGAATAAAACCCCCGCGTTTCCGCTTCTGTTTTTCTCCTACTTTTTTTAATTGTACCCCGCCGACCCGTTCTCGTTCCGATTCGCATTGTCGAAGCGAAGTTTGTTCCTTTTGTGTTATATTACCAAATCCCTCTTAATGGAAATCCTCTTTAAAACTTACTGGAACTTGTTAATTAGCAGGCAGAGCCCCGCAGTTTGGAAAAAAAAAGGAGGAGGAAAAGTAGTCTTTAGAGTATTTGTTCGAGAACATACCCTTCGAAAACTTTCAGTTTATGGTGTTTTTGATGGTTGAAAATCCCTTTGTCCGCGACGGCTAATTAGCGAGAACTCCGACCGTACCCGAAAAAATACACAGAGATTAAACCAGTAGGTATGTAACCCTTTAAAGTCCTATCTCGTAAAACTTTAAGTAGTTCCTTTTGCGTGCCCGAAGGGGAGGTTCAGATCTACTTCCCTAATACCGTACAACAACAACAACAACAAAGTTTACGATGATGAATGGGACCTCTTCATAACCCTTCACCATCTTTAATTCAACCATATTTATATTTCATAAATAGCGGCCCTTTGGGGTGAATACTTTAAGATAGGGTTGCACGCCATTGCGGGATAAACGACCCCCGGGGGAGGCGGCTCTCTCTCTCAATTTCCGACACGGACGCTCAATTTTCGACGGAACGCTGCGAGAAAACTCAATGTCGAAAGAGTAGAGGTGGATTCCCTCAGACAACCAGCCATTCCTTTCACGTATCTTAAAGATATGTACTATCTTGTTACTAAGAATTAAAATTGATATTTAACAACGCGAGAGTAGGAGCACTTGGTCTGCTGTCACGAGCACCCAGTTGGACGGGGGATCCGGTGGAAAATTTTATGGCTACACCTTAGGTGAAGGTCTGTTAATTAAAGTAAATGGGAAATAATGAAAATGGATTTGTAAATATTGGACAATTTTTGAAGTCGTTTATGTTGGTACAATAACGTTTAGTGTCTTCCATCTTTGCATAGTCTAAAACATTGTTGGTGCGAGTAAATTCCATTTCTTTCCACTTTCCAACTTTCCACTAGAAACTTAACTGCACCATTATTCTGCTTTAATCTGGATAGTAAATATTTTGCAGGTAATCTAAAAGTAAGTGCTTGTCTTCCCAACAAAAAGCGCCCCATTTCGCTCATCCTTCTACTCGGATAAGTCCCCTACTTATCGAACTCCACATGTAAACGGCCTTTCGAAAATAATTTTTTCCCGCTAATCTCCTCCCTCATATGGCTCGATATTATGTTTGAAGAAGTTCTCGCGGGTCGGGAAATTACGACAGGAAAGCGCATTCAGAGAGGGGAACCTCGCCGTGTATTTCCAGAATTTCCACGTACGACCCCGTCGGAGATTCGGGGTAAATATTTGACGACCCCGACGGATCGGAGCAAATATTGAAACACATAAAAAAATACACGTTATCTCGTAAGGGTCTCGGGCCTCAGGTGAGAACGCGGTCTTCCCTCTCCGATAACAAAGCGGGAGTTTTCGGGAATTCAAGGAGGGTCCCGGATCGATCCGAGGGAGCTCCGGATTTTACATCCCCTCGTCGATACGCCCAATAAAAATCTGCCGCAGAAATTAAGGACGATCTGGTTGTTTGTTTAGTTGCAAACATAATCCGGGAATTATTATGGAGGAGACGCAAGAAGCGGAAACGTAAATAGTTTTTGGGGAAAATTGGATTCTGTGCTCGAAATGTTTATTCATACACGGTTTTCCGGTTCGCTTTTCAGCTAGAGTGCACATCTGAGGATATTCGAAAACGTTTCATATCCGAAGGCATGTCTAACCCGAAGCTTTTTAACTATACGGCATCCTGGATTAAGGGGAAGGGGATAATTTCCTCTGCTATTATTACAATCGGAGTTTTATAACAGTTTGGAACGATGGATCTTTTTATGAAACTGAGCTGATATAAAATTCAGCAGTTTGTTTTAAGGAACATCGTTGCAGTATTTATAACGTCACTCCCTTTTCTATTTGGCGTTTCCTCTAATTAAATGTAGTGTGACATGATATTTTATGGAAATGAAAATGTGGTTGGTTTCCCCCGTCAACATTTGTGCCTTCACCGAGAGGGATTCGTAATTTATTTGTCCAGAAATTAACGGAAAATCTCCATAAAACCGGGGCGACCTAAGTTTTCCGATACGTGAAATAAAGTTACAAAAAATAACAAAATATGAAAAGGAAAACGTAAAACATTTACTCAACCGAGAGTGTGTGCGTACGTCAAAGGATCTCGAAAATACATATCAAACGTCGGGCCCGGATCGAGGGGAGATGAAAGGGAACGTTCGCCTCGGCAACGAGAATTTTCCTTTTCCGCGCCGGGATCGAGCCGCGAACACTTCTCATCCCTTTCGGATTACACGTAACGGCGCAAGGGGGAAGCCACGTGCCCCCTCTCCTAACGTAGTAACAAAAAAATTTCTAACGGACGAACCTGGACGCGACCCCGCGATTATCGAATCTCGACAGGATTCCCTCGAAAACTGAATCCGACGAGCTCTCGAGCGCCGCTCTTTAATTTGCAAATGGAGTGTTTCCAGTCGACGATCAAAGTGCCGGCTTCCCTCTCTCCCTCTGGATAATCTTAAACCGAGAATGCGCCCGTTTCTCCCTTTAATGCCGTGAAGTCGGAGCTCAGAACACGGCAGAGCTGCCGAGCAGAAAAGCATCGAATTTACAAATCACGGGAGATGATAACGAGAGAATTCCACGTTCGGCTTAATTTCCAAGAGATCGGGGCTGGACTGAAAGGCGATGGCTGAAAGGGCAATGCCGGTGGGCACTGACTGGGATTTGGAGCGGTTAATAATCTTTTGTACCTAAGAGAAGGATTAGGAATGACGGAATGTGTGCAGGCACGATGTTTAAAAGTTCTAAGAAATGGTGGATGCGTTGATTAATGTCTGCGGTATGAGATTCAAATTATCTTTGGACTTGTCGATTCTATGAGTTTCTAATATAACTTACGGCATTTCTGGAGAAGTGAGGAGTACATTGATACAATGCGCATCAAAATCGTTCAAGCCATTTAAAAGTTATAGTATCAGAAACGTACGTTTGTTGGTCGCCTGTTGCGTCTCATAAGAACTAATGAACCAATCTTGCTAGATAGTTAGGATTTAGTGACCAATCACAAATGACAAGTTGCGACGGAGAAAATTTATTCTTAATCCTTTGCTAGCATCGACGTACATGTGGAAATAAATGTGGATGGACCTGGAAACTAAATCGTCTCAAGCAAGTACAAAGGATCATTTTCGCGGCAAACTTTTGCACCTGTTCACTTGTCTCAACCATCCTTGGATGGCATAGGATTAAGGATTTTCCTCGCACACTCCCCGTCCTCTCATCCAGCGGAACGGCCCGATTTGCGTCCACCGTAAACCGACTACGACTACGAGCCGTGACTGAACAAGGAAGCTAAACGCTATGTGTACATGTGTGTGTGTATATGAGCAATTAGAAATCGATCGATCGGCAAATCGGCCGTGACTGATCCGGGTAAAATTCCGAAATTACATAGTGAGGAAGAGAATGAGAGAGAGAGAGAGAGAGAGAGAGAGAGAGAGAGAGAGAGAGAGAGAGAGAGATAGAGAGAAGTCACGATTGTCGGCTTCTCGGGCCCGACCGATAAAAACGATACATACCGTTAACAATCGTTAATCGACGTCGATTTGGACGGTAATCGCCGGATTTGGCGAATAATCCGTGAAATCGATGATGCGAGCGAACGTTATTATATACTTGGAGCGGATCTTGGCCGGATGAGTCCTGGAGGGGCTCAACTGGAATTATGCTTTCTAGTTGGCGGAACTCCTAATTGGAAGACAAGGAATCTTTTTTAATGTCATACCCAGGCGAGCTTTCCTGGCCACTTGCGCTCCCCGGAATAAAGTGGTACGTTAAGCAATATATTTTGTGTAATTTCTCAACACTCACAAAGTAAATAAAATAAATATTTTCTTCGTTTAGTAGAGGATAATTCCCTTCAGTCTTGATTCTTTCTTAACTGTCTTATGTGTAGTAGACCGAGGGTAAGTGGCATTTATGAATGTGGCCCTAAGGCCGCACATTATCCGACTGTATTGTACTTATGGGTGTGAGACTAATCGGGCTCGAGAACCGCCGATTAAAACGCGAATTTTCCGAGTTTCGCGTATTAGGATCGCACTTTATCTCAGTGTACTGTACTCACATGATCGACTTCGAGCATCACCGGAGAAACCGCAAATTTTCCGACGTTCGGGGCTTCAGATGGGACATTTTCCGACCGCACTGTAAGATAAAATTACAAATATTCCTAAATATAATAATAAAACTACATATTCTATTCGTCGGAATCTAATTGATCGATTCTATCATGTGTATTTTTCGACTTGTGACGTGGAAACCTAATAGACTGTAGTCATCTCGGAGAAAAGTGGGAATTTTCCGACCTTTGCAAATTAGGGTGGCGCATTTTCCGACCAGATCGTACTGTTTTGTTTGTGAAAACGACAATTTACACATACACCAGATTTGTACATGACCGTTGTGTAAATCTTGTTAAATCTAAGTGCGACTATTTACTACTACGTACACCCATTCTACCTCTTTCACAGCCTCGCTTAAAATTTGAAGATAGTAGGTAAAATCTCCGTAATTTATTTTATACTGTGCAACATTAATTGTCCGCCTTAGGGCGCAAGAAAAAATCTCGTCCCAATTCTGCAATTTTTCCGACTGTTAATCTCAATCAGTGCGGACGTAACCCGAGATTTCACTTTAAAAACGCGAGACGCGGATAAGCCTAATTAACCGTTCACCGAATATTCGAAAGCCGTTAGGCCCGTCCGTTGATGTTTCCTAATATTTTTCCCTTTTCCTCTCCATACTTTTCCAAAGCGAATCGAAAGCCAGATAACTTCGGTTTCCCTCTAACCGAAAGGCATCCGCTTTACCTCTGGGGGGATTCCATTTTCCCCTTGACTGGCTACGTGGAAAAGCCCCGTTTTCCCCGCTCGGCCAATTCCGATGGAGACTTTTCCTCCTCTATTTTCCTCCTTGCTCTCGACGCTATTTACTGCAATACAGGAGGTATATTTTGCGTTGTTTGTTTCATTTTTCTTCTTTTTTTTTTAGGAGAACGTAGATAGCTGAGATCGTAGGGAATATTTAAAAGTCTCTAACGTACCTATCTTCAACAAGTCCGCATAAAAACGATAACGTGAGCGAGAGAGACATAAATCGACGCATTCGAAAAACGCCTGGAATCGTAAATTTCCTACACTATGGAAAGAAAGAACGAAGGGTAGACGAAAGGGAAGGGAGAAGGTCTATAATAAAGTTATTGTTGCTACTACCCCACGGAAAACGTACTACACTACACTTTTATTATGCATATTAAAATTTATGGGCCATGAAAATCGTTGCGAGATTGTCCTCGATCATAATAAGCGACGCAAACTTTATTATTTGGTTGAAGTGCAAAGGCAATAAAGTGACGTAGAAAACTAAACGCATCCTGCAGGACTGTTTCCTAAGAATCAAAGCCGTAAAGGGATCGTAATGAATCCCATTAGGGAAATTATTAAAGTAACTCCATCCAGTTTTATTCCATTCAAAACTGTTCAACATTCGCTCATTTCTGCAACTCGAACAAACTTCCCTCTTTCAATTAGCGCATTTTCCACTCGCACTTTTCATCCATTCTCATTCCATCCGGCCATTAAATGATTTATTATCCGGCTAATTGCACGTAAGTCTGTGTAGCAATGGGAGTCGTTTTATTACGGTTTTTAATTTAGTTTGTAAAAAGCGAAAGCCAAAGTAATGAAAAATTCCAGCTCGAGTCACCATAATAATAAGAAGAGGGGGCGACGAGTGGCTTATGTGAGGTCATGGATGTGGAAAACGAAGGAAATTGCGCAAAAGTAAGAAGTTAGGAGTGAGGGAGAAAGGAAGGGGAGTGAAAAAGGAAAAAAGCGCCGGGATTACTACACAATACGCTGTGTAAAGTTGGAGTGAAGTTGGCGAATAACGCCGGGTAAAACAAGCTGTCGCCTTTTTTCTTTTCATTTAAAGTCGACGAAATTGATGACTTTAAAGGAGGAAACGTTTTATTTTAGGTGCGAAAAGTATGTGGAAATTTACATAATTTTGATTGTTATTATTGGAACAGACCAGAAAGCCATGATGCCGAAGGGTAAGTGGAGGCTCATCTCTCATAAGTAAATGTCTTAACGCTTAGGGAATTTTTGGGGAAAACAGAACTAATCCTAGGGAACTTTAGGGAACTCTCGAAATGTTGCTAATATGGCCGAGATCTCTAATTGGGTCAATTTAGGAAAGATGTAAGAACAGCAAACACACAGTATGATTTAAGTACCTGAAAACATATCAAGTGGAAATTCCTTAAAGTTCCAAAGTTATAGTTTTAGACGTTAGATTGCATTTAAAATAAGTACTACAGTGCTTTTACTTAAGTTTGATGCAAGTGAGAGCCAAAAAACTGTAAATGTGCATAAATGCATAAAAGAAAATTTAAATCATGCTAAAGAAAATCTTCAGAAATCCGCTTTAGAATTTTGGACTGGCAGAATAGATTTAAAATTGAATGATTTATGGAAACTTCAAACATTTCAACCTCTAGAATCCAGATAAAAAAATATAAGAAGCTGTCCTGGAATATTCAACGACCAAAATTGTCGCCAAAGGAAATTTAGAAGATTTACGGAAATTCTAGACAATTTCGCTCTAATTTTAAATGTTAAAATGAGTCTAGACTGCATATTAACGATTCTTCTAGAAGCCCAAATGACCAATAGAGCCTTAAAGTCGAATCAAGGAATTTTATAGATATTCCAAGCGCTCTCAAGTAGATCCTTTCCGCTTTTTAATTCAAAAATGTCTGAATTAAGGCAAAGGAAAGTTGTAGAGTATTTAATCACTAAGTCTTAGCTTGGCATCTTTGAGTTTTAGCGGTTCCCGCGCCAAAATTACATTTTTATTCCCTCACGGGCTTCATTGATGAGTATATTGGCCAAAGAGGCGGAAAATGGAAAACGATGAATTTCCACCCAGGCGTATCCCTAGCCCCGAGTCACGTACGACTAATGGGAACTCCTACGTCCGCACTACTCTCCAACAAATTGCGCATACGTATGGATCCTACTTCTTCCTTTTTTTTCCTTTCAAATCCCAACTAAATAACAAAAAAAGGAAGGAGAAGCGAGATAGGGAAAAGTGGAGATGTCCTCCGATGCATCCGAGTCTCGCATAATCACCGGTTGCCTCTGGCAACATAAGGAGAGCATTCCTCTGGTCGAGATGATGTACTCGAAGAGAGAAGCGGAGCGACGTTAAATTACTCGCCATCGTCATCGTCACTGAATAAAGTTAGCAAGTAATGAACGTCTTGAGAGGAGAGTTTTGAATGGGATCGCACACAAAACACCATCTGGGACTGATTGTTCCGCTCCGTATGTGGCGTTATTGACCGTTCCACGCTGAAGCGGGAAAGAATATTCTTCAGCGCTAGTTTTGCTTTCAAATTACGCCACCGAAATCACATCACACGACCTCCTCGAAGCAATAACGAGTAAATTGGTCATCAGGTGGCCGGGGAGCCGATATCGTCTCGCCCCCTACCCTTATATATATCTCACCCTCTCCCCCGTACGTTTCGCCAACAACACGGGTACGTAATTTCCCGATAAAATATAAATCACAAAGCGGTAAGTTAGTGGAAACGGTCCTACGAGGGCACTCTCCGGCTTTATTAAATAAAAAGGGCACGTATGAGTTTAAGCGGAGTTTTAATGTAAGTTTGTATTACAGTCGTCACCCCTTCGACCATAAAAACTGCCCCTCCGTGCCGAACGAAGGAATTGGCGACATGGGGGCAGGGGAGACGTGACGCGTACGTGCGTGTCACGTGACGCGTAAGTTATAGGGGGCCGCGTGACAAATTCGCAGGGGCGAGGGTGTTCCGTAAACAGCGGGAGAATTCAGGTAAAGAATAACGCCGGAAAATTACAACGTGAGGATCATTCCAGAATTCTCTATTTAAATACGAAAAACGTGATTGCAATCTACTTAAATTTAACTATTCCCTTTAGCGACGGCCGGTTACGGTAAACGTATGTACAACTTCACTTATTAACTGACTATTAGCTAACAACTAACTAATGTCCCAATCTATAGCAACAGCTGACTCTCTGGCACATTACTTCATTGACTCATATTGAATGGCTAACAGATTAGGCTAGCTAGCACATACCAAGTCAGACTGACTTGTTAACCAATCTGAAAGTCAACTAGTTTAGCTCCTTAAATTAACTGACCAGCTTCTACCGATCACTTAGTTCCAACTGCTCTAACACATCACTCCCCGGCAATTTATTTCATTGGCTCATTTATTCTTCCTTACTGACTTATCTTACCTACCAGTTAGACACCAATGGGAAGAGCCGTCACATATTAAACTAAACAGTTCTAGCTCAACTAGATAAGTAACCTACATATCCACTAGCTTATCAGTAAATTGAACCACTTGATGAAATAACTGACTAACTGTTCAACTGTTTAACTGACTCATCGTCAAAACTAAAATACTAGTTTGGCAAGTACTTTCTATGATAGAAAATATAAAAGAGCACAATTGAATATGATGCGGTAAATAGAGGGACTAGCCAATTAACCTCTAAGTCAGTTAGTTTAGAGCAACTTACTTAATAGACTAGTTTTTAGTCATCAGCTTATCACTGACCGAAAGTAATTTCATAAGCTACATTACAATTGACCAATTACCTCAGTCTACTACATAACTTACTAACTGACAAGCTTTCACCAAATACTTAAAGTATGAATTAGCTGACTAGGTTTCGCCCATCAGTTAATTACTGACTACTTTATGACTATCGCAATGAGTTACCGATTAGGCCAGTTAGTTCTTATCTACAACAGAAATTATAGGGGAATGGAAGTGAATGCGATGTAATGACTAGATTGACCAGCTACAAAATTAAAATTGACTAGTTTAACTGGGCAGAGTTAGCTGACTAGGTTTTACATATCAGTCAATTACTGAGTTATGAGTGTCTCACTGAGTAGTCGAATAGGATAGTTATTTCTTACCTACAAGAGAAAATGTGGAAGAATATGTATTGACTAGACTGACTAGCTAACGAATTTTGAAAATTGACTAGTTTAACTGCGCAGAAATGACTGACTAAATAATACCCATCAGTTAACTACTGACTATGACGATTTTATTCCTTAGTAGGAATACGAAGCAAGTCTTGTTTCAAAATCTGAATATAACCTCACTTTTGCAGGAGTGATTTCCAAGCTGATAAGAAGAGGTGTTGCATCATGCATTCCTACTTAAACCAGTGCTAGGATTAGTGTGAATCTACGAGAAAAATCTAAAATAGCGTCCCGGCTTCACCTATGACGCAACCTAAGCAACGAAAACTCGCTACGTTAATATCGAAACTCATAACAAACAAGGACGTAACCCGAGAGCAATAAATCCATTTCGCCATTAGAGCAAGCGTGCGGCTGCCGAACCTACCCCTTCAAATTTCTTCGCGAATTTCCCGCTCCGCAATTAAACTAAAACCCCTCTTCCTTCACTATTCATCGCTGTCACTTTGACACCTTGACAAACGACATCATTTCCGTCGCAGGCGAATATCCATCCCCGGAAAAGAATTATTGCCGCCTCTCTCCCCTCCCCTATAGAAGAATCAAACAAACAACACCTTCGTCGCATCGGCCATTTACAAGGTTCAGTTAAAAAGTCAACGATAAGGGAAGAGGAAAATATGCGCGCGGGAGGGGCGGTCGCTTTAAGAACGTTCAAGAAGGGGGAAGTCAAAGTAATTTTCATCGAGTCGAAGGTTCGAATTTATGGGATGTTTTAAAAGAAAACAGAGTAGGAAAAATGAGATGAAAGCTTCGAGGATAGAGAGAGAGAGAGAGAGGGAGGGGGAGGGAGGGAGGTTAATGGTAATTGCATTCGGGTTTTTGTTTTTCGAATGATGAGGTCCTAATGCACTTGTCGGGGGATTATCGGAGAAGAGGGTTTCGTTAATGGAGTCGATCGAAATGGAAGTTGACGAGCTTAAGCGATTCGCGTAATGTTAAAATCGTGGAAGGATTAATGGAATCGGAGAAACTTAACGTTAAATGACGGCTCACGTGATCGATATGGAAAAAACTGCGCCGACACGTTTATTTGCCCCGTCTTACCCCCACCGACGAACGACGTTCTGAGTTTCAAAGTGCGAGGAAGATTGGAGCGAATTAAACATTTGTTGATATAACGCTAATTCTCTCCGAACAAACAAATAACGAGTGCTCAAAAGCGTTCATTATAGGATTGCAAATTTCACCGTTTTCAACCCTCTTCAAAGCTCGAAAAGAGATACAGAGATCGGAAAGTATAAGAGAGAAACGGAGAGGGAGACGGAAAATATGGCGGAGTACACATAAACAGAATAATAAAATGAGTAGAGATCTCCAATAATGCCTTTCCCCTTTACGTTTCGCTAAACACCGCTTTGGAGTAATTACTCTAGACAAATAGCGGAATGAGGTGGAACAAAGGGCGGATCCCTTTCATTTTTCCGCTAAGCTTTCGCGTAGTTAAGCTACATCGGCGTAAATATTGCAGTGAGGGAAATTTCATTATGAAAAGGGATCAGGGAGAGAAAAAGGGATTGTTTTGTCAAAAACGCTTTCGCTTACTTGGAACAAGATATCAGATTTATTGGTGAATAAATTTTGGAAATTTTTGGAAACAATGGTTTGGTAACTAACAGTTGGTTAAATACCTGGTCGGTTTTACCTTGCAATATAATATCAAACTGTAAGGATCTGAGATGTACCCAGTAAGTAGAATGTATAGTGTTAAATATGGCACAGGCGAGAATAAATCCAAAATACTGTAAACCGAGTAAGGACTGGGATTAGTCACTTGAAAGAGATTCTTTGATCATAGACGCTTTGAATAATAAAGCAACTGGTCATTAAGTTACGTTTGCGATCCTCCCCTGGATACACGCCGCCGAGTAATTCGAAGGGTAATAAGCAAAGAGCGATACTTCCTGAAGCTATATCAGTTTCATGAGTTTCATAAATGTTCGAAATCAGTTAGAGGAGTCTCAAGGTCTACAGCTGCAACTGCCCCGCAGGGAAATCTCACGGTAACCGCCGTTAAATTACCCATGAAGCTACGTACGACTAACATCGATACCATGAATATTAGACAAGAAAGTGAATACGAGACGGGCACCGTGGATGTTTATTCATCGCGATGGCCGAATTATTTAATATTATTATGCCGCGCCTGTATCGCTATGCGCCATTTTTGAATAATTTAACGCGGACGCTTGATGATGTGTTCCCCTAAGCCGTACGCCTGGTTTATTTATGATCCGCGTCGGGATGGAATAATTGAAAATCGGTTCTACGGGAGAGAAGTTCAATGGAGTTCCTCGTTCAGACTGGGCAGGGGTTTGAGCGTCCCGCATCGGCAAGAGATCGAAACTTTCCTACCCCATCTATAACCACTAGGTAGCAGAACAATTCCTGATTTCTCCTGGTATAGAAGCATATAGAACCGTATAGAGAAAAAGGTTTCAGCCATCCCACGGTATTATTTTAACCCGTGAATATAAAGAACCTTGGTATTACTGACTTATGACTAGATGGCATCCAGTGCATTTCGTGTAGAAAATAATTCCATGAGGTTCCAGACCTTCAGGATTAATGTGATTCTTTCAAAATCTGGTTCCATTACAGTTTCTTTTTCATTAAGGAAATACGCCATGCATCTGTCAATTTTCATGGTTGATCTCTCTGGAAAATATACTGGTTATGTTAACGCTAGAAACGAGTGTTTCTTGGCGTTCCTCCTTAATGCCCACTCACGCTAATACGTGGAAATTCAACTTTAGATTTCCCTAAAGGAGTTTCAATACCCTCAGGAAGATGTGATATTTGTAAGGATTTAAAGGAGTTTTGACATTTCGAAAGAAGTTAACGAATGGAAATCTAATTACCCGCAGTGCTTGAACCTTGTATTAGTTAGTCATAATAGTTTTACAAATACCATACGAAGATGCATTTTTAATAAAGTTTCTAAAGGAGTTTTGTTGAAAAATTATCTGATGTTGCACTTTTAATTACTGCCCTGTTTCCAGTTACCTTGTATTTGCATTTTCTTCTTCAGACATGCCTAAATTTTCTCTCGAGTTGGAAAAGTTATCTTTTGCTTTGCTAATTCAATGATCGCCATGTAGGATGTAACTCCTGCGGCAAAAGATACATTTTCTTGGGATTAAGTCAGTTCCATTTCCAGTCTCAATGGTTTTCCCGGGATCGTTTCAAATAGTTCCTTAGCACCTCTAATTCGTGACCATTCTCCTGGTTTTTAAATGGAAGGAGTATTACGCCAGTTGTTTCGTTCGAGGTTACGTTTCATAAACTTTCCCATAAATACCCGCTCGTGTAACGCAAGCTGTCGTCCAACGACCACGGACTTTAATTCCGCAAAGGAAAAAAGTAACGGACTCGAGGAAGTAACGTCAACTAAAATCCCTCTACCGAATAGCCCCATCGAACCGCCATCGGACAGACCTGTCTTTCACTTAATACCCACTTAACCTCTCTTAGAGACGCAAAAGCACGACCACAACACCGATTTACATGTTTCGATCCCGGTGACCGCGTCCCCTCCTTCGGTCCCCGCGATCCGAAAAAGCGCCCTTCGTCTGAATATTTTCCCTCGGAATCCCATCAGACCCGTCCCCGGGAACACCTGACGATAATTTTATTCATAGATTCAAGCGAACAGAAAATCCACGTCAGAAGTCGTCATCGCGCGGATTTCTGCTGCCTCCCCGCCAGGAGGACCTTCTCCGGGATATAAACGCGCAAATCCTTCAGGATATGAATCGATTAAGCCCGAATAAATTTGACCCTTTTCGGTGAACAGACATCGACTCACCGTCGAAACAATTATACACCGTATTCGCCTCCTCCGCGGATATCCCCACTTGCCCGTTGATATATTTGTTATTCCGGGAAGAAGCGTAATAATAAAATAAATTTTATCGCGCCATCTTCCGACTATAACCCCGAAGAAACATCTCCCATAAAAATGTTTGAGAAACTCTCGGGAAAATTATACTTTTAATTCTGCTCTTTCCTCTATCCTTGGGAAATGGCTTTCCCTTCTACTTGTTTTAGTTATTTATTGTTATGAATTCGTAATGGAAAAGTTGTACTTCCCCGTTAACAAAGTGTCGGATGAGTGTGATTTAGTCGGCGGCAGTTGCGAGGAAAAAGGAAGAATATTTTCGAAGACGATGTTAAGTCGGATTAAAATTTAGTGAAGAATAACTGAGTCCTCGTGGGTGGGTCGGTGGTTTTCGTACTTTAGATAAAACACGCTCCACAAAGAATTTCACTAAAAACTTTATGGACAAAATAGTGGGACGAATATTTTAATAAATGGGAACAAACAGGTTAGGGAATTTCATACGAATTATCGATAATGTTTTCGTTATTTCAATCGTTTCTGTATGCATTGTAATTAAATCATTATTGTGAATGTGTGTTTATTAATTTTTCATGGCATGCGAACAACAACAAACCGCCATCGTAACAATGACGGTCTGTCAAATTTACGTATGTTTTATTAAAATAAATAATTCCTATCGCATTGAATATTCATAAGCGAATACAAAATGGAACATAATATTGTTTATTTTCGGTTTTAACGTGAAATATACTAGATTTAGACTATTTATTATTTGCTCCGAAAATGCGGAATGCATCTTTTACCCCTTTATTTGTACGAGCAATAATATCAATAAATGTATGTTTGCATGGGTGGATATGCACTGCGACTAATTATATTGAAGTTAATACGGATTCTTTTGACGAAATGGATTTATATTTGCATGAGTTAAAAATAAAACCTATTCAAATTTATTGAAATATTACCCAAATAGACAACTCATGCATAAACATTAAATTATATTAAATTTATTGAACTTGGAGGCTTGAACTAAATAGAATAACTTTTTCACTTATGAAAATATTACAGTACAACCTTTCCATAACGTATTTTTACCGTAACTGGTTCGCAAAATTTATAAGGATTTTATATAATATATAATTTTTAATATTTTTCGAAACTTTGGCAAATTCGCCATTTCCTTCCTCCACGCATTCGTGAAATAAAGTCGTTAAAGGAAGTATTATCATTTATTTTTGCTTCTTTATACCTTCTGATTCATTAACAGTTGTTCACCTTGATCCACCGGCCATTGCAAGGGTACGTCAGTGATAAGATACCTGATCGCGTGCAAATCGACTTACGCCATTAGTCAGTCAGTAATCAACTGATTGGTAATAGCTAATCAGTTATTGATTAGAGCCCAACCAGTCAATCCCCAGTTTGTTAACTAGCCACTAAACTTAGCATATCAAATGTATTTCTTTTCCTCTATCCTTCCCCTTGGTCTTTACGATGATTTAATGAAACAGTCTATCGGTGACTTAGGCCAGGTACAGTTTAGCTTGTACGTTACTTAAGCAATAGTTAACTGATTGATTAAAGACAGTTAGTTAGTGAATTAAGCTAAACTAGACGATCTCCAGACTAGTTAACTAGTCATTCATAGCTACGTCACAATTATTTATGTTTCTGTATGATTAACATCAGCTAATTTAATCCATTAGTCGTTGTGACTAATTTACACTGTTATGACAGATTTTTACTAGGGTGAGTGATAGATTTAGATGTTACTTAATCGATAGCTAGCTGATAGGTAAAAGTTGGTCAGTTATAAGATGGTTTCTCAACCAATGTTTGAATGTTGGTCACTAACTCTACTTGCAACTCTTCTAAGACTGTCAAAAAAACTTTTCCACCAAACATAGGTGGAAATTGTAGTGCCTTTTTGTTATTGAATTATAAATATTTTGAAAAAATCCAGATGAGCAGATGATTCTTCCAAAAGCTCATGCACCAGCCCCCTCGAATAAAGACCTCCCCCGTAACAAATTCGAAAAATCCCGTTTAACGTCAAAGCCGCCGTTAAAAACCCTACATGGAAACGTTCCGTCGGTAGTTTCGATCCATCGGCCATACATCAAACCCGACATGACTTTCTTCTCCCCCCCAACGCAATTCGGCTCCCCGGGACCCGTGCAACATCCTTCTTACCGCCAGGATAATATGAAACCATAAATCATCGTCGGTAGCGGGCCGATGTCCACTCGAGGGATGCCATAAATGCTCGCAAAGTGCAAAATCAACAGGACTCTTCGTGTTCGGAGGATAATAATTTATACATTCAGGATTTAGAGGGTACGGGCGGGGAGTTTCGGGGCGCAACTTTAATTTTCCGAACGGCGAGATTTAGAGCGAGTGCCGTGGAAAAAATCCACGATTGGTAAGCGCGAGCCAATCTCGTGATCGTTTAGGGTCGTTGCAAGCGCGCATGTCGTGGTAAAATTGAATTTTTAGCCTAAGGCAGTTGGTTTGCGGGTGCCACATGTTTCTTACGAAATTCTGAAGAGAAATAATCCTTGGGAGCTAATTGGCATGCATTTCCCTAGTGAATCTGTGGATATAAGTAGAGGGCGGAATTTTAGTAAGTGATTTTTGACGGCGCAGTTATTTTGACTGAAAATATGCAGGAATTGCAACAAATGATCACACAACGTAATTTTTTGTGCCATCATGCTTGTTTTAAATTTTATCCATATACTTCTCCCTATGTCAATAATGTATGAAAGTATGAATCCCTAGACCTGTTAGAACCTGGGGGATCTCAGCGCCCATTTATGAAGAGAAAACCATCTAAGACACGTAGTAGAAAGACGCAGCCTTCACAATATGTCAAAGAAGTATGAAGTATGCGAGGGGCAGAGAAGAGAAACCCTCCACCAAAAGACCAAACGCGAAAAGAGAACGAAACCAATGAAGAAGACCAAAAGCAGTGATGTCGAGGCTTTGTCGAATTACCCAATTATTTTGACGATACTTTGAGCTTTAAAACTTAAACAAAATTCAGGAGAATCAGGAATCAGAAGCATTTCCATCATACCATTCTTGTTCCGTCACTATCAGCGATGTATCATCCAGCTACAAGCGAATAATCGTTTAAAAATCATCTCGCCCCGAAGTATCCCTCAGAATCTCCGGGCAGCTCGTCCATCAAATTCCGGGCACGTCCCCGGCAACGGCCCATAACTTTCGGATAACAATAATGATACTTAGAATATATGAAGGCTCATTGCATCCGAAAGAAAAAGAATGTCGTTTCTATTCAGCCGGAGCCGGCTTTTGTCCGTCTCGGGAAGAGGGTTTACAGGACAGCGAAAAGGAAAGAGGGAGAAAAAGAGAATATTCTTTTGGAAAATCTTGTCCAGATTTGGAGCGGGACACGTACGAGTCCGGACGGATGACGAGAGAGGGCCGATACCCCGAGGGGGCGAAATAAAGGGTCGGTAATTAATCGATTATCCTTACGTTATTTTGTTACCTCGGAGCCATGAAAAATCCCCCGTCAATTTATCACGGCCCGGCTCTTTTCGACGAGGAAAAAATCGAAGAAGAAAAGGGGAAAACCTCGCGTTAACTCTTTCTCCGGGAGTCGTCTCATTAAAGTTCGCCGCACGCCCATTAATGAGATGCACATTAGCCGGCGGAGCCAATCAATCAAAGTTTCCGATAGGATCGAAAGAATCCTGCGAGTAATCGCCCGCTCCGAACATCAATCACGGGCCCGCGCCCGGGATATGATCGGGGAGCATCCCGAAAATCCCCCACGGGAAACGTCAAAAGGAGGCTAATAACTCGGCTCCGTGAGAAATTGGGACCTCGACGAAATTCGAGGAGTAACTTTCAATTGCTCCGGGAAAGTGTATGCCGATAAAATCGAAAGTTTTAAATGTGAAGCGTCGAGATTTCCAGAGAATTATTGCGTCTAATACAAATTTGTGCTATAATAATACAGTAAATGGACGTGTCTAAACATTACTTGGTTTTTACGACCCGACAGGGAGCGACAGGGGGTCGTGGTGTCAATTTTTCAGTTTGTTTCGAAGTTTTAGAAGATTGAGGAAAGGGAAAGTTGTGGAAAGGTAAAGGAAAATAGGAAGGATTTTCACGTTTTTACCTTTTTGACTCTACTTACGCTATCAGGACCCAAATGAGGCAAGAACGTGTCTAAACATTACTTGATTTTTATGACCCGAGAGGCAGTGATAGGGGGTCGTGGTGACAATTTTTCGGTTTGTTTCGAAGTTTTCGAAGATTGTGGAAAGGTATGGGAAAATAGGATTTTCAAGTTTTCACCTTTTCGAATCTATTTGCGCTATCAGGACCCAAATAAGGCAAGAGTCTATGCTTCGTTCACCATTTAGAAAGTGTCATCACTTACCTAGCGTTCTGCGGTCCGACAGATTTGGCCTCGTAAGAAGAACTGGCGGATATGGCATGGTCAGGGATGCGTCCCTCTTCCATCCCGAGAGCGCTCCGACACTCTCCTGAAAAATAAAACGACGGGTTAAAATGTGCACGTTGTCAGTTTTAATTCGTACATAATCTATTTTTAATGGGCGAGTTAAATTAAATTTTGAACGGTATTCCATTTTGTGTGTTTGTATTAAATTTAAATTGAGGTTTGATCGATTCCCGGTCCCGGTTTAATTAACCATATTGAAAACGCCGGCTGTGCGGGTACAAATTCCGTGTTGTAAATTGAATATTATCGAAAACCGCAGAGGAAATCTATATTTTTTTACGCCGCTCCTTCTAACGAGATGAAACACATACATGTAATTACGCCATTAACCTAATCCCTTCTTTTTCCCCGGCGGTCTTCGGAAACCCGATATTTATCCAGTCATTTTTTACTCCTCTTCCCCCGTTCTAGCCCCCGGGGAACCAGGAATTAATGATGGATTCATCAGCAAATAGAATTTCGATAATTCCTCGAAACGATGCTAATGTGAATCTTAATGAATGCTCTTTACTTCCTCGCTATTTGTTGTTGTTGTTGTGCATTTTAATAATAGCTCAGAGATACCAGAAAGCTTTTATAAATTGGCTTGTTACACGCCGGCCATTAGACGATCCATTAAGTTATTAGAGATTGCGCTTTTTAAGGGAAAAAATCCCAGAACGGGACGCGGTAGGTAACCGCCTCCGTTCAGGAGACGCCATATACGGTTGGAAAAAGAAAAAAGAAAAGGTGGATTTTAAATCTGATTTATGATGAATGTGTGCGGATTTAGCAGTTAAAAAGGGTCCGTTCAAATTTCCAAGCTGTAAGAACGAACGAAGTAAACACAAACACGGAGATTTATCGCTCTAATGGCGTGATGCAAGACAAATAATAAATGAACGGGGATGTGAGGGGATTTTAGCGAAGAAAGGTTGGTAAATTCACTTAAAATCCCGTAAGGGGGTTAAAACCGAAATCTGGGAGAACAGGTGATGTGTTGTTTCGCACGTCCGACCAGTTGAATCAGTATTGAGGCCAACAGGCCCAACGATTTTCCTCAATTTTTTAATCCATATTGAACACCATAATCACAATCTTGATTGACCTCGCCTGATGGACCCTTTGTCCTAGTGATTTTAAATGGAATAATTTCCCGGATCCCGTTTATGACAGAACGTCACCCTATCCAGTCGACAGTTTAAAAGCCATGAAATAGTAGCTAGAAACATTCGATTAAGTGACGTGTAAACGTCCTAAATCCACCCCCATTCGGATGCACCGGATATAATCCAGATATCTAATTTCTCGTCGCCCATTGTTCCGTCCCCATCAAATACATAATTCACGTTCCACGTCCGCATTAATTAGATACCTGTACTTTAGAACAATATGGCCGTCGAGAGAGTGTTACAAGCTGACGATTGAGTAGCATCGACTTCGCAAGGGAACAATAGGGGGTCCGACGCGGCCTTTCATTTTTACATACGGTACCAGAAATCTCGAACAATGGTAACGCAAGACGTCGCTTTTATTTCGCTCCTCTTAGTCTCGTGAAACGTTTTATTTCACGTGTCCATCATCAGCGTACAAAGAAACCTTCTCCTCCTCGCCACGGGATCTTTTGTTTCGGATTAATTAACGCGGGTTCGAACGAATCTCAGTTCGCTGCGGAGAAGGAGAATGTTGTATAGGTTGTGAGAGAAAAAATAATTACACGAGCGTTCCTCCCGGAAAAAATCACTAGTCACGTAACAGGTGTGCCGGGAAACACGCTTCAAATTCCTGGACTCCTCGACTCTTACGACTCTAACGCTAAATTAGTTAAAATCACACACAGGCATCGGGTTAACGTTAACGAGCTCGATAAGTTAATCAGTTAATCCTGGGCCGGGGACTGGAAAGTTAAGGACGTGAAGTTGCAGCCGGACTGCGAATTATCCTCTCTCGGAAACTTGACCGTTCGCCTTCTGACGAACCGCCGGCCATTGTTTCCTTTGTGTTGTCACCGGCAGAAGTCAAATCCAACCCTGGGGGAGATCTCGCAAAATTTGTTGCGCTTGTGTATCTGCTTACCGATTCAGAAAGTTCACCCCGCTGCTGATAACACAAACTCCAGGTCTGTTGATAATGTCCTTGAGAGGGAGGGCTGGGGGAGTTTCGGGAGTTAGCACGTGTCCAAGTTTCTCTCCACTACCAGCTTATTACGTCTTTAGTGTTAATTGTTTGGGAAACGGATAACGAGGTACGGCGATTGGTTTGTTTCTGTTCAAGTTTCTATTAGAGGAGGGCGGGGTACGGGTGTTTAGCTTTAATGGGTCTACGTAAAATTACATTCACAAGGGGGAGAAATTATAACGGCGCGATGTCTTATTTCGTTATGGGGGAAGTTTCAGTAACAGTTTGGATCAAATCAAGTAATCATGTAGCTTATATACCAGCTGAAATATGTGTTACGTCGTAACCAGTAGAGCGGTTCAGGATTTTTCCGGGGAAAATTCACCGAAATCATCGAACACCCGTAACACTTAAAGCAGATTTTTATAATCCTCCCATAAAGACTTACTGACTGAGCTTTGTTAGTTTCGCTTTTCCAGTTGGTGGTGTTGATATTGAGTTCAGGAGGAAATGGGCTGGATACGATCGGTGCTCTCTACACTTTCCCTCGAGAATTCAGGCTCGTTTCCCCCGAGGAGTCCACCAGCCTCCAGAGGCTCCGAAGAATCGTCAGGCCTGTCTTCGTCGAGGCCCTCCTCAGAATCGACAGGAGCTTGAGTTCGTGACAGTGTAAACGCATAATGCACTCTTTTATGTCCATAATTTTTCAGTGAACTCATGACGTAAACGTGGATTTTACATAAAATTTCTTAACTTTTTTCTCACTTCATTATTTAAATTTTTTCTTGAATCTGATAATAACCTTAAAATTTTCTATTCGAGGAAATTCCTATAAAATATAACGTTCCGGTAGTAGTTACTCTTCTATTAGACGCTAGATAATATGTAATTTCATGAAACACGCCGAAAAAAATGAGTGCTTACAGGATCATATAGAGGCGAAGCATGACGCCGACGACGTCGATGCGGATAATGATGATGGGGTGGAAAGGAGAGAGAAGAGCAACCTGAAACCGCCTGCTCTTCCTGGATGTGTCGCTCCTTAATGAGCTACTGTCTAGGGATTCCGAACCCTTCCAGGCCTCTCGAATTACATGCTTCACTTTTTAGATTATCCGGGGTGGCAATTGAATATGGCGGGATAGGGGATGGAAGAAGGGAGGGAATGTGTGTGCGTGTGTGTTTTCCTGTTTGCTCGTTCACTCGTCTCTCGTCTCATTACTTCCTGCGGTGGCTCGTCGGGGATACAATTAAAATACACACGACCAAAAAAGGGGAGAAACAACCGAGAATTGTCGATAAGAACCTGCCTAAAGTGTACGGCTTCACACGCCATTACCTGCACTTTGAAAACAAAAATGAAGCCTCTACGCACGCCTCGCTTCGCCTCGTAAGAGGAAAAATAAGGGAAACAGCACTGTAAATGAAATATTTTCTTAATTAAAAATTGAAAGTTATCGAAACATTAGGTAGTCACTATATTATGACGTAATTTCTTATCTTCATTCACATCAATGTTTTTTTATATATATTTAACTTACGCGTGAAGAAAATACGAGTAGAATCTCTAACATTTTCTAAGGAAAATGTTTTGGCCTCGTTTTCATTATGATTGTGTACTGTTTGTGCTTTACACCAAATATTTCTTAAACTTTTCCCAGTCTGGCACGTTCTTTCTTCCCAGAATATATTTTCGTGCATCGTTCGGTCAAAAATTTGCTTGAACTCGTTTTGACTTTTTAAGTTGCGCGGACAAATAAGAGTTATTAGTCAAAGTAAAGCTACAAATTATTCCATTGAGACTTTTGTATGAAGCTAAATATTAATTTCAACCACATTTAATGGAAGGGAAGAGAGAGAAAAGGTTTCCTGAGATTATTTAGCATGGTAAGTAAATAATCAGAAAAAATAACTATTCAAATAATATTTTACGTATTTACGTGATGATATTAACAAATTCCGCGAATTTCCCGACATTTGCGGTTTCAGATCGCGCATTTTCCGGTCCCGCCGTACCAAAGTTAACACATTCCGAGTGTTCCCACGAGATCCCGAATTTTCCGACCATCGTTGCTTCAGATCGCGCATTTTCCGCCCCCACCCTACTCACTGGAACTCGGTTAACAAATTTCGAGTATTCCCGGAAAATGCGTACATTTTCCGGCCTTCGCAGTCTCAAATCGCGCATTTTCCGATCGTATTTTCTTAGCGGAACGTTCGTTAACCGAATACATGAATTGTAGTAAAATATATAACTTCCCATAACATGCTAATACATACAAAAATACATATAATACATACATTCATCGTTACTTTCGACGTATTCGATGCATGTGGCGACCTCAAATTTATCCACCCTAACTTCGACGCCTCTGACTATTGTCGACCCCCCTTTCCACCATTTAATACCCTACGTCATGATACTCCCCGTGTATTGCACGGTGTGCGTATCCCAAGAATATGGCGGCGAGCGAATTCGATTGCACACATACAATTAGCGCGGCTCGTGTGCAAACAACGCACGGTATGCAAATTTATCGCCGTACGATGCTTGTTTGTTTTTCGTGATCTCTTCGATACGACCGAGAGGGGATTGAAAAATTAAAATAATTCGATTAGCGATCCTGGCGGGGAGAGTTCACGGATAGTCGAGAGAGGGTAGATTCGGTATCGTTGACGGTCATTATTAGAATTCCACAGGGGGGAGGTTCGACCCTTGTCTATCAGTTTTGATTAAGGCTTGTGATCGAATAAATCAGGCTTCGCTTTTATTATTTGTTGTGAGAGCTTAAATCAAAGTCACAAGTACGATTTGAAATTGTCAAATTATATTTACGGTACCGGATTCAATAATGAACATTAGCATGGAAACTGGCAGTTCCGATAAAATCTAATTATTATTTATTACCATGGCTAACCTTTGATCCAGAAGGTACGAGTAATATAAACTTAATTATAAATTTTTATAAAAATCTATGGACCCAAAAGCACTCGCATCTAGTATGACACTGTCTTAGCGATAATAAAATCTTTTAAATGAGACTTTACGCTGTGCCTTTTGTACGTAAAGCGCGTATGTTCCCCTGTATTGATTTATAAGCATTATCTCCTGAGAAGCAACACCTCCCGCCTTCCGCTCGGGAAAAAATGCATTTACACAACGCCAGTGACGTTATCACCTCGAATTCCACGTCATTTATACTTTGCATTGAACCATCTCCCCGGCGTAATAAATAATCGCATTCTTCCCGATCCCGAAAAGGGGATAGAGAGAAAGAACGAAAGAGGGAAAAAATGGTAAATAAAGTAGCACGCGAACATATTTATCTTCCGTTCGTTTTTCCTCCCGGGGAAGATTTATTCCTGCACCTCAGGAGTGCGTCTATTATTCCATTAACCCCACGAATTCACGTCGTCGTCGTTCTCATAACCGGACGGGAATGATAATCCTGGATGTTTCGCCATCTTTCCGCGAGCGGAATACTTGTTTCTTTTGTCCATTAAGGGAAAATTGGAATGGAAATTTTTTAATGAAATCTAACTGATTATCATGTAATTTCGGAACGGAACGGGTGGATGTTTCGCGGATAGACTACGCGCAGCGGGGGATTTCCGTTAAGAGATTTCATTAGTTTTTCATGGATTACGGCCGCCTCGTCGCGGAAAAGAGAGGCGAAACGAATTTTTCTCATTCTAGCCGCAAAATTAAGAGTACATTATAAATAAAGCGTGTATTGGGCGCCACCCTTCTCAGCTTTCTAGAAGAAGGGACTCGATCTAATTCCAGGTTTTTCTATTCAATCTATTAGCTACTTACAATAACATGCGCATTTATGATTCACGTTTCATTTTCAAATTTGAGCACTTCTGAATTATTTTTCCGCCCCATTCGTCGCCAGAAATCGAGAGCGATCCTTAGCGAGTTTAAAAGAGGGGTTTATACTGTCGTACAAAGGAATTTTTTGCTGGCGTAGGAAACGTTGATATAGCGTCGCTATAACTTACTCCCAAAAATTAACACTATTAAATCTGGCGACAGTTCTCTAGGACATAAAAGCTTTTCCCATGTTACGTCGGTTCTTTTCCTCCCTCTATCCATCCCTCTTTCTTTTTTTGAGGGGACAATGTAGCAAAGGCCTCGGAGCGTTGCTTTCTCCTCGTAAAAATCTCCAAAAACCGCTTTTTATACTTAGTTATTTCTTGTATGGAGGAACAGCCTGCAGCGTGTTCCCTTTCATCAAACCCCCCCGCGATAGAAAGAGCGCGCGCGTGAGAGAGAGAGAAAGATGGAGGGAGACAGGGGGTGTATTTTAATTTCGTTCTTTGGGAGTTGTCGTATATCAACATCAAAGGATGTTATATTTTTTTAGCCCCAAACCGACAACAGGATCGGTTCAGGCTCGAGGCTCCGACCGTAATGAATTCATTAGGTGCGTTTGGAATTCATAAAAGGATTTTATTTTTCGACGGGCGAAACGATCGAAGCAGATTTTCGGATTTATTTGGAAATTTTTACTCCGACGAGGCGTAATCTGAAACCGACCGTACGTTCAAATACATTGCGGATCTCAGAAGGGCACGTACTTTCACAAAAATTCGAGGGCAATTCGAGCTATGGAAGAGGGAGGGAAATAGGGAGCGGAAATTTACTCTCCTCTTATTGGGATATGTCCTAAATTTTCCATTTCGCCACTACTTAAAAATTGTAACCTAACATACAGCTTAAAAGTACATTTTTCTCGTTAAATAAAATAATTGTAAACGAACTATTTTTACCCTTCAATTTTCTTATAGCGTTTCCTACACCTAGCATTTTCCGGGAATTTTGCTTTCATTCTCCTCTATTTTGAATCCACGACTTTCTCTCCTGAGTCCTAGCCATTAGATTCGATAGAGCAACCTGGAGCTGGACCGAGTCCCTTCTCCTTAAATATTGAGAGGATGGCGCCCAACGAAAAACCGAAACCTGTAATGAAAACCACGGAAAATACAATAGCAGCCTCAGTTGATACGGCGTAGTAAAATTGGCTATCACAATCGTCAAGAGAGCACAAAAAAAGATATGTCCACAAGACAAAGACAAACGTATAGATGTCGATAGCCGTTAAGATTGCCATAATTATTAAGCACACTATAAGATGAACGATAATTCGCAATACCTACAAGAAAAATCATTATTTTCCTCGTTTAAAACCCGACACGTTATTATCAACAATATATTTTTTAACGGCGATCGCCGTCATCAACCGAGCAATTTGCACCTCGTAAAACAAAATCACCGAATAATTACACACGACTAAGATAAACGTTCCCTTTGAGAAAGAAAACAAGAAAGAAAGTCGGCCGAGGTGTTAATAAGCGGTTAACACGCTTAAAACGTTCACATGGTGTCGGGTCAGGTAAGTCTGACGGAGGCTAATCGGCGAATCTGATTTAAATTAGTTTCGCATATGCGGTGTCTACGAGGTGACGCCTACGAGGCGTTATTAACGCGAAAAAATACTTGTTTAATGAAGGAATTATACGTCCGCAGTGGCGTCCCATCCTTCACGGATCCGAGACGTGACGGAGCTGAGCGCGAGCTTAGAGACCCCCTTTTGACGTCCTCGTCATGTCAAAACGTCAATTAGCCTGCCATTTTCCGGCTCGTAGGGTGTTTTTGTACACGGCCGTCCTGCCGGATAATCGCCGGGATACAAATTACGCCTCAAAACGACATTATCCCGCACACCTGCCACATAATACGGTTGACGCGAGTCGGTTCCACGATGCGTAAGTGAATTTCGACGGGTAGGACGACGACGACGGGAAAGCCGCCGCGGTGGAATTTCCACCGACCATGGTTGAAGGATGTGGAAAATGGGAAAGTTCGTCGCTTCGTCCCGGGAAATTCGAATCGATCCACGTGTCGCCAACCGATGTAATCATGCACGGAATAAGGATTTTTCGTGATAATATTTAAGGATGTTTGAGTCTAAAATGACTTAATGCTGAGAATGACAAAAAAATACGAGGACTGCTTCACTAAGAGGTGTTAAGAACCCATAAGAAATTTCCTGTAAAACATCCTTAAGTAGATACTTAAATGTCCAATTAATTTATGCGCAATATAATTTCTACAATCTAACCATTACTATAACGCTCTCTCCCTAATTATGATCCCCTCCGCGATTACCGGACGAATAAAAGGTAAATGATTAATTACTACTGTCATTGGGCAAAATACCACTCCAATGCTAACTCAGCAACGAAATTCCCTTAAAAACCCCCGCAAGGTCCCGCTGATAATCCCTTTAAAATTTAAATTTCATAAGGATTTTTATGTGCAGACGAGCCCAACTTATCCTTAAAACCGAAACGAGGAACGCAGGAATCATCCCTCCTTTCTCCTCCCCCCGCCCTTCTTTCTAAACCCGTTTAGGCATTCCGTAGACGTCCCGTCGAAGGATGAAACTCGCAGAGAACATACGTTTCGAGACCGGAGGCTTTCATCAGGGTCGTTTCACACCCCGCCCCTACAGAAACGACGCTAAGGCAACTCTTAGGGAAAATGAAACGCAATAAATTAATTAGAGTGTATATACACCCGCGGCGGTCCAAATAGAATTAGGGAAGAACGGGGGAGGAGAAGGAGGAGGACGGAGAAGAAAGGAGGAATCATGGAGCGACAGTGTTTTGTTCACGTTGAGTGAATGGTCCAAATTGAATAAATCCATTAATGTGGCCGATTTTAATATCTTCTCGCCACCCGAGGAGCGGGGCGTTAAATTCTTGATTTATCCTTCGGGATAATGATTCGGGAAAGTAATTTAAAACTGGCGAGATATCGCAGGAGAGCGCTTATTGTGTTGTTCCGTATGCTCCTGTGCTACGGATATATTAAAGCGCAGAATGCATTTATAATTATAATTATAAGAAAATCATTTTTAATAATCTACATTTTATTGAGAATTTCCTAAGAGCTTGTGAATTATGCACGTGAGAAAGTTATACGATGTACGTCAAATAAGAGAAGGATACAGTTTCAGCATTTACAACGTTTTCGACATTAGTTCAGCACAAATTAAAATTACAATAAATCACTCGTTTGAATTTTCAGGAATTTCCTTACGAAAATTTACAATTGCCATTTTTTATTCATATAGGAAACTGAAGGATTTTTGGACAATTTCATCATAACCAATTACCGGTTTTGGACCATTTAGGAGATCTATTAAAGGAAGAGTTGAGTAAAAAATGTCTGTAACTATCAGAAACGAGAATGAAGAGGAATTCGAAGCATGGCGTGAAACTTATGTTTTCTGACTTTAAAAACGTTTAGATATCCATGATTTTCCATAAGCAAACCTTAACAAAACAGTACATCACCATACACTTGGATTATATTGGCAGTGGTTAGGGTGGGCAATTTTTGAACAAAACGTCGCATCCCCGCATACTTTACCCCCGATCATATCCATCGTTCCCCTCCTACGTGAGAGCGATTTACGACGCGTGAAATAAAATTTTGACGGACATTCATTGAGCTACTAGAAAATTGCACAAGGGCAATGGCCGAAATCCACCTCCCCTCTTTCCTAATAAATGGCACATTCGAGGGTGGTTTTTCGACAGACGCGTGCTGGGTTAACCGTTTAATACGGTATTTATTTCGACCGGGGGGTGATTTAATAATACGGCGATGGGGAGGTGAGTCACGAGATAGAATCATTTTCTTGAAGGTACGCTTAAGCGATTATAATCCGCTAATTAACTTTTGAGCCCGAACGGTAACGCCGTCCTGGCCCGTTAATCCCGACCTGGGGAGGGAGGAAATCCGGCGGCGGTATCACAAAAAAGGGGTAAATAAATAAAAAAAAATCGTAAGCTCCCCCGAGAAGAGAGAGGGAGCCGTTTTCTATAGTCGGAAGCGAGAGCATCAATTTATGGGCTTTGACGACACAATCGCCCCTAATGCCTTCTTCGGTGAAACGACAATGCCCCGATTACGTTTCTCGTCTGAAGTGCAAATCCCCCCAGCAGAAAGAAGAGATCTGAGGGGATATTCTCGGTGACAGGGGGATGCGCAGCTCTTCCCCCTTTCTTCCCGCCGCCGGCTCTCCTTCGAGCCGGTCAATTCCCGTTGACTGCCTGGATTTCACGTCAAATCGGCGTGGCAATAAAACGTCGTCGTTGAATGTTTAATGAAGCCCTCCGGGATGATTCCCCCGCAGTTTCCCCGAGCAAGTTTGACAGTAAATTTTTTTTTAATTACATCAAAGCGAATATTGCGAAGTGGGGAAAAATTTTTAGCGAGTTAAAAGAATGACGAACGATACTTGTTCCTACGAAAACGTTTCAAATTTTGGCTCAAGACTCAAATGAACTGAATGGATCTATTAGAAAAAAACTTTTAGTTCAATTCCAAGTGATGATTAAAGAACGCCATCACCATTCACCAGGTAGAAGGATGTAATACATACCTGTACCGTAATCACGAAAAAACATCATTACCCTTAATTAAAAAGCCGTTTCGTACATTTTTCTCCCTGGAAAAGGAGGGCATCCAGTGATTTCTCGCCGTCCTCACGTCATCGTCATCGCCATCATCGTGCTCTCCTCGTCCCTTTGCAAATTAAATTTCATTAAGGTAATTAAATTCCCATATCGTTGTTACTCGACCTCTGCCCTCGTAATTTTAACCCCTTTTGCGTACACTTGTAACCAACGCGACACCGAATGTGATACCGTTCCCCCTGCTAACCCCCCCCCCTCCCGACGCTACGGACCGTTCCCCTCAGACACCCCCGTGGATACGTTGATTAATTGTTCATAGGGATTGATTCAGTTGAAATAAAAGGGAATATTTAGGTAATAAGTACTGCTATTGGTTTAGGAAACGATGGAGGGTGGAGGAAACCACGTAACACCTTAACTAAAAACGTTGTGTCAAAAATCGACAATAACAAGTAATTCTAATATTTTTCTGGTGCGATTGTTTTGTTGTGATTGTGTGACGCGAATAAAAAAAAAATAGTTTAAAATAGTGACTATGTGAAACAGTCAAATCTCTTTCGACAAAAATCAGCATCTGCAACTGAAATTCTCTGAAATTTAAGCAACGAATTGTTAGGAAAAATTAATTTTCCAGCATTCCAAACTTTCCCTGTACAATAAAGCGCCCCCTTCACTCCAACAATTCATTATTAATTAAAGTACCGGTTGGAAAACTAACCCTTAAGAGGATAAAGCGAACAGGTACCTTCTTAAGAAGCGCTTTGTAACTTTTTTCCGCTCCTCGTACGGAAACAGTATTTTAATAATATCCCTACGCACCCCCTCCCTCCTCCCGTCTTCCCCACGTTGCAATCATGTGAAAATTCTGAAAGAAAACTAATTTCGTAATTTCGAGAGACAGGCAGAACACACAGCGAAAAGCCAGAAGTATGGAGGGATTAGTAAAATTTCTCCTCGACGTTTTATCATAAAAAAAAATTAATTTTTCACTGCACGCTAAGAGGATCCGCTGAAGAATTTTAATATGAATTTTCAAAGGGCCGAAGGAGGTATTACGGGAGAGATTTTGTTTACGATGAACAATGTCAAGTATTCGTTCACGTTGAGGAACTGCTTCCTTTATGCTCTCGGAAAAATATTTTTTTCTCTCGTACGCGGTGAATTTTGGTATAGAATTTGCCTATCAGGTACGACATTTGCAATTTTTTCCCGGTAATTGTTTCTTTCTGCTCGTAATTAAGACACGGCCTGGCGTAATTAAAATTCATTCGACGTCAAGAAATTTATTCTCAACCCGTAAACTTGGCTTTAGTATTTTAATAAATTTATCTTGAAAGAGCGGTGGAGGGGGAGAGGGAGGGAGAGGGAGCGGGGGAGAAAGGGAGGAGAGAGAGCATCTCGACTACTGCAAAATTGAAATTATAAGTTCACAATCGCAATGGGAAAATGAGTGCAAGTACGCTAGGAAATGCAATAAAAGATGGAAAGGGGAGCCTGAGGGAAAGAGAGTTTTCCAGACGGAAGACGCCTGATTTTTCATTGTTATTAAGTTTCGTGTTGGAAGTTGAAGGAAATTCGTCTCCGGTTTCGTAGATTAAAATCCACAGTGAATTACCATAAAAACGAGCCCCTAATATCAATAGTGGCAAATTAGTTTACCTCCGATTGAATTACGTAGCTGTCGAATCGTCGCCTAGCTTCTAATCCGATCACAACCAGGATCGAGGATCAATCAATCTTTCGACGTATTAATAGGGTTACCGGTTATAAATCAATTAATCGACTGGCCGTGCGTCACTTCAACAACAGATCCTCGGATACACGAGGATTTTCATCCCTTTTCCTTTTCATATTTCTTCCCGTAACGTTATGCGGGGACGATAAAGGATCGAGGGCGTCGGTACAGTCACACCCCCTCGTTTCGAATTTAATACATCCGATTGGGCGAATAAAGCAAAACACGTCGTAAATTTGCAGATTTTATGAACGTAAAAAGCTTAAAGTCAAAAGTTTCGGGATTGTTTATCGTATGTGTATGGAGTCGACTGGCATGGATCCAATCTTGCAGCCTCGAATTAGGCGGGAACGAAAGGGATCGCGGCTGGCTGCGAGATATGGTTTATTAACTTCTGTTCGAAGGGAAAAACGGGGTGGAGGATTTCCGAACTGTTCGTAATGGGCTTTTTACGGAGGCGGAGTGATTTTAAATGGGGCCGGTCGTAGGAGATCTATGGCAAATAAACAATGATACGATGATTAGAAGAGAGAAGCTTCTTATAGAAATTTTCCGAAAAAGTACTTATTTTATTATTTTCAAAATGTAGCGAGGCTTCTTGCCTTCCGACTACGTCGAGTTTGGCGCATTCGCCACATTATAGCAAGTACATGAGGAGCGTTGCGAAATTGCCATTGCGCATTAGCATGCGCATCTTTTAAACATTTTAGATGCACTTTCCCCCCTTCAAATACCATTGAAAAACGGAGCTGTAAACTGCAGACGGCAATAAATACTTTTATTGGGCTGAATTTAAGGGTTTCATCGGATGCAACATAAAACACGAGGTAAGACATTACAACCTCGACGAGAGCTCACGTCGAAATCCCCCGTGTATCCAGGGGCGTACTCGAAGGACGCAAAGCGACGCTGCTCCTCTCGGGCCGTTTGCCTTTAAACCAAATGAGGTGAAAATGGTCGAAAACACGCCGTTATCCTTCGACTTTTACGGTTATCCTTCCGCTCGGCCACTTTTTATTAGAAGCGAATATTATGCGTTTAATAGAGGAGTGTTTGTTCGGATTTGGCGACATTTGCTTTTATTGGGGGGCGGTTTAAATCAGACGCCGGGCCGCGAGCGGAGGGGCAAAGTGAACGGAAAAACGGCCAAAGGGGTTTTATGGAACGGAAAGGTTCCGCCGATTAATTTCGCGAACGTAACCCCATCGCGATATTACTCAATAATGGCGTAAGACTGAGTGATCGAGAATACAAAGCGTTTCCTCACGTTTACTCTGCGTTATTGCGTATTCGGCATGTTACCGAATATCGTCAATAGCGACGATTTCCCGAAGAAGCCCGGCTAATCGCCGAGGCTGCAATTCACTGTCGTAAATCCCATCGAAGCAGAACGAGTTCCGGGCGAAGAAAAAGAAGAATGAAAAAGGGGGAAGAGCGGCTGCGAGTCATCAGGCAGTGTGAGCACGACTTCCTCGACCATATTGGCGGAAAAGCCTCACGAATCGCGCCCGTTTCTGCTGACTGGTCCCTGCGAAGGAAGTAAAAGACGCGAACGCCACTTCCCCATACAAAAACAAGCCATTGTGCGATTATTACGCCATCGGAATGGCCCTTGTACTAAATCAGGCAGGAGGGAAATGCGGAAAAGAGCGTTCGTTCTCTCGACACTCCATTTGTGGACTATTAATTTTCGAAAGGGAAATATTTTTGACGGCTATGAGGGGGAAACGTGAATCTGGGTATATCGCTTCCGGCGAAAGCTCCCATCTTTCCGATACCTTAATTTCGCTTCCCTTTATCGTTACCGCACAACGGGCCAATCTCCATGTACTACTCCCCTTCTTCTTCGTCTCGGATTCAGACTACCGCAATACGTTCCTCCGACTTCTCATATCAGGTATTGTATATAAACAGATGTAGGCCTAAATTCATTTCGAAAACGTCAACGGCAATACCGACCGAACCTAACTTCGTACGACAGATGAATTAAATGGAACCGCCTGTGTATGATTGTCGAATTATTAGCTCTTAAATGCTTTTCCCGTTTGCATTTTAGATTTCCAAAAAAGGAATCTGACGTTCGAAAAATAATTCCAAAAATTTAAAAAACGACTGCTAAAAGTCGCCTTAAATCTACAGCATTAGTTGAGATTATCGAAAGGATAAGAACGTTACAAGAGGTTGAAATTTCAAGGATTTTTGGAGAGAGCCCTAAAGATTCAAATGTTATCTAAGCCAAGGTTTCAAGCTTTTGACTGTTTTATAATTTGTCAAGAAAATTTGTCATATAAATCGTCGAAAGAATAGTAAAAAGTGACGAAAAGTCAATAACGTTAAGAGAGGCTAAAATTCCAAGGTTTTTGGTGAAAGTTCTAAAAGTTCACAGGTTGTTCAAATTAAAATTTCAAGCTTTTAGCTGCTTCTTGAGTTATCATTTTTTAAATTTTTTTTTTTTTGAGAACACTTTGCTATATAACATGTTGAAACAACGATCGAATTCGAGTAAATTATAGAAGAATTGCTTGGAGTCGGTTTCCAGGAAATTATTTTTGAAATTCAGTGGAACCCAAGTTGAAATCTCAATCTCATCCATCCTGCTATTATGCAAAATTGATGCTATAAAACACATTGAAACAAAGGTTAAGATAGAATAAGGTGTAATGGAGTTTCATAAGTTAGGAATATTTTTCCGAAATCCATGTAAATCTAAATTAAAATTTCAACTTTTATTTCAACCTAGTTTAGTTGTGAGTTGTGAGGGAGTTGCAAGAAATTGACAGGAATGAGACTTATTTTGACATTCAAGTAGAAATTTTACATTAATCAAGTAGAAATTGACATTAATATTTCTACGGTGGAGTCGTGTAGGAGTTACAAGGTGTTGAAACTCAGATGATTTTTTTAAATAAACACTAATCCAAATCGAAACTTCAACCTATTTCAACCCTTCTCTACACTAGTTATTGCAAAAAGATTTCCTTAAAATAATATTGAAAGGAGCCTAAAAATCTGAAGACTCGTAAAGGAGTTGAAGTTCAGGAGATTTTTGTCAGAAATCCATGCTAACCTAAAGGGAAGTTTCAACTATTTTGAACTCCCCTCTACACTGCTTGTTGATGAAAGAAGTGCACTATGTTGAAATAATGGTGGAAATATGATGAGTTGTGCGGGAGTTACAAGGAGTTTCTTTCAATTCAACCGAATCGAGATTCCAACTCTTTCAACTCTTCTCTATAATGATTGTTGTGAAAAGAAGTTCATTTTGTAACCTGGTGAAGCAGTAGTTAAAATACGTTGAGTCGTAAGAGAGTTACAAGGAGTTAAAAGTTGAATTTTCTTATTTGAAATCAATGATAATTCGAATCGAAACTTCAACCTGTCTTAACATTCCTCTCCGAAAGTGTATTTAAGAAAAATATTTCACAAAAACGGTATTAAAATTATTATTAAATTAAGACGGCTGTAGAGGTGATTTAGACTAATTGTATTTTTTTTTAATAATTTTTTTAATTTATTTAATGGAAGAATTTCTTAAAATTACAAGTTTTGAACTCGTCGAGATTTTAGAAACTGTCATTTGAATCAAGTTTTCTGTTAAAATGTCATTCGATTTAGATTGAAACTATTTCAATATTTTTAAGGTTCCTTCTAGAGAGGGCTGTCAAAATCAGCCCTGATTTTCGTGCCTGTTTATCGAACAAAATAAGATGTTATATCTTATAAACTGTATGTTAATATAACCGCAATCGGCTCGTACCGAAAAGTTTATTACAAAACAAATAACTATTCCAGAAAGCAACCTTAATCACCTGCAGGATTTACAATGTGAACAGAGAAGAAGGCCGGAGGTTCTCCATTTTACCGTAACTTTGAAAAATCTCGCCGATATTTCACCCGGCTGGAAACTTAAAAATTAAACAGCAACGTACCTCCGGGCCACCGAAACTTTACATACAATATACGAGGGAAAAACATTAGAGGAAACTCGTTACGGATCCACTTAAGGAAAAGAAACAATCCCAGGGAGAAAGAAAGGGGGAAAAAGTGAGCAGCGAGCGAAGAGCAAACAAATATCCTACCTCGTTTGGGAGAACAAGATAAATAGCTGGAAGTTCGGAGAATTGAAACAAGACAAGACAATAATTGAGGAGAACCTTTTTAAGGGACGTTTAATTATGAATTTGGGTGGAGGATTCTATTTCCTCCGCTTTGTGGGAGTGGTCAAGTGATTTTTCATTGCCCGAAAGACGAAAACTCCGGGATAATGGAGGGCGGCGGAGGCGGGCATCCCACGGCTACCCGGACATTCCCGAAAATATCCGGGATGAAAATTTTCGAAAACGACTTTTATAATAAATCGTCGAAATAAACTCCAGTCTATTTATGATACGAAAATGATAATTTCAATGAAAAACCAAAGGTATTGGCACATTTGATGCGCCTAATGGTGTTTATGGTGTCACACACGACTAATATACAACCATGCTCGATCGCGTTTCCCTTCGTCGACTAACTTCCCCTTCCCCTTCCCCTTCCCGAAAACTCCTCATAACTCCAGCGATTATTTCGCGAGTTCGCCTCAAACCAAACACTGAAAAACTTGAGGAAACTTCTCGAAACGATACGAAAAATCATCCCGCTCCGCTAATCACGCAGTCCCGATAAATCAATACACCCGGACTTATCCGGAATTCGCGACGTACCGTCCGGGATCGGTCCCGGACTTTTCCTTTGATTATTTCTGGAAGGGGAAAACTTTTAGTGGCAATTAAGGGGCGGGGCGCGCTTTTTAAAATTCCCGGGAAGTGATCAGCCGGCGAGCCGATGAATATTCATCCCGGGGAAGGGAACGAGCCGGATTTAAGAACTCTGCTGGGAAATATGTGTTTATTCGTTTTTGGAGTTTTACCTTAGGTATTTATATTGCTAAGGGGGCGAAAAGTTGTAGGTTTCTCGCCATGGGATACGTGTAAAAGGGGGATTAAAAATTTAAACGGCAAGAGAATTAACTCACAGATACCGATACGATACGTGTGGGAAGTGCAAGTGTTGTATTAAATAATTTATGATCGAAATACTGAACAAGAAATTACTCTGCAGTCCAATTTGTACTTCAATCTCATCGGGCACATTACCAATATGCAAAATTCAAAGACTGAAAATCCACAACCAAAATTATTACACTAAGGCACTTGTGCAAAGAAGGTAAATTCATAACATATAAAAGGGTCGCGTTCTATGCGTTCTAAAGGTTCAATGCGTCGAATTCTACATTACACAAAGTACACCAAATGGAAACATACCCTAAACTGTAATTCATAGAAATATTGTAACAACACTTGAAATTGGCCAACCTGAAACAAGTACTCCTATGACGGATTATACGGAATGAAGTTCTCCCCTTTAAACATGGAGTGGAATATCACAAGAAAATTCATGAGGAGAAAGGTGTTTACGACTGCGACAGGAATTAGAAACAGGACTCTCGTATAAAATATAAGAAGCAGGAAAAATAATGATGGTGGTTACCCTCTTCTCCTGCAATTCGGACAGCTATTGGAGATGGGGTGGATTGCCATAATGGATAACATAATTTCTTTCGTACGACGCTCACTTTTGGAGAAAAGGTATTTTGAATAATGAATAACGACTTGTTTCTTTTTTGAAAAATTACCATATTTCAAAAATTACTTAGCCCAGCCAATTGAAAGTTCATATTAGAATTTTGGATCGTTTCCATAAAGTTGATTGCGATTTTCTTCGCGAAATCCGGAAATTCATATTTTTGGGAAGAAATGTGCCATTTTTCTAGAATGGGGCAACTTTTATTTTCCAAAATTCGACTTTAAAGAAAGGGAAAGATTTCGAATTCGAAAGGTTCGAATCATCTCACGAACGTTTGCTTTGATTTTTAGCGTATAATTCAAAAATTTCTATTTTTTTTTTTAGTGGAAAAGAAAGGTTAAGACTTGTAAATTGTCCCAAAAATGGGATAACTTCAAAATTTCCAGTGATCAACGAGAGGAAACCATTTCTCGAAGTCCAAAGTATTTTTTTATATTTGACGCTTATTTCCAATTTGTCATTTTGAAAAATAATTCCCTGCTTTTTCAAAAAATCAGCACCTTTGCAAAACCTAAACCTAGCCAATTAGAACTATACACTTATATAACTATAACTTAATATATAACTAAGCACTTTAGATCGCCTGTAAAATATTTGTGAAGATTTTCATCATGAAAATAGTAATTTTAAGACGGAAAGGACATCCTTTACTGTTTTTTCCAAAAAAATTTCAAAATTACATTTTGAAACTTCTGGTAAATAGGAAAACGACAAGGTGATCAATTTGATGCCAAAATGAATGGATTTCGTTTTCGAAAAATACTATACAGGAAAAATTATTTATTTCAGTCAACTGAAACTTTAAAGCAGGAGTTTAGATCAGCTCTAGAAGCTCTCGAAATATGTAACGTGGTATTTTTGGGCAGAAAGAGGCGATATTTTTCAAAAATAGCTTGAACTTAGATTTCCAAATCCAAAATTCTGATGAAACATAAAAGAATACAATCTCCAAATGCCAAAAATAAAAGAAGTTCTTTTTTCTGAAAATCACAGTATTTGGAAAATTACTGATTTCAACCAACTGAAACTTTAAAGCAGGACTTTAAGTCACCATTTTCACCAAAATTTGAACATTTGTAGTTTTGGGCCATAAAGAAAAGGAAACCTTTTGCGTTTTTATTTTCAAAAATTGCTGCGGTTAAATACAGTCATCTGGCGGGCATTACATGAAATTAGTAAAAGTCTATGGAGCAATATTTAGTCATAGTCAATGATTTTTGATTTGAAAAAAGTGCATTGCGAAAGTATCGGATATACGAAACACGAAATTTCCAAAAAAATCCAATAAACCCCGCAGCACAAAAAAAATTAAAATTAATGCAATCCCCTCCCTTTCTCGGAAATCCCCCGGAACGCGATCCGGTACCGCATTCATTTCCTTCATTACGTAATTTCAATTTGTCGCGCTTCTTCGCGAAACGAAAACAAGATGTCGTTTCTGTTTTATTACGGAGGGAAATAAATTAATCAAAACGTCGAATTTCAGAGAGGAGCGACAGAGAGAACGGCCGAGGAGGAGCGAGACGGGGAATTTGTTCGTTCACCCGCGAATCTTAATTACGAGAATTCAGAGCGGTTTTTCCGAGGCGAGATGAGGGGGAGGCGGTCTTAAATAAACTGTCAAAGCTTGAAAAAGTGCTTTCTCGAAGGGATCAGGAAGAGACGGATTTCTCGCTACGCCCTCATCGTCGACCTGTTGTCGTCGTTAACGTGCACGCGGAACATCCGTTCAACTGATCAGATTCGAGGATAAAAGTAGTGAAGAGGGGCGTAAAGTACACGCTTACTTAACCACACATACGTACGTACATGCATAACAAAGAGTCCCGGCAATGCCGCATTGACAAACAGTCCGGGAAAACCGTCGTGGAAATCGTGTAAAACTTTCGTAACGTTCTTATTTGATAGGGGGAAATCGCTTTGTTTGGGCGGGGCTGTATTAAAGCGATGCAAAGCAAGTCGTACTTTGTATCGACAAAGAATATGTGCGCTCCTCGCAAGGAAACCGAGCGATGACAAGTCGGAAAATGCCGGAAATAAATGCGATTGAAACGCGAATGCACAGCACACCGGGAAGATAAATCTTTTCCATTAAAAGACAAAAAAATACTCTCTACGCTATTTCATAGGTGGTATCGACTAAATGTACCGTAGTGAGTTTGAATGGAAGGGGAAATAAACTGTCAGTATCCTCTCGAATTAATGATACTGTTAAAAATCAAGGAATGGTTAGAGCCATGGAATCTAATTAAGATTTATTAGTTCTTCTTTGCCTTCGTTCTGAAGGATCTTTCTTTATTTAAATTTATACAAACGTTGGATTCGAAGTTATGGTGAAGGCGCCAATATGGATACGCATGTATCGTTGATATCAATAACGATTGTTATGAAGTGATTTGGTTGTAATTTCTTAGGCCATAATTATTTCCAAAGAAGTCAAATTGAAAGAAATATCAGAAATATTGGATGCGAACAAAATCCTTGTTTCTCTTAGTCAACTGTACCCTCGTCCACCTAAAATGGTAGAACCCCTGTGTCTTTTCCCTTCGCCTTTTACTTTAGCGATGAAACCCAGTCCCACACGGCGAAAATCGGTCTTCCCCGGCAGGGAAACGTCCGATTAAAAGCGTTTCGATCGGATTCAATTAGAAAATAAATGAAGTGTTTCATTTAATCAGACGCTAAATTCCGGCCCTCCGGAAAAAGGATTTTCTTCGCCGTATCGGAATCGCACTCGCTTCCGCCACTAAAATGTTAATTAGAAACAGTTAAAAATGCTGGACGACAACGAGGAACGTAACGTGGAGGAGAAGCGAAAAAGAGAGGACGACGAATCGACGCTGCAAATTAGGGAGTTTTATCTGTTCGGCGTATTACTCGGCCGAATAAGGAAAAGAACGAAGCGGACGAGGAGGAAAAAGGCGAAAAAGTGTCGTGTGGGAATTACGTGCACGAAGGGAGTTGCAGTAACTTTCCACCTTATAACATGGGCTATTAATCCGGAAAGATACAAAAGAACAAAGTGACAAACAAACCAAATCATTTTGTCTAAACCTCAAGTGTGCAAAAAGTACCCATCAAGCAGGATCCAGCTCGCGTTTACGACATCTTCCTATCACAAACTATTATTTCATGGAAAACTAATTTTCCACTCTGAAAATTATCAAAATTATGAATTTTTGAAACAAAGGCACTTTTTAACGGTTTTTCCAGCTTTCCTCATTGACAAGTCAGGGTTCTATAAGAGCTCATTTAAAAGATATTTTGATTCTATATAACTTCACCATAGCGTAAAGCTCAATTCGTCGGAAAGACCGGAAATACCCTAATGGAAATACCAGAACGGAAAACGACGGCCATGAAGTGAGAAAATGGGAACCGAGTACGAGCATTAAAAAAGACTACTTATGATGTTCTCACGGGCAATTGTGCCGTACGAAAAGGGGATTTTCTCGTAAGAGCGGGGATAGAAAATATCTTAACGTTAGAGCTGATACACTCTTCCCAATTCGATAAGCCGAACAAGATTAGGATTCTATGGGCCATCTTCTAATTTTTGGGTATAGTTGTATGAAAGGGGAAATCAGTAATCAATGCACTTGGATATCTTTTGAGTGCCGATTCCAGACAACTCAAATATGAATCAGCAACCTTACTTATAATCTTCTGATATGGCTTTAGGTGTGTATGGGCGCCTCTGTTATTCGTTACTTCTGGCGTTCTCGTAGTAGCAAATAGATTTCTAAAGAACCGTCATTAAAACCCGAGCCTTCGAAGACTCCTAGTTCCTAATTGTCCATTTCCCGGAAATTATAAACCTCACTTGTTGAAAATCCGCTTTTTTCGTCGCAGAAAGGAGCAGACGAGAGGGAGAGAAAAAAGGAGCGAGAAACCATTTCGAGATCCGTGCCGAATTGATTATGTTGATTTTCAATGTAAATTCTCGATTCCCGGCCCCGAGTGGAAATTCTTTCCTTTTAATTACGTCTTCGGTAATTAAAATCTGTTTTTCTCCCTAAAACAACTTCCACTTTTAAATCATTAATTCGACTTCGTTCCGCCGCCCGCGAGTTCCGCTCCTCCGCGATTTTTTCGCGTCGAATAAAGGGAACTCAATTAGAGGAACTTGTTACATATTTTATTTTATTTTTAACCGGCTCCGGGAAATAATTTTCCCTGAGAAGGCATTCTTTTGTGTTGCAACTAACTAATGATCTCTCGCGAAAGAGTTTTCCCGAGAAGGCGTTCCGCTATGCTGCCCACCAACTAATGATCTATTACGGGAGATATTTAAAAGTTTCAAGCCCGAGAGCGAGCGAGCGACCGATCGAAAGGAAATAACAATCAAAACTCCCCCGTTCTTCCTCCCGCTAACGTCGTCGTCCACGACAAAAGAATCATTCCGATTCGTCGTTTGACCACATCTGCTGCCATTTCCAGGATCAAGAGAGATTGAGTCCCCGAGACCGACGTCAAACAACAACAAACTTACGACTCTAATCTCGTTTCCAGGAGGAGAGAGATTTCCACTCAGAGCCAGACGGAGAGACACGAACTGCCCGCAAACACCGTATAATAATCTTATCCCTTCTTTCTATTTCATTCTGTTTCGGTTCCTTTTTTTGATAATCCCTGGAGATATCACGCGATAAAGGGACGATACTCGCGAGGAAAACATCGGTAAAGAAAATTTAGACGCCGAATGTTAAGCGGGCAATTAAGAATCTTTTTCTTAGGTGGTTCAAAAGACCCAAACTGGAAAATACATTCATGCCTTCGAAATTTGTATTGTAGCGAATGCCCCGTATAGGTCGTTGTTAGGGAAAAACAAGTAGTTGTTTATGTAATTGTGAAATGTAATACTGACGTCAGTGTAGTACAAAATCTCTGTGTGTGTAAAGACTGTTGTAGTTTTAGAAAAGTAAAGCCAGTTTGTATAAGAAACCGCTACAAATTTGGGGGCTCAACCGGGATTTGGTGAACCGAAGTAGCGGAAAAATTTTGGTGGACCTGAGATGGCGTACAGAAGTGATGGCGATGGCACGCGGCGGAGAGGCGAGGAGTGCAGTCTGTGCGGCGTTATGGAGTTGTTGAGCGGCTGGCGCGACTCGAGATTCCACAGGACTTACAGCTAAGTTAGATTTAGGATAACACTCGAATGGATTGACTGCGTGCGGCTGGCGCGCGTGGCCCGTTTGAGTGCTACACCCACATTTGTAACTCATATTGGGAGACGGGCGCTGTTCATCTTTAGTACAAGAATTGGTGATGGTTGACCACTGGGTTGTGTGTCTGGAGCCATGAAGCAGTTGCTGGGGATTTCAGTAACTGCAGGAGCAGCGAAGGATTTCAAGAGACAGGTCCCTCTTCTACCTGGAGCATTGGATGGGATTGGTCATCCCTGGTGTCTCTGATGGTCAGAAGTAGGATTGGCCTGCTTGGAGGATTTCAAGAGACAGGTCCCTCTTCTACCTGGAGCATTGGATGGGATTGGTCATCCCTGGTGTCTTTCATGGCCAGAAGTAGGATTGGCCTGCTTGGAGGATTTCAAGAGACAGGTCCCTCTTCTACCTGGAGCATTGGATGGGATTGGTCATCCCTGGTGTCTTTCATGGTCAGAAAGAGGATTGGCCTGCTTGATTTCGATTTGCTGCTGACGAATTTTTGTACAGGATTTGCAGTCCAACCCGCTCAATGGAGTTAATCAAATGGATTTGGCAAGGATCAGGCGGAATCTCTGAAGAAGGGGAGAAGCCGTAGCAGTAGCAGCAGTAGCAGCAGTAGCAGTAGCCGTAGCTGTAGCAGTAGCAGTAACCGCAACCGTAGCATTAGCAGTAGCAGTAGCCGTAGCAGTGGCAAAAGCCATAGCTGTAGCAGTAGCAGCAGTAGCAGTAGTAGTAGCCGTAACCATAGCAGTAGCAGCGGTAGCAGTAGCCGTAACAGTAGCGGTAGCCGTAGCCGTAGCAGGAGCAGTAGCAGTTGCAGTAGCTGTAGCAGTAGCCGTAGCAGTAGCAGTAGCAGTAGCAGTAGCAGTAGCAGTAGCAGTAGCAGTTGCAGTAGCAGTAGCTGTAGCAGTAGCCGTAGCAGTAGCAGTAGTAGCAGCAGTAGCAGTAGCCGTAACCGTAGCAGTAGCCGTAGCCGAAGCAGGAACAGTAGCAGTTGCAGTAGCGGTAGCTGTAGCAGTACCCGTAGCAGTAGCAGTTCGCTGATATGGAAGTAGATCGTCCGAGGGTCGAGGGCGACCCTGAAGACGGGGAGGGATAGTGTAGCGAATGCCCCGTATAGGTCGTTGTTAGGGAAAAACAAGTAGTTGTTTATGTAATTGTGAAATGTAATACTGACGTCAGTGTAGTACAAAATCTCTGTGTGTGTAAAGACTGTTGTAGTTTTAGAAAAGTAAAGCCAGTTTGTATAAGAAACCGCTACAGTATTATGTTAGAGGATACTGACGTTAAATATTTTCATCTAAGGTAATTCTTCTCTTGTAATCTCAATATATGATTTTTACAAATACGACTTGTTGTCCATGCAGTATTCTACTGAGGAGCGGAGCCCTCAGGTGGAGCGATCCAAGACTTTCTGGCAAAATTAATTTGTCGGGATTGGGTTTTGCTTGGTGAATATCCGTTGAAGCAAACAGATATGCAAAGGTGGGAAAAATTTTTTTATTCGTGCTTTGCCGGGCATACGAAAATCAAAATTTTCAAAATTCAAAACGTTTGTTCAAAAACTTCACCAAGGTGAGCGCTCACACATTGAAAATAGCAAATTAAATTCGAAAAGGGAGCTTCTAAGTAGCATCTCACTTGAAGGAAAAGCCTCTATTTGAACTGCGCATTCGCCAATTATTAAACATTAAATTTAGTTTTCCAAAAAGAGGGATTTTTCTTTGTACGCCCCTCCTCAGTAGTTTTCAAAAAATTCCTCACACATTCCAACTACTACGAAATTTCCATGGGACTTACCGTCGTCAGCCGAGGCCGAGTCGCCCCCGAGGACCCACAGGCAGCCGAGCACCAGCACCACCGCGATTTTCTCCATAACGAACGAGCGTCGATTCGTCGCACTACCGATACGAGTACGACATGCTGACCATTCCGACCGGGAAGAACGGGGAAGAACCGGGTTTTCAGTGCATGATTCCACGGGACGGAAAAGACGGTCACGAGGCGCGGAAGAAAATGGAAATGGGTCCGTGCACGGTGTTCGTGGGACGAGATCCGATCCGCGTGGCGGAACGCGAGGTTTACCGTCGTCCCTCTCCTCCGGTAGCTCGGGGCTGGCTCAACCTGCAAAGGAAAAGAGACGATTTGAATTTCAATTTCAGGCAGCCACGAGGACTTTTGTGGAACAGACCCAGTGCACTGTTCAGTAACTTTTCAAGGCGTTTAATGCCATTATCCCAAATCCTCTACTAGCTAAATGTAAATATTATAAAGTACTAACAGTACCATAAAACACCCTTCAGCGAAATGATTGGATTAGGCCTAAACAGTGACCCTTATGTGAAATATTTAAACTAGCCACACGTTATTGTTTTTTGTTCACAATACAACACGGTAAAACCGTCGTTAGGGCCCCAAAAAATTCACCTACTGTACAAAAATACGTGCTCTTAGTAGCGGTGCATGCGCCGAAAGGCTATGCCCAGCCCTTTCTCTACTACGGCCTTTCAAACTGAGAAATAGGTGGATTTTGCACGTTCGATTTTTCAAAAGTTGTTCTAACTGAACTTTAAAGGGCACTTTCGTAGTTTTATCGACCCCTCTAATTACGAGAAAAATAAGGAAAAAATTCCATGAGGCCTAATTAAAAAAATACCGCCTAAGTATTTGGAATGAGCTTAATTCGGTGACGCGGTCTGGTTTTGAGACCTGTATCTCCGGTAAAAAGGTTGTTAGTGCCATAAAACTCATCTGTCCTATAGAAAAATGTTTGCTTTCTCCAACATTTATTGCGCGGAGAGGCTGCGCCTTACCCTCATTCTACTACGACCTTTCAAACCGAGAAATAGGTGGATTTTAGAAGTTCGATTATTCAAAAGTTGTTCTAATTGAACTTTGAAGGGCACTTTCTAATTTTATCGACCTCTCTGATAACGGGAAAAATAAGGAAAAAATTCCCCGAGGCCTAATTAAAAAAACAGCTTTCTGAATTTCGGACTTTATCTTAGATTATCAGCTGTAACTTCTAAATTAATCACTTTGGAGAAAAACTGACTTCAGATATGCAATCAGCACGTGCAAAACTCCCTCTGTACTTATTTTCAGGTCGCTAGGGGAAAATTTATTTTTTCGCAAAAATCGACAGGGGTATTATATGGAAATTTCGTCGAATTTTCGATGGAGCCAGAATTGCCTGAAAATAACAGGAGTCATAGAAAATTTTGTTCTCTTTCCAACAGTGCATGCGCAGGAAGGCTACTCCGAGCCTTCTTTCTGCTACGGCCTTTGAAATTGAGAAATTGGTGAATTTAGAAAGTTCGATTTTTCAAAACTTCTTTTAATTGAACTATGAAGGGCACTTTCATAATTATATCGACCCTTGTGATTACGGGAAAAATAAGGAAAAAAATCCCTGAGGTCTAATTAAAAAAATAACGCTTATATGTTTGAAATGAGTTCAATTCGGTGACGCGGTCTAGTGTGAACACCTATATCTCCGATAAAAATGTCGGTAACGCCCCAAAAAACTCACTTTTTGTACAAAAATACGTGCTCTCTGTAGCAGTATATGCGCCGAAAGGCTGCACCAAGCCGTTTCTCTGCTACGACCTTTCAAACCGAGAATTAGGTGGATTTTGCAATTTCGATTTTTCAAAACTTCTTCTAATTAAACTATTAAGGACACTTTCGAGATACTCATTTTTTAATTAAGTGGTTTATTAACCGCTTGTGGTATCTCAAAAAACTTCTGTGGTTCATCCATCATGGCTTTTGCCGATTAGTTGAATTAGTTTCCAATTTTCTATTGAATTTAGTTATTGAAACAATTTTTGGCATGCAAAATTGCCTCGTTGTATATAATATCTCGTCCAATTCTACATTTTGTAAACTGTTTAGTGTTAGTGTTTAGTACTTCGATATTTATATTAGAAATTAAGCATAAGAATAACGTTATATGATCACTGTTTATGCTTAATAATGCTACGATTATTCCGCCCCATTCAATCCAAAATGCACCTCGAGTAAGAAACTTTTTGTGATGTAACAAATACGATTCGGAATTTCCCTCAAACGATTCGCGTTCTCACTTTCCCTCTCTTTCTCTCTGCCCGTTTTAAACGCGGCAAAACCTTAATTGGATTTTCTTCTCCATGAAAGGCCCCCGAACATGTCCTGCTGTTACTTCCTGGGAATCTATTAAGCCTCGTGGAAGGGAGGATTGATAAGCAGATTTAATATTTTGCACTTTAATTTTGCCACTCTTCGTCATTCTGCTCCATAAAGGATCCAATTCTCTCTCTAAGTTGGCCATGCAAATGAGTTTTTTGAGCTTTAATCAAATCACGAGGAATATTGATGGAAGCATCAGGGGACGAGGGGGATTATTTTCAAAAATTTGATTAAAGCCGGGAAAGTGTAAAGTGCAACTGAAAGCGTGAAACTTTTAGGCAATCGGATTTGCACAAAGATGAAGTGGGTGTTGGATATTTGGCAACTTTCCTGCTACTTTTGTATTCTCTCCCGTGTAAAATTATCAAAGCGAAATGTATAGCTTTTTGACATTTTGATAGAAAATTGAAACTTTATCAAAAATACTGCAAGGAAACCTTTTCGTTGAGGTTTGTTCCCTCACGTGTCAAGTCGATACATTACAACTCATAAGGAAAACGAAACGAAATGCCCACAAAAGACGTTTGAAGAAGTTTTGACTACACACCAAACGAGAGAATTTCCCATCAGAAAGAGGAAGAATAGAAAGGCCATGACGTACGTGCAACTAAGAAGCCACGAAAGAGCAGACATATAAAGAAGCCACGAGAGAAACTTAAGGCGACGAGCAAGAACTTTTCATCAGTCACTCGGCTCCTTTCCATCCCGGATAACACACGTATTACCATCGATAAGGGCGAGGAGCGCAGCGCCACGCATCCCTCTTCCCTAGAAGACAAAACTGCAACGTCCGAACGACCGACTGCATCCAATAAAACATCCTCCTGCAACTCGTTACGGGGAAATTGAAAACGTCGCAGGTCGCCACGGGACCATTCCCACCCCTCCCGAAACGGGGAAGAATAAGGGCGAGAGAAAAAATAAAAGGGGAGAAATGTACCGTTCACACCTTCCGCTGTCCGCCCCAGGACCGTGGAGACGCGTCCCACGTTCGTAATTCCGTGTCGCTTCGTCGGGAACAGTGGGATAAGATGCGCAAACATAGGGGGAGAGAGCGAATAGTGACGAATGTGACGGGGGAGTTTTTAATTGTATTAGTCTCGGTTCCTTTGTTTCGGTGGTTTTTTATTCCGCGAGCGTGGCCGGTCGAATGGGACAGGGGAGAAAGGATCTATCTGGAGGTTTGCTGCCGAAATGAGGCGATATTTGCTCACCTTGAAGGAAACAAAGTACCAGTAACAAAATCCAGTCTGAATTTTTCTAAAATTTAATAGCCATGTTAACGACACACAAAGACCAAGAAACCGCTCCATAGGCGCGCCATATTTAAATAAATATAGAAGATTGTTACTCACTTTGTCAACGAAATTTTATGAGAAAATCCCTAATTTGTGCCCCATTTGTTTCTGTAGCATTATTTGTATTGTGCATCATGTCTATATTATTGCCATTATTAATTTCGGCCATCGAAAGGTCTCCAAAAAGTCATTTTAAAATAATAATTGCAATCGCATACACACACACACACACACCACTGAACTCTAGTAACGACTAAAAATGAACACGTGCTCGTCGCTCAAATTTAATGGCTGTAGTGGACCTATCTAATTTTCGATGCTAACGGGCATTTCATATATAAGCATGTATTGTGGTGACTACCAACATTTCTCCGCGCCAAATATACGGGGGAAGGTAAACGGTACGTTACATGAATACTCTGCTTTTGTATAGGGTAAAAACATATTTTTTAAATGCGCTCGGTACAAGGACCTTAATTGAAACTTATTATAAGATACGACTCTATTACTGAAAAGTGTGTGAAGGACTGCAAAAAAAGTAGTACGATTGTAACACGATTATTTGAGTTTTCCTATGATTTGCTTGCTTGTACAACTTGATTTTCTCGGCGGCAAATTTCAGCGACGGATCAATCAATTTTGAAAATTTCCCCAAACATTTTTAACGTTTCGCTCACGACACCGAATCCGCGGCTTTCATAATAAATATTGGCTTATGCCGACGAAACTTGGGACTTGCATCCATTAAAATGTCGCCTCTCGACTAACCTTTCGCCATTAAAATCCTCCCCCCGCGTGGAAAACGGGCCGGGCTGGTTTCGCGTTAGCGTCTATCAAACGACATACATAATAATAAATTCGTCCATAGTCGAGAAGTTCAAGAAGGGAATTATATTTTGGCGCCTTCAACTCCAATTTTCGTTAACGAGTTTTCCACGCTCTGCGGCACGTTAAAATGTTAATTTGTTTATTAGCGGCGGCTTTTTCGTATCGAGCTGTACGCCTTGTTTACAAAATAACATTGTAGCATCGGAAAATAAATAAGCCCTAATGGGCGTAGTGGAGTCGAATCAAAACCGATTCGAAATTTCTCAAGGCGTACTGAACGTAGGTGGGGATGTTTATTCTCAGCTGGGTGTAAATCAGAGAATCAAAAAAGAACACCTTCGTTAACTGAGCAGACTGATACCTACTTTAGTTTACTGGAATAAAATGATTAACGATTTTGAAAATGAGGATTAATTAAAAGGGCCCCACTCATTGTGAATGTGAATTCCTAATTTTGTTTGCTCATCACAATAAAGCTTCAGTGGACGTTAATTAATTAGGCAATGTGAGAGAATAATGGTACAAGTTACGTATTTAATAATTATCGGAAATAATACGTAATTTTAATTAAGATTTAATATTAAATTTGTATCTTATTAAATACGTGAATAAATTGTATGAAATAAGAGTGTAGCGATTCACTGGCCTAATTAATGCTATTAACGTACGTCGGTTCACTGTGTGTGTTATTAAAATATCATTTGTACTGCCACCAAAATAACGAATAATTATGATAATTAATAAAAAAATTAAAAGCTCGTTATCCAGACCGCCGATGATTAAATCTCTTACCTAATTGCATTACTAAATATTTAATGGTTGCATAATTATCAAAGCAATTAATGTCGTTCGATAAATTTAGGAATCTCACGTCATTCAATACACAAATTAAAATTTCTTTAAACCTTCTGGAATTAATGTTATTACTAGTTTGACGTTCTATAAGCACCAATGGAATAATGGAGAATTCTTTTCGCCAGTTAAAATTACAAAAAAAATCAGTTTAAACGCAAGTAAATCAATAGGATTTAATTTTAAGGCAATTGCTGTGGTTTGAGGTACAAGTAGAAACTCTATAATGTTTATAGTGTACGTTTTAAACTTTCTGGCGTTTAAAATTAAATGTGAATAGTGTAGCCAATGTTTTATATGTTTTGGAATGGGGGGAAATGTTGGGATATGTGCTGCATCGTTAGGATCATTTCTTTAAAGTAGTGGTACGATCTCAAATCCTCAGGGAAATTGGGTAAGTACATGTAGAGTTGCTGCTGAAAATGTTTAATCTGACGTGTCATCATGTAAATTTCTGGGAAATGTCCCCGAGTATCGCATAAGGGAAGATGTTTGGTATTTTCAATTTATACATATTTGGCCGCATGCAACGTCGACTTGTGAAACGTTGGAAACGCTCGCTGCTATAACTTAAGAAGCCGCCTCCATTACACCGGAATAATATCAAGATTTCCCGTTAATGTCCCTCTTGTTTCAACATGAACGCCAACAATCCGAATAATTCACGTCCGTACTTCTCCTAAAATGTGCTCGCTTAACCAGAACTCCATCCGAACATCTGCCAAGTAATATAATTGCCGGCTTAACGGGGGAATCCCGCCCGAACACTAAAACTGAACGGTGTTTCAGTAAACATTAAGGTGAAATCTGAAACCGAAATTTCAAACTAAAAGTGGCATGCGCCCGTCCGAAAAGGACGTGAAATCAATAAAACATGCGTTAAAATGAATCTCCCGAGTCTTGCCGTGCTGACGCTCACTTCTCCTCCTCCTCCTCCTCCTCTTCTCATCTCCTTTTTGGGGAGTTATAATGGGGTAATAGCCTAGCACCGCGAGCAAATATTTGCCTAATACTAGAATTAGGTATGTTAAACGTTTTAGGGGAGAAGGAAAAGAGGACGTTCCGGGCAGATGTCGCCCGTGTCCCGTTTAATACCGAGATCGAAAACCCGAACGTCACATCCGTATCGAAAAATTTTCCTCTACGCTCGCGCCATACAATTAGCCGGAAAACCGATAGGTGATTCCGGAAAATTATTTAATCACGTCTCGCGCTTTCGTTCCGGGGATTAACCGCTGCTCGCTGCAGCTCTTGGAAATTGAATATCGGATAACTACGAAATAAAGCAAAATTTCAATTGTAACGCGGAACTAACCCGAAGGCTTTCGACGAATCGGAACGCACACTTAGCGCAAGCTAAAAGTTTAAATTAACATGCCGAGTATCCAATTAGCCCGAACGCGATTCCTATGTCAATGAAGTTTTTATAAAGTTCACGTCATTTAATCCGATTTAATTAACATTAACACACGCTCATTCGACCGAATGCAATCCGAACGCCCCCAAAAAGAATGGAGAGTATTTACACAAAAGTACAAAGTTTATCGTCAAGTGGTATGGCAGATGAGAAATCTCTTGGGGCGGGGGAACTCTCGGGGGCTGTACAGAACAGTAAAAATATTAAACGTCAAGTATTTGAATATGCTGTCTCGAATAGAGTCTCAAACATCAGTGATAAATTTACAAAAAGGTACGCCATGCAAATAATTCATATCTACGCTCCAACTTTCAACGATCATCAATTTATTACTGCACTGACACATCTCCGTCTTTTGACGTGGTACAAAATCTGCCATAAAAATATTTCGTTTGCCTTCACCATCAATAGAATTCATAAACTTTTTACCTCATTTAAGGCGGGCCTAAAAAAGTTAAACTTTAATAATAGCGATTCGGAAATAACGGAACTTCGATTTTTCAAAACTTCGTGTAATTAAACTTTGCTGGGTATTTTCGTAGTTATATCGACCCATGTGATTACGGCAAAAATAAGGAAAAAATTCCCTGAGGTCTAATTAAAAAAATATCACGTAGGTTGATTTTGGAAATTCGATTTTTCGAAAGTTTGTATAATTGAACTTTGAAGGCCACTTTCGTAGTTTTATCGACCACTCTGATTACGGGAAAAATAAGGAAAAAATTCCCTGAGGTCTAATTAAAAAAATATCACGTAGGTTGATTTTGGAAATTCGATTTTTCGAAAGTTTGTATAATTGAACTTTGAAGGGCACTTTCGTAGTTTTATCGACCCCTCTGATTACGGGAAAAATAAGGAAAAAATTCCCTGAGGTCTAATTAAAAAAATATCACGTAGGTTGATTTTGGAAATTCGATTTTTCAAAAGTTTGTATAATTGTACTTTGAAGGGCACTTTCGTAGTTTTATCGACCCCTCTGATTACGGGAAAAATAAGGAAAAAATTCCCTGAGGTCTAATTAAAAAAATATCACCTAGGATGATTTTGGAAATTCGATTTTTCAAAAGTTTGTATAATTGTACTTTGAAGGGCACTTTCGTAGTTTTATCGACCACTCTGATTACGGGAAAAATAAGGAAAAAATTCCCTGAGGTCTAATTAAAAAAATATCACGTAGGTTGATTTTGGAAATTCGATTTTTCGAAAGTTTGTATAATTGAACTTTGAAGGGCACTTTCGTAGTTTTATCGACCCCTCTGATTACGGGAAAAATAAGGAAAAAATTCCCTGAGGTCTAATTAAAAAAATATCACGTAGGTTGATTTTGGAAATTCGATTTTTCGAAAGTTTGTATAATTGAACTTTGAAGGCCACTTTCGTAGTTTTATCGACCACTCTGATTACGGGAAAAATAAGGAAAAAATTCCCTGAGGTCTAATTAAAAAAATATCACGTAGGTTGATTTTGGAAATTCGATTTTTCGAAAGTTTGTATAATTGAACTTTGAAGGGCACTTTCGTAGTTTTATCGACCCCTCTGATTACGGGAAAAATAAGGAAAAAATTCCCTGAGGTCTAATTAAAAAAATATCACCTAGGTTGATTTTGGAAATTCGATTTTTCAAAAGTTCGTATAATTGAACTTTGAAGGGCACTTTCGTAGTTTTATCGACCCCTCTGATTACGGGAAAAATAAGGAAAAAATTCCCTGAGGTCTAATTAAAAAAATATCACCTAGGTTGATTTTGGAAATTCGATTTTTCAAAAGTTCGTATAATTGAACTTTGAAGGGCACTTTCGTAGTTTTATCGACCCCTCTGATTACGGGAAAAATAAGGAAAAAATTCCCTGAGATCTAATTAAAAAAATATCACCTAGGATGATTTTGGAAATTCGATTTTTCAAAAGTTTGTATAATTGAACTTTGAAGGGCACTTTCGTAGTTTTATCGACCCCTCTGATTACGGGAAAAATAAGGAAAAAATTCCCTGAGGTCTAATTAAAAAAATATCACCTAGGTTGATTTTGGAAATTCGATTTTTCAAAAGTTTGTATAATTGAACTTTGAAGGGCACTTTCGTAGTTTTATCGACCCCTCTGATTACGGGAAAAATAAGGAAAAAATTCCCTGAGGTCTAATTAAAAAAATATCACGTAGGTTGATTTTGGAAATTCGATTTTTCGAAAGTTTGTATAATTGAACTTTGAAGGGCACTTTCGTAGTTTTATCGACCCCTCTGATTACGGGAAAAATAAGGAAAAAATTCCCTGAGGTCTAATTAAAAAAATATCACGTAGGTTGATTTTGGAAATTCGATTTTTCGAAAGTTTGTATAATTGAACTTTGAAGGGCACTTTCGTAGTTTTATCGACCCCTCTGATTACGGGAAAAATAAGGAAAAAATTCCCTGAGGTCTAATTAAAAAAATATCACCTAGGTTGATTTTGGAAATTCGATTTTTCAAAAGTTCGTATAATTGAACTTTGAAGGGCACTTTCGTAGTTTTATCGACCCCTCTGATTACGGGAAAAATAAGGAAAAAATTCCCTGAGGTCTAATTAAAAAAATATCACCTAGGATGATTTTGGAAATTCGATTTTTCAAAAGTTTGTATAATTGAACTTTGAAGGGCACTTTCGTAGTTTTATCGACCCCTCTGATTACGGGAAAAATAAGGAAAAAATTCCCTGAGGTCTAATTAAAAAAATATCACGTAGGTTGATTTTGGAAATTCGATTTTTCGAAAGTTTGTATAATTGAACTTTGAAGGCCACTTTCGTAGTTTTATCGACCCCTCTGATTACGGGAAAAATAAGGAAAAAATTCCCTGAGGTCTAATTAAAAAAATATCACGTAGGTTGATTTTGGAAATTCGATTTTTCAAAAGTTTGTATAATTGTACTTTGAAGGGCACTTTCGTAGTTTTATCGACCCCTCTGATTACGGGAAAAATAAGGAAAAAATTCCCTGAGGTCTAATTAAAAAAATATCACCTAGGATGATTTTGGAAATTCGATTTTTCAAAAGTTTGTATAATTGTACTTTGAAGGGCACTTTCGTAGTTTTATCGACCCCTCTGATTACGGGAAAAATAAGGAAAAAATTCCCTGAGGTCTAATTAAAAAAATATCACGTAGGTTGATTTTGGAAATTCGATTTTTCAAAAGTTTGTATAATTGAACTTTGAAGGGCACTTTCGTAGTTTTATCGACCCCTCTGATTACGGGAAAAATAAGGAAAAAATTCCCTGAGGTCTAATTAAAAAACTATTACCTAGGTTGATTTTGGAAATTCGATTTTTCGAAAGTTTGTATAATTGAACTTTGAAGGCCACTTTCGTAGTTTTATCGACCACTCTGATTACGGGAAAAATAAGGAAAAAATTCCCTGAGGTCTAATTAAAAAAATATCACGTAGGTTGATTTTGGAAATTCGATTTTTCGAAAGTTTGTATAATTGAACTTTGAAGGGCACTTTCGTAGTTTTATCGACCCCTCTGATTACGGGAAAAATAAGGAAAAAATTCCCTGAGGTCTAATTAAAAAAATATCACCTAGGTTGATTTTGGAAATTCGATTTTTCAAAAGTTCGTATAATTGAACTTTGAAGGGCACTTTCGTAGTTTTATCGACCCCTCTGATTACGGGAAAAATAAGGAAAAAATTCCCTGAGGTCTAATTAAAAAAATATCACCTAGGATGATTTTGGAAATTCGATTTTTCAAAAGTTTGTATAATTGAACTTTGAAGGGCACTTTCGTAGTTTTATCGACCCCTCTGATTACGGGAAAAATAAGGAAAAAATTCCCTGAGGTCTAATTAAAAAAATATCACCTAGGTTGATTTTGGAAATTCGATTTTTCAAAAGTTTGTATAATTGAACTTTGAAGGGCACTTTCGTAGTTTTATCGACCCCTCTGATTACGGGAAAAATAAGGAAAAAATTCCCTGAGGTCTAATTAAAAAAATATCACGTAGGTTGATTTTGGAAATTCGATTTTTCGAAAGTTTGTATAATTGAACTTTGAAGGGCACTTTCGTAGTTTTATCGACCCCTCTGATTACGGGAAAAATAAGGAAAAAATTCCCTGAGGTCTAATTAAAAACATATCACCTCGGTTGATTTTGGAAATTCGATTTTTCAAAAGTTTGTATAATTGAACTTTGAAGGGCACTTTCGTAGTTTTATCGACCCCTCTGATTACGGGAAAAATAAGGAAAAAATTCCCTGAGGTCTAATTAAAAACATATCACCTCGGTTGATTTTGGAAATTCGATTTTTCAAAAGTTTGTATAATTGAACTTTGAAGGGCACTTTCGTAGTTTTATCGACCCCTCTGATTACGCGAAAAATTAGGAAAAAATTCCCTGAGGTGTAATTAAAAAAATATCACGTAGGTTGATTTTGGAAATTCGATTTTTCAAAAGTTTGTATAATTGAACTTTGAAGGGCACTTTCGTAGTTTTATCGACCCCTCTAATTACGGGAAAAATAAGGAAAAAATTCCCCGAGGCATAAATAAAAAAATAACTTTCTAATTTTGAACTTTATCTCAGATTATGAGCTATAACTTCTAAGCTAATCACTTTGGAGAAAAACTGGCTTCATATATGGATTCAGCACGTTCAAAACTCTCTCTATACTTATTTTCAGGTCGTTAGGGGAAAATTTATTTTTTGGCAAAAATCGACAGGAAATTTTGTCGAATTTTCGATGGAGCCAGAATTGCCTGAAAATTTCAGGAATCATAGAAAATTTTGTGCTCATTCCAACGGTGCATGCGCGGAAAGGCTGCGCCAAGCCCTCTTTCTGATATGGTCTTTGAAATTGAGAAATTGGTGGATTTTGAAAGTTCGATTTTTCAAAACTTCCTCTAATTGAACTATGAAGGGCACATTCATAATTATATCGACCATTGTGATTACGAGAGAAATAAGGAAAAAATTCCCTGTGGCCTAATTAAAAAAATAATGCTTAAATATATGAAATGAGTTCAATTCGGTGACGCGGTCCTGTTTGAACACCTATATCTCCGACAAAAATGTCGGTAACGCCCCAAAAAATTCACATATTGTAGAAAAATGTTTGCTCTTTCTAAGGGTCTAACGTTTTCATCTACGTGGTATCACCGAAACGTCGAATTTTTCACGTCATCACGCCGAGACGAGAGCGCGACCGTGAATAAAATTTCGAGTTGATTAGCCGATCAATTATTACCGTACAGATCGCGGCGCGTCAAAAAATTCCCATACAAAGTGTTCGATTAAACGCACACGTACACACTTGCAGTCTCGGTAATTGTTGTAGCGTTCGCGTGCGTTTGGCAGGAAATGCTCCCCGAATACGGCCGAACGCACGACTTCAAAGCGATTCCTCGTGTATAATTTGTAACTCCGATAATTACTCGGCAACGTTCGAAAGTGGATAATCCGTAAAATAAATCGACCGAGTTAGCTACGTTCGGGTAATGATAATAATTAACGGTAGTGGACTTGTAAAATGGGATTGGGGAGATTCAAGCAAATGCCTGGTACTTGTTTACCCCTTTTCGATGATATACTCAATTTCTCCCAATTTTTAAAAAATACGAGCTTCAATACCGCTGAGCAGAATTTTCCCCAACATAGGCGTTATTACCTGTACATCCTAGTAAGGCAGCTCGATAGTAATAGGTCAAAAAAGGGCCAACCTTCCCCTACAACACCAAACGTATACCGCAGCACCATGAAAAACCCCCTATCTTAAATTCCTCCCGGCTCGCAAGGCAAACTTTTCCCGGACACTCCCGATTTCCCCAAAAATCCCTATTAAATCGTTATGAATGTAACGGTTGGGAATACGAATTTTTTTTGTCGCCCGTAAAACTTTTGAAACATTGAAAAATTGCGTCCCGTGTTGCAGCGGCTTATACCGTTGATTACTCCGATAATTTATGTCGTCGCATTTCACCTAAAACGGCCATTTTGTGCGCCACACTAAATCGCCACTGCGACTACGAGTTATTACGGGGGCAGGTTTAGGGACAACGTAACACGACAATGTCGCTTGTTATTACTTTAGGTCGGCAGATGTTGGAGGCGATAGTTTTTAATTCGGTGCTCGTTGGAGTTTCGTACGTTACCCCTGCGATTTGCACGTGTAACTAAATTGCCTGAAGGGTGCACATACAAGTGGCTATAGGATATCGTTGGATATTCTTCTTAAGGCACTTGGGGGCATCGCATTTAAAACAAATTATTTAAAATCTTGAGTGAGTTTAGCCGCTCTTTGAGGTTTTCCCTTACGAACCTGAAGAAAACACACTGTAAAACTGTTCGCTTAAATAGAGTGCATAATTATCTCACTTCTATATTTTATGCAATCTAGAGACAAAAGCGATCTCCATTACGTATTCCCCATCAAAGTAGTGCAATTTACAATTCTCCCGGACGAGTATTGCATTTTTACTACTCCCCCCATCGTGGAATCGCCGTTAATCGAAACAGCAGCAATTTAGCATATTTCATTACTCGCTTTACTCTTCCCGTCTCTCTCTCTAGCACGCCCTCTACGTTGTTATTCGTTAATTTGAATCTCCGTTTCCTGTTGTTTTTGTTTAATTTTCTTTCCCCACCGCCGTTTTGAATATTTATGTATTTTTCGTTGTGCCAATGTAAAAGGACGCTTATGGATTTCGGGGATGAGGATTGCATCGCTTTGAACGAATTTTTTCGCAGGAAAAATTCATTAGATGAGATGGAATGATAATAAAAGCTCCCGGTTCGTTTTTTGAACCGGCATGGAGGTTCGCAGTGTATTCAGTCGCTTGTTAATGTTTCGATTGAAACTGATATTGCTTTACAATCTTCGATTGTTGGAAATGTTCTGCGATCTTTTTTTTTCTAGTTCTTATTGGAAATTATTACAATGTTCTTGGGGGAAATGGAGGGAACAACTACTTCAAAGAAAAATACTCCCTCTGGGGTCGGGGTTACGCAATTTTCATATTGGAAATTTTCCTTCATATTTCGTGCAGTTAGTATATACCGTATTGTCAGAAAACTCAAGATATGCTGAATGCACTTCTTCTATATTCATGTCCTTAAGTAGTACCTTAGTTCAATTTTATAAATATATGACTAGCAAAGGTCCTACAAATAATTATGTTTGTCATTTCAATTTCAAAAGCATTACACTAAAAGGATACAGTCATTCAACGATGGAACTTGTTTTGTTCAAATAATTATTTAACCTTTGCTACACCATATCCACGTTTTATATAATTAAGAAGTTTTGTACTTTGGAAGACATTGGAAATTATTCTTGGAAATGCATTGGTAATTCCACAAGATAGAACGCCTAATACTAATTGTCATTGTAAATATTTTTTAAATGGCATAAATGTAGAAGTTATATAATTATATAAAATAATTGAGTTTTCCACATCTTTAACACACGTAGTGCAGAAATTATTGTTCTTTAAACGTCATTTACCATCTTTTTCATAAAAATAAATGAAGTAGTAATATAGACCACCTACTTGAATTCGATATTTTGGCGAAAGTAGTTACTATCTTCCAAATATAAATGGACAGTTTACTTTAACGCCTGTATGTCGCAATACTACATTTTCTTATTACATGTATTTGCATTAGTATTGCATACATATTTTAGGAATATATTGGATTCTTAACGATAACTCTGCTCGATTACGAGCTATTTCATTCATTCAAAAACCATTTTGTAGGGAATTTCATCAGATGTAACGTCGTGTAAAATCCGATATGTTTAGATCCTTACGTTCAAAGAGTTTTAAGGTTAGAAGTACCCTTTGCATGCAAATTCATCCTTTGAACGGCCATATTTCAATGGCCGTTCATCCATCAACGGCCATTCATTTTTGAGCTACATAAATTTTTAGCAAAAACTGAATTTTTGTTAGCAACTTTTTCTAGATATTCGTTATTTTTAAAGTAATTTTGAAAAAAATTTGTAAATTAAAATATTTGGAACTACTTTTTTCAAAATCTATGCTTTCTAAGTCATTCAATGGGGGCATGAATAAAGTTACTTCTTCATGAGTTACTAATGGGCTAAATAATTCTTAGGATATCTTTTTCAAAAATTCGAGCGAATCACGGTATTTTATTACAACTCCCTTAATTTTTATGCTACAGACTTTAACCAAAGCTCATTTGAAAGGACAAATTATGTCCTTTAAAAACGATTATGAGAATTTTTTGAAAACTTCTCTCGTTTTTCCGTTTTTTACCGTTGAAATCCTGGAATAAGTTTACAGCACTGAGCCATAACTCGCTTAGTACTGTTGAACGGTAAAACCGTTGGAAAACGTGTTTTTTAGACATTTTCAAGTGCAAATAATGCTAGCTACAAAACATTATTGTTCGTTTTTTGCTTAAAATATGTTTATTTTTCGATTTCGGCGCAATTACAACTGCCATCAAAATGGTACTTGCAATATCAAACGTAGAATGAGCAAAAGTATAACTTTACACCAAAATTCTGTCATTCAGGGCACTATACAAAGCCCCCTTATTGTCACAAAGACCACCGCCGCCATGTAACAATCTCACAATTACCCCCTTATCAATTATATTCACGTTTAGGCTGTCACGCTCCACATTCGAGTCCGAAACGGCGACTTCCGCCCTTCCCCATATACAAACCCCTACACAGATAACATTTGTGATTACACCGTTACTTCGTCTGGCCCTTGTGCCCTTTGTATCTTTAATAATCAATTAAGTTTACCTAGCTCGGTGCAGGTTATCGCTTCTGGTTTATCTCGCGTACCACTACCGTTCGACCGAACACTAAATCTTTGCGTTCCACCGGAAATTACAGCTCCAGAATAGCTAAGAGGAGGAGAGGAAGATCGGAGAGTGGATATTGGATCGAACCGGAGCGAATCTCGTCTTATGAATAATTGAACTATAAATAACAATTTCACCTGCCCCGAGGAATTATCGCTCGACTTCTGACCCTTCGATAAAAAAAAGTACGATCGCTCATCGAATATTTACAATTGAAGAAAAACTGAGCGGGAAACGGATCCGCGCGGTTAAACATGCACGAGGCGAAAATTGGAAATATTCCCTGCAGTTCACTTCCAGAACTCATCCGGTGTATAAGGATTATCGTCAAGTTTCTCCGTGTCGAAGATCGAACAAAACGGATCCCGGGGAATATTCGTAAAGTTCACAGAGACAAAGAAAGGAGAAGTTCCCACACAATCTGTCGCCTTGCTCGGCATCGTCGACTTTTAAATGGAATAACGCCAGCTTTCGAGATGCGGTTCGAGGCCCTGAAAAGGAAGGGAGACGGAGAGAACTCGACTAATTGTTGTTCTCGGTGTCGAGCCCTTTTTAACCGGGGAGAAAAAAGGAAATGGTTTTAGGAAAGAGGGGCGAAGGAGAGCTTTAAGACTTCTGATACACTTAGAAATATAAAGATTAAGCTTACGGGTGGCGGCGAGAGCTTTTGTGAGATTAGAAAAATTGATGGGATCATGTCGTTCCCTCGGAGAGAAATGTATAAACTATTTACGTAGCGGAGATGATATCGACGAAACCACTTCAGCAAAGGAAAGCTCTTACAACGCCAAACTAGCAATAAAGCGTTTTCATGCCTTCCATCAAAGTTTTACACCTACAGACGCTTCATAACCTCCCGATAGACTCCATCATAAAAAAAAATATTCGAGTAAACCAACAAGAAACCGCTCCCATCCCGACGCTTAAATTAATATTAATTACACTCCCGTTACCATATTGAGTTTCACCTCCGTATCTACCTCCATGTCGCTCCCTCCCTCTTAAGTGTTTATTCTTCCAACATTGAGCGGTAATAAAGCACCACCTATCTCAATCTCCGTGTTTACAAGCTCTTATCTTCCTTAGTCGGTGCAGGTTCCCTCGTATTATCTCAAAACTAAAGCTTCCGACGACGAGATAATATCGTTGAATTCTTTATGTCGTGTGACAAACGGCACTTTCAAAAGTTTAGACTTCCGCCGTTTTATAGTCGCAGGATAACCCCTTTATTAAGGAGGAGTTGGACCAACAGATTTGTACGATGATTTTTTTGGTAATTAAGGAGCTTTTTATTGGTGTCATTTTGAGATTTATTTTTACAAAGGGGGCGGCTTTCATCCAATCTTTAATATTCATCACTTCAAGCTAGGTTTTTCTTTTATCGACTCTATTTTCTCACCCCCTCGAGTTTTCCTAACTATCGAATTTTCCTGAACCATCTGGGGACCTTAGCTATGACTTATTTCGAGGTACTTTCTAGTTCTCAGCAGTTATTGCGTGCGTTTCACTCCCTGGGCAATTTTTTGGCATGTAATTGCTCAACTTTTGTGAAAAGTACGATTTTGTTGCTCCACCCCTTAGCGAGAAAAACGGGAAAACCTGACTCATCTCTTAAGCCACATCATCCATTCCCGCATCTCCGAAATCACTAGAGATGCATACATTTACCAGTCGTTATATTTGATTGATAATTATTATTGTTGCCGATAAGAACTAGCATAGAACTCCCAAAACCACCCCTTAAAACACCACCACACCTGCCTAAAAGTTGAGCAATTAAATTGTATTAAATTACCTAGGTTGTATTTAGGAGAAAATCATTTCCTTCGGGGAATGAATACTGTGTTAAGTCTTAGTCAGACCCCTTAAGCCTTAAGTCAGATCCTTCTTCTCGCTTGGGGGTGAAACGATAAAATCGTGCTTTGCGTAACAAATTAGCAATAAAATATGGGCCTACAACGGATGCTGACTTACGAAGTGAACGAGTTTAATTTTCAAGCGTCTCAGGAGCACATTTTTCGTGTATCTCGAGTTCCACGTGATCTCACATAAGAAGAAGGGGAAGAAAGAGAGAGAACAGAGACATTACATTCACTTACGTCTCGTCTCGTGACGCTTTTTGATCGAATTACCCCTTAGCGCGTAACTTCCCATAAGAAAGCTAGCTTCCAAATAGTTTTCCACGTAAGAAATCTTTAAATTGTCCGCAAATGAAGTGGGGGTAGGACTGAAATCTAGTGTCGATCGCTTTGGACGGAGAAATTTGCCTGAAGTACTCGTTTCAGTCGGTTTGATGAAAACTTCGAGGGGTTTCGATTCTTAGGCTCGCGTTGTTCGGTTCGGACACGCACCGGTGTTTGTCAGAACGATCTGACGAGGAAGAAGATCCCATCGATCGTGATCGTCTCCATCGTACACGCGACTGGGCCGTCGTAAAGTCGCGCGCGTCGCTGCGCCGGAAGAGATAAGAGCCGGGGATCTGAGCGGCGACGAAACCGCATGCGGCACCTCGCCGCATCGTTAATCCATCGGCATTAATTCTCGGGTCGCACAATGCGCACTACTAATCGCACTACAAAAAGCCGAATTCGCGAGATGTGCCATTCGTCAGGGCTTTTCTTCGTCTTCCGCCGTTCCGGGCGTTTCCCGCCTCCTGTTTACGTAACGTCTCTTTGTCGGGCGTTCGGTTTCATAAAACGATTGATGGCCCGCGATTTAAGAGGATTGTTATGGGTACGCGCGTTCCAGTGGGATTCGCTCTCGGGGCGCTGGATGGGAAATTAGCGATTTTATCGTCGGCCCTTCCACTAATTCCAATTGAAATTTCGACGGGAGAGGCAGCGAGGGGCGCCCTTTTATTACGCAATACAAAACATGTTTTTGTGTATTCATGGGCACTCTCACCGACGACGTATACTCTATTCACTCTCTATTTTAGTCTTCGCTGCCTGTCAATGCAACAAAATCGTACTTGTATTTATTCTATGATGCATTAAACGCTGTAATTGATACTTCGATCGTAACAACGTTGTGCTACGTCGTGATGTTATAGTGCATACCTAAAACATGAAATTTAATTTATTAATCACCCTTCGTCTTTAACATCACATCCCGTTTTATCATAACGCAATGAGTAACGCCAATTATTACCGAATAACGATTTACATCGTTATTTACATCGCATGTGCTTTTCAACGCACCCTGTATTTTTACTTTCTCAGATGAGGGGCTCAAAGTATTGACTGCTCTCCTGGGCGTTTTGAGGTCCCATGAGTACGGAAAATGTATTTTTGGAAAAAATGTGTGCTCCTGCGCACCCTTCCTGCTTATGCATCTTCCTGGCGGCCGGCATTCCAGCCTACAGGACCCGGATTACACGGTAAGAAATGTTAAGCAGCATTTTGGTCAATTCCATTTTCTCTCCATACGAGCTCAGAGCTTAATTCAGTATCAGCTTATCCTTAAGCACTGATAAAGCGAAACAGGCAAAGGGCACTTTACTGTCATTTTTGTGGTGCCTTGAAAACTAGTCCAACGTTATTTTCTTCAAGTTTATATTGTAGCGGTTTCTTATACAAACAGGCTTTACTCTTCTAAAATTACAGCAGTCTTTACACACAGAGATTTAGTTCTACACTGACGTCAGTATTTTACATTTCACAATTTCATAAACAACTACTTGTTTTTCCATAACAACGACCTATACGGGGCATTCGCTACACTATCCCTCCCCGTCTTCAGGGTCGCCCTCGACCCTCGGACGATCTACTTCCACAGCAGTCCATATCAGCGAATGACTACCATATCAGCGAACTGCTACTGCTACGGCTACTGCTACAGCTACTGCTACTGCTCCTACTACTGCTACTGCTACGGCTAATGCTTCGGCTACTGCTTTGGTTACTGCTACTGCTACGGTTACGGCTACTACTACTGCTATTGCTACAGCTACGGCTACTGCTACTCCTGCTACTGCTACGGCTACTGCTACTGCTACTGCTACGGCTACGGTTACTGCTACAGCTACGGCTACTGCTACTGCTGCTACTGCTACGGCTAATGTTTCGGCTATTGCTACTGCTACTGCTACTGCTACCATGTACACCGCTTCCCGCTCTCCCCTTCTTCAGAAATTCCGCCAGAACTTATCCATCGAGAGCCAGTTGTCCTCTCCAGGCGATGTTTACCTCCGGGAATCTCGCTATAGTTGATCTAAAAATCAAACAAAACACGCCAGTATACTTGCCAAATCCATTTGCAATAAATTGCAAGTGTATGTGTAATTGTGTGCATGTGTATGTGTGTGATTAACTCCATTGAGCGGGTTGGACTGCAAATCCTGTACAAAAATTCATCAGCAGCAAATCGAAACCAAGCAGGCCGATCCTCTTTCTGACCATCAAAGACACCAGGGATGACCAATCCCATCCAATGCTCCAGGTAGAAGAGGGACCTGTCTCTTGAAATCCTCCGCTGCTCTTGCAGTCACTGAAATCCCCAGCAACTGCTTCATGGCTCCAGACGCACAACCCAGTGGTCAACCATCACCAATTCTTGTACTAAAGATGAACAGCACCCGTCTCCCAATACGAGTTACGAATGTGAGTGTAGCACTCAAACGGGCCACGCGCGCCAGCCGCACGCAGTCAATCCATTCGAGTGTTTTCCTAAATCTAGACCTGTTTAGGTTAACCTAAACCTTGGTGTTATAGTGGTGTGTATTTGTGTGATGGTACTTAGCTTCGGACTCTGCAGCATCCCGACCCGCGCCAGCCGCTCAACAGCTCCATAACGCCGCACAGACTGCACTCCTCGCCTCTCCGCCGCGTGCCATCGCCATCACTTCCGTACGCCATCCCAGATCCACCAAACCTTTATCCGCTATTCCGGTTCACAAAATCCCGGACAGGCCCCCATTTGTAGCGGTTTCTTATACAAACAGGCTTTACTCTTCTAAAATTACAGCAGTCTTTACACACAGAGATTTAGTTCTACACTGACGTCAGTATTTTACATTTCACAATTTCATAAACAACTACTTGTTTTTCCATAACAACGACCTATACGGGGCATTCGCTACAATATGTTAAATCTACCGTTTAACCCTTCCACTTTCAAGTGCCCTTTGTCCTTGGAAATTTGAGATTTTTCTCTATTTTCTCCAAAATTGTTTCATACATTCCTACTAGACTGTACGTCTGAACTACTAAATTAAATGCCGATAAGTGAAGCAATTTTTTCCAAAACCGCCCTAAAGGGCACGTGACTGTTGTAAATTTTCTAAGAGGTTAAAATTTATGTAGAGCACGTGCCTCATACGAGACACTCCTTGGACATGTCGCCAATTTTCAAATCATATGCATTGCTGTCTTAGGTAATGTTACTTGAATACGATTTAAATTTTTACAAAGTAGAAAAACTTTGTGTTGTAAAATTTTTTGATGAAATATCAATTTTTGAAATAATAATTCATTAGTATTTCAACCGCTCTTGCTCGATTACGATAAGCGCTAATTGGATGTGTGTGTGTAAAAATAGTTCGCGTCGCATCGATGCATTTTCCCCGATTACACCTCGATAATCCGTAATCTGTAATTAAGCGCCTGCATTGAATATCGCCCCTCTCGCTCTTAAAACCGTTTTTCGGACAAAAGGTGCGCGAAATTTCAATTAACGAGTGGACAAGCGGGTCGCAGTTCGATGTGTATCGAGATTGACGTGGGGAAGTTGCGCGATTAATCGAAGTTTGAGTTGCAAGAGGAACGAGATGGGATTCGTGTTTGTTCGACGGGCTCACGGGCCGCGATTGTTGTTTGCACATAGGGAACGTCGTATTGTGACCGCGGGCGATTTTCAGATTTGAGGCCCTTCTATAAATTTATGAGAAAGGAAAGAGAGGAAGACATTGGAAGATTTTCTGTTCGAAATTCCTCTGAAAATCTTTAATGGTAAAATGGGTTTTCTGAACTAAACGCCTTCCTGACCAACGAACAACTACTAAAATTTACTCAAAATTTAAACTCAAAATTCACGTCCGTTACATGAGGCTTTTTGGCAACACTACAGCATCGACCAGCTTGATGAATCAACTTCGACAAAAACCTAAAATCTATTATCCTTCTAATAACAACAACAAAGATAATAAGCCTTCGGGAGTAGGATTTTTTGCCGGGCAACGGATTGTGAATTAGTCCTGGATGTACTTCCTGTGACGTCGTGACCATTAATTTCCTAGTTTCCGGTGTGGAATAGGCGGAAATGGGAGCGAAGGGGGAGTTTTTGCTTAAAACCGGGAGACAGGTGGGACCGAAAGGATCGAGGGTCACTTCGAAAGGGGCGAATCTGGATTTCGTACAACGCGAATTTCCAAAACGAAAAGTGGCGAATTATTAAAGAGAAACGAATATCTAATCAAGCTGCATAGGCATTTTCATGCATGTAAGCTGAATTTGAAAGATGAAAGATGAAAGCATGAAAGACCTAATTAAAAATTTAGTTAGCCACATGTCGGTGTTGGAATTTTCCGAATATTTTCCCTCCGAGGCATTTTTTCTTTAAGAAGTTTTCCCTTAAAAGGAAAATTCCCTGAAAGCAAAGGCAAACACACAAAAGAAATAACAAAAGGTAGCCGCCAAATTAGCCTTAAAGGAAGCGACAAACAGGTAAAAAGGAGGAGACGGGGAATTTCCCATCACGGAACAACAAATAAGAGAATACGAGAGAAATTAGCGGCGTATACGCGCGTTGAGAAACTCCGGTGTTTTCCGGGTTGGGGCTTCATACGTTCCTGTCATTCATTACGCGGAAATGGAGCTTTGTTTTCCCTCCCGCTTTTCCGGTAAACAATCTTCGCTTCCGGTGGGTTTTCCTCGATGACTGATAATGCCCATTTACATTAAACGACCGGGAATTTTCCGACGGGCACATAATCAACTTTTTCCCGAAGCGGCGGCCATGATGGATCCTCCTTTTGTTAAAAGGGAAATTGGATCGTTGAGGACATTCGTACATTTTCCAGCCCGAAATTAAATTACGTCCTAGATGGAAATAAAGGAAAACAAAAACCGATATTTTCCGTATTTTTTCTGAACATTTAAAAAACAGCCGATCCTCCCGCCCACGGCATTTCTCCCCGGCGAAAAGCGCCCGAGCTCGATATTCGATTTTCCGTCTTTCTCCTCCTCTTCATAATTCCAATATCCGTTACAAAAGTTCCTAATCCGATTTGGGCGAAGGTGCGATCTTTTAAAAAGCAACTGTCAAAGAAAACTCGCTTCTCTTCCCCCGTTGTCCGTCGATGAAAGGAAAACTGGGTTTCCTCTCGGATTTTCCGACCCGGCGTGGTTCCGGGATTCGAGCGCGGGAAATCGACGCGAAACATCCCGTGGGTTTTCATTAAAATCGGCGAGAATTTAATTCTTCTGGTCGTATTGTCGAGGGAGGGAAATATCTCGACGCTGAATCAGAAATTCCTCGATGCAATAAGACGGCGGTGTTACACCGCGAAATTCTATGAGATATTAATTTCTTATGCAAATCGTCGGGAAATGCAAAAGACGCAACGGGAAAGGCGACATGTGGTGATGGCTTATTGGAAAGCACGGCCAGATTTATAGTGACGCAGCGGGAGGTTAGGTAAAGGAGTATTTGCGATAAATGCGATCGAAAAACAACCTTATCGTCCCGAAGATTACCATGGATCGTTTCCGATTTCCTAAATCGAGACAATGTCTGAGCTGAAAAGCTTAATAATCCAAAATTTCCAAAAACTGGCAGAGTATTAGCGTTTTGAAGGTTTTGAAGAGTCATAAGAAAAATCACTCGACACCGAATTGCTTGACGAGCATCATCGACACCTTGGATACATTTCTGAAGCTACTGCATCACGAGAAAAACGGTGAAGTCCAACATACCCTACAAGGGAACCAGAAGTCCTTTCCAACGCAAAACTAGTGGGTTTTTTAGGTTGTTGTAACCACTCTTCCACTTGGGTTTTGGCTTCACGTGTTACCGTTCTTAGTTCAGGGAAGAATCTGTGGCATTTTTGGCGACCGACGTGGGGCCGGCTCGCCATGGATGTAGGACTGCTATGTGGGCCGTGGACAATGTCGCCCACTTGGAAGATGGCGAACGGGGTGTATAGATAAGAACGACAAGGGTATTGACTTACCGTCTGAGCAAAGACAGAGAAAAAGAGAGAGAGAGCTGGGATATAATGAGAAAGAGTCCCTTCATTGGCTGGTTTAATGAACGAATCTCATTAATGTCATGGGGCAGTCTACAGTGGACTGCCCTATATAATTGAGTTTACCAGCTGTATAAGAACTTAGGAGGACTTGTAAGAAATGGCGAGTCACCACGTTACGTTCTTCGTCAGATCGAGCGCAGTTTCCACCACATTTCCCCTTTGGGATTCGTATTTCGGTCAGAATTTCGACTCTAAGATCAAAGATACCCGGAATCGGACAGGTCCGATTGCAGCGGTGACATCGCAACAAAGCTGTCACGTGCAATAATTACGCGTATGGGATAGAGCTCATCTCGTGCCCCATCTCTGTCGTATAATTGATCCGAAGCTCATTTCCCGTTTCGAGATTAATAGATAAACCGTCCGTCAACGTTCCGTTGTACAAACAAAAACGTCCCGTGTGTCCGCTGCAGGTGCAGGACTGATTGCGCGTCCACTTCCGAGGGCTAATTTGGAGCTGGGCTAGGAGCCGCGTCACGTACGGAGGACAAAGGCGGGAACGGTCTCGGATCAACATCGGAACAGCATCGGAGGAGACGGAAGGTGCTATAGAATGTATCACAGAAAATAGACCATCTGGGGTACAAAAACGAGGGCGACGTTCGACATGGAAGTAGATCATACCGAAAAGGAGCTGAGGGATACATTACATCGATTTTTCTTATCCAAAAACATGACCAGTTTCCCAGGAATTCGTTTTTAAACATTTTAGCCCTCGTAAGGGTAGAAAAACGTAAAAATCTCGGGTTGTGCTAGAGAATTAACATGTAGAGACTAATTGTTCCCACATTTTCTAGAATTAAACTCTAGGTTTGAAAAAAAAATCAATATTTCAACGCTTTTTTAAGAGTGAGGAATTTTTTTATGGGAAATTGTGCTGTACAAAATTGACACGTCGCTTTGAAATCTGAAACTTCTGATTTGACTTTAAAATTCTACAATTTTTGCTGGAGAGTTATTTTGATAAAACTAATTTTGCCCAAATTCACCCCCTCAATGAAGCACCACGCAAATAAGGGGTGAAACAAGAATGAAGCCGGGAGTAAAAAGCCTCTAGGCAGTGAAAGCGTATTGGTCATGTTTAGCATCAATCCACGTATCATCCCCCTATCATTCCTTTAACGACACTGTCAAAAATTCAGTTTTGGATATTTTTTATGTTTTCGTATTTTCTGGCCGTTATGGAGGTCAAGTTTTTTAAGTTAAATTAGAATTTTTCACCCTAAACCTCGACGAGAAAATGATTTCCTTCAATATAACTAATTTGTACTGTCGTCAGATATTTTGGGGTGAGAATCACCCCTACCCGTTTACACCAAAAGATTGAAATAAACAATAAAAATATCTCGAGCAATGGTAGAAACAAAATTTTCCACTTCTAGTTCTAATGACAATATCTTTTAAACAATAACGTTTTCGAACAAACTCAACTTGTAGGAAAATACATTATCCAACCCCTATTCCCATTTGTCACTTTTAGATTTAAACTCGCCACCACTTTCACACTAAAGGGTTGAAGTAAATCAAATGAAAGTTGCTAAACCAATTGTCCCTATAAATCAAAAGTCAAGCTTTTAGGGCTTTTCGAGCATTTTGCAGTAAATTGGTGGAAACGTTAGTAACGTGACACCATTTCGATCATATCTACATCTGCGTCGCTTTATTACGCCCTTAGTAAAAAACGCAGAGACCAAACCGGCGGTAAAAATTAATTCGTATTCATTCCTCCTCCAGGAACTTTCCCCAACTATCTAATTGATCACTTTTCACCCTCTCCCCCTGCGCGTTCCCGTCGTCGAGACAAAAGGAATCGCAACATTCGCAACCATCCCTCACCTCACCTTTCCCCGATAAACAAACAATCCCGAAACTCCCCCTATTCCCTCGTACCGCTCCTCTCGATCCCTATCCGTGTCAGAAGACGACTTCGGATTCTTCGTCGTGAGGGAAATGAAACCGAAAACACAAAACTTCCCTCCGCTCCCGCTGATATATAAGGACGGGGAGAGAGAGACTCGAGGGCGTACGCGATAGTTGTCGTATTGTTCCCTCTGAATTCTTCGAGTGTTTTGGCACGGGATGCTGATATTTCGCCGGGAAGAAGAAGAAGGAGAAGACTACGCCCGTACTGTGGAGGATATACGGAACCATTAAGCGATGGAATTTTCCGAGTATATCGGGTAAATCGGGAGGAAAATTCGCGCGAGGGGGGAGATGCACGAGCGGGTCTCGAATACCAGGCGAGGTAAAATACAGTGGAAAGTATGAAGTATGAAGAGGGCACTTCTCGATGAAGGACGCTTTTGAAGTTTTCTGGATGAATTACTATTTTACTTTTCGTTAGTCTCGAATTCGATTTTCAAAATTTTTATTCCCGAATTTCACTTTCACCCCTCGACTGGCCGTTACGGAGAGGTGCTGTTCCATTACGATTGAATCAGCCCTAATGCCAAGATTTCACTTTTCTGAACATCCGACCGCCCTCGTACCTAATTAATTTTTGATGAAAACTAGACATTCAATCGGATCCGAATTACGCATTTAATCACCTCCCCTAATCACGTTCGACGACAAATCGAATCATCCCGTATCCGGCGTTCGAGTCGTAATTACGCGAAGAAAAAAGACGGAGACAGCCGATCGTGCGTACGAGAGAGAGACGCGGCGAGAAAATGGCCGTCATACGTGGACTAATTGGAGTTTTATCGGTATTAGCGCGATTTTCGGTTGGTTTTTCCTGCAGGATTCTGCCAGAGACTCTCCCACTCTTCCTCGTTCGATCGCAATCTAATCCGGATAATCACTTTTGTGGATTCGATGAAGGTAGTTTTGTCTCTGTTTTTTCCGGGTCGATCATCAGATAACATCCCTCCAGGGTCCATCAGCTGATGAATATCATTCGTTGTGTTCTTCCCTCCGGGGAAATGATTTCCCGATCTGTTAATCTATCATGTGTAATGATGTGTGCGGGAATGAATCGCCGGTTACGTTTTGCTGCGTTATCGCAGGGAAAAATCACCGGAGAGAACGAGTGAAGGGCCCAAATAATTTTTCCATTATTTTCGTAAACATTTCGCCGATATTCCGGCGTCCCCCCCGTCGTCGTCGAGCGAAGAAAGAGATTCCCTTTCGCTTTTTTCCCCAGATACAAATTGTACACATTACCGACGTATGTCCCGATGACGTCGCCGCCATGAAAAAAGCTCTTATCCCAATAAAAAGTCCCTCGCTCGTATAAATTATGGCCATTAATATAAAGCACCGTTTCAAATTTTACCGTGGATCAGATAAAAGTTAGGGGGAAAAAGGGAAGAAGGGGTCAGGAGTGGGAATAACTTTTCTCTGTTACTGGAGGGGATGGTACGTACTAATTCACTGTGGTGTAATTTCAGTACATAATTCTTCAATACAACCTCGAATAAGCAACGTCGAGATTTTCTAGTTTAGCTTCACTTACTAACTGACTAACTTTTATCAACCTGGTTACTACTGATCAACTGACGAAGCGAGCTAAGTTGTGCCTGATCAAATATATAAGGCACCGACAAACTATTTTACTGATCTTTCCAAGTCAGTAAAAGCTGACTAGCTGATTAAACTAACTAACTCTTAATGAAGTATAGAGAAACATAAGTATAATATGGTGAGTCACCATAGTGATTAGCTAAGCAACCTGGAGATCGTCCTAGGGTAGCTTCACTTACTAGCTGACTAACTTCTATCAATCTGATTATTACTGATCAACTAAAGAAACAAGCTAAGTTGTGCCTGATCGAGCACCTCTGGCTCTGGCAAACTAATTTACTCATACTTCGCAGGCAGTAAAAGCTGACTAGTTGATTGAACTGACTAACACTTAATAAAGTATAGAGAAACACAAGTATGGTGTAATAAGTCAACATAGTGATTAGCTAAGAAACCTGGAGATCTAGTTTATCTACACTTACTAGCTGACTACCTTTTATCAATCTGGTTATTACTGGTCAACTGATGAAACAAGCTATGTTGTGCCTGACCTCTGGCACTGAAAAACTATTTTACTGATCCTTTTCAAAAGCTGACTAGCTGATTGAACTGATTAACACTTAATAAAGTATAGAGAAACACAAGTATGATGTAATGACTCACCACAGTGATTAGCTAAGCAACTTGGAGATCTAGTTTAGCTTCACTTACTAGCTGACTACCTTTTATGAATCTGGTTGTTACTGATCAGCTAACGAATATCTCTGGTCCTGACAAACTATTCTACGGATCTTTCTCAGTTGGTAAATCTGACTGACTGATTAAACTGACTACCTTTTAGTGAAGCATAGAGAAATATAAGTATTATGCAATGAGTCACCACAGTGATTAGCTTGGCAACCTGGAGATCGTCTAGTTTAGCTTCACTTACTTATTGACTAACTTTTATCAACCTGGTTATTACTGATTAATTGACGAAACAAGCTGAGTTGTGCCTGATCGAATATCTCTGGTTCTGACAAAATATTCTACTGATCTTTCTCAGTCAGCAAATTTGACTAGCTGATTAAACTGACTAACTCTTGAAGAAGTATAGAGAAACATAAGTACGGTTTAATGTGGTTTAAGTGAGCAACCTCGAGATCGCCTAGAATTAGAGTTATTGTTCGCTTCAAAGCTGCAGCAAATGTCTTAAATTCAATACCGTAATTGCGAGACACGTCCCGGAACCCCCGGAGGCCGCCATAAAACCCCAGAAACTTATTTTTCTTTCCGGAACCAGGTCAAAACGTTATCCGAACGACATAAATCGCTCGACTTTCCTTCGAACTTGTTCGAATTACAACGTCCCCATAATCGGCCCTCATTGAAATCGTTCCGGGAGCAGCTTTCACACGCTCACACACACGCAAACGCACGCACGCACCCACACACGAAGAAATACTTCAACCCCCATAAATTCGACGGGGTGAACCGGCACGCCGGAGGAAAAGAGCGCGCCCCCTCCCGGACTCGAATTACTCCGTGAAGAAACCCGGCGTGTACGAGAAAAATCGAATTTAAATAAAGACCGAATCATCGTCCATTCATAAAATCTGTTTTCCTTTCTGAATAATTAACTTATGCATAAGTACGCGGCGAAAATTTAAATGAAATCTGGTCGGTTTTAATTTCGTTACGGAACGCTACCAGTCGAGGAACTCTTCCTCCTTATCTTTAATTGTATCTCCGTCTCTTTCTCCGTTTCTTGAGGACTTAATCTTCGTGTTTTAATTTACATTAATATAGATGCAAAAACGGTCGATTAAGAGAGGCGAGAATGATTTATATTGGCCCCGGGGAAGGGTTAGAGAGCGGGAGCGAAATACATGAGACGAAAACGAGACGAATTTTGAAAGTACGTATTATATATATAAAAAGGCTACTCTCCCCCCAGTCGAACATCCCTTAACACTTACGGGAACAATCCGGCGTTAATGAACGTATGGAGTACGTCTGGAGGGTCGCAGGATCGCTGGATTTTCGCAGTCGTCGTCAGGAATCTCGAGAGGACTTTACACTCTCACGGGCGCCGCGCCGTTCATCCCCCTCGCATAAGCGAGCTTTACACCCGCGCAAACACGGATCGACAAAGGCAGGATTTAAACGCGCAGGAATCGGGGATTTCGGTGCATCCATTAGCGGAGTATTTAGTCCCTTTCGAAGGACAGGAGCGCAATTGTCGGCTGGAAGATGTAAGGGAGTGGGAAGTCGATCACGGTATCGATGTGGGAACTGAAGGGTTACTTCACACCCCGTGGAATTGTTAAGCGTCTAACAGAGAAAATTGGGATTTTCTTGGCGGTATTTTTTCTGGGACATTCAGCATACAAAAAAGCCATCAAGGAAAATCTACATGGCTTACTATTCTGTATTTCTGATTTTCTGAGATATTAAAAAGGGTCTACAGTACAAATTCAAAGCAATCTTCATAGAAAGTGCCTTAAAGTCGAAATTAAGACTCTTTTAATTCTCCAAGGACTACGAGAAAATCTACATTTTCCTAAACAGTCTCAAGTAGGATATCTCACATTCTTTTTGTCATAGAAACTTTTTTTCTATTTAAACTGTAATGTTTTTACTACCGACGATAATATATTTCTTGGGAAAAAAATTGGCACGAAATTCAGTAGTAATGGGGAAAATACTTTTTCATTTGAACAATATTTGTCGTAGTTTTTCTTCCACTAAACATACTGCAAATTTTTTTGAACAAACAAGTCCTTAGTGGAAATACTCTCAAAATTTTGAAAATACGTTTGGATTTTTTTCGAGGTTATTAAAGAGTACAAGGGCCTAAAAGGCTTGAGGCATTTAGAGTCTAGACGTTTTATTAAAAAACTGGTATGAAATTCCCTATGAATACAAAACCCGATATTAATTTGAAGTATAAACGAATAAAACTGTTTTTGCCACATTATATATGAATGATGGAAAGAAGAGTAAAAGCCTTGTTCAGGTAACTACTACGACTAGTCTGTCGTGGATTTAAAACTGCAAACCTAATGAATTTTGGGTAAAAAACGTTAACATTCATTAAAATCCTTTTCATCCCTTAACTTTTTTCCCGTCCATTCGAGAGAAATCTCATACAAAATTTAAAACTGTGAGCTAACACCAGAAACAAAATACCCTTCAATGGAAAAACGGGGAGGTACGACATGAGAAATAAAAAAAGGAATTATTAATTTATCCCCATCGTCGAGAGGGCACTCCAGGCTCGAGAAAAAAACATGATAAAAAATTAGTAAAACAAATCGCGAATAAATAAGCCTCGACGTTACAATGTGACCCTGATCAATTTTAATACGTCCCATAGGAAATCTGGAAAAGTGATTTAATATTCATATAAGGTGGAAATTTGCATTTCCTTTTGTGACTCCCTCTCTGCGCTCACCTGAAGCCTCCCCCGACCTCTTTGATCATTTATTTACCGGCGAGCTTTTTCCTACTTTGTTTAACGTTCCATTCGCCGTTCCTTTTATTAACTGTCGGATATCGAGCGGGAATAATTCCTTTCATCCGAACGTCTTCATTTTTACATTTATTTGCGAGAGAAACGAGCGTGAAAAAATCACCGAACGAGACTGCTGCATATCTAAACGGTATCAAGTATTAATGGGGCCTGACAATTTCCGTGAAATTATTCAAGTCTGTGTTAATGATATTAACGTATTAATTGAAAGTAAGCTCAACGGGTAATTATATTAACTGAATGAATCGCTAATGATCGGAAGAGAAGTCTATTGCGTCGCGTCTCTCCAAACATAATTAGGTGTATACCTGCATCGCCTGGTGTGATGTTTTAAGTGGAAATATTGGTAGGTAATTTATTTGCTTCAAGTGGCAAATAAACGCAAATAGTCGAATAAACAAAAATACAAGTAATAGTCTAACTAAACTTGATTTTCTAAAGATGTGAAATTTTCCTGAAAAATTCACATAGTGCATTTCCAATTTAAGGACTTTCAGCGATAGTGTGCAACACTCTGAAGGCAAAAAACTGATCTTCACAATGATAATGATTAATTACAAAGATACAGATCGTTGAAAATTCTTTAAAAATCCTAAGTGAAGAGAGGGGAGTTGGAACATTTTCCTGAAAAATTCACACCATAAATTTCTTATATAAGAGCTTTCAGCGATAATGGGATAATCTCTGGATGCAACAAACTCATTTTCACAATGATATAGTGATCAGTTATAAAGACACAAATCGTTGAAAATTCTGAAAAATTTTCGCGTGAGGAGAGAGGTGTTGGAAAATTTTCCTGAAAAATTCACACCTTCCATTTCCAATCTAAGGGATTTCAGCGACAGTGTGATAGTCGCTGAATGCAACAAACTTATTTTCACAATGATACGATGATTGAATATAAAGATACAGATCGTTGAAAATTCTACAAAAATTCTATATGAGAAGAGAGGCGTTGGAGTCTTTTCCTGAAAAATTCACATCTTCCATTTCCCATTTAAGGACTTTCAGCGATAGTGTGATCGCCTCTAAATACAACAAACTTATTTTCACAAGGATATGATGATTGATTATAAAGATACAGATCGTTGAAAATTCTCCAAAATTTCTACTTGAGAAGATGGGCGTTGGAAAATTTTCCTGAAAAGTTCACATCATCCATTTTCCATTTAAGAGCTTTGATTGATAGTCTGATAGTCTCTGAATGCAACAAACTTATTTCCACAATGGTACGATGATTAGTTACAAAGACACGTGGTGTTGGAAGTGTTGGAAGTTTTTCCTGAAAATGTTACCCCTTCAGTTTTTCATTTGATAAACATTTCAAGTATTTCATGAAACAAATTAACATTTCCAGTATACGTTTCTACTAAGAGAAAGTAAAGATTCTTTGCGACATTGGCAGCAGTGAAATAAGTTCGCCATATTCAGTTCTTAGTAAAAATTAAAAACAAAAATAACCTTACATAACGTTTCACATGACCTCCTTCCTATTGAAATAAAAAAGTGTCTCTCAAAATTTCCAAAAGGCAAAAATAACATTAACATGAAAATAACAACCGTCATAATCGCTACCCGTTCCCTTCCCCATCTCCTTTTCTCCTTCTCAGCGTCTACGTCTCCTCGCATTATCTCCCTTTCTTTTCACCAGAAAGTTTTACGTTTCATCCCGAGCGAGATCCGCGTAATTGTCGGAGAAATTACGAAGTTTAAATATTGGAACTCCGACTTCTTTTCATTAAGCCCCTTAATTATGAAATATTTTTAATTACGTCGTCGGAAACAATAATTCCTCACGGATGTTAGGGGCGGAAGGGGGCAGGGGGTCCGCGTCGCCGTCCACGGTGGTGGGGGGTAAGATTAATTTGTAATTGCTTTCCGGTACACGTCCGAATTAAATTTTTAATATATATTTTTTTTCGGGGCGGTGAAGAGGTTTCGGAATGAGAGAGAAAGGGGGAAGGGAGGGGGATAAAAATGTATTATTCTTTTCGATGCGGACGCAATGGGCTCGTTAATTTAAATGAGGCGAAAAATTAAGCGGGAGATAATTTTTTTGGAAGGTGGGAGAAATTAAAACGTTAAGTTAATAATTAGTGGAGGTAATTTTCAGAAAATTTTAAAATTTGATAAGGCTGTGGCGCAATTAGTTCATCTTGGTGGCGAGAGAGTTTCCCACTAAGACACACAAGTGATTAGACCGGTAAGAAAAGTGGAATTAAAAGGATTTGTTTTTCACCGAATTTAAAATCACCGCATTCAAATCGCTAGAGTTAAATCACAATGTTTCAGAGGTTGTTGGTAAAACGCTTTACGTTAAGGGCGATTTTCTGTTCTAACTAAACTACAAAGCGGTGGTGCTAATTTATATAAACAAATGATATGTTGGTTGGTTGTTTTAAGCACGTAAAGAGGATAACACAGGAAATAAACTGTAGCCAAATAGTTCAATTAGTGCTTCACGGTTTTTCGCCAAGCAGAATCTAGAAGCTTTTTAGTTTTGCCTCTAGTTGTTCACTAGTAAAAAAAAAGTGAAAGGTTCATTCCATTCCTTTTATAATTTGTAAAGTTGTAATTTATAAAGTCCCCGTTAATGCTGGAAAATTAGGAAAGTGGCGTCGCCATTATCCCAATTTCTACGTTAGAGGGTGTTTTCCTCCCTTTCCCTTTTTCAAACAAATTGACAAACTCTCGAGTAAGACAAAGGAATTATAGATCACGCGACCCCATTAAGAACCCGAAATCTAGTCGAATTTCCACGACGAAAACTACATTTTCCAGGCTTTACGGACGCTCCGGACCCGATTTTCCAAAAGACCGAAAACTTAACCCGTAAAACTATCCCCCCGCCTCCCCTATACGATACAATAGACTTTCGAGAAAATTGCCAAAGAAACCGGTCCTTTGAAACTTTCAATTGGACCCATCTTCTACATCATCATATACTCATCGTCTTGTTGTTGTTGTTGTTGTTGTGGTTGTTCGTAGAACCTCTTTTACCGACCGAATCAAAGTTAAATTCGAAATCTTTTGATCTCCTGCCCGCCTCTCGCCGTCCCCTTTTACACACAAACTACATTATCTCTCCGCTGACCCACAAACATAATGCTGGAAAAATTGGGAAATTCGGGGACAGGCCGAAGGAGAGGAAGAGAACAGACGTTTAAACGGGAAGGTTTTTTCCTCGATACGCCCGAACGGATACAGATTGGAGATTTCGTACGTGTTATTGGGTAAACGTCGTTGGTTTTCTTGTTGTATGGCGGGCAACTTTTTTCAATAGCGGGAGGCCGCCAAAGAGACTTACGGTCGCGTACGACACGAAACCCGGTACCGTGGAAACACGAGGGGAAAGTTGCTTAAGAGTTCATTACCTGATTCGATTTGGATGATATCTTCCAAGTCATAACCTCAAAAATACTTGGGTATAATATCGAAATTTTGATTTGATATTAAACTATACAAGGAGTATCACTGTAGTGAATCTTAGTATAGTGTCCGATCAAACCGAAATGGGGTCCAACGAATCCACGTGACTATAGTAGTGAAATTTTAAATTTCCTCCAACAGATTTTGATCTGTAAGTGTGAAATAACGCAAATTTAGATATTTTTTGAAAACAACGAGGTTATCTGTATCTGTTACGAGGAATTTTTAAATTAAAAAAATTCCTTTTGAACGATGGAATCAGATTTCAAATTAATTTCAATTAAACGCGAGTTTCTTTCACGTAATTACTTTTTACCTGAAATGAACACTTATATAAGGTCTGTCCAAGCAGGAATTACGTTTTACACATGTGCTAGCCAATGGAATAAAAGCATATAGTCACGAGTTATATCAACTAATAACAAAGGATTAATATAAAGAAGAGTAAACCACCGAGTCAGCAGATAAATCCTATAAAAACAACACGCAGCAGAACAGCACGAGTCAGTCGCTAATAGTCAGTCGCTAATAGTCAGTCACACGCAGTCAGTAAGTCAGTCCCGAGTCGTCAGTTGGTCAACGCCGGTCCTTCGCATTTTATATTGTATATTGTATCTTTAAGTAGTGTATTAGTAATAAAGTTAAGTTTTTAAAAACGATAGTTTCCAAAGTGGAACCAATAGTCACGTGAAAAGTTGCATGACCAAAAAGTGGACGAAAACATTTGCTGAAAGACACCTGAATCGTACTAATGTTTTACAACATTGAATACGTGAAGAACACGTCAAAATGACATAATTTTACAAACTTTTATAAACTAGCCGTGACCCGTTGCGGCTTCGCTCGCTCAATTCGAATGCCCTTTTCGTAAGTTTCTTTAACCCGCAGTAATTTAACTTTTTCGCCTTGGATTGCACTAAACGTATGTTATTTTGAGGCATAATAAGCAAAAAATTAATCAGTCGTTTAGGAAAATCAACGATCCACGGAGTATACAAAATATGGAACTGCCACAGAAATTCTAAATGTGACAGTAAGACACGTTTGATTATATAAGGGTAAAGAAGAACTTATGACATTTGTAACACAGCCTCTTGTTAACGTTTCAGATTAAAATGAAGCCGTTTGGAACTTCCATTCAGAATTCTTTTCGAAGAAGTTGAGGTGTTGCGGTTCTTTAACCTCTGGGAATTTTCTTCAAGATTATCCAGGTATAACATTTAAAATGAAAATAAAAATGTTTCAATTTTCCACACACTTATTAGATTTAATTGTAAACCCATTCTGCCGTTACCAAATTCTAAAAGGAAGTTCAAGAGATTTTCTTTGTAATGAAAAACATGTAAAGAGTAACGGAAAACACGTCCCACGCATTACTCGTAATATTTTTGGAAAAAATTCCATCAACAAACTAAGCGAAAAAGGGTGATTAAATCACTTGTAAATCGTAATCGCCGGTAAATCGCACAAATCACCGCCGTAAGCAAGAATTTCTAAGGCGTCAAATAATTCACGGTCACGTAAAATAGGTCACATGTTAAAAACGACAAACGCACGGGCGACAAAAAATTGTCGGCGTTGCCGTCGATAAGACGAACAGATACATCGGAAAATCACCAATTAAATGTAACTTCATTTCATTTTTCATTAATTTCAATCGTAATTAGTTACTTACGTTTGCGTTGATTGCCATCATCGGATCTAATTAATTAGCAATTAGTTAAAGACTGGAGAGGAAACGGTACGCGACGTCCGCACGCCCGACGCACGATCGATACTGCTTGTCGATTTAGGAAAATTCGAGCAGTAAAAATCTCGGAAGTCGAGTAGTAGGGGAAGCGCCCGTGTTACCGTGAGGTCATCGACCTTAAATCAAATTTTCAAATTTTCAATTTTTTGAATTTTCGAATTTTCAAAAAGAAATTAATACGTAAGTACAGGAAATGATAGTTCAAGCGTTTCCCGGTAGAAGACAACATACGGGGTGGGCGTATTAAGCAGACAAGTTGCCGGTTTTATAAGTGCTACCTCAAATTTGTTTTGATTTTAGGGAAATTTGGAAATTGTCCAAAGGGTTTTTAAGGAAGAATAAATATGCCTTGAAAATTCACGTCGCTTATGTTAATTTCTGATAAATCCAGCCTCTTCAGGTGTCATTTGATTTATGAATCGGTTGCTTGATCGAAATTTCTGTTTATGGATTAATGAAGAGAAGTGCTAAATATAAACCTTGTGGTTTGGAAAGGGGATGATTCAAAGCTGCAAAAGCTAAATTTATGGATCAGCATTTTGAGTAAAATTTCGGTGGACTTCTGGAGAATTCAAGAAAGCCGATCGGATCGTACAAATCCGTATTCTTGGACTTTTCTCCAAGAAATAAGCGAAGGGAGTGCATCATCGACAAGCCCAAGAGTCAAAAAACACCTATCCGCCCTTTCCAAACCCAACTCATCCCAATATCTCCAAACCTCTAGCGAAACAAGAAATCCCGGCTAATCTACGGTCCACGGTTTACTCTAAAAATCTCCAAACAATCCGCCCTTTTAATAATCCACCCGCTCCTCTCGAAATCCCTTCAGAACTTCGACAACCCTCAAATTACACTTCAATATTTGATAAAGTTGTATTCGATTTACGGGAATTCTAAAGAATTTTCAATCTTGTGGAAATTATGACGACTCGCTTTAATTCCCGTTGCAACGGAGCAAACACAAAAGCAGCCCTCGGCGAGAGGGAAAAATGGAAAGGACAGGACGGGAAGAGCAGGGAGGAGGGAGGGAGGGAGGTAGGGAAAAAACGGTGGGGACGACTGACGTTCGGGACGAGGCTTCATCATTAATTCATAGGTAATTTCGCTTAGTTCAAAATTAGTTTGAATTATAAAGTGATCCGGTTAATCCAGGGAACGTTTTTAATTCTACGGGAACCGTAGACTTGCATTATTAGTAAACGCAATTAACCGGACGCGATTGACGGGGGAGGATTAAAAATATTTCCCTGCGACTAAATTTTAATTGGAATTTTCCCTTTTACTTTAGAAACGAGGAATCTAATCCACGCACTTCGAATAGGACTCGATTGATTTCAATAACTTTAGTAACTTCCTAAGTCCTATTTACTTTCTCTCCCTGTGCAGTAATTCCCTAAAACTTTCGAACAAAATCCGAATAATTAAGGAAGTTTTTACGTCGACGATATTCAAATAAACTTGTTGTTTATGGATCCGCGAAAGGTGCGGGCCTACGAGCAATAGCACTCGAACACTTTTAATTACTTTAGCTACCTCTCAACAAGAAAAGAGACAAACGTAATGAAAGAGCGGATAAGGAAAGAGGAAGGGCCCCAGGGACTTTTACTTAGCAGTAACTTCTAATTTTAAAAATTCTGAAATGTAAAACGTCGCGATGAAAAGCGACGAGGATTATAGTTTTGTATGGGATTATCGCTCCGTGTAATTCATTTAATTAGACTATAATTACGGAGGCTTCTAATTAAAAGTGTCCAACGGGAATGAGGGGAAGTTTCTAAAAAAAAAAACATTTCGGCACAGTTGAAATCCTCAATTCGTTAGTAAGATTGAAAAGTACTTAACTCCCATAAGTCGTTTTAACTAATTCATCTCCCGGTCCAACTTTCATAAACATTCGAGGGATTGAAACGAATTTGATATCATCTCAAACAAGTAAATTCCCTTGTAGAAACGTAGTTAATTTTACTCCAAACCTTAGTTTATCTCTAAAATAAATACAAACACACTCTCTCACCCACACACACGCTCTGCAACTTTCTCCCTTTCAAAAGGGCGAAAGCCAGGGGCTGGCGGGGCTTCTAATACCGCACAATACAAAGTTGCAGAAAGACGAGAACTTAACTAAATTATTTCTCCAACGTCGGATACTATTCACTTAAAAGCCCGTGTGGAAATCGTGTTTCTGAACGCATCAAAAGCTACTAAGCATCGAACGTTTGCAGGAGAATTCCTCCTGCAGGATTCGTGGTAGGGGGCGGCTAAAGCGAGAGGGGTATTTTAGTTTGTTATTCGGGAGGATTTACGAGTTGGAGTAGACTCTTTGTTAAATATTAACTTTGGGAGAATGCCGTAATTTACTCGACAGGGATTAAAAACGGGGCCATGGGGAATTCTTCACTACTAAACATAGGGAATGGAGGAAAATTCTCGAATGTGTTAAGTGTATTCCTACGCTTTTATTCAGAAATTGTCTCAAAAATATTCTCGTTATCGAAGGCTCCCATCCACTTTTCCTAAGAAGTCTTATTTTCAATTTTTTCCTAACCTTAAATTTTCACACATTTCTCACCTGGTTTTCGGAATAAATTTTGGAAAATTCTTTAAAGAAAATCAGTGAAAATTGGTTAAAAACAGTTGAAGCACTCTTCAGTAAAATGCAAACAATGAATTTTTGCAACAAATCGAAAAGAAGTCGGTCATGAGTACGACATATTTAAAAGTAAAGTATCTATGTATTACTGTAAAATTTTGTCCTAATGATATATTATAACATAATGACATATTAATGTTAATTGCTATATTGACATATAAAGAGAATCTGTCATTATCTCGTCATTAAAAATTGACATGTATAAACATACTAAATAATTCAAAATTTCTCCTGATCCAGTACAAATTTATTGCTAAACAAAATGCATTACTGCATGACTTGCATTACTAAATGAAATTTCATTAATCCACTATTACAAATTATTAAATAAATACCGATAACATTGAAACTTACTGACCAAATGAGTTGAAACTCACCCACCCTTATAAAGACATTTTAGTCAAGAGGTGAGTTTTATCAAATTCTGAAATTTAATAATATTTGTTATGAATTTTTTTAAATCATTAAAAATTGCAATTTTATGCAGCAAATATGTCTGATTTTTAAATAAATAACGATAATTTCAAAATTCACTCACGAAATGAGTTGAAACTTCCCAAGCCTGATAAGGACATTTCAACCAACAAGTGTAGTGAGTTTCACCGAAATTTTAAATTTAATAATACTTTCATTTATATTTCAAACCATTAAAAATTGCAATTTTATCCAGCCAATGTGTCAGATTGTTAAATATATAACAATAATTTCAAAATTCACTCACAAAATGAGTTGAAACTCACCAATAAGGACATTTCGGTGAAGAAGTGCAGTGAGTTTCACTACATTTTGAAGTTTAATGATTTTTTTATGAATTTTTATATCTGTTACTAATTGCAATTTCAGTAAGCCAATATGATAGAAAATTAAATAAATACCAAAAACTGTAAAACATACTCAAGAAATAGGTTGAAACTCCCCATGCCTAATAAGGACATTTCAGTGAACAAGTGGAGTGAGTTTCACCACATTTTGAGGTTTAATAAATTTTTTATGAATTTTTAAATCTGTTACTAATTGCAGTTTCAGTAAAGCCAATATGACAGATGATTAAAAAAAATACCGAAAACTGCAAAATACCAACAATTGCAAGTTTATTCAGGCAATATGTCAGATTGTTAAATAAATAACAATAATTTCAAAAGTCGCTCACGAAATGAGTTGAAACTCACCAATACCAACAAGGGTATTTCAATTAACAAGTGCGTAGACTTGGTTATAAATCGAACAGTACGCATGTATAATTTTCATGGAAATCTTCAATAATCTCGATCTCGAATTTTGTTAGATTGGCACCTTTTCGGTTAATCCAAAAAAATTACCGGCCGCCACTGGTGGAACGATATAAAATACATGGGTACCAAGCCGATAAGACATTTTGACCAATAAATGAATGATTTTAAATAATTAGCGCAAACCGTTTTTCAAAAGCGCAACGAGAAAAGTACAAATAAACCGCGATATAAGTGAGAAGTACAATTAAATTAAATGCAGATCATCAAATCACCAATGGAAGTTCATATTCACCAAATTCACCTAAAATAAAAATCACCAACGCCGAGCATCTGCCAGCTAACAAAATCGACGTACCTAGGATTAAGCGAGGTGTTGGAATCGACACAAAAAACAGTTGTTTACGCGTTAAAAACAAAAGGAGAGCGAGCAACAAAAAACTCAGCTCGTATCGTACCGACACATGCGAAAATCGATAATTAAAATCAAAATCCAAGTTTACAATCGTGGTTATTAAAGCAATTACTTACATTGACGTCGACTGTCATTGTCATCGTTAATTAATCAATTAACGACCGGAGACGGAGCACAACGTGTTACGACATGTCGTCCACTCGCGCGACGGACAATCAATAGGGCGAGTCGATTCGAGAACATGTTCGGGGGGGAAAGGGAAGGGCGCATGTCCCGAAAAGCGATCCACTAAAACCGACTGAAACAGTGTTGCGTACTTTACGGGTCGTTATCGTTTCTTCGTGAACACAAAAAGAAGGTGATAGAAAAAGGCGAAAAGGATAAGCGCTCGTTAAAAGTAAATCATCGTTTAGATAAGGAATATTAGGCATCACGGTGATTCATTGTAGAATTATAAAATTAAGGTAAAGTCGTTAAGGATTTCACTTAACCTTCTAGATTTTCTATGACGGTTGGAATCTTTTTTCTAAATGCTTCACTAGTACTGATTTATAAAAATTTTGCAAATATAGGGATAGTCCAAAATGAGAATTTTCCATTGTCCTCTCGGCTATAACTCGAAAAGTAGAGGTCGTAGTAAAGAAACAGTGGCATTTCTGGCATCAGGAGAATGTCCCATTTCGTTTGAAAGCGGAATTTTAAAAATCTAAGTTGGTCTCTATTTTCCCAAAAATCGAGAGTGACGAAAATCCCTTCTTCAACATGCGAGCTTTGTAGTTTCGATGTGAAAACAGCAGGAGATGTGCCTTGGAAGGTTCTACGCCTACGGTGTAAATTTCAGCTTGAGTACTCCAATAGTTTTTGAAATATAGGCATTTGCCCAAAATGAGAATTTTCCATTTTTCTCTCGGCTATAACTCGAAAAGTAGAAGTCGTAGTAAAGAAACAATGGCATTTCTGGTATCAAGAGAATATCCCCTTTCATTTGATAACGGAATTTTAAAGATCTAAGATGATCCCTATTTTGGCAAAAAACGAAAGTGATGGAAATTCCCTTCTTCAACATGCGAGCTCTGTAGTTTCGGTGTGAAAACAGCGGGAGATGTGCCTTAGAAGGTTCTACGCCTGCGGTGTAAATTTCAGCTTGATTACTCCAATAGTTTTTGAAATATAGGCATTTGCCCAAAATGAGAGTTTTCCATTTTTCTCTCGGCTATAACTCGAAAAGTAGAAGTCGTAGTAAAGAAACAATGGCATTTCTGATATCAGGAGAATATCCCCTTTCATTTGATAACGGAATTTTAAAGATCTAAGATGATCCCTATTTTGGCAAAAAACGAAAGTGATGGAAATTCCATTCTTCAACATGCGAGCTTTGTAGTTTCGGTGTGAAAACAGCAGGAGATATGCCTTAGAAGGTTCTACGCCTACGATGTAAATTTCAGCTTGATTACTCCAATAGTTGTTGAAATATAGGCATTTGCCCAAAATGAGAATTTTCCATTTTTCTCTCGGCTATAACTCGAAAAGTAGAGGTCGTAGTAAAGAAACAATGGCATTTCTGGCATCAGGAGAATATCCCCTTTCATTTGATAACGGAATTATAAAAATCTAAGATGGTCGCTCTTTTGGCAAAAATCAAAAGTGATGAATATCCCTAATGAAAACAGGAGGATAAGTTCCTTAGATGGTTCTAAGCTCACGGGTCAAATTTTAGCTCGATTACTCCAACTAGTAATTAGAATTTATAGAATTTTTAGAATTTTTCATTCTCATATGCGACTCCCCCCTTGCCTCGTCGCTACATCGCTATGCTACTACTCCATCGCTTGATACCGTGGATTGTCTCGCTAGGAATCAAAACCGATGAGAATGATCCCATAAATTTCCCCATTTTTCCCCACCAGAAATAATAATTATCACCCTCCCCCCGCGAAGAGTAATCGCATTTTCATACTTCACGCGATGTATCGGATTCCCCGGCCATTAACGTCCATTGTGGCGAATGTAACGGATAAATACGGCCACATGCGATGTCCGCATTAAACCGCCACAAATAAAGAAACAGAAAGGAGAAGAGAGAAAAAAAGCGACGTGATATAATAAACCAATTGATTTTTATTACATTTGGAGGATGAAAGAGAGAAGGAATTACACGAAACGTTGCGAGATTTACGTCGCTGTCAGGTTCCGGGGCGGAAAAAAGGAGCAGGACGAGTGAAGGGGCGAGGGGGGGCGGGTGAAGGAAAATTCAAGTGATAGTAAACTCGGATAAATTAAATTGGCATTGAAAAAGTTACTTTCCACGATCGTTATCTCATGGAAGAATTATTGGGTCGGAAATTGGGGAGCTCGGTCGATTTTTCTCCAAACTGCCTTCGTGGGTTTCCAAAAACAGAAACGGAAAGTTTTTCAAATCCTCATTAACAGCTAGAGGGAAATTTTACGGCAGAACGGAGGGTTTATTGCAAAAAAATATATTAAAAACCCTCCGTTAAGTAAAGAACAACACAAGGGGGAAAGAACAAAAAAGAAGTATTTATTTATTCTACATGTTTTATTAGTAACGTTATTTTTCGATTATATTTTCCTGGGTCGTTTATCTTTTGCAACAAGGAGGAATTTTTTGATATGTACTGGATAGGATTTCATTATTTTTCTAATTCCTTTATGGCGTCTGAGACAAAAGTTAAGTCGTGAAAAGCGAGCACACCCAAAAAAATCTCGCAGCAGATCCTGGCTAGTAAAAGAACAACAAAAGGGAAAAAGCAATAAAAGAAAGCGCGCCGTATTTATTTATCCGCAGTGTTTTCCTTGTATCTAATTATTGCCCGGGAAAACGATCGTTGGTCAATTCGAGGGAAAATTGGCAATAAAACAACGATCTGTTGCCGCCATAGCGTTTATCGTGTGTGTGTTCTCGTAGTGTATATGTGTATCTTTAACTTCGTTGTTGTCTTTTAGTGGAAAATTATCTACGAAACGTTGCACTTTCACGGGGAGCTAATCGAGCGAGAATAAACGGTCTGCTGTTTTTCCTCGGCCATCGATTTACCCGAGACCCTTACTGTGATGAATGAGAGACTTACTTTCATTGATATAGTCCGGGAAAAACTTGTAAATTTAGTTAATGCTGGGAGAAAATCAGTGACAAAGTAACACGTAAATAAAATAAAAATTAACCTTCCGTGCATTCTAGAAGTCTTTTCAGGGCAAGGGACCGTCTACTTTTAATACATGGCGTATCGAAGAATACGCCATTGGCTTCTTAAGTCTGTTGAAATGTCCAAGCGGCTTTAAAATTTAGACCAGAAAATTTCTGGATTCTCTCAGCTCTTCGATTTGAATAAAACTCCTTCTGTGACCTCGGTTACCTAAGCACCAAGAGTGTTTATAGTGTACCAAAACCAAATTTTCCTCTGAAAGAAATCAAGATGATTTGCGCAAGTTCCAACGATTTCTACTTATTTTTAAACATTAGAGAGAATATATAACAAAGTTTTAAAACGTTTCTCTAGAATTTTAAATCATCCACAGTGCCTACGAGATTGATGCTAGTCTTAGATTGCTACTCTCTCTGAGGACTACAGAAGAAAACCTCGATTTTCTCTAATGGCCTTAAATAGGTTCTAGAATACGGTTCTAGGTATATCGAATATCAGGATCATCAATTCAATTGGTGGTAGAGGATCTTCCAAATAACTGTAGTTATAAGGATCTTAGGCAAATATAACAACTCAAATACTCCTGTGGTAGCAAATAGAGAGATTTCTCTTGCACAATCTATCACAAGGGAATCTATCAACTAGTATAGCCGACTTGCAGGATAACTATATATACCTTGAGAATCTAGAAAGAAAATTCCAGCGATAATTCTGGAACCTACAATATCAAACTTTGTTACCACAGAAATCTACTTGATTTACATGGTTATATAACCTGGAATAAACGAAAATGCCTCACAGTTGAATTTAGCAGGGTTGAGAAAATAGCAATTATCTTTGTTCCTTCAAGGACCAAAGAAAAAATTCAATTCTTCTAAAAGCCCATAGTTCATCAATTAGTAATGATTTAGATGTACTAAATAAATATTCGTTCAAAGAAAAATCTGCACACATTACTTTTGCTAGAAATCATTTTTAAAGGGTAAATTTGATGGAATTAAGGAGTAAAGTTGAACCTACATGGAAATATTCATATGGCAAAATATTCATAACCAATAACAGTTGTACCTTCATCAGTGGAGGGTATAGTCATAATTTCTATTTGATAAAAACTTACCCCAGATGCCGCCCCTGTAGTAGTCGCCTTCATATAATAACACCATTTCTATATTTTACACATCACAGCTCGGAGAAAGCCACTCAATCACATATTCGATGAAAAGGATCGCACTGATAATACGTAATGCTTATTCTGCCAAGTAAAATAACAGTCGAAGAGTCAAAACGTTTTTACGTCGGAAGTATCGTAGCTTTTGGCGTCGCCAAATATCTTTTTATTCTTATTTCAGTAAACACAATCAATACACGTAGTGATTTATGTACATAAGTATATCTATTGGCAGGAAAAATATGGTATATATTTGAATAAAACAGAAATAACCTCGATAGGGGAGGTTTGGTTACATTTATCTTTCAACCTGAGTGAGGACATTAGCGAAGAAATATTTTGCTAATACAGACGTAGTGTCAAATTTTGAAAAATCGTTATTTCCTAATTTGGGAATTTTTGAAAAACTGTGATGAGATTTCTATACAAAAAAAAAGAAATTAACATAAGCGATAATACATGATAGCAACAACTGTCTCAAAACTTATTTAAGTCACTCATTTAGTCAATTTAACTCATTTATTCAAAATAAATTATTTAAGCAGTTGGTTACAACTATGGCGTACCTTTGCTCTGCATCACTTAACATTTTGGCGAATAAACCGCAATGTTTCCTCCAACCAAAATACAAATAGTACGTGTGATGTGTATCGCTTGGATTTTTCTATACGGACACACCCAAAATTTTCTTCCCAAATGGACATTTTCCTCATATATAGTACTATTTAACCCCGGCAATTTTATACTAAAGTTTCCCTACAATAATTACATGTAACCGTACATTTAGAGAGCCCTTAAACTTAACATCATTATTATATAGCAATTATATGTAAGTGCATAGAGCGTCATGGAGCTCCGCAAGTCTGGTATCATCAGTTGTAACCTACGTATAAAAATTAAGTTAGAACCAACTCAAAATTTTTCTTTTGGTGATTTTTCGTTTCTTAAGCATTCAGTGCAAGGGAAAATTGTATGGGTGTTAAACCTAGAACGAAGCTCGCTCGATCCTCGGCATAATAAACCTGTAGGATCGAATGGAACACATCTCCTAAGTTATAAGCAATCACCGATTGTTAACGGTTGAATCAATCTTTCCATTGGGCATTAACAGGTGTCAAATAGCTAATGGATCGATTTGGTAGCGAGATTAGCGACTAATTGAGGTAACGGCCATGAGAACGTGCGCATTAATCGCGAATTGATTCGGTTAAGAGGCTTCAGATCCGGCCGAACGACCGGCTTGTGGGCGCGGACGTTCGACGGTTCTCGGCTTCCGCCCCATTTAATTTTTTTTTTGTACCTGAGCGAATTTCCATTAATCCTGTGTCAGGGTTCCCACCCGGATGGTCTCACCACCCCCACCACCAGGTCACTGTTTCCACCGGCGGAATATCAACAGATAGCACGAGTCAGTTGTACCCAAAACGAGGGAGGAACGGAGACAGACATATACATTGAGGGATGTATATATGGCTGTATGTGTTTGGAGAAAGGAGAGCGTGTTTTCGCGCGCGCCTCTCCTTTGCGACTGAAACGAGAGAGCGCTCCATTGCGAGTCTGCAGAACGGGAGGGCTTTTATCGCCCCCCACCAGCCCCGTGCGTCCTCCCCCCCTTTCCCCCGACGGCCGCCCCTCCGACGCCTCCCCCCTTTCCATCATCCCTCCGGAGCATACGGGGTGATATTTCTCCAAACATTGCGCATATACCCAATTTTACACAATCATAATAAATATATATACCTATATGTACGCGTATACGTATGGCCTCCCTCTCCCTGTTCCTGCTACTTGCGAGAGCCTGTGCACGTTGTTACAGGTGGTCTCCCTGCTGTACGTGTGTAGGCACGAGTTTATCGATTTTTAAGTGGAGCAGACGAAATTTTTTCGAAGTTTTCACCGGGGGAAACCTCCTTTGGCGCTCGAGGGCGGAAGGAGCCCCGCCGTTTATATTAGGCCTCTCAACTCCACTAGCCTCATTTCGATATATCTTCGAAATCCATTGAAGCCCTCGTATACTCATTCCAGACAAAGAAAAAATTGAAACAAGGGTCACTTTCCGATCTCTCATCGATAGATGATTTAAATGCACTGCCTGTACTGGTTAATAATATTTTTCCTTTATTTCCACCAACTAATCCACCTTTACTCCAGTCATTGAAGGTAACATACTGCGTTTATATGATTAAATCATTCCAAGGTGCCGAATAACATTTTTTCAACATTAGTTTTTAATGGTTGCTGTCACATAGGGTGATTTTTAGGGGTTAAAAATTTTTAGTTCATAACAATTTAACCCTCAGAATATCAACTGATGTTTACGCTTTCGATTACAAGTTCGAATCTGCAATTCTAACTTGATTTCCAAATAGGGGTAATTTTAACCCTTAAAAAATAAAAATCAACCCCCGGCATGAGATCAGCGTTGAAGTAGAAGTTAAGTAGAATCTAAATCCAAATTTTTGTGCAAATCGGTCTACCTGGCAGAATTGTACGCAAAAATGGTCATTGACTGGAGTATTTCTCAAAGTCTCCCAAATTTCCAATTACCAGGTCCATGTAAGTAACTATCTTATCCGTTTTCCTCATAGTTAAGTCACCCATCATTTTATTTTGGCCTTTAGCCTTTCTTTTCTTTCACTTTTCCTCGGAGCTACATTTGGCGCATCCCTTGGCATCCCTCAGGCCCCCTAGACATGACAGTATTATATGAATTGACATCGATGACCAATGATGAACCTTAGCGTCTCATTTTTTCACTGCAATACTTGCAAAAAACGTCTACTATACCTGTATATATATATTCATGATATAAGTTTACAATATATTAAAGAACATAATCGCAGCTAATACCCAGTAGACCATAGGACCGATCCTCGCACCTCCAGACATAGCGCCCATGCGGGGCATTCCAGTGACTATGTTACTCTCTATGCCGCAGTCGTTCTCCCCGCGGATCATCCTGAAGAACCCATCCTCTCCCCAGTATTTGTTCCAGGAATTCGCGATCAGCCAGTATTTCGTGTTATTTGCGTCTTTGTCCACGCCCCAACCGAGGATCTTCACTGCGTGACCGCCCACCGAGGAGGCATTCTCCGTTCTCTGGTAGATACCTGGAACAAGCCGTCGAGTCGAGCGAATGTGCCACGTACACGCCATGCTAGCACTTTTATAATAATATTTATAACTCGTTATGCTTGACGCATTCTCCATTACCTCCTGTGTACCAAAGGAAATCGCTGAAGACGTCGAAGGACGCCTCAACTGGACCGTACTTCAGGATCTCCAGCTGAATCTCCCTCTCGACGCTGTTAATAGAATAGGGCTCTGATCCGTACGATCTCTCCTCGACGAAAACCAGGTCCTCCGACGTGCAAATCTTGCTGCACGCAGGCGTGTCGTAAGGGCCTAACGAGCTGCAATTCTTGAGCGGGCTGTTGACGTGATGGCTACAGTTATCGAAGGGGTACGGCTCGCAGCTCTATAAGTACAAGGCGATGCATAGCTTACTTGTCCGAACAATATTGGGATTTTACTATCCGAGCGACGGTGACGGGGAAAGAGGGATAGGAATCAACGGGGATTGGAATATACCCTTTCCAAACTCAGTTTACCTTCCCTCTTTTCAAGATATGGCGCCCCCATTACACAAGAGTGCCTCCTAGCGCCCCTTAAATTGAGTTTGGATAGAGTGTGTGGATTTTCGAATACCTCGGTAACTATCCCGTGCTCGTACCAGTACTCCCAAGCTGCGGCTGGGTAACCTCCGTCGCAGCCGTCGCCGCACTTCTCGCAGCAGCTCAGCAGGTCCGCAGCTGACAGCTCGGTGTTGTTCTTCTGGTCGGAATGGATGCAAATGCGGTCTGACATCGCTTCAACCGCAGCGAAGGCCTGAAAAACGCAGTTGACGTGAATACCTTGTGGAGAACCCACATTACTCGATTCGAACGAGAATTTTCCCTCTAATCTACCATAACTTACCCAGCAGGATCCGCAGTTCGACTGGTCCCGAATCGTCCTCAGGGATTCACAATCGGGCCATTTCTCCCTGGCGTCGAAATTTTCCGGGATCTCCTCGCTGCTTTCCTCCTCGCTGAAGAGTTTGGTCCTGGGTCTAGATCTGAGGACGTCGGTTTTAACTCCTAGCAACCTCCTGAGGTCCTCCATGGTCAAGGAGGGATCGAAGTTCCTCCCGGCCTTCCACGTTAAGTCTTGCTGATTCAGCACGTCGAGGTATTCATCGGAGAGTGGGTCGATCTCTTCAGATCCTATCGAAATTATTAGGAGAGGTAGTAAAAATAGGTACTTCATCTTCGAAGGTAATCTGCTTTCTGAAATAACGATCACAAGGTGATATGGATTAAGAGGAGGTATAGATCGAGTACAATACCAGTCGATGATAAGTGATTGCATTGTATTCAAATGTAACTCAGCAGATAAGAGGGGAAAATATTGTGAAATACCTATTTGAAGATCGCATTTGTCCGCGTTTTCGACAAAAATCAAGATCGTCGATAAGACGTCGGCCTGATTAACTTCGTTCTGGGACCCGGAGGAAGGTCCGGTAGGCACGTGGAAATGTGGGAAAAACTACTCCCGGTCCCGGTCCGGGCCGGCCCGAAGGGGGAACGTTTATTGATTCAGAAAGGGAGAGAGAGGACGTAGCCGTCAGGCAACCCACCATTTGATCCGCTGCTCGACAGGTATGCACGCGCTGAAATGCCTGTACGGGGAATTTTTAATACATAGTCTCAACGAAAATAACTCAAAGGGAGGAGAGAGCGAAACTGCTCCACCCATACCATGTAGCCTGTACTTTATGCAGATCTATACGGTACACAAGTAATGACGTATTGCAGAGTTAAAGCTTTCTTTTTTAATGTGTTATCAAGCTTTATGAGACGTGATCTGTGAATCATTTTTCAATTTGAGGTGATTTTAGGAAAAAAGCCTTAATACCCATTTTCCATGATTTTGGGAAGCTTTAGCCTGATTAAAATAACTTGAATAAATGTTTAGTAAAGCTGTGGGGTCCTTAGAACTTCCTCTCACATTAGGAAGCCTAATTTTCTTCGTGACAGACATGGAAACACCGCAACATGGCGCCTTCCACGTGCTTCAAACTGAATGCCACAGCAATGCTGCAAAATATTTTCTTTATGCGCTTGCTGAAAGGAATATTACAGAATCCATTCCTTGAAGTTTACAAAGGATTTCTATGACATCATTTAATGTTTACTGACATCTGACGTCACAAAGACAAGAAAGTATTTAAATATTTTTTTAAGAGTTACTGCTGTGTAATGAAATGGGTTCTTTGTGTGTCTCTTCTTCACCTCTCTGTGGGCATTACTCTTATTCGTGACGCGCGCTGGCCAATCGCATTCGAAATGGCCGCTAACGGTTATTATAACACTGTATTGCCATTTCAAAGAGCCTGAAGTAGTTATAATGAGACGGATTTCAATTCACCTGTCTCTCATTTCCATATTTCATAAGCGAGCAACTGTAGCACGAAACATGGCAGGTATTTCTATCGTAACAATTGTTACGTATCAATTTTCTTACGATCCGGATTCCGTGGAGTACCCAACCAATTATAACGTTACGCCCTTGACTGTGTCGCTCGGAGATTTCGCTTTCTCGGAGGACGTCTGCTTTTGAAGCTCCCTCGTCGGGATTTTCCATCGAGCTTTTCCGACGTGGAATCATTCCGGCACGTTTCGGTCAAACGTCAGACGCACATCCCTCGGCCTTTTCGTACCGTGAAAGAAACCTCTTCGTGACATGATAGTTATTTTTCCCTCGTCCACGGCGCGATCCGATAAAAATTAAAGATGTTATTATGGAAACGTACGCTTGTATCAGAGGGCGGATAATTTAATTTCGGTAGGTAAATACAGTGGAAATGGAATCGATACCGCCTGAGTTTGAAATGTTGAGATTAAATGTTCAGCTCGCCTTAGTAGCGGTTTAGTACCATGCTTAGTCCATGCCGTGCCATAAGGAAAAGGACTGTTTCAATTAAGAGGTGCATAGTTATGCCACTCTCCCTCTGAAGTAAGGTATTACTAATTAATCCTTGATTACTTAGGTAATTATGTTGCGTACAGATAGCAACGTGATACTATGTGATGATCACCTCTCAGGTTTAATTATTACCGATGTGTATACCTACCAACAAATTAAATTAAGAATGTCAAACGTAATTAATGGCTGTATTGATTAGATACTTTTATGAAATTGCATGCATGTCGAATGATTTGTATTTTCATTACGGTTACAATTACACTTACTTATAGTTACTCTTATAACAATTATATATATGACTTAAAATATTTTCAACTAAATTCTGCCACAGTTGGAGAAGCCACAGAGCTTCTAAGAAGCTTATGACAATAGTAATGGACATATGTGATTTAAAAGTCAGTTACAACTGCCTTGAGGTAAACAGTACCTTCGAAATAGGTTCTGATATTAAAAATAATCTAAATTACTTGCAACAACTCTAATATTCTAGTGGCATATTTAAAAGAGTGGCAAATGTTTTAAGGAAAATATTTGTAAAGGACAAACTTTTCTGAATTATTTTTATTTCAAGAAAACAGAAGAGTTTGAGCTTGAAAAATTAACTCAACGTTTTGTGACGCAGGAATTGTAAGTCGTGAAGTGTGTAAAATAATATTAACAGTCGTACCTAACGTCCTATCGACTCGTAATGATAGTAGTGCTCGGGCGCCAGTTTTTAGACGGTGTAATCTCTTAAAGTTACGGAGAATTTAAATGTAAAACACCTTAAATAAGCTATCTATATTACGAGAGGTACAGTAGGTACAGCAATATTCACATAAGTGTGCTGAAATGGACGATTTACCTGTCTTAGGTGATGAAAATTTATTCGAGGTTTCTGGATAAGGAAATATTACAAGTAGCTTCGTAGTAAATTACTGTTAAGTCTATATCTATTAATAATGACATCCATTTGATTCGTTTCATATTTTCCAAGTGAAATTTTTGACACTCGACAGACATAAAGATTCCCATTTTTCACACTTAATTTTCGGAAAAACCTCGGTAATTCCTCCCGAAACCCGTTTTTCCCATTTAATCACATTATTCGCAGTTGACCGCGTCGAATTTATCTCAAGACTCCATCTTTGTTTCGTCCCCGCGAAAAAGAAAAGTCGTTTGTTTCCCTTTCGGACGTTTCCCTTCCTCCTTTCTAGTCGGAGTTTTTGCGGGCCCGTCCCTTTCTTACAATTTTTTTTTGTGTATTTCCAGGTCCCGGAATCCTTTGAAAAATTCACCGGCCCTGGAAGCTCTTCGGGGAATTAAATCGTATCCGCCGAAAAAGCTTCAGGTGTTGCTGAAATATGAAATATGGTTATTTACAGCTGGCGGAGGGGTCGTCGGGTATCAATAAATAAAAAGGGGTAGAGAGGGAAGGTATTGTTTTTTGAAATATTGTTAAGTCCCGTAGATGGGTCGTTAAAGGGGGATTCCTACGGGAGAGATCGGGAGAGATTTCTTTCCGAACGGAACCACATAAATTAGACGGAAATTCACCGAGACGTTAAACTTTCACAACTTTACGACTTTGCGCGCCGAACCCGGGATTCATTAAACCGGGACCTTTAAACAGGCTCTTTCACGAAATCGGGACGTCGAACGTAAAACTGTTAGAGATCTCGGCGAAGTATTTATTCATATTAAAACTTTACACAATATATTAATAGCGATTACCCCCACGACGAACTCATCCACGTTATACGTCGGAGCTGAATTTTCTCCGATATTTTCGAAGATCCATTGACGATATTCCGTCAATCTTGCGTAGACGGTAGGTTTCGAACTGTTGCACCTCTTGAATCCGTAGGAAACTACCCCGACTTGCACGTCGCCTACCAGTAACGGTCCCCCGGAGTCTCCGTTGCAACCGCCTTTCATCCCTTCGCCGGATGTGCAAATGTTAACGGAAGCTATTAACTGGAAGGAGACGCATAAATCAGAAATCCAAAAAAGCTCGTAATTCGCGTATTACTGCAAGCAACAGTCAACATTGACTGAGGATAAAGTAAATCGAGACATTATTGAAGTGTGTTTTGTCTCAGGACGTTAAAAATATATTTTTGTATTACAACTGTATCACTTGTGTACATCAAATCACGCGAGCAAAATATTCTCTCATTTTTAGCGCTTCACTGTTGTCAAATCAATGTACTTGTCGCATTTACAAGACCCGAGCAGTGCAACAGTTCAGAGCAGCGATTTATATTCCGCTTACTTACGGGCTGCAGTTGCTTCCAGCTGGCGCACTCCGAATTTGAAATAATGGCGGCAGTGACGCCTTTTAGGATCGAAGACACCTTATTATCCTCCGTGACGCCCCATCCCAATACGGTACCGAGCGATCCCGTGTAATCCTCGCCGCCCTTCGGGATTTCCACGACTCTGACGTAATCGTCCAGGGTTGCGTTTTTAAATAATTTTATCAGAGCGATGTCGTTGTGAAAAGTGTCGGGATCCCATTCCTCGTGGATGACGTAGCTGAAAGCCCTGTAGCCCTGGCTCGAGTTTTCCCTCACTGATAAGTCGTGTTTACCGAGCCAGATCCTTACCTCCCAAGGTTTTGGATTGCTGTAACATTTAAAATTATAGTAAAAGCGCATGTGTCACATGTAGGGGGTAGCTATTTTCAAGCAATGAAATTTCTATTTTTTTGGATTGATTGAGAGTCTCAGCTAGTGGGAGTCGAATATGAGAGTCCCCACTAGTGAGAGTCGTGGCTGACTGCCATATAAATGATTGAGAGTCTCAGCTAGTGGGAGTCGAATGTGGGAGTCGCGACTAATGAGAGTCGTAGCTGACTGCCGTGTAGATAATAGAGAATCTCAGCTAGTGGGAATCGACTGTAAGAGTCCAGACTAATAAAAGTCGAGGCTGATTGCCATTTGAATGATTAAGAGTCTCAGCTAGTGGGAGTCGCTCGAGAGGATCCCGACTAGTGAGAGTCGTTGCTGACCGCCATATAAATGATTGGGAGTCTCAGCTAGTGGGAGTCGATTGTGAGAGTCCCGACTATTAAGAGTCGTTACTAACTGCAGTATGGATGACTGGGCTAAAAAAGTAGCTAAAAACAATGCTATCTCATTGCACTTACGATTGTAAGCAGTGCGCTGCTGTAAGCACCCATTCGGCGGTCAGCAGGGTCCCTCCGCACATAGAGAATCGTCCTTTTCTTCCGATCAAGACGCACGCTTGGAATCCGTAAGAAAACGGAGGAACCTCTTCACCTCCTATGATACGGATATCTCCCGAGCTCCCACAGTTACCTGCTGCATACATCTACTCGATTAAAGCGTTAAAATCAATATTTGTGCGGATAAAGCCGACCTACCTCGTACAGGAAGAAACAAAATATCGAAAAGTAATACGCAGGCGACATGTTTTATGGTGTTTGAACTGGAAACGATCGGGCTCCTTGTATTAGCTTTATATTCCGTTAGATCGTAAAATAATATTATTTTTTCGATACATAGCTCAATTATTTATTGCTTTATGAGATTTTTAATCACTGGATTTTGTGAAAAACCTTCGATTTCAGTCGCAGAAGTTCCACGTCGCAATAAAACTGATAAAACTCGATGAAAATTCCGACTATCAGGCGCTGCAGTCGCGACGTAATCGTCGCCGTAGTTTACCGTGTTTTATGAAGAAAAAGCGTCTCTGCGAGAAATCCGAAAAATTCCACTTCCTGGGGTTTAAAGCGTTTCAACCTCTCGGGTTTACTGTGTAAGGTAACGGTTTTAATCGCATTCCACCGGTTACAATTCTATCTGGTAATCTTTTAATTTCACTCTTGCTCGCGATATTTATTTAAGTGTTTTAGTAAAATTTGAGAAGTAATTCCATTCCCTCCCAACCGAACAATGGCGTCAGATTGGAATAGCGTCGGCTTGAAATTAACTCAGTCATCGAAACAATGCCAAAAACTAAAGTGGAGCGTCTAACACAATACTTATTACTCTTCTTACATCAACAATAATAATAATTCCATATAATGGGAACGGGGAATTAATAAGGGAAAGAGGAAAGTTTCCCCCTTTTTCAACGTCAGACGCACGTCAGACAACAATGGCCGACGTTTGGTCACAATAAAAGTCCCGTCTTTTGACTCGTCTAATAAAAGTGAGAATGGGCGAGGAACGCGGGGGTAAAATATGAAAATTCATAATTGGATCTCTGATGATTGCACTGTTCGCAGAGATCAAGTGGCCTGTTGACGAAAGGAAGGGAATTTCTTGTTTTAATTAGTAGTCCCTCTCGTTCCTCGCAACCGCAGCTTCAATTGTTATGTTCAGCTTTAGTTTCGTACGACTGTCTATAAACATTTTAAAATTGAGACAAAAATTAATCACGACATTAGCCTAACGGAGCCTTTGTTCATGCCGCCAGCTGTGTCCTCCCCATGCGGCGATATAGTGAGAGATCCGCCACTCATGTTTATGCTTAAGTTGTTTCTCTGCATTAAATACTTCAGTTATATGACAATGTAAGGAACAAAACACTAAAGAATCGGACGTTCGTCACTGTAATTAAGTAAACAAAGTCCGTATACATTTCGAATTGAATGGCGTACCACGCCATTTACTACTCAGTAACTTGGTATAGAACGTTAAACTGCCAAAAGTGTCGAGATGATTTCAAACGTATCGAATTTTTAATTTCTTGCCACTTCTAAAGGTGCTACAAAACAAGCCAACCTGCTTATTGGCCTTGCTGATACAGCAAAGGAATTACAGTGTCGAAGTAGTGAAATAATAGAGCTTCTTTTTGTTGCCGTTAGGTTGTGCTTCGGCCGTTATCGTCTCGCACAGCTCTTAGATATTTTATTCACCGAAACGAGCTCTAGCGGATTTCTCAAGAATTTCTAAGTGGATCTATTAAATTTCCTTTTCATGTCATACCAACGTAAGTAACCTACGAAATTTCCCGTGACTACATTTTTTCTTGTACTGTAAATTCAGTTGAGTCACGTTTTAATGGTATACGTACGCAATGATTCTTAATAAAATTGGATATAACGATTCCACTTGATTTTCGACGCGATATAAATTAGTACTTAATTTTATCGCTGAGTATGTGTATCAAATGTATATATTTTGGGACGCTTCATCACTAGATAACTAGATGATTGAAACGTGCACTTTAGCAATAGCGAGGAGCGCGCAGGGTAATCCGTTTTGTGTATACAGGGGTAATTCAAACAATAACTCTCCGTTTTCTCCCATCAGGATAATTACGACCCCCTTACTTGCAGGTATCAAACGAACACGCAAAGGACGGGGAGAGCGAAATGTGCCTCGTATAACAACACAGGGGCGAGATGAAAGCACAGGTGTGCGTCCTGTACCGGTCGATATCAGCCTGTATAAACATTCCCTCCTACTCTTCGTCCTTCTGCTCCTCTTTATCCTCCTCAATATGTCTAGCCTCTACATACACCCACACACGAACAGACACAAACACTATGCAATTTACTCTTGCAATTTTCTTTAAACTGCACAGCACATGGCCGTATATATGAAAGGATTCTGTCCGGATGCTCCAGGTCCTTTATGGTTGATGGATACAGGGGGTGGTTCGGTCCTGGAGTTTCGCCAGGGATCGGAAATTGAGATTTCGCCGGAATGAGGTCCCCGCATCGACTGGAACAAGGAATAAAAAAGAATATATCTGGATCTCCGCGCCGGGAACTTGGTTCGGTCCCCACGCACAAAACTCCCACTTGTCGATCTACATACGCGCCTGGATAAATCAAACCTTTCCAGATTCCCGTTCGGTTTATGGGGTTTCTCTGAAACTTTAAAAGTGCCGCCGTAAAATTAAAGGTAATAAAAATAACGTCCTATTAAAGTGAAACATCTCCAGAGGAATTTTCTCTTCCGTCTTCAACTACAACGATAAAATTGTTTCATGGTGCTTTTAAGTGTTCGTGGAGTTTAATTTAAAGCATCGAGTGATTTGTGAAAATTGCATTGCGAAATACCATTCATCAAGCAAGTAATCGTCGTTATTTTAGCCACTTCCACGTTAATTCTTTTCAATTTTGATTCATTCTATTTAATTATTACGATTATCATTATTATAATCGTAATGATGAGTTGTACCTTACTCCCTTATTTTACACCACACGCGAGTCGGGACGCGGAACACACGATCGTTCTTTCTTTAGACTAGTTCCATTATACTGCTTCTGCTACTGTTACAGATAAGTAATCTTATCTTATAAGTAAATTTATCTTTTTTGTAATATATTTTCTTGTACTGGAGCTCGCTGAAGAAGATTTCCAGCACTGTTCATAAGCGGAAAACGCGCATGATGTGTTGTAGAGACAGAAGATGGATGTAAAAGACTAATAATCAAAAATGTCCAGTTTCCCAATAATAGTCTCGTTACTATTGTAGCTATGCCTCGTATATCCGACTAGTTTTATTTTTATATTGCTTGTTTTCCTGAGTATTGCGGAGGTTATTCTTACTACACTTTTCTAGCGCATCTATTTTTGACCCACTAAATTTTTCAGTTGAACAAGTGCAATCTACATTAGTAGATTAGATAAGCATCGTACTTATACCCGTAATCCATTCGTCACCTCCATCAGTATCAATCGCTTCGGACGCGACGAAAGATGGCAGCGGTGACGATTAATAACCTGGAGGAGCTCATGAAGGACCACGTCGGTCCGTCGAAGAAGATCGTCGACACGAAGATCGTGAAACTACCCCCGGCCGGCGTCGGGAGCATCATGTTAAAGTTCTCCTGCACCCTGCGCGCCGACGACGGTTCCGAGGACGAGGAGATCCACGCCGTCGCGAAGGTTCTACCCTCGTCGGAGATGGCGAGGAAGATCTTCGACATACAGAACACTTATAAAGTAGAGATAGCCTTTTACGATACGATACTGCCGATGTTGGCGGATTTCCGAAGGGAGAACGGGAGGGAACCTTTGAAGTGTTTCGCCAAGTTTTACGGGGCCAGGATCAACCTGGACGGCAGCGACGTCGTCGACGAGGACTGCGCGTTGGTGCTGGAGGATCTAGCGTTTGCAGGTACGTGATTTATTTTTAAAATATATAACAGACCTACCAGATGCTTCCTCTTGGTGCTTTTTCGTTAATTCCGCGGCGACAATTCTGTTCAATGCACTTTAAACGCACGTAATTTAGAAATAAAATTACATTTAATCGCATTAAGCGTTATGATTACAAAAATTTTAAATCCGTCATTTACTAAAAATTCAACTTCTTGTTTATATAAAGCATCAATCTATTGTTTATATCTACTTCACCACTTTTAAAGCATTAATCAAAATTTAGTAAAGTAATTAGCTCTGTGGACCTTATATCATCAAATATTCTTTAAATAAATAAAATAATTCAATTGCAATCAATTTCGAAATATATCGCTTATGTACTTTTATCAAAGCACAATTAATAATTCGATCTTTCTACTCACGAATAAAATATTGAGCACTAAATGTATCTCACCGACACCATTTGATATCGTAAAGGCAACAACTCAACATGTCAAACTACTTCTAAAAGTAACCGTCACACGTTTTCTCACAAAATATTCCTAAGATTTTTTTTATGGCGTTACATCACAACAATTTACAAAACGCGCCGAATTTTATCTTATCGCTGATTTATTGAAACATATTCCGTTTGATTATAATCCGCAAGTCACCTCGCCGTATTTCAAGTCAACATGACATTTAAACGCGTCTCGAGTACCTTTTATAGCCTTAAAAAATTGGGGTAAATGGGATGTAAATTTCCGTTTTGTATGGATGTATGGTTGCGTGTTACACACTGCGCAACGAGGCCCCAATTGTGACGAGTAAAGACGTTTTCCCGTCTATTCCCCTCACATGAGAGGAGAATCCTGTATGTAACATTCATGGTGTGCCGTCTGAGCGCCTATATAATCAAATATCGTTTTCTCACACTATATATAACTGGATCTGTCCTCCGGCTACATGCGACAGCGGTGACGTTTATTATTACGTGACCTTATCTCATTTTCCTTGAATTTGTAATGCGGTAACTGCAAAGTTAATTTTTTTTCATTTTGAAGAAACGTTGTATTCAGTACCTCAATAGAGAGCATTTCTCTTCAGGTTTTACAAACGATGACCGCCTGAAAAGCTTCAACATGGACACCACTAAACTTGTCTTGATGGACCTGGCTAAGTTCCATGGCACGGTGATAGCTTTCAGGCTCAAACACCCCGACGTGTTCCTCTCCAAGGTACTACCCTTGTGCGTAGATTTGAAATCGAAGGGCAAGGAAGACGAACAACATAATAAGTTGGTGAACGAAATGTTAAATTTGATAGGCGAAATTCTCTCGGAAAACCCTCGATGTAGGCACCTACGCGACATCTTCGAGGACGACGGGCACTTCACCAAAAGCGAAGCCAGGGAACCCTTCGCGACGATCTCTCACTGCGACCTTTGGGTCAACAACACCATGCAGAAGTTCGTCGATGGTAAGGCGGTCGAGAACAAAATAGTCGACTGGCAGTGCTACGCCTACAAGTCCTGCGTCAACGATTTGCTCTTCACGCTCTTCACGAGCGTCCAAGTGCCCATCCTCGAGAAGCACCTCGACTCCCTCTTCGAGTTCTACCATCGGTGTCTCCTTGACACTTTGCGGGACTTGAACTGCGACACGTCCTCTTTCACTTACGAGAAGTTCTTAGACGATATACGGTACGAGAACGCGGTCCAAAAGGAATACATCCATATAATGCGCTTCATCGTGATTATAAGAAGGGACTTCCACATGTCCGAAGAAATGTTCGAGAAAAATATAAAGTCGAGTGGGAACAAGGAGCCGCAGGATGTGGCCAAGACTTTACCGAAGGCTCTCAAGGAGGCTTTGTGGTTGTTTGCGATCGAAGGGGAGAAAAGGGGATGGTTTAGGAAGTGAGGAAATGTAAAACTGTAAATAAACTTATTTTTACGCAACCTTATTGTTTCAATCTTAACAAAATTTGAAGGCATGAGGTCTTAAGTTTTAACTGTAAATTGTGGGCACTCGATACAATGTAAATACATTCATGTTAATTACTGGTCTTTATATATTTTCTTCTCTGACGGTATAGTATGGTTCAATTTTCAGCTTGTTTAGCATTTCTTGGAGTTATAATAAAGCTCCACGTGTTTGAGTACACACCATTAAGGATAGCAAAGGAGCTTTTAATCCCTCCATCCAAACATCTTCGAAATAGTGTATTAGGGGACCCGAAAGTACCTGAGGAGTGCACTAGGGGTTTGTAGAGAAAGAAAATGTATATTTATTCACGTCTAATTATAATTATGCACTTAACAACTAAATCTAATTTTAAGAAATTGGGTAAACGTAGCAGTTACTTACGTAGGCCTAGGGAGTGGCTAGGGCGAGTACTAAAAGCGCTATTTGTCACGAATTGGATGATTATCCAATCTTTTCACTGAAAACAAAACATTTTTTCAGTGCTTCAGCATACAGTATCCCTTTTCAGGTTTCAGGAACGACGACCGCCTGAAAAGCTTCAACATGGACACCACCAAACTTGTCCTGAAGGACCTGGCTCAGTTCCATGGCACGACGATAGCGTTCAGGCTCAAGCACCCAGACGTGTTCCGCTCCAAAATCCAGCCATTATGCGTCGACTTGAAATCGAAGCCGGAAGAAGACTGGGAGGATCACTGGGCGGTCGAAATCGCGAACTTGACAAGCGCAGTCCTTTCGGAGAACGACCAGTGCAAGCACCTACGTGACATCATCGTGGGTGAGAAATACCACACCAAAAGCGAAGCCAGGGAACCTTTCGCGGCGATCGCCCACTGCGACCTTTGGGTCAACAACACCATGCAGAAGTTCGTCGACGGTAAGGCGGTCGAGAACAAAATGGTCGACTGGCAGTGCTACGCCTACAAGTCCTGCGTCAACGATTTGGTCTTCACGCTCTTCACGAGCGTCCAAGTGCCCATCCTCGAGAAGCATCTCGACTTCCTCTTCGAGTTCTACCATCGATGTCTCCTGGACACTTTGCGGGAATTGAACTGCGACACGTCCCCTTTCACTTACGAGAAGTTCATAGACGATATACGGTACGAGATCGCTGTCCGAAAGGAGTACATCCATATTATCAACTTCATCATGATCATAAGAAGGGACACGCATCTCTCCGAGAAAATGTTCGAGGAGATGCAGTCGAAACAGAAAGAAAACCCGCAGGAAGTGGTGAAGACTCTACCGAGGGCTCTTAAGGAGGCTTTGTGGTTGTTCGTGATCGAAGGTGAGAAAAGGGGATGGTTTAAACAACGAGGAAATGTAAAAATGTAAATAAATTTTTTTACGCACTTTATTATTTTAATCCTGACTCGGTTCTTTACTCACTGATTAGATAAGGACCTGGTTCGCAACGTTTTTTCACTGGTTCGACTGATATACCAGTCGATAGAGTACTTCGATACAATAAAGACCAATTTGTTCTGGAAGACAAAAATAACAATAGGATTTATGAAGAGAAATTGTTTTAATAACACAGGTATGTACCGTTTTAATCAAGGCATTATAGGATTGCTATTGATACATGAAAATACTCTTAACTTTTACCACCAACTGGTATATAATATTACATTGTCTCTAATAAAAAGTACATATTTGCAAAGGCATTTCTCAGATGATTAGAGGCTCGACTCATTTAATGACAATTACAACAGCTTAACCAGAATGAACTTGAAACAATTTAGATAAAAGGCGCTAAGCATATACACGCTACTGCGGTGCACACTACCGAAATATGACCACGGCGACGATTAACGATCTAGACGAGCTCTTAAGAGACCACGTGGGTCCATCCAGAAAGCTCGTCGACGTGAAAATCGAAAAGCTTCCCCCTGCCGGAGTCGGGAGCATAATGCTGAAGGTCTCCGGGTTCCTGAGGCCCGAGGACGGTTCTGAGGACGTGGAGATACACGCCGTCGCCAAGATTCTACCCTCCTCGCAGCTCACGAGGAATATCTTCGACGTGCAGAAGACGTTCAAGATCGAGATCGCCTTCTACGATAGGATACTGCCGATTTTGGCAGATTTCAGGGTGAGGAACGGGGTGAAACCTCTGGAGTGTTTCGCGAAATTTTACGGGGCCAGGATCAACCTGGATGGTAGCGACGTGGTTACGGACGACTGCGCTCTTGTCCTGGAGAATCTAATAGCCGCAGGTGAGTGATTATGATATACTTAATAATCAATATATGAGTAGGAATCGTAATGAACTACGAAATTGTCTCTGTCGATTGTCCGAAACTGATTTGTTTCTTGTCGTTTGTCCATTACAACTTATTACATTGCAAATCTTGTAATTTTAATTTTGAATTAAGACAGGCAACTGGATTTGTACACATTCATGGTTAAACAAATAACACAGACTCTAAAAGTTTTAAAGTGCTATTGTGACGAATTCATAAGAGAAATATTAACATAAGAATGTAAGAATATTTAGACTATCTTATCTTGCGACGTGTGCGTGTAACAGTAATTAATTCATTACATTGTATTCAAATTAGTGCGTGTCGCTGTTTTATGTCAATCTAATTCCTCGAAATTAACAATTTTCAGGTTTCAAGAACGTTAACCGCCTGGAGGGCTTCGACCTGGACACGGCCAGGCTGGTCATATCGGACCTCGCCAGGTTCCACGGTACCGCCATGGCGTTCAGGATGAAACACCCGGACGTCTTCCGCGCAGAAATCCTCCCGTTGTGCGCAGACCTGAAATCGAAGAACTCGGAAGGGAATCGAGAGAGATCGCGCGCTCTGGGGAAGCTGCTGAGGGCCATCGTGGCCGAAAACGACAAATACAAGCACCTGACCGACATCATCGACGATCATGGTTTCCGTCGCCCCTCCAGTGACGCACCGAGGGGGCCCTTCGCCACCGTTACACACTGCGACCTCTGGTTGAACAACACCATGCAGAGGTTCGTCGATGGCAGGGCGGTCGAGAACAAAATGGTCGACTGGCAGTGCTACGCCTACAAGTCCTGCGTCAACGATCTGATCTTCTCGCTGTTCACTAGCGTTCAAGTGAAGGTCCTCGAGCGCCATCTGGACTCGCTTCTCCAGCACTACCACGGTCAACTTCTTGACACTTTGAGGGAGTTCAAATGCGACACCGGTTCTTTGAGTTACGAGAGTTTCTTAGAGGAGATCAGATACGAGACGGACGTTCAAAAGCAGTACATGCATGTTTTGTGCTTCATTAGCATCGTGAAGAGGGAAATGAGGCTATCTGAGAAATGGTTCGCACATATGAGAGCGAATCCAGTCGAAAACGTCGAGGAGGTAGTTAGAGCTCTGCCCAAGGACCTCAAGGAAGCTGTGTGGTTGTTTTTGGACGAGGGGGAGAAAAGGGGTTGGTTGGGAAAGTAGAAGCACTGGATCAAACGGGGTTGCTGAGGTTCCTACCAGAACTTTCCTGCCCTTTATTATAACACGTAAAATCAGAAATAAAATCATAACATTTTTGAAGCTTAACCGACATTTAAAAGTTTCTTACACATATAGTGTATGGAGATGGAAATTAAATCGAGACTGCAAAATTCGGTTGCCTTCATTTTTATAATTTAGGCAAGAGTTTTAAGCATAGTCCTGATTGAACCAAAACTGATGATTGAATCAAACAAAATCCGGAATTACTAAGTGTCTCATAAGATGTCTTATTTATTTTCGTCAAAAACAATGTCACGTGCTAGGTGCCTGATGGGTCCCAAGTGATGCGCTAAGGGTCCTAACTCAGAAGTAAGGCGAAGCCAAAGGGACAGCAAAGTTGATTCATTGATGTTCAACACAAAATATTGATACGACAACAATGTGGAACAACATATATTTCATTTTAATATATTTTAAAGAGTACTTTCAATACAGATTAAAATCCTGTTGCTTTTCTGAAAGCTTTAGCTGCTTTATTTGTTTCACTGTGTCTCTTTGTGGCCCAACTTCGACGAACTTCCTGCATTAGAACCGGTCGAATCGCCTTATCCCACTAATTAGCAAACTTGGGTACCCGGCCCGATTTTTTTTCAGAGACATTATTCTAAATTAACCCCGACCGACGTTAAATCAGTCTTTTGTTTTTTTGACAAATTACGGCCGACGGCATTCCGCAACTAACACGGAGCCGGGGCGGAATTCACTTTAACCCCTTCTCGCACAATTCCAACGGCACGATAAATTTATATTCAAAGTTAGCGGAATGACCGGCTTGACCATTATGAAGCGAACAAATCCGATCCGCATAGCAAAACGCCATCTTTCCCTCCCCGGCCCCTTCGTCGAAAGTTTTCTTCAACCCTTCTGCCCCTACGGTTTGACCCTTGTTGCTTGGGCAACAGCACGGACTTACTTTGGAGACTGTAAATGGAATCTTTCCCCGGTTAGGGACGGGAGGGTGATGATTAAGTTAAGTTCGAAAGAGTTAAACTGGTGTCGGTTAATTCGGATGGCGTTAGTGGGACAATACGGTTATGGGGAATTGATTCGGATGATTCGAGGCAGGGGGCGAAAACTTGCGGGGAATCTGCTACGGTTTAAAGCACCTGCCAAAAATAATACACCACGAATAGACGTCTCCCAATTATTTTTTATTATTACACTTTGATATCATAGATATATATATCATGAAGTAAAATTGTTCCATGAAGTGATTAGTACCTAATAAGTTTTACCAACCATATCCAAGCACTGATACAAATTGCTGACATAGTCCAAATAACGTGTCTGAACATAGTACTGCCACAATTATTGAAAACAACTATATCATAAGCCCCTAATAGGTGGCAACCAACCATACACAGCTTACGTTAAAGAGTACACTCGAAAGGATTTAAAAACGTGAATTTTTTTCTCGAAGGGGTGAAGAGTAAGGGAAAAATTTAATCAACAGTGCACGAAGAGTTAAAAGCTTGAGACTTGGCGTGTTAATAGCTTAGGCAGCGAAACCGTAGGGGATCCATGCGAGATTTTTGAAATTTGGTAAAAACACAGTGAACGCTTGTGGAAACAAAATGTTGCGCGTCCAGAATATTTGAAAATAATAACGTGGCAATTTTTTGAGCGGCGCAAATTCGCCAAACATCCCCGCGCATTTCGTTCCGTTCGGGAACTGTCCCCATCTGTTAGCCTGTCGTTTATTATTAAATGGGCAGATTTGGAAGCGTGATTGATCGATTGGCCACTAAATAACGTCGTTCTAATTATCAGCATTTGCACCAAAACCGAGAGAGAAAGAGGTAGTAAGCGCGAGCCTACGAATTAATCAGTTAATGGATCGTCTGGGATTATCCCAATTGAAGCAGATGATTTTTTCCCGTGCATTCCAGGTAGGGGGCACGGGAGAAAGCTCCCCCTGTCGAATGTCTCTCTCACAATAGAGGCGCGAGAAATATGCAAACTGCAATTTATAAATGAAGGAGGTTCTCCTCGGCGTCGGAGCCTGTCAAAAAATTTGAAATTCATCGAGCACGCTGAAAAACGTTAAATAAGACCGTCTTTTATTACATTTTCCCCTGTCTCTGTCTGTCTCTGCCGCGCTTATGAATGAATATTTCATTGGAAATATTTTCCATTCCGGCACGGCTCAGATAATATACATAGCTTTCAAATATACATACATTACAGTGTGTATGAAACTGAAATATCTGAGAATTGCGAGGCGGGATTTGCCAAAATATGTCACCGATACAATTCCAGAACTAGATTTGAGAATATAAAATACGCGGTCGACGTAACGTGAACGAGAGAGGGAAAAAGTAAAAGAGAAAGAGAGGGGCATATCAAATGAAATAAAATGGCAGAAATTGAGGAAATCGAACGGTTGTTATACGACGAATTTACGGTTTGGATTTATCGGATTTATTTCGGGTTCGATCGAGGGAACCTTCCCCTCGAAAGGGAGGAGTTCATTCGGCGTTTTGTGGCGCAAAGTTATTCCTCCTGTTTATCGGAAAACGCGTGAATTTTAATCATAACCGCTCCTGGAAATTCTTACCGACCGTCGAAAGAGATTATCTCGTCGGAAACGGGGCGAAAATGAAGTGATTAATTCGGTTAGCGATGTCAGCAAACTATGTTTACTATTCGATAATGGGCGATGCGCTATTGCTAATTGCCGATATATACCGATTCAATCCCTGCGAGACTCGGAGATATCGGGGGGCCGGGCTGGATATAGAATCGAAAGACCGGGATCGAAACTGCTATTTGACCCAATTGGATCGCGGATAAATCGTTAATTATGGCGGCGGGATAAAGGGAAGATTACTGGAAACGGTTTCGTAATGGGAATAAAATAAGTAAAAAAATCAAGGGGAACGCTTGAAATGACAAAATTGAAATCGACTGAATCGCGTCTGACGTCAAAGGAATAGAGCGGTCTCAAGATATCGTCGAAGTCGAAGTGAAAAGTAATTTACGCATTTTGAGCCTCCAGCTACTCAAAAAGCTGCCAAAATAATGACGTTATCACCATATGAATTATCTTCCAGGTAGTACAGTAGTCTCTTGCTTGAGCAGAAGAATCTGCCATTCGAGGGAGCGAAAGTTTTCCTAGTACCTTCGCCTGTTGGACAAGAAGGAATCATTCGGTTATCATCCTCGGATCGACAGGAAAAATTGCTCCTGGTAACAGGTAACTTGCTAAAATAAATATTAAAAATATTAATAAAAATTGCTAAAATATAATATTGCTAACAATATTATATTTTTGTCCGATGATAGGCAATTTCCTTAACTTTAACTTTCTTACTTTTAGTAGTCCTCATTTAAGGCATACTCGCGTGGAGTATTGCTTACATTTCTCTTTAATTGGGTAGTCATGTCTTTCTTTTTTAAACTGCATTGTTGGTTGCCTACATGAAGGGGCATTATTGTATTTTAACGTTGTAAATTTATTCGTAGTGCCTCGTAATCATACACTCTACTTATTCTTTCTCGACACGCCCATAAATTTGCAATTGCTATTTTGTAAACCCAAAATATAGCAATGTAAATGATTAACAAAGGTATATAAAGTAGAGGAAAACAAAATTTTAAATATTACTGTCATTTTTCGGTGCCCAATTGTCCGAATACGTTTGCGATTGACTGCCTGTCCCTCCGTTGAGTAGCGAAAACCCAAAACATCCATATTCATTTTCCCCACGCCCGATGCACATGAGAAAACGTAACCTTTTCTCCCTCGAGCTGTCTATACTTCAGATGCATTCCGTTTTTAGCGAAATAAAATCGCGTTACAAGTTGAAGTAAACGTCTGAGATATATATATTGGAAGTTTCGTCAGATTTAAACTTTTCGCATTACTGAAGAGAAACATGTCTGGAAGTTGTCAAAAACTTTTCCCACTGACATAATCACACTCCCGGTGCTCCGGATGTAGCGCCTCAGACGTACAACATCTCCGGGATCTTAAATACGAATCTGCAACTTTTAAATAAGGAGGTCTTAAGTAAATCGTTATCGCCCTGTAAGTTTGTTTAGAAGAAAAATTCGGTGAACGTTATATTATCACGTTTAACGTGGAACGATGGCAGGCAATTAATTAATGTCATACGCTCAGGTCCTATGGTAAAATATTTGAATTGCTTTGCAAGCACTTAACAGAGTGCGGGAGTTCGGAGCTGCAGAGTTCGGTTCACTCGAAAATCTGGGCCAATTTAAGATTTAATAGTTGTTAGTAGTTTAAACGTACTTACGTATGAAGAGGGAAAAATGACTGGCAAAAGTCGGTTTAATTTTGCGAGGGAGGGAATAAAGGGAGGGTTACTATAAGACAACTATAAGACAACTTTAAGAAGAATAAGATGTTTGTGTGCGCACGCGTGTGAGTACTGACACGTTTTTATAGGCTATTCACATAGATACAATTGCATTTGTGTTTTTTCGTTTTATTCGTCTATTTGTACGCAGAAGTACTGATGAATATTCACCCTGGCTCATTCGAAGCATGTCCAATTTTTTTTTTTTTTTTTTTTCGAAAAATAATACCGGTTTTGATATGACATTTTTGAATTTTTCTCCTGAAGATTAATTTTTCAAGAGTTTCTAGAGCTACAAATGACCAAAAGTGCATTGAAATAGTATCTGGAAGCTTTATGTGAGTTTCAAGTTATTTTACTCTCCTTGGACTATAGAAGAAAGCCTAGATTTTCTGAAATGCTTTTACGTAGGTTCTAGAAGCTTTTTCGTTATACTTTCAAACTATAGAAAGTCTGAATTATTGTAGAGAAAGCTTCAAAGGATTTAACAGAGCGTTGGAAGGAAGAAATGGGTTCAAAATTGAAGTCCAGAAGGTTTCAATTGCAATTATAAACGTTAGAGAATTTCGAGAATCTAGAGGTGAGAATTCACAAGATTTTACGAAATCCATTTCATTTTTAAACCTTGAAGAGGCTCTTAAATACAACTTCCAAAGTTTCTTCCATAACTCGTAAGTGATCGACCTTATAATCGAAAAAGAAGTTTTTCTGAAATTTCTGAATTTTTTAATTCTCCAGTGACCATGGAAACATTCCAGATTTTCCTGTAGGATCCCTTGTACAATCTAGATTAAATTCGCGTAGAATTCTGGAAGCTTCAGTGAAACTCCCTGTTTATATGTTCGTTGCTACGAACTGAAAAATATTTTAATTATTACTCCTGTTCCTATAGGGTTGATTCGTTTTTTTTTTCAAAAATTTTTAATTTCCCCTTTGTGTCTGCGTCCGTCAAACTGTCGCAATAAAAATCGATTAGGGCAGCACGCGGCGCGAAATAAATAATGGAACATTAATGCAAATATTAACGCGTTTCGGGTTGACAAACCGCCCGGAAATGAATTATGGTCGACAGACGGCGAAAACACGTATTAACCGCCGTTAAAAACTGCATGTAGACACGTCGGTACATGCGCTTCGACCGATCGGAAATCAATTAAACAATTGGAATTACAAGCGGAACGGAGGAGGTCCGAGAATTAGCCGAAAAATCCCGCAAAATCTGTATCTCGGGATAAAACCCAGCTTGGCACCCTCGTGACGCAAAAACCATTATTTATTCTAATCAATTAAACCCTCGGACCACTTAATCGCCCGCTACAAAACTTTAATCCTCCTCCCTCGATCCCCCCGGATCTCTCGACGAGCGTTTGTTCGCCGCCCTGAAGAGGGTCGAGTGAAAGCGAAACGCTCTCCATCAAAAACTCCATTATTATTGTTGTTATTTACATCGAGTACTCGAACGACGAGAGAGAGAGACGAAATCGAGGAAACCTGCGACGGGTAAACTAATTAAAATTTAAAGAAATCAAATCGCAATCAGCCGCGTGCCGTTTTACCCGCCGGCGGGTTATAATAAAAGTAGGATTTTTCAAAAAGTCGGGGCCGGATCCGGCCGTATAAATGATTAATCGCCCGGATCGGAAACAAGCCACTAGATTCGATTAAACTCGCTGCGAAATTGTTTTCTTTTTTTTCTGCTCCGCTCCCCCACGCGTTCCCTCTCACGCACACATGTACGTCAAAGTTTACCAAACACACTCTAAGGGCTAAATAATGGATTCGTCCTTTAGGGTCCGAGAGGGGGAAAATTCGGCCATAGAGAGAAACATCCGTTCCGCGGAAACGCGAATTAGAGCGGGCAAAACGCTTAACAACCATCGTTTTAATTAAGCATTTTTGTAGCTAAGTTCTCGCGATAAAACGGAATTATTTATACGTCGATAAAACTGTTAGTTCGGGCACGGACGTTTTTGTTTTTAAAATTTTTTTGGTTGCTGCTCGGGCGAGTGGAGCTATTAATTCTTTATTCGGGCATGAAGTGATAAGCTTAATTAAATCTGACGCGTGGGTGATAAAAGGTAACGCTCATTCGTCATTTCAATGAGTCAACTCGGGCTTGTGTTGCGAAGTTTGATGCTTTTTTTTTTTAAATAGAAATTAAATTAATGAGTTTTCCAGATTTTTCCACGAGATACCTACAGGATTAATTCGGAACCGAACGGAGGAATTTTCACTGCTTGTTAAATTTATCAACGTTTTTCCTTCTGCTACTTTCTTATTTCACAACGTTTCGAGGAAAGTCGCACTCGGCCCCGGCACCCTCATTTTTCCCTTTCATTACCCTCACATATACAGAAGCGCAAGGGAGCAACGAAATAATAGCCAGGAATATGAAAGAATGTGCGAAATACTATTGACAGGTGCAGATGTCGTAGCGGAAAATGTCATTTATGACGATCATCGATGACGACTCGAACGATATCCCGCTCTCATAAATCAAGCGACCCGATAATCCCCAGGGACACCTGAAGCGACCCACGGTATGACGTCATAAAGAATCCGGGGAATTTCTAATTATAAAAACAATATTTGATAACAAGGCTCTTAAAGTTCTTCATAAATCGATAAAACTCAGTACAAAGAAATGGAAGGAAATAGAAAAGAAAAATTCATGACCCGTCACGGCTCCGCTCGCTCACCCTTTCCGAAAAATTACAACTCAAATACACATGTAATGTCGTACCAAGTGTCATTCAAAAGTCTATCTAACTTCACCCCTTGTGGTTCTTGTAATCAGTTTACAGGACAAGACTCACAATTTTCGTTAATAGTAAATACAGTTTTGAATGATCATCTACAGTCCATTTGATTTGTGGGAAGTTTGCTGAATTTGGTCCAATTTTCAAAAATTTGTTTTAACAGCATGACTCATGGGTCAATTGCTGAATAAAAATCTCAATTTCTAATAACTGACTAACGTATTAATTTTCTGAACCAACCACAAGTGAATTTTTCTGGATAATTAGTTGCATTTCATTATGTTGTTCATTATAACATAAATTAGTTCAATATTTGATTGTAAATATACAAATCTGACAAGACCAATCGAACAAAGTAATATCGAAACCACAATAAATAATGAATACGTTAAATACATTCAATCGCAGCGATTTGATAAAGGAAAACCCATGGTTTTCAGCTAATTAAATAGTTAACCAACTATTATTAATCACGTGTACATATCAATACATTAAATTAATTTTCCATTATGCCAATAAATAGATGCTAATAACTTGTGTTAATAAACTCACCCTCGGTTATTCCTAGGCAGATTATATACAATTTTAAATTAGTAATTTAAGTTCTATCGTTTGGGTTAGTGTGTTATAGTAATGACTTAACTGGCTTGAGCCATTTGCATTACGAATTTAAGCATATTGTTATCATGAGGATATTGCAATGGCTGAATGGGAGTATATTTGATAAAAAAGGTGATTTATTGTTGGCAATAATACAACTTATTTCATTTCATTACTATTGAAAATAGCGATTACAACCATGTCTATTGGACGGAAGTGACTATAATGGATATATTAATATTTAAATGGTTTACTGCATTTGCACAATACAGGTAGGAAATGTAAGTGCCTCTTTTCCATATAAAGTAGCTAATTTTTAGTCTACAGCTACTGAAAATGGTCCACTTTCATGGAATAACAGCTTGAATCGTGGAAAATTTCATTTCCCCCCGTGAATATACGCGATTCCCTCCACAAAATCCGTTTCGGTGATTTGAAAATCACGATCGATCGCACAACAGAGGCGAACCGTCAGAAAACGGGGCGAGCTGGGGGGAGGAGGCCGGGGGAGCCGAAACCCCGAGCTTATTCAAAACGATCCACCCCGCGGCCATCTTGTACCCTTCGCCGGACATACAACAGTCCACACGAATTAGCACTGATGATGATGCCTGATTCGTTCTGATGTAGCCCGGGGCTAATCCGCGATTCTGAGTATAACACGATCACGCCGAATGCCTTCGGGCATGACGGATCCCCCTAAACGGAACCGACCCGGAGTAGGAGGTTCCACTCCGGTTAAAACGTTTACGAATTTCCGTACAAATTACATGGGGATACATGTAGGGATTCGTGGATCCCTAAGGACGATAAGGAGGTCGCCGATGTTTGAGTTAATTCACCTCATTCGTGAAGATTTTTATGTTCCCTAACAAACCGCTGATCGATCAGTTTATGTGACGTTATACAATCACCAGATCACCGCCGACTTGGACCTCCATTTTTCCATCCCCGCAGTCCTTCCCCGAACTGCCCCCCGTCTTCGCAGGGGACGCAGTCGCCGAGCAAGGAGCAACAAAAGAACCGAAACGTTTGACGTAATTAATCACCGTCTCGTGCGTCAGTCGTCGGAACCCTTTCCACGGAACGAGATAATGAATATGTTTTACGCCAACGGGAGCTTTTACAGCACCTCCCGAAACGCGCCTCCCCCCGTTTGACTGACGTTTTGTCGGGAGCAGTTTACTTGCCGCCCCGCATTCATCACCGTCGGGGGTGGAGCCATGGAGGTAAGTCCGGCGTTTTTCCATCGCCATGAGGGGGGCACTTCACTTGGGGACTCGTTGAAGCTTTAATAACGACCCGATGACCAAATCGTAGGATCAAGACAGGAGTAATCTGAGAAATAAATGGAGATTTGTTCCAAGCTCCAAAAGAACCGTGCCAGAACGATCCAGCGCAAGCGCAGTAGATAGACACGCTCCGAGTTGTCGATTACTCGAAAAGTTTCCTTTAAAATTGTTACGTTACTGTTTTTAGATTCGTGCGAAATTAAAAAATCTCGTGTGTCTAATGCAAAATTCTAATGGCGCCAATCTGGTTATTATGGTTATTAAGTAAATTTCTAATAACTCCCCATCGACTTAATCAGTTAAAACCAAATTTGAACCACTAATAGTTTGATAAGAAATCCGTCATTCCTGAAAATTTGATACCCGAAGGATAAAAGATAAAGCTAAAAGTGACTAAGGGAGATTCTGACTATACAAAAACATAATGAGAATTTTAAACCCACCACCGGTTTTTTTACTACGTTAATCAACTACGGTACGCTTGATACTACGGTATCAAGTAGTAGGGGGCTTCAGGTTCAACTTTAGATGAGTTAAATTGGGTGAAGAATCAGCCAGCATTGAGCTATTAGTTTATATGACCAGAAATTAGTTTGTAGCCTGGTTAAATCACAAGAGTTCGGGCTTGTTTTTGCACCATAAAAGTATCTTGCTTTATGTGTAATTTAACAACGTTTCTTCCTTTTTGAAACTGGCACATTCCCTCCTCATTGCCATCAGCACGTAAGTTACACTTTATCTGCACCGAAACATGTTCTAACACTTCGAACCGCGGCTCATGGTTAATTCCTCCCGATCGGCTGAGGGGATCCCCACGTTTATTGATTACTGACGTCCCGGTGGACGGGCGATTATTCACAGCGCCAATAATCATAATAATCGTTTGATTAATCGCGTTCCCAGGGACACATAACGGGCAGATGTGACGTATGCACCTGTCAGATCTTGAGGAAATCCGCGTTACCGCCAGCCATAAATCAGGTCAGAGCGTGCCATGGAAGAAAAATTATACGTCCGAACGTAGGCTAGAAGATACTCGTAGTGTAAAAATCAGGTACTTAAATGGTCGATCTTACTTTCAGGGTTTATCTATGAGAATACTAAGATGACGATTCGCCAAACGCAGTAACGGTCGAGGATACGATAGCTGTGAAGTAGGGCGAGTTCCTCCTAAGTAACCTAAGTAAGACAAGTAGTAAGGGGGTTAGGGTTAGGTTAGGGGTTAGTAGTAATCCCTAAGTAAAACAAGTAACAATAAAATAAATGAAATGTATGATATACGTATGATGTTATGAACGTAACATGGATGTGTGATTCCACGTGGCATATTTATGGCAGTAGCTATCAGTATGATCAGTGTTCAAAATGTACTGATTAGGAAACCTGTAAGGTATGACGGTGACTCCTTCAATTTTCCCGTTTAATCTGATGGATTTTTGGAGCCCTTAACGCATTTGCGACAAACCCTAAATTTACCCCCCAGTCAAGACTGTTGTGCAACGTTCGTTCCATAACAGTTATTGCATTACAAACTGTACCAAAACTAATAACGTTATCGATCTTCTAAGCGTAATACCGTCATAACCGCCCATCAGCCAAATGAACGACGATAAATGTATATCGGGATCCATTCCGGTGCCATCATGTTTAAATAATTGATGACACTTAACCACCAATAAATATTAATGCGATAGAGACAATCCGTAGCGCGCGGAATTCCCTCTTTTATTTTATTTTCTGAAGCGGACGATTTAAGTCCTGTCTGGATATTTTTTAATTTCGCCGAGGAGGAATATCTCTTCCCCCTTCCTTCAACTGTCGAACGTTGATCCGTTCCCGGATTGACGTCTCGAATCGGGAATATGATTTGGCGAACGCGCGCCGGATGATTCGATACATACATCGAGACAGTCCATTTAAAGGTATTTTAGACATTTCCATGTGAATTAAATCGGCAGCTCGCTCAGATCGAAAGATCCGCCCTGGAAAAACCGCTTAGATCAACATTTAGGAAGAAATGTTACTGTAGAGGAATTAACTTGCGAGCTAATGTTTAATTTCCTTAAAAATTCTCCCGGCTAGTCTATTTTGTATTTCGTAAATTCCCCCACGTCCGAAGCATCAATTAGATTAAGTGTATCGCAAAATTTAAGGCGCAGACCGTGTATAAATAATAAATAATATTGCGACGTTGAAATTTATCGCAAGCAATTCTGCTCCACGGAAAAACGCCGTCATTACGAAATAAACACGCGATGAAGGAATAGCAAAGGAACGGAGGGTGTGTAGTTTAGAATCCAAAAGAGGAGGAGAGTTATTGTTCTCTCCAGCGTAATGGAGAGGTAAATAAATAAAATTGAATGATGCCAAAAGTTTGTTCCACTGTTGATTTCGTATCAAATAAAATTGAATAAGGGTGCTGTCAATGACACTTCGGTAGGTAAAATTGATGGTTGGTTAAAGTTACAGGAATGAGCCTGTAACAGTACTAATCATTAGTCTTAAATGTTTATCCAGTACGAACCCATTACAACAAAGTATTGCTTAAATATAAGTTCGAATTTACTGATTACACATGGTTTCGTTATTGAGACATTTAATTATAGTTTTATAAAGAACATTTACCATTATAAACAGTTTTTCCCACTCCATAACGAACCCCCTTTGAATCTGTACTAATAAATGTTTAACAGTATTCAAAATTCCCTGTTTCATAATCATAAATCACTTAAGATTAGTTTTACCGAGATGGAATAATGTCATGGCACGCATCCACAGTATGAACTCCTTTGTCACTTCACTTAAAATGAATTTCTGGCCTAAACTATACAATATAAGAAAATGTAATCGTTTTCTGCCATAAAAGCGAGAACCTTAAATATGAATCACCTCTTATAATTCACTGCCTTGAGAGAGAATCGTAACTGTAAGATATGTTTTACTAGCGTAAGTCGTGTTGCCTAACCACACTCTCGTGGGTTTGAGTGTGGACGATAGATGGAGTTAGAGTGAAAGGGAGAAGAGAGAGAACTTGGCGGTGGTGGTGACACTAAAGAAGATGTTATTTTCGAAGGAAAAGTGTATCGTTGAGTCCCAAAGTACTTCTCTACATAACAGAGAATTGAAACATTCGATTTTATTAAAATGCTTTTGATCATTTTAGGTCACAAAGGCACCAGAAGTAGTTGCATTCGAGACTCTTTTAATGGAAGATTTCATGGGAACTTACGAAATATTCCTTCTTGACACGTAAGTTCAATTGATTGAACAGAAATGTCTGAAATTTCTATAAACCTTCTGATTTAATTCTAAACTATTGCTGCTGTTCAAAACTTCTGAAGGAACTTTTGGAGTCTTTCTTTAGCATGATTCAGATTATCGAGGAAAATTTTAGCTTCTTTATAACGTTGAAGATTCAATTTTTTGGAACTTTTCACGTTCATTGATCGGTCACTGTGGAATGAGGCGTTCATTAAAAATGTATTATAATCGAATTCATTGTTTTCGAGTATAATTTTCCTTTTTCAAAAAAATTAATGATGCATTTTTTTCCTCGAGCGGAGCGTATCTTTAGCAAATTTCTGGGAACCTTTAACGACTATCTAAATATACCGCGGCAGGTCGGGTCCGTAGATAATAAGCGGTTTCTTGATGAATGAAGGTAGGTACTAATTTGAAATGCAAATACATGATACCAAAACACGGACTATGTAGACGTGTATAGACAGTTTCCCTCTAGGATCTATTTCGAATTGCGGGGGAACGCCATCAACATTTTCCCGTTTATTTATTACTGTTTACTTCGCAATTTCCGGGACTGGAACCTCCCCATCGATCTCTATATCAATATTTCAAGTTTCCCCCCTCGTAAGAAATAGCGGATACTTATCCCCAATTCTTGACTGACCCTGTGTTCATATTTTATGAGCCACGATCGCAGTTCCCTTTCTTTACTACCCTCCCGTACGACCGTCCATAGGAACCTGAAATATTTAACACGTGAGGGGGCGCAGCAGCGGACGTTTTAACTGAAAAATGCGAGTTCGAAACACGCGAGAGTCCACTTCTCGTCCCGTAGAATTTCGCCACACTGACGTTTTTTCCCTATCCCGAAGATGATTATCGACGAAAGTTCCTACAACTCTGATGATGATGATGATGATGATGATGACGATGACGAAACGTCGGGCCCGGACTGACATCTTTGTCGAGTCAGCAAAGCGCGGCCGGCAAATTAATCACAGTTTATTAAACGCGCGATAATTCGGTGTCTGTGATAAGATAAAGTTTGTAAGGGAGAAAGAAGGGGGAGCGGAGTGACGCGGGGTGCGGCGGGGATAAAAACACGGTGGAAGCTCGTCTGAGATGATTAATTAGTGTCTTATTTAGAGATAACGTTCCGTGACTTGTAAAAAATTCTTTATGACTTTGTGTCGGGAATTCAAATTAGAGGTTTCTAGGGGGGGGGGGGAGGATAGAGGGTGGAGCGAGACGAAGATTTCCCGGTTGAGTAATCGATGATTTAATAAGGGGGATTTACATGGATCCGGGATGGATCAGTTATGGCGACGCGGTCTGATAATAAATCTGAGTTTGAAGTAAAGTCTTTTCACTCTGGAAAACACGTGACACGTGTGACATGAAAACACACTACAGGCAATAATAACAGAAGGAAAACTAATCTTTATTTTCATTCGGGTGTGGAGAAGAAAACTATGTTTTTATTTAGGCGTTTACCCTAAACATATTCATATGTAGCAGAAGAAATAAGTATAGAAGCACTCAAGGAGAATAAACGGTACTCGAAGCCAAAAACAGGCAAAAAGAAAGTTTTGAACCTATGTATTTCGTGAACATAATACGAAATAGTGACTAAAAATCGTTATGGGAGCACAAGAATAGTCATAGAAGGCAATGATAACTTCCTTGTGAACTGTGTTGCAGATTGCGTACAAAAGTTACCCTAAATGAAATATACCTTAAAATTACCTCAAAATATGTTGGTAACAGCGGTGCTTGGAGGCGCATTCACCATTTCATGTAACATACCCAAAAACGTCCATTGTAAATGTTATAATTATACCGCAGCGTTCTCAGCTTCAAATAAAACGCGCCCAAATTAACTCCGTTCCACCGTCAGAAAGGGATAATTATTTTACACCGTAGAAAAACATATTCCCGTCCCTTTCGAAACCGCACAACTCCGACCCTCCGCGCCGTTTCCGAAAAAAAAAAAGAGCGACCAAAACAAAAAAAATATATATTCTCGTTACACGCTTCCTGCCGGTGGTGCCGTGTGTCGAATGTTTTTCGTTTCCTGACCGGAAATCCCACCCTTAAAAGTCGCTCTTTCGCTCTCTTCCACGCGGATCTCCCTTCTTTTCCGTTGCCGTCTGCGTGGAAATGTAAACAGTCCCCTGCGAGCTTTCGTCCATTAACGCAGCGGCCGCAGGTCTGCGGTCAGACCAAAATGGCCGAAGTCCAGGTTAATATAAAGGCCGAGTGGAGGAACACAACAAATGAGAGGGAAAACACCCCTTCGAGGGGGAAACAGAATTTCATCCCTATAAGGGATTGAAATGTTTTCAGCAAAGCATAAGTCTAAAACCATATGAGGAATTATCCCTACGTCGCCTAAATTTTTCCCTGTTTTCACCAATCGATTTAATGGAAAACATTACCTCAACTTAACCAACCTTGTATCTTTAATATCACCAAAGTTAGCAACACCCTGTATTCATCACTGATTGTTCTAAGGGGCTGCGGCCTGACCCTCGAAGAAAACATGACATAATCTATACGAAACATGTGTATAAAAAATCCCATAAAGAACACCTGCGCTGTCGCATATCTCTTTATTATTGGAGGGCTGCGATCTTCCCCAACTCCGTGGGTTAGAGGAACCAGACTAACATAAGGAAACTACATAAAGTCCATTTACGTTTGCGTCCATAAAACATTTGTAGCAATTGAAAATAAGCTAAACACTGAACGATCTGTTTCAAAAAACAACATACTTAAGTACTATCTTCAATCAGGAAACCCATCACCTTCAAACCTTTGATTTATCCAATGAGAATCGAAGATCCCGACAGCACGAAGCATTTTATCACTTCGACATTTGTGAGAGGCCGATGATTCGGAAGATTCTCACTCTTGTAGTAATTACCGGAGAACAAAGTGAGTATAATTTAAAGGATACAATGATCCTCGGGCGAAAAAACGAAACAATAACGCAACGACGGACGTTACAGCCCTGATAAATGGACCATGTGGAGGTACACCGGGAAAAAGGCGAAAAACAAGTACAAATAAAACAAATTTTGACCTTAATAACGGGAATCACGAATAGTCATACCGAACGCATACTGTAATGTTTCCTGTGGATCCAAAAGTAGTATATTAACAGCCGTAATATCACTGTGAAAACGTCGCATGTCATCTGCCACTTTTTCTTAGTGTAACACCCTTCCTAATTATCCCCAGGTCTCAAACCGGTCACGCACTTTTCACGCCTTCAGCTAGAATAGTTAGTAACTAAATACCTGCCAGTTTTGCTAACTTATCATTATGGCATACTTTTTCCTTTTTCTCTGTACTTTCCAGCGATCGTGATCGTCTTTAACAAGACGTGGCGTGTAAAAGCGGTCTGTAAAATCTTTAATCAAGTCAAATTATCGAGACGGCAAGAAATCGCCGACAAGGAATTTTAATACTGGTCAAATAGGTTGTAATTAAGACGCCGCTAATTACAGTTGAATCTTTATTGCAACGTGTACTAACAAAAAAATAAAAATCTAAAATTAGTCTTTTCCGATGAGCTCTTTCTGCTTGGCCTCCAAGATCTTCTCAGCCTGACCAATGAAACCATCAGCCATGGTAACGATTTGAGCTTCGACGCTTCTGGCGATATCCTGAGAGATGTCGTCTTTCCTCTTGATTTGCTTAACGTATTTAACCTGAACTTCTCGAATAGAATCCTTGCACTTCACAAATAACTGTTTCGCGTTCTTCGAGAGGCCTTCACGGTGTTCTTTTGTAATTCTGAAAATAAAGTGTGAACTCTAATCATAAAATTCCGCTTATCCTTACTTTGGTATAGGGACGAATAAAGTTGTACCGTCCTGTTGGGGGTTCAGGTTCATCCCGGATTTCTCTATAGCTTTAAGAACATCAGGGATCGCTGTAGGGAAAGCTGACATGTTGATAACAATAGTTTTGGGGTTTTTTCTTACGATCTGCGCTAGTTCTTGCAGTGTGTGCTCCTGTCCATCGAAGTTAACAGTCAACATCTCAATTGAACCTACGATTGAACCATAAGACTGAATAACTGAATGGGGTATGAGGATTACCCGCGGCTGATCGCAGTGACAAATGCTTGATGAAATCGACTTTTAGCTGATCTAGCGCCTTATCCATACCGCCCTTCAAAGAGGAGAGGTTGATGACTTCGTTCAGTTGTTGTTCATTGATTTCTACCTTACCTTTACCTGTATCGTAAAAATAGCACACCAAAACGTTACGTCTTTTTGATTTTATCCCAGGACTTACCTTTCTCCTTCTTTTTGTCTTTACTTTTTGCGTAATTCCGGACAAAATTGAAAGTGTATAGGTTATGTTTATCCAAGACATTATGGATGTCCCGAGGTTTGTAAATTTGCGACTGAGGGACGTTGCTTAACTTAGTAACGTTGTATATGCTTGTTATGAACCTCCTGGTGAACATTGTTACTCAGAAACCGATGTAAAAGTAAACGGATAAATAATAACATAACCAAAAATCGTAGTTGGACACGGAACTCACAATGTAGAAGGCTGCTTAGAATTGAATCACAAAACATACATTAGGAAGTTTTATTACCGTGAAATTCGTTGTACCATGTCGACAGGTGTTGTCTACTTAGTGTCCTGTGTGCGTCCGGTGTGTGTTTGCGTGAATTTGTATGTTGTCAAACTTTTATCTTTTAAATACCTTTCCCTCTTCGTTCCCTTTTAAATAACTTAACCCGTGCGAGAAGCGACAACCTAACTGAAATGTAACGCGTCCCCTAAACCCATCGGCGGCTCCTGAATTCGTCTTGGAAGGAAAGTAGAGGCGCCATTGATTTCACCTTTTTTTTGGAGCGTTTTTCTTCCATCATGGAGAGCACGCCGAAAATACTCGAGGACTCTGCCTGTCTCGATTTCTCCGCCTCGGTATTCGAGGGCACGAGCCAGAGCACCCCTGTGTCTTTCGTGCCGTCGCGGAAGAGGAAACTGTCTTGCTTGGGGGGCGCGAGGAAGCTGTCACAGGTGATCGAGACCTTCCCGTCGCCGCCGGAGTCCTCCAGTAAAAATGAGCCGTTCATGGTCAACCTGGAGAAGTTTAACCTGAAATATGAACTAAAAGGTCAGTAAGACGTCGGATTGTAGTTTTAAAGGCTGCGATAGGTCAATGCCAACCTTGCTACCTATCCGATAGTGTAATAAACAATGTTTCTCGTTTATTCCCAAGTATTTTTCGTTCTGCTAGTGTGGCAGTTACATCAACACAACCTTTAAACGTTTCAGATGAAACCAATGGCGCTTATCTCCAAGAAAATTCCCGGAAGAAATTCCTCTCGGCGCCTAACACGCCCGAAAAGCAGCTATCGAGCAAAAAGAAAGAAAACTCAAACAGTTTCCTGAAGAATTTCTCCCAGATCAACGTTCACTCGCAGTCCCCATTAAACAAGGAATCTTATAACATATTATACCCGGAGTTGCCACCGTTAGAGCCGCCGAGAAAACTTCTGACTCCTCAGAAGCTCCGAGAGAACGTTAGCAAGAACGTTTCGAGGGGTCTATCCATTCCCCTGTCTCGACGTGACTTGTTTAAGAAAGTATTTACTAACCATGTGATAATGGGAAAGGTATTTAAGGAGCTGTCTAACGGGGACTTGTTCAGATTGTCGCAGGTGTCCACGTCCTTAAAAAATATGATACTGACGGACCCTGAAGCTTCAGCAAAGTACAATACTTGCACTAAAAATTATCTCCTTTTCAAAGAGAACTACAGAATTACTCCACCCTCTTCACCAGAGAAAGATGATAACTTTGAAGCTAGCCCAAGCTCGAAGCACTATTACAGCTTCGTCAATGTGAGTTATCATTTGATCTATGTTCTGTTGTTTGATTTTAAGATTTTTAGCTTGCAAAGCAATTAAATAAAAACCAGTCGCTAACGAAGTGTCCGAGTTGTAACAAGCCGTCGGTGGTAGAGAACGGTATCGCTTACTGCCAGTCCGTCAACAGTTGTGGGTACATTTACTGCCAGAAATGCAATAGTTTCGCACATAATCCCCTTGACTTCAAGGATAAGTGCAACAGGTAAAAACTGAATTCGTTAAATCTTAAATAGGCTTTAACTTATGCAGGATTTAGTGGATATATTTAACAAAGACTCATAACTGGAGTATTGTTCCTTATGATACAAAGCTGTTTGTTTCAGGTACCTAATTAGGACTAATTTTTGGTTTCATTGCATAATACATAAAATTATTAATAAAAGGAAATTCATAATTCAGGACTTGCATTGTGATGAAGCTTTGTGATATGTTTTCAGGAGTTTGCTGAGTGACTTGAGCAACTCAAACACCAGTGATTACGGCAGTGGCAATAGCAGTTCATTCCTCTCGTCTAACTCATTGAATCTCAACACGTCGAGCAAATACTCTTCCGGGATCTCCTCAGAAAGTGACACCTCGCTACCAGCACTACGGGCGAGGAGGAACTTATCCAAAACATTCAGCAGCCCGTCTGAGGTATACATACATAATGTAATGCAATTTTATTTTCTAAGTTATCTTTGCTTTCCAGTCGAGAGTGAAAATCCTTTCTTCTAATAACAACCGCAACATCATCGTCAATTCCATCTCAAAGCCTAATCGCCGTAGAAGCAGTATAGTACCAGTTCTGCCATCCGGGGTGGAGACTCCCCAGAAAAGTCCAGTGGAGGTGTTTGAATCGTCCAGTCCCCCGAGGATCAAGCAATACTCGGCTTGCTCCAAACAGAGTAGGAGGAGCCTGAAACGATTGACAAGATGAACGTGAGCAATCCCTAAATGGGTCTTGACAGAAATCTTGATGATTATGTATACATTTTGTAATGTTTAGTACCTAGTTGACATCACAATGCAGGTCGGAGTTTTTATCAGGTGCCCATTTTTAATTCCTGAAAGGTGGAGATTGTGATAAAGAAAAAGACTGAATGTAAACGTTGCCCAGTGCCTTTTTTTGGAAATCTTTTTCGTAGTGGATACGACTCGCTTGGAACGACCGAAACGGTACATGTTTTAAGGCATTTCGTTTTCGAAATGTGTGTCTTTTGTTTGTTACAAAATACTGTTGACTTTTAGAATGTAGTGTGTCAGAATGTTAAGTTTCACATTTTCCTGAAACAGTGTCAAAATGTTACAAAGCTAAAAAGAATTTTTTAGCAAAATTTGTTTGTTGATAGTTTATTGTGAAATTTACATTTCGAAAGTGTGGAGAAGTATGCATTTTATAAATTAGCTGTTTCCATGCTAATATAAATACATTCCTTGTAGTGCTTGATATTTGTAGGATATTTTGTAATATAATTTTTGATTCAAGTGTTCATTTTAACAAGAAATCTACACCTTTGCTCAACTAGATCTTGTTTTAAAGTTTTCCTTAATTAAGGTATCTTATTATCGATTTGATATTAATCTCAATGCCATCGATTCATTTATTCTAGAAACATTGACCTAAAATCGTATTTTTTTAAAACGTAATGTGAGCCATCGAACTTTTATCTCAATCTTGGTACTTGGAGAATTTGAATGGTCATGTTCAATAAACTTTGAGGTGACCAAAATAATTTTTGTAAAAAATTTAGTAATTTTTAAAGTAATCGCTAAATACAGTTGAAGTTTAACGCAGCAGACTTCATACAACAGTTGTATTAAGAGAACACTGAACCCTTGTTAAATACCTGCAATTAAGAAACAAGTCGAATATGAGAGTAGGCTACATAATTCATTTTTAAACAAGTTTTGTCAGTAATGATGAGAAATTAATCTTCTGCATGTATTATGCATGCCTATAAAATACCTCATTTTAAGTTTAAATAAGATTGGAGTTCTGGTAATAACACATAACACTTTTTAAATAATCTCCCGACATGATCATAACGGTTTATCACCTTTTATAACTTCATTTTATTTTATCATTTTATTTACAGCTCTTGCATTGTGTTATTTAATAAAAAACCAAGTCCGATTTTCTTTAATTACGCGTGAACGTTATATTTTATCTGTTCCAATAATTGGGTCGGGCACCTGATTGGAATCACTTAATGCACAATTTTTTTATCAGCAAAGGCCAATAACACTTAATTCAAAAAAATCTACCTTTAACCTCTCGAGTAGCCGCGATATTTTTGTATATAAATAAATCGATTTTTCGATACCTGATATCAGTCACGATGCGGAGCTCATTCATTCTGATTATCTCGCTTTTGCCGGTTGCGTTTTGTAAATTCCAAGACCACCGCGTCGTGCAAACGGTCCAGAACGTCACCGACAGTCTGAACATCAGCGCGGAATGCAGGAACGTTCTGCAGTTGTACAGGGAAAACCTGGAGGAAGAGGGAGGAGACGATTGGGCCTTACAAAGTAAGAATTAGTTTTAAACATGTCTCGAGCTAGTTTTCTGATATTGTAATTTACAGTGTTAGACGCAACTTCAAAAATCCCGGTCGGTTTGCTTTCCTACAACTTCGGCGAAATGGGAAACTTCGAACAGTGCATAAAAGCCTCATCGAAGGACGGAGCGATCGTCGGGAAGTACTGTCTGGGGCAGATATCGCTCACAAACGTATCGATTGATACCGGTCTGATCCAGCAGCAGGTAATACATCTGCTCATCTGTAGAAGTTGACTGGTATGTTTCATTTCCATTTATTTCAGTTGATTTGGAAGCACATCCTGGAGGGTATAGCGCCCGGTATGCAAACCTCAGGGAATAGCCCAACCTGGGCTATCTGCCTGCCGGCGAATTGTTCCAATGAAGATATCCTAACGGTACTCAGCCTGAGCGAATCTATTGGACTGAGCTTCGATTCAATCACCTGTCAGACTAACGAGGACGCTAATCCACCGCTGGATGTTCCCGCTATATTCGCAATGTATGTACAATATGGCACCTCTTGAAAGTACTCTTGGGTAGAATTAGTTGAAATACAATACAAATCATATTCTTACTTATAGAGTAAGGTTTGTTTTTTCGAAATCCTCTCAATAAATTTAAGATAAGTTTCCCAAAAAAATGACTAATGGTATTGATGCTTTTTTAGCACCATTCTACTAGCGATAGTCCTCCTGATGGCGCTGTCTACGAGTTATGACGTTTTTTGCGCCAAGAACCATAAAAGTAAGTGATGTTTCCCATCCTAAACATAGCAAGAAGGGTGGTACCCATTCTACACTAGTGTAGTCCACTATAAAGTACTTGCGTTGGTCATTCTAAAAAATGAGGCATTCAATACTGTAGAATCAAGACATAGAGCTCGAAAAGCTCTATGGATACCAACCTCTCCCGATTTTAAAACTCCAAATGCTTCAAAGTGTTTCCTTAAGCAATTCAACGGACCTTTCTAGAATATATTTTATGCAAATTAAAGAGGCTTGAGAAATTTTTGAGCAAATTAACGGTACTGTTCTACTGGAATAAAAATGCAATATTCAGCGCCCACCAAATTACCCTTTTTCATCTCCTTGCTTTGTATTAACCTAGGTCATTTTGCTGCAAAGACTTATCCTTCTGTAGATATAACCCTAACTTTCGTTTTTTTACAGAACCAGTTCATCCGGTCCTGATAATCTTCTCGATACGTTCCAACGGGAGGAAATTATTCGCGATTACCAAAACCCCCAGTGCTGTGAGTTGCTTACACGGGATCCGAGTCTTGAGTATGGGGTGGATCATCATGGCGCACACCACCTCTATATACCCCAACGGTCCTACGTTTAACGCCAAGGATTTCATTGGAGTAAGAACACGCTTGCGCTTATGAACGCACCTTGTAATTAAACCGTTTATAGGTGTCGAAAAATCCAGGAAGCATGTTATTCGCGAGTGCTACTATGGCTTGCGATACTTTTCTTCTAGTAGGCGGGGCGTTGGTGGTTTATGTGTTTTTCCAACACCAGGGCTCGAGTGATAAGTTCAAGCTCAATGTTTTGATGTATTATTTCCATAGATATCTAAGGTAAACGGTTAAGTTGTATCCCGAATCAAGGCTCATTATTTCTTTTCTCTAGGATAACTCCAGCCATGGCAGGTATGGTTCTAGTGAGTGGAACACTCCTGCAGTACATGGGATCTGGTCCGAACTGGTCTTACATTACTATAGCTTTTCAAGGTTTCTGCAAGGATTACTGGTGGTCTTCGTTACTGTACATCCAGAACTACGTCAATGTTCGTACAATGGTAACATTTTATGTTATTTTTTTAAACAGACATTATTCATTGTTTTGTAGTGCGTAGGACACTCCTGGTACCTTAACATAGATTGGCAGTTGTACCTGATATCACCTCTGTTCTTGTTTTTGTTGTTGAAATATCCAAAAACCGGAATATGTGCTATAACGCTCTTATGTTTTGCTTCGATGGCGACAGCATTTTACGTCTCCTACTCCAATAACCTTCTGGCAATTATGATCAGTCAAAATCAAACGTGAGATCACATGTAATTAAATTAAACTTATATGAGTAAACATGCACTTTTCAGGAGGACTTCAGATAGTTTTAGCAACGACTACTATCTAAGGACTCATACCAGGGCTTCACCGTGGTTGATCGGACTAATTTTGGGATATTTACTTGCAAAATGTAAAAACCCGTTAAGGGTCGGTAAGGTTCGTTCGAACATCTTGTAATGAAACAAAATTGACTGATTATCATTTCAGAAAGTGATCTTCACCATTTGGACAGTTTGCCTCGTGACGTTAGCTCTTTGTGTATTCGGAGGATACGGAACTTTGACCGGCGCCAACTATGACAGGATAGGGAATGCTTTTCATATAGCGTTAGTTAGACCAACTTGGGCCGTTGCACTTTCCTGGATCATATGGGCTTCTACAGTAGGTCATGGTGGTGAGTGCAGAAATAAGAGCTTATTCGAAAAAATATTCCCATTTATTTTTAGGTATGATTAACAGCATATTGAGCTTACCAATTTTCCAAGTATTTAGTAGGTTTACCTATAGTATGTACCTCTTACACGTTACAATGTTATATATGATTGTTTACGGAGCGAAGACATCTATATACATGACTCCGTTTACGTTGGTATGGTTAAAATTTCTTTTTCTTCAGTTTAGATGGTTAATGTTTTTCTTTTCAGTTTTTTAACTTCCTAGCAATGTTAATGTTGACTTTCCTGATATCGGTTTTCTGGGTGTTGGCTTTCGAGAGCCCCGCATTGGCTCTGGAGAAAGTGATGCTCACTAGGAATCATGGTAATAAAAATTGAAATGATCTTTTTTGTGGTTTAGAAAACTAAATTATATTTAAATAATGTTTAGATTATAATTTAGTAAAATATGAACAATGTTCAATATATTTGTATACTTTACACTTACGTAATTTGAAATGTACAATATTAACAAAGTATAATTAGAATTGTTACATTTTTACAGTATATTCAACATTTTTACATTTATCCAAACATTATTACTCGACAACATTGGCATCACACATATTCCGATAAAAATGCAACAAGTGGAAGAAACTACGTTTAGGCATCATTTTGAATTGACTTTCAAAGGGCTGAAAAACGAATCGGGAGTTTCAGAATGTGTATTGCACAAAACTAAAGCCACATATGATCACAAAAATATCTTAAAATTAAGCAACAATATTATCGGGACTCTTTTATAAACTAAAAACTTTTTTTGTGATATTATACGATGAAACAACACAAGTGCCGTTCTACATGTTAAATTACAACTTTTTGTATCCAAGTGTTAAAATAAAGTCTACTACAATTCACTTTGATATAATGATATAATACAGCTTTTTAAGCGTTAAACTAAAGTGTTAAAATAATTTGATAATAAAAAACGGGGTTTTACAAATCCATCAGTAGAGGGAAACATCATCCTACCTTACATGTCAAGTCTTATACTTAGGGGAATTTCAACACACCCTACAGCTTAAATGAGATTGTTTCGAAATTTCAGGCCTATTTTTAGTACTAAGAAACGCCAGATTTCATCAAATTGTAAAATGACTAGATTTTAAGTTGATTCAGAACTTTTACAACCAAGAAATAAAAATTTGGCTTAAAACTAAATTTGTGTACATTCCCAATGCTGGTTCTCAACTCACACATTCAAAATTCTAAATATGAGCTCCAAAACGACAGAGTTCTCTCCGAAATTATTGGAAATTATCCTATGTAGGACGGGTATAAGTTCGTTATCCAAACTCTTCATGTATATCGGAGGCAATTTCGTACCATTACTTCCTGCACAATAAGATACCTGAAACAAAGGTTTCGACAATATCGCCAAGGGTTGGTGAAATTTCAACTCACATTGTCGACGTGTAAAGTAGCCCTAATACCAATTTTTTGAAAATTATTCGTAATAAGAAGATCAATGTATTTAACAAGCGCATCACATGTCGCTCTTGCTATACTTTCTGAAACTCTTGAAATATCTACCGGTTCTTGGTTTTTGGGATTGTCTTCTCCATTCTAAAAATTTGCGATGAGTTTTGAATTTGAACGTGTTAACCCATTCTCACTTGTATTATAAAGACTTCAGTCCACCTTATGATCCTGCCGCCACTGCGACAAACGTAATTCTTTCCGTTGTGCACTCTAATGGAAGGAATCCCATTCAAAGGCATGTTATCTATAGTGGAAACGATCCTGAAAGACCCAATCAATCTTCTCTTAACAACGTCACATCACTGTTCCTTACCCCATATTAAAATTAGAATCGTTCTCCCCCCAAACGATCTGGACGGTCTCGTCGGAGACCTCCTCGCCGACGCAACCACAGGAGATCGTGTGGTTCTTCATCGATCTGAGACTCTCCCTGATCTGCTCAAGGTCCTCGGGTAACACCTGTACCATCAGGCCATCTTCTATAATGTTGGATTTGGCAGTGAGGCCACTGGAGGATTTCAAGGCGCCGTTGAACACAATAAAACTGGCTCCTGTGACTAAAAAAGGGAAACGAGAATGTTCAGTAACAATAGAAATGCATGAAATGTGAAAGGGAATCAAAATACCAACAACAAGACTTGAATGAAATTTTGAAACTGAGGGGGTTAAAAATAGGGATGAGACTTGTTTAATGTTCCCTGAATAGCTGAAAACTTTAAACTTCGCACGTTTACAACTGAAGTCCCAAGACCATCCTTCTACCCTAGATGAACAACATATTTTTATCATATATGTTTAAAATGTCGACTAACTTTTCCTAGGCTTGTTATGTATATTAATCGCATGAGTAGAGTAACAATTCTCGTTTCCCTGCGTGTCCTGAATGCAGACCAAATGTGAGTCTGCCTGCAGACTGAAGTTCCCGGCGAAAGCCAAGATATGATCACTGGAGTTGTTCAGGGATTTGATGACCTGAAGAAATAAGTGTTAATTTCGTTATTAAACGAGAACGGCCGTTAAAAACCTGATCATATCTGTTGGCTGGAATGTTGACCATCGTTTTCTTATCTTCCATGTGTATAGTAAGTCCTCTTATCTGCGGAAGTGTATAGGAGAAGTTGCGAAAATCTGCTAGGATGTTGATTATGGTGTGGCCTATTTCCACGTAGACGCTGTCGCGGTTCCTCGTCGAGATAATTGGACTGGGATAATATCTAGAGGCAGAAAGGGTTTGGATTAGAATAAAATGTATAAACATTTTCAAATGATGCATGAATTAACAGTTTTGCCCTTTGCACATAATCTCTACCTATATTCAGCCCCTAGCCGGAGTATCAACCGCAATGGGAATAATTTCGCCCAGGGAGTCTCCCAACGATGCACCAAGATACCTATGATATAAGGATCTTGTGGTTTCAAAATGTTCTCCAAACACTGAAAAGTTGGACGGATGTAAACGAAACCAGCATGATTCTTTGAATCTAAAAAGTTGGGAGAATTATGCAGAGACAACCCCATCTCCTTAATCGCGTTCCCTAAAAAGAATTGGTACAATCATATCGAACTGAACCATCTGAATTATTATACCTTTAACTGCTTCATTGTATATATTAGTGATATGGTAAAAAATGTCCTTAGGGGCAGTGCTCTCATCTTCTATGTACTCTAAAATATAGACGATTTCATCTTGACCAACATTTATGAGGCCTTCTGTGGCGAAACACCATGCAGACTTATTCATACAACAGCTCATGTCGATTATTTTTACGTGAACCTGTAGGCTTAAGTGAATAGCGAATGTAAGTTTCTGTGTTTTCAGAATATTTATGGTGTTCAAATTGTTGAAACACTCTGTATATTTAATATCTGGAAACCACGAGAAGAAATAAAAAAATAAATAGAAAACGCCAAGATATGTTCTTACCAGTTTTATTAGTGGTAACTAGAGGCGGCAACATGTTTTCATTTTTCGGGATGAATGTGTTCGTATCTGAATCGATCAAAGGTAAATTCCTTACTTTCCCAGTCGAAACGTTAGTTTTCTCTAATTTCTTAGTTATGGTGTTGTTATAATTGAAATCGTTATCTAAATTAGTCAGATCACTACCAGGTCTAATCCCATCACAGAACATCACACTTTTATTAGACTTTACTTTATTTGATCCTGAAAACATGATTTAAAATTTTCGTCAAAAAATCGAAAACCCTCACCTTTTCTCTTCAACACCCCGACTGGCACCATGACAGCCGGTGGCGGGTTCGAACTGTTACCGCTAGTCTGCTGAAGTGGCGACACGGTGGAACAGTACTCGGCGGGATTGTTTGGGTTCGGACGATGGTGCGGAGAATTGCCGGATTCCGGAGAGAGTTCGGAACTGCTCGAGCCACTGGAGCAATCTCTACTGTTGAGGATGTCGAAGCATTTATTGCATACTCTGGCTTCTGCGTCGAGGTACTCCAGGCGGAAACGGATATAGCAACATTTCGAGCAGAGAACCTGGAACATTCCAAAAAAATGTTTAAAAAATTGCCGATAAGAAAAATGCTATAAACCATATTTTTTCCAGCTATAAATAGCTAATGTTATGGGCGATAGTGGCTTCCCCAAGATTAAAATTAGAGTAGTTAGAACACCATTTCTACCAAAGAAAACTTTCTCTTAGTTTTAAAGGTTTAGCATTCAGGTTTACCAATCCGGCAACCAGGTAACTTTGCTGATCATTCCAGGGATTTTACTGCTGTCATATTCTTACTCACGTAAGTCTATCAGTGAATAAATAAATAGTATCCATGATTAAAACCTACCAATCCACATGCTCTGCAATGGTGCCTCCTCCTCAATACAGTAAACTTCATATCACATTGCAAGCAACCCATTGCTTCAGAGTCCGGAATCCACAGAGGTGCCTTTTTCCCTATCCATGCATTCCTTTCTGAATTTGACGAATTTTCTTGTACTAAGGGATTTTCTCCAGTGGAGACCTCTGGATTTGCAGAAATTTCAGTACAGTTCTGTTCGGAGCTTTCCATTTTCGTATCATCCAGATTTGCTATATCGTTTTTGTCCTGAATATCCTCGGTGGAAGCAGTTGATACCGTACTACTACCATCAGAAAAGGACTGAGAAGACGTGGAGGAACATTCCAGGTCACTAGTGTTACCGTCTTGTTGATTTATCTCATTGTTTATATAAAGGTTATTGTATGGAGTAGACCCTGGTTCGCCTGCAACAAAATCGTTATTTAAATTTTAGAAATTAACTGATCAAGTTCATGCATTACCTATAAGATCAATTTTTCTGTTGGTTTCGACTAATTCCTTGCTTAAAGGAAGGTTTTGGGGTCTTGGTAACGAATCCTGTGATGTTTCTTTTTGTATCTGGGATTCAGAAATTTCTGCAGCAGGTAAATCTTCCGTGTTTTCTTCATTGAAGGGATTTGTTTCTTCAAGCAAGTCAGTGACGTTGGATCCTTCATTTAAATCTAATTCTGTGTTATTAATCTCTTCATTATCAATTGTTTCTTCTCTAGACTCATTAACGTTTGTTTTTTCAATCGGTAATTGCTCTGTTAACTGTTCTGTGTTTGGTTCTTCCTCTTTCGCTATTTCAATAGTTGGTGTTTCGAAATGTTTGGGATTTAATTCTTCCCCATTGATCTCACCAACTGATTCTTTAACATTGGGTCCTTTAGCACTTGCTTCTTCATGCTGATCAAGCTTTCTATCTTGTTCTACATTATCAATGTATTCTTCTATTGCAACATTTTTTAGAGAAGATTTATTTTCAACGCTTTCATTAAGTGAAGTCTCCTGTGCAATTTCTATTTGTGTAATTTCAATTTTGTTAACAGATGATTCCTTAGCTTCATCTGTACCTACACCTAGTTCTACATTATCTATTGGTCTTTCGGGTTCTTTCTGATCTAAGCACTTTTCAATTTCATGGGTATTTATATCATCATCTTCTTCTAGTTCAGACAACAATTTACTAATCTCTTGATCATCAAGGTTAAAATTGTCATCGAATCCTACCAATATTTTCGCATCATTCGGTTCTTCGCTGACTTTTTGGGTTTCTTCATGGCCTGCCTGTAGAAGTTCATCTTGCAAGCTGATGTTTTGCTTCACTTCCTCCCTACATTGTACACCATACTTCTCATCATCTTCGATGTCACTTTCAGTTTTTGAGGGCTCCTCTACGGCATCCTCTATGGGCTTATCCTTATCCGAAAGATCACTAGCAGTCGTGAAGTCCGTCGGGCAGTCCTCCAGGGAAGTCTGCGTGTCCGGAGACTCCTCCGACACGTCGATTAATTGACTGTAGCCGGGGGCTTCACACTCGTCATCAGTCTTTCCGTTCTCCGAGAGAGGTAATTTGTCCTCTTTATTGTCCAGCTCATTCAGAGCGATGTTTGTGTTGAGGTACTCATTTAAGCTGTGGAACACATTGTTGATCGAGTGCTTCGAGACCGTCGGCGCCGCCTGCGTGACCGCCCGTGACTCTGGTAATATCCGTGCGGCATTGCTGTACTGGTCGGTCAGCTCGCTGTACTCGAAATCGTTCAATACTTGATCCAGGTCTACCGTGAACTTGTCCATCTGAAAGGAAGCAGTGGAATGTAGAAATTTGAGGCTTGGAGATGTAAAAATAATCTTAAGAGGGAGTGTTATCTGTTCGATCTCAACATGCGAATTGGTGGAAAATTTATAAACTCGTATACTTGCCTCTTCGCCTTTTTCGTACAATGAAAAATCATTTCATTTGCGTACTTGTAATTAAAAATAAATCACAATTATGTTCAATTATCAATCTTCCGTGAACCTAGGATGACAAGATAATGACAGTGTCAAACCACGGGACGATAATAATTGATAGTTTCCACAGCATAGACTTATAGGTTGCATTACGTGGAGAGAGAATGTTTGTGTTTTATGATTACTAAACTAACCTAACTTTAAATTGAAATAGTGGAAATGTCAATGTTTTACTCGGTTAGCATGTTTTTCTGAATAGAAACACAACGGGACTTTCATCTTAAATCAGAATTAAGTTTTAGGCCCGTTGAAATAACAAGTTTTAACAGAAAATGAACCTTGACCCCTTCGGCCATCATTCAATCGAGGAAGCTTTGAGATGATATGATCAATATCAGTTACAAGAAGGAGTGTTCTTTATATTACAAGCGTAGATATAAAGGTTTTTAAGCTTGGAATTCGAATCAGAAAAGTAAGATGTCATAACTTTCAAGCAAGATTGTGTAAATGTATATCTTAAGTGAATGATTCACCATAACTGTAAATACCATTTAAATGCTGAGATTTTACTTTTCCATGTACTTTAGATGGCTGCTAACTGTGTGTTCTGTAAAATCATCTCTGGGGATGCTCCAGGCGAGATTCTCCATCAGGATGAAGACATGGTCGTATTCAGGGACATCAAACCTGCCTCCAAGCATCATTACTTAGCTGTCCCTCGAGAGCACATACTGAACATCAATTACTTGACATCGGAACACAAAGATTTAGGTAAAGTAGATCAAGGATCTCAGAATTGAAGCATCGGGGCATTCACTATGTGTACTGATAATTTGGTTTTTATGGTACTTGGTAATCCCTCGAGTGCTCTACTTTTTCGGAAAACCCCTTAACATAACTGATATACCTGCCCATCTTTCTTTTATTTTTAGTGAATAAAATGCTAGAAAGCGGTAAAAAGGTACTTCAGGAGCAAGGAGGAGACCTGAATGATGTCAGGTTGGGCTTCCATTGTCCTCCGTTCAATTCCATTGGTCATTTGCATATGCATGTGATCTCTCCTGTCTCTGGAATGGGTCTGCTGAACAGGGTGATATTCAAACCGCACGCCTTATGGTTCATAACTGTAAGTTATCAATTGAATTTTATAATTGCACTTTTTAATTGTTTATGTTAACGTAGGTGGAGGAGGTGTTGGAAAAATTCAATTCGAGCGTACAGAATAAAATCTAGAATTCTTCATTCTATAAGTTTTATTTAATCAAATTAGGTAAACTTTAAGTCGATATAAAAATATTGTTCTAAGATATCCAAAGGAGGTAGTATAAAATTAAGAATCGTACTAAGGATAAGTATAATTGTTGTGATAAAATAAATGAGTACATTTTACATCTTTCTTTTCACTGTTTGTTAATAATGGGGCATGGTGTATCGAAAAAATACATTCATTTAAATTCTGGGCAATAGCTGTTTCAATCAATTATAAGATACAAAAGTGCTGGTTTATTGTCGTAAGCCCCACTTTGAATATAAAGCTGTAATGCAAACAAAAATAACAAATGCAGTTTTCAACTAAACTATGCAATGAAATTCTTTGGTCTTCCTGACTATTTTATGAAAACATATCAAATAAAGGTTCAGTCTAACAATTACTTTTCGAAATTAGACTACACTACATTTGTTTTTTTTTTCATTACATAATAATTAACAGAACATTACTTGGTTATAAAGCATCTTACATTCTCGAGTTTAACTCTAGATAAATATATAAATGCTATAAATTTTAATAATCGTCGGAATGAAATGTTTATCCCGCTCTCTTAAAAAAAATTCACCAAAAAATATGACAGGTATATACAAATACTTCGATAGTTTGTACATTTAAAAAACTTATGGGAATATCGACCATCACAGTTTCACTGACGCGCATGACGTAAAATTAAATCATAAATATCTCATTATGGTGCACCAAAAGGAACTGTGTGAACATGTTTATGGGACCAATGGCGGCGAGGGACATCGAGACCAGTTCCGACCAGACTAGGTTCGGGCCGAAGACGACTGCCAAGTTTTGTGCGTTCATTTTGTTTAAGTCTGACCTTTCCATTACCTTGAATCAATTAGAGCAAACAAATAATTTGGCGGTCAGAGTATAATCGTTACTTACCCTGGACAAGAAATTTATGATATACTTTAAAACTTTATAATTATCTTCTGGAAGCTTTTCCATCACAAGTATTGAGACTAGTCTTAGCTGTTGGTCTTTACTCCAACCTGTCGGAATTGAATATAATTTAGAAGATAGACATATTTTACAGGAGTCCTACTCACTTTGGAATTGGACAATTTCATCGTATAGCTCGTAAGTGAGCAGCGGCTCCTTCAACTCTCTCAAAAACTTCTTGAGAAGTACCGCAGCCTCGTGGGGATCGTCGAACGTGAGCGGAGTTCCAGTGTTCGCTATATCCTTCAATGTCCTAACCTTTAACGCATTCGCTGATCTCCTGAACAGACCTTCCGTTTCTAAAGCTACAAATGAAACAAGTTCATCTCTGAACATCCGCCGGCGTTAAATATACTTACCGTCGGGTTGATCGAGGTACTCCACGCATTGCCTGACGACTGGTGGGATGGTCTCGTTGTAATTATCCTTGATGAACTGCAAGGTGACCCCAAATTGTTGCGTAGGAGAACTCGGTTCGAACGGCTGCTCTAGGGTCGCCGGTATCGGTACCGTTCCTCCTAACTTCTTATCGTGCCTGTGAAACATCAAGACCGTAATGTGGAAGGATAAATAGGCGGTACAGAAGCTACCAGAGACGGTTTTGAGATTGTATACACCAATGTCCTGCATTTAAAAAAACAACAACTTTCCAACTCACTCTATCACCTCGTTCGGTATGTCGAGCAGTTCGAGTGGTATCGCCTCGTTGAGCTCCTTCAACCTGTGGATATAGTTGAGCTTCTTCCCGAACTTGGCGCTGATCAGCGGCCGGAATATCTGCGAGACGAACTTGAGGAAGCTCGTTGGATGGACCAAATATAAGGCTTTTAGATTCTTTTTGTAGTTCCTGTCGAACGCCTTGTATGCTTGAATCAGCCAACCCAGTGACGGCTTATTCTTGCTGTTGAGGCCGTAATGGAAATAGATCAGGCTGTAGTCCTGCTTGACGTAGCTCTCTAAAGTGTACTTTAGGTAACTGAAAGAGAGAAATCTATATGAAAAATTATTGATGATGAACGAGGTGCAAGTATAGAGTGGTATCAAAAAATGGTCGCTTTCAAGAACCTTCATTGGTTCCTTGTTAGAGATGTAAATGTTATATCATTATAGCCACATTACGATATTTGTGAGTACAAGTTCATATAGCCCAGGTATACTGCTTCTGATGAAAATATAAATTAAGCAGCTCTCAGTGTAAGCCATATAGTGTCTTTGAAAATATAAGGATTTATAAGTTATACACATCTAATTGTAGAAAGTGTGATCTCTTAAGCAAACTTTACTTATGTTAAGTAAATTTGTGCCTCCAGGAGAAGTAAAAGTGATATTCAATTACCCACACATGCACTTAACTTAATTATACACAAATACACATCTAAGGAATTCGATAGAAGCATGACAAGAGCCTTCAAATGAACTTTCTCACTAAAAGATGAAATTATTAAGTGATATAACATTAAGCAGATATATGTACGGTCAGGTCATAGGATGAGGGGCAGCAAACTTTCCTTATGCCACATAACTTTGGGCCTCCAAGGAAAGTAACAACGAGACCTGCATTATTGTACCTCAATTATTAAACCTCAGCCTTACCTCAGAAGCAGGCCGTGATCGATCTCCCTTATCGGCGGCAGTTTGCACGCGTACACGACGATGATCTTCCTGCCGTCGGAGTCGTCGCCCTTGACGTCGACGATACCATGCCGGGAGATCTCGGCGAACCTCTCTGGCGGCGTATCACCGACTTCTGGGTACGACGTCGAGCAGAACAGCATGCTGTCGAAGTTCTCCTCGCCCGCCTCCGCCAGCTCCTCCTCGTAGTTCACATCGTCCGTGATCTCGATCGGGGAACCCATACTGTTCGACTCCATGTGTATCAGGTTCTCTGGGGGAGATAATGATGTTAATCAATGCAGGGAAAGTTACTAGAGGGATTGTGGAAGATTAAGGACAATTAGGAGTTTGGAAAGTGAGGTTATGGGGACTATTGGTCGCCTATCTTCGGTGTGGTTCGGTCAGGGATTCACCGACTTCCGACGAAATATTCGAGTCAACCACAACGCTCGGTGAATGGATACATTACGTTTCATTAGCGTTTAAATTTTCTGAAGCTCACTGAAAGAACGTATGGGGGCTTTGTTCTGAACACTCGGTCACCTGTTTGTGCTATGGCGTCGGGGCTCTGGTGCAGCTCCGAATCGTCAAACTCAAGATTGGGCTCGTAGTCGTGGTAATCTGATAGGCTCGGATAAGGCTCGTCGTTGTTGTCCCCGCCGGCTGCGGCTGTTATCAGCGAAAATTATAGATTAGAGTTATCGGACGTTATCAATACTTCCTGATGCTCACCTGCGACCGATTTGCTCGGGCTGTGTTTGTTTACCTCCATGCTGGGCGTCGAGGTAAACATATATCTTAGGTCATCTCCTATACTGGGGGCGCCTACACTACACACACGCCCTTTTAACTTTATGTCGTGACTCCGGGCGGAGGGGTACCGGAAATTAAAGGTGTGGATCGATAGGCGACGATAGAGCGATGGATTCAACGTTCGAAGGTGTCTCGGTGCCTTTTTTTTCGGAAATCAAAGCATTAGCATTCGCCGCGACAAGTGGCATTTAACAGATGGACGATTCTTTTGAAATTGTTTGACAGAAAGCAGAAATCTTCCAGTTAAACCCGGAAGAAGTGTTACAGGGAACTGTTGCATGCCTGGTTGCCTACAAACTTTGTTTGGCGTACCACAGAAGTATATCTGGTTGCCGAAAGCTAATGCAAACTTAGGGGAACCACCCAAGCGCAGCCCATTATTGAATTGAATTAGTAAATAAATTGTTTTCGTGAAAGTAACGTAGTTGTGAGTTTGTTAAAATGAAAGACGTTCTTTTGAGAGACTCATTTAGGATGTTTTGCATGTGGTTTTTGGTTTTTTGAAGACTATAGGATCTAACAAAAAACGCTTAATCTCGTCAATTGAAATTTAATTCGATCCATCGAAATTAGACAATAAATTATTTATGAGGTGAGAGTCGATATTGAAATATTAAAAATAGAAATGCCGATGAATAATGTGAGAAATTCTGCGAACCGAATCAGCATCATCTGGTCTTCAATGGAATCTTCAAATTAGAGAAATTTGATGGTAATTTTAATGGTTTCTTATTAAAGCATCGGATGTGATAATGTGAAATTAATTCAATATTTAATTGAACAGACGTGATTATGTACATTGTTCAGTGGATCATTTAAACAATTAAATTTTTCTGCGAAACATGCAAAGCTAGAATCCTAGAATTTTAATAGGACCAACTGGATTACCATTAGAAACTGGGTTAAGTACCCACTCATGCCACTCATACCGCCACTCGTTACGAAACAAATGCGTAATCTTAATAATATTAATTTTTGCCCTCGGCTCGACTTTTCGCTTTTAAACAATTTTCGCTATAATCCGATTTAGCTGGCGCGACTCTTCTCGTTTCGCTTTGGGACAGATGCTGCCGGAGAAAGGATCCGGAGCGGGCATACGAGCTATATAACACAAAATTACTTCGGATGGCGGAACATTTTACCGGATGTGTTCAAGTGCGAGGTGCTAAGATGGAGTTCGATATTTTGGTGAGTGCGCTGCAGTAAAATTTACCGTGTATAATTAATAATTACAAATTACCAGTCTTAATTAGAATGAGCATCGTGTAATTACGATACTTATCTCATGAGAAATCAGTTATATAATTTCGCTTGTAATTTTTATAACTACAATGGCTTGTTTGTTTACTAATCCTGATCCGAAGTTCAACATTTTTGAAACGTTTATTGCTAGGATTTTTTTACATCTAACAATTGAAATACGGTATCATTTCTGAATATTTCGTATGCGATTATTAAAAATAATTGCACCCCTCGTTTTTAATTGCCTCGATAGTAACAATCGCTACGATTCCAACGAGAATGCTTTTAAAAATTTAACGGTGAACGACTCTCAAAAGTCAAATTCATGTTGCTTAATTAACTATTAAAACAATTATTTTTTAACCAACTTTCCTAAGACTAATGAATTTAAATTGACGCGTAATTGTATGGAACAACTATTAATCCTCTTCAGCGTACGTACATTTTGCAGATGCAGATGCAGATGACAACAACATACACAATCTAAGCAATTGTTATTCATGATTAGCGCTACGAATCTTACGCAATGAATGTTATGTAAACTGATCCATCGCGTTTATAATTGAATTCCCTTTTTGTCAACCGTTTATTCTCGTTATGAAATTAAAACACTGCCTAATACATTTTTTCTGTATAACATCCATCGCCTTTCACTTTTTCGTACACATGTACGTACCTTATAAAAATATTTTAGGTAGACTAATGGCTTTTTTCACCTTGGCTTCGTGAAATAGATACGTAATTAGCGTTCTTTGCGTAACTGGAAATCATTTGGAAATAAAAAAAGGGAGGAAATCGTAAAGATCTTGAAGTTATCTTCCAATAATCGTTGTTGTTTGAAGCCCCTTCCGTTCAAGAGTCTAATCAGTTAGTACACCTTTTCCAAACGCCAGAGTGCGATCATTTGGTCCGCTGGAAAGATCACTTGCATTGAATACGTGCAGTAGTGGAGATTTCATGGTGAAATTTTGAAGCATGATGTTGTTGCAGTTATAAAACATCAACATCACCATGCAATGGCTATCTTCGATACCCATACACTTGGTGATTTCTGGCGAGACCGTGTCATGTTCCTAAACGAATGTTTGTGATTGTATGGTTACTTTATTGGAATTTCTTGTATCACATGAGGCAAAGCTCAATTTTTCCTGAATGCTTCAGTAGTGATATCCTCTACTTTTTCTAGTTATTCTAATTCTAACTGTTCTGAATTTGTTTAAGTACGTAGGAGGGTTCATTGCTGCACCACTTCCTGCATCTTTGGTCCATTACTTCTAGCATATATTTGTTCAAATGTTTGTTGAACCTCGTTGACTTTTTTAACCAGATAGTTCCTTCTGTGTTCCAACACGATCTCTGGGGACCCAAAAGTGCTTTGTTGTTGCTGGCTTTGGCGCTGTTAAAATCGCTCCAGAATTTTCGTGGCACTTTGGTCTGGGTCTTCCAGTACATTTGTTGAATTTTTTTAACCAGCTAGTTCCGACATAATCTCTGGGATTCCACTTGGAAGTACGTGGATACATTTTGATATCATGCACCTAATAATAGCTCTTGGTGCTGAGAATTGAGTTGGGCTAAACAGGTCCTGTTGGAGTAGCTCGTTAATCCAGATAAGATTTAGCTGTTCCTTGAGTGTATTTGGTTTTTTTTGTAACCCAGTCAGACGTTGTTCATGCCCAATGAGTTGTATTAAATATTTTGTAATTTCGTGTTTCTATGTTGACACTAAACGAACAATGAAGCTCCAATAACACTAATTGAGCCTGGTAGGTCGACGATACAGCGAGAGTGCAATGAATATTCATAGGAAAGGTGTCCGATCGAAATTAAATACGGTTTAAGGTCGGATTAACATAAATTTAAATAAGCAGTGCCATTCGGTAGATACGGCTCATTTGTAATGAATATGCATGCGTGAAAACGCCAAGTACGATAAAAATAAATAAAAGTAAACGGTCATGTATTAGTATAATAATAAAACCGACGACTGGTGATAATATATCGCAAATTGCATTTTAGATTACGGAAACTTTCTCCTGTTACACGGAAAATTACATTTTGTACGTTAATCAGGGGATTAAATTTCGTATTTCGTCATCTGCTTGTATTTAACATTAATTTTATTTTCGAGGAGATGTCATTTTGTGTCGGTATTCCTTCATCGTCGAATTCGCAGTCTGTTTTCTAAAAGCGAATATAAATTATTCAGCGAGCGTATTTTAACATCTTTCGAATGGGACAGGAAAGCCCCCGGGACAGGAGGTAGTGTTTCAAATGATTTCACTTTCTTCTCTCGGCCCTAGTCGAAATTTTTACGCAATTACCGGTCTAAGAAACTTTTAAACCAAAGAAGAAATCAGTGCACGCGAGTTTCTTAAGTGGAGGCACTCTGACAATCCTAATTTTAACGTATTGGAATCGAAATTAATTCAGCCAAACAATATTTTGTGATTACAATTGCATAACAATGGCCTAAAATATCGAACGTTCTTCGCACGGTTAAGATAAAATCGAACGATTTGTATTTCATCACCGCTCGAAGACAATGAAACAAATTACTTCCCATAAACGTTTCGTGTGACCGACAAGTGTCGTTCTGGGTCTCCTAAAATACCCATTAACGGCGCTGTTAATTTTTTAACGGACATAGAAAGCAGTAATGCGAAAGGTGAAAGTTGATGCATCGACATGGGATCCAATAGATTATGTCAGAACGGTCTGGTTTAATAAATAACGCCTGGAGGGTCCCTCGCGCTTCCGACAATGAGATGAGATTCCAAGCATTTTTCCAGCTTTAAAAAATTTTAATTTACTAAGATTTCAGCATTGCATAAAAGAGACTTAAGTTTAGAAGTTACTTAAGACGTCTTAGAAAAGTTCTCAAGGTTCCAAAGAAGGATCCAGATTTAGGATTTGGACGATCTTCACCAACTTAAAGATAATACATAAGGTGTTCTTGAGTTTTTGGAGGTATTGGACCTCTTATGAATAATTTTAATTTAAATATTTTTTAGCCAAAATTTTTCTAAGTCGGATTTCCGAATGCAAATCCTTCCTCAACTCTTTAGAAAAAAATTTGATTTACTTGAGGAAAAAATTTAAAAATATTTGAGTACCGTTTTTGAAAACAACCCACGGTGTGTTTAAATCGGCCTTTTTTTTAGAAAATTTCCTTGACATTTTTACCCTTTGTCAATTTTATAGTGGGGCATCCTTTGGACCTATTACAGTTGACTCAGTAATTCCAGGGATTAAAATCAAGTCTAAAATCGTCAAAAACAAGTTTTCAATGGAGCCCTGGATGCCGAAAAACTTTTACTGATATTTCTAACGCATTTTGAGGCAAAATTCACCGATCACGTCACGTAACAGTGGAATCCTCCTAATCAGCATTCGGAAAAAATAGCACCGAGGCGTTTACTCTTTTTCACACATTTCAACTTTCTACCGAGATTCCTAAATCGAACGAATCGACCTTCGATCGATATCGCACGTTTCATTTGTTTACTCTAGCAAAGCGTCATTCGATATCTTTCCTTAACCGGGGAAATTCGCTCCGAGATTACCTGTTAGAAAGTAACCGGAATCTCGGCAATCGATGAATCAATACGGAATAGGAATTAATTTTCTAACTGACAGCAAACATACAGTCTGTTGGGGACTGCGGCAGTGGCAGCGATCTGACTGTTTTCTTTTTGGTATTTTAGGTGCATAGTGCCAAAGGTCATTTTACTCAAACTTTTCCAGATCCTCCTGCTGTGCGCCGTCAGCGGCCATTCCGCCAAATCCGCCTCGAAACCCTCGTCGGCTAAGTCAGCTATCATAGCCATCGAGATAGTCGACCCGGACGAGAAGACCAGCGGTAAGAACTCCAAAAGAACCATAGAATCCTCTCTCGGTTACGGCTACCAAAGCAACTCCTTCGGCGGCGGGAACGTCCCGCCCCCCAAGTACCAGATCTACAAGTACTCCCAGCACGACATCCCACCGTACAGGGGACCCTCCGGGAGCGCCGGCTACCAAGGTAACGACCCTCCACATCGTAACCCCCCCCAGTACAAACCGTCCCATTACAGTCCCACCTTCGCGGTACCAACCGGGCACGACAGTCTACTCGACGATCAACCAGGACGGCCAAGTCGGCAGCCTGTCCTCGCAGGTACCGACGCAGTTCTCCCACGGGAACGTCGCCGTGCCGGTGATCATCCTGAGGGTTTTACCGTCTCAGCTCGCCTCCCCCTCTCAGCACCTCTTCGCGAACATACCGGAGTCGAACTACTTCGCGCCTGCGGTCAACTCGATCGACATCAAGGGACTGCTGAACAAGTACCTCTCGCAGATCGGTACCGACGCCGCGTACTCGGCGCCTCAGTACCAACCGGAGGTGCCCCAGTATCAACCGGAGACGCCTCAGTACCAGCAGTACTACTACCAGCAACAGGCACCATCATCAGTTCAGCAGACGCAGGGCTACTACCAGCAGGTTCCTGCATATCAGCAACAGGAACCGGTACAGCAGACGCAGAGCTACCAGCAACAGGAGGAGGAACCAGCCCACCAGCAGGAACCCGCTCGGTACCAAGGCAGGCAGTACCTGCCGGCGAGTCAAGGTGGTCTGCTGACGTACGAGAACTATCCTGCGAAGACTCACACGAGGGTGGTATTCAAGACGCCCGAAGGTAAACGGTGATGTGCAAGTGCTGTTGCATGTTGGTACTGAAGGAAGCTTAGGAAGCAGACAGCTGAGCTAAGATTGTTTATGTTTCTACATGTTTATTTTTTAGGGCACGTGAAATCTTCAGCAAAATCTACCGGAGGTGCTCAACAACAGCAGAACTACGCCCAGGAACCGCCCCAGGAACTGGATTATGCCCAATACGCGGATTATAACGACAACAGCGCCGATTACAACGAACAACAACAAGCGCAGCAACAGCAGCAACAACCAGTTGAGCACAGTCAGTACTTGTACGGACGGAAAGAAGCTGCTGCTTCTCAAAATATAATCTACGTTGCCGAGAAAGACGAGAAGCAGCAAGAAGAAGAAGAGGAAGAAGAAAGTTGAGTCGTCGTTGGTATTATTAATATCATTATTACCAGTTATGTTATTTATTTATTATTTTTTGTACAGACAGATGGCGATGTATGCGATACATTGAGTTGCTTTGGCATGCTCAATGTTTGGTTGAGCATGGAAGATGTGTTATTTTCACTTGTTAATTGATTAGATTAAATATTTTGAGGCTTTTGAAACTTAAATCAAAAAGTAACTCGATTGTTTTGCGTTGTATCACTTTACGCGTATATATTTTTATAATATATAGACTTGAACATATTTGTTCAGTTCACGTTTATTCCGATAGATGTCGTGGGGAGCTTGATTCGTGGGGATCAGCACTAGATGATAAGGCATGTGGCTTGTTAATAATTGCAGGCTAAATAATTAGGAAATCCGCATGTGTTCCTAACTGGCCAACGGAGAGCAATGGTGGTTAATATGAAAATGGCAGTGACTACAGAACGCCAAACAGTGCTTGATCACAGAACAAAACATTTTTTTAATGTTCCGAGGAAGACATTTGCACAAATCCTGAAGATAAGGTTGAAAACATTTACAACATTTGTAAAAACGTTAAACTCTTATAATACGTAACAGTTAATTAAATACAATTTAGGTTTATAAAGTAACCATTAAGGAAAAAATATCACGCAACTCGAGCAGGCTTCAGCCCTGTGGCTTATGGAACTGAAAAATTTGGCGAATCTACAAAGCGTTTCCTAACAATTCCCAAAACTTTGAGCTCAAAAAATTGCTTCGCAATTTCATTACGTTCTCCTCTCGGATGAACTGCTGAAACAATCGAAAAACTGAAACGCTACATTACATTACTCGTCGATCAGCTCGAATTCGTCGGCACGGTACTTCCTCCTCTTCAAGAAAATGTGAAACCTGTACATCCCCACGGCAGTACAGGCTAGCACAGCGACTATCAGCACGCCTAACCCCAGGTCGACCATGGTGTTCCTCTTCCCTGGGGTAGCACCGACGATGGGACTGCTGTCGATGTGCTCGTTGGTGCAGGTGATCCCTGCCACGTTCTCCTTGGTATAATCGAACTTCTCGGCCATCGTGTAGGATACGTTCCTCCCTTTCAGAAAAGTGATGATCTTAGCCAGAAGCTCGCAGGTGAGATGGTTGGACTTGATGTTCAACACGGAGAGCAGGGGGAGGTTGGACAAGATCACGTCGTACTGTATGTACTTGAGCTTGTTTCCGCTCACGTCCAGGACGTGGAGGTTCCCCAACGGCCGCAGGAGATCGTAGCTGATATTCTCTAGAAGGTTGAACGAGATGTTTAGTACTTCCAACATTTTCAGGCTTTGGAAGACGGTGGTGTCGTCGATCCCACTCAACTGGTTCCTGGACAAATCCAACAAGCGCAGATTAGCCGTATAGTTAAAAACTCCTCTTGGCAAGTTACTAATAGTGTTGTTGCGCAAGAACAGGTTGTTCAAAACGTTCAAACCTTCGAACGAGGCAGGCTCGAGAGTGATTCGGTTATGAGACAAATCTAGGTCGGTTAGTACGCGTAAATTCTTGAAAACCCCAGGCTCGAGACGCCTCAACGAGTTATCGTTAAGCAACAAAGTGACCAGCGATTTCCACTTCACGCCAGCTAGGAACGTGATGGCGCCCAATCCGTTGCGCCCCAGGTTTAAGTGCTTGAGACTCGGTAGCTCGCTGACGCCGAACGTCGTCAGCCTGTTCCCCGATAGGTCGAGGTGCTCCAGGTCGACCTTTCCCTCGAAGACCTTCGCGTCGACCTCGGCGATGCGGTTGTCCTGCAGGTGCACCTCCTCGAGCTCGAACTGGAGCCCGAGCTCACCCTCGCCGAGGCGCCCTATGTAGTTGTTGTTGAGCTTGAGCACGCGCAGGAACTTGAGCGGCGCCAGGGAGCCGGCGAGGTCGACGATGAGGTTCGAGCTGAGGTCGAGGTGGGTCAGCTCGAGGTCGTAGTCGACGACCGAGGCGTAGTCGTGATGAGGCACGCTGACCGAGTACGACTGGTCGTTCAGGTTGAAGCCCATGACCTGCGGATGTCGAGAAAAGGAAAATTGGGTATGCGATAAGAGCAGCTTTTATGTAACGCCTGTATTTGGAAATTTGTACCTTATAACGCAATCAGGTCGGTCGGTGTCGATATTGGAAATGGAAATTATGCTAGCACGGCTCTAACGAGTGGCTTGTTTACCTGATTGTCGTGTGAGCATCGGAAGGCGTCGTCTGCCAGCGTCCTAATCTCATTGGATGAAAGGTCGAGCAGCCTCAGCTCCTGCGCATCGCAGAGCCCAACCTTCTTGACGTCCACGATGCTGTTCCTGGAGATCCTCAGGGAGCGCAGCGACTCCAGCCCCCCGAGTGAGTCGACCCTGGACAGAAATATCGATGAAGGGAGAAAAAGATATACGAAGGAAAGTACAAAGTGCCCACACTACACTAAAGGTTTACTTTTAATTTTCTTGACTTGTTTCAGTTATTAGAGGAGAAGAAGAAGCCCAAGGTAAACCATGGATGTACCTGGTGAGATTGTTGTTCTCGAGCGTCACATCCCGGACGTTCCCGAGGCCAGCGAAGGTCCCCTTCCCGATCACCAGCGGGGTGTTCCTCACGACGAGGATCTCCAGCTTGCCCAGCAGGTGGAAGATCTCGTGGTCCTTCGGGAACGTGAAGGTGGAGTTCTCGATGTGCAACCTGCGCACCAGGTGCACGTTGCGGAAGATGTCGGCGGTGACGTCGACCAGGGACGAGTTGCCTATGGTGAGGCTGATCTCGTTGTTGATGGTGATGTTGGAGAGGACGTGG